>CM029523.1:38481345-39788845 GCA_017140615.1 Eucalyptus cladocalyx
GACCCAATAAACCACTCAATGCATCACACAATACAATCATAACAATCATATCATAAGACATATCATTCAAGCATCCATGCATAATTTACCTTGGAGCCATGCATATGTCATCATACCACATGTATACACATCCTTTTGTAATCATCACCATCATATCATACATGTACCGTCATGCCATAGGTGTACATACATTCATGCACTTACCATCATCATGTCACACATACCATCATGCCATAGGTGCATATACATCCATGCACTTACCATCATCATGTCACACATACCATCATGCCATATGCATACACCCATGCACATGATTCATTTTCAATTCTTATCTTTCACAAGGATCTCATCAATTTTTCTTTCCAGGGATCAATGTTTGCATCCCACAATTTATCGCTTGCACCCAACCAGGCATCATGAGGAACCTTCGGGCATGTATTCAAAATACAACCGGGCATCCACCCCCCCACATTCTGGGCATCTTGCTTCCCCACTAGCATCACGAGACATTTCCCCCAGGCACAAACCTCCGAGGCTTCCGGTATTTACATTCCTTGGTCGGGCATCTCGTACCCCAACTGGCATCACGAGGTATCCCCTCGGCACACACCTCCAAGGCTTCCGGGATTATGTACCGACATACCACCAGGATCCCCCCCTCTGGAATTACGTACCGTATACCACCGGGTATCCCGACACTCCCAGGGAAATCTCCGGGGCTCGCCATGAAAATGGTTACCCATACCCTCCAAAATTACGTACCGACATACCACCAGGCCTCCCCTGGAACTACGTACCGTATACCACCGGGCATCCCGACACTCCCGGGGCATCGTCGGCTCACACCTCCGACGGTCTTCTCATCACCACAATGCATATTCCCATACATCTCATTTTCAATTATAGCTCATATTCAACATGGCATATGATGTGATGGCAAACAAGATCATTTTCATCATTTGATTCTTATATGCATTTCCAATCATCATCATACATACAGCAAGATACAACCACTTATGACAATACAATTCATGGGGTCCATACAACTTAGAATAATCCATACATCATGGCTTTTTGAAATTTACCAAATTCCAACTTACACAATTTCGGAAAACATGTAAATTAAATATCCATATGATCTTCAAAAATCATACAATCAGAGTATGTAATAGACAAGACATAAAGGTAGCAATTTCATGAAGAACACATGCCCAAAAGAGCTTCACACAAGAAGATATAGCTCACACAATACAGCATTCGGATAAAATCAGATTGCGCAGTTCTTGAAATATTTCGATTAAAATATCAAAATGACCTTCAAAACTTATGAAATTTTACCAGGTTATATTCAATACCCTAAGGTAGATTTTTCATGAAGACATCTAGGTCATATTTGCTCTATATAATTAACTATAGAGGATCGAAGCTCCTGTTCCTAGTACCGAACGGTCCAGTTTAGTTGTCTCCGAAAAATCAAATTTTTGCCTACTTATCTTTCTTCATTTCCTCTGAAATTTTGATATGTTTTTTCCTCAAGAGGTCCACTACAACTTTAATTAAGGGATATAGGTGAGATTCTCAAAGGATAGTCACCATATAGTCCACGAATTCTCGGGAGTCCAGTACCATACTTCCAGATCTTCCGTCTTCAAAAGAAAATCATTTCACTAGGCTACACTTTCTCTTTTTATCTCAAATTCTAGTATGTTAGTCATAAGGATGTTCTCTACAACTTTCATCAAGAAGTCGAATTGAAATTCTTAGTAAAAGGTGACATGAAACACACAAAACCACCAAGAGGTCGACAAAACAGTTCCAGATCTAGCTTTTTCGTAAAGGAAGGGTTTCACCCCTTAAAACTCAACCATTTTATCTCAAATTTTATTATGATATACTTTGAGATGTTTTCTACAACTTTTGTCAAGAAGTCGAAGCCAAAATTCGACTCAAACCACGTATGCAAGCCTCTACAATATTCTGGGTCAGGCGGTACACTCGAAAACAGAATGCTATTTCATAAACAACACACTCAAAGCTTCGGTTCTCACACCCTAAACGTCCGAGATTCACCACCATTCAAACACACAAGCAAGACACAACATGCAAGAGCAGAATATAGATCCCAACTTGCCTTTATACCGAGCTACAACGAGCACGACGGTGGATGACGAACGCACAGCGATGAGCGACGGATGAGCGGACGGATGGACACACCGCTCTTCCTCCTCTCTCTCGGTTCCTCACTCTCTCGGCAACCCTCTCCCTCTCTCACTCTCAAAACCAGCCACTCCCTCTCTCTCTTTCTTTTTGGTTGCTTATATACTTGCATGCATTCTCATTTTGCATGGGGGACACTTGTCCCCAAGGAGGAGACAAGTGTCTCCATTTTTTAAGACACTTGGAGGAGGCCATGCGGCTCTTCCTCCCCCCTCCATGTGTCGACAGCCCAATGGGCTTCATGGACCAGCCTTTTGGCCCACTTTAGGCTCAACATTCTGGGTCTAAGGTCCAAACTTAAATGGCCCAAGTTTATTTTTAATAATACATCTTAATCATCATTTAAATAAATACCTAATTGCATAATAAAATGGCCAAAAGACTTTGTGACATTAATCCATAAAAATCAAATCTATAAAGTGCATAGTCAAGAACAAAGTCTTATTTATCAAGTTGTTCTATAGCACTAACCTTGATCATCCATTAACATTTTCCACTTAAATAAATACCTAACTTGCAAAATTAATAAGGCCATAAAACTTGTAGTCACAAATCCATAAATTCCAATTTATAATGCACATGGCCAATGATAGAATTTTGTTTCCTATCACATAATTATCCATTAAAAGCTTGGCCATAAATCTTATTGCAAATTATGGATTAAATGGCCATAAAGTAACTTAATGGTACTTCCATCACCTATTCATAGACTTTAATGTAACTAGAGGTCATCATGAATTTTGGAATGCCACACTGCTCACCCTCTCTCTCGAACTCTCGCTCGAACTCTCTCTCTCTCTCTCTCTCTCTCTCTCTCTCTCACTTGCTCGCCCGCTCACTCTCTCGGCCTCACTCTCCCTTGCTCAAACCGAAAGCTTTTGCTTTCTTGATTAATTGACTTGCTAATTTTTGCATGCAGGTGACAAATGGCTTCAAGGAAGAGACAAGTGGAAGAAGGCTGAGGTAACCATGGAAAAGTGGAGAGTGGAATTTCCCTTGTCCGGTTCTCTCCCCCCCCCCTTTTCGGTCGACAACTTTAGGGCCCTCATGGGCTGCTTGGGCCCAAAAAATTTTGGGGCCAAAAGAAAGTCCAAATAAAAGGCCCATAAACTTTAAAATATAAACCCATAATCTTTGCACCATTATGAAGTACTTTGTTTTTCAAAGAAATCAATTTACATTCCCATAATCCATTTGCTTCAAGTACAAGTGCATAACCGAAGTTCTTGCGTGGAGGAAAGATTTGATCAAGCAACAAGATGGAAAATTTTCATTTCCTTACTTGTCAAATTGCATGAAGAAAAGACGTACATGATCCCCATGCTCGGTCCAACTTCTCAAAATTTTTATTCTTAAATTCGGCATGTAGGTTCTTTTTTTGCACGGCTGAATTTTATCAATCGATCAAGGTCCGAAGACTTCTCTTGTTGCACGGTTGATCGGTCCATTGCTAAACATATCTTATCAATCCAATAAATAAACAAATATGAATTAATGCCCATAAATGATATCAATGCCATAGTTCGATGATACTTCCATCGATTGGTCATGAATGTCCCCTATCCGAGGATTCGTTGAAATTCGTTGAAAATGCCTATTACAAAAGTTGTCCGGCACATTGCTGAAGGTCAACACTTTATCTTTAACAACTTTGACAAGTTGATTCTTCAAAGCCGAAACCTCAAGCATTTCACCCCGGAAAATGATGCTATTTCTTTTCTTCCAAATTAAATAGCACATGGCTCCAAAACCGAGCAATGGAATGGAAGAAATCATTACCAATCAGGAAATTCAAGGCCCAAAGGAGATTTTCCACCCAAGATCTATTACGCCAAGGAAGATTACATCTACTAGCCCAAAAAAAAAGCAAGAGTCACTGAGACAAGACAAGCAAAGAAGAGATGGTCGATATAGTCTGGAGTGACATTGCAAAAAGCACATACTTCATAGCCAATTCTACCATAAGATAAGAGGAAAGCCTACGTTGGTAGGCGATTCCTGGTGATTAACCAAAGGTGGAATTGACATCTAGGAGCAATGGCATTGTTCCAAATAAACTTAGCCCAAGGGACGCGATTCTTTTTGCTTTTTATGGCATCCCAAGCAGAGGCCACCGAGAAAACACCAAAAGAGGAACCGTGCCAAGAGAACCGGTCAGACACTCGAGTAAGAATCGGGATGGAAAAATCGCAACACTCCAAGAGTGACCTGAAGACCCGCCCCACCGGAGAAGTGAGGTCTGCCACCATCACAAGCTTCGAGAGGCTAAAGCCCTCCATAAGAGAAACTGGAATAAAAAAAACACAAGGGTCCTTCTTTATGCCAGTTATTGAACCATAGAGAAACATAGTGACCATCACCCACTTCCCAAATAAAGTATGACCTGAAATCCCTCCTCAACTATAGGATTCTCCTCCACGCCCAAGAGCACATGGTAGGAACAGTGGAGACCCAAAAAATTCCCCTCTTTAAAAAATTGGAGTGAATCTGCCTACACGACAAGGACTCTTTATTAGTAAACAAGATCTAAATATATTTTACCATGGCTGCTTTATTGCAATCTTGCAATCTCGCAATACCTAGTCCACCCTCCTCCTTAGGAGCACAAACATCTTCCTAAGAAGCTTTAGCTCCACCCGACCTAGGGTAGGCCCCTTCCAAAGGAACTATCTTAAGATACACTCAATATGGTCTAACACTAAATAGGGAAGGGTAAAAACATTAGCCCAGAAAGCTTGGATAGAATGAAGCACCGACCGGATCAACTAAAGTCTTCTAGTGAAGGAAAGAAACCGTTGAGCCCACGACTGGACCCTGGCTGTGATTCAGTCAATAAGAGTCACGCAATCTGCCTTCCCAAGCCTCTTGGAAATAATGGGTACCCCCAGGTAGTGTACCTAAGCTTACCTTCTTGGAATCCAAACGCCAAAAGAATGTTCCTTTAAACGGAATCAAAACCCCCGCAAGAAACACTTCACTCTTGTTCTTGTTAGGTAGCAAACCACTTCAAGAGGACAAGATATCAATGCCCCTTTTAAGGAGGGACACCGACGCCGAATCAGCCTTACAGAAAAGAAAGACATCATCAGCGAAAAAAAGATGAGATAGTTTCACGGCTTTACACCTCCAGAAATACTTGAAGTCCTTATGTGAAGTGCAAGAAACCAGGATCCCAGAACAAATCTCCATTATGAGGGTAAAAAGATATGGAGACATCAGGTCCCCTTGCCGAAGGCCACGCCCACCTGAGAAGAAATCATTGATCGAGATGGAAAACTTTGGAGTGCGAACACAAACCATAATGAGTCTGATCATCCACTCTGGGAAGTCAAAAGCTAAGAGAGTAAGCTTAAGGAAATCCCAATCTACCATATCGTAGGCCTTCTGGAAATCTACCTGAATAGCACACTTAGGTAGATACGGCTCTAGGTGGAAACCTGAAAACAATTCATGGGCTAAGAAAATATTGTCCCTGATTCTTCTTCCCTTCACAAAAGCATTCTGAGACAGACTAATTAGGTCATTCAAGACAACTACTAGGCGGTTAGCCAAAATCTTAGTAATGACTTTGTAAATGGTGCTACAACAAGTTATGGGCCAAAAATCTGAGACAGCACAAGCGTTTGGAACCTTCAGCACTAGAGTTAAGATCATGTTGTTTAACTCTCTAAGCAACCGACCCGATGAAAAGAAATCCTTCACCGCCTCTACCACCAAAGGACCCACAATCTCCCAATTGTACTTATAAAACTCAACAGTAAAACCATCAGGCCCAAGAGCTTTTCCATGAGCGAGAGAAAATAGAGTATCACGAATCTCAAAGTTTAGGACCGGAATAGAGAGGAAACTAACCTGATCCATCGAGAGCGGCTGCCGAATGAACTCCTTCAGCTCCTATAGCGAGGGCTTCAAGAGGGCTACCTATGGAGATAAGAGGTCCTTGAAGAAAGAGACAAAAACAGGAGGCACCAAAGCAGGATCCTTGACCAAAGCACCCGAAGGATCCTTGACCGAGAGGATCCTATTCCTAAGCTATCTTCTGTTAACGAGTGATAGAAAAACTTGGTGTTCCTACCACCCTCCTGGAGCCACCTAACTCTTGATTTTTTGTCTGTAGAAAGACTCTTCATGAGCTCGCAGATCCACAAACAGCCTACACCAGGACTTTTCCAGTTCTACAAGAGTAAAGTTGTCAGGGTCCTGCTAGAGACCAATCTGGGTACAACGAAGATCATTCCTAGCTTCATTAGTCCTCATTGAAATGTCTAAGAACTCCTCTCTATTGAGCTGCTTGAGGTGACCTTTTAGGGCCTTTAACTTGCAAATAAGTTTGAACATGGGAACCCCTTGCACCGGACTCTCCTAAACTTGCTGAACAATAGATGGAAAAGCCGAGTGTTTCATCCAGAAATAAAAAATTTAAAAAAAAAAAAAAAAACTTAAAAGGTTTCCTCCTAAAACCCTGGTTAAGGACTTTGACCACCATGGGGGAATGATCAGATATACCTGGGTTGAGAAAGGAAGCCTCAGAAAAAGAAAAGTCCATATTCCACTTGGCATTCACCAGCACATGGTCAATCTTCCTCATTTTCCTATTGGCACCCAAGGATGTGGACCAAGTAAAATGAAAGCCGACATATCTTAAGTCTTCCAAATCCGTGTAGGCTAAGCAAAGACTAAATTCGTCAAAGTACGGAATCCATGCATTAGAACCCCCAACCCGATCCGTCGAGTCTTTTATGGCATTGAAATCACCAGCAACCAGCTAGGCTAAGTCATGTACTAAGCTGTTCATCCGAACCAGGTCGTCCCAAAGGGGACAACAATGAATAAAAGTATGCTCTCCATAAATTATTGAAGTACAACAAGCTTGCCTCAACAGAATAAACTTTAGCTGGCCGTGGATAGCTTGATCATTCATAGTAGTAGGTTCAAAACTAACCAAGTCCGAATTCCAGCCAAACCATATTCTACCTAGAGGAGAACTCATAATTAGCAATCCAATTCCCAACCTCCAAAAGGTTTGAAGAGAAAGAGTGGAAACGAGGTTCAGGGACTTTCATCTCAAGAAGACCAACAAAACTTAGATTATTCGAAGAAACAAAACTTCTAACTTTAGCTCACCTTATGAGGTCAACGAGGCCCCTAATATTCCATATACCTATATTCATAATAGTAAGAAGGAGAGAAGATTACCTCTTCTTAGTAGTCCTACGTCGACTGGAGGCCGAAGTAGGTAATACCGAGGGGGGCTGATCAGGGTACAGCTTCAGTAATTTATCTTGCATAGATTCAGAATTCACAAGAATATCAGGCCTTAGCTTTAGCAACTTATCCTGCATTGTTTCCGCCGGGAGGGTCGGGAGGGGGGGGGGAACCGGATAAGGGTCGCCAACCGAAAGAATGTCATCATCGTCGGATCCATCATAAGCACTTGGTCCTACAATCTCATTGTCCGAGCCATCACAAGGCACCATGGAAATCGGACCAGCATTTGCCTTAACCTGGGAGGTTGGACCTTCCCTAATCTTTAAAGATTTTTTTGAACTTGTAGGAGGCTTACGAGGTGCTTTCTTCTCCAGAGCAACACCTTTTATCTTTAGAGATTGTCCCCCTTTAGACGGAGGAGGCAACCGGGAGGACGCTGCATCCTTACCCATGTGGGACTTGATCTTCTTTCCCCTCACATGCTTCCAACCAGGATCAGCATCCTGTTGAGACAGTTCAGCAGCAAGAGCTGCATTCAAAGGCTATACCAGGGCATCACCGAGCCCGGCAAACAACACCACTTTTACGTGGTAAAGAGGCATCAACTGGAGGAACATCATCTTGCAATTGAGGAGAGATTCCCCCAAAAGTCGTACCAGCAGTTCTACTATCAAACAAAGGATTATCAACAAAAGCAACCACCTGTCTTTGCTGAACAACGGACGCCTCAGGAGCTAGAGGCGGAAGAGGAGGGGAGATAACGAGCTTTAAGGGGCTTGATGAGCACCCTGTTGCTGTCAAGCAGCTCCACCACGGATGGACGTGCTGGAGGAGGGCCACATCTATGGCAAAAAATGCCACACACCGGACAAGCTTCATGTTTCCATTCATATTCTACTCCCACCATACACAATCCACCTTTCGAGTAATCTCGATAAAGTCGCAAGAAGGTTGGTTAGCAATAAGCTCAACACAAACTCGAGCAAACGTGACCATCTTCAGCTAGCTTGTCCGTTGATCAACGAATAAGGGCCTCCCTATGACACTGGCAACTTTACCGATGGCCTAGGCAAACCAGAACACCAGCGGGAGGTTGGTCAACCTAACCCACACCGGCACGGTAAGATGCGCATCTTTCTTCATCTCAAGGGTAGGCTTCCATTGCTGGAGAACAAACAGAATCCTGGCAATAGTTATGTGCCCCCCTTCCAATATCTTCCTACGAAACTCTCCATCCGGAAAATGGAGGAAGAAAAACCCCTTACCATTAGACATCACTTCGGCAAGGTTAGGTCCCCAAACTTTCTTCAAGGCTGATTCAATAGATTCGAAGGGTAGTTGTCAACCAATAAAATATCCAACAAGGCATGCAAGTAGCTTAGGATCAGCCGCCTCAACCTCATTACCAGTCATCTCCACTACAGGTTTGCCATTAATAATAGACGAAGGGAAATACTCAAGATCGTACCCCTTCTCCACAACCTTGGCAACAACAGCCCTAGTGCGCGGATCCGGTTTACTATAATCCCTACTCTGTTGAGGCCTTTGCGAGGCCGATCTTTCACGCCTCCTCCCTCTCAGTCCCGACGGACCAATAGGAGGGTGATTCAGTTGAGGGCCATCCCTCACAACAACATTTGACTCAACACCACATTCCCCATCTACCACCGAAAGACCATCCTAAGCTGAGCGGTCAATAGCAGGTATGGAAGAGCTACAAGAGCTCGGCCCAACACCAGCATTTGGACCAAACTTGCCTCTGCCATCGTTTTACAGATCACGAAAAAACCAGCAGAACAGGGTGCGAAAGCCCTAACCGAACGCAGCCATTCGACCGAAGAAAGAGGACGAACCAGGCAAAAACTCTTTGTGGGTTTTGAAGAGGTGTAGAGGCACCCCTACCCATAAAAATCAGCTCCAACAAACGGTCAGATCGTTTGGAAACAGGAGCGAAGCAGATTGTGTGAATAGGGAAGAAATCGCTCGAGCTGAAAGGTGGGTGCTAAGGAGTCCAAGCTAGCCCCACTAGAACTCGGAGCAGCAGCAGCAAGACGCACGAAAGATCCTGAGCAGACTATCCTTCGAGGAACCCCAGAGCCACAACAGCAGCTGCACCACCAGAATCCGAGTAAAGCAGCAGCAGGCAATTCACGGAGAAAAGGGCAGCTTTGATCTCCCGAATGAGAAGGAGACGGGCGAAACCGTTTAGTGAAAATCAAGAGGCTTACCAGAGGAAGCAAACCTCCAATTTGCACACCAAACGGAGGACTGAGGTGGCCAAGCGAGCAAAATGCCGCTGGTGTGAACAGGACGGAAATCGCACCAGCAGAAGGGAAAAGTGAGTAGTACCCTTCACTCCTTATTACAACACATATTACATCATGCTTCTTAGTAGTCTGAGCTTCATCCTCTTTAAATCCTACAAAACGGAACTCTCTCTCTCCCTCCCTCCATTCATCATCTTGAAATCCTTCTCAGTTGAGTTTCGCCTGCCTCTTGATTCCATAGCCCTCACATCCCTCTACTAGGCGAAACGAAATCCTTTCTCTCTCTTGCCATTGTGAAACTTGTTAGGATTCTTTATGGAGACATCAGCGACAAGCATCATGTTGGCGTTTTTTTTTTTTTTTTTTTTTTTGGGGGGGGGGGGGTGGGGGGGGACATATAGTTCCATTTACCAACTCGGCTGAGTTGCTGTCACCCCATTTGTAGTTCTTGTGACTGGTCTTTGACTCAAAACACAGAGGATAAGAAATAAGAATAAAGGCTTAAGGTAACTTCTGTGCAGTAGTTTGAAGTTTGTAAAAACGACTTCATCTTCATCACTGTGGATTTTGTACGAAAAATGCTTGACTTGCAAGATTTTGATGAGTTTTAAATAATCGGTTCATAAAAATGCTTGTGTGAACTGTAAAATCATTTGGAAGACAATGACCGAGAAATTGTTGAGGAATCTTATGTGGTTCTTCATTCTATTTCTATCCACCGCTTTATACATGTTGATTGGAGACACATTCCATTTCTGACATGTTTTAACCTCATTTGGCAACTCACATTGGACATTTCTCGCTTCACTGGTAATTTGAGACCAAACAATAAAGGAAAAAAAAAAAGAAAAATACCCACTCCTAGGAATTCGATTGCTTAGATCGGGATTCCTTTTCATAATTGCATGGCCATGAAACATGGCCTTAAGTGTTTAAGGTGTATGCTCTGGGTGATCCGTAAATTCTAACTTGGATGAAACATGACTGAGCATCCCTTTCCCTATTCAGCCTAGCAAAATGTCAGTATTTCAAAACCATGCTCATTTTTTTGTGGGGAATTTGTCTTCCCTCTAAATTTTCCAAGGTAAAAAGTGAATTTGAAAATCGCTCATCCTAATCGAACTCTTTTATGTTTACCTATGCAGGTTGTGGATACTGTTGAGGATGTTATCGACTTTATCCTGAGAAAAGAGTGTGGTTCTTGACATCACCTAGACAAAAGATGCCTTTTCTTTTTGTGGTATCTGAACAATTGTCAATTCTTTGGAAGCCGATATGATCTTTCATTCTGTGTCTTCCCTATCATAAAAAGTAACTACCATCAGCTAGTTTTCTATTGATTTTGCTCATCGTGTGTGTATGACGTTCCTTGAAGGCGGTCCACATCCCATTTGAATTAGGTTAGATCAAATGAATAATTTATGGTTCTTTTTACTCTTTTCTCAATGCATGCGATGTCAATTACATGATTTTTGGGAAAGTATCCCAATGTTCTTTGTTATGTGTATATGAAATTGTAATTGGCAAATCTGAAATTTTTATGGACCCTTACCAAACGGGGCGATGTTTGGATCTCCAAATTCAGCCGTAATAGATGGACCTCGTGTTGCATGAGATTAGTTTTAGATTGGATGGCATGATGCAAAACAAATTCAGACTATAAATTGGTCAAAATAAGCAGCAACGAAATTACCTCGACGGAAAAGATACATAACTTATGAAAAGAGAAAATAATAATAAGGGAACAGTTACATAGGTATCGTGCCTGGTTGATCCAATGCCTCAGAACTTCACAACAAGCTGATTGTCTGAAGGATATGACGCAGAATTTTTCCTTCTTCTCACCGCCGATATATATTCAGTAGCCTTGGAACTTTAGGACTTGCTTAGGATGGCTCCTAGGTTTCCCCAGTGATTTATCCAGTGCAACGTGGAAATCACTAAAAGGAACAAGCTCGATCCTGCAGTTTTGGAGAAATTAATATGCATCCACAATCTAAACACACTCTTGAGGATAAATACTATTGAAAATTACTATAAAGATACGGAGACCTAAATATAGCAATTTGAGTGGTTGTTACAAAAGACAAACTCGTATTTTAACTTCCCATCACGCGCTGGTTCCAGCAAGTGACCAGCAAGTGATCTATCATTCTTCTAGACTATCTTACGTCATTTGAACTGATCCAGTTATGCAGCCAAAATCCCCTCAAAGAAAGATCATGTAAACCATAAGAACCACTATTGCATTGGTTTATACATTCCTCTTAGTCTCAACTCTAGGGATAATTTTTTCGCTCAAATTTATTTGCATCAAATACTGAAATTGAGCTTTTGGGCCAAATTTAAACAAAAAATAAAACTATAGGTCATTGTCAAGATGGAGAACGAAACATAGACAAGTCAAATTGTAAGGCTTGACTGAAATAACCTCATAACCATAGGCAGAAATTTTAGTTCGCTACTCCTTAATTTACCCTGAAGATAAAAAATGAAGTTGCCATTGTAATTGGTTTCTTAGACATCCCACCATATGTCACCATGGTTCCTCCCTGCTTGAGAACAAAACTAAATCAGCTCTCTTCAGAAAGATAAGGGAAGCACTCGGCACAAATTTAACACATATTGCACCTCAAAAATTTCATCACCAAGGAAGCAGCATTGCCACCAACGCAGTTTAACCCAAGGGCGGGTTCTTTTAGATCACCCTAGTACAAAGTCAATAAGATATAAATAAAGAACTCAAGTGCCAATGGCCAAAAATGGATGTGTCCACGCATAAGAATATGGTAGAATGGGTTAATGGATGGACTATACCAGTAGACTCTTAACATTCTTTACTTCTAATTGGCTCTCAGTGAACACTTCTTCAGCACCAAGTTTCTTCAACGCGTCTTTTGCTTCATCATAGCCAACTCTGTCACAACAAAAAGACGGTCATCAAAGCATAGTAAAAATCAAATTTAGTTACTGATATGCAGTGCTAACTGCTAAGTTGGAAAAGAAATCAAGAATTCTACCAAATTCGTCCTAGATGTCATAGCAAGAACTAAAGAGCTGGCTGATGAGAGCCCTGCTAAATTAATGTGTCAAGTACCACGAAGTGTTTTTTGACCTCTGTTTGTGTCTCATCTCAGAATTGAGAAAAATGGAGGAAAGTTTCACTCCAAGGAAGTTGCAAAACATAGAGAGGTCTTAGATCTACTAAAAGGAAGTTCCACCAGTAACCAAAAAAGATGGAATTACCAATCCCCTGCAATATGTTGATCTAAATATACAAGCAATCAACATCTAAAACACATGATGACTGCAAAAAAAAAAAAAAAAAGTAGAAGCAGAATCAAAAGTAACAAGTCCCTTCTAATAAGCAATGTAGAAACATATCTTTTCGCTTCACACTACAATTAACTGCCTCTGTCTTCAATAGATTCAAAAAGCAACTCCTTCTAGTCTTTCTGCACATTTTAGCTCATCAAAAAACCTCATCTTTATATCGGGAGATTGAAGGGTGTTAGTTGATTTACCTAAACCAACCTAAAGTACTGTCTTATTTTCTTTGGTAAATTCAACATCATCGGTTTCTCAAAATGCCCTTATAACAAAACCATTCTAGCATGCCAATGCATGTACTAATGCTCAGCTAGCCACATAAATTCCTGCCCACTGTAGCACCTACCCAGAGTTAAAATTTCCTCAAATCAATGATCACACTCTAGTGTTACTTCAAGCTTAAATGGTCAACTACTGTAACACGAGCTAGACCTACTTCTCCCTGTTATTCGATGCAAGAGATCAATCAATCACATCGCTTCCAAAAAACAAACCTGAGATACCAAAATGCTAAATATTGTGGCGCATTTTCAATTTGTAAATTGATATAACACTGCCACAACCAAACATAATCAATAAATTTGTGCATCTGGCAATTGTTCATAACTTCTAGTCCATTAGCAACCCTCATAATTAGAACAGGAAAAGGTAGAGTTGCCATAAGTAATTCAGTACCCAAAGAGTTCCAACTTGTCATCACAGAGCTTGAATTTCATATATAATTTGGGATGCACAACCATCCAAAGCTACTTTAGAAGCTAAGTAGACAAAGAGGTCAATGCGCTCCCGGAAAAAAAAAAAAAAAAAAAAAAAAAAAAAAAAAAAGCTTGCTAGAAATGGTTAAGGCAAATCACTTAAAAGAGAAATTAAAGCAAGCCCACACATGCCATTGCTATCTAAAATCTACACAAAAATTTTAAACAACAATAGTTTGACATAAGTTATATCGTGTCAAGGTTACTAAAAGCTTTCAAAAGTTATAACGATAAAGCTATGTATCTAATTAAATTGATATTGAAGATGTCTAAGTAATAAATAGGAGCAAGCAAAGTTAATAAAATCACTCAAGTTCTTAGGGAGTTGAGTAATCGCATAGAACTCCTCTCCATAAATCTTCTTAGTCGTCTGTGTTCAATACTATTTCACTTGGAACGCGAATTCCAACAACTTGATTCTCTTTTATTTCTCTTCGGTTGACCCTCTTTCTGGTTGTACCTTTTCTATGCAAAAATGTCCTATCAATTGATGACTACACTAGCTACTTTGATGCCATTGATCCATTGGCACAGTACAAGAGATGGACAACTAAGCAAAACATTGACCAGAATAGCACTTCTAATATGATTGGAAAGAGAAAAATTGATGTGCAAACACAGAGAGTTCAGGTAGCATTTGTAGTCAGTGATTACGTTGATTGGAGCAGAAATATTCAGGTTGTGACCACTCTAAAGTATCTTATCCTTTCTTAGATTATCTAATTTGGCTGTCAAGTCCATACCGGGCTTTTCGTCACGCAACTTTTAAATCTTTGAATTGACTATCAAAAGTCACTAGGCTCTGTTTGGTTGTTCAATAACTACTCTGCAACTTTAGTCATCATCTTTTTAAAAGTCTAGTGGGTGCTAACATCTAGTTTGGAAAAAAAGTGATAAAAGGGAGTGTTATCATCTATCTTTGTCTGTGTACATTCAAAAAATTCTGTGATACTCAAGTTTGGATTTAGGTACTCTATGACATATTGAGAACTGGATGGCATCCTGGAAGGGAGGCTGGAAAGCAACCGCACCTGTTTTTTGCAAATACTAATGTGTTTGATGGTTGAGTAATAAACTATGCAGATGACAGAACATATAAAGAATATTGTCAAAGTCTATATTTAGAAAAACCATAAGACAGACTCTATGCTGAATTAGAATGTAACAAACTGCGTTCAGACTTTAAAGCTAAACCTGTTCAGAAACATAATATATTCAGACTCAGATTGTAAAGTCTATCGCACTCATACTCAGATTGTAAAGTCTATTGTACTCAGACTTCACATCCAGATTCGACAAAACGTAACACAAGCCCCGAAGATATAACGGCTAGCGATCTAGTTTGGATTCTACATCAAAATTGATTTGATTGACTCAATCTAATTGATTGACAATTAAATCTTGAAGACAAGAACTTTCTATACGAAGAAGTTTTACTTATGGAAACCAAGATTCTGTTTGTATGGGCGATTGGAATCAATTTGGGATTCTACTTTTGTCACTCAACAGCAACCAAATCTTCTATATACAGATTTGTCCAATGGGTAAATTGGAAGACGATCCTCGAGATGTTGTCCAACGGCTAGTTTGGAAATGGAGGAGTATTTAAAGAGATCAAGGACCGATGAGCAAGAAAGAGACAAAGTATAGAATTTATAATTCCAAAGTTTAAGCGACCTTCGATCATACACTTGTCTTTGGTGAGCTTAAACGTTTGTGATCTTGAGAGAAATACCAAAAGAGTGACTTAGTAAGATAGTGTGATCTACTACTAAATGTTTGCACTCAAAGTTGTAATCTCTTATTGATTGTATAATAGAATCCAGCAGAAGGCCGTTAGCGTGGGAGAGTGGACGTAGGCTTGATCTAAGCCAAACCACTATAAACCTTGTGTTCTTATTCTCTCCCCTAAACTCCTTTATTTATTCCACATTTATTTGCCAAGATTTATTTTAAACACATATTTACCCTCTCTCTAGGTGTTACTACTAGCCCTCTCAATTGGTATCAGAGCCAAGTGCTCGTTTTGTTAAAAGTGTTTTTACTTTTGAGCTAAAAATCTTCTATGACTAGTATCTTGGCTCCAGGACTTATGGAAAGGCAAAACAACACCAGGCCACCATATTTTGATGGAAATGAATACAACATTTGGAAAAACAAAATTAAGGCATTCATAAGATCCAGAGATCTCTTGCAATGGGATGTTGTGGAGAAATGAATCAATCATACTACTGCATCTACATCAAATAAGAATGGCAAAGACAAAGAAACCAAACTCCCTACTCATATGTCTCGGATGGAGATATCCAAAAGAGAAGTGCTTGATGCAAAAGCCATTTATTCTTTATATTACGCTCTGTCTCCTGTTGAATATAACATAATTTTTTCATGTAAAACAGCTAAGGAAGTATGGGATAGGCTTCATGTTACTTATGAATGGACTAACCGTGTAAAAGAGACAAAAGTAAATTTCTTGCTTAGCCAATATGAATCCTTCAAGATGAAGCAAGGAGAGTCGATTGGAGTTATGTTTAGCCGTTTTACAGAAATTGTAAATGGTTTAACATATTAAGGTCAACCAATTTCTTCCCCAATGAAGGTCAACAAACTCTTGCGAGGTCTCTCAAAAGATTAAAACCATGTTAAAACCTCAATCCGGGAGACTTAGAGGATTGGCACTCTTCAATCCTATGAAGTGGAACAAATTGTTGATGAAGATTCCAAAGATAAAAAGTCCATCGCTTTAACATCTAACGCCGATTCTGATGATACAAACTCGAAAAATGAAATGGACAACGAAGAACTTGCTTTTATGATCAAGAAATTCAAAAAGCTGAGTAGAAAAGGAAGCAAATTCAGTGGAAGAAAACAATACAAACAAAATGGCCAGAAAAGAACCATGAAAAAAGATGACCAGTAAGGAAATATATGCTTGATAGCACATTCGAATCTAAGTCGGACTCGCATACGGACTCAAAATCAAAGTCGACTCGCACACGACTCAAAATCGAGTTTGACTCGAACACGAGACTCGAAATCCGATGAGGAAATCGAGGTAAGCCATTCAAAAATTCCTATCAAAGTTTCAAAGTATATAAACAAGCTTTGCTTAAATCTCAAATCTTATCTTAAAAGATCTCCGAACTTAAAAAGGAAAATTCTTGGCTTAGGCAACACGATCTTTCTCAAAAAGAAAAGTTTGAAAATTTGCAAAAAGATTTTCTACAAACAAAAGAAAGTCGAGATTTACTTGTCAAAGAAAATGATTATTTAAAAAATGAATTTTCAAATATTTCGACAAAATTTTCAAATGGTTCAAAAACTTTAGAGCATATTCTTTACATACAAGTTCCTTACTATAATAAGTCGGGACTTGGTTTTAATAAGGAAAGTGATTCTCTAATTGATTTTCCTAAAATCAATGAGAGACTTAAACAAAGACATCCTAGACTTGCATACAAAAAGCATTTTCAAAAGATATTTACAAAACATGTTGGTCGAAATGCCCTCAAGTATTCAAATTGTGGAGATTCAAAACACTTTGAGAAACAATGTCCTAAAGTCTGGAGACATATTAAGAAAGTTTGGGTAAATATATCATACTCTACTAACTCTCATGGACCCAAGAAAAAATGGGTACCAAAGAAAAGATGAGTTGTTTTTGCAGGAAATAAAGGAAAAGAAGAAAGAGAATTTGGTAAGGACTATATTTTTTATTTGGGCACATAATTCTCATTATGCTTGATATTCGATATATCCTTGGTTGATTGAGATTTTACAATGATCATATTTTGTTATAAGAAAGAATCATGTGATTTATTTTTGTAATTCGTGAGTTGCGATTTGATTTAATATGTGTGATTGATTTGATATCTTTCTTAGAGATAATGCAAATTATTTTGTCTAATTTTATGCTCTCTAATTTTGTCATATGTTGTAAAGTGAAAATCTGTTTTACGTGACATCAAAATTTTCTTTCTTAGATATTCAAGGATTTTATTCAGATTTTATTGTGCTTTGACTAAGTGAGAATTTCCTCTTCAAAGATATTATTGTGCATAATATTATTTCTTTAAATAACATGTTATGATGAGTTAAGAAAAAATATTTGATTATCTGTGAAGATTTTCTATTTTGCTCTAATGTCAAGAAAGGATCCAAATTGATGGACACCAAAAAGGAAATGAGTTCATTGCAAGAAATTTTATAGAGGAAGAATGATTGTGAATCTACACAGATTTTGGTGCAATAAAAAAAGAATCTCATGTGAAGATTGGTGGCAAAAGAATCTTCCATATGGATTTTGGAAAGCTCAATTAAAAAATTATGGAGATTCTATACTATTTTCTGAAGGCCCAGAAATTCCCTTCCTTATGCAAAGTTTTTGCAAATTGTTAAAGGAATCCTGTGCCATACGAAAGGTTGAGTAGTTCTAAATTTTAATAATTGATAATTTTATATATGCTATTCAATTTATTTATTTGAAGAAAGGCATTATATATTATGTGGATATTATTACAATTTATTTGTACAAAAAGTTAGTTAAATTTATGCAAGTTGAATTCGAGAAGAGCTTGATTGAAGAAAATAAATTTTTGCCTCGAATTTTAAAATGTAAATGATCGTTGTGGATATTGTTGCTAAGAATGAAATAATGGAAAAATATTCTGCTCAACATGCACAAGCCACAATTAGTGCTATTCACAAAATATTATCATGATGATTGGAGGAGAAAGCGAATCCAAGAGAAAGGAAATGAATTGTGATCACCTCAAAAAAGCAACAAATTGAGGGGGAGCTTTGATCAATTATGAAAAAATCTTTTTGAATTGATCGTGATCTTGATTATTATGGAAGGAAGGAAAATGCTGACGTACTGCTCTCCATCCTGATGCGCTGCTTGCTGATCCGAGCTGAGCCTCCGTCTTCGCTAGCCCGAGCTACACGCTGCTGCTCCCTCCACGCAACTGCACCAGTGACGACGAGCCGAGCCGAGCACCCCCAGCCGCAATTCCCACTGTCCCAAGCTCATTGACTCGACACCGATCTACTGCTACTCTCCAGTCCACGTCGCCACGTTCAGCCTTGTCGCGCCAACAAGCTTTACTTTCTTGCAGATTTCTTTGGGGCCCAGTCTTCCAGTAGCAAGCCAATGCCTCTGTCGTGGGTCCCTTTCAACGGGATTTTGTTGAAAAGGGGAAAATAAAGGTCAAGTGGCGGTCGAAGTGGAGAAAAGTGTTATGAAATCGCACGTCGATTCCAGAAAAATAACGCTTGCAAACAATTCACCAAACAGAATATAGTAATAAAAGAGCAAAATCAGATGAACACGCCAGAAAATTTGTTATCGAAGTTCACCCAAACTTGGGCTACGTCTCCGCGCAGAGGCACTCTGCGAATCCACTAGACTTCGAAAGAGTTGGAATACAACGACGATCTTCTCTCAAGATCAGGGCACAAAGAGATTGAGAACTCTCATCAAGAAAAAAACTCACTTTTTTCTTCTCTCTTTTTCTTGCCTCTCTATTTCCTTTTTCAGCGTCTTTTCGGCTAGGGTTTTGCCATCGCTAATATATAGGTACCACTTTTAACCTAAAAGGAAATCTAATAGAAAAGATAAAAAAAAAAGCCCCTAAAAACAAATATTTGGCTTTATCTATAACAATCTCCCACTTGAAGACAAATATACCCAAGCACCAAGTAACTTTGCATCCATCTTCTTCAAAAAATAGTAGTTGAAAAACTTGTGCCTCTGCGATACTCCTCATCAATCAACATGGAGTAATACCAATGGTAGTAGTACAGAAAATATGCTTCTCTCTGTCTACTACCTTGGTCATCATGTCAGCTGGATTATTCGAGCCATCAATCTTTTGTAGCTTTAATTCATTATCTTTCAATGCTAACCTGATAAAGTGATAACGCTTCTTGATATGTCTAGTTCTTGAGTGATAAGCTGCATTATTTGCTAAGTGCACTGCACTTTGACTATCACTCCTGTTGACACCTAAATTTTGGCGACCTGATTAGTCATTTATTGCATTAAAAATTAGGGGTTAATTATATCCCTGAAAAAATAATTAATTGCATAGCATATAGATTTAAGTGCATTTTCATTTTTTGCATTTGTTTATTGGACCGGTGGCGAATGAGTTCGAATTGGTGGTTCTAAGCTTTAAATTGATGGGCTGGACTAAGCCCACGAATGGAGCAAATTGGCCCAAGCCCGTTTTTTTTATGATCGAAAATTATCTCGTGAAAAATATAGATTTGAAATTTTTCCGAGATATGTTGGGGGATTTTTCAATATCTTCGGATAGGGCAAGTGCGACAATAATATTGCGAGCTCATCTTTAAAATATTCAGAATCCAAGAAAATTTTATTACGATCCCGAACTTTTGGCAATGTTCGATCAATTGTGAGTTGGTATTTGGAAAGAAAAAGAATTGTTTTTGTTGATCTTGTGATTATAAATGTGCGGACAAAAACATCAAAAAGGGCAAGAAGGATTAGCATTATTAAAATATATATTCAATGAGGATATATGGATCCGCAATGCGTACAAATGAAATATAAACCCTCACAAAAGAGGGAAGTCAGTACGTGGATCCTATATTCAAATTTCCCTTTTTGAAGTTCATATTCGGCCAGTATAAAAAGCGCAATGTTCAAGGGAAAAAAGGAGGCCACACACAATTCCATAGACGGCCACAATTCTGAGAGCATAGAGATACACCACGTAAGGGATGATTGAGGAGAACACAAGAATGAAAGACCAGATAGAGAGATGCCATCGGAGAGGAGAACCGTGAGCTCTCTTGGCCGAGCCGTGCCGAGATTCCTGACGCACTGCCCCCTATCCCAACGCACTATTGCTTGATCCACCTCCCGATCTGCTGCTTGAGCTTGCTGCTCTATGCCATCTGGAGCCCAACGACCAGCCGCGAGCATTGACGACGAAGCTGCTAGCCACTTTATGATGATACCGTTGTCGCCGATCATATGCCTGCTGCGGTTGTCCACAAGCCGTGGAGACCCGATCCTTGCTGCACGGTACCCTCACCGCGATGAAATTTTGAGTCGTTTCCAAGAATTTTATGGCGGCATCCGAGTTCTTCAAGGAGTCGAAGGCTTCCACTCATTCACGTGATTCCCACGCTTGACCAACATCCAATGCATGATGGGTGGAATCGAGAACAGAGATCCACTCACATTGACCATGTACAGAACGTGCCTAAAGAAGGGACAATAAAAAAGAGATTTCGAAGTCCCCACGATTGGTGACTTTTGCTCTTACTTGCTGATTGTTTGATTTTCCATCATCACGAGCACCACCACATCCAATCGCGTGTATCCGCACCGCAAAATCCTGACCATTGTGTCCGCAGGAGAGTTGTGCTAAAACAGAAAAAGAAATAAGTTATTTTGTGCAGGTTTCTGAGCGACCTAAGCACCGTGGAGACGTGCTTTGTGTCAACGTATATCGTTGCCGTGCACATAACGCTTGCCGCCGTTCGCCGTCGAGAAGCCGGTCACAATCCCGGTTCGATTGCACTTGGTCCAAATTTGGAAGAATATCCTCAAACTGGGTAAGATGCACGTTTGCTAGTATATTTGCATATTTTATTGCCTAATATATGTCTATTAATATCTAACGTGCATATCTATGAGTGATAGACATATCTCTAGGATTTATTTCCTAATCCGCAACCGCACGTTAATTTTTTATTCCATCTATAAGGCTTTAGATGGAATAATTAATCACGCGGGAGTAAAATTGATATCTTGATCTTTAAGACTTAAGATCAATTTATCAATTTTATTAGCGAAATAATCAAGTTAAATTAGATATCGTTTTCAAATTCGAGCGATGGATAGTATCTTTGATGACCATGGATGATTTGGTTTATCTTTTAATTGCTTTATTTATCCCGAAAATACAAAAAAGATTGCATTTGCATATCATGTAGATTACAATAAATTTCCTAGATAGAATTGCATGATAGAATAGTTAGATTCTTTTCTGATTATATTAGAATGCATGTATAGATGGTATCTAGGTTAGATAATATCCTTAAATTAAATTGCATGTCGAGATAAATTTCTAAGTTAAGATAGGATTCAGATTAGTCTATTTCCTAACTTAAAATAGATAATATCTCACTTTAGTTAGATTTTTATTGTTAGTAATTTTAATTACAAATTTTTTATAAGAAATACAAAAATATTATATGCATGTCATAGATTCATGAAATGCATGTCATTTAGTGATTATTGCTAGGTTTATTTAATTAGAAATTGCATGTCATTAGAATTAGGTCATTTAGTTATATTGCATTGCATATTGCATGATTTTCATTAATTAAGTGAAAACAAAAAGAGAAATTGCGTGTTAATTAGAAACCATATCTAGAGTTGTTGATGTGGATTTTGAATTAACATTGCATATGCTTTCGTTGCTACGAGGTAAGTCCTGCATTTTCTATTTGCTTTCTTGGGTGTTATATTGATGGATTGCGCACCCGCATGATCGCCTCGCATGTTAGAGAATTAAATTTAAAATCAATTCAAGCTGCCTGCCAAACATTTTTTTCAAAATAAAAGAGAAAGGTACCGAAAGGGCATTAGAGAAATTTAGCGTAACCAAGTCCCCGAACTCATAAATCTCCGGTTTGTAGGAGTAAAGTAAAACTCCCGTTACTTTACTTGGATTTCTAATCAACCCACCAAAAATAGATTAGTGGCGACTCCTGATTAAAAAACCAATTGCATGTTAAGAACTTAAACCTAAGTCATAAATTGGTATGGGCTTGGGAGAGCTCGAGTTAAGTCTAGGCTTATCAATCCATTAGCCAAATTTTAGGTGGTTTACACCAGAAAATTTGGCACAACAACTCCACAGTGTACTGACTAGCTGTTTTCGATGTAACTCCTCCATATAATCTTATAACCACATGATTTCCTTGGAGGCTTCTGTAATCGCTACATATTCTGCCTCTGTCGTCGATAAAGCCACTATCTTTTGTAGTTGAGATACCCAACTCACTGCTGTACTTGCAACTATAAAGACATATCCAGTGGTACTCTTACCACTATCTCGATCACCCGAATGATCTGCATCTACATAACCCTGCAACTCTAGAGATGTACCACCATAACAAAGTGAGTAATTGGAAGTACCTGCTAGATATCTCAATATCCATTTAATTGCATTCCAATGCTCTCTGCCTGGGTTCTGCATATATCGACTCACAACTCCCACTGCTTGTGCAATGTCTAGTCTCGTGCTCACCATGGCATACATCAAACTCCCCACTGCTGATGCATATGGAACTACCGCCATCTCATCTTTCAAAAGTTGAGTGCTTGGACACATATCCTTGGAAAGTTTGAAGTGGCTCACTAGAGGAGTTGCAACCGGTTTTGCCTTGTCCATGTTAAATCTCTTTAACACCTTGTTCACATAGTCTTCCTGCAATAACCATAATTTCTTATTTTTCCTGTCCCTGATGATTTTCATGCCTAAAATATTCTTGGCCTCTCCCAAGTCTTTCATAGCAAACTGTGATGATAACATCTTCTTCACTTCTATGATTCTCTTCATATTGGAACTAGCCATAAGCATGTCATCCACATATAAAGATAGATACACAATGTCACCATCATCATATTTGCGAAAATAAACACAGTGATCAGATTCACAATGTGCAAATCCTTTTTCTTGCATAAAACCATCAAATTTTAAGTTCCATTGCCGCGGAGCTTGTTTCAAGCCATACAAGTTTTTTTTCAAGTGACATACCATGTGCTCCTTACCTTTGACTTCAAAACCCTTAGGTTGTGCCATGTATAATTCTTCATCTAAGTCACCATGTAAAAACGTTGTTTTTACGTCTAACTGCTCAAGATGAAGATCCTCCACTGCAACTATACTTAGCAGAACTCTAATTGATGTCATTTTCACTACAGGTGAAAATATCTCGGAGTAGTCGATCCCTTCTTTTTTAGAAAAGCCCTTGACTATAAGTCTCGCCTTGTATCTAATACTACCATCTACTTCATTCTTAACCATGTACACCCATTTGTTTAATAAAACTTTTTTACCTGTGGGCAACTTGGTCAACTCCCAAGTTTTTTTCTGAAGTAACGAGCTCATCTCGTCTTTCATAGCACACTCCCATTGCAAGTGAGACGTGCCTGCCTTTGCCTCATCGTAAGTCTCCGGTTCCCCCGAATCTATATATAAGACATGGCTCAGAACAGTATTAGCTTATGGATCAAAAATTACCTTTGGCTTTCTCACACGTGTAGACCTTCTCAAGACAGGTACTTCAGGGTCATTTGTTTGCTACGAATCACTGCGTTCTTCTTGAACTACCTCTTCACTGATAATAGGCTCATCTTAAACCTCTCTTTCAGGTGAACTTTGATCTACTAGAAACATCTTCACGGGCATTATGTTTAATTCAACATACTCTGGTTGTACTACCTTCTCATGCTCTGTCTCTATCTGACGATCCTTGTACATCTTTTCTTCATGGAATACCACATTGCGACTGCGGATGACTTTGTTATTCTCATAATCCCAAAGTCTATAGCCATACTCGTCGCCACCGTATCCGATAAAGACGCACTTCTGGGACTTAGCATCAAGCTTTTTTCTATCCTCCCTGTCAATTAAAGCATATGCAATACAACCAAACACCTTTAGATGTGAATAATTAATCTTCTTACCTGACCATCGCTCTTGTGGTATTTCTCCATCCAACGCACTAGATGGACTTATGTTGATAAGATAAACAGCTGCATCAACTGTAGCGGCCCATAAGTGTAGCGGGAGACCCACGTGTAGTCTCATGCATCTCGCACGTTCTAGAATAGTTATGTTCATTCTTTCAGCTACACCGTTCTCTTAAGGAGTTCTAGGAACAATTTTTAGCCTATGTATGCCTTCTCGACTCAAATAATTTGCAAATTCTTTACTTGTATATTCACCACCATTATCAAATTTCAAAACTTTAATCTGATAACTTGTTTCTTTTTCTACCATGGTCTTCCACATTCTGAACATCCCGAATACTTCTGATTTTTCTTTAAGAGCATAGACCCAAGTCTTTCTTGTTACATCATCAATGAATGTGACAAAATATCTCTTACCACCATAAGAGAGTTCTTAAGTAGGTCCCCATACATCGCATGAACCAACTCTAGCTTCTGGCCTTTATTTTGTCGCCCATTCAATTGAAAACTAACAGCCTTCTATTTTCCATAAATGCAACTCTCCCAAAAATCTAACTCAACTTTTTGTAAACCCGGAAGTAATTTTCTCGAGTGTAACTACATTACACCTTTTTCACCAAGATGTCCTAAACGATAATGCCAAAGAGTAGATAAATTACCTGTAGCCATTGTAGTTGCAACCATATCACTGATATTGTCTCCTTGGAGAAGGTAAAGTGTACCCGTACGCTTTCCCTTTGCTACTACTCTTACCTCTAAGGTTATCTTCCACTCTCCACAACCAAAGATTATTACCAAACCTTCTTGGTCAAGTTTACTAGTTGAAATCAGATTTTTCTTTAATTCCGGAATATGCCTAGTTTCACGCAAAACTAGACGTCCTCCACCTGAGATGTTCACAGTCACGGTTCCTTTCCCAACAATTGGACACATGTAGCCGTTTCCCACAACCACTTGTCCAAAATCTCTACTAGCATAATCATCAAATATGTCTCTTTGCGAGGTGCAATGAAAAGAAGCGCCAGAATCAATAAACCATTTATTTGTTGTCAAGTCAAACCCTGCAGACAAACACAAGTTATCTAGCAAAGATTTATCGCTAACTACATTAGCACCTTGATTCTCATCTTGCTGCTTTGATATTGCTAGTACGAGTACCTAGAGGGGGGTGAATAGGTATACGAAGATTTTTCTTGATAATTTCTGTATACTTACGCAATACTTAGACAGTTGAAGGATTTGCGAAGAGTAATAATCAACGTAAGACTGAGTAAGGAAAGAGAGAATTAAACACGCGGTTTATAGTGGTTCGGCTTGATTCAAGCCTACGTCCACTCTTTCGCGCACCGACAGCCAATTTGGCTGGATTCCACTATGAACAAAGAGATGTTACACTGTTGATCTTCCTTGATTTCTCGGTGTAGATGATCTACCACACTCGCTCAAGGTATCACCAAGTATAGACACTCTCTGTGTATACAATTTTGCTCAGACCGTATCGACTAATAATCAAGGTGCTTCAGACTCTGGAATTTTTCTATCAATCACACTCTTAAAATAACTAGAATGTCTTCCTTTTTATACTCATTTATGCCATCATACCGTTGGCACTTACCAAAGGAATTCTTCCAATCTACCCATTGGACGGAATCAATCAAGAATATCATTCGAGCTATAAAAGGAACCTGACGATAGCCCATCAATCCTGTTCTCCCATACAATCAGGATCTTGGTTTCCAAGAATAGAACATTCCAAGAATACTTCGTCGACCAATCGGATCTTCAATTGATCTAGATACGAACAAAAGAATCCGTTGTATTTATCCAACCAAAAGATCTTCTCCACGATAGGATTAAATCCTCAATCATATACTTCGGCTCTGGATTTCCTTCGTCACTGGATTAGAAAGACTGTCAATGAGAATAGCCTTGAGTCTTGAGTCTTGAGTCTTGAGTCTTGATTCTTGAGTCTGATAGTCAGAAAGTCTTCAAACTTTAAAATCGACGATCTACAGATACCCAGACTAGACTGAAGGAAATGTTTTGTCAGCTTCAAAATATTCTGGAACGATTTCTCCAACAATCTCCCCATTTTTGATGGTGACAAAACTTTCCCGTAGATTTGAACCACTTTGACCCGCAAAAACATTTCTCAAGCAATATGGCAATCTCATAAAGATTAACAAAGCAACCAGACTCAAGATCCACAGAAAATTGGTTAGTCTTTCATGAGTAATACCATATAACAACACTTGATATGAATGCAAACAAAGCATTAAAATCCACAGCCAATTCATCAAGTTCAAGTTCACACCAAGATTACTCAAGTCAAAAAAACTTAAAGTCAAAGAAAGTTGAATGGTTGGTTGGTTGGTTCAAATTGCTTCTCCCCCTTTTTGTCAACATTAAAAAGGTGAGAAAGATGTCATGTTTGCTTGGGAATGCGCACAATCTGGAAATCTCCCATGGACTGGACTACTCCTTCTAGCTTCTTCAGGTCTTCCCTTAGTTGAGCTACCTCTTCTCCCTTGGCATTAGTTTGAAGTTGCAGAGCGAGGTCTTTCAATTTGTCCTCCAGGGTAACTAAAGATGCTTGTCCAAAGATTCTTCATGGATTGAATTTCACATGATCCGGAGAGCATAGATTTGGCCACGCATTTCCGAAGTATATCCATGATACGACGAAAATCTGCAGAATTGCCCGTCCGAGTACTTGCATTTGCTCTTTCCGATGGAGTGAATGCGACGATGGCGCTCAAAGATAGTCTTGCAGATTTGGTTCTGACATATCGTGGCCTTCTTCAGGCAATTGAGAAGCCTGAAATTCTTCTGGGGCTGCTGGAGATTGTCGTAGACCTTCACTATTGGCGGCATGAGGTGAGGACCTTTCTTGCTCGCCAACTCCCCCTGTCTCTAGGACATCAAGAGGGGAAGAGTGATGATCATGCTTTTCTGTATCCTTTTCTCCAGATTCAGCCAGACTTTTCTTGCTCTTCTTCTCCTTCTTCTTCAGCTTCTTTCTCCTTCTCTCTCTCGCTCTTCTTCTTTTCTCGTTCTTGTCTTTTTCTTCTTCTTCTCTTTGTTTCTTCTCTTCATTACGTTGATTGGGGAACAAAACGTCTTGTCCTAATCAAGGCAAAGTGATTGTGAGATCTTCCTCCTCATCTTCATCCTCCAAGATGAGAGTTCTTTTCTTTTTGGATGGCGCACAAATGGCTTCCTTTCCTTTCTTTTTGAAGCGTAGATTGGAACCGGAGTCTTCACTCGAATTTCTCCATTGCCTTAGAAAGTTCTTTCAAACGCATCTTTGTCAACATCTTTAAACCTACCACCATCTTATCGCACGGTCGAACACAAAGAGTGTGTGGAGGTTCAATATTCATGTATCTGAAGATCCTGGTCACCAGACCTGGATAAGGCAATTGTCCCTTGTCTTTCGACATTGCTCTGTACATGTGAAAGAGAATAGTGTGAGGGAGAGAGAACTTCTTCCCTGAGTTGATTGCGTACATCAATTTTGCTTCGGAATTAGACACATCAGTCTTTGATGTAGACTTCGGCCTAATGCAATTGATAACAATTTTGTGCAACATAATATTGATGGCACACATCCTTGAATAGATGATTTTTCCCTCAATATCTCTATCCTCGACAAGGTCCATTGTGGCACGAGCAACTGAGACTTTGACTGGTTGATATCGTGCCCGTTCAACTCCAAGTATGTCCGCCAACATATCCACATCCAACACATAATCCTGATCTCGAACACTGAAAGATATTCTATTCGCATCGATAAAGCTAAGATTTGAATAGAAATATGCAGTCAGTTGTGCATATCCGTCCGTGGTGTCAGTGCAAAAACATTCCAGTTGAAGCAGACTGAACTTCTCTCTCAAGTTCACATTCACAGCATCTAGGAAATCGAAGTCGACACTCCTAAGGTTTATCACCCCTCGTTTCAACAGTCTAAAAAACAAATTTTCCTGTTCTTTCGATTTGAATAACTCCATCCTCTTTCCCTTCACCTTCGCAGCAACACCCAATCTCGGTTGAAAGTCAGTGAACATTTTGTCATCGTCGTTCCCATCACCAAATTTGGGCCCGACATCCGAGGGTCACTCGGAATATTTGCAAGCGCTTCCTCTCGCTTTTTCTTTGGGAGCAATTCCCAAATCCTCCATTTTCTTCAGAAAGATGTACCCATTCCCATAGTTCTTTTCTTTAAGAAAATCATCCACATATTTCATCGGAGTCGCAGTACTTTTCAATGCACGGTAAAGTTTGTAAATAAACAAGGGTTTTTGGACTCTTACTGGGTCTGCGTCCTCGATTATCTCTTCTTCTGGATGTTGACCCGCACCTTGTGGGGTAGAAGGCGTTGAGTGACGTGGTGGAGAATGAGTCGGGTTCTGATGCTGACTTGATAATTCTTCCTCTTCTGTGAGATCGAAGTGGGTAGGTCCCTCCTTCATCCTCTGTGGTCCCCTTGTCGCGATTCTTGAGGACTCCCTCGAAGACGACATCCTTCTTGTCTCTAAAAGATTTCTTTGCTTGCTTTCCCAAGAAAATATGACAACTTTCCCGAGGATGAACTCGAAGTAGAAACCAGTTTGAGAGGAGAATGCTTTTAGGGTTTTGAAGAATGAAGGTGAAAACTGTATATATATAACTCAGTTTTGAAAAGGGGAAGTTCAATCGGTACAAGGAAAATGTACGAATACCTCTTTTCGAAATCGATAATTGCCAAAATTAATCCTTTTGAAAAGACAAGTTTTTTTTTTTTTTAATTTTCACGACTACAAAATAACTGAACGAAAGATCATACCTTTTCGAGTTTAGATAAAGTAACAACTTACAGTCTATAGTCATCAACGTCTGAGTTTGAGAGATTTGAGTCTAACGGTCATCAACTTTCTGAGTCTGAAGGTTGGAGAGTCTCTAGACTTTAACTTCTTCGAGCTTCAAAATGTTGAGTCTGGAGCGGATAAAATCAAATTGATTTTTCTCCAAAGGCTTTGTGAATATATCCGCTAGTTGACTTTTTGATTCAACAAATTGAATCGAGATTTCTCCACTTTGAATATGATCTCAAATGAAGTGATGTCGAATTTCTATATGCTTTGCTCTTGAATGAAGAATTGGATTTTTGGTGAGATTGATTGCGCTGGTGTTGTCACATTTGATTTCTGTGCATGAGTCTTCAATCCCAAAGTCTTGTAGCTGTTGTTTTATCCATAGAATTTGTGAACATCAGCTTCCAAGGGCAACATACTCTCTTCGTTGTTGAGAGAGCTACGGTGCTTTGTTTCCTTGAAAACCAAGACACCGTCCCGCTTCCAAGCAATCGGCATGTTCCCGAAGTACTCTTTCTATCGACTCGCAGCCGCCGGCCAGATCTGCGTCTCGAATATTCCAAGATTAAAGTCTCCCTTCTTAGGATACCAAAGACCCATGCTTGAAGATGAAGCAACGTATTTAATGATACGTTTTGCAGCACTGAGATGAGATTCTCTAGGATCTTATTGAAACCTAGCACAGATACAAACACTCAACAAAATGTCAAGTCTAGAAGAAGTAAGATAAAGAAGTGAACCGATGATGCTCCTGTACAGCTTTTGATCAACTTTTTCCCTTCCTCATCTTTGTCTATCTTCAAAGAACTTGACATTGGTATATCGAGTCTTCTTGCAATTTTCCAATCCAAATCTTTTGACAAGATCATTAGCATATTTTTCTTGGTAAATGAAAGTTCCTTCCTTCAATTGCTTTATTTGAAGGCCAAGAAAGAATGTTAATTCTCCCATCATACTCATTTCAAACTCATCCTGCATAGACTTAGAAAATTTCTTGCATAGACTTTCATTAAGAGATCCAAAAATAATATCATCCACATATATTTGAACGAGTAAAAAGCTTTTGTTTTCCTTTTTGATAAATAAAGTAGTATCTACTTTACCTTTGACAAAACCATTCTGTAATAAGAACTTACTTAGTACTGTCGTACCAAGCTCGAGGTGCTTGCTTTAGACCATACGGGGCCTTTTTTCGATCCAAGACCGAGTCGGCTTCTTTGGGTCTTCAAATCCAGGCGGTTGTTCCACATAAACTTCCTCTTGGATAAATCCATTTAGGAAAGCACTTTTGACATCCATTTGGAATAACCTGAAATTTTTGAAACAAGCAAACGCAAGTAATAGACGAATAGCTTCTAACCTTGCTACGAGCATAAGTCTCATCATAGTCTATTCCTTCTTCTTGCGTGTATCCCTTGGCCACGAGTCTTGCTTTATTCCGTACGACTTTTCCCTTTTCGTTCATCTTATTTCGAACACCCATTTGGCTCCAATAACAGCTTTACCTTTTGGTTTAGACGTCAATTCCCGGACATCGTTAATGTTGAACTGTCTCGAGCTCCTCTTGCATAGCTTCGATCCAGCTTTCATCGATAAAGTTTCTTCTATGCTTTTTGGTTCAATTTCAGAGATGAGAGCAACAGCACTAGACTCTTCACGTCTTTTGGATCTGGTGCGAATTCCTTCATTAATTTCGCCAATAATGAGATCTTTAGGATGACTGGCTTGTGTTTCCAGTTACTGGTTGATTTTTCTGGATTATGATCTCTTTCTTTATTTGAATCTTCATGAACATCTTGACGCTGGTCTTCCAGAGTTTGAGATACTTTTTCAGTTGTAAGCTTTGGAAGGTCTGGAGCAGGTTCAGACTCTTCATATTGAGTCTGACTGGATTCATCTTGCGTAGAGTCTTGAAATTTGACATTCATTGACTCCTTCACCGTCTGGCTCTTCTTGTTATAGACTCTGTAGGTTTTGCTTGATGTAGAATATCCAAGGAAGATGCCTTCATCTGATCTTTCTTCAAACTTACCAACTCGATCTTTTGCATTTTTTAATATAAAGCATTTGCAACCGAACACATGAAAGTATGAAACAATAGGCTTCTTACCTTTGAATAATTCATAAGGGGTTTTCTCAAGAATAGGTCTTAGGAAGACTATTGATGATATAGCATGCTTTGAAACAACTTCAAATTTCAAAAACGTGAAGAAATTTTACTTTCAATTAAAAGAGTTCTAGCCATTTCTTGAAGAGATCTATTCTTTCTTTCCACAACTCCATTTTGCTGAGGAGTGTATGGAGAGGAGAATACATGTTTAAAACCAGATTCATCACATAATTTTGTGAAATCTTGATTTTCGAATTCACTTCCATGATCTGTTTTTATACATGAGATAACACATCCTTTTTCATTTTGAACCTTTTTAGCAAATTTTTCAAAATATGAAAAGGTTTCTGATTTACTTGCAAGGAAATATACCCAAGTAAAGCGAGAGAAATCATCCACAATTACTAGGCAGTATTTCTTACCTCCAATACTCTGAGTTCTGGTTGGTCCGAAGAGATCCATATGCAGCAACTGTAGTACATGATTAGTAGAGACATGATTTATTTGCTTAAATGAATTTCTTACCTGTTTTCCCATAATACAGGTGTGCATGGATCGGACTTTTGATATGGTAATTTGGGTAAACCTCGAACAAGCCGCTTTGATGAGATTTTGGCTAATTGCTTCATATTGACATGGCCAAGCTTTCTGTGCCATAAGCTCGCTTCATCTTGAATTGAGATTAGACATTGTGATTCATTCAATTTCATGTCTAAGAGGTAGATGTTTCCATGTCTTCGACCCATGAAAGACTGAGTAGAGTCTTTACTAATTCCATAGCAAATTCCTTCTTGAAAGGAGATCTTGAAACCAAAAGTATCACGAGTTGGCTAATCTTTGAGGAGGTTATAGTTGAGTCCTTCCACTAGAGAAACATTGCTTATTGTGAGATTTCCAATTTTCACAGTTCCAAATCCCACAATGCTTCCTTTGTCATTTCCTCCAAATGAAACATTTCCGCCGTTTACTTGAACAAGCTTTATGAAGCACTTTGAGTCTCATGTCATGTGTCTTGAACATCCGCTGTCAAGATACCATTTTATATTTTTCTTGACGGAGACCTGCATTTAAAAGAGAGTCTCAAGTTTTCTTTGGTACCCAAATTTTCTTGGGTCCTTTGGTGTTAGTAGGATAAGCATTATTAGGCCATACTTTCTTAACAGGCTTCCAAACCATGGGACACTCTTTTTCAAAATGATCCTTACTATTACACTTTGAACATCTTAGAGCATTTCGACCAACAGACTTTACAAAAACTTTCTTGAAATGATTTTTGTAAGCCTCTCTCGACGGTCTTTTCTTTATTCTTTCTTTAACTTTAGGAAAATCAATCAATGGAATTGTTTCCGCTGTCATGCCTAGACCAGACTTATTGAAGTAAGGTCTTTGAACAAAAAGAACTTTTTCAAGCTTTTCAGATCCTATTGAAAACTTCTTTGAAATATTTGATAAGTCCGTTTTTAAGAGAACATTTTCTTTCAAAAGATCATCTTCTTTTTCTTTAAGAGCAGAAACATTTAGGTCTAGACTTTTAACTCTTTCTTCTAAAATGACTTCCTTTTGTTTTAGAGCTGAGTTTTCCTTTTTAAGTTCGGAAATCCTTTTAAGAGAAGTCTTAAGACTCAAACACACGTTCATCAATATATTTAGAGACTTTGACAGGAATTTTAAAATCACTTACCTCAAATTCACGTCGAGTCCGATCCAATCCGAGTCCGAGTCTGAATGTGCCATCAAACATATGTTGGCATATTCATTATCACTTTCTTCACATTCTCGTATCACCTGTGTTTCGGCTTTGAGAGCTTTTCGAAACTTCTCGCCTTTTCCTCTTTTCTTCTTCAAGAGGACAGTTAGATCGATATGTCCCTTCTTCTTACATTCGGGACTACATCTTTGTTTGGTTCCTTATCATCAACGAGACTTGGTCTGCTGTCTCTCGGAAACTTTGTTTCTTTGAGTTGAACCTTCGCCTTTTCTATTCAGTTTTCAATCTTCTTATCATGAGGGCGAGCTCCTCATCGTCCATATCATCTTCGGAATCTGCATCATCGTAGTCATCATTTGATTTTAATGCAATAGATTTCTTACCTCTTGGATCTTCGTCTTCATTAATTCGTTCCACTTCATATGATTGAAGAGTTCCAATCAGCTCGTCGACAGATAAAGGCATAATTCTTTGCTTCTCTCTTATTGAAGTCTTTATATGATTCCACTCCTTGGAGAGTCCACGCAGTAGCTTGTTCACCTTCATGGGATCAGAAATTTTTTGTCCTTGGTTCTTAAGACCATTGACAATATCTGTAAAACGACTAAACATGTCAGTTATAGATTCTCCTGGTTTCATTTTGAAGGCTTCATATTGACCAAGGAGAATGTTGATTCTGGTCTCCTTCACTCGATCTGTTCCTTCATAGGTGATGTGTAATCTATCCCATACTTCTTTTGCTGTAACACAAGAAGATATTCTGTTATATTCAGTTGGAGATAAGGCACAATATAAAGAGTAAATTGCTTTTGCATCGAGTGCTTGTCTCTTGTTTATCTCTTCCTGAGTCATTCCACGGCATCAATGCTTTTCCTCTTTCGTGAGATTGATGCAGCAGTAGGGAGTAATTCCTCTTTCCACAACGTCCCATTCCAAAGGATCCTTGGATTGTAGGAAAGCTTTCATCTTGTTCTTCCAAATGTTGTAATCATTTCCATCAAAGTAGGGAGGTCTGGTATTGCTTTGCCCTTCCATCAGCCCTGGTGCTAGCATACTAGCCATGGATCTTTTACTTTGAAGTAAAACACTTCAAACAAAGTAAGAACACAGGCTCTGATACCAATTGATATTGCTAGTACAAGTACCTAGAGGGGGGTGAATAGGTATACGAAGATTTTTCTTGATAATTTCTGTATACTTACGCAATACTTAGACAGTTGAAGGATTTGCGAAGAGTAATAATCAACGTAAGACTGAGTAAGGAAAGAGAGAATTAAACACGCGGTTTATAGTGGTTCGGCTTGATTCAAGCCTACGTCCACTCTTTTCGCACCGACACCAATTTGGCTGATTCCACTATGAACAAAGAGATGTTACACTGTTGATCTTCCTTGATTTCTCGGTGTAGATGATCTACCACACTCGCTCAAGGTATCACCAAGTATAGACACTCTCTGTGTATACAATTTTGCTCAGACTGTATCGACTAATAATCAAGGTGCTTCAGACTCTGAAATTTTTCTATCAATCACACTCTTAAAATAACTAGAATGTCTTCCTTTTTATACTCCTTTATGCCATCATACCGTTGGCACTTACCAAAGGAATTCCTCCAATCTACCCGTTGGACGGAATCAATCAAGAATATCATTCGAGCTATAAAAGGAACATGACGATAGCCCATCAATCCTGTTCACCCATACAATCAGGATCTTGGTTTCCAAGAATAGAACATTCCAAGAATACTTCGTCGACCAATCGGATCTTCAATTGATCTAGATATGAACAAAAGAATCCGTTGTATTTATCCAACCAAAAAGATCTTCTCCAGACGATAGGATTAAATCCTCAACCATATACTTCGGCTCTGGATTTCTTTCGTCACTGGATCAGAAAGACTGTCAATGAGAATAGCCTTGAGTCTTGAGTCTTGAGTCTTGAGTCTTGAGTCTTGATTCTTGAGTCTGATAGTCAGAAAGTCTTCAGACTTTAAACTCGACGATCTGCAGATACCCAGACTAGACTGAAGGAAATATTTTGTCAGCTTCAAAATATTCTGGAACGATTTCTCCAACATGCTTCTTTTTGTAGGCTTCACACTGAAACTTCCGGTGTCCGGTTTTGTGACAAAACCAACACTCATCTTTTGCAACCTGTCTCTTACTCCTTGATTGTGATCTACCACGACCGCTGAAATTTCCTCTACTTTTACTTCTTCCACAATTCTCCACTGCAAGTGCCGTTGAAGATGTAGATGCAGAAAAATTATCTCCACCTGAGACTTTCCTTCGCATCTCTTCATCCATGATACTACTCACAGCATCATCAAGAGTTAAATCATCCTTCATGGTGCTCGAAATTCCCTACACTGCGATATTGTAGCTTTCTGGAAGAGAACATAAAAATAATAAAGCTTGAAGCTTCATATCTAAATTTATGCCTGCGGATTCCAATTGACCCGTAACCCGCGTGAAACTATTAATATGCTCGCCACGTAACCTCTATCGATAACTTCATATTAACCAATTTCTTCAACAAAAATACATGATTTGATGTGGATGGCTTCTCAAAATATTCGTTAGAATATCCATGGCTTCTTTTGCAGTTTTTGCTTTCGCGCTGTGATACCCTATCTTTTTCGTCAACCCTAGACGAATCGCACCTAACGCCTTTCGATCAAGAATTTTCCATCCGGCTTCTGCTGTCGGATCCACTTCCGCCATCTCGGGTTTCCAACCCTCAAGTGGTGCATAGAGATCTTTTTGATAAAGATAATCCTCTATTTGTAGTTTCCACCATCCGAAATCCTCTCCATTGAACTTATCGATTCTAATTTTATCTTTTGCCATCCTGTTTGCTTTCAATCGAACGTCACCGAAAAACCCTCGATGTTCTCGATTAGCCAACCTAGGCTCCGATACCAATTGTTATGAAATTGCACATCGATTCTAGAAAAATAACGCTTGCAAACAATTCACCAGACAGAATATAGTAATAAAATAGCAGAATCGGATGAACACGCCAAAAATTTGTTATCGAAGTTCACCCAAACTTGGGCTACGTCTCCACAGAGGCACTCTGCGAATCCACTAGACTTCGAAAGAGTTGGAATACAACGACGATCTTCTCTCAAGATCGGGCACAAAGAGATTGAGAACTCTCATCAAGAAAAACTCACTTTTTTCTTCTCTCTTTTTTGCCTCTCTATTTCCTTTTTCAGCGTCTTTTCGGCTAGGGTTTTGCCATCGCTAATATATAGGTACCACTTTTAACCTAAAAGGAAATCTAATAGAAAAGACAAAAAAGCCCATAAAAACAAATATTTGGCTTTATCTATAACAAAAAAAAGAATTGAAACAGAGAGGATTTATTCCATTACTTGCAAACAATATCAACGCCTTCACTTTCCAAAATACACGGTAGAGAGAAGACAAGGAAAAGGAGAAATTCTGGAAATTCACTCCTTGGGGGCTCGTTGTTCATGTTTTCCCAAGAGTCACCATGGAGCCATCTCGCCGTGAGCCTGCCCTTGCCAAGACCGCCGCCACCCCCACCATGCACTATCACCAATCACTGTCCATGTTTGAGGCAGGACGCCTGTCTTCCAAGTAACCCGTTTATCATTTTAAGCCATTAGGTGATTGAGCAAGAAAGGTCAACTTCGTTTTATCGATATTCAAAAACAGTGAGATGTCCAACTGAGATGTCAAAGTCTTTACTTCGATAATGTTCTGCATATGTTGGATGAGTAAGGACTGATATGAATATCTACATTTGTTTAGGAAGCAAAACTGTGGGAGTGCTTCATGATTGTTAAAAGTTAGATAAGTTTTGCATAGTGAAATTTGTGAACTGTGACCAAAAGACAGTACTTTTTATATGTCATTTACTTAGGGTTGCGTTTCTTGTATCCTTTATGAAAGTTAAGCATCTCTAATTTGATATTTAGACAGAGCATAAAAGGGAACTGGTATGGTAATTACTATAGTACCTTTCCTTGCTGCTCAGTGTCATGGCCCACACGGATTGAGTAACCACGATTGGCAACTCCCTCCATAATGGAATTCAAGTAATTCAGGCATCACAACAAAATTTGAGTTCAATTTGATAGGCAATCTTTGAATTTGACTAGCAGCTGGTATGATTCTTCTGAGCATAACCCAAGAAAATGTGTCAATGTTGGTTCATGCTTTCCCATCAACCCTCTCTTATTTCCTTCTGCATAGGCACTAAGGTACTCCTTATGGCAAAGTGAGATACAGAATTGCCGTTTTTATCATTTCAAAGCCTCCCTCTCTCTCTCTCATGCTTTTTGTATTGCAGAAAAGATGGTCGACACTCTTAAAGTCCTTCAATCAACAAAATACTGAATAAAGTGATGTTATTTCTATGGTTTGAACCTGTAGTTAGTGTGGCATCCTGCAACGTTCCAGTCACCCTAAGAAGGAAGAGAATGCTTTTATCAACTTGGGGATAAATTGTGACAGTGAAGTCAACTACCTCTATTGGCTTCGGATCTAACATAAGGACACACTAGCTTGCTCAGTTATTCTCTATTATATAAGCAACATAAACAATAAAGAATTTGAATACCGTAGAACATGTCTGTATACACTTGTTATGTTTGCCGTTAACAGCAATCCGTTATTTTCTTGAGCAAGTAATTGAAATCTCACTTCTAGAAGGTATCTTGAACACCATATATGATCTCCTGCTTCGATTCCCACGCTTGGTCCTGCTTGGTATTCTCACTGCACGGTACATGCCAGCGTTGATCAATGGAATTCAGATACATCTCACCAAATGCCAACGCACATGGACCTCAGTCAAATAATACCAATCGTAGGCTCCCTTCTGTTGATCATCACCAACCATCATAGAATTAACATCATGCCTCAACGTTCATCCCGTGCAGAATCAACGTATATTCCAGTGAGTATAAAGAATCAAGAAATATAAAAGGAAACAAATCTACTGAGAAAGGATGGTGGAACCGGATGTACGAACGACAACTTGATCGACTAATTCTACTCAAACAACTAAAACCATATGAATCTGTAAATCCATCCGAGCATGACTGACTAGCGAGGCTTCGACAAGTTGAATGCAAGTCAGATTATCATAATACAACTCTCTGTTAAAGGATTAAACTGAGGCTTCCAACAATGAATTTCATAATGGAGAGCTACTGGACGTATTCTGAAAAAATAAGATACCATACTCAATCCAGTTTCATCTGGTAAAGAAACATGAGTTGGGAATTTCATCGAATCGGTTGCGTGCACTACGAACAAGGAGCCTTGACACGTTGTCAATGCAATCTTTCATCCAGAACGACTCCCTCAACAACAACATCATCACAAATCATCAGGAAACAACTCGTATTCTCGTTTGTTTACGCAAAAGCAACGTTAACACAACTCAGCCTCGTGTTTCGCCCAAAGCAGGACAGAAGGGAGAGGAGAGAGGAGACATTACCTGGTCGGAGACGGAGCTACGATCGGTGGTGATACCAGAAGGAAGACGTCCGACGAGCAACGGACGCCAAGAATCGGAGCTTGCGAAGGAGAATTGAACCCGAACCGAGCTGCTTCGAAGGTGATGAACTGAGAACAGAGGGCGAACAGAGCTCCCGAGAGAGCGAACTCCTAAAACGCCCAAAAACCTCCCGAGTCCGTTCCATCAATGCCCTCCGTTCGAGCTCTTTCTCGGCACGTATGTTCGTTGATGGCCGGTGACGGAAGGCCGGTGGCGGTTACCAGCGGATATACGGGTGCCCAACAGACGATTCGGTTACAAGCTTGTCCAAAATCAGCCTTGAAGAACTTTATCGAGAAACTCACTCGAACTGAGCTGATTCGTTCGACTCTCTCGCCGCGCATTTATCCTTACTCCCGTCGTTCTTAACTTCTTCTTCAAATGAGAGGGAGAAGGAGAGAGGCGGGAGGAAGATGTGCTGAGAACAAATAGAAAGAAATGGGTTAGGACAAATTTGTGACAGCTAAATTGCGCTAATGGGCTGACCCAATGGCCTTGTGGATCAAGTTGGGCTACATGAATTGGACCGACCTTTTCTTTTTTTATTGTGACCGGATTCTTTTTATATGTTGATGTCTTTATTATTTGTCTATTTATTTCGTTTATCGTATTTGATTATTTCATTATTTAATTATTTTTGCTTTTATCTTGCTTATTTTTGTTTTTGTACTTTTGTAAGAACAAATGCTATGCTGAAATTATTGATTAACATTCAGGTGTCAACATAAATCAAGAGGCATTACATCGAAGTACTTTCTTCTTTTGCAAACTTGGCAAAATTGCAAGTTACTCTTGCCAATTGCTTTGGCGAAAATATCATATGGCTATGGCAAAGCAAGACTACCAAACACAGTGCTAATCAATGTGACCATTGGAAGTAGTAGAACAAGAAAAAGTTGAGACAAGAGTACACAAGAGAAATTGTGTCTACATGTGGTCTATTACATATATTTAAAATCGGTAATGATTGACTTAGTCATCAAAAGAAATGACAATAAAGACTATTGCTTCGTTCATTCATTCTATCTCGCATAAAGACTTTTTTTTTTTTTTTTTTTGCAGACATTATTGTCACAAAAAGATGAAGAACATGTCAATTGCCAACCAAACAAAATGTGTTGGACAACCTTGTAGTGATCAAAATGGAGAAGTCGTAGATTAGACTCCCAGGCTAGCTGTCATAAGACCTCTTTTAATGGCAAACATTTACTTAATTGCTCAAGATGGTGCTAAAAATTGGGAAAGTATTTACTTGAGAACCTCTGTAAAATGACTGAAAAGCAAACCTTGAATGTCAATTGTTGTCAAATGCTAATAATAAGATCACCTTCACTATCCTCCCCTGAAGCTTGACTAGTACTTGATCCGTACTAATTCCACTTTGGAAGTTCAGATGGGTTCTCAACAGGTTTGGGGATCGTCTGATTTCAAAAATTAATAAATCACTAGCTTGTAGAATGTAAAAAAGGCAAAACACTACAAATTTTATTGTCGCCATTCATACCCTTCATTTGCTGCGCAGATCTATGTCAGAACATCCGATTCCATGGGAACAACCAAACTAAGCAGGCATTTTACTCCTTGTGAAATCAAATAAGCAAATTGCACAGTATATCTGCAACATGTTCCCCAGTCGAATCAAGTATCAACAGACAAGTCGGAAATTATTCATGTAAATTTTGGGAAACAAGGTCATCGTAATATCTGTACTTGTGAGTAATGTGTGAGATATGAGCAATCTTGTGCCAATCCTCGCCTATGTCTTTTTTGCACCTCTCTTCCAAATTTGGGCAATCTGCAATTCTTAGGTGATTAAGCAATGCCAGCCTTCGCATTCCTTCAGGTAATGATGTCAAAGAGCGGCACCGAGTGATTACAAGCCGTTGAAGCAATTGAAGGGCCTCAATTTGCTCTGGTAAAGCCTTCAAATTGAAGCAATAGATAATTCCCAGGCGCTCGAGATTGCTTACTTGTAGAAGCCATTGTGGGAGAGATGCTAGTTTGGGAAGGTGAAAGATTTCCACAGACCGAAGACTATTAAGTCCTTGGAAATCCAAGACGTGGCCGCTTTCGTCTTTGGATAAATCAAGCTCCTCACAATCCCAAAAAGAGAGATCCATGAGGTTCGATAGATGTCGCATACCAAGTGAGAGGGAAGTTAATTGAGGACATTCACTGATGCTAAGAATTTCAAGTGACGTGAGGCTTTTCAAACACTCCTCCGGCAAATATTCTAGAAACTTCATCTTCGAGATAACCAAACTCTTCAACTTATTAAGGCCAAATATCTTATTTATCAATGCTGGGTTGGTCTTTGTCAAAATTAAGTCCTCAAGATGTGGAGTTAGTGGCATGGCTTTCAAGTTTTCACACTCAGAGATCCGTAATTTCAATAGACTAGGAAATGATGTTGCTAAAGTGGATGAATGGTCCAACTGGATGTATTCCAATTCAGGTACCTCCCAAATCTCAAAAGTCTTGAGGCGAGGTAGTTGGCCTAGTGGAGGAAGATGTTTACATCTCCCACATCGATGCAAGTGTACCTCAACTAAATTTGGTAAGGAAAAAACAAGGCTATCCATCATCCACCTTGGAAAGCTCTCACCATTATATCCATTGATCATCAACCCCTTCAGATTTGAGTGAAGCCTCAATCCATTTAATAGAGCTTCATCTCTATCCCCAATTGATACATCATCAATATCAAAATTGCCCCATTTAAGTGCCAAAGATTCTAGAGAATGCTTCCCAATCAAGTTCGCAGCATCGGATTCTGCTACTGCATTTGTCACTTGTCCCAAATTTTCAATGCTAAGGCTTCCTTGGATGTTATTAAGCCCATTTAGCTCCTTAAGTCTACAATAATTCTTAGAAAGAGCTTTATCTTTGGGCAAAATGAAGCGTGTTAGCCTGTACAAACAACTCAATTGTTCTAGCCCATGTGGCAAATAACTAAGACTATTACAATAATCTATGTCAAGATTTCGAAGGCTAATTAACTTCCTTATATCCCTTGGCAATTCTTCAAGGGCAGAACAACCATAAAGATTAAGTGTCTGCAAATTTTGCAATCTCGTAATGGAGTTAGGAAGCCTTTTAAGTGCATTATTGTAAGAAAGATCAAGATACGTGAGATGCTTCAACTTACAAATGGACCTTGGTACCTTCTTGACAATTGTAGCATGTAGATCCAAGATACGCAATCTCTTGAAACTTTGAATGAGTTGGCGAAGATCTGCTTCACTTATTGGTTCTCTTTGTTCCAATTTGCAGGGCGTAGAAAGAAATGTTCTCAATGAACTTGCTTTCAAGCATGAGATTGGAAGTTTGGCCATCAAATTGGAAGTTAAATCATATGATATATGATGAGTTCTTTCAAGTATAGATTTTGTGCCATCCCATGCCGCTCGACATTCAGTCCCTGCAACTATGCAAGCTAGATCATGCATTAAATCATGCATCTTGCAAGTCTCCTCGTTCGTGAATGGATCTTTTTGAAAATTTTGGAAGAAGTTTCTCCAAAGTAGATCCATGAAATATCCTTGAGCAATATCTTCTAAATGCTGTCTTTTATTTGATGGCTGGATAAATCCTTCTGCCACCCAAAGATTGATCAAAGTCTGCTTCTTTATCTCATAATCTTTGGGAAACAATGAACAAAATGCGAAACATTGTTTCAAATGTGAAGGAAGATGGTCATAACTTAGCCTAAGAACAGATATTATCCGATCTTCCTTCTGAGACACATTTGGGAGCTCATTATCTTTAAATTGTGACCATTCATGTTTACTTTTCTTGAAGAATAGCATACTCCCAACAGTTCGAACAACCAACGGAACTCCAGAGCACTTTCTAACTATCTCTTTGGCGATAGATAGCTTGTCTGGCTCTTGTATCTCCTCTTCTTTTGGACAAGCCATTTGCATTAGTAAATGAAGAGACGCACTTTTAGATAAGCCCTCGAGAAGATGAGGCAGAGTAGTGCTGGTGATCTCTGCAACAAAAGCAAGGCGGGTAGTTATAAGGATCTTGCTTCCTCTAGCACCTCCTGCCAATAAAATTTTCAAGCTAAGCCATGTTTCTTGTTCTACATCCCACAAATCATCTAAAACTAAGAGATATCTCTTTCCATCAATTTCTGCCCTTAGTTCACTCTGCAAACGTTCCATTGCAACCTTAGTTGGTTCTACCCCTTTTGCACAAGCTATGATGTTTTTCACTATTTTTTTCAGGTCAAAATCATCAGAGACACAAACCCACATTTTCAAGTCAAAATGTTTATAGATTATCTCATCATTAAATACAAATTGAGCAAGAGCCGTTTTTCCAAGCCCCCAATACCAACTATTGGAAGGATAGAAACATGCTCTTTCATGTCTGTATCTAGTAAAAATTCCATGACCACCTTCTTATCATAATCTCTCCCTGCAATATCTCCTTTACGTATAAACGAATGCGTCTCCGCTCTCTTCCTCCGCTCTCTCTCACTTTGCAGATCCACAAGGCGCTCGTCCAAGTGGAATCCCTTATCAGCTTTAATGGTTTCTATTCTCTCCCTCACTGCTCTTACTTTGGAGCACATCCTCCATTTAAAAGCAAGCTGGTTTAAACCTGAGAAAAATGACCTTATCTTGTTGATCATTTCATTATGGCTCCTTAATTCTCGTCGCATAACTTCTATACTAAGTTCTTCAAGCACGTCTTGCACGTCATAAAAAGCGTCTTTCAGTTTCTCAACCCAAACTCGAATTTGGAGACTTTGGTAGTATTGCTCTTCTGCATGGTCCAGTACAGCCCGAAGCGTGGAGACAGTGTCCTTGAGCATCTCGAGTTCATGCTCGACACCCCATAATTTTCCAACCTCTTCTAGTGCTTGAGGAAGGAGATTAGCAATGATTTCTCCAGCAATGCTGACAATGACGGCTTCTGCCATTTTCGTTCTCTCTCTCTCTCTTTGTTTGTCTTCTCTGTGCATCACAAGATATTAATGCAGTTAGTTTGAAGGCCGGAGACAGGGAAAAGTTACAAAATTTGGTCATACACCTACTTTATGGATAACAATAAAATCTTTAACTTTTCATTTTTACTAATATAATTTTAAGTCTTTGTGTGAAATTTCAGTGTAATCCTTCATGTTAATTATCGCCTAAAATTACTTACATGAAGTCCAATCATCACCAACCGTCCTACATGTCGTAACTGGCAATCTATGCAAACAAAACAATGTCATCTTTTTCTTTTTTTCTTTTTTTTTCTCTACTTCCCTTCTTTTTTGTGCAACTGTTTGTCATCTTCCACCTTACCATCGCTCAGCCAAAGCTCCTCCCGCGGTCCTTCATCATTGCTGACTGCCACTTGGACCTTCGGCAGCATTTGCTGACCCTTTGTCAACCACCATTGTTACCTTGTTCGTCCAAGCTGCCAGCTCAAGCTTCGCCACGGCATGGAGTTGCACATTCTTATTCATACCTAATACGATTAGCTGTTGGCTCTCATAATTCCCCCTTCCACATTAGTTGTATTTTCAACATTTATGGATGCCAAGTACATTTTATGTTGTTCCACTTCTTTCTAATACTTCCTTGTTCCACTAGAATTCCCGAAATAAGTTATGTGACTTATAAGTACGTATGTAACTAATAAATTTTCAGGTGATTGGTAACTTCCTACGAGATAGGTATTGACCTATTTTCATGATTAGCAACGTTTTATATAAAAGGTAACCTTTCTATGTTGATTCTTTTCATCTAAAATTTAAAAAGAAAAAAAGAAAAAGGAAGAAGAAGAAGAAGAAGACAAGTTTGAACAAAACTGATGCCTCCTGCAATGTAATGGTAAATCTTAATATATAGTTATACCATGAAAAATTCTAAATTAGTATACCTACAATAAATTTATTCCAAATTAATTTTTTGATAACCAAAAACTTCAAACTAATACACATATAATAAATTTACCAACAAATTTACTTTCCGTTAGTTTTCATAAAATTGGATTAATACGATAAAAAATCACAAGCGATACATCTATGACAAATGAAGAGTAAAACTACCACTTGTCACCTAATTTAGGAATTTAATGATAATATTAAATAAAAATTAACAGAATATAAATTTATCATAAGTATACTAGTTTAGAGTAAGTTTTTGCCTTATAAAGTAATCGTCGCCAATCCTATTTAATAAAACAAAATGTTAGGTATTGGCAAAACAAGTTAACCCGCCTAAGTCATCTAGAAAGTGAATTTGTTTAAATAAAATAAAAATAAAAATCCTGAAGAGGGTAAAGAACAAACAAGCCCAGCTTTTTTATGATGATGCCCAATTTCCTAGTCTTGTCACTTGCTTTCTTCAGAAAACAGTGCACGATGTCATCCTTTTCTTTTAATATTAATATCGGAGCATTAACATTAACGGGATTTGGATCTTGAGAAGATAGAAAATTATTATGGATGTCTGGACAACTCCAATGTCTAACTTCACATGGTAAAAAATATTTATTTTCATGAATCTCTACTTTTGCACAAAAGAAAAACAGAAGAAAAAGGTCATAGGGTATAAATTGTGAATGAAGTAGTATGAAACCTTTTTTGTGCAAAATAGAAATGATATATTGGTACTGAAATAACAATTTTTGTGGTGGATAATAAAAGCAAGCTGATGAGGATGCTTTTCAACTTTAAATTTTCATATGTGAAAGATAAAGTAGCTCTTGAAGTTGGCTAATCTTCTCTTATGAATTCTATTTAGAATTGAAAGTCGGGACATGTTATATGTTTTTTTTGTGCCTATTTGGAGAAGGTTAAATAGCCTAAATATGTAAATTTACGCCATATAAGTCAAGACATTAATAGTTTCCCTTAGGGAGAATTATCAAAAAAGTTTTAAACTTAATATATTTCCAATTTAGTTCTAAATGTTTTAATTATGTCAATTCAGTCATAAACATTTCAATTGTCTAATTTAGTCTTAAACATTTTGACAATTTCTCAATTTAGTCATCCCAAGCAATTTTGGCTACAAAAAGCTAATGTAGTGGTTTAGTCAATGTTGATCATTCTATGGTATAATCAACGCGTTGCTGACAATTTTTAAAATTAAAAAAAAAATCTAAATTTTTTAATATGTTATTAATTTTTTTTCTTTTTCTTCTTTCCTTTCCTTATTTTTTCCCAAACTCTTGGCCGTCGAGGTCGTTGGCCGACCCTTGCCTGGTCGGGAAAAGTGGTCACAACCTAGGTAAGGCCACAAGCAACTATGGCCAAAAAGGGTGTGAAAGTTCTCGCCCATGGTCGACCAAGTTGCCAACCAAGAGTTTGGGAAAAGAAAAGGAAAGGAAGAAGAAAATAAGAAATAAATAAACTAAAAAAGCATAAAATAATAACAAAAATTCAGAAAAAATACTTTAAAAATGCAAAAAATAATCGGCACTAACCAGACTACCATGTTAGTATTTCCAACCAAAATGGGCCAAAAGAATTATATTGTCAAAATGTTTATAACTAAATTGGCAAATAATTGAAATGTTTAAAACTAAATTGACACAATTGAAAAGTTTATAACTTTACAACTAAAAGGTTTAAGATTAAATCGACAATGCAATAAATTTAAAACTTCTTTTGGTAATAATCCCATTTTCCTAATCGTTCTTTGTTTCATTTGGAGATTGAGTGATCTTGAGTGATGTAAAAGGAATTTTTCTTTAATTTAGAAGGTGTTACATTCAATTTGAGTCATCCCTAATATAAAGGAACTATGTGTTTCATGATTGTCCTTTAGTCTCAATATAGTAAATAACCCCATTCCAACCAAAGCTCTAGCAGAGTTTTCAGAAAAAATGTAAAGATAAAAGATATAATATTTAAAGATAAGAGTCTTTTCATATCTTTGAAGAGCATCGTGAGATCACGAAAAAGCTTAAATAAATCAACTTTGATTTGGGTATCAAATTAAGAGTTGAGCCGGACTCGAGACTTCCATTGATTAGGACTCCTACGTTGCTTACCATAGCTCTCGAATTTCCTCCAACCCAAAGAATGGGGCAACAGTGATATTTAGTTAGGATTGATCTCTCACGACAAAAACCCCATCAATTCACTCGCTTAGAGGTTTTTTTTTTTCTTTCTTTCTTTTTAGTTCTGAATGTTTGGAATTCAGCACTCCTATGTAAAAACTCTCCAATATTGTGACTAGCCTTTTGCTCACCTACTGCCTCGCATCCAAGTCCACTAAATTTGCCCGTTCCTCCTCTCGCGCCCTTTTTATTTCTTAACGCATGAGATGTTTTTTTTTCTCAACAACACTTGCCCTTCTATAAAGTTAAGTTAAATCAGAAGCAACAAAACCCTCTTTATAAGCATTCTACCTCATTTATTGTACAAAATCCTCATAATTAGATATATTATTTTTTAAAATAGATTGTCATGAAATGAAAAGCCAATCATTCAATGTGTTAAATCGATTGGAGTCATTTAGTGTACGGTAGCTATTATCAAACCTAATATTATTTAATCGATAATGCAACTTAGACAGCGGCAGAGCACAAGGAACACCCAATCGCTACACAATCTTTGTTGCTTAATCGACAAGATCTGTTTGTGCTCCATGGTATAGGATATGGATGATCAATTTCAAGGCAGATATGTTCTTAGATTAAGAACTTGAAACTTTAAGGTCTATTTGGTAACACTCTAAATAATGTTTGGTTTTATTCTTTTGTATTCCCAAATAAAAAAATAATAGAAATTCGTTTGGTAAAATTTTTTTTTCACAGGATCAAAAATCGATTTTTTTTCTTTTTCCTTACTTCCTTGAGATTTTGTCAAAGAAAAGCGAAAACGCATCGTACAATTCTCAGGCCATTCATCTTCAGAAAAGCTCTTAGATTAGTTGCTATAAGAGAGAACCAACCTGGCTAATAGTGGGCTGATCGTTGGCCGAGCAACAAAGGCGAGACCAGAACCGGCGAGATCAAGAGAGGAGGACAGGAGACGACATCGGCGCTACCGAGAGAGAGATGAGACGAGACTGCGTGGGCAAGACTCCAGAAAGAAAGGTCAAGTGCACTGCTGGATAAAGCCGAGAATGAGAACTGGAAATGAAAGAAGTGAGTGCCTTAAATATAAAAGAAGTAGCGATGCTTTGAACTGTTCCAAACCAGTTTTCAAAGGCAACCCTTCATGAAAGGTTGCAAAGTGAACACATATGTTGTCAAATGTTACCTTAAAAAGACATTGAAAATTCGCATTAAAAAATAATTTTTTTAATTCCGAATTTCGTAACTTCTAAAATACTAATTGAAAAAAATACAACATTTTAAAGGGGTTGTGACATGGCTAATAAAGATTAGCAAAATAACCATACAAAATAATAATAATAAAATAAGGATAATATATAAGGATTAGTGCTAAGTGCATCTAATAATTGTACACTTGCATGTGGGTTAGAATAATAATAATAATAATATATAAGGAATAATATATAAGGATTAGTGCTAAGTCCAATTATCTTCTTCATTTGAAAAGTTAGAAGACACCCACATTTATATAATCGTCCACATTCTTCTAATTTTCTTATGTTGAACAAGAAAAGACACTATTTTATTTGTCCTACAAACAAACAACCAACATGGTCTAGGTAACAAATTAGGCCCAACGTGAGGGTTGTACTGGACTTGAGATTGTCCATTAATCACCTCTATTCCATAGCTTACCCCAAAGCTACTAGAGCTCCTCTGGCCCAGCGCAAAGAGCAACAAGGATATTTTGTCAATATTAATCGTCTCAATACAGATAACTCTTCAATTCAGTCATCAAACGGACCTTATATGTCTTCTAAATGTCTGGACCTCATTATTATTGTTGACTTTTCAGAGAACCATTGAAAAAACTATCGTGATTGACTTGCTAATCTTCACTTGTCACCTGGCATTGAATCCACTAGAATTGCCTGGTCCTCCTTTCACACCCTCACATCTCATTCCACCTTTACTTCTGCGTAACGCTTACCCTTCCGCTAAGGTAAAAAATATCAGAAGTCAAACCCCTCAAGATCAACTGGTCTTACTATTCAAATTGGATGTAATCTTCACATGTGAATGATTCTCCACAGACAATGACACAACTAAGGACCACATCTGATGCGGATGTATAACTAATCTTCTTGGTCATGGTGCAAATTCTTTATATAATTTGGCTGGTTCACTTTCGATTTATAATTTGGAAAAAAAAAAGAGGTACTTTGGGATCTTTTGTCAAGATGCATGCGTCCAATTAATCTCATATCCACGTCAATTTGCCTTACTTATGAAATTGGATGTAATCTTTTACGCAATTATCCTTAAACGATATCACAACCCAAGCTCACATCTGATGCGGATGTCTTACTAATCTTCTTGATCATGTTGCAAATTCTGTATATAGCTTGACCGGTTCACTTTGCGTTTGGAATTTCGAAAGAGACACAATGGGGTTTTTTAGTCAAGGTGTATGCATACCATTTAAAGTCCAAAATTAATCAAACTTGTGCTAATTCAATCCCAAATCTTTCAAATTTGTGAGTTCTAAACCTATTGATAATTTGCGAGATACAGATAGCAGAGGTGCCATAACCTTCATATGATATTCACTTGCATACCATAGCTTTTTTACACTCACTTAAGCGCTATATTGGAGCAAGTGTAATTCATGGCAAATCATCTTACGTGAATTTTTTTTTACCTAATTTTCCATTTCAATGTGGATTTTTTATTATTTTTCTTAATTATTATTATTATTTTTGTGCCGGCAACCTTCATTGGCCACAAAGACCTTGCCTAGATTGGAGGAGGGTGTGAAGGCCCTTGCCAAATCTAGGCAAGGTAGCCTCACCTGTGGCTAGCAAGGATCGTTGGTAATCCTCGTTGACATAGGAAAAAAAGTAAAAAAAATTAAAAATTTTAAAAAAAATTGTCCACATTAGTATTGACAATGCCATGTAGGACAACTAGCGTTCACGTCATTTTTTTCTAGGGAGGTAAATCGCTAATGGCACTTAAATTATCGACTTTTCGGTAGCACCTAAGTGAACGAAAAAAATTTAGGACACTCAAATAAGTGTCATACCAATGTTGTGACACTCCTACTATTCTTATCCCAATAATTTGCTAATTGAGTCCATCCAACTAATTTTTACTAAAAATCGCTGATGTGAATGCTAATCGTCCTCCATGGTATCGCCGTTACTTATTTGGATAATTTTTTAAAAAATTTCTAAATCTTTTATTTCTTTCTCTTCATTTCTTTTTTCCTTCCTTTTTTTTCCAACTCTTAGCCGATAAGGTCAACGGCCACAGGCATCAACCCTCACTCAAATCCAAGCAAGGGTTGCAACACCCTCACCCAAACCAAGTGAGGGTCGTGGCCTTCGCCTAGGCCACAAGGGTCAAGCCCTTGCCAAACCCAACAAGGGCTGTGACCCTCGCCATTGGCCAACAAGTGCTCGCAAGTCTAGTGGTTGACAACCCTTCCAAGCAACAATGAGAAAAAGAAATAAAAGGGAAAAATAATAATAACTGCGAAGTTTCTAAAAAAGTAAAAAGTTTATACATGTCAACGCTAAGGATGCTACGGAGGACGACCGACTCCACATCAATAATTTCCAACCTGAAGTAGCCAAATGGACTCAATTGACAAATTTTCAAAATGTTTAGAACTAATTTTACATAAATGCAATATGTTTATGACATTTTTGATAATTTTCCCCGTACCATTTACATGTTCAACATATTGTTATTAGTTTGTGTCACTTTCTTCCCAAATTAATTGTTGTCCTAACTCTGGCTTCACCTCTGACAATCCACTAGATACGGAAAAGATTACATCCAATTAAGGCAAGAAAAATTATATTAGATTAAAGCGATTAAGTTTTTTCCTACTAAAATAATCTGTCTAATTAATGTTAACAGAAGGGGAGGGAAGTGATGATGTCGCTCAACGTTAAGCTTGATTCTAATTTCTCTTATTAATAATGATGGATTTTATATATGGATGTAGTTAGGTTTCACAATTGACGCATACTAAACAAGAATGAAAGATCGCCATCATGATGATGACGGCTGAGTTTTCTCGGGATTTGCTCGTCTATGCTTTCTAAGAAGCAAAAACATTTTTTTGCTTTATAAAACATAAAAAGTTATTAAACCAAAAAAGATTATGACAAAATTATATGTAGATTACTTATTGAAATTTAGAAAATTTACTATATTTCAGGCAAATAAAAAATAAAAAATGTGTCCGGACCAGAGTAAATTGAACAAAACAAAATGTACAAGTCTGATCGTGACTAGCCTTTGCTATTTTGTTGATGTTTATGAAGGTGTACAGCTTGAAATCCACGACAACTGGTGGACCCTATCACTGTCCTTCAGTTAGAGGTGTCATATTTTCCCTTGGTCCTTATTTTTCTTAATTTTCCCTTTCCCAAAGCGTGGGTTGAGCAAAACCACAACTTTTCACTTGTCGATGTCACTGCTGTCGCCAAGATATCATTTACAAGAAAATTTCCTATTGACAGACAAATGAGAACCACCATCAACTTACAAGGCTATACTATCCGGCACGATCAATTCAAGCCCAGTAACATTCTAATTATAGCTTAGACAACAACCGCAACTCAGGGAATAATGCCCTAACGACTGCACAATCTCTAATGTTCAGTGGACATCAACTTATGCTTGATGATGAAATGTTACATTGAGTTCTAACCACAAACATCATTAACTAATCAATCGATTAGCAAAAGGGAAAGGAACATCATGAAGCACGTAGTTCCTTTCAGTCTAAATAAAGTAGATTGCCTCCCAATCAAAGCTAAGCTCTAATAGATTTTTCGAAAAAGATTTGCACTTCCCAGCAATATGTTTGACATGAGGCTTAAGTATGCTACACAGATACAAAAGCTTCCACCAAATGTAAGTAGTGTCACTCTTAGGTTGAACACAAGTTCTTTGGGCCTTTAACAGACAAAGCTGCACCCGATCAATCCAAATGAAGCAGCTCCCGTTACCAACCTCCAAAGGCAATTCCACGAAAGTAATTGTCTCAACCCCATTCCCGTTTTACATTTAAGAAGGCATACATCTGTACAAACCGCTTTTTGGTTCCTTGGCATCGTCAGGCTTGCCTCTCCAAAAAATAGCCGTGCGCTCACTTTCCACCAGCTTCAATATTTAGGCAGCACAAAAATTTGGCTCCTATAAGTAATAAAGCTACATATAACTGATCTAATGAGTTGTAGTATGCCTGGAAAAGTCAAATGCTTGAACTTCTTCCAGTTATCCTTTCATTAGTAGTTTGCAATTTTTGTCACTAGGCTTTGCCAGATATTAAAGGAAGTTCAAGGCATTTAAGTGGCAATACTCTTCTCAAAATGCCACTTATTTGTAGCAAAATCAACGCAATAAGCTCCATCATGTGTAACCAGAAAATCTATTTCTGAGGATTAAACTTCAATCTAGAAGTATGTTGTAACTGGTGAAAAAGATAAGAAACCTTGTCGCCTTGAAGAAGATCATGGAATCATAATTTCGTTCAATGAACTCACGTGATCTGTGTAACAAATTAGGCCCAATGTAGGGGCTGGACCCGAATCTGTTCTAATCTTGTAGCCATTGCTAGTTATACTCCTTTGGCCTAATGCATGGAGCAGCCACAATATTTAGTTAGCATTGATGATATCAGGATAGGATTTCAATATAGTTCAATCTCTTTGGAGATAAAAGAAAAGAAAAATATTTTGCCAAATTTGCCTAATTGTAGAAAAAAGTACTAACCAAAATAAACACAAGTATCTAACTGAGTTTATTGAGCTACTATATTTCTTTTAATTATACCCGCAAGATGCCCATGTATGGCATCGGCTTATTCTGTATGTCATTGTCGATGTGAATTTTTGCAATAAAAAAAAATGACGCAGAATGTTATAATAAAATAAATATTAACATGAATTAAATTCTCCACTAAACTTTACCTGGAGTTTTACTTAAAGTGTATCCACCATCATGTAAATTTATCCTCAGATTAAAATAAAACAAGAGACATAAAATTGTACTATTAATTGAATCATAGTATAATTTCTTGCAATGTTTAAAGGATGGAAAATGTTATAAATCAATATAACAAGAAAGCATAAAGTAAGACCGTAAATTTCCAGATTTCCTCCATTTGTTGGAATGTTCAAGGTTATGCCATCAACTTGGTGTGTAGAAGGCGAGCAAGCCATTCATGGAGATACATGAATCTTCTTGACAGCAAAATGGTCTCTTTCCTCTTCCCCATTTGCTTATGTCTATTCATAGAGAGTTGGATGTGATTTTTTTCAAGATCGTTTTCCAATTTCATAAATTTCAGTTTCTTTCTAATGGAAAGTCTCCCTTGTATTTTTGCTAATCATTTGACGTTTATCTTTTTATTTTATTTTTCTTTTGGCAAGAGTCGATGGATGTCTCATTATCCATCACATAGTATTGACTGTGTATAATAAAAAGGACTGTTGGATATTTTGCCAAAAAATGCAATATTCAATTTGTATTTTCAAAGAAATTTGCAATATGTCCCCCAAAGTGCATATTTAAAATTCCCTTTGATTGATTTTAAGATAAGAATTGCCTACTCCTCCTCAAACGCTCTCTCTATTTCATCCCGTTGTGCGACGTTAACCCTTTTGCGAAGCTAAAGGATATCGCAAGCAAACATCCTCAGCATGCATACTCTTAACATTATAATACTATCTAATTAATTGTATCTCATTAATTAGCGAAATCCAATGTTATTGTAAAAAAAAAAAACCCTATTTATAGACCGTCATGAATTGAAAAGCCAATAATTTTAGTATACCGCATCAAATATCAAACCTATTATTACTTTTTTTTTAGATTAGAATGGACATTCGATACACTATCTATTAGATTTCAAATATCAATCGATTAATTGGCCCTTATTGATGGCCAATCACTTAATTTATTATATAAAACTAAATAAAGGCACCATACCTCAATTATTATACAAAAACCTTTTTAAGATAATAGACGGGTACAATTATAATAGGAAATAAACTATTTAAATGACAAAAACGAAATGCAAAACCTCCTACATCATTAATGCTCAAGCCCCACATATATTTATGCTGTATATATCACTTTATAATAAAGTTGGAAAAAAAACTTAATCATCTCATTTAATCTTTTACATACTAAAACAATATATCAACAATAAATATGGTTTCATCTAAATCTAGATCTGAGAGTTTCTTGAAGGCATTCAATTTGTGGTGATTCAATATGTTGTTGTTGTTATCTCAGTATGGCAATGGTGTAGTGGCATTACTAGTTATAGTTTCTAGAGGGAAAGATCTTAGCGTATGCCCATCAACTGACGATTCTAGTGATTGGCCCTCAATTGTTTTTTTTATTTGCAACAAATCTAGTTTTTTGGGATGACAACATACTTATAGTTGCAAGCTATACTCTTTTGGTTTCTAGGTTTTGTTTTGTTTTGTAGCTCTTTTGGGATTTGCTTTGCTTGGAAGCTTTCTCTGTTCCTCTCAAAGGAGAAGTACACTATCAGTGCCATAAGTTGTGTACGACGCTCACTTTGATGCCAAAAGTTTCCGTCAAATCATTTAAGTATCAAATTGGAGAAAAAACAATCACTTTGGTACCACCGACAAGAGATTCTGGCCAAATTAATTACGTGGCTTTTATATTTGTTTAAAAAAAAGTTCCGATTGCTTTAAAACAACATCATTTTTGGTCCTCCTTATGAAAACGACATTGTTTTGCCATCCTACGTGGATAGCCTCACAAAAACAACGTCGTTTAACTCATTTGGAGATTTTTTTTTATTATTTGAGGATTGAAATTAGGGTTTTTCCGACCTAGCTTGCTCAGCCGTCATCGCTTGGCCTCCGCCGTCACTGGGCCGCCACCGCTCACTCGGCTGCCATTGCTTGGCGCTATTCGGATGCCCTCAACAGCACACGAGTGAGCACCCACCCCAATTGCCAAAGCCTAGGTACTGGAAGACGCAGGCCAAGCACTCGTCGGGGAGATCAAGATGGAGAGGAGACATCAATGGCGGCACACTCGTCGGCCCTCCCCGAGCACTGGCTAGATCACGGCCTTCGACTTGACCATTAAGTGGCCATCATCGGGGTTGGGGTTGGGGTCTAGGTCGGAGCCATGGCCGCAAGTGGCCATCGTCGGGTCGGGGTCGGAGCCACGGCCACCGAGTGGCCATCGTCGAGGTCATGGTCAGGGTCAGAGGCACGGCCACCGAGTGGCCATCGTCAGGGTTGGGGTCGAGGTCAAGGTCGGGGTTAGGGTTGGGGTCGGAGCTACGGCCGCCGAGTGGCCATTGTCAAAGTCAGGGTCGAGGTCAGGTCAGGGTCAGAGCCGCAGCCGACGAGCGTGGGGGTCATCGAGGACGGCAACTAGCTGGAGATTTAAGGTTTTGAATTGGTGAAGACACCAAATGGTGTCGTTTTGGTGTTATGATGCTGATTGTACTCTCCAGCGAGCCACATCAGTTTCAAAAATTAATAAAAAAAGTACCACGTCGGATTTTCGGCCAACCTAATCGGAGTCTACACTAAAATGATTGTTTTTAAAAATTTTTTGTTACTTAAGTGATCCGACAGAAACTTTTGACCAAAGTGAGCGCCATACACAACTTACTATGGCAGACGATAAATACTTTATCCCATTCCTCTCATGTTTGATTATGATAAATTAATGAAATTTTCTTTTGACTATAAAAGAAAAACTTGTGTTAACTTATTTAGGGTTTGTTTGTTTCACAAGAAATAAATGATTTGGAAAACATTTTCCGAAAAATAATTGCTTATATCACTAACAAAAATCAATAAATGGAATTTTTTTTATCACCTACGAAAATATGTCAACTAATTTAATATTAAGGCAAGTTGATAGAACAATATGTCAACATCTTGCTTTGCTTATCAAATGGATGTAACCTTTTACAGATGAATCATCCTCCTTATACAATGTCACAACCATGGCCCACAATAGATTCGGATGTCTTGCAAATCTTCTTGATCAATAAAGCAAAATTTTTATATAATCTGGCCAGTTCACTTTTTGCCTGAAATTTGAAAAAAGAAAAGAAGAAGAAGAAAGAAGAAAGAGACACTTTGGGGTTTTTTTATCAAGATGCACGCATACTATTAATAATATATCAACTTCAATTGAAATTTGCCCTTCATTTTCTGCGCTCCACGCCCGGATGTTTCACTAGGGAAGGCCGCTAGAATCCAAGGTGGCTTCCCTACCCCCCCAAAGGGGGTTGTGGCGGGTAAGCCTGCGGGTTATCTATATTTTTTTAGGGGATAACCACCCTCTAGCCCTTCTACTTCCGGGCTGTCAAAGCCTTTTAAGCTCTTGCTTAGGACCAAAACCCGGTTCTTATGTGTTTTCTAGGAGGCAGGATTTTCCTCCAAACCATATATTTTTAAGGTCTTGCTTAGGACCAAAACCTGGTTCTTATGTGTTTTCTATGAGGCAGGATTTTCCTCCAAACCATATATTTTTTGAGCCCGGACGCTCTATCCCCCTCAGTTTAACGCCGGGGGGACACTGCATTCCACAGCCGGCGCCTATCAACTGACCCAAGTCCTACTTGGGCCCCATCCTTTAAGAACAGGGGCATAAGGGGTCACTCTCCCCAGGAGGGTTCTCCCCTCTGTTTCCCTATAGGCCTTTTATAGTCCTACCTAAGACTAATACTACTAATAATATATCAACTTCAATTGAAATTTGATTAAATCTATTGCGCGTGAATCATGCTCCTTAAACAATGCCATAACTAGGGCTCATATCTGATGCGTATGTCTTACTAATCTTCTTGGTCCTGGTGCAAAATTCTTTATATAATTTGGCCGGTTCATTTTGTGTCTGAAATTTGAAAAGAGGCACTATGGGGTTCTCTTGTGAAGATGAATGCATACCATTTGCATGTTTGACTTATTGTTATTAGTTTGTGTCATTTTTGTCCCACTTCAATTGTGGTCCTAACTTTTGACTTATCTCTCACAATCCACCAAATGTGAAAAAGACATAAAATTTAATATTAAGGCAAGTTGGTGTTGATGTATTGTTCCAAGAAAACTATATTTATACTAAATTAAATGATAAAACTTTTTTTTCTACTTCATTGTAAAGTAATATGTCTAATTAATGTTAAGGAAAGTGGGAGAGAATAGATGTTTGAAATGATGTCAGTCCACCACTAAGCTCCTTTCTACCTAACTTTCTTACTACCAAGAGATGTATATGTACATATATAGTTTAGTTTTACAAATGACACATAATAAAATAGACCAAAAGAAGACAATCATGATTAGCAGAGTCTATGAAGCATGGACACGTTGCCAGACCTTCCATGTCATGTCCAACATGTGTTGACGTGTCTAACACGCTCGGACACGCGATCAACCCGTGTCGAATTTTCCAACACGCGGTCAACTCTTCTCGATACATTCCAACACATGTGTCCGTGAGAGAGAATCGGTGAAAAAGATGATGGAGGGTGGAGGCAAGGGCAAGGAAGCGGACGCAAGGCCACGAGCAACGGCAAGGGAGGACTAGAGAAAGAGTAGAGACTGAGGCGACTGGGTTGTGACTATAATGCCACGATGGAGGGCTGGTGGTGAGGCTACGGCTGCAAAGAAGGAAGCGTTGGACACAAGGCGGCGAGCAATTGTGATGGCTGATGAGGCAACCAAGAGAGAGAGGGGATCGAGAGGAAGAGGGTTTGTGGAGGATGTGGAGGAGGAGAAGGGCAACAGCTAAAGTTTTGAGGGAGGAAACTCAAAAAAAAAAAAAAAAGATTTTGATGGGACTTTGGCATGATTTTTTCTTTCTGCGGGGTGGGTGGACGAGAGAGTGACTTGAACTTCTAACAAAGGAAGTGAAGCGTGACAGGTGGGTGAAGGGGGGTAGAAATGGGGGAAATAAATGAGGGAGTGAAATAAACTTGGAGGATGAGGGCTGGGATGGACTCTAAGGGGGGTTGCATTTTTTTTCAAAATAATAAATAAAGGAGGTTATAATTTTTTAAAAATAAAAATACTAAATTTTTAATAATAATGAATTTTGATCATTGTAGAAGATCATAAATTTATTTAAATAAGTTAATTTTAATTTCTTATTAATTATTAGTTTCATCAATAACATTTGTTAGAATTAGAAACATGTCCCCAAATATAAATATGCATTAACTATCAATATATCTTTCAAATTTCCTATGAATAAATTTATTGATGTTAATAGTATGAATTCATTATAGGCTCATTTTTTATTATTTATTTAATTGTGAATTTAAATCAAATTAATTAAAAATAAAAATATCCATTTAATATACAACGTATCATAACGTGTCAAAATTCTCTATTTTTGAGAAATAACGTGTCGGTGTGCCATGTCGTGTCATATCGCGTGTCCGTGTCGCTTGTTGGTGCTACCTAGATCAGAGTTGATTGAGTTTTTTTTTTTTTTTTTTTTAAAGTCCGTTTTTGCTTTTTAAAAACAAAAAATTTTTTTTGCTTTCCTTTCAAAACATAAAATGTTATTCAAATATAAAATGATTATGAAGAAATTATATGTAATTTACATATAAATATTTACATGTTGTGAGACTTTCCTATATTTCAAGTAGAAAAAATATAAAATTTTGTCCAACACAAAATGTTAACGTATGATGAGCCCTTCCTACCTTATTGATGTTAAGGCTAACAATACAATTTAAGCGAGGGTGAATAAGTTGTTTCAATAGACTCTGACAATTTTGCAACAATCAAAAACTACTATGAACATGTCAAGTAGATGTTTCATGCTCAAAAAAAAAAAAGTAGATGTTTCAAATATCACGTGCTGCTGAAGTGCAAGAATTGATGACATTGAAATGAGTAAGAGCTCATAGCAATTTAAAGTTGAATAGGTTGTTTGAGAACTATGAAAAATATTTACAGAAGATAATAAGTCAAACTTCAAACATCGTCAGAAATAGATTGTAGAAATCAAATGTATGGTGATGATTACGAACAAGTAATGTTAATAGTGAAGAAATAGAAGATATTGTAAGCAAATATATAACGGTTCGGCTTTATCCTCAAGCCTACATCCACTCCCAGCACTAACAGCCACAACAAGGCTAGAATCTAATAGTAATCTTCAAGACAAGTTATAATTAACAAGTACTGCATTTCTAGTAGATCACACTATCAGGACTCACATACTACTATCACTCTTGTACACTTGCTCTCATCGCTTATTATAAATATTATCACCACCCAAACATTAACATCAGGAATACACAACAAATAACAACAAAAACAGAGAAAAAAAAGACTCAAAGCACATGACTCGTCTTGTTTTTTTTAACCCAACCCGACTATTTCTCTTGGACTCAATATATAGCCATATATCTTCATATGATCTTTGCTCACTGAAATTCTTAAGTAGCTGTTGGTTCTATCCATTAATAGTAGTAGACTATTGCTAAAGATCGTTAGAACAGCTCTTTGATAGTGTCTAATTCTAGAATAGTGTCAGTATACTTTGGTGAGACTTGCTCATTAATGCCAAACCTGCTCCTAATCAACTCTAGTGATCTTTTTGTGAATTCCAAGTCTTTGTAAAGGCTATTTTCTTCTTTTCAATGTTTTAGGTAGTTGATCAAGTGATCAGCACCTTTCTAGACAAAATATCTATACGATCCCTTACGCGTAACTAGGATATATAGATTCTTACTAGTCTCTTGGTGCTATCCACTAATAAACCATGTAGATGGCTTGTGATCAATTATTTAAAGATCCTTTTGGCTTCTTCAACATACAAAGACTTCCACAAACAATGGCATCCTTGCTGATACATCATCTTCTATGATTAACTATATCAGTTTCTAAAGATCTCCAAGGACATCGGCATCCTCGTCGATTTCTCATCTTCACTGATTTGACTGAATCAGCTTCCAAAGATCTTCAAGGACACCACATACACATGTTGGTTCCTCATCTTCACTAAACTCACAAGGATCACTAACAACTCGTTGTACTTGATAACGATGCTAATCTTTCTGGTCCTTCCAAGCATATTAGCAATTTCAACTCTACCAAGTTATTCTTCTTCATGGTCTTTCCAAGCTTTACCAAATATCCATGTTCTATGCTTGTTAATCACACCAAGTCCATCGAATTCTTTACTTGATCTTTTTACCTCCAAGCCATCACAAACATCCCATTCTTCTCAACTTATTCACCCTCAATCAAGGTCCTTCCAAATGTTCACTTTATATTAAAATCCTTCCATCTTGTAGAATCTTCAATGCCCAATATTCTATTCACCTCAATATCAGCAGATCACTCAAGACAGTGGCAAAGCACTCCTTATATCAGAATCTTTGGTACTGTTTATAACATCATCTGCATATTTTGTACACATATCACCTGGCACTACTCAACCAACACATTAGTAGCCTTTAATTGTCTTTTCATCATCCAAACAACATAGGGATTTTCCCAATAATTAACGTATGAAAGCATACAGCTTGAACCCATTACAAGTGGTGGACCATATCAGTGTCCTTCAATTTGACATATCATCTTTTTCCTGGTTCTTCTTTTCCTTAATTTTCCTTTCTCCCAAAATGCAATTAGAAAAAGGGGCAAATACCACAAAAGAATCCAACCCATACCTATTATGACACAAAAACCCCAATTTTTTTTTTTTTTAATGTCATCAAAACTCCTAAACTTATTCATTGTGACACATACTCCCAATTATTTATTGTTTGTATGACATATATATCCTCTATTTCAGCTCAATCCAAATTATATTTTTCACACTAGTATAACTTCAGCATTTTTTTTTTTTTAATGAGTTTGGGGTATTTGTATCATAATTGGCAACTTTAGATTTTTTAGTAATACAACAAAGAAAAAAGTAACGGGTATTGTGTCACAGTTGATATAGTTTGGGATTTTTTGTGGTATTAACCCCAAAAAAAATGTAAGATGATATGTTGATTGACCAAAAGAACACTTTTCCACTTGCCGATGTCACTGCTGTCACAAAAGGATCATTTAAAAGAAAATTTGTCAGTGGGCCAGTAAATGAGAATTACCATAAAAAAAATAAAAAATATAAAGGCTTCACTACATCCAGCATAATCACTCAAGCCATACAACAATCTCATTGTAGATAAGACAATAGCAGCAACATAGGGAATACCTCAATGGCTGCACAGTCTCTGGTGTCCGGTGGACAATATCAGCTTATGCTTGAAGATAAAATGTTTCATTTGAGTTCTAATAGCAAACATCATAAAACTAATCACTCGATTAGCAAAAGGGGATGGACTATCATGAAGCATAGAGTTCCTTTTAGTCTAAGTAAAACAGGTAGCCCCATTTCAGCAAAGCTCTAGTAGAGTTCTCGAAAAAGTATTGCAGTTTCCAGCAACAAGTTTGACATAAGATTTAAGTATGCTTTTCATACTAAAAGGTTCCGCCAAATGTCAGTAGAGCCACTCGTATGTTCAACGGATCAAATTCTTTGGTCCTTTAACAGATATAGCTGCACCCAAGCATTTCATATGAAGCCAGCTCTCATAACCTTCTCCAGAGGCAATTCCACGCAAGTAACTGTCTCAACCCCATTCCCCTTTTTACATTTAAGAAGGCATATATCTTTTCAAGCCGCTCTTACTCCTTAAGCATTGTCAGGCTTGCCTCTCCAAAGAAGTGCGGTGCGTTTACTTGCCACTAGCTTCAATATTTTCTTCGGCAACACAAAAAATTGGCTCCTATGAGTAATAAAGCTTCATAAAACTATTAATGAGTTGTAGTCTTCCCAAAAGCGAAATGCCTGACATTCTTCTATTATCCTTTCACTGGTGGTCTACAATCTTTGTCACTAAACTTTACCAAATATTAAAGGAAGTTCGAGCTATTTAAAAGGCAATGCTCCTCTCAAAATGCCACTTATTTGTAGCAAATCGTCCTCGTATAAAACCAAAAAATCAACTTTTGAGGATTAAGCATCAAACCATAAATTTGTTGAAACTATTGAAAAAAATTATTATTTATGATAAGAAACCTTGTCACGTTGACCAAGATCATGAGATCACAATGACACTCAATAAACTAACTAGATCCGGGTGACTAAGTAGGCCCAATGCAAGGCTAGGCCCATAGCTACTAAAACTCCTCTAGCCCAATGCACGGATTAACCCCGATGGTGAGCTAGTATGATATAGTTCAGTCCATTTGGAGAGTATATATTGCAAAATAACCTATAAGAACCCTAGGACCAGAAATTTGCATAATTGTAGAGAAAAGTACTAATCAAAATAAACACTAGCTTACTGAGTTTATTTAGCTGCTACACATGAATGATATCTTTTCTAATTTTATTCACAAGATGCCATCCATTGCATGTGTTTAAAATAATATTTGGTATCTAAATGTTATTGTTGATGTGAATTTTGCAACATAAATAATATCAATAAATTTATAATAAAATAAACATTCACATGAATTAAATTCTCCACTAGAGTTTGCATGGAGTTTTCTTAGAGTGGATCCACATCATGTAAATTGGTCCTCCGTAAAAATAAAAAAAAATAAAAAAGGACATAAAATAGTACTATTTATTGAATCGTGACAATTTTTCAAGCATATAAAATATTATAAATCAACATAACAAAAAAGCATAAAGGAAGAACATAAATTCCGTACTCTTGATAGCTTTCCTCCATTTGTTGGATGTTCATGATTGTGCCATCAACTTGGTGCGTAAAAAGGCGAGTAAGCCATTCATGTAAAATCTTCTCGAGGGCAAAATGGTTTCTTTTCTCTTTCCATTTGCTTATATCTATCCATAGAGAGTTGGATGTGATTTTGTTTTAGATTGTTTTCCAATTTCATATATTTCAGTTTCCTTTTTGGGAAAATGTCACAAACAGTCCATAAACTTCTACTTAATGTACAATCTCGTCTCTAGACTTTTAATTTGTTCAATTTGGTCCCTAAATTATCGATAAATATCTTATCTAGTCTCTAACTATTTGAAAATTGATCAATTTCATCCTTCCTTTAGTTACAGTTAACGAAATAGGGCATTTTGGTATTTTTACTTTTTAATTTTTTTTAATTTTTTTTCTTCTTCTTCTCTCTTCCCTTCGCTGGCCATGGCGAAGCCGATGGAGGGAAGCCAACATCCAACAAGAGTCGCCTTTGCTTGGGCTGGTTAGGGCCACCCTCACCGGCGTCGGGCAAGGGCTGTCCTCGCCTAAGGCAAGCAAGGGTGGCCCTTGTCGATGTCGGACGAGGGCCTCCCTCGCCAGATCTAGCAAGGGGACCCCTCGCCCGAGTCTAGCAAGGGCCACCCTACCGGCATTGGTCGAGGGCGAGCAAGGACGGCCCTCATTGGCATCGAGCGAGGGCCTCCCTTGCCTGCGTTGGGTGAGGGTCGGCGTCACTTGACGCCCGCGAGGGCAGCCCTAGCCAACCCAGTGTCACCCTTCCTTCTGCCATGGTCAGCGGAGGGAAGAGAAAAGAAGAAATAAAAAAGAAAAAGAAAAAGGAAAAACAGTCATCACTTAACGGTTTGAACAAACAGAAGGACTAAATGGAACATTTATTAATAGTTCAAAGATCAAATTGAGCAAATCGAAAACTCAGGGATGAAATTAAACATTAGATAAAATTTCAGGGACCATTTGTGACATTTTCCTTTCCTTTTTAATGGAAAGTCTACCTTGCATTTTTCCTAATCATTTGACGTTTATCTTTTTTCTGTTGGCAAGAATTTATGATATCTCATTATCCATCACAAAGTATTGACAATGTATCATAAAAAGAACTGTTGGATACCTCGCCGAAAAATGCAATGTTCAATTTGTATTTTCAAAGAAATTTGCAATTTTCCCCCAAAGTGCATATTTAAAATTCACTTGATTCATTTTAACATAAGAAAATTCACATGTTCTTTTCTTTTTTCCTTTTTTATGAAAATTTCATTGCCGACAGTTGGTTGTTAATATTGGTTGTGCCTATCGATTCCTCAAGTTAATTATTTTTCCCATTTTGTACATTTTAATTCGGTCATATAATGACTTCTCGTCAATATTTGTTTTACTTACTTTACGATCATTCATATGTTATACAAACATTTATGTCACAATAGCGAAATATTGGCGGCCCCATACTTTGCATCACTATGAGAAAATTGATATTAAAATTAAAAAGAACATATCTTAAATTGTGAAGCAAACTACACTCTGAACTTGTTGCTGCTGTAAAAAAAATGTTTTTGATAGTAATAGTAGTTAAACAAAAGACAGTGGAAACTATAAGAGTATGACCAAAATGCCCATAATGATTTTTTTTTAGTGTGTCAATGAACGTTACTAGATACGCTAAATGGCGATCGTTCTTACCTTGACCGCTTTACAAAGTCCATGGAAATAGCCTTTTTTTTTTCAGTGATACCAAACACATGCCTATTTATTTGATATTTCTTAGGGACAACACCTTAAAGAAAAATAACAACATCAAGAGTCGGTTATCATGACCAAATTTAGAATTGATTTATTTATGTATATCATCTTTCTTGGTGAGCTGAACCTAGGTACATATTTTTGCTTTACAACTTTTTTATTATCATAGGTAATTTTTAGATTTTAATGTTGAATTTTTTTTCATTTTTCAATATTTATCTATTTTTAACATATTGCTTACTAGAGTATACATCATAGGGATAATTTTTCTCAAGACTTATCAAAATCTACATAATAATGAAACTCCTTCAAAAGCTCAGTTATAAACTTATGTGATACTAAAATCAAATTTGTGCTCACCAATTGTGAAGTACTAGGAATTATATTTGACAACTATAAAGTGATAGATATCATCTTCAATGATTAATTTAATCATATATATGAATATTTACAAAATTATAGCAACAGGCCCTTAATTTTTTTTTAACGCCCTTGTTGACGTGTAATTTTCTTATATAAATATTAAAATTTATCTCATTTAAAGTTATCTATGACTATGCCTTTTATCAAAAGATTTATCACTAATTATGCATATAGTCTTATTTATTTAAACATATGAAATATGGAAAATCGTGTATATAATAAAAGTCCCTTTTCTTCTATAAAAGTTATCTAATTACGGCTTTTTATATGTGCTAAGTCTTTTTTATTGATTTTTAATATTCATATATTTGTACAAATGAGGCTTAATTTTTCAAATAATCCTCAAATATCAGCTAATAGCTTTAGATTCAGAGTACGTGCAATTATGTAATATAACTTTTACCATGGAAAATTTTTTAAGCATTTAACCTTTTTTTTTGTCATAAGCATTTAACTTTTTTTTTTTTTGCAATCCTCTTCTATTCCTACGCTACACTCACTTTCCTCATGGACTTGTCCGCCCGCTTCTGCGAGTGTGGTCACCCAACCCACTCTCGAAACTTACGCGCTATTTCCACCCCTAATGAGACTAAATACATCCCATTTTCACTAAAAGGATAAAATTACACTTAATTTATTCAATTGCAATTTAAAGTGGTAGCCTCATTCCATCATTTTTTTAGTTATCTCTAACTATATTTATGATCTAGTTGTCATAATTAAGCATCGCACATGTTTCATTTGGCTTATTATGAGTACCCCTATTTATTGAAGGCACTATGATTTCTTTTTTTACTTTTAGACTTTACTTCCATAGAAATAAAGTTTGTCGAAAAGAGAAATTTCTAAGAAAATATATATCAAGTCTCTTAATTTACTACTTAGCAGGGTTGGTAATTTTTCCTTACTATTAGCAAGATATTTTTACACGAAGCATGCCTTAGGAATACATTGAAAACATTGGCATGAAAAGTTATTCATAATGAGTCATCTTGATATGGTTTTGTAAACACTTCATGATGAAATTAATTTTTGTCAATACAAAATGGTGAAATTTAATTGACATTTAAAAAAATCATTTTATGTAATGGTTTAATTAAATTAAATTTCACCCTTTAAAGTTTGATGTTGGAGACTGTAACTATAATTTCACTAAGGGTTTTTTTTTTTTAATGTTTCTACCCTTTATTCCATTATATGTGTATGTATTTAAAAGACAATTAATATGAAAAATGTTTGATGACAAAATTGTGGGCTCGCTTCCTATTTTTAAAAAAGTTTCGCGTGTTCTATTTCACAGGGCTAGTTTTAAATCAAGATGGTTTATGGATCTTTAAATTTGCACCTCTTTATTAATGTGCCGTGGGCTCTTTGAAACTAACCAGTCAGATCACTTATTTAATAAGATGTTGATTAATTCATTCAGAGATGGTATTTCACCAACCATACATGTAAACTTCAAAGAATTTGACTTATTTAATGGGATGATTGTAAGTCCCTTATATTTTGGTAATGAGCTGACCACGCTTGTAAAATGTGAAAGAATTTCTTGACTTACTAATTTATTGGGATGCTTTATAAATTGGTTATAGGATTGGTATTTTTCTAAACAGACAAGTAAAATTTGAAAGAAGTATTATCAACTAATTTAATAAATGTTGCCAAATTCTCTATAGTATTGGTAGTTTACTACTCAATCCTGTAGAATTTCAGAGAAATTGGTAACTCAGTGATTTCATGGAGGTTTGTTAAGTTCCTCACAAGGTTGGTATTTTATGTTAAAGAAGTTGGAAATTTACTGATTTAGTGAGGTGTTGATAAATTCCTTATGGTGCTGATATTTTACTAGAAACAATTGTGGACTCTAAAAGAAGTTATTGATTTACTAATATATTGGAATATTGACAAATTTCTTATAGGATTGATGCTTTAATAAATACACATGTAACGATTCAATAAAGTTGATAAGTTTCTACCGGAATGTTTTTAAATATATTATAGCGTTGGTAATTTACTAATGGGTTACCTAACATTCGATTACCACAGTCAATACTTTTTTAACTAGTGTTGTTAGAAAGTTACCAGCAACTTCAGAAATCAACTAACTAATGAAAATTTTCAGCTTTTCCCTTAACCGGACCTTGGAATCATTTAAGTCCAATTACTCATCCATAATTTAAGAGAAACACCAATCCTAATTCTCAAATTTGTCAATCTGCTAAATACGGGCTGCTAGATAAGTTAGCATAAGTATCATTGCTATTGTTGAATAAAACGGTTGAATTGGTATGAGGAGAAGATTGAAAAAAAGGACCTGAGTAACTTTCAGTTCTATAGAAGGAGAATGGGAGGTAACGGCATTGCCAAATTTCTGTTTATATGGTCGTACTGCGCTTTCCATGTTCATGGCAACAATTCTTTCTGTCACAAAGAAAACAGAATTGCCCAGTTGCGCAGACAAACTTGCGCAATCCTAGTTGCGGTCTGTTTATACTTCCCAAAGTTCTCTTATTAAGGCATTGGAAGAGATGAAACTAACTTGTACATGACTGAATCCAAAGTCAAACGGTCAAACTGCCTTTTATTCAAAAGAAAGTTGGACATGCCAAATTGAATGAGTTCAGCATATGAGGACACTGAAAATGTAAATGAATTGCACTGAAGATATCGAAGTAACTGAAAATTCAAAGACAGGAAGATGTCCATGACACTAAAGGGTAGTTGTGAACTCAAATGCCCAAAACGTTGAAATTACTTGTGGATGCAGGATGAAACCAATAAAAAGGAGACTAGGTCTCTCCCTCTAGGAAGCTTTATTTACATGAGGATCTTGTCTCAATGACCTAAATCTCAAGGAAAATGGGTTCACGGTCTCTCAACTTGTAGGTCCTCACTGATTTTAATTAATGCATTTGGCCTTTCTTAATCAGCAGCTTGAATTTTAGACCTTCAAAGATAGCTTCTGAGCAGCAAGAGCTTCAGCCTCAAGGGTGGGCTCCCATAAAAGTGTAGTTTCAGCAAGTAATGAGGTCACGATATATGGGTCCATGTTTGAGGCTGGACGCCTATCTTCCAAGTAACCTGTTTGTCATTTTAAGCATTTAAGTGATTGAGCAAGGAAGGTCAACTTTGTCTTATCGATATTCAAAAACAGTGAGATGTCCAGTGATGTCAAAGTCTTGACTTCGATAATGTTCTGTATATGTTGGATGAGTAAGGACTGATATGAAGATTTACATTTGTTTAGGAAGCAAAACTGTGGGAATGCTTTATGATTGTTAAAAGTTTAAAAGAAAACAAATTGCATAGTAGAATTCATGAACCGTGACCGAAAGACAGTACTTCTTATATGTTATTTTCTTAGGGTAGCGTTTCTTGAATCCTCTATGAAAGTTAAGCATCTCCGATTTTTAGACAGAGAACGTAAGAGAACTGGTATGGTAGTTTTTATAGTACCTTTTCCTTGCTTCTCAGTGTCACGGCCCACACGGATAGAGCAACCACGATTGGCAACTCCCTGCATAACAGAATTCAAGTAATTCAGGCATCACAACATAATTTGAGTTTAATTTAACAGGCAATCTTCGAATTTGACTAGCAGCCGGTATGTTTCTTCTAAGCATTACCCAAGAAAATGTGTTGATGCTGGCTGTTTCATGCTTTCCAGTCAACCTTCTCTCATTTCCTTCTCCATAGGCACTAATGTGCTCCTTATGGCGAAGTGAGAGATTCAGAATTGCCTTCTTTATCACTTCAAAGCCTCCCTCTTCTCTCATACTTTTTGTACTGCAGAAAAGATGGTTAATACACTCTAAAAGTCCTTCAATGAAAAAAATACTTAATTAAAGTTCATGTTATTCTATGGCGTGAACCTGTAGTTGGTGTGGCAACCTGCACCATTCCAGTCACCCTGAGAAGGAAGAGAATATTTTCATCAACTCTAGGATAATATGTTGCGTAAGTGGTGATAGTGAAGTCAGCTACCTCAATCGGCTTAGGATCTAACGTCAGGACAACACCAATTTGCTCAGTTATTCTCTGTTACAGAAGCAACATAAACAATTTTAGTATTGAATACTGTAGAACGTCTGTATGCACCTATTCTGTTTGCCATTAATTTCCTCTATTTTCTTGAGCAAGTAATTATAATTTCACCTCGAGAAGGTATCTTGAACACCATATATGATCTCCCGCTTCAATTCCCACACTTGGTCCCACTTGGTATTCCCACTACGCAATAGAAGCGAGTGTTATGGCAACAGTCCTGTGCTTTTTTTTTTTCCATAAAAACCAAGAAGATGGAGGTGAAAAATTACCTGGCCCGGCATCACCTCTCCATTGGTGCCACTAATGTTGATACCAGCATATAAGCAAGCCTTGTAGTGAGCATCGGATATGTCTCGGCCGAATGACTTATCAGCCCCAACACCACAGTAATAAGGCCCCTAAATGAACATAAAACCTCATATCACAATTACAAATTTTCTCATCAACTTAAAGCCTATTATCCAACAATACATAGGGAAATTCATTTGAAACAAATTCTCACCTGGGGACCTGGATATCCTCCAACAGGCCAACCCAGTGGCCATTGAACATTTGTCTGCATTAGGGTGTACTCTTGCTCAATCCCATACCTGATATGAACATTTAGCCAAAATTTATAAACTTGTCCATTTCAAAACTTCCTAATTCATAACAGAAAACTTGTGTGTTTGGATCTCCTACCATGGAACTTCATTGATAACCTTTTGGTTACTGAAAATTTCAGCAGCCCTGGCACGTTTGTTAGTTGGGATCGGCTCGCCAGCTGGAGTGTACGTATCGCAAATAACCTGCAGACGAACAATATTTATTCATAAACTGATTCATATGTCCTTTCTTGTTGATCACCCTGTTCAGATGATCTAGATGGACGAAAAAGTTTTGATGTTGATCACCCTGTTCAGATGATCTAGATGGACGAAAAAGTTTTTGACAACATAATACTGGCGTGGTGAATGATTACCAAGATATTGTTGCCACCTCGGAAAGGATCCTTGAAAATTGCTTGAGGGCTGTTAACAAATCAAGAACTTGATGGAATGATGTGGAGGTAAATATAGTAAGACGGATTCGGGTTTATGTCATCTTACTATAAGATCACTTCACTATCTTCCCCTGGAGCTTGACCAGTACTTGATCCATCGTAGTTCCACTTTGGAAGTTCAGACGGGTGCTCAACAGGTCGAGAGATAGTCTGATAATTCAGGAGCCAATAGATCAGTAGCATGTTAAAACAAAAACTCTACATATTTTATTGTCACCATTCATACCCTTGATTTGCTGCGCAGATCTATGCCAGATCCTCCAATCCTGTCTCATAGTTAGGCTAATATCAAAACGTGAAACAAGATGTTCTATTGCAGAAATTGAAAGAAAAAAGGTGTCACTTGTTGAATGTTGCATAAAATGTATGACATACTTATTCTCACAGTAGATTGAAGAAAAATGCAAAATTAGAATACAGAATAGTTCTGGTATTTCCATCTTTTTGTGCACCGCCGTCAAAGGTTTTAGGCATTAAAACATACCAAATGTATTCTGCAATTATCTTATCAGTGTAGGGTGTGACGTCCAAGTTGAGAAGATTCTCAAGCCTGTTAATAGTACTGTTCTCAGACTTCAAAGCATACACCCTGAACTTAGAAAGGCTCTTAGTGTTCCCACTCTTCTTCTGTTTGAGCAAGAGAGAACTCCATGTTTTTGCTGTCATGGGACTGGCAGTCAGCGAGTTCTTTGTGATCCTCATCTGGCATTGTATCGTCGGTGCCATAATCTGCGCCATTGCCTGCCTAATCTGAAAATAAAGAAACGTGAGTAATAGATATGTCTACTGAAAACCAAGAATCTGGGAGCTTATCACATGGAAGATAGCTCAAAGGAGAAGCTCTATGTGTATGACTTGGCCTTTCGGCATGCACAAGAGTTCAGTTTTGAAAAGATGAAAGAATGGACTGGGTACTTCAAAGAATTTTGCATGTGCCAGCGCCAGAAAACAGAAAACCACTTCTTGATACACTTAGAAAATTGAAAGACTAGAAATTTGTTTTCTTTAAAAACAAAACTAGTTTCAAGTAGGAAAAACTTGCATTTTTTAAGGATAAATAGTCATATCAATAGCCCTAAGGACGCTACCACATTCTCCTCTAAAAGAAAACTAAAGATGGTAGCATAACTATACTTATTTTAGAACCGTTTCAAGGTTATTCTCAGACCTCATTCCCAAAAGAGATCGTGTGGATAAGTAATATACTGAGGGCAGTTACATAATGGAAGGAAGCAAACTGCAGAGTGCAACTGTTTAAGAGATTACTGTATCCCAACTTACAAGGGTCAACCAACAAACACGTTATTCTGACACTTCAATTAGATATAATGATTGATCAACTCGTGAATCTTGACAGGGCACCTAATTCTTCCCTCTCAAGGCCAAAAGGCAATCACATTTAAGTACTTTCTTCTTTCACAAACTCGGCATAATTGCAAATTACTCTTGGCAACTGCTTTGGCGAGAACACAGAAATAATGAGTATGACCAATTGAAGTAAAAAAAAAATTGACACCCAAGTCGATACTTGAGAAATTGGCTCCAGATGAGATCCACAACATACACTTTACAATTGCTAAAGATTGATCTAGTTTTCAAAATAAACGAATGCAATGACTACTACTCTGTTCATTCATTCCGCCTCACACAGAACTTCTTTTGCAGACATTGTTGTCATAAAGAGATAAAGTCCCAAGGCAATTGTCAACCAAACAAAATGTGGCAGGACAACCTTGAAGTGATCAAAATGGAGAAGTCTTGGACCAGACCCCAGTCCAACTTTCAAAGACCTCTTTATGCCAAAGATGTACTCAATTGCTTAAGAGGTGCTCAAAATTTGCAAAGGATTTACCTGAGAACCTCTGCAGGATGGCTGAACAGCAAAACAAGAATGAGAGAGAGAGAGAGAGAGATGTAATTTGTTGTTTGAGGTGCAACCTCTTGTATAGATTCTAGAGTAATTTGAAGGGCCAAAAATGTTTGTTGGCTTTTCCTTAGCAGATAGGGCTAAGTTTTGAGTGGCGGAAAATAGTTGGTGGTGTCTCTTTGGAAGCTCCAAAGGGAAGTGTAGATCACCTTCACCATGACAATAAGATAAGGTTTTTTATTTTTTTCAAGAACTCTCTCTCTCTCTCTCTCTCTCTCTCTCTCTCTCTCTCTCTCTCTCTCCACCATTGCATTTCCCTGCAAACTCTTCACAGAGAGACTTTAGAAACTCCAATATAATACGAAGCAATTTGCAGCTTTTAGTTTATAGAATGCTGCTGTCAAATGCTACCAAATGGTCCCTAGATTCTCATAATAAAGCGCTTCTCTTTTGGGCTGAAACAGTATTAAATCCTTCTCCGATCGAGATCGATCATGGGTCAGTGTGGATTTTTTTGCAGTTGAGTCCCTGGGGTTATATAGCACATATGGCAACTCCTCAAAGAAAGCCTTCAAGAATATGCCGTTTTCTTCGGCTCTGCTGAGCGTGGCCCCTGTAGATTCCCAGGGAAGAAATAAAAAAAGATTATATTTATTGTTTATATTTCGACAAGTTGCATTGCACGGCCATCAAGAGTTGACTAGCATCATTTTTTATGCCCCTCCTAAATTTGATATCTTGAATTTTGATTCTTTTATGAGTGGCATCATATTCGGTGACCCGTTAGAAAAGTGTCCCGTCATAGGTATGAAATAGGGTTCCATCCATGCTTTAACTAGAATTAATTAATTATGCCGTATGGGTTCATGCGCATTTTTTCTTCTCTGCATAGGAGTTTATGCATTAATGTTGAATTCTCTAGGGTCTATGTTGGAATGTATTTCTGTTAGGTGAATATTTCTTGTTTTGGCCAAATTTGTTTGGTGAGCTAAAGTGCAATATATGATTAGGTGAATCTTCACTAGCTGCAATTTGAAAATACTGTAATACAAGATTAAGATGTACCAACTCTTGAATTAGAAAAAATATATAATAAATCAAGACAATCAACAACCAAATAAGAAATTAATAAGTATGAAGGATCGTAAGGTCGTGAGTTTAAGAAATTTGAAAATCGAAAATATCATATCTCAATTCAAAAAATCAAATTTGAAAAGCTCAAAATTGTCCTATCAAGAAGGGAGAATTCACTTTGAAAAAGAAGATCAAAAATTTGAATTGGTGACAGAAGGACAGAGGTTGCTTGTTTGCTGCTAAACCGGTCCTTCTCAAGATCACAGCGCAGCAAAAGTCATCTTAGACCAGTGACTCTTCGCCACGCAGGATGTCTGATTAAGGCCCTAAACAAAATTCTAAATACAAAAAAGAAAATTAGAAGGAAAAAAATAAATAATTGAAGCAATAGACAAACGCAAGAGCTGAAATAAGAAGCGTTGAGTCCAAGGATTTCCTCTCCTTTGTTCTTGCTTACACTGTTCATGATGTCCTTTTTGTTGGTAACGGATTGAAACGTGCAAAAGTGGGGACGACAGCAAACAAAAAGATGGCGACAAATTTTGTACTGGCCTTGCGCTTTTGGGACCAGCGGATAAGCAGGCTTCGAATCAGATCCACACGTCAAAGTGCCAGTTTTAGCCGTTGCTGCTCCTGATCCGACGGGCCCATCTTTTGCACCGAAGATCAGAGGTACCAAAATCCTTCTAAATTTTTTTGTGTCATGAAAACCCTGATTTGAGTATTGGTGGCACAAAGAAAAAGTTTGGAGTATTAATATAACAAATTAACAAATTTTATGATTTTATGTTGTAAATAGATGATATTTTTGTCATATTAGTATAAGTTTGGGGTTCAAGTAATCCAAAAAATTTGAAGTATCGATATTATAATGAGCATTTTAAGATTTTTTGTATATATTTTTCCTTTTTATTACTTTTTTACTTTTTCCATATGGGTGTATTAGTAGGGTAATGATAAATATCGAAAGAAAAGTTTTTGTACGAAATAGGGTGATAGATTTTTATTTGATGGCTTAATGGGATAAAGGTACTCAAAAGTTTATTCACCGATGCTATAGCAAATTGCTTTGTGAGTACGATTCCATGTACTCATTTTATTTTAATTTTTTTGCCAGAAGTTTATTTTCCTTTTAATTTAGCGACCATCTTAAGAACGAAGAGATTATTGCCTAAACAAGTAATCCCTAACTGAAGAAAGCAATAAGATGCTTCCTACTTTCTTTATATTCCTCTCTTCTTTTTCGTAAAATATATATAATAATCAAGATCTTTTGCAACCCTAATAAATGCGAAACCACCAAAGAAATAAACGATGAACAATAAAGGACATTAAAAATTTTATGTGATTCGATTCAAGTGTTAGTACCTATATCCATGAATAGAGTAGATAGAGAAAGCAAAGAGTAATATCTTGTTGAATATATCGGATGAGATGTTAACAAAGGTGGCCAAGTAGAATGATGCAACACTTGGAGCACTATATGTGACGAAGGGTCTGAGTAATCACTTATACATGTTAAAGAGCATACTTTAGTTTCGATGCATTGAAGGTATGTCTATTAGATCCCATATAAATGAGTTTAATAAACTCATGATAAATTTAAAGAACGCCGGTAAGATTCTAAATGATGAAGATCTAGGCATGATATTGTTACATTCTTTACTAGAGTCATGGGAATACTTTACTGATTTACTACTAATACTTCAGAAGAGGTAAAGTCCACTTTGTTTTCTAGGAATGGTAACAAAAGTTGCGAGATAATAGTCCGGTGCGGACGTAGCACAAAGAATAGTGATTTGAGGTAGTGATCAACATCAGGGGTTCAATAGTACTAGAGGTAAAAGTAGGCTCCAAATACAAGCTTATCGCCAAATGTCTTTTCTATTATGAAGGTCAAAGTCACGTTATAGAAAATTCAAAGACATGTGAAGTGTTTTGGATGTCACAATGAGGGACACATCAAAAGAGAACGTTTGAGGGTGAGAAACAAAATTAACAAGTAGGAAGCTGTAAATAATATGGTGAACGTTGCTAAGAAGAGCATCAATGATGCAGAGGCTATCTTAATGGATGCTAGATTTTGGATGTTTTTATCATGTGATGCATAAGAATTAGTTTACTACTTATCAAAATGCAAATTGCAGTAGAGTTCTGATGGAAAATAATGTAGCCCACAAGATTGTGGAAATATAGACAGTTTGAATTCATGTGCACAATGGGGGGTGCGTATATTGAGAAACATGAGGTATCGAAGCTCAAGAAAAACCTTATTTCTTTGGAGACACTGAATAACATTGGGTGTAAGTACACACTAAAGGTGAAGTACTAAAGATCTCTCCATGTGCCATAATAGTGATGAAGGGAAAAAAAGTGAATACTCTATCAATTGGGAAAGGCCGTGACTTAGATCAAGCAATTGTTAAGTACATTCATTCAAACGTTTAGGGCCATCTCCAGTACCTTCGAAAGGACTTGCCTAATATATATTGACATTTATTGACAACTATTTTAAGTGAAGGTGGATCCAACACTATATATTAACGAGCTTGGACTTGAGCTCTCCATTAGTGATCTTCTTAGGTGAAGGTATTGGATTTCTGTTGCACACTCCTGACAATTTGTATTGAAGCTTGGTTAGGATTTTCTAGACTGTGATTTGGTGTTTTTACTTGTTTGATTATCATATAGAAATCATGTTGTTGCAATTATGTTTGGAGCGAAAGTAAAAATTGATAAGTTTAATGGAAGGAACAACTTTAAGTTATAGAGCATTAGGACTGTATGCTATTGACAAATCAAGATTTGGCCAAGGCATTTAATAAGAAAGGTGAGTTGTCGATTATAATGAAAGGCATTGATAAGATAGAAGCTTTTAAGAAAAAAGAAGCCACACAGTGAAGATTCCCTTGAGAACCCGCACAAAAGGACGAGTTTACATAATGATGTCGTACAATTGTGAAGAGGAGCTTGAACGCAAGGTGATTTCTATGCTATGATATTTACATATGATTGAGTTGTTTACTTGTAAATAATTTAGGCTTTGGTATAATATAGGTGGGGAAACGCTCGAGCATTTTAGTGATTATAACTTTAATTCTTTGATTACAGTGGATTAATTACCGTTGACTCTTCCCGCGAATGTAAGTACCCCCACTCAAACCAAATCACATAATATATATATTTTTTTTTTAACAAGAACCACATAATATTTTAGTATCCTTTATCATGTAAAATTTACGCCCATGCACATTTTCAATAAACCCTCCATCTCCCATATAATTTTGCTTTATTATGACAAAATACTCGATCTTTTGAAGTAAAACTTAAGGTAAGTCTATAAAACACGTCTTTTTATACTTCACTTTTTAAAAAATTTCATATTTTGTCATTATTCAGTTAATGACATTATATCTCAATTGTCATTTGTTCATCTTTTAATTTCTCACTAGATGGCAAAAATAGTACCTAAAATAATTATTAGTCATGATACTTTAAAAATGTAACTTTCAAATGGTACGGTCTTATTATGCAAGATTTTCTAGTTTTTTTTTTTTTTTTTGGTTGGTGATTTTCTAGTTCATAACACAAATAATTTAAAATGATAACAACATCATTATTAGATTCTCATTTTTTGACGGACTTTAAAAATAAAAATAAAAAGACCATTATATACCCTTTAATAAACATCCGTCCATCCAGCATCTTGCAATGACTAGACTGAGTTTGGCCAGTTAAGGAAGTTCCTTCAATTTATAAATTATTGCTCTGAGAAAGAAATATTATAATGAATACTTCTGAAGTTCTTCAACACATATATCTTCTTTGCTCATATATATACATGTCAAATGATGATCAATAACTACAAAATACATGTGGGCATATTAGGCCATATGAACGTTTTAAGCAAATATAAAGTACCTAGGAACCTTTAGAAAATTTTAGAATAAGTACACTAAAATTGTGAACATGTAATCGAGTTCAAAAATTTATAAAAACTGAAATCAAGTTTTAAAACTTATAAAGTTTGTGTAATTAAGCTCTTCCGTTAACATATCCAATTTACTTAATGGATTTTATAAATCTCCTTAAGAGAGGCCGACGTGATTGCCATGTCAGCCATTTTAAGAAAAATAAACTGAAAAATTGAAAAGTAGAACTCTAGAGCGTTGGTCATCCTTGAAGCAGGCGTCCTCGATGCAGAGAGCTCCTGCTCCTCGATGGAGATCTCACCGAGGACGGCGGGGCGCCGCAACCGGTGCAAACCGGCGGTTCCTCACCCCCGCATTTCGCGGGATCAAGAAAACCCACCAAAGACTGACGAAAGCTTTCTCCATTTTCTTTGAAAAAGATCGAGTTTTTGGAGTTACCTTAATCCGGGTGCGACGATTCCGGAACCTCCTCTGGTCCACGACCAAAGCCTCTAGCTCATCTCCAACCTCCGCTTCTCATCAGGATGCAGACACTCGTTGAAAAACCCTAAAGAGCCCCCCAAATGATTAAAAAAATGCTTCAGAGATTGAGCGAATCGTGGCCGAAATATGCCCAAAAGAAAAATCTTTCGATGGTAATCGTTTCTTTTTCCATTCGTGTACGTGAATACGAAGGAAGAGATGGGAGTCGTACGCTTTGAGTTCCTGGACTTGCTGGGGAGCGCGTGCGCCAGTGGTAAGCGCTTCCTCCTCCTGGGGGCTTGTCGGAGGAGGAGGCGCCGCCTGCCGTCGAGGCTGTCGCTGCCGGAATTCGCTCTCTCGCTCTTTGCTGCCGCTCCTCCTCCACAGGTGGTGGATTGCTCGTGCTCATTTGCTCGTGGGTCTCCCCCATTTTCTGGGTTTTCTATCCCGGTTTGCTGCTCGCCGGATCATCAAACCGAATTGAATCGTAGAAACAGAAAATGGAAGATGCAGAAGAGAGAGAGAGAGAGAGAGAGAGAGAGTGCAGGGGAGTCGTTGAACATGGCGTTGGACAGAGCAGGGCTGCGGAGGGGTGGCCGGACGGCTGCGCCGAACGGCGGCGACCCTTGCCCCTCCCTCCTTCGCCGCCGGCTAAGTCTTTGTCAAGGAGTAACAGCGTCACGAGCAGCACCTTCAAGTTTCACTTTTAATTCATTTTATTTTTATTTTTTTCTAAAATTGCTTGCACGTTAACGACATCAGCATTGTTCTTTTAAAAAAATATACAAAATGTCTTGTCAGCCTTTCCCTTAATTAAATTGAAAGAAACTAACAGGTGATTGAATCCAATGCACCTATCTTAGTATTTTAATATTATATTTTTGATTGAATCTAGAATATGATCGATTTAGAAAATCAGACGATGCACTAATTTAATATACTTACGAGTTCTTCCAAATTTCATAATTGTTCTCGCGATTTTAATAGTAGAGATGTGCGTATAAACTTGATATAGAATTATTTTGATATGGAAGACCAAAGTGCTTATTGTTCACAGGAAATACCAGTCGCTCTCCCCTTTGTCCTATGTGTAGGGGTTGAAATATATGATTTAAATGTCATTTTAGCTCCAGCATCAAGCAACATTGGTTATTGATAGTTTTTAGGGTCCAACGAGATAAAGAGGACTGCGAAGAGAAAATTGATCGATTAGAACAAGAAGTGTTTTAAAAGTCTTAAATATTGTAATATCCAACCCAACCCAAAATATAACTACAAGCTTCTTAACTGTAATAAGTTACATATGCACTACTAGAGCTAGAATTACTACAAATGATGGCACGAGACTTACCTTCCAATGAATCCTCATTGAGGCACTTTTCTTCTATAATGAGATTAAGAAACCGCAAATTCAAAACATTGCTTAGAACATACATGTGAGTTTGCGACAATTTAGCATTTGTGGGATCTTTATCCTCAAGGCAAAGAGACATGGTGGAAACATGTTGAGAAATCCTTAAATTTGTGTCAATGGTGTACTTGAGTTTTAAGATTTTAATTTTGTTAATTTGATTCTTGAAACTCGCATTGGGAATGCAATTGGGGGACTCCATAAGATCACAAATTCCAATAGAGTGAAAAGGCATTTATATAATGGGTCGATATACCCTAATGATACAATTACTTTGAATTAATTTTTTTCTCACAAAAAATCACAAAGCGGTATTATCGACTCAAGTGTACCCTATGTTAGTGTTGACACCTAAATTTTGGCGATCCATTTAGTTATTTATTGCATAAAAAATTAGGGATTAATTTTATCCCGAAAAAATATTAATTGCATAGCTACATTTAGTTTGCATATTTTGCATTTTATTTACTTTGGACCGGTGGCGGATGGGTCGAATTGGTGTTGTTGAGTTTTAAATTAGCGGTCAGGTAAAAGCGTGGAGAGCAAAATTGGCTTTTTTAAAATTGAGATTTGAAATGAGGATTTTCGCAATTTAAGAAAATCGGGGTTATTATCTTATCTTTAAAAATCAGTAGAAAATATTTTGGCGATAAGGAGAATAAGATTTTTTGTGATCAAGAGGTTATAAGCAATATTCGTGAGATGAAGGTATTAACAAAAAAAGATCACGTTTTGTTTCGCCTATAAAAGGATATGTACGGAGTTCACTCGGGGGTTCTCTTCGTTGAAAAAATAAAGAGAAGAGAGGAGCCATCCGTGGGGGGCTTCCTTTGAAAAAATTCAGGAAAAAAGGTCAGGAAAAAAGGTCAAGAGAAAAAGTGTTTTGCTTCTGCAGTGAAAAAGAGAGAAAGGGTACGAAGGAAGAGAAAGAGTGACGTGAGAGAGAGGGAGAGAGAGGAGAAAAGTAAAGGGGTGATTTGACCCCTACTATTCACCATCTTCCCCAAAATCACTGCCCCTCCTCTGCAACCTCCATCCGCGAAGCTTCCGCCACCGTCCTTCCCCAACGCCACGCCGCGCCTCAACGCCTTGCCTCGCGACGACCAAAGCTCGAGTCGAGCCACTCTCCAACGCACCACCGCCCCCGTCCTGCCTGACACGCGACCAACCGTGCTTTCCCTTCGCCGGAGCTGCCCTGCCGGACCGACGCCAGTTGCCGAGCCGATTCGTCGATTCCCCTTTTGGAGATCCACGAGCGGTGCCTAGAAAAGAAGAAAAAACAGAAAAAAGAAAAAGCAACAGGAAAAGAAAATCTGATTAGGTGGTTTCCCTTTTTCATTTATTTTACTTTATTTTGTTTATATTCTTTAATTTAGTTATTTAATTGGATCCCAATGTTTACTTTATGAATCTTGTAGGCATTATCCGCAAGAGTTATCCCTAAACTTATTGTAATTATTAATTTGACCCGTAAGATGTCGGGTGATTTTTTTAATTACATTAATTTTTGGGGTTTGTTGATAGTTTTAAGATCAATCAATATAATTATTAATTTGATCCGTAAGAATTAGGATCAGATTTTTAGTTATTTTGAACTCTTTGTTGTGATAATTAGGGTTAGGATAATCGTTAATTTGACATATGAGATAACATGGTATTTTTTCGATTATTTTGATCCTTTATTTGATTGATTATCTTGATTGTTTAGATTTAATGTCTAGTTGAAAAGCCACTAAAAAAATCTAAAAATATTTGAATTAGGATTTAGTTTGTTTTTAGAATATTTTTTGTTATCCGGCATATCTAGGATAGGAATTTCAGTTCGGAAAATATAAAAAAACCAAAAAAAAACTAAAAATGCATTCATTTAGGATTTTTAGTTTCTGTTTAATTTAAGTTGCATTTTTAATTACATAGAAATTTTAATTTCGAAATTAATAAAAAAAACACAAAAAATCATCATACATATATCATGTTATATTAGGACATTTTTTGCACGTCATTGCATATTAGATAAATTGCATGTTAGATTAAGATAATATCTTAGTTTATATTAGGATTTAATGTGACTTGATCCTTAGTTTAAATTAGAATTTTAATCTAGCTAGATCATTTTTGCATTTTTAAATAGAAATATCAAATACACATCATTTAGTTTTTATTAGGTTCATTTAATTAGAACTTCCTCGTCATTAGACTAAGTCATTTAATAAATGTCGCATGACATATAACTCGCATACTAAATTGTACGTTGCGTGTCATTTTAGTATGTCATTGCATCGCATTACCTGTCATCATTTGATTAATTTAGATTGCATTTAATCATTGCATTTCTTCATGTCATATAGTTTAGGTCATACTACCATGTCATATTAGATTACATGCATTGCATAAGTCATGATTTTCATTAAATAAAGTGAAAACAAAAACAAAAAATTGAAATTGTGTGTTAATTAGAAATCATATCTAGGGTTTGATGTGAATTACGATTTAACAATGCGAATCTTTAGTTTTATTCTAGACCGAAAGGGCACTAGGATAGTCTGGTGTAACAAGTCCCGAACTCATGAATCTGTTTCGTAGGAGTAAAGTAAATCTTCCATTACTTTACATTTGTTTTAATCGACCCACCAAAAATAGATTAGTGGCGACTCGATTGAAAATCATTTGCATGTTAAATTCAAACCTAAGTTGAAATTGGTATGGGGATATGATGAGAAATATAGCCTTAAAGACTCGAATTAATCCATTAACCTAGTTTTAGGTGGTGAATCCGCGAAAAATCTAGGTCGCGACAGTTAGCATCTGGTCTAATATCCCATCATAATGTTTATGTGACGATATACATGGCAAACAACTACAAGATGAATTTGACGTGGAGAATGACAACTTTAATGTGGAAAATGCACGTAGGTTGACAGGTATGTCTTTTAACCAAGGGTCAATTTAGATTAGGTTTACTAGTTAGAAATTTTTTGTGAGATGAAAAATTAGTTTGAATTAATAAGTCATGGCAATACCAGTTTGAGATTTTGTGTAAAAGAGAACTTAGGTGGGGTAAATGAGTTGCGAGGGCATCAGTTTGGGATTTTCTATGAGACGAAAATTAGTTTTGAATAACTATATCTTGGTTCCCAATTTGAGTTTTTAATTGTTTTAACCCAATTTTTTTTATCAGTTTTAAGTGATTAGAAAATCCTAGAGGACCTCAAGTATTTCCATAATTTTGTGAAATTTTGATCCACGTACCTCCGTGGCACTACGTACCAACATTAAGATCAACATTCAACGTTTTTTAGCAATCAAAATTAGTCTATCCTTTCGGTTTTTCCACATGTCACCTTAATTACTGCCCACATCAAGAGCACTTTCTCATGTGAGAAGTTGGGCCAAAAAAGTCCATGCAAGTCTGTCCACGTTATTAGCCAAAAGGTGTATATTCTTAATTTAGATTAAATCTGAAATGTGCTTATACTAAAGACAAAAAAAAGATTATCACTAGAATTTAGCAACTGATTGAGCAATATCATATTGAAAGCCAGTCGTTTTGTGCATGGTTCCGCTGTTTTTTTTTTCAACATCCAACTTAATTTTTAATGTTGTCTTGACTATAAATTTAGAAAAGCATTTACTTTATACCCTAAACTTGGTCGGCCATTCACCAAGTGATGTGAGTAGTTAATTTGATATTATTTCACGCGAGATCTAGAGTGCGGTATTGACCACACATCTTGGATGGAAACCGGTTGACTTTTTCAACCGATTTCCATCTTCTACCCAAATTTTATTTTTATTTTATTTATATTACAAATTTAAATTGATAAATAATATCGTAAGGGTGCCCAAACAACTAATTTTCTTAAATTTGATGAAAGAAAAAATAAATTAGATACCGAAATATAAATAATTACAAGTAAAAGATATTATCACATACTAAAAAATCGTTAATGTCATTATATCCTATTTTAGTTCAGCATTTGTAATAGGCTTTGGAACTTTAAAGTTTCTTGGCTAAATGCAAATGGGTTTGGTTCATTTTTTTCTCAACTTTAGATAAATACAATTGCATCTTCAAAAGACTCCAAGAGCATTTAGCCCCAAGCATATTTGGAAATCCTTTAGAAAGTTGCATTCTTAGAATACAAGTTTTGGCCATCAGTAACTGTTTATCTTTTCCAAAGATCGCCACATTGAAAAGCTGATCGAAGGTCGACAACCATCAGCCAAGTCACGCGTGCGACAACCATCGCCCAACGCCTGACCCCAACGACTACCATCAGACCTCAAGTGATGCTCAGGTCACGCAACCCATTGGCCTAAATCACGCAACCTAGGTGCTGGACCTCAGGCGACGCATGGGTCGTGCAACTCAGGTGACTATCGCCTGAATCGCATGACCCAAGCAGCACTTGTAGTTGTGCAACTTCAAGCGACAGTCACTTGGGTCGAGCACTCATTTCATCTAAATTACCAATTGTGTGAAAATCAATGAAATTTCGTATACCCTCATCATGGAAAATTAAATACATAAATTCAATTGATAGATGCTATGACATAAACTTCCAAATAATTCTACATAATTATAGAAAAATAATTTGAAAACACCATATCGTGCAATCCAAATTCATAGCAGAGTTAATGTGCATCAAGTGATCGGGGTTAGCAAACTACTATCAAGTTGATGACAAATATATGAAAAAATTACGCCGTGTTAACTAGAATTATTAGTTAAAAGGTTCTTAAGCTTTAAAGTATATAATTTAATACAAACAATAATAACAACGTGTCTTCCTCGCGACAATGGCCTTGTTGCACCTTTAACCACTAATGGCCTCATGGCAGCCTCTGGAGGCAGATTCGACGAATGCCTTAATGCACCGGATGGCGATCTCAAGGGTTTTCGATCATGTTCACGAAGCACACTCGGAACCATCTCGGCTCACTAACCCCGGTGAGATGTTCAACTTGACGTTGTACATGATCTTCTCCCATAGCTCCATTTCCACTTCGATCATGTTCAAACTTAGCAGATGTCTCATGTCAACTCGAGAGAATAGCCTCGCTTTGCTCTTGAGGCAGCTTATGCCCGTGTTCTGGAGACATAAGAAAATATAAAGATTTAAAAATCAAAAAGAAAATTGGGTAGAAAATGGAAATCGGTAGAAAAAGTCAACTGGTTTCCATTTTAAATGTGCAGTCCTTAGCTGACCGTCACTCCGTCATTTACAAAGTGACGGTTGACTATGCTTTTCCCTAAGATCTACCATGGATCAAGACAGAGCAAGAATTTTCCATGAATACCGTATCACATCTAAATTTTCTCTAACTATTATGGTAAAGGTCTTGAATGTACTTGCGTCCAAGTGTTAAAGAAATTGCGTCATAATTCTGGCCACGGAAAAAAATTATAGTAAAACATCAAATAAGAAAAATTTAGAGTTTCTAATGCGTCAACCTTTCGACATGATCTCGACCAGAAAAAATAAAATAAAACTGTTGCCATGATGTATAGCCGATGCTTTAAAATTAAACATTTCCTTATTAAATATTTAATGGGATACCAGTGGGCAAATCGTTTATATAATTCCGTATTATTTTCATACTCTTATCCGACGCGGAATTTCAATTATAACTTTTTCCAGTTCTTGGTCAGCGTGAAGAGTTAAACTTTTATGGATTACGCATTAATATTTCTCTTGTTGTTCTAGTCTTCGACCTATATCTGATTTTCTTTTTCCTGCCAATTGCTATACTTTGCATAATGATTCTGTTTTGCCGAGAAGTGTCAACGAAATACCTTTCAAAATATGGATCAATGAATAAATCGATAAAAGGGGTGAAAGGACTTCCATTGATTTTTCTTAGGAAATGTATAATGAGGATTTAAGACAATCGTGTTCAGCCATGTAAACGCATTGAAATGCACAAATGAAATGAAGATAAAACTAAACATTGGTGCTCTTTGATTGATTCGTGAACCCTTCTATAAACTACAATTCAAGTATTTATACCACTAAGAGTAGCTAACAACAGTTTAAAGATAAATTAAACACAATCCTTGTGCATCCTACCATTAAGTAAGTGACCTCTATCTCCACCATTCCAACCATTATGCTCCTGCTAATTCACCAATCGCGTCACTTGCTACTACTTCGACAGCTATATCTTCTCCATTTCTTCACATCAATTGCTCATGAGCTTCTTGTCTTCATAATTTTCTCAACTCAACTACTCGACAATCATGTGAATTTCTCCCTTTGCGAGGGTATCTTCGACAGTTCATCCTAGGATCGTTGACTTCACCATTTATACAATTGGTTCATCCTGTTGACGATTATATCTATCGTGGCTTTTGAGTAGATCTCCATTTGTCAACATTTGCTATTGAACTTAGTCATTTTCATTTATATCTTTTGCCGTCCAAATTTGTTTTCTAATCAACTAAGTGTCCTTAGAAACACTTGGCCAATCTTTCCTCCGTCGCATCTTACTCGATCTCATCTAATTTTAGTTGACTGTCAAGGACTTAGTTATTTTTTTGTGTAAACATATACTTGTTCTTTTTATAAAAAAAAAAAAAAAAAATCGAATGGCTTTCTAATCTTTAAATATCTGTACAATGCATGACAAAATAATAATAATAAATATCTGTACATAATCATTATCGGTGATTCGTGCATTTAATAATAGTACCTTTTCTTCCCACACCTTTTCGCCGGCTACCCTACAAGTCTCTTATCACGTCCTTTCGGAAAACGCCGTGTCATACTCATTCATTTAAGAACCCTATTTATTGAGGCGACAAGCAATAAGCCAAACGCTGCACCGTTTCATTTGCTCCTCTTCCCACCGAGTTTATGAGCCAGGTCGAAGGTGATGTTGATCGAATTGTTCTTCGTCCCCGTTTTAAGCCGTTTCCAATTCCATGAGTTTTCGATACAATGCTTCCCTATTCATCATAAAGATTTCCTCTTTGTTCATCGGAATTTTATCTTTGAATGAACTTATCAAAAATAAATAAGGATTATACTCTGAAAAATTCCAAACTAATACACTTATGATAATTTTATTCAAAACTATTTTTTTGACTACCAAAAATCGCAAATTAATATACCTTTGATAAATTTACCAAAAACTGGTATACTTGTGACAAATTTACTTTATATTATTTTCGTTAAATTTTACTGTCAAATTATTAAGTTAAATAATACGTGATAGTTAACTGGTATACTAATTTGAGATTTTTATACTTTACAATTTTTGTGATTTTTCCATGGTATTAGTCCAATTTAGCGGTGAGTAAATTTGTTTGAGTTTTTTGCTGTCAAATAAATTAGTTTGGGCTAAAATTGTCATAAATATACTAGTTTATAATTTTTTATGGTCAGTCGGGATAAATTTATCACAGACGTACTAGTTTAGGATTTTTCATTATCAAATAAATAGTTTAAGGTAAATTTGTCACAGATATACTAATTTAGGATTTTTCAGGATATTAACCCAATAAATAATCCACTCACGGCATTTTTAATTTTTTATGAGAAAATTTTGTAGTGACACCTGAGGTTAAAACCTTATGTTGTCCATTTGGAAGCAAAGGCAGGTTGATTTGGCTTTAGAATCTTGCTACCTTAATCTGGATTTGGAAATGCCATAATACATTAGCGGAACTAATTATAGATTTAGGATCTATTTGTTTCACTAAAAACTTCTTGTCGCTGGAAAATATTTGAGTAAATCCAATTTTAGAACAAGCAAATTACTTTCTGAAGTTTTTTTTTTATAGCCACATGTTCCGGAGTTTGATTGCACTAAAACCGAGTTGAAGAATTGATCTTGTGGAATTTCGTAATAAGTGAATCCACTAAATGCAGCTTGTATGTTAAATATGACATACAATGACTAACAACTGGAATCAACATCTTCTTTTTGTATAATGTAATCCATAAAAATAACAAAAGTTACAAAGAAATTAAGTAAAAAATTACGAAATGATATTTGTTAAATAATTTATGGATTCAGGATAACACAGGCATTAATGAAGTATATTCAGGAGATGTTAGACAAGAGTTATAAAAAAAAAATGAGACTTAACGAAAAAAAAGAATTGATGAGAGATTAAAAAAAAGAGAGAAATAAGGGATCCATTCTTCTCAATCAGATGGGCAGCAAGATTTCAATAAAATATTATTTCGTTTTTTGTAGAAGAAGAAATCGTCTTCCCAAGCTTGTTGTTGGTCCAAAGAAAACACTTTTCATGGATCAGCTATTTACACTCGAAAGTCCAAAAATAATTTCCGAAATGATTTTTGATCAAACAAATCAATCCTTATGATCAATTCGTAAGATGCACGCTAGATACGTGACTTGGTACTATGATCGTAAAAATAAGGAAGATGGAGCGGTTTTGTGACTTGGCGGTTGAAGGTGTATTCCCAAGATACTTTGGGCCTCTAAAATCCCTTGGGGAAATGATGAGATATTTGATAAGTTTTCTCAAGTGACTTTTTCGGCCAAATGCTGAAATTAGCTTCTTCTTTCAAAATTATCTTTACCAATTTTTCAAATTTTCAATCTTGTCCCTTTTTATACTTTTTATTAAAAAAAAGGACCAAAACCCTTTGCTCGAACTGTCGAAGGACTATGGCTATCAACGAGCTAGATTTGGTGTTGGCGACTATTGATTGAGGTCATACAACCTCTAGTAAGGGTGGCGCGTGGTTGTTGATGTCAGATCCAGTTCGCCAATAGTTATAGCCCTACGATGGACAGGCAAAGGGTTTGAGTCCTTTTTTAATAAAAAAACATAAAAAATATATTCAAAGTCCATTATAAAAAAAATTTCACCGAACATAGCTTAAACTCAAAATCAATCTATAAAGAGTTTTTATCAAATAGCTTTTGACTTTGAGTATTTGTACAAGCTTTGTAAAGCTAAGCCAAACGCATTTGGAGCCCAAGTGTGCGTCATCTCCTTCAAGATTCCTAAGAAAAAGTGCTCCCTCCGTGGTTAGGTTACTATTACATCCATGAAAATCATGATGACTATTAAGTCTTTTCAACTTGGAGCATGTAATTTTTCACTTTCACCCCGCTGAAAATTCAAAGTGTAAACAGGAAGGAAACCGAAGGAACAGCAATGCTTTGATCTGTAGAACGCAAATTCGAGAGTGTTCCCATCAATGTCAGCAATCCTGAAATTCACCAACCGGCTGATTGCAATCATGGAAAGGCACCCAACTTTAAAAAACATAATATCCCCCCCTTGATCCTGCCCACCCTTTTGGTCTTGCTTGCTGTGGAGAGGGATGATTTGATGGAGAATTATTCCTTTCACGTTAACATCAATTTCTGTGCTACATTACAAACCATTCAAATTCACAAAAAGAGAATAGGAGAGGAAATTACTTTTTTTTTTCTTTTTTTCCTCATATATTCCCTTTCATCAAGGAGAACACTACAAATTTCGTGGGAGCGGGTTTGGGGTAGAGCCTCAAGTTGCCCCCCATACCCAACTCTATAATTTTGTCAAGAGATAAAAGCACCACAAGTGTTATGACTTCTAAAAACGTTTATCTAAGTACCATAATTTTCAATTAATTGCTTAAATGTCATAACATTTAGGAAACATCACCTAAATATAGAAAATACAGCGTGGCGTGATACTTATGATGAATATTATTTAAAAAAAACTTATGGGCACTCTAATTGACAATTGAAATATTTATGGTATTAAATCATTAGAAAAAATGTTATGGCACTTAAGAGAATGCTCTTAATAAAGTTATATGATCTCGTCGTGGAATAATGTTACCACAAGTATCATGATTTCTTAAAAAAAAGTTTACTTGAATGTCGTGAATTCTTAGAAAAGCTACACATGGGTAGAAATCCGATGTGGTATAATATTTATGATGAACGTTTTTACAAAATTATGACATTCAAATTATCAATTCAAACGTTACATAGTACTTAAATGATTGGAAAAAAAATGTAATTATACTCAAGTAAGCGTTATATGAAAATTCTTTAACTTGTGTCATAATATGTGAATGCCTTTCTCCTTTACAATTCTTAATGGACAAGTAAGAAGGGGAAACGAGAGGAAATTCCTCTTTTTAGTTAGACATAAATAGATAGATCATATTTCCAAAGGGGGAATCCATTTACTTTGTCTTTTCAAATTCCTAAAGAAGAAGAACCCTTTCTCATCACCAAATTTCCTCAACTGTTTTTCTCCTCCTCTTTCACGTTAGTTTCATACACATGACGGTATACTCACTTCACCATCTTCGAACACGTGCAAGCAACCCAAAGGAGCGACAGACCAGATGACCAAAACTCCAAGAATAACAATTAACAAACGGCAAAATCAAAAAAGAAAAAAGAAAGAAAAGAAAAAATTATAAAATAATTTTAAAAAAAATGCACAAAAACATCAGCGAGGTGGTAGTGGTGGTCGTCGTCTTCTTCCTCGCTCTTTCGTTTCTCTCTCTTTCGCGACCACCATCTCTCTCTCTCTCTCTCTCTCTGGAGCGTCGCCGGCTGCCCAGATTCGTCCCCCCTTCTGTCCAAAGGCGAGAGCCGTTATCGTAGGGAAGGAGAGAGAGAGAGAGAGAGAGAGAGAGAGAGACGGGGATCGAGCGCCGCCGCTGCCCGAATCTATGGAACAGCTCATCAGCTTCATAATTCGGCCCCCCAGGTGACGAATCGCGGCATCCCCATCTTTTGATTCCTCGTGTTTCGATGCCCTGTTGCTCGCTTTCGAGTTCAATCCGACCGTAGGTTAATGGGTTCGCGTTCTCTTGGCTGCCCCTTGAGCTGTGATGTCGAGAGTTCGACGAATCTTGCGGATCATCTAGCTTTAGTAGAAACAGTTTGGCCAAGTATGAAGTAGTTGTCGTAAACTGATCTCGACCCACAAAGAAAATCTGGGGTTACATGATTTTTCCTCCTTTGTATTTAATATCTCTGTAATTCGGCCTCCCAGGTGACGAATTGCGACATCCTCAGCTCTTGATTCGTCGTGTTTTGATGTCCTGTTGTTCGCTTTCGAAGTCAATCCGACTGTAGGTTAATGGGTTCGTGGTCTTTTTGCTGGCCCCATGAGCTCTGATGGCGAGGGTTCTACAAATCTTGCGGATCATCTAGCTTTAGTATGAACAGTTTGGCCAAGTATGGAGTGGTTGTCGTTAACTGATCTCGACCCACAAAGAAAATCTGGGGTTATGATTTTATTTCCTTCTTCGTGTTTAATATCTTTGTATTTGGGGTCAGCTGTAATGCCTAATCGTCAAGTGTCCAGTGTTTTCAGGATCTTCAGATCGTTTAATGATGAAAGTGTATGATGGTTCGCGTTACCACAATTTCGCAGAAGTGCTGCTAGATATGTTATTTAAATTTCTTTTGGTAGTCTCTGCCATGATGCCAGAACTGCACGGTCCCGTGCTTCCTGATTTGAAAATTCGTTGGACGAGCGTAATATATTACCCCGTATCTTTTCTTATCATTTTGAAAAGGAAATTGGTACTGAAACTCGTTTTCAAAATCTGCTGCTGCTTTTTTTTTTTTTTTTCTTTTTGCCATTTTATAGTAATAAAAAGTTCCTAGACATATGCTTCCGCTAGGAAATCTCTATCGGGTCAACAGTTGTTCTCAATATGATAGTAACCAGTTAGGGAATGGGACAAACTTCGCAACTTGCATTTGGCTCATTGAAAGTCGATCTCTATGTGATATACTCTAGTCTTTCTGATTTATAAACGTCAACATATCATGCCACTGAACATGAAGAGAAGTATTTGAAGGAGGATGTTCACCCATAAAATCCTCTGAGTTCTGAAAGTACCAATCTAGTCCTTATGCCTTCACTGTAGTACGGCATTCTAACATTTTTAATGTGACTTCAAGGTTTACTTACCTGTCATTCATTAATGTACATGGACAAAGATGAGGAATCGAAAAAAACTGTGAGCTATTGAGTGTCGTGTATTAATAGGCCCTGGAACTCCATTATGCAGTGTCCTATATAATGCTGAGTAATTTTATTACAGATTGGTTAAATTCAAGATTGTCAATATCCTCATTGTTGATCTGCAGGGCCGAGTATAGTCCCAAATATGATTTATTAGATGATGAATTCATGCTCAAGGGCAAATTGTACCGCAGGAATGATCTGGAGGTAAGTTATTATTTTCCACATTCTCTTTCTGAGAGGTACAGAACAGAAGCTCTTCCTTTGACATATGGGGCCTTCCACCACTTCGGTTGTTAACATTTTCCTTCTAAAATTTCAATGCTATTTTAATTAAATCATGTATTGAATATCTCAATCACCCTTGAAAATGGAGAGTTTTCCTTCCTCCTCTTATGGTACCTTCTTCATATTATAGGAAAACTGTGAATTATTAGCTGAAGCATCTTGTTCAGCAGTATAAGCCGAGGTTCATAACTGCTTAAAATGCATAAACAAAAGAAGCTTTTTGCCATTTGTTTGCTGTGGATGTTTGCTGTCAAGGCTGCTTTAAGTTTGGATTAGTAAGGATAATGCTTCTCACTTGATGACTAAAGGCGTTAGAAGAGGAACATTACATTAATGAATTGAGTGATTTTTCTTCTTTCATGATGAGAAATTGATAGTTTGAATGTAGTTGGGAACTCACAGGAAAGGAGTCAGGACTGTTACGGGTGTAAGCGATGCATCGATGTATTTCCTGAAAGTTAAAGCAAAAATTGGAAATCACCAAAATGGAATGCCGAAGAAGTGTTGGGGATATGACCTTTAAATGCCCTTTTTTTGCTGCTTTGTTTCGGCTTAATTTATGGAAGTAAGATAATTTGAGGAAGGTCCAATTCATAGCTTCCAATTTGAGACATCTAGAGCCATACAAAGATTTACTCTAGAGTTCAATAATGGACTCTAAGTTCTATACACATTTTGTAATGATGCTTTTACTAATACTCTTTCTTCTGCATATTATAGTTATCAAGCTGGCTTTATGGGTTTTTAGTGTCCATAGAAGCTGGTTGTCAGGCCCTCTTCTTGTCAATTGCAAATCTTAGTTTGCCTGATAGTTATGGGGAAGTGAGGTCTTCATATATGTAAAGTAAATTGAGATTCTCTTTTTAATATGGATTGTATTAAATTCTATGCAGGTTAAGAACAGTCGAGGAGAAATCCTTCAGTGTAGTCATTACGTGCCAGTTGTAAGTCCTGAAGGAAAGCCTCTGCCATGTGTGATATATTGCCATGGAAATAGGTTAGCTCTCTCACGGAAAGTTGAAGGACAGCTTTTTTATAAATATTGCAATTGTTTGTTCTTTTTTTACTGTCAATTGCTCTTTTTCCAGATATTTTGAATGTTCCTCTTGCTGTGTTAATGCCTGGGGATAAAATAAATGGTCTTGTGTTTGTAATATGTTAAAAGGGTTCCATTTAGAAGTTCATAAGAAGAACATTTTGTAGTGGCACTCATATGGTTAGACAGAATGGTTGTCAGTTTTTGTAAACATATTGGAGCCATTTCGTTTCCACAAGCCCATCAGAAGCATAACTACATTGACTTTAAGTAGATTCTGATTAATGATATCATAATTGTGATCGAGGAAAATAGCATGAGCAATGCCCAGCCTTTTCTTATCCAACACTTCTATTCTCTGTCTTCCTAATGTGTGCTTTGCACTCTGAGGTTTTAAAAAACATACTCAGTACCTGGAGTGCGAGAAACCCTGGAGAATAGAGGCTGCAGAGTGTAGGTTGAGTTGGAACTAAAAGGTGCAAAATAAGGTTTTGTAGTACAGGATGCAAAGTGTAACTGAGGTAAAACTTGAGGATGGTTTTCATAATTTTTCACTTTTGATTATTTTAGTAGAGGGACATAGATTTATAGTTCCAGATAATGATGGATTGGGAATTATATTGTCTATTGGATCTCTCTTTTACCTTGATGAGGTATCATTCCCACAAATTCAAGTTCTATTTTTGGGTCTATTTTTTTTTTTTTTTTTTACATGGCAGGTGAACGAATTTCTTAACTCATGTCTTGTTTTTATGACAGTGGATGCAGAGCCGATGCCAGTGAAGCTGCCATAGTTTTACTTCCATCCAACATTACAGTTTTCACACTTGATTTTTCTGGATCTGGACTCTCTGGAGGAGAGCATGTTACCTTGGGCTGGAATGAAGTGAGTGCTTGTCTTTATGCAGAGGAATGGTCACAGTGTTCAAGAATTTCCAAACTCTTGTTTTTCTTTTTTTCAAATCACCTCCTATGTGTAGTTTTGCCTAGAGATAACATCCAAACATAGATTTCTAAATGGAAACACCTGTACAAATCTCTCTCTCTTTGATTAAGTTTTTCCCCAATATCCTACATTGTGTTGCCATACGTGTATAAGGTAAGTCCTTCCACTAAAATCACTTATAGCGGTAGATATTCCTGGGCCTATGTTTCTGTATTCCATCAGGATTTAGAGGACGTAACTAAATGAATGCTATTTTAAGTAGCTCATCCCTCTTGGTGGAATCTTATAAGCTGCTGGTTTGATTCTATATCAAGTCTCTTGGGTTCAAATTCATCATGTTTATTTTGGGTTTCAGAAAGATGATCTGAAGGCTGTGGTCGAATACTTGCGGGCTGATGGAAATGTTTCTTTAATTGGCTTGTGGGGCCGCTCGATGGGTGCTGTCACAAGGTTTTCTTATTTTATTTTTGGTTTTGATTTTCATTGCTTTACAGTAAGAACCAGGGGACATGTTTTCTTTTATTCTGATAAATGGAGCTATTCCAACATAGTCGTTGTCCTCAAGAGAAATTGCTGATTAGAATCTCACTTATATGGCTTTATGTTTTCACCTTGTGACCTTTGTCCATACTCTTTTTGTACTCTTATATGTCCCTTTTCTTCTACTTTCTTTCTCATGAGCCCTTTTAGGATGTGCTTTGTTTGCAATAGCTGATGTTGAATGTTATCATGCTTTTTGACCGCATGGATTCGTTGCCTCAATAGAGTTTGTCACGTGGTCAAACTGTTGAGGTCAGAGATTTGGATACTGAGTTCGTCCGTTGGTAGATGTCTCCTTTTCTTTGGACAATCACATTATATGATGAGTTGATAGATCAAATTCACTTGTGACAAACTTGGAACAATAAAAATGCGTTTGGCATAGGTTTTTCTTTTCTGCGCATTTTGGTAGAAACACAGATTATGCTGATTTTGGAATGGGCCTTATCTTCTTTGGACCTTGACTGAACCGAAGTTTCTGAAGTTGTATAGACAAATATTTTAACATAAAATAGGTTGGAAAAAATTCTGGGGCTCTAAGATCAATCCTTTCCTTTTCTATTTAAACCGGATTACTTATTCCAGCATTTGCTACAATAACTAAATTCATCTCAGCACAATGTGCTCCTTTATTTGGTGAGAGATAAGAATTAATTTCTTTGCTTTTATATTTTGTGAACTAGGCAGCTTTGGACTGTGATTAGGATACCATGATTCTGTTCGTTTATCCATATTAAAGTGAAACAGTTGAGTACATTTTTTTTTCCATTTTAAATTCTGAAGCACTAAACAAGTTTCTTAGATGCACTGCACCATTTAAATAATTTAGTGGGTATATTATTCTAGGAGTAGATTTCCAGTAAATAGGGTAAAAAAACTTGAAAATAATGGTAACGTTCATTGCGTTTTCAGATGCCCATGTTAGAAGTGGCTGGGCACAAAATGATTATGATATGTGCTCAAGATGGGCTTTCTGAGTCCAATTAGACCTGGAATCGTTGATCTGATCCGTCATTTGTGCAATTTAGATGTGTCATGATTGGATTACTGTGGACCCATGTATGCTGGGATTGTGCATAGTCTGTGTGGATATCATAAGACCAGAGTGTTAAGCAAAATCAGATAGCTGTGTCATTTGGACTTGAAAAGCTTGATAAGGCAATGTCAGGATAATTTTTTGGATCCAGCACTGTCATGATTATTTATGTTAGTTTAAATTACCTAATTTTATGTTTTGATTTCCTACTTCGTGGCTCTAACTGTTTCTTTATCTGTATTAACTGGATCACTTAGCTAGTGATTGTTCTTTGTATGGAAACTCTGTATGTCTTGTTTGAAACTCATAAATGACGGGATTTTACTGTATATATTCATCTGCCTTTGTATATTAGTATTCTACTCAAACATAAGGAAGTTGTATGATTTTCTAAAGATCTGTCTATTGGTTCAGCACAAAATCAGTCTGTCTGCTCATGGCTCTTATAGCTCTCTGTTGCTTCCGATGTTAAAAATGATGGATAAAAATGAGAGTTCTCGATAGAACACTTGGTTTGGATTAAATGCTTTAGTTTTTACGTTGCAGTTGTCCATATGAAATGTTTTTACAAACTATGTACACAATTTCCAGAAAAAAGGCTGTTCTGCTTGTTTAATGGTAATTTTTCTATTTCTTGCAGCCTAATGTATGGTGCTGATGATCCTTCAATTGCTGGAATGGTTCTCGACAGTCCCTTCTCCGATTTGGTTGACTTAATGATGGAACTAGCAGATACACATGCCTTTCGCTTACCTAAGTTCACTGTGAGTTGCTCAATTCATTGTATCCCCACTGAAAGGGTTCATAATTCTAGATTTGGTAGAAACAAAAAGAAACAGTGAGAATAAGACAAAGACTTGTCCTATATAACTTTATGCTCATAATTTGGTCACAAAGACGTGTTCTATATAACTTTAAAGTTTATGCTCAGAATTTGGTCAAGATTAATTGTTTGGGGGGAGAGAGAGAGAGATAAAGAGAGAAGAGATAGAGTGTAATAGCATCGTGCTTGTACTTTGGAAATAAAAATAACTTTAAGAAAAAATAACAATTTTGAATATTAGAATTACACAAAACTTAGCCTTTCTTTACGACAGATAAATGAAGTATATATGAAAATGATCACTTCCACAAGCTTAATAAGTCCATTCTCGATCAATTGTTTAAGGAACTCGATTTTTCCCTGTACATAGGAAATTTTGAATTATTAACATCAGAAGTGTGTTTGGTGAAAATAATATAATGAAGCTTAGTGAGGAAGGAAATGGACAACTCATGGTTGACACATTAGAGAAATGTGGACATTAAAAATTTGAGAAGTATTCTTAAGGGAAAATCAAAAAGAGACATAGTAAGAGTAATGTTGAAGGAAATAGATTGTTGAGCATTAGAATTTTCCACAAAGTCGATATGTGTCCCCACTAAAGGATTCCACTTGAATAGAAAATGAAAATCGAAATGTATACATGTCATGAAAGCAACGTAAACATAATTATTGAAATGAAGGATTCTGCTGCTCTGGGTTGCCATTGGGTTTGGTGAGTGGCGTCCATCCACCCTTAATATTTCTCTTATATGATATCTGTTGATGTAGATTTTTCAATTGTGACTAGTGGAAAAGTAGTGATGGTCATCATACTAGTTAATGTCAACTGTTGCAACTTTGGTGCTGCTCCTCAATGTTATTGCAGCGAAATGAGCAATTTGATTGTCTGTTCCGTTTCTGTATGTTCAATACAATAACAGAGAGATTACACTTACTAGACAATTATAGCATGTTAAATGGCATTTACATGGCTTTAGTGTTTAGGCTTTAGAGTATGTGGCCTTCTTTTTCCAGTTTTATTTCATATTTTTCTTTCTTGTGGAACATTCTTGGTCAGTCTTAAGGACATGACATAAACATGCTGGACCATTGGGCTCTGTGTTTTCTGAAGGGTAATCTATTGTTTCCAATAACGTATGTATATTAACAATGCTTACAGATACAAACTTATGGGATTCTTGACAAGGAGGTTTACGGGACCTCACTCATAAAATCAGAGTTAGGAATGTTAATGTGATTATCATGATGAGGAGATTGCAGAAGGGAAACATCAATGTTCACTTCTTTCTTTTGCATGGTGTCGCTTCAAAAGGACTTTTTTCCATTTTGCTGTAGTTCTTGTCGTCAGTGTCTTTGAGTTATTGGGGTTTAATTTCATGAATTCTACTGAGAACACCTAGATTTACCACTGAGCTATATTGCCAAACTACACAAAGATTACTTGAACATGACGAGAATGTCAACTTCCGAGGACCTTTTTCATGTTCAAACTCAAACCATCATTCAGTCGCTGAGGCGTGCATTTTTCAGTGAATTCTAGGCATGACTTTTCAACCAGTACTCTTTGTCTCTTGACCTCTATCTCTCATCTGGTTTATCTTAGGTCAAGCTTGCTAGTCATGACTTTTCAACCAGTATTCTTTGTCTCTTGACCTCTATCTCTCATCTGGTTTATCTTAGGTCAAGCTTGCTGTCCAGTACATGCGAAGAGCAATCCAGAAAAAGGCAAAATTTGATATTGTGGATCTCAACACCATAAAGGTTATAATCTACTGTTATTAATGCTTGTCTTTGGTCATTTGCGAATTCCAGTCATACTCATCATATTTGGCTTATCCAATGTTGTGCTACTTTTTGGCCTTTTCTCCTTCACATATTTATATGTTTTTTAGGTTTTCATTCTGCTATTCAACACTTCCTGAATAATGGCAGAAAATATGCCGCCTGATATATTTAGAAAATCTTTGGCCCTCATACTAGAGCCTGAGTTGAAAACTTGCATAAATTCACTTTTAGAAATTATTAGCGGAGAAATGGTCAATTTGTGACTATTTTCAACAAAACACTTATTGAGAGACTTCATCTTTTGCTTTCTGCCCATAAGAATGGATTGCCACTAACAGATTTAATGATGCATATGAGATCTAAATGTTAGGGTAGATCTATTTGAACAGACATGCCTCAATTATTATCATGTGCTTTACATGTCTCCCCCACAATGTTCACCCTCCCATGTGGGAAGGAAATAGTAATTGAGATCTTTGTTCAGATGGAGTTGATTAACTCATAATGATATCTAGTAGTTCATTTTATAATCAATATGGAAAAATGCTGGTTTTTTTTTTGCATGGAGAAAGAACTCTTTGATCAGGAAGGCTAGTCTTGAATTTTCCTTGTCAGTAGCTTTTGAGGTTCTTTTTGCAACCGAAAATGAATAAGTTTCTGTAAGTCCCGCACAAAACTTAGGACTCCCATAGTAGTACAAAACTGCAGTGGCAGCTGTGTGGATTTTAATCTTGGAGTTTCTTCGACTTGCTTCACAAATTCTCTTATTAGATATTCTAGTTGTTAAGGTTGCCCACATGGAAGCTGCTAGCAACACCTCTTTTTTCTCTTAAGTGATCAAACCTTTCTGATGGACAGGGTTCCGAAATGCTCAGGGCTCTAAATTGACTGGAAACTACTTTTAAGTAATGAAATTTATGCAATATATCGACATTTTTCCTTTGACACAATAGAAGGAATCATAATCTTACTTAATCACTTGTTATTATGAAAGGTTCTTCGTGCAATACATTTGCACTGAATGATTTTTCCATGGGTTTGCTTATGTTAGGTTGCCAAGTCTTGCTTTGTTCCAGTTTTGCTGGGACATGCCATTGAAGATGACTTCATACGTCCCCATCACGCAGATCGAATATTCGAAGCTTATATGGTAATGTCATTTCAAATTAGTATCAAGAGTAATCTCCTTGAGCAAGGGTTGCAATGGTATCTTTAACAATCACAATGCAAGCGCTTTTAATTATCCTCAGAAAGCACTTAATTTAACTTCAACATGAAATAGAGCGAACTTGATTGAAATACATCCTTTTTAGAATTTGGTTAGAAATGCAGGTCTGTTATGTGGATCGAAAGTGGATGGGAGGGTGTTGACTGTGAGAGAAAAGTATCCATTCTAGCCTAATGTCAAGGGTTCAGTTCCCACCTTAAAAATGTCAGTTACTGAATATTCTTGGCCCATTAAACCATGAATATATAGTGTGAGAGAGAGAGCAGAATTACCTGAAGCAATGTGTAAGATAAACTTGGGATAAAATGGCTAATAGTATTCTTGGGTCAGAATTGTAATGAAATATATACTGCCCAATAATTGTAAAAGAGTTAGAAGAAAATGGTCTCTCTTCACTGCTGCCACCTAATGGGGTATCTTGTTCTGGTATAATAAGGCTGGACCATAAATGCTATCGATTGGATGAAGTCTTCTCCACGTGTAAAAATTGATAGGAATCTCACAAACTGGATAATTGTTTTACCAAAATTTACCCGCTAGAGAATCTTGTGCAAAGACAAATTCAGGGACTTTCTGGGAACCCAAGCCTTTAGCTGCAGCTCCTTTGTTCATGTAGTTTTTGTCCAGATATAGTTCTTGCCACTGCGACACTACCAAATGATATGTTATTTGAACTCGCCTCTTGGATTTCCAATTGCCTTTTTCTGGGTCTTTATTTAAGCAAAAAAACTTGAATGTTTCTCATGTTGCCACTCCCTCCCCATTGTTATTGTTTATTCAGCACCCCCTTTGGCTTGCCTTTTAACATGGTCTTTTCAGGGAGACAAGAATATCATCAAATTTGAGGGTGACCACAACTCCCCTCGTCCACAATTTTACTTTGATTCTATAAATATATTTTTCCACAATGTTCTGCAACCTCCAGAGGATGAGGTGGCAGGACCATATTTTGAACCTATGCTCGATTACATTGGTAAGGTAAATTCAAATGCGAACAATCTCTTCTTTGTTTCCATTGGTCTTGGTTGCAATTCTTGTCTGCCCAGATCCTTAACAAATCATTTTCTTCAGGGAGATTGGAGTGGTGCGCATCAAGTCAGTCGTGCCCATGAACCTTCATCTGTAGCTCAAGGCAGGTTTCATTACTGCTTCCATTGTTGCTGATTTATTGATTTTTACTTTCAGCACTTTGTGGTCTCTCTCTCTAGCTGGAAAATTGTGCGCCCTCTAGATTCTCTGATTCTGTGAAATGATAATTGTAGGATCGGATGCTAGTACAGCTGACGCCATCAGACAATTGCGTACGAGGAGGCCTATGAGTCGGATGGAGGTCAGTAATTAATTGTATCATTTCGCTTTTGTGTTTAGAGATGATAATTCATGAATGGAAAGTAAAGCACTCGATAAGCATGAGCAGTTCGTGTAAAATAAAATATGCAATCCTAGTGCCTGTCATCCTGAGTAGTCCATGAAAGGTCACCTACCCTTGTTCTTGTCAGCTGTCACCCCATATGAAAACAATTTGTATCAATATCCAACTTTATATTATTTCAATGTTGCTGCAGTGTTATCGAAATCACCATGACGCCTGACTGACAACAATTCACTTGCATCATTCCTAGTTTGGTCTATTTATATTCTATACATAATTTGGCAATGCAGTCAGCCCAATGTAGTTGAAAGATATTGACCAAAATTAGATGGAGCGAGCTTAATGCAAAACATTTTCTACAGCTTTAACCTAATGTAGGTCCTTGGAATCACTGATGTTGAGGTATATCTAGTGGTGTTAGTAGTTAGTAGGTGAGTCTTAATTAAGGTAATTAGGGTTTTTGGGGTCTCTTATGCTCTATAAATAAAGCCTATCTTATGTACTCTTTCATTAAGCCATTCAGTGAAGATTTAGCCTCCTAATCTTTTCTCTCTTCCTCTCTCTTGAAGATCCTAGAATGTTACCTGGTATGAGAGCCACCTAGAGAGAGGTCCCCAAAGTAAAACCTAGCTTTTGTTTCTTCTTGCCATCGCTACAAAAGAAAGAGTAACATGACCCTAGCAGCCAACTGACCAACTGTAACCATATTTATTTAGGACAAGTAGCTCGCTGCATATCCATCCGCATGTTACAACCTGTATTAAACCCTGACCCTGATCCATATTACTGTATCAACTGTCCAGTTGGACCAGGACATTTGCTTCTAAGGTTGCGTAAGTCCCGAAAGTTTGATTGGATCTGTAGCATGAGCGGAATGCATTTCTAGCATGAGTTAACAGTATCTATGTCTGAAAAAAAATATATCAGTATCTATGTTTTGCCTTATAATCCTTTTTTGTGCTCAGGTTCCTTCTGATATCCCAGAAGCGGACCACCATTCTATGACAGAGGTATGTTGTTGCCTTTTGTTTCCATCTCAAAAGCTTACACTTCACGAGTCAATTATACGGGCAATCTGCTGTTCTAATCCTTCAGTTATGATCCAAAGACCAGTCAATGGAGAAAGTAGTTCCACGAGTTAGGAGAAATAATTGCACGAGAAAATAGATTTATTAGGTTTTATTTACAAAACTACTGGTTATCTTCACACAGTAATTTTTTTTGCTGTAGGATGCAAAGGTTGAGGAGGATCCTCATTCATCGTCTTCCAAGATGATCAATTTTGAGCTGTCCAATGGTCATCCCTATGGTCCTCACGTTCCGGCGGCATTAGAAGATGACGAATATGTGGAATACCAGCTTGATGACCCGACAGGCTTTCCATGCACTGTGGAAGAGGAAGAAAAGGTGTTTTATCATGTTCTCTTGTCTTATTTCCAAATTCAGAACTAGATGTATTGACCATCTATATTGGATATCCAGATGTTGATGGAAGCCGTGATGATGTCATTAAAGGACCTGGAGATGAGACATTATAGTGAAAATGATCCAGTGCCTGACACGAGCACTGAATCTTTCGGGTCTTCCCAGAAAGATGGGCAGGCTACTTCTTCCACTACGGAGCTGTCTGAGGCATCAAAAACTGATTCCACCCCCGCATCAGAAATCAATGGTCATATTCAAATGTTTGATGCATTTACTGATACGAATACACCATCGAGCAGTCCGTCATGTGACAACCCACCCTCTGCAACTCAATCTGATACTAATTCATTGTCAAAAAGTCCGCTTGAAAATGCTCAACGGGCAGAAGTAGGTGTAGAGAAGGCTTCTTCTGTTGGTACTGAAGGTCCAACAAGCATCCAGAGTCCCTTAGATACAGATATGTCAGGCAACACGAGAGCCACTCTGACTGTTGTACGGAATCCTTCAAACAACATCATGGATGGTTTTATGCGTCGTTGGGACTTTGGCCTCTTCAGGAATAATCGGTGAAGTGGAGTCAGACCTTTTTTTTTTTTTTTTTTTTTTTGGATTGGGTTTGTGCACATCCTCTTGATTGTTGGCATTGTTTTGTAACTACCAAGTATTGATGAACGTAGGTTTGTAAAGATTCATAGAAAAAAGGAACAAAGAAAAAGGTTGGCAAGAAGTGTTGTACATACACATATGATGTTGCATTCCATCAATTAAGTAGTGATTGTTTGATAGAGAGAGTGAGAAACGTTGTATTTGCTTATCAGTTGGATTCCTTGGGGGACGAACTTGACAATGCTTGACATTCGAGCAGGGTGTGGTGTAACTAACCCTCCTTCCTTGTATTTTCATTGAATGCCAACAATCAGAGGAGATAAATGATCATAGTGCCGATGCGTGATGGCTCATGTGTGAAACAATGCTTGTATTACGAGATCAAGTCTAGTCTGTTTCTTCTCTGGACGATGCTGTCCTCATGGGACTTGGTTTATCAGATCAGGAGTCAGTTTCGAGCGGCAAACAATTGCCAAGATCCGGGTCCATGTTGCGATTGCACCTGATCCATTGACCATGATCAAGGTAAAAATCCGCTCTTGTAAACTTTGTTAGGCTTCTGAAGTTTGTGAACCTTCATTAAGACCTATCAATTTACTTGTGCCTGCGGTACAAGAAATATGCTGCTGCAAATGCTGGGATTTGGCATTAGGGAAGTGCATTATGCTTCTGGTGAAATTGTCGGTGTTCGGACGGCTTCCATAAATGTTTTTACTTCCCAGAATTTATCCAGTTAGGCCTCGAGCGCAGAATGCTCTGGTGCGGAGGTCGCCGTGTCTACTTCATCAGGAACACTAAAGAAAGAACTTGCTTTTCCTGGACATGCTGTGCTATGCGATAGGAAGCTACCACATACTGCGTCATCGATGAGACGACTGGCAGTGCCTAGCGCAGCGGTGTTGACATAATAAACGACAAGCTCCTTGACACTGGCCCAGTATGGTCAATCGACCCACAAATTTCATAATTTACGTTCTTCTTTCACAAAGTTGAGTACTGCTTGGCCACTCACACTATAATATATACAGCAAGCGATCTAAGCAGCGAAAGTTGGAGGAGATGAGCGCAAGCCTCGATCCTGAGAAAGCTCAGAATTGACAAAAACCTTGCAGCCGCAGTCTGACCTAGAGAACCAAAAGCTAGCTCAGATAATCCGGTCATACCACATGATTTATTTCAGCAATGAAAAAACACACAAAAGTAAATACCAACTCAAGTAGAGGAGGTGTACAGCTGAAGAAAAGTTAAAACTCGAGCAGATCCAATTTTTTTGCATCAAGAATTTGACTTCTTGCTGCCATTGAGTGAGAGAGCATGGTCTTTCAGCCGATTCTCAGAAGGGTGTAGCCTAGACCAGTTGAAGGGTCATGTAGACAATAACATGACTGCTAGAAGCTACCATCTAGACACGCAAAAATTAGTTTGACTTTTATTGGCCATCACCTTGATGGTTGTGGATGTGATTGAGAGGCCAAATTATTGAGGTTATCCATTGATTGTGAAAGAAGTGGATGGTTGGTTTTTAAGTGTAAGGAAAAACCTCACCCGAGCTAGTTTTTGGGATGAAAGTTCAAGACCACTCAACAAATGATATTAGAATTGATAGTTGACTGGTGGCTTACTCTCAATATGTATTGGAATTTGGTGAATATTTCAAGGAAGGAATTTAGTTGTCAACGTAGTTTTCGAGCTAGTGGACATTGTGGTTTAGCAATGCATGCCCGATGGTAGAATTCATGGTTCAGTTTAGAGAAAAAAGGCTTAGGATGAAGTTGTGACGTTGATAGAGATACAACTTGAGATAAGTTGAAGCAAAAGGATACCTAAATTAAAGGGGGCATACCCAATACTAAGCTCACACGTAAGAGAAAGATTGTTAGGATGTAAAGAAACCCACATTGGATATGTAGTGTAGTAGAGAACAGTTAATATATATCCTAACTGACCCATGATTTGTTGGCTTAAATTTTTTAATGCAGGTGAATCCAATTAGATATATTGACCGACTTGAATTGTGGCTTCCTTTTAGAAATCTCTCTGGTTGAAGATAGTGGAATTTTGCTGCGTGCCAGAGCTCAGGTTACCAACAAAAAACAGGAGAGTTGTGGATTGTTGTAGCTTCAGCCCAAGTTGCCAATAAGTTTGGACCTTTACAATCACATGGGAGAGTTGCCGATTGTTGTTGCTCCAATTTGGGCCCGATGTTGTGATGGAGAAATTGTTGAAGTTGTCTCACATCGATTGTAGAATGAACTGATAATCAGTTTATAATTATAAGGATAACTCTCATCCTTTGGGTTAATTTTTGGGGTTAGAGAGGCACGAGACCACCTAATACAAACTCATCCTAAATTATCAAAGTTCTGCTGGCAAAGCTGGTTGACCAACCCTGACTTCTTCTATAAGGTCTTTAATTTCACTCTCCATTTTAGTTTGCCTCACCAAGACACCATTCATCTTTGCTCTCATCACAACCATCTATTCCATCATTTCTATCATCACCCGCGCCATAACGGGAGCTGAGCTTGTCCTAAATTCTTGAATTTGAGAGTACAGATCCGCTTGGCTCACCCTTACTTCTTCTCAGAAACCCGTGCACTCACTCTCCATGGTCGCCTGTCTCAGTGAAAAATCATCAACCTTAGCACTCGCTGCAAGTGTCTTATTCATCATATTTCTGATCATTCCCACCAAGTTGGCGCCATCGTCATCAAGCACAGGAACATTAGCAGGGTCATGATGTGAAGGCAAAGTAAGATGTGCATCCCTGTGCATAACATGCTCCACGTGCATCATCTGCTTTTCCTTGTTGGAAATCAAACTGTTTTTCCTAACAAAACAACTCTCCGGCAAATTAAAACATGCTCGATCCTGCTGAGTTGTGGCTTCCTTGGCCACTCACTTTCCAGTCTCTTTGTCAATGTTAACGCAGAAATAAACTGGACATCAGACCCTCATCAGAGGCCTAGGCCTCTGATTATAGTCATCCCGATCCAAATTCTTCTTATCCCGATGCCCTGCTTTGCTTCACACCCATTTGTGCATAACAGGGTCGCTGCTCTTCTTGCGTCTAAATCCTGTTTGCACATGCTGAATCCGTGGAAAATAGCATATTCTCTAAAGAAAGACTCGGCTTCCTTCAAATTACCAATTTCCATGTTCAGAAGATCCGCGGCATTCCAATCTTCATTAGCAGTGCCGCTTTCATCCATCATCACTTCCTTGCCATTAGAATTCTCCTCCATCCCGATCTGATTGGAGCAAAGCAACCTGGAAAACCTTAAGCGTTCAAGACAAAAATGCAGAAAATATGACATGATTATATTCATGCCTTGACTCCGGATGATAAGAGTGATTTTCTATGGAAAAGAACTAAAATTATTAAAAATGGTTTAAAAGGTTTCCAACAAACAACATGAGTCGGAAAGTCATAGGATGTGGAAGGAAAGAAAATTACGATGGGAAACATTCAAATTCGAATGCAACTCATCTTGGCCTCAGAGTGGACTGATTTCGGGAAAGAACCTTTATAGTCAGGTTTTCCCTCATGCAATTTGTTCCAGATCAAGGTCTAATTGAACTCAGGTCAATGACTCTTTAAATTAACTGAGAAACTCTCCTGAATTGTTTATAATATGCCTTACTAGAAGGCAGAAATCAATGATGACAATGAGCATCTGTCTTAGTGGAGTACTTCTCTATGCCCATCCATTACACACCAGATCAATCACAAGCATTGAAAGTTGTAATGCTCTTATAATAGTCAGATTTCATGGATTACCTGCAGCATTTTAGAAGAGAGCACACGAAATGCATAAACACAAAGATCTCTCGCTATTAATTTTAGAGTATGCTGCAGCAATGTTGCAGTACTGAGACTGCCAAATGCAACACTGATACAAGCGCTGCAATTCAGCATGCAGATCCGGCAAGTTGCCAGTGTCTATTCACAAAAGATAGTGTCTGTTTAACGTGCAGATGTTTTCGTGTTCAGAGAAGACCGCATCGATGCAGTTGATGAAAGGTTGAGCTCTGTGTTTACTTTAAATAAGTCTGATCTTAGTTACTCTATCCATTATGGGTTCATGACATTGAGGTTATTATTGTTATCTTTTTGGGTAAAAACATTGGGGTTATTTGAATCATGTTTATTTTCATGGCATCAGAATAAATTTGGGCATTAGGTCATTAATATTAATATCAACATATTCATGGGTAATATCTCGTCGATTCTCAAGCGAAGTTCATATGATTCTTCATTTTGGTCTATGCCTAATGAATGCGCTAGTGACAATTAACAAGAGCTCACAACTTAGCACATCAACACCTCAGATACTTTTACAGATTCAAGTTTATCACATATGAACATCGGACGCGTATCAAAATCGAGATCCTCAGAAAAGGACTCTAAAGTGAAAAGTGACTGTATTTACCTAACCTATGCAGCTACTGCAGCGAACCATTTGAGCAGACGAGATGATAAAGATGTCATATCCAGTATAAAGGCAGCGTTTCAACTCAGAGGGCTTCAGTCGTAAGAGATTTTAACACACGCAATTTTGAGTCTCTGCGTCTGCTTTGGACGAAAATTAGGTGAGAATAGGTCACTGAGCTTCATCTTGACAAAGCTGGATATCTTGCTACGGCCGGCAAGCAAATCAAAGAATTTCCAAGGCAACGTAAAAACAAATGCATTTGTCATAGTTATACGACAAACGACCAATCAAGCAATCCTTTCGTTTAAGCTGGGGACACACAGAGATAAAGTTATTTTTAAGGGAAGCAAAATAGAAGGCATTCTCCAAAGAGTTTTCTTTGTCAGCTTCTAGAATCATCGAGATGTGCAAGTATTTTATATCTACAGCATTGAATCATAAGCCAGTTTTATTAAGCTTGGAATTAGATGAAGAGTATGAACTCTCTCTTTTTTTCTCGCACTTTTAAGAATAAAACGAACACTTGGTTTAGGGGTTTGGCGATTTTTCCACACTTTGTAAATAGCTGCATCCATGGTACATCCAATGATGTATCGAAAGCATTCAACGATCTATGCGTGTTCTCCAATCAAATCAAGTATTGAAACACAATGGGAATGTAAATATCAATGTTATTATGGGGAAAAAGCTCCACGTACCTAAAGGAAGAGAATTGGAGAATGTCTAGTCGGGAGTCAAGTCCATACTATTATGGGTACCCGTGAGTTATGTACAAGATGTGAGCAATCGTATAACAGTCTTCGCTTACTTCTTTTTGGCACCTCTCCTCCAATTCTCGACAACTGGAGATCCTTAGATGAGTAAGGGATGCAAGGCTTCGCATTCCTTCCAGCAATGATGTCAACAAGGAGCACCAAATGATGTTGAGCCATTGAAGTGATTGAAGGGCCTCGATTTGCTTTGGTAAAGCCTTCAAATTTGAGCACATATTGATCCAAAGATGCTCGAGATTGCTGACCTGTAGAAGCCACCACGGGAGAGATACTAGTTTGGGAACATCAAAGGTGTCCACCATTTGGAGACTCTTCAGTCCTGGCAAATCCAATATGTTGTCACTTTCATCTTTGGATAAATCTAGCTCCTCACAACACCCAAAAGAAAGACACCCAAGGTTCGATAGATGTCGCATACCAAGTGAAAGGGAAGTAAACCGAGGAGAATCACTGATGTTAAGAATCTCGAGTGAAGTGAGACTTCGCAAATGCTCATTAGGCAAAAATTCTAGAAACTCATGTTCGAGATTTTCAGACACTTCAACTTTTTAAGGCCAGATATCCGATTCATCAACTCTAGGTCGACCTTACTCAGCATTAAACGCTCAGGATGTGGAGTCACTGGCATGACTTTCAAGTTTTCACATTCCCTAATTTCTAATCTCAATAGACTAGGAAACGGTGCCGATAAAGCGGATGAATGGTCTGACTCAATGTATTCCAATTCAATCAGGGCCCAAATCTATAATACTTGAGGTAAGTTAGTTGGCCTAATTGAGGAAGATGTTTACATATTCCACATTTGTTCAAGCGTACCTCAATTAAATTTGACAAGGAAAACACAATTCTATCCATCATCCACTTTGGAAAACTCTCACCTTCATATCCCTTGATCGCCAAGGATTGCAGATTTGAGTTTGGCCTCAATCCATCTTCATCTCTATCCCCATTTATTGAATCATCGATATCCAGATAGCCTCATTGAAGTTCCAAAGATTCTAGAGAATGTTTTGCTATTAAGTTTGCAGCCCTAGATTCTGCTATTGCATCTATTAAATGTTCCAAATTTTCAATTCTAAGGGCTTATGCAGATGTTATGAAGTCCATTTAGCTCCCCAAGTGTGCAATAATTCTTAGCTAGAGCTTTATCATCGGGCAAAATGAAGCACGTTAACATATGCGGAGAACTCAATTGCGCTGCTCCATGTGGCACATAACTAAGTTTCAAACAGCCATCTATGTCTAGATTTCTGTAATATTTGGCTGGTGGGCTTAAAAGAAGAAAAAGAAAAAGAAGTTGAAAAGTCCATAAAGCTAAAAAGGAGAGGGGAGGACCAAAATGAAAGAGAAGAAGAAGAGGAGGAGGAGAAAGGGGAAGAAAGAAAAAGGGTTTGGCATGTGCATGCCGTGGATGCCTCGCCAAGCCGACTCGACTCCTAAACAGTGCCCGATAAGAGATTAAGCCCCTCATTAGTCCAATTGAAGTAATTTATGGGTTTATGGCTCAAATTCGGAATTTTTTGAAAATTGGGCAGTGAAGTCTGATTTTGGAGTTGTTGAGCTGTGTATTTTTGTAGAAATGAAGTCTAATTTTGGAGTTGTTGAGTCGTGTATTTTTGTAGAAATAATTGTAAGGACCCGTGCCCCACGTAATATTGTCCTCTTTGAACACTGAATTCTCACGACTTTAAAACGCGTTATGCAGGGGTAGAGGCGTGGACACACCGCCATCCCTTTCCCAAGCCATAATATTGTCCTCTGCCCCACGTAATATTGTCATATTTGGACACTGAGTCCTCATGACTTTAAAACGCGGCGGCATCTCTCTTTTTTTTTTTTATAAAGAAAAGTCATTGTCACTGACTCTGAAACTATCTGAAAGGATAAAAGGAGAGGAATCTAGTCAAATCACACAATTCATTGGCTTCTCCTCTAAGGAAGTAAAACCCAGTAAAACCCATTGCCGATACTCAATATGCTAGTCCGATTAACCCCAACCTCCCCCACATGAACGAACGAGCCACCACCATCCCTCTCCCAAGCCATAATATTGTCCTCTGCCCCACGTAATATTGTCCTATTTGAACATTGAGTCCTCACGGCTTTAAAACACGTTATGCAGGGGCAGAGGCGCGGACACACCGCCGGGCCATCCTCAAGGCTTTGTTCTCAGCACAACGAAAGCATGTGTGAAACGCGTTACACAGATTAGAGGGAACCAAGCCTTATAAACTAGCCCATGACTCCCCTCTAAGTGATGTGAGACAGGAAAATGCCCTTAGCCTCGCCCGCGTACTGCCGAGGCAATCTTAATCCATCCCTCCGTACCGTTCCAGGTTTGGGTCGTCACAATAATAGTTTAGGGTGTTGTGGAGCTGTGGGATTTTACGGATTGTGATTTAAGTTTATGGTTTATCTGAAACAAAATTTCAAAGTTTCCCACGCACAGTGAACAATACACGTCCAGCAGCTTTGGGCTCGTATTTTGTCATTTTTCGGCCTAATTTTGAGACAGTCAAGTTGGGATTCTTGTAATATGTTTGAAATGTTTTCTTTTGACTATAAATACATTTGGACTAGGGTTTGGAGGAGGAAATTATAGTGTAACTAAGTTTTGCGCTTAAACTTCGCGTCGCAAATGGCTTGAACAATCGCTTTAGTTATGCAATTTGTTAGTGTGTATGAGTCCTTTTGCTAGAGTTAAGGCATAATTTAGTTGTTTCATAGTTGCGATAGAGTTTTATTTGATTTTAACTTTATTCCTCAGTTATTTGATAGGGTCGTGAGTTCGACGATACGGGTATCGTTTGTTGTTTGGTCGTAAATGACGAGATGAGTGGTACTATATCTTCTTTAGTTTTGTAAAACCATGTATTGAAGTATATATATCAAATTGAAGAGCATTTTTATTGAATAAAAGCCGGATCGAGATTTGTTACTGATTTATGGAAATGTTTATGATGATTTGATAAATGTTTAGAAAATGAATGATGGGTTATGCTGCAAAATGTTATTTGTTTGGTTTAAGATATTGATTTATGGATTGGATTTCTAGAATTGGAGGTTGGTTATTTATGTTCAATATAATTGTGAACCTAGTGAGGGTTTTTTGGGGTATGCATACCTAGTTTAGGATATCTTTCTAGGCGGTAGAAGTCACCACAAGTCGTCATAACTTGGCACGGACACTTAAGTCTTAATAACTTAAAACTGTGACACTTTTTTTTTTTCGAGTGGGACACTTAAGTGCCACCTCCAAATGACCATTGCCGGAAATCCTACGTGGCAATATATATATATATATATTTTTTTTTTTTGCCTACGTGGCTCGCCGGAGCTCCAAATCAGCATAAAAATTAAAAAAAAAAAAATTTTAAAAATTTTAATTTTAAAAAATTAAAAAAGAATAAGAAAATTTTAAAAATTTTAATTTTAAAAAATTTAAAAAATTTTATAAAAAAAAAATTATAAAAAAATTTAAAAATTTAAAAAATTTAAAAAAAAATTTAAAAAATTATAAAAAAAATTTAAAATTTTTTTATAAAAAAATTTAAAAATTATAAAAAATTTAAATTTTTTTAAAAAATAAGAAAATTTTAAAAATTTTAATTTTAAAAAAAATTATAAAATAAGAAAATTCAAAAATTTTAATTTTAAAAAATTAAAAAAATTAAAAAAATAAGAAAATTTTAAAAAATTAAAAAATGAAAAAAAAGGGGGGTGGGGGAGGCGGCGGCGGGCGAAGGTGGTGGCGGTGAGGAGGAGCCGCGCGGCGGCAAGGAGCCGCCCCATTCAGCCTCCCACCACCCCCCCCCTTTTTTATAATTTTTTTTAAATTTTTCTTAATTTTTAAAAAAATTTAAAATTTTCTTAATTTAAAAAAAATTAAAATTTTCTTAATTTTTTAATTTTTTTTTAATTTTCTTATTTTTTAAAATTTTTAAAATTTTTAAAATTTTCTTAATTTTTAAAATTTTTTGAATATTTTAAATCTAATTTAATTAATTTATATACTATTATTTACACGTAGACGTGAAACGGCGTCGTTTTTGCATTTTCTCCGCCACGTCAGCGTGCAAAACGACGCCGTTTTGGACCGAGCTCGCCGGAAAGTCGCCACGTCAGCCATTTGGCCGGATTTTCGCCGGAGTGGCACTTAAGTGTCCCATTTTACTCCGATGATGGCACTTAAGTGTACCATTTTAAAGTTATGGCACTTAAGTGTCCCGGCGTGCCAAGTTATGGCACTCCTGGTGTCCCGCACTCCTTTCTGGGCTGAACCACTGGCTTTGTAGGTGAAGACCTTGTCAAGGGGGAAATCTTGGTTGCCTTATCACCAGACGTTGTGTCGTGACTATGGTAGAGTATTGAGTAATAGATTAGTCAATGGATAAACCATTGATATGTGATATTTGACGAAAATTATTCAATGAATTTGACCATTGATACTTGACTTTTGATGGTGATTTAAATGAGTTTCATATTAGTATAAGACTTTGATGATAAGAAATAACTCTTATATAATTTAATATGTTTTTTATATATTGAGTTTGAGTTATGAAGTTTGGTATTACTTTGTATACATGCATAGTGGTTGCACGATTTACTTAGAAGATATGTATTACTTACTGAGCTATTGTTACTCATTCCACTCCTCCTTTAATCTTTTCAGGTTCCATGATTAGTGGCGAATAGAGCGAGAGCGCCGTCGGTGGGAAACTTTTGGGAGTTCTATTTTTGGGTATGGTTTAAGGAAGTGGTGCACATAATCTTTGCTAGTGGTTGGATTGGCTGAATTCTAAATGTATATTTCTTTTTTGTGGATTATAGAAACTCTTATGTTGCAACCAATCATTGGTTTATCTGATATGTATATATATGGTTTGAGATATATATAAATTGATATAAGGTTGTTGGTTGTGTTTGAGGTTGTCTTTCGTGTGGAAGGACGGTTGTGTCATCCCCATTCTTTGTAGTTTTGGGGTGTGACAATTTCGAAGGCTAAGAAGCTTCGGTATACCTCTTGGCAATTCTTCAAGGGTATAACAACAGTTAAGATTAAGTGTTTGCAAATTTTGCAATCTCGTAATGAAGTTAGGAACTCTTTTGAGTGCATTATTGTGAGAGAGGTCGAGATACGTGAGATGCTTCAATGTACAAATGGACCTTGGCACCTTCTTGACACTTGTATCATGTAGATCCAAATGCACAACCTCTTGAAATTTTGAATGAGTTTGCGTTGATCTGCTTCACTCGGTAGTTCTCTTTGCTCCATTTCCTAATATTTAGGCGGAAAAATAAATGTTCTTAGTGCACGTGCTTTCAAGCATGAGATTGGAAGTTCACCCTTCATATTTAAAATTGAACCATGCGATATATGACGAGTTCTTTCATGTATGGATTTGCTATCATCCCATCCCACCCAAATCTCGATCCCTGCAACAAAGCAGGCTAGATCATGCATTTTGCAAGTCTCCATGTCTTTTTGAAAATCTTGGAAGAAGTTACTCCAAAGTAGATCCATGAAATATCCATGAGCAATGTCTTCTAAATGCCGACTTCTAGTCGATGGCTAAATATACCCTTCTGCCATGCAAAGATTGACCGAAGTCATCTTCTCCATCACATAACCTTTAGGAAACAATGAACACAATGCGAAATATTGTTTCAAATGTGAAGGAAGATGGTCATAACTTAGCCTAAGAACATATATTATGCAGTCGTCCCTTTGCGACACTTCTGGGAGCTCATAATCTTTGAAATGTAACCATTTAAATTTAGTTTTCTTAAAGAATAGTAAACTCCCAATAGTTCGAACAACCAATGGAATCCTAGAGCACTTTCCGATTATCTCTTCGCCGATAGCTAGCATGTCAGAATCTTGTATCTCCTCTTCTTTTCGACAAACCATTTGCATTAATAAATCAAGAGATGCACTTTCAGACAAACCCCAAGAAGATGAGGTGGAGTAGTGCTGGTGACCTTAGCAATCAAAGTGATGCGTGTGGTTATAAGGATCTTTCTTCCTCTAGCACCTCCACCAATAAGTTTCCAAGCCTAGCCATGCTTCTCGTTTTACATCCCACAAATCATCTAAAACTAAGAGATATTTCTTTTCATCAATTTCTACCCTCAATTCACTTTGCAACTGTTCCATTGAAAAGTCCTTTGTTTCTTTCTTTTTTGCACAAGCTATAATAATTTTCACTAATTTCTTTTAGACACAAACCCACATTTTCAAATTAAAATGTTTACTAACTATCTAATCATTATATGCAAACTGAGCAAGAGCCATTTTTCCAAGCCCACCAATACCCACAATTGGAAGGATGGACACATGTTCATTCATGTTTGAATCCAATAAAAATTCCATGACTATCTTCTTATCATGATCTCTCCCTAAAATATCTCCCTCACGTATAAATGAATGTGTCTCTTCTCTTTTTTTCCACTCTCTCTCTCTCTCCTTGCAAATCCATGGGGTGCTCAGCCAAGTGAAAGCTCCTACTAGCGTTATGGCTTCTCCCTCGCTGCTTTTACTTTGTAACTTATCTCCAATTTAAAAGCAAATTAGTTTGAACTCAAGAAAAATGTCCTTACCTCCCTTCACCATTTCATCGTGACCCCTTAGTTCTCATCACATAGCTTCTATATTGATATCTCCAAGCACGTCCTATGCATCATAGAAAGCATCTTTCAACTTCTCAAGCAAAACTTGGATTTGGCGACTCTAGTAATACAACTCTTCTGCATCATCTAGTATAGCCGAAGCATGGAAACAATATCCCTGGGTAGTTCAAGTTCATGCTTGACGCCTCATAACTGTAAAATATGGGTTTTGACCCAGTCAAAAAAAAGAGAAGAAAAAGGTAGAAGCTTCAGCAGACATAGAGGAATCGAGAGTTTTCGGGAGAGGGAAAAGAGAAGAGGGAGAGAGAGAGGAAGAAAAGACAGAAAGAAAAAGAAAAGAAAAAGGAGGAGATAAAAGGGGAAGAGAGAAGGAAAGAAGGGGAGAAAGAGGGATGGCAGAGAGCTCAAACACACAGAAAAAAAGAAAGAGAAAGAAGAAGAAGAAGAAAAAAGAAAAAGAGGGGCTTCGTGCGTTCTCGTTATGGGAGCCTTGCCAAGCCATGTAACGCAACGCTCATTAAGCATTTGTGCTCCCCCTTCGTTCGATCGGAGTAATTTTAGACCCAAGGCTTGAAATTCGGAATTTTGAAAAAATTGAGCGGCGAAGTATGATTTCTGAGTCATTGAGCTGCATATTTTTGTAGAAATGATATTTTGGGATGTTGTGAAGTTATAGCATTTTACAGATCATGATTTGAGCTTGCGATTTGTCCGAAAAAAATTTTGAAGTTGGGGACGCATTCTGGTACTGTAGCGAATAGCAGCTCCGAACTTGTTTTTTTGTTGTTTTCAATACTGTTTTGGCCCCAAAATAAGCTTGAAGCTATTGTTCCATATAGTATCAGAATACGCCCCCAACTTTAAAATTCTTTTCCGGACAAACCGCAAGCTCAAATCATGATCTGTAAGATGCTATAACTTCACAACATCCCAAAATATCATTTCTACAAAAATATGCAGCTCAATGACTTGAAAATCATACTTCGCTGCTTGATTTTTTCAAAATTCTGAATTTCAAGCTCTAGGTCCAAAATTACTCTAATCGAACGAAGGGGACACGATGCTTACCGAGCGTTGCCTTACATGGCTTCGCGAGGCTCCCATGACGAGAATGCGTGAAGCCCCTCTTTTTCTTTTCTCTTCTTCTTCTTTCTCTCTTTCTTCTTCTCTGTGTTAGAGCTCTCTGCCGTCCCTTTCTCTCCCCTTTTTTCCTTCTCTCTTTCCCTTTTATCTCCTCCTTTTTCTTTTCTTTTTCCTTGTCTTTTTCTTTCTGTCTTTTCTTCCTCTCTCTCTCTCTCTCTTCTCTTTTCCCTCTCCTGAAATCTCTCGATTCCTCTCACTCTCTGCTAAGCTTCTACCTTCTTCTTTTTTTGACTGGGTCAAAACCCATATTTTACAATAGCTTTCCAACCTTTTCTAGTGCTTGAGGAACCAGCTTAGTAATGATCTCTACAGCAATGTCGACAATGATAGCTTCCGCCATTTTTGTTCTCTCTCTTGTGGATCTAAAGATCTTATGCAGTCAGAGGCTAGAGACTTCTCACGACGCGTATAACAAGTTTACGTTGACGCTCACCTAAGACTGGCAAATCAAACTCCCCAAAGAGTCAAATTTTCAACTTCTTTGACCGACTTTGGGTCATGGAAGATAGGAAGCCTAAATCAATAATTCAGATGGCATCCGCCAGGGTCCGCGATTAGTTTGCCTAAAGACTTTCCGAGCTTCCAGTATTTACTCGCCTAACGTGATTGCGTCTCCAAGGGCGAACTCTTTTTCCACTGTTTCGTTGTCCCCATCTTGGAAAATCATAACCACATGATAATCATTTTTTTCAAAATTATAACTTAGCTTGATTGGGTATGGACTCTACCAAATTTTCAAGAATTAAATCTATTTAATACGTATAATTATTGGTGCATAATTTCCTGATTAATTGACTTTCGCTGCATATCAATCTATTCAGAAGACGGTGGCCTTTATCATTTTTTTTTCTTCTTCAGATTTAACCCGAAAAGTTTTCCAAATCCATTCCATTTTTTTTTTTAGTCTGGTCAAATCCTTTATCTATTTTACAAGACGGTATGGCCTGCATAATAACTTTCTATTTCTCCCGTTTTTTATTCTTTTGTTTCTAACAAAAAAAGAACAGAATTTGTTTGGTATCTAACTTATTTTTCTATTCCGTAGAATAGAAAAGTGGCTAGGAATAGAAACAAGAAAGAGAGAAAAAAAACTTATTGTTGCAGGAACAATTTCTAAAAGTAGGTTTTTTTTTTTTTCTTTTCTATTTTTCCTTTGTTCTTCTTCTTGCGGCCACCGTTGGCCGCCTACTAACCGTCAACCACCTCCTACCGCTCGTGGCCATTGTCAGCAACCGATCGCTGGCAACTGCAGGCGATGGTTGCCACTGCTCGTAGCCCACCAGCCGCCGCCCACAACCTACCGACCGACGACCCCCACCGTCCGTTGGCGGCCGCCGTCACCAAGCGTCGCACGACACCGCCACACGACCACCGACCGTCGCGCCAACCGCCGCCCGGGATCACGCTTGCCAGCTCACGGCCATCGCCCCTTCCGCGGCCGGTGGGCTGTGGGTGACAATCTTGCGTTGATCAGTCGGCGGTCGCGATCGTGCGGTGGTCATGCGATAGTCGTGCGGCAATCGTGTGATGGTTGTGCAACGGTTGTGCGGCGATGGGCGGCGATCGATGGTCCGTGAAGTAAGAAGAAAAAATAAATAAATAAAAAAATTTATAAATTTTTACCAAACACATTTCTATTTTTTTTATTTCAAAAATAGAAATTTTGTATAATTACCAAATATTTTATTTTACTCAGAAATTATTCCTGGATTAAAAATTAAAAAAAAAAACCATTTCTGAAAAGAAATAGTTTCCTGGAATAGAAAGTTCAGACAACTGCTCAAGCAACTTCTTCTCTATTCTATCAAGCTATTGCAAACCGTTCTTGTAAAAACTATAGGACATACACGTGGGAGCCAAGAACCTTTTTTTTCTTTGTGAAGCAGGCTCCAGCAAATAAGGTTGGCTGCATGCATCAGGGGAGCAAGATAAGAATTCTCAAGAACGTAAGCGGCGTTCTTAAGCCTGCGAGGTTAGTATTAAAGCTCAGCATATGCACTTGTTTAGATTCAAAAGTTGACGCATACGATGTTACTGTGCAGAGTAATCCTTTTCTCTCGAAAATATTGCAGGATGACACTCTTGTTAGGTATTACAGGCATTAGCAGGCAAATCAGAGAAATCCCTCAAGGTACAACCTTTTTGGTGTTCAGTCTTTTGTAGAGTTTCCATTCTGACAAGAATAGCTCCTATACTTAAACTATATTCAGACGCAAATGATCATGCATATATATAAGGTCAGCGAAATTGAAAATCAATGTACGGTGAAGGTCAAGGGAGAGATTTCCTACAATGGGTACAAGCTCAATGAGTTTATTCCTCAGAAGACTTCAGCCTATATAAGCCAATATGATACACATATTTCCGAGATGACTGTGAGGGAGACGCTCGATTTCTCTGCACGATGTCAGGGCATAGGAGGAAGGGCAGGTACCAGTTTGTTCTCCAACCTTGAAGTTACTATTAGTTGCGGTGGTCATTGTTGATCCTCTTTGTGTCTCTTTTCATTGAAGACATGTTGAAAGAAGTTAGTAAAAGGGAGGAGCAAGCAGGAATTAATCCAGAGCCAAGCATAGACACTTACACGAAGGTTAATCTTTGTGCAAAGTTGGGTTCATTACAATATTTTAGTTATAGTAACGACTGGCGATACTGGCTTCTGATGACGTTTTGACTATATGAGCAGGCAGTTTCTATAGGAGGAATGAAAAGAACACTTCAAACAGACTACATTTTGAAGGTAATGTTTCCAATGCGAAAAGGAGTTACCAAGTTTTTTTTCACAAACAATTCTACTTTTGCTACAATTGCTGTGATTTTACGCCTTGTCAGGTTCTTGGACTTGACATCTGCGCAGAAACAATTGTTGGGGATGCGATGAACAGAGGAATTTCTGGTGGTCAAAAGAGAAGGCTGACGACCGGTTAGTTTTACATGAACAGGCAGCAAGTGACGAGAAACTTATGGGAACAGTTTCTACATCACACTGTAAATTTTAGGCTTCATTACAGATTTCGATGTTCTCTCTTCCAGGGGAAATGATAATTGGTCCAGCGAGAGTCCTATTTATGGATGAGATATCAACAGGCTTGGACAGCTCCACTACCTTTCAGATCATTACATGCTTGCAGCAATTGGCGCACATAACAAAGTCCACAATTTTGGTTTTGCTTCTTCAGCCAGCACCCGAGACTTTTGATCTCTTTGATGACGTAACTCTGATGGCGCAGGGACATGTAGTGTACCATGGACCTCGGATGGATGTTCTCTGTTTCTTTGAACACTGTGGTTTCAAGTGCCCAATGAGAAAAGCCATTGCTGACTTTCTCCAAGAAGTATGCACTCTTGCTTAATAAAGAGGTGTTCGAACTGTGCAAGGATAGTTTTTGGGAATTCTTGGCAGGTAGTTACCGAAAAGAATCCGGCGCAATACTGGCATCACAAAGACCGGACCTATAATTTCATATCTCCAAGCATGTTTGCGAGAATGTTTAAAGAGCATCCAATGGGAAAGACACTGGACGAGGAACTTGCCAGGCCTTTCGAGAAAACTGAGCTGCACAGAAGTGCTTTATCTTTCGAAATTTACTCGTTAAAAAAGTGGGAGTTGTTCAAAGCGTGCCTTTCGAGAGAATGGCTCCTCATGAAGCGCAATTGGTTTGTTCATGTCTTCAGATCAGCACAGGTAATTACCCAATTGGACTCAGAATGTGCAGTCACAATACATGGTTAATGAGAAATGCACGCAAAATTCATTGACTTGGTGGTTACTCTTTGCAGCTCGTGGTCGTTGCAGTTATTGCAGTGACCGTCTTCTTGCGCCCACGGATGAAAGTCGACTTGGTGCATGCGGATTTTTTCATAGGTTCCCTATTTTATGCTATCCTCCGGCTCAAGATTAATGGTCTTCCCGAGCTGGCAATGACTGTTTCTAGACTTACCTATTATGGAGTTAACTATAGTCCTGAACCACAAAGGTAATTCTGAAATTCGATACATCAGAGAGATGATACGATTTTTAGCCACTCACATTTTTCATGACTGTCAGGTTCTTTATCAATTCTTCCTGCTCTTCCTATTGCATCAAGTATCGATATCAATGTTCCGATTGATAGCTTCTGTGGTTCGAAATCCGCCTGTTGCAGCACTTTGCGGTCTATTCTCTTTAAATGTTTTGTTTTTATTCGGGTTTCGCCATCCCAAAACGTAAGTTCAATTTTATCGATTCTAATTATATGGACTTTAGCAAATTGATAGGAACTTAGGGCCTGCATAGTAACGTTTCTAATTCTGAAAGTCAACCGCCAATTGTCGCTGCCAACTGCTGTCGCAAGACCGCCACCCACAGCTCACCAACCATCGCCCCTTCCCACGGTGGGTGGGTTGTGGGTGGCAATCTTGCGGCGACAGTTGGCAGTCGTGCGGCGGTCGTGCGGCGGGTCGTGCAATGGTTGTACGGCGATAGGTAGCGGTCGATGGTCCGTGATTAAGAAGAAAAAACAAATAAATACAATAATTTATAAATTTTTACCAAACACATTTCCGTATAATTACCAAACACCTTATTTTATTCAGAAATTGTTTCCGGAGTAGAAATAGAAAAAAACTATTTTTGAAAATAAATAGTTCACCAAATAAAAACGTTGCCATGCGCACCCTATATGTGCTATGTGCTGTGCGCAAATTATGAAACCTTGCTTCCTCACTTACGACTCATGAGTCCCTACCCGCGAAGGTAGGGAATCAAACTTTCAAAATTTCCACCTCTCCCCCTTCTCACGAAAAGGGTGACTTTTGCGGCAACTCCAATGGTTCCATTCCAAAACTTAGCTTGATTGGATAGTGACTTTACCAAATTTTCAAACATTGCATTACTCGTTAACTTATGCTCTTTATACAAAAGGAGAGCCATCTGGAGGGGTTAATGAATTTCTAATTTTTGGTTAAATTCATGTTATCACTTAGATTGTGGCTACCCATTTAGCCAATCGTTGCATAGACAACCAGAAGTCCCCCTAACAAAAAAAATATTGTTAAATTGCATAATACGAGCATTTGTCAATATATAACATTATTAATAATAGACTCATATAATTGCATTCTAATTAGACTGGTGGAGGAAAGTTCTAAACCTGAATGAATATTGGTTGGATGTAGCTACTTCCAAGGCCCTTAATATATTTGTTAACAAATATTTTTAACAAATGTCAAGGGTTTCTACTATGCGCTCACAACAAATAATATCAAAGCTGATGTTGTTAGCCTTTAGTTTGTTTTGATATTTGTGAATATCTCAAGAAAGAAATCTCGCGATGGACGTTTGTTTCGGGTGAAAAATGTCACAGTTGATTTGACAAGAATAACCATGGACAGTTGATCTAGTAACGCAAGTCCAATGAGAAGAGATTATGGGCAGTTGGTCTAGTTTGGTGATGTGAGATTGAGGCCATGGACTATGCAATCCCAAGTTATTGATTGGTTGTTGTGTATAAGTTGTAGGTGCATTGCAATGACTTGGAGATTCAAGTTGAGATGTATTGATGTAAAAGTACCTAAATTCAAGGAGAACATACTCACCACTAGAGCTCACACATGAAAGGGAGATTGTTAAAATGCACGTGTGAGTTTGTGTAAGAGAGAAGTCTCATGATAGAGAATTGGGACTTGTTTGATAACATGCTAAATGGTACCTCATTCTATTATTTTGTTCCCTGAAACAAAAACAAAAAATGAACAAAAATTTGTTTGGTAACATTTTTGTTTGTAGAAACAAAATTTGTTATTGGTAATAAATTTGGAACAAAATCAAGAAGTAAAAAAATTTACTTATTTATTTTTTCTCTTTTCTTTTCTTTCTTTTTCTCTTCCTCTTCTTCTTCTTTTAGCTACTCGTCGACCAGAGCAATGGTCAGCAATCGACCAAACGAGGTTAGCGACCTCACAAACTATCATCCGGTTGATCACAAACCAATGTCGTGGCTAGCGACTGGCTATAGGAAGAAGAAAAAAGGATAAAGAAAAAAAGAAAAAAGATGATAAAATTATTTAAAAAATTAAAAGAAATTTTAAATAATAGAAAATTTTGAGGGTCGTACTAAACACATTTTTATTATGGGAAATAATTTTTTAATAGTTACCAAACACTTTTGAATGATCAAAAACTCGTCTAAGGAACAAAATCAGAAAAAAAAATTTGAGTAAAAATTGTTCTTAGAAATATAATGGTTACCAAATACACCCTTAGTGTGATGTTGAATAGCTAACATATCCTAGTTGGCACATCTTCAAAGAATAGAAAACAAAGCATAGCCAAGGATTTTGAGAATCCTTAGGCTAGATTTCGATGGACTTACAAGCAACATAATCAAAGGGTGACAGAAAATAAGGTGGAGAGGAAACTGGAGCCTTTTTGTATTTCTGTATATCATCATTGTACATGCTGATTACACTATTTGTAATACAAAGAGCAAAGTGTAAAACAGGAAAAGAATAAAAGAGAATATACATCGATTTTAATTCCTATTTTACCAAGTCAATTGCCGACTAAATAAATCAATGATTGATACTCAGGATGGTATTTCCTAAGTTATCAAATTATATTTTCAACACTCCCCCTCAAGCTGGTGGTCTATATATATCAAGGACACCAAGCTTGCTTAACAGATTTGCATGTTGTCTTTGGAACAATGGCTTGGTAAAGGTGTCTGCAAGTTGCTCTGTAGTTCCAATTTTTCTCGTTGTGATGATCCCTTCTTGAATCTTGTCTCGAGTAAAATGACAATCGACCTCTATATGCTTAGTCCTCTCATGAAAGACTGGATTAGCTGCTAACTTGAGTGCAGCATCATTGTCACAGAATAATTTACTTGGTCCATCGACTTGCACTCCAAGATCCGCAAGTAATCCTCGTATCCAGATTATTTCGCAAACAGTCTTTGCCATAGCTCGATATTCTGATTTTGCTGATGATAGTGATACGGTTGACTGCTTCTTTGTTTTCCACGAGATAAGAGACTTTCCAAATTTGATACAAAAACCAGTGATGGATCTTCTCGTCATTGGACAAGTGGCATAATCCGTATCACAATATGCCATCATTTTCATGTCACAATCTTGAAATAGAAAAATGCCAAGTCCTGGGCATCCTTTCAAGTATTTCACTACTTTCAAGGCTGCATTCATGTGAGATTGCTTCGGTTTGTGCATGAATTGACTGAGTATTTGCACAGCATAGCATATATCCGGTCTTGTCATCGTGAGATAAATGAGTTTCCCAACAAGTCGTTGGTATATTGATGGATCTTCAAGTAACGAATCTTCAATGAGAGAAGATGAGGTCGAATCATACTCATGTGTCGTAAACTTTGTATTCTGCTCAATTGGAATAACTGCCGGTTTGCATCCTGATAATCCTGCTTCAGAGACTATTTCCAGAATGAACTTTCTTTGGCTTAGAGATATTCCTCTATCAGACCGAGCTATCTCAATGCCTAGAAAATACTTAGGAGATCCCAAGTCTTTGATATGAAAAGTGGAATGGAGATAGCTTTTGAATTTTGCAATAGATACTTCATTATTCCCCATGATAAGAATGTCATCAACATATATTAAAAGATAGATTGATGAAGTACCTTCAGTCCACGTGAACAAGGCATAATCGTGTCTGGAATGCTGAAAACCTATGTTGGTTAAAGCAGCAGTGAACTTAGCATACCATTGTCTAGAAGCCTGTTTGAGTCCATACAGGGATTTGCGGAGACGACACACACGAGACTCCCCCTGTCTGCGTAATCCCTGTGGAAGCTCCATGTAAATCTCTTCATCTAGATCTCCATGTAAGAAAGCATTATTAACTCCATTTGATGCAGCGGCCAATTGCGAAAAGCAGCAATGGATAAGAAGGAACGGACAGTGACTTCTTTTGCCACAGGAGAGAATGTTTCATGATAATCGAAACCTTCTCGTTGCGTGAACCCTTTCGCAACTAAACAGGCCTTGTATCGTTCAACGGTTCCATCAGCTTTAAATTTGATTTTATAAACCCATTTGCAGCCAATAGGTTTTCGTCCTGCTGGTAATGGAACAATGTCCCAAGTCTGATTCTCATTGAGAGCCTTGAGTTCAGCTTCCATAGCATGCTACCATTTAGGATCATGCGCTGCTTCAGAGTATGATGACGGTTCCTGTTCTTCCGAAATTCTACTAATGCAACACATGTGTTCTGATGACAGTCTACTAAATGAAACATAAGATGATATGGGGTATTGCGTACCTAGACAATCTAATGTAGGACATATATAATCCTTTGTCCAAGTAGGAGGTCTAGTGTGACGTCCGAACGCCGAGGTCATTCAATTCTGGTTTCTTGATATTACGGGAGATTGATTACGTGGATCATCGGCGAAGAGGCCGAAGAATTTGATGAATTATCTTCCTCGGTTGAAGAAATTGGTGAGTCGATTGCTGGATTCAAATCATCGGGCATATCTTTGTTCGGTGCAATAAATATATATCGATTACGAACGGGAGGTCATCTTCTGATAAGAAAGGTCGATGATCTGACTCTGAAATGGAAGACATCGACACATTTTCTTGAAAAGAAAAAATATCTTCTTGGAAGACAACATCCCTGCTAACAAAAAATTGCCCTGTAGAGATTTCCATGACCCGATAGCCTTTTTGCAATGTAGGATATCCCATAAAAACACACCGAATGGCACGAGGATCCATTTTACTTCGATGGCCCAGATTCGCCGCATAACACAAACATCCGAAAACTCGAAGATGATCAATTATAGGTTGCTTTCCATAAAGTAATTCAAAAGGAGTCTGTCCATTAAGAATTCTAGTTGGCATCCGATTGATCAAATAAGCTGCTGTAATTACACAATCTCCCCAAAATTCTTCAGGTATGGAAGCTTGATATTTTAGGGCTCGAGCTACCTCTAAGAGGTGACGATGTTTTCTTTCAACAATCCCATTTTGTTGGGGTGTATAATTACATGAACTCTCATGTAGAATACCTCGAGAAGATAAGAAAGATTCACATTCCGTAGAAAAGAACTCACGTCCATTATCCGTACGAATTTTCTGGACAGGTCTGTCGAATTGATTTTTAATAAGAGATAGAAAATTCGACAGTGTTGAAAAAGTCTGACTCTTGGATTGCATAAGGAAAACCCAAGTAGCTCGAGTATAGTCATCAACTATGGTCAAGAAAAACCGAGACCCATCACGATGTGGAGTGTGGTAGGGTCCCCAAATATCCAAATGAAGTAAAGAGAAAGCACTGGTGGATCTAGATGTGCTAACTGGAAAATGTGTCCGAGACTGTTTTGCCAATGGACAAATTGGACATTTAGGATAAGGGAATTTTGCAGTATGACCCAAGCGTTGATGAAAAATAAGATTTTTATTACTAGCAATGGCATTACAAGAAATGCTTTTACTGAATAATTCAAAATTCCTTTGGGGATCAATCCAAAAATACAGCCCTTCTGCAACACTACCCAAGCCCATCACCGGTCAAAAAAGGTCTGAAAGAAGCAATCATTGCGATTGAATATGGCACGACAAGAATTATCCTCACAAGCTTTTGAGACTGATAAGAGATTAAACTCAAAATCAGAAATGAATAGAACATTTTTGAGAATAATATCTGGACTAAGTTGGACAGTACCAATTTTGGTAACACGAGTGGTATTTCCATTGGGGAGGCGTATAGATACCGAAGAATGTGGCCTCTTTTGAATACTAGTAAATAACCGTTCATTGCAAACTATATGATCACTGGCACCCGAATCAACTATCCATGCATCAACTGATATTGAATTTTCCTTGTATAAAGAAATACCTGAGAAATTTGCAGCCTTATCATTTGTTGCCACGGATTTAATGCTTTCATTATATTCTCGATACGATCTTGGGTAATTGTCTGATTTGCCCCATCAGTCCTTCGTGCTGAAACCTGGTAAGCAGCAACATCTTTTTCCTTCTTATCACCTGGCTTTCCATGTAATTTCCAGCACATATCAATAGTATGATGAGGACGTCTACAATATTCACAGTATTTACCCTTAATTTTTGAATTTTGCCCAGTATTTTTTGTGGATGACGTGGCATTCCGTGAGCCTCCGGATGCCCTATATGCGGGTGCTGTCGTGGCCAAATAAGGGGCGTTGGATTCGCTTGGGCCCGCAATTAGATAAGGACCGTCCGATCTCCTCTGATGTGAACCGTCGGATGCTGATGGGCGGATCAAACCGTAGCCGTCCGATTTGCTTCCATCCCAGCCGTTGATTGTAGGGTTTCCACCTACCCCAATCATCGCCCCAAAACGCCCGCGTCCTCCCCTTTCTTGTGCGAAGCTCTCGCCTCCTCCAGCCATGCCGCGACTACCATGGACTCCGTGCGGCGTCTCTCCAGATCTGAAGTTCGATTGGAAGGCAGCAAGGGCGACTCCTTCGCCGACTCTGTCGTGCTCGGTCACGGCTTGCCGCTGGTTTTCCTCCTGGACCGCCAGTTGGTAGATCCGGCCGAGCGGAGGTAACGGGTCCATCGCCAAGATCTGCGATCGAAAAGGTGAGTACATATCGTTTAAGATAAGTAGAAACCGGGTCACTTTCTCCCGTTCCTTGATTTTCGGCGCCGGCGTTTCTTCGGGACCCTCGAGTCGTTCCTCCGCCACCTCGAGCTCATTCCAGAGAGCCGAGAGCCGATTGAAGCAGGTAGTAACCGATTGATTGTTCTGTTTCAGCTCCGAGATAGCCTGGGTAATGGTAAAGAGCTTCGCCGGATCGAGACGCCCATACATCTCTCGGATATTCGCCCAAAAGGTCTTGGAGTCTTCGGTCGGCGGTAGCCAGGTTTCAACGTCCGGAGCGAGACAATTTCCAATCCAGGTACGAACTAATTGGTTGCATTTTTTCCAGAAACGTTGCATCCGTTCGTCGGTCGGATAGGGGATGGTGCCGTCAAGGAAACCATCCTTGTCCTTCGTTACGAGTGCTCGTCGAAGGTCGCGAGCCCAGGCGTTGTAGTTGTCCTGTCCGGTGAGTTGCATGTTGATAAGTCGGAGCTTCGGTCCGTCGGCCGTCGCCGTGTGAAGGGGATCTCCGGGCTCGGGACGGCCGCCGTTGAACGAAAACGCGTAGGGCAGAAAACCGGTTTGGAAACCGGGTTGAGGAACCGGGTAGGGATCCGTTGGGATGGATCCGGATCCGGACCCGTTCTTGTCCGGCCCCGACCCATCGTTCGGATGGTTCTCCCGAGAAGATCCACGTCCTTCGGGTCGAATTCGGAGCCCATTCCATTCTCCTCTCCGGGTAAGCTCTGTTGAGCCCATATATTGCTCGACCCAGCAGGCCATTGGCTTTGAATAGGGTACCAGCCGAGATGAGGCCACTGAATTGGTCCCTGTATTTGGAACGAAGCAGGTGGCATCGTAACAGATGGCTAAGCAGGTACCGACGAAGCAATAGCTGATGATCGAGCAGGTATTGCTCCTTCTTCTATTGGTTCGACTAATACTGGATCTGAAGCTTGATGAGATGAGTTGGAGGTTTCCTCCATTGGATGATTTTATCAAGGTTTTTTTAAGAAAATAATAGAGAAGAAATTCCTATTCGGTGGCTGGTTTGTTTTGCAGAGTTGTTGTCGCAACAACAGACCAGAAAAGAACCGAAGGGCAATTCGAAGATGCGGAAGCTTAGGCGGAACCTTATGCTCGATACCATGACAAAAATAAGGTGGAGAGGAAACTGGAGCCTTTTTGTATTTCGTATATCGTTGTTGTACATGCCGATTACACTATTTGTAATACAAAGAGCAAAGTGTAAAACAGGAAAAGAATAAAAGAGAATATACATCGATTTTAATTCCTATTTTACCAAGTCAATTGCCGACTAAATAAATCAATGATTGATACTCAGGATGGTATTTCCTAAGTTATCAAATTATATTTCCAACAAAGGGAGACTTTATTCTTGGCATTCTTAAAGCAATCAGATCTTCCATATCATTCATGTCCAATGGGTTAACTGGATGAATGATCCTTAGAGTTTCTGTTCAACGGTCAACTTGGATAATGAGAAGTATTAAGTCGAGACACTAAAGGAAAATAGGATTCGAAGTCTAGAATTCCAAAGTTTAAAGAGAGCTTCACCATTACACATTTGTCATCATGAGCTTAAATTGTAATCTTTGAGAGGTTGTAAAGAGAGTGAGATCAAAAGAAACGATTGCACCTACTTGAGTACAAAATACTCAGTTATTTTAACCTTTTATTAATTCTTTAGTGAAATCTAGCCGATAGGCTATTGATGCAGAAGAATGGATGTAGGCTTATCATAAGCCACACCACTATAATTGTTATATGCAAATTTCTCTATCATTTTTAATGTCTCATTTATTCTATTTATTGTACACAGTAAAGTTTGATGACTACGTAGTTCTTCATCAGATATTGAAAAAGATCTAATCATTGTGAAGTTTTATTTTGGATTTTGTTCTTTCGTAATATTGAACTTGGTTGTTTTAAATTCCGCTTTAATTGCTTATAATTATCTATTCACTCCCCTCTAGGTGATAATGATAAACTTCACGGGTATATATCTTGTCTTATCCCATCCATCACTACTTAAATAGGCAACCTGCTTATTAGCCTTTACTAGTACCCGATGTAGGACTTATCGAAGCTCTCTCTTGCTGTCACACACTCACTCCCTTTGTCTCTCTCACTTCCCCTCACCTGCAAGAGCTCCCAAGGCATACTACTATATTTGCCCAGCAAAAAATGATGGTTGTGAATAACAGCCAATGGAGACAAGCCGCTCTGAGAGTCCTGCATCGAATGGACATGCAAAGATCATATAAAAGATTATGCATAAAAGTCAAGCCATGCGATTACCTAAAGCATGGTTTTGTCGGCCTTTTGGCTAAGATTAATTGTAGAACCTGTGATGCATGTGGAATAAGTATGAACATAGCTTTTCTTGACTAGTCAAAGCGTGGTCAATGCTAACACAAATTTTGAAGTAGTTTGATTTTTTTTTTCGTGAATATGTGTTTCAAGCACATGTGACCGGTTTTATTGGACTAGTCGGGAATCGAAGTAGAGGACTACTCAGGAATTGAAGTGGACCGTCGGTCTGGTCCCCGATTCCCAATTTTGGGATGGAAACTGGACCGCCGAGAAACAATCGCCTGTGGGTGGTGTGGTCACCTGGAACTTGGCCACTAGCTTTCCCTCTTCCTCTCTTTCTCTATGCGTGTTTTCTCTAATGTGTTTCAATTGTGATATTGGCGACCAATTGTGAAGACCTAACATGTATTTTTAGTGAAAACCTAGGTCTTACTTCTATTATCCAGGCTTAGTTTCGGCCATATTAAAAGATTAGTGGGCTCATTTCATTAAGTTTAAAGCCTTTTATCAATTCTAACTCAGATGGGCTGAACATAATTCAATTCTAAAGCTCAACCCCCCCCCACCTCCTTTTTCCCTGTGCAATTTTCCGCCAGTATGGGCCTCTATGGGCTCGGCCAAATTTTCCTACCCTTATGGGCTTAATCCAGATGATTTAGTTAAAGCTCGTAGCCTTTATTTTAAGTCCATCCACTTACGGTCCAATTAAATGCCACTGTCATGAGCTTATCAAATTACCACGAATGTAAATGCTCCTCATAACTCCATGCGATTAATTAATTAATTAATTATCCTCTATACTTACTAATAAAGTAAAAGGATTATTTCAAATCACGACATGTTAATAAATTTATGCGATCCACAACAAAATCATACTATTTAGTGTTTGCGATATGACTTTGGTCTGCATTAAATCCAGGTCAGCATCGTCATGCAGCATTGAGGAGGTTCTCTCAATGTCCCTAAGCCTCGAGGAAGAGCTAGCCTCGTGCATCAGTATTACCAAAAAGCAGGATGAAGTTGAGAGAGGGCGAGAGGAATAACAGGCAATTCTATTGGACCCGGATGCCAAGTGACGGGTGATGAATGACGAGTCCCTTGTTGAGGAATTTCTTCAGTGGTTCGCTACCAAAGTCAATGGGATTGCTAAATTCCAAACGTTCAAAATTCCAAGAGGCCCCCTTCAATGAATGAATTGATGGGTAATTTTACCAAGAGGATCCCACGGATTGGTTGATGGAACTAGGCCATGTGACTCTCCTGATGTAGAAAACCAACAAGTGGTGAGGGGGACATGGGCCAATCATGAGCTATAAGGTGTCGAGCGGGCACAAGCTAACCCCAAAGCTCACTAAAGAGAGTTAGGAAATAGGTCGAGCTAATTGCGTGGCCAGCAATATGTTCACTTTTGATGGGGGAGCCGTATCATGCCAATCCAAACTTCAAAAGCAATGTAGTCTCTCGTCAACCGAAACCGAGTATATAGCCTCTATTGAAGCTTGCAATGACATGATATGGCTTATGAGATTCTTGAAGCAGTTGGCTTATGTGGTGTTTTGTGATTGTCAAAGTGCCATTCATCTTGTCATGCAATCTAATTATCATATTAGAACAAAGCACATTGATGGTTGAAATATCTCTCATCCATTGATAATGGGGTATATATATACTTTATATATATATAGTTTCCCTCCATCTATCAGCTTAAGTTTTGGAATTAGACTTTCTATTATTAAGAAAGCCCTGAAACATTCATGAAACTTATGAAAATTGCAATGACTTACTTGGTTGGTTGGGTGTGGGATCTTTGCAATATTGCCATTTTTTTTTCTGAAAAATGCCCGTGTACTTTTCTTTTTTTTAACATCCAGCCCCATCCAAACCTTAGCCAACAAAGCACAAAACCTATACACCGGCTCAGTCACCACGGCCCGTCGCCCGCCAACTCCGATGCCATAGCTAAGCCAGCCTACTCCCTTGTCCCTATCCCAGTCTTCTCTCTTGTACACGAAGCCGTGCCACCATACCTGGAGGCCTCTTTGACATACTGACGGTGTCTTATTTAAACTTTAAAATAGAATCTTTCATTTGATATGATAATTGCTAATGTAACAAATTAAAGGAAAATTTAAGATGTCGGATCGGTTCCCCCAAGGGAAAATTGCTGTCCGAGTGCAGCCAATGCGTAGAGATTCTCAGCAGATCAAGAATTTCAATGTATGGAATCACAAATAATCAACAATTCTCTGAAAAGTAAGTATCAACATGTTGCCAATGCAAGAAGAAACTCTCCTATGATTTGTATATGCTTTAGGTGTATTTACAAAGTTCACATCTTTCTCGACTTGAAATTCAGCCGTCCGCCAAAAGCTTCAACGCCAGCTCGACCAAGGAATGGATGGTCATGTGGTGCCGGCTCACGCCAACCGTGCCGGAGAAGATGTTGAAGCTCTCGACCTCCGACGTGGTCTCCAGCACGTATTCCAGCTCCTTCTCCATCTCGAGATCCTGGAAGGTGAGCACGTTGGTCTCCTTGTCCGTCATCATCCAGATCGCCAGCTCGATGGCGAACCGCCGTATCCGGGGGACCTTGATCGGCGGGGACCGGTACTTCCTCAGGATCTGGACGAGGGTGTCGGCGAGCTCGGTCTCCCGTATCCCGGCCCTCTTGAACACAGCGCTCGACTCCTTGCTCGACATGTATTTGAAGACCTGGGCCGCCAGTCCGATCATCACCTCCTGCAGCTTGTTCTCTCCGGACATGATCGCCTTAAGAACCTGAAATTCCGATCGAAAATAGTATTTTTCTTAAGTCGAAAGAGGAAAATTTTAAAATGGAAGTGACCGGACCGAGAAGAGACGCTCACCGTTGGCGCGGCAGCCGTGGTCCCCTGGAGCTTCTCGAAGCAGCCGTCGCCGCCGAACGCGCACAAGTTCCTCAAGATCCTCCCCGCGTTCACCCTCAGCAGCGGCACCTCCAGCGCCTCCACGAGCCTCTCCAGGACCCCCAGCCTCAGCACCCTCCGGCAGTTGCTCTCGCTCTCCAGCACCAACATCGCCACCGCCTCCCCGGCCGCCACCCTCACCCTCCTCCCCTCCTCGTCTTCTGTCCCCGCCACCTTCCCGCCGCCGCCATTGAGGAAGATCCTCAGCAGCTCCCTCAGCACGCCGCCCGTCCCCCCAATACGCTCCGTCGCGTCCTCCTCCAGCGCCAGGCTCGTCAAGATCTCGATCCCCACCTTCTGCATCGCCGGGTGCCTCTCGCCGTGCCGGAGGATCTCCCGGATGTTCCCGATGGCAAACACGATCTCCGATATCTCCCGCCGGAGCTGCTTCCCGGTCGCTCCCGCTGTGCTCGCCAGCATCCTCACCACCTGGAGCGACTGCTTCACGGTGAGGACCTGTGACCTTGCGACGGTCGCGTCCTTCAGGACCCTCTCGTCGGTGTGCGTGAGGTCGATGATCTTCGGCAAGAGCCCTCTTGTGTTCCCAATCTTGCTGCAGTTGTCGTGGTCGCGTGCTAATTTCTTCAGTATCAGGAGTCCTAGGTGGTTGAACGTATCAAATCCGTAGCTCGCGTGGCTGTCGGAAGAGGCGGTGGCAGTGGAGGAGGAACCAATCGTCTTCTCCGCGATCTCGTCTGCCGAGATGGAGGAGGACCGGCTCGTCTCAAGGAGCGATGAGATCGATTCCATTGCACCGGGGATTCCGGAGACTCGGAGTGCGTTACGCTTCTTCCCAGCAAGCTTCGACAGTATTTCCGCAGCCGACCGCCTGATCTCCTCCTCCTGCGGGTCCTTCCAGTTCAGCATCTCGACAAGCCGCTCAATCACATATATGTTGGTCCCAATCTTTCGGAGGGTGTCGTCAGAGAACCTGCTGTTCATCACGAACTGGCGGAGGATCCTTACTCCGATAAGCTGCTCATCAGGGGAGTTGGAGTTGAGCAGCTCCGTCGAGAAGGTGATCATGTCCATTCCCAACCCATCGAAGATGCTCCCGTTGACGGACCGCGAGTAGGAGTCATAGAAGAAGCGCCGGACCGCAATCAGGCCTGATTTCCCCAATTCACACTCCCGGGTCACCTCCTCTAGGATCTTGAAGAAGCTCACCTTCAACTCCCAGTAGGCCTTCTCCATCAGGAACAGCAGGGCTTCTGCCAGGGCCAGCGAGTAGAAGATGTTCAAGGCAGCTTTCCGGTTGCGCTTGTCACTGTCGCCTTTCGCAACTTCGCCATAGTTGTGCCTGATGAGCTTCATTAGGGAAAGGACCACGCAGGCCGTCGCCGATAGGAGCTGAAGCCAGTAGAGCAGTTTGCTCACATTCCTGGCGAGGAACACCCATTTGCCATAAGGTAGGATCGGGACATCCGACGACGTCCACATGCGAGTCGATTTACGATGGACGCCGCCAATGTTCGGCGAGCCTGCAAATTGTGCCGCTATCTCCCTGTTCTTGTGGCTTCTCTTCTGAACCGCCGATGAAATGGGACGAAAAGCAGCCCTGAAGCTCTTGACAAGAAAGTGCGAGCTCGATTTGAGCGCGCGGAAGCTGTTGATGCCTGCATCGGCGATCGTCCAAGTCGCCTGGTGTTGCCACTCGAGCTCGTGGCTGCGGCTGAAAATCCGCGTCCCCTCGATCAGCAGTATGATGGTGATGAACCAGAAGTCGGTGTTATCCAGAGTGATGGCGAACCCACCAAGGAGGACCACCGTCGCCCAGATGAACCCGAGCGTTCCTAGCCCGGTCGCAGCCTTCTCGAACACCGCAAGCCGAAGGGCGAACAGCGTGAGTTTCTTCTCCGGCGCGTGGAACACAGGCTTCCCGGAGGTAACGGATTCCCCATTGCTGCTGTCTCTCTTCTCAATGCTGTTCCGCGGCTCGAAGATGGTGGTGCCCGAGCTGCAGGCGTCGCCGAGCCTGCAGAGCTCGGAAATCTGCAACTTGACGCTGCCTTCGCTCTCTAGCGAATCGCGCTGATCCATACGACCAGCTCCCAATGCTGCGGCCTGGAAATGCTCAGCTCCGCGGCGAAAGAGAGAGACGAATCGATCGATCGACTAATCCAAGTCTACGAATGCGGATACGAGTTCAGTTTCGCGAAGTCGATGCTTGTTTCGAGCTTTGACAAGAGAAAGGAGGGAGTGCAATGGAGCTCTTATAAGGCATGAGAATGGAGAGAATGAGCTTAGGAGGCACGTTTGAGGCGTGGAGGGAAAGAGTGACGTTAGGTTTCTTATGTTGCCGTGACTTGTTCCAGGAAGTTATTGTGTCTGTTCCTTATCACTTCCTCTTCCCGGCCGACAATTCTCCCTCCACCCTTTCCCCTCTCGTTTCGACTTCGGAACGGACCGGATTAGGCATGTGAAACATTCTATGGATAGGCTTGTTTTGCATTGCGTGGATGGAGCCGGTCGCGGTGCAGACGCTACGCGGAACTAGTGCTTCCGAGGAGAGAATTGTCGTCGGTCGTCGGGTTGAGTCCAGACAATGACTACTTCTGCTACGCATCCAAAAGAGTACGAGAATGTCTCGGTTAGATTCATCGCCAGTTGTCAGCCTTTTCACTTTTGTTCGGAGAAAAAGCAAAAAAGCTGGGTGGGGTGGATGTGGGCGGCGATGCTTTCCTCTTTGTGGTCACTTTTTCGTGGAAATTAGGGGGTAGGAAAGCCAAGAAGGAAACATGGTAGTTATCAGTAGGAAAAACAATACAAATGATCTTTAAAGTGTGATCTAATATAATTTTTGAACTTTTAATTTAGTTGATGCGGTTTCTGAAATTTAGTTCAGTATGTAATGTTGTCTCTCAATTTGTAATTTTTTAGATGTGATTTATGAAATTTTAATACATATTCAAACTAATGTTGTCCTTAAACTTAAATTGATGAAAGGATAAACTAGAAATTTATTTAAATATTTATAAAAATTTTATGAATTACATTGAAAAAAATTATAAGTTTGGGGATGACATTACATATTGAGCTAAAGTGCAAAGACCATATTAAACAAATTAAAGTTTGGGAAGCACATTTAACTAAAATTTGTGGATCATTTATAACATTATTCCTTCTCAATTTGAGCTTATGTCCAACAAACTAATTTAACAATTGGTTAGTTCACACGAGACGCTTTGGCATCATACAAATCCCACGCTCCATCCTAATTCCATAACTCACTCTTTACATATGTAATGTATCCCTAAGTTCTCATGATCCTTGCGTGGACCATGGGCTGCCCGGTATTCAATACTGTGGAGGCAAGGATGTGATCTTGCTGCTCAAGTTTAGACTAAAATTTCGAAGGTGACAAAAAAACATTTCAATGTGTTTATTTTATGGATTTTGCTAGATATTGTCTTTGGATTAATAGCTTATTGTGAATCACAAATTTTTGAAGAAGTGAATCCCTTAACAATTTATAATTACTTATTATTTAATTTTTTGTGATCCAAAATAGACTATTATTCTCACAATAAATTAAAAACTATCACTCAATCATTTTTCTTATTTTCTTTAACGTCTCAAATCCTAATCAACCCTTGTACGCGGTGCTCTCAATTAGTTTATGATATCTTCAATCATTCCTAACAAATTAAACTACGATTTCTTGTCTAGCTGAGGGGTTTCCAGAAACGAAATAGTCAAGTCTCCAGCAATCCAAGATCACGTAATTTCATGCAAATCGCAGCTCACAATATACTATGATTTATCTTAGGGAACAAGCCATTAGGGGAATGTCAAAGGACACATGGCACTTGGAAAATTGACTTATCCGTCATTCCAATGTTTATTATCTTACTTTGTCCCTTGATAATTAAAGGATATTGTCATGTTGTGTGTGATTATGGGGAATTAGTTGGGTCCAGTCTTTGCTTTCGGGAGTTTTCTTGTGTGAAGCTAAAGGCTTCCAGATGGGGACCCCAAAATGCTTAATGCCCCTCTCTCTCTCTCTCTATTCCTTTGGCCACAAGAAATAAATTTTAAAAAAATAAATAAAAAAACCCAATTGAACCATGATTCTAGATCGCTCTTTTCTTTGATTCGTAGGGTCCATGAGATCATTTACGAGAAATTGCTTTCCAACTTTTCAGGATTTGAACGATGAAAAAATACACACGGAAATAGAAAGTATTCTTTTACAACAAGCTTATATTGAAAAAAGTTTCTATGACAATAAAGAAATCATTTTCCCAAATTTCTTATTTTCTCAGTTCTCCATCGTTCGTCAATTTTTTTATTTTCTACCGTCTCATCCTCTCCATAAATATCCCTCATTTAAAATGCCGGATATGATTTCACATTCACCAAAAGCACAATCATATATAACATTTCACGGATATGATTTCATAATTTCTTTCTTAATTCTTTTGTAGTTCCTTTTATTTTGATGGGATTACAAAATAAACAAAGAAAGTTTGTTAGCCCATTATATATGATTTTTAACCATACAGACTACCTTTATTTAATTCACTTATCATCAAGTACCACAGATCATTTTTTTTTTAACTTGTAGTCAGCACAAACAAATGCCGAAAAATAGCTTATCTTATCTGAAATTAACTTTTTATCGATAATAAGTTTTCGGTGAAATAAACAGACCAAATACTCCTAGCTTTTAAAATTCAATTGTCACCCCTAATTTTTCCCTCGAAAGGGGACCTGTTTCTGAAATGTGTTACCCCTACATTGCATCGCACGTCAATTTCTTTTTCCCCTTGAAAAGTGAGGCTTTGGACCGGAAAGGTTGCTTTTGCGTGTGGTGGGGATTATGACCAGCTTATGTGTCGTGTTCCTTTGCAAAGTTCGATCGTGCCCCTTTGGGGAGTTCCATCTTTATCCCCACCACTTTTCCTCTTTTCCTTCCAAGAAAAAAAGTCCCCCCAAAAAAAGAGAAAGAAAGAGAAAAGGAAGTGGCCAAAATCAATCGATCGAACTCGGTAGTCACAGCTTGCAAATTCAGTACGCAACATTCACCATTGCCAAGTTCGATAGGCTTTTCGCCAAGGTGATGCAGATTCCAGAACCGGCCATATCCGTGAAAGCTAATCCATGGACACTGACGTGACACCATTTTGAGTTTTAACCATCTAGAAACTAAGATTGTCACTTTCAATAGGTCTGCTACAGAAAGAGAGAGAGCTTGAGCTTGAGCTTGAGCCACATGCCGAGAGTGGCGATGGGAGCGACGGTGGTGAGGCACGATGCGACGCCACCGGGGATGACAACAGCGGTAATGGCCGGTGTAGCGGAGCCGCCAATGACGACAAAGGAGGAGGTTTTGTTCTAAAATCAACTTTAATTGAACCAGACTTCACACCATCAATTATAGATACCCCAAATACCTTTTGTTGAGGTAGTTCCGTGTCGATAAGAAATAAGGGAAAATTCATATTGAGCAGATTTCAGAAAGTTTAGGTATTAATTGAACAATGAGAAAATTTGGAGATTATATTGAACATTGAAAAAAAGTTCGAGGACTACTCATGATATCATCCAACACTAATTGACGTTTTAATGCTCCCTCTGTCCCTTCTAGCCTTCCTCTTCCTCCTCTGGTCTCATTCTTCTGTCGAATTCTCCCAACTCTTTCTTGTTGCTTTAACTCTTTCAACCGCTGCATCACAAGATCTCCGAGTATGCGAGTTACGCTAGAATGTCAGGAAAAATCCACCTCCTCGGAGAATCCGAAAGTCGAAAGCATTAGAAATCCTCTCTTCCAAGCGACCCTCAAAGCTTGCTTAAAGAATTGTTTGAATGCGAAAGAACTTAGTGCTCTATCCAGTGGCTAGTGTTAAAGAGTGTATATAGCCGAGAAGTTTGGCTACAAACAATGTAGCTACCAATGCAAGGCATTTCCCTGCAAATCCTTCTATCACACAATTGCGACAGCGGCCACTGGATCCAGTCTCGATGGAGCCATTGCTATTGCTAGACTCAAAAGTTTACCGCGAAGTGGACAATATACTCCATGGAATTGCTCAATCAGGGGGCTCAATAGTGGTCGACCATATAGGGCCACACACTAACCACCTCCCATGAAATGGAGTGAATCCTAACTACCTTGTTCTTACCAAATGCTCCTAAAAAGAAGTAAAAATCTAAACCTGAAAAGTACCCGTCGACAGAAACAAACACGACCAAAAACTTATCGGGTAAGAGTTCTGGGCACAGGAATAATTCACAATCCCACGTCCCAACTGACAACCCTTCAGGCAACACTTATACAATGGATGAGCTCACTGGTTGAGCAGTGTGCCACAATGTCACCAGTCTAAATCCAAATAAGCCTTTGCAACTTGGGCATAAGTAAAACCTCAAATTGCATGACCAACTGTCACCTTATAGCGTCCGCTAGGCAAATGCTGCAGTAGCATGGCCATCAGCGTGACAGGGAGTAGACTCGGGTTTATGTCACAGGATATGCGCCAAAGCTTTGGGGGATAAGAGAGATAACCAAATCGAAAAACAAAATGAAACTCATCATCATATATCATGTCAAGGAGAAGATGGTTGATGCAAGACAAACGCAAAGCAAAAAGTAAGATGAACAGCAAGCAAATGCGATAAGCATTAAATTGCACATGACCACAAACAGGATATCAAACGTTTCAAAGGGCCAAGCAATAATCGTATGTGTTACAGACTGCTTTCCAACTAACTACGGATATTTTGCTGCTACCGCAAACATAATAGGGAAAACCCAGGGGGAAAAGAAAGCCAAACCATAAGTGTAGAGATTAAGATTTAGCAACAGTACTTCATTGATGCTGTGCCCTGAGGAAGCAAAGAAAGATGTTGGATATGGAGGCTCTTCAATAACTTCCACAATTATTTAGGAGTTAATCATAATGATTTTTTTTCTTATTCTTATGCCAAGCTTATTTTTCATTGACCAATCACACCATTCAAAACTGCAGCTATACATGATTTTACAAGATAGATGCCTTTTTTTGACATATTACACCAGCTGAAAAATAAGTTGGCCTGTTTTTTGTGCAAGATTCCACTCTGCAACTTCCTGGAGAATCGCAATGAGTCAAATGAGAATAACGAAACCCAAATGAAAGCTTATCAACCTTCTGCAGCATATATTATTAAATAAATCACAGATGCTCCCATAAAAGCTCCCATAAGCTAACTGCCAAACAGCAGATGAATGCCTTGATAAACAAGATGTGAAATTTTTAGGCTCGCAGTAACAAATGCACAATCCTTGAAAATGAAGCTAATCTATGTTCCCTATATCACAGCAGCCCTTTGTTTAACTTTAGCTTTCTCTGCATCAATGATGGACTCCACCAATTTCACAGCATTCTCTAGCTGTCCTTCCTCATTCACAACAACATAGTCAAATTTATTAATGTGTCTGACCTCCTCACGTGCCGTCGCTATTCTGACAAGAAGTGATTCTTTAGTCTCTGTCTTTCGATTAATCAACCGCTGAACAAGTGCCAGTTCACTCTCTGCAACCAGAAATATAAAAACTGCAGACTGCCCAAGAACCCTCCTCAAGGTTTCTGCCCCTTGTATGTCCACCCTCAACACTATATCGAACCCCTTCGCCATGTACTCACGTATTTGCTGCTTTGGAACACCCTTATAATCACCATACACTAAAGCATACTCCAGTAGTTCATCCTTTTTGATCATGGAGAGAAACTCCTCTTTAGTGACAAAGTAATAATCCTTGCCATCAACTTCACCTGGTCGCATTGGCCGGCTAGTTGCAGTAACAACAAAATGGAGACTGTCTCTAACTTCCCTCAATCTTTTAATGACAGCGTCTTTTCCCACTCCACTCGGTCCACTAATGACAATAACCAAAGGTTTTGGAACAGGGCGCAATGGTTCAATGCTAAATGAATAACCCACTGAGGCTTCAAGGGCTCTTAGCAATTCATTCTTATCAGCTTTGTCAAGCGATGGGATGGGTACAGCAGGGGGTTTTCGTGCATCACCCATTTCGGAATTCGACGAAACAAAACGAGGAGCCACAGAGAGCTTCTGAGGTGTTGGCTTATAAAAGTTCTGAGTGAATCTTTTGCAAAAGGTTGGCAAATGGAGGTTTGTACGGGCAATAGAATGGCAAAGTCTCTGAAAAATCATCGGACGAAAATGTTGACAATGTTGATGTAAGAACAGAAATCTCTAACTGATGTAACTTATACTCCGGGGCAGATGCTCCAGTGTCTCACCTGCAGACTCCAGAATCCAATACAAAAATCAAGAAGACGCCACTATGATGCTAATAGGATGTTTAGCAATGGTGCATGGTGACAATAGATGCACAACCAAGGAATTATCAATTATCTACTGCAGATCAATGATCTTGCATGGCCCATATTATTTACAGGAATGAAATGCTGATAGCATCACAGAACCAGTATACATCAATTAGAACCAAATAACCAATAATGTACCAATGGGTATATGTATCCTCAAAAAATTAATATAAGGTTTACTATCTAATCTTTTGACAGTACACCATTAAACATTTTAAGCCTAGGTAAGCATAACAAAATGAAAGCAGCACTCCAAAATAATCTCGTCTCTAGATCTATCAAATCTTTTGTAGCCTGGACATGGAGAGTGAAATCGAAGCAGCACTAAGAGCACTAAGTTTAGATAAGAAAAACTGCTTTTTATTCTACTAGGCCATCCATCAAACAGGTTGTGCGCATTGAGTGGACGTTGCAACCCACAACTTCACGTGCTCGAGCGAGCCACAGTTACCACCAGCTCGATCCTCAGATCAGCATTACAGAAACCGCAAAACTTTCAACCCACCAGAAACTCGAGCATTATCACAAAATGGCGTCAAGAAACCAAAACCCAGATCAAGAAAAGTCGAAATGCCAAAAGCAGAACCATTCAAGAACCCGAAACATTTCCCCCGACGCATCTCCCCCGCGACGAAGGAAACAAGAAAAGGGCAAAAGGGAAAGAAAGAAAGAAAGGAAACGATGGTCATGCACAAGCGAAGCGTAAGTCCGATTCCTACCCACGAACCCCATCGACCCAATGGAAACACAGACCCAGAAAAGGAGGCCCATTTCCGATCCAAGTTCAGAATCACCAAGAACGACAAAATTCAAAACCCAACAAGAATCGGCGATTCCCATAAGAAGCGAGGAACGGGAAAGGATCGCGGCTCACCAGGCGGAGAATCGGGAACTCGACGGCTTGGGGGAGCGCGGCCGAGCGTTATGGATTTCTCCAGGCGATTCGAGCGCGTCCCATGGCTAGAGATCTGCTTTTCTACCGGAGCTGAAGCGAAGGGGAGATGAAGAAGCTCCGCTTGTGAAAAAATACCTTGCTTAGAGAGAGAAAATGAAGACAGAATTATTCTTTACCTTGGGGATTTTTGTCTTCATACATATGGTTTAATGGGAATATATTATATTTTTTAACATTATCTTTAGACAATACGAATATAATAGGTGCATCAAAAAAATACTACGAATATAATAGGTGCATCGAAAAGATAGTATTTTTTTGTCTATTATTTAATAAAGTCTCGAAAGCAAGTTTTAAGATCCGAAACGTGATGTCGATGTTATGGTATCTCAAAGGGAAAATAATTATGAATGGTATCTAAATTTGGACTCAAAATGCAATGTAGTGTTGTTCTTGAATTTTTAATTTGTTCGATATAATTGTTGAACTGATGATGAATTATTCAGTTCATCTTTTCGTTTGCTTAGATGATAGATTAGATTTTAAATTATGAAGTGAATTATTGTATATCGAGTTTAATTTTAAAAAGTGATGAGTCAACATATTCATCTTTTTTTTTTCTATCTACTTTAGAGAGGGAAAAACAATATAAGGGCATTATCATGTCCACTGATATTTGTCGACCTGTATCATATCTTGATTTGAGATGCGTAACTTACTTTAATAATTTCTATGTAACTTTTTCTTTTCCACCATTCAAACATGGCAAAATGGAAGTCACATTAGCACATGAAAAGATGATATTGAATTTTCTAATATTATCTAAAAAAATTATTTTTTAATAGTTCATTAACCATATTGAACAAATTAAAAATTTAGGGATAATGTTAGACCAAAGTGTAGAGATCATTTATGTCATTTTCTCTATCTTAAATTAAAGCAATGGACATCATCTAACTTATTGGAAACAAAATTTTGAAAGTAGCGATTATTTATTTTATATCTCCATCAAAAAAAAATTCATTATAAACAAAAATAAACTTCACCGCATGACCAAACTGATGCAAAATAGATACATATAAAAATTGCACCGTTTTCTTAAATCGTCATATTTTTTTTCGATACAATTTTTTATTGGGGCACTTGTACAATCAATTCTAAATCCAATGTTAGTTCAATCTTAAATTTTTCAATTTTAATTATTTAGTTCTAAAAATTTACATTAAATTTCATTATAGTCATTTAAACAAATTTTTGCAAAATAAAAAAAATAATAATGATGTGACTTAGTCACCATTGAAAATTGACCAAAATGATTAGATTAGAATTTTATACAAAAATTTAGAATTAAATTAGAAAAATTGAAAAGCTTAAAAGTAAAATTGGCATTTATATAATAAATTTAGGACTGATTGGCAATTTTTCTATTTGCAATGACCAATCCTAGTCTTCAGACATTGAAATTGTAGTACCTACCCACATTTCTGAAGAATTTCAAGAAAACTAGATGTAAGTCTCCGAATTATCGCCACATTTTATGATTCTCGAATTTGTATTCCATGCTATCAAGTCCTCGAATTTATAACAACCATTTAGTCGTCTTTTAATCCTCGATTCCGATAATTGAATGACTCAACAATTAATTCAACCGAGTACACGCTAGACAGTCGAGATGCTTTCATGCCATGTTTCTTCATCCTACACATTGGACAGCCAATTGGTATCATTTTTGCTGAGTTGGCGTAATTTTTTGCTGACAAGCCACGTCGACAATTTTTTGCTGGGCAAAAAATTTACCCACGTGGTATTATCTTAAGAAGACACTTGGGCATCCGAAGTGAAATTTAACAACCAAAAAGAAAAAAATCAGCCATGTTAGCTAACAAGTAGTACCAGAACGAGTTCATTTTGGAGAGTTCCGGTATTTGATTGGACGTTCAGGTACTTGATTGGAAAATGATTGAAAGTTCAGGTACTTGATTGGAAAATGATTGAAAACTCAGACACTTGCGATGTGATTTCTCAAAATGCTAAGTTGCTGAACAGAATTACTTTGGCAGCGAGAACTCCACACTCCAGTACAGTACCGACAACTGAGTCTTTAGGGATGACTTATTTAGAGAGCTTATCCTGAAAAGGAAAGAAAAAAGGGAGAGAACCCTCATGAGACCCATCGCTTCGGCCATGGATTCTCCTCACCTGCCCATTGGCTTCTTCCCATTCCGGCAACAGGTCTCGGGCTCGCTCGATTTCTACGCAGTCAAATATCTAAATTCGAAGAATTGAATTACGCTAATATTTATATTAACGCCATTTCAGTACCTAACGGTATGTCGTGTTTCGCTAAGGTGATATGCATGTCTTTTTTTTTTTTTTTTTGGCTAAGGTAGTCATGCATGTCTTCTTTTTTTCAGCTAAGGTGAAAAAAAGACTGCATATCAGTGCCTTCACGGCAACATTCCCATAACCTCAAGAAAGCTAATGCTACTCCATTTTTACTCAGAATACATTTCTGTCATTGAAAGCAGCCCGATTCGCGGGTTCTTATTTCAGAAGAGTTACAAAACAATGTACAAAGAACAAATACCACAGTCTGCATCTGAAAATAGAAATCGGTCCCCAAGAAGAAATCAGCGAAATGAAGTCCAAATAAATTTACCTCGGACTCCTTCATTACTTCGTCAGTTTCCGAGAAGAGCATGATCATAACTTTTGCTTATACCACCACCACCAGGCGCTGCACCGTAACCTGCGATTAGTTGTTTACCAGCACAAGCAGAGTTTGATCTCCCCCGCGGACTATAAGCTGTATCCAATAAATAATGACAGTGGCATGTTAATCTTGAGATTCTAATCAATGCGTTGGCCCGATCGACACACCCGATCAACACACGATTGAGCCAGCATGAAGCTGGACAAGCATAACGCGTTTGTCCAGGGAAAGGAACAGTACTGGTCTTCCATTCAGTACCAATTGTTTCCGGGGCCCCCATTAGCCGCAGCAACTTTCCTCGGCATATACTGAGGCTTAGGCTGCACTCCATTGGTAATTCCAATACCTTCCTCTTCGGCTCTCTCGATCTTACAACCTGGATTCCTTCTAGGATATGAACAGCCTGTAGAAGCATGTTGAGCAGCAATCGCGGGATTCCTCACCGTCCTCCTTTGTTCGACAGCTTCCGTAGTCGCTGCTGCAGCTGCCCCGCAGTTGTAGCTGCGCAACACAGAGCCGATGACTTTCCCTGGCCTTGCAGCTCCACCTGCAGTGAAAGCTATTAGGAAACGATTACAAGCAAATGCCTGTTTTCTAGATTTTTTCGTAAACTAACGTAGCCTAAAGTGGAGACGATGGAACAAAATAAGTTGCATTATAGGTACTTTGAGGGACTTGAAGAGGAAGCCTTGTCATCGGGATTGTAGAGTTCCTCTCGGTATGAGACTTATCAGTTTCTTTGATGGAACATTTGGCCATATCATCTGACACCTCATTTGAGCCCTGCACTGAATCTGAGTATAGAACACATGGCCTGCAGTTAAGTATCTTTGTGAGTCCCAAAATGTGAAAGAAGAAGCCTATAAGATATTACAAGCAGAAAAAATGAATCATACCAAAGTGAACCAGAAAATATACCTAGGCAGTGAAGCATGCTGTCTTTCGAGTGGGGGAGCAGTAGAACCCTTCCCGTAATGCTCCTCAAGGAAAGCAAATTGCTTCTTGAAATGATCGACAGCACTGCACAAAAATTGTTTGTCTCAAGGAAATTCATGCAAGAAACACATACCCAAAAAGCTGTAACAAGAGGCTTTGTTTCGTTGCATGAATTGGCAGTGGAAATCATTTATTGCCTAGCTGCTGCTTGAGTAATGAATTATATATATATATATATATATATCGTGCTTCCTAGCAATTCGTGAAGCATTAAACTTTCAAAAATGAGATCAGTATCACTAAAGCAAGTGCTGCAAGGACAAGATGCATATGTAATCTATGTCTCCAGTATGAAAGAATTGGAGCACAAGCATACATGAAAATGTTTAGGCTCTTCATTTATCATCCCATCATGAGAGAAAAAAAAATGTGAGATTCTTTTCCCTACAAATGCGTTGATTTGTCTAACACAATGACCTAGGAGCAAATGAAGATATGTGCTTCACAAAAGGAAACCTCTTAAATGAAATGGTTTAGTCAATGAGTGCCCCTAGGCCACTGATTAAGAATGCTTAATTAGATAATTTCAATTCTCGAAAGAGCAGTTCCACATAACACCAGAAAAACAATATAATTGCTTGCTTAACATGTGCCTTAGAAACACTCATTAACACAATCCATTATATGTTCAAAATTTGCCAAAGTTCTGGCTCTAATGACATCCATTATTCTTCCAGAATAACCCAAATTGTAGCATCATTTACAAAGCTTTTAGCTCCACTTCTGCCCATGGCTTTAAGAATATGATCCAGCATGCTTTTTGACATCAAAAGCCAGTTGGAAACTAAAACAAAAGAGGAAAAAGTAGGACCAGAAACTGTTCCCCTCATTTTCCCAGCCTCTCCACACAGAAAAACACTGCCACCTGTTTACCTTTTAATGACAATAATCGAGGATAATGGAAATTGTCCTTTTAAGATTAGGTGTAGAGATCTAAAATGTACATCTATAATTCTCTCTTTTTTTTTTTCCTTTGATGGGCAAAAACTTTAACTATAGGGCACCATGGGTGTGCAAACCCATACAAAACAGCCCCAAATAACTAACATTAATCCATACCTATGCTCATTTTGAAATAAAAGCCAAAAAGACTAAAAGCTAAAGCTTTCAAAGACTACATTACTGAAAGTTGCAAATAAAACGAAAAGACATATATAAGCCAAAAAGTAAGAGCTAAAGCTCTAAGCCCCTAACCACCCTGGGGCTTATCGGACAAAAGTTGACTAACTCAACATGAAAATAATATTGATCAATCCTATTAGCCAACAAACCAGAGTAATGCCAAAATAGAGCACAGCTATATTTCAAACTGAAGATATGCTTATGGAAAGAAAAATAAACCCAAAGTTAGTGAAGAACAGCCAACAGAAACATGACAACAATTCCATTTCAAATTAAAGTCCATTCTCATTGTATTGAATGAACTGGAGCATTTATTCATTACCTCGGATACATGAAACCTGTTGGCTCAGATCCTTCCATGAACTCCTTCAGCATCTTCGGATGATACTCTAGTATCTCTCTGTATATCAGCTCCCTCACATCTTCTTTGGTTATTCTCCGCCTTTCAAACTCAAACTCCATCTTTGTAACAGGTTGAGCAGAAGGTTCTCTCTCGACCTTGGCCAAGCCCTTAAAATAGGGATCAGCAAGAGCCTACTTCCAGCCAGCCCATGGTATCAGTCAAGGAATTAATACTATAAGCAAGGTCAACAGAAGAGAGATAAACTCACTTCTTCAGCACTCGGACGATCCTTGGGTTCAAATGCCAACATTCTTTCTAACAAGCGAAGTGCAAGCGGATCTGCATTGGGAAACTTCTGTGATAGAGGTATAGGCCTTTTCTTTCTCATGCTACTCAAATATCTACGGGCTTTTTCATTGCGTACCTGTTCATATAAAGTCGACAATTCATCAAAGGACTGAGGGTACATGCAACCCATATTGAGACAAATGAAACGAAGGCATCATTAACATGCACATTTCCTGACAAAACTGACCCTGCCAATGGCTTCAGCTGAAGGTGTTCCCAATAGATCAGTTATCAAATCTAACTGGTGGACTACATTTTTCCCAGGGAAAAGGGGCTTTCCAGTCAAAAGTTCTGCAAAGATGCAGCCTATACTCCAAATGTCAATGGCCGGTGTATACTGAAACGGAGCAGAGATTTGTCAGAACACATGAATTAAACACTGCAAATGGAACAGACTACTATGGAAAGAAGCTGGGACACAACAGCAAAGGAGCTTGAGTTGTCAGCTTTGACATACTTATCACTGTCATATGCGGGTATTCTCTGAGTGGATTGACCAAAGTAACTGACCCAAAGAAATGGAAAGACATCATAGTAGTGTATGGTAAAAGTAAGATTTTTTAGGGGTGTGACTAGTGCTCGAGAACTAACAATAAGAAAACAAAAATTTTGGTTTCGGCGGTGGATAAGGTTTCCAAAACTTCTGAAAAACAGCAAATGGTAAAAATATCAAAATCAGATAAGCAGGAATTAATTCTTGCACCTTTGAAAAGAAGGAACCACATAATTCAGGAGCCCTGTACCATCGTGTGGCAACATAGTCCTGTGCAGAGAGAATTCGAGAAGTTAAATCACAGTAAAGCATCGTTGTCCCAGCAAAACAGCGAGAATTTCACAATTGAAATGAAATGAAAGTTCACCTTGGCAACATACTTACCGTCCAAAAGATGGCTGTTGGAGTATCATTAAAAGCTACTCTAGCGAGGCCAAAGTCACAGATCTTGAGTTTACAGTCGGCATTTGCTAAGATGTTTTTTGGTTTCAGATCCCGGTGAAACACATTTGCTGGATAAACAGTGGGTAACATATCAGATCCATAATTATCATAGTAAACTCAGCATATTCTAATGCAAGAAGCCTGATAGGGTGTGGAAATCTTAATTGATGTTACAGAAGATAAGATAATGTATCTCCATGGACAAAGTTAAGACCTGTATGAATGTACTTGAGTCCTCGAAGAAGCTGGTACAGAAAGAACTGATAATGTTCAGGTGTTAAATCATCATTTGCCTTGATAACCTGATGTAGATCAGACTCCATCAGCTCGAACACGACATAGATGTCCTTAAATTCCCTCCTGGATGGAGGTAATAGGATATGCTTAATCTCCACAATGTCTGGATGGCGCAACAGCCTAAGAAGCTTGATTTCACGGAGGATGCGGGTGGCATCAGAGACATGTTCAAATATATCGTTGATCTTTTTGATTGCGACCTTTTCACCCACATGTGTATCGTATGCAGAGCAAACAACGCCATAGCTCCCTTTACCAATGACTTCCTCTATTTTATACCTGTTCCCTTCACCATATTCCGTGAAAAAATCTACTTCTGCAGACTACATCGGCACATCAAAAAATATAAGTTCATGGACACAAAATTATGATTTTGACATAAATTCAACTTAAGTCCAAAAGAATCCCACAAAAAACAGTGACTTGTGCCACGAACGCTCAAATTCAGCTAGTAGATAGAATACGCAACATTAGTTAGACTATCCACAAGGAAGAGGAAGTTCTTTGTTTGTGGTTCAGGTCGAAAAATGGAAATCTCTATTACAAACTTGCAACTAGCATCCATGAGCCACATATTTCGCCATCCTAATCACATATTCAGAATTTTTATCTCCTTGAACTTGATGCAAATTAAGTTTAGATGAGTAGAATAGGGAAGGCATCTATTACTTTGCAGCAAAGATAACAACAAGCAACTTTGGAGAAAGGACAATGCAGTTTCTGTGTGATGGAGTCAGATCATGACCACGGCAAGATCACCAGGACGACAAACGAGAATCAGAAAAAATCAAAGTTCGCACCACACAAAAGGTGCATGATCCTGTATCTAGTTCTCAAGCCTCACATGCTCTGGAACCTCAGAAGATAACTTCTAGGACCGAATGACAGAAACAAAGACGCCCACAAGAAATCATTCTTCTGGCAGCCGGTTGAGACCAAGCATTCAAATCTACACTGAGTCGTCTAATTCCCATAGATTCAAGAGAGAAGAACCAGTAGTTGACTTTGGATATGCCACACAGTCTGCAAACTACGTGCCAAGGGAATTGGATTTGCGAGAGAAATAATGGTTCTTGATTAAATTTCATAACCTGAAGAAGAAACGCAAATTGCATCTAGATCATCAATCCACATGCCCAGTGGGACCCAGGATGCAACATGGACGTTTACAGCATATGGCAGAGAAGCTGAGAGAAATGAACATGACAAACCGTTCTGTCCCACACAGTCATCTAAGCATTATTCTCACCACAGAACCAAAAAACCCAGTAAAGATAGACCGCAAAAAAAATTTAGGGACCAACTCCAACATTGGATTGAAACAATAGACCCTTCCGATCCGCGATACGACGTTTACTCAATGAACTTGGATTTCCACGAAAACCAACATCAGAAATATGGAGACATGCGACCATACGCATGCGAAAATCGTACCTTTTTCCGCTGATCAGGCTGCATCTCAGCAACAACGCATCAAACAAATCTCTCTTCAACAACACAACTCGGGAGTCGAACACCAGTGATCGGACTCCACCTCAAAACCCACCACAAGAATCCCCCAGACGGGCACAGAAAACCCAACTCGCAAGGGGAATAACAACCAGGGAAACGCTTCACTCTCGAACTCAACGGGGGCGCTAGGGGGCAAAAGGCAGGAGGACAGTAACTTTCCAAACAGGCACGATACGATGGGGAAATCTTGACGGGAATTTTCTCTTCTTTTCTTTATTTTATTCGGGCAATGGAGATGGGGAGGAATCCGTTCAAGAGAGAGAAAGAAAAGGCAAAAGGGACATAGTGCGGCCAAGAAGTTCGGCGGAGGCGACTAAAAATGCAGGCTTCCAAAAGACGGTCCGAGTATCAAAGGGCTTCGAGCCAATCGAAGGAGGCCAAGCTCTGATCTTTCCACGAAATCCTTCGACCAGGAGCCAAGAGGAAGAGAACCCACTTCGCAGAATCTGAGATTGGCGAAGATCTCTAATCCGAATCCGCTCGCAAAGTTCAAGCAAAGCAAGAACTGCAAGAAAACGACCCACAAAAGAACGGATGAAAATGCTCTGTTTCTCGGCGAGGAAGAAGGAGGAGGGGGGAGTTCAAGATCGGAAATGGGAGAAATCTTGAGGAGGGACTGATGGGTTTTTCTTGATCTGAGCAGGGAAGAGCGAATCGAAGGAGTCGCGGAGGTGCGTGCCGCTTCGAGTTGAAGCCTCTTTTGCAGTGCCAGGAGAGAGAGAGAGAGAGAGAGAGATTTTCTTTATTTTTTTTTCTTTTTTTCTTTTTATTTATTTATTTTTTTTTTTGTGAGGAAAGTAAAGTGGAACATGGGGGACGACAGAGATACATTGATATCATATGGTGCGAGAAAAGACGCTTTTGCCATTGAATCTTGCGCGTTTCCTCCATAAAGGGATTCTCTTATTTAAGCTCCTTTTCCTTTTCTTTTCTTTTTGGGCAATGTTATGAAGTCCCACTGGTTTTAATATTTTCAATGAGAATAAGGATTAATCTGAATTTTCGATTTGACTAATTTCGATTGTCGAATATAGAGTTGCAAGGGCAATTCCCTCAATTTTGGGGATTCTCTTATTTAAGCTCATTTTCCTTTTCTTTTCTTTTCGAGCAATGTTATGAATTCCCACCATTTTTAAGAATAAGGATTAATCTAAATTTCTGATTTGACTAATTTTGATTGTTGAATATATAAATTTGCAAGTGTAATTCCCTCAATTTTAGGGATTCTCTTATTTTAAGCTCCTTTTCCTTTTCCTTTTCCTTTATTTCTTTTTCTTTTCTTTTTGAACAATGTTATGAATTCCCACCAATTTTTAAGAATAAGGATTAATCTGAATTTCCGATTTGACTAATTTCGATTGTCGAATATAGAGTTGCAAGTGTAATTCCCTCAATTTTAGGGATTCTCTTATTTTAAGCTCCTTTTCCTTTTCCTTTCTTTTCCTTTTTTTTTTTTGAGCAATGTTATGAATTCCCACCAATTTTTAAGTATAAGGATTAATCTAAATTTCCAATTTGACTAATTTCGATTGTCAAATATAGAGTTGCAAGTGCAATTCCCTCAATTTTAGAGATTTTCTTATTTAAGCTCATTTTCCTTTCCTTTTCTTTTCTTTTTGAGCAATGTTATGAATTCCCACCGATTTTTAAGAATAAGAATTAATCTGAATTTCCAATTTGACTAATTTCAATTGTCGAATATAGAGTTGCAAGTGCAATTCCCTCGATTATAGGGATTCTCTTACTTAAGCTCATTTTCCTTTCCTTTTCTTTTATTTTCTTTTTGAGCAACGTTATGAATTCCCACCGATTTTTAAGAATAAGGATTAATCTGAATTTCAGATTTGACTAATTTCGATTGTCGAATATAGAGTTGCAAGTGCAATTCCCTCAATTTTAGGGATTCTCTTATTTAAGCTTCTTTTCCTTTTTTTTTCTTTTCTTTTCGAGTAATATTATGAATTTCCACTAATTTTTAAGAAAAAGGATTAATCTGAATTTCTGATTTGACTAATTTCGATTGTCGAGCAATGTTCCCTCAATTTTAGAATTTAAGCTCCACCTTTTTTTCCTTTCCTTTTCTTTTCTTTTTAAGAATAAGGATTAATTTTTTAAGAATTTCCAATTTGATTTGATTTCGATTGTTAAATATAGAGTTGCAAGTGCAATTCCCTCCATTCATGTGTTTTGAGTAAAGCACTATGAAACATAGTGAAATGTGACTCTCTAAATTAATTTTGAGTTTGAGATGCAATGAATTGTTTTTCAATTTCGCTATTCAAATGGTATAATCAAATTTTTCTGTATATAATTTTCAATTTTAACACATTTCTCATATTTTGTTCACGTTTTATTTACCGTGGATTTTCTTGGTCTAGTTCCCTAAAAATATTATAAACTTAAGGGTCAATTTTGGCACAAACTTTCTATTCTTCTTATCTTTTCTAAAAACAATGTGATATTTCTTATGGAGGTCTAAATCTGACATCCATTAAGTCATTGTCCGATCCAATTGTAAAAAGGTCATATGACGATAGACATAGATTATGCGCCTCGCACCATTGTTGACCCGACATTTGATTTGAAGAAACGGCGTCGTTTCTTTAAACCTTCGTGGAAACTAACGGTGCTCTCTCTCCCCCCGAAAAATCGGGGGAAATTGATCACCAGAAGCAAACCAAGGGAGGAGTTCTCATTGCTTTTTCATGGCGTCAATTCTTCCGAGTGGTCCAAGGTGCAAAGCTCGATCGCTTGCGGAGAATATTTTGCAAAGAGAAAGAGCTCACGAATCCTAATGTTGCCCCCGCCGTGAAGAAAACAGTGTTACTTTCTTTCTTCGATTGGTACCTCTGGTCGGCAACAACTTGAGGCACACGGTCCTCGTTCATCGCTGCATCATCTTTTTGAAATGGTACACTCGAAAGGCAAATTGACGGGTGCCAAATTCAGATCGCTTTTGCACCTTTCTTAGACGAATCTAAATTCGTACTAAACCGATAAGTTTACTTTTTTTAGGGAATGAAGCAGTAACAATTTCAAGTTCTGTACAGATTTTACCTAAAATCTAAAATCGATCCATTGAAACAAATTTTATTTTTTTGGAACCTAAAACCTACCTTGCATATCTTCAAACTTGTTATTACCTATCACGGGTTTTTGAGTCTATCCAAGTCCCATATGTATTATTAATTGAACGATTATAATGAATGATAACTTTGCATATGGCAACTATTTAGTTTCTATGATTGAGAAGAGTTCATGTGCTACCTTTTAATTTTTTCTCCTTTGGGAATAGATAGAGAAAAAAGAAGTCTAGATGCAATTTATGATCCCATAGAACTTAGGGGATTTCTATTTAATCTCGATTTTATGATCAAGTCTTTGACGATCGTGATTGAATCGTTAATTGACGGTGACTTTTTTTATCGAATATTGTTTATTCATCGTGACCTCACTCATGCACATGAAGCACCTATGACTCAATTGACCAAAATTTAGATATTTATAACTCAATTGGCGGATGCTAAGACAAAAAAAAAACAGCTAAGAAGCAAAATTAGACGAGAGTAGACCGGGGAGAGCTTGCCCTTTTTTTTAAAAATATTTTCTTTTGGGGGAAATATTAAAATCCTCCTGGCGGTTTGCTGTTGCCACGGTCGGGCGACTGCTGGACACGTGGCGCGTTTCGGTTGGCCGGGAGCAGGGGGAGAGCTCAACGGCTCCACATGGATGCTGGATAAGATGGATTCCGAGTGTCTCCCAACCGCAGTCCGATAAAGCAAACAACGTCAGATCAGTCAACGGCCCCGCTAAACTCCAAATCAACTGTTGATTATATCTGAAACTGCCCTACCTGACCGTAAACCGGATCGGACCGTTTAACTAGTTCGGTCTAATTTTTTGGTGGGTCCAAGAACCGGTAGATAATTTTGTTCTTTTTGTTTTTCTCTTATATTTTTTATAATCTGTAAATTGTCGTTCTTGCAGTAGCTATCTTGCCTATGCAATTATCATGTTTCATGCTTGTTTGAAAGTAAATATAAGAAAAACCATTAGTAAAACTTAACATATGACCTGAAGTAAGCCTTAGAAAAGGAAAGGAATTAGTCGCACAAACATGGTAAGGTCTCTAGTTCATTTCCTATAAACTCGTGCATGTCCAAATGAATGTTGCTTTTGTCTGGGTGGTTCATAAACATAGGTATTGCTGATCATCTTTTGAGAATTATAATAATAAGAATTGTATATATATATATATTGATTTAATAACCGGACTGATTATCACTAGTTCCAAATTTCAAAAATCAAGAACCACCCCATTTTCGAGTCGGAACTTAACTAGTGCTCACCCCTAATGTATGCTCTATTTTTTTTGGCTAACATGAATGATTATAAAATATTTTTCTAAAAATTATGACTTATATAGTTTTAAAAAATAAAGAAGCGAAAAAATACTTTAGTTGTCCATGAAAATATTTAAATATAAAATTTTATTGATAATAGAAACGTTTTCTTTTTACTAATTATTTCAAGTTGCATAAATGATCATTTTTAGAAAAATATTTTTTAAAGTAATTATTTTTTGCAAAATAAATGGAGTCGTAGTATAAAAGTGCATTGAGTTTGTTTAAAAAAAAAAGATGGAATAAAATTTTGTGAGCTCAAAAAGATTAAAAAAAAAAAAAAAAATTGAATACACGATAGATATATACTTACTCCATGCGAAATTCATGGCACTAAACAAAATTTAATATCCGTGCAAAAAGCCCTCTATGGACTTCCTTTTTTTGTTTTTTTTCCACGTTGAAGACTAAAAGTATTAAGTCTAAAAGAAAATCATATAATGGCTGCAAATTCGAATATGATTATGTCGTTTTCTTTCCACTCTCCAGCAATAATCACCCATTTCATAAAAGCTTGTTTTCTCTTTTTCAGTTTCACCTTTTTCTGACGCGCGGGGGCGTGCACGCCGGTGTTTCCTAGTATGTACATATGGGGAGTGGTGTTCCATGTCACAACTCCTGGATATTTCAATAGTTTTGATAATTTGAAAGTCTTTTTTTTTTATAGCGGCTTTAATAGGAATATGATGGTCAAGAAGGTTATTATTATGGGTTTTTGTAATGGTTCTATGACGTTTTCATAACAATTTTGTAAGGGTCTAGAAAACAATCCATTTGTAATGATTTTTGATTTTGTGCAAGAATTGATAATGGATGACAACCTTTTCTTTATTTTACTTACAAATTGTTACTTTAAACGTTATTAAAAAGACACATAAGAAAATCTTTACTTATATTCCATTTTCTCTTTCTTTTCTTTGCTTGGTTATATGAAAAATTTAGTTATTCTTGTTCCTTCTATTTTTATGTGCAAAGTGAAAACTTTGGAGGGTAGCTACCAGAACCTGTTGTATTGAGTTTTGTATTACGGGAGGTAGAATTATCTTTAAAGATAGTGTTTACATACGTCAGACAGTTAATCTAATTTTCTCATCTTTTCCAATAGATTTCTAACTATTCTCCTTTTCTTCTCTCCTAGATTATACAACATTCTTAAGGATAAATTTTTCTAACATACATTGTTACGTGAGCTCGGACATGATTTGGTGATGTCATAACTAGGGAAGCAATGCATTAAGCTTGAGCATTATTCCACGTGAGAGGTTGAACCACAACATGTGAGTGACATATTCTGAAGGTTTGCTGAATGAAGTTTGAGGCAACCACTTTGATTCTCCTATCGATAACTCTATTAATGCGCTCATCTCATTTAGAGGATTCCAATTCCAATGAATAAGTTAACTCCAACATGTCCTTTTGATTTTAGTAATCTTATGTCTTTATATTTTCTTCTTGACCGCAATCAATCTTTAACAGTTCGATGATGGAAATAACTCTTTCTTTCTTTAAATTACAAATTATTACTTCGAACATAATTCAAAAGACTTTACTCGAAATCCTTTTGTTATTTCCTTTCCTTGTTAGGTTATACTGTTGTTCTTGTTCTTTCTATTATTTAGTGTGGAGTAAAAAAGACGGTCATTTGAATTTTGGGTGAATAGCCCGTTAGAGCATATTGCACAGAATTTCATACTACGAGGGAGAATTATCTTCAAGGACAATACTTGAAAGTCCCATATAATTCATCTTGTTTTCTCATCTTTTTCAACCATTCTTATTTTCATCTTCTCCGAGATTCTACAACATCGGTCGACAACCCAAATCACATGGAGTTTGAACCAACAAAAGAATCAATGACAGAAGAGGTGAAGGGGAAGAAACAAACGCGGGGGCTCCCCTATGGAAGATCGCAACGGCATTGATCGGAGGAGCGGTGGCTTCGTTCAGTGTATGTTTAGATGATTTGGGGGTATTTTGGTCTTTTATGTTATAAGTTTTCATTAGAAGATGTAAAATATATATATTTCTAAAAATGCAAATAATATTTAATACGGGCACAAAAGTTCGAGAGAGTTGTTGTAATTTCTCCTTTTCTATTGTGTTTTTTTTTTTTTTTTTTTTTTTGGGTCAATACTATTGTGTTTACTTGATCCACAACCATGTGCTTCACATGGGTTATGTGGAAGAAAGATTCTCTGCTCTAAGTTCCAAAGAGATAAAAGATTCCATAAGTGCAAGCTAAAACGAGTCTCAACATATATATATTCTTTGGTCGGTGAGTCTCAACATATTGGCAGACACATTTTTGTTTTTCAATTTTTATTTTTTATTTTTTGGTGAAAGGAAGAGATGATGTAAAAGGAAGAGAGGTTCCATGAAATCAGAACCGAGTACAACCCAAGAATTGGGGGTATTATTCTAATTCATGCATGTTCATGAGGTATTCAAGCAATGATGGCCAATTATTAATTAAGGAGGATTAACCCCTAAATCACAGACTTTGTCCAGCCAATCACTCACTAGGGTTAAGCTCACATGGCGAATGATTATCCCTGAAAAAGAAACCAAAAGCTGAGAAAGGGTCACCCCACATAATCATCCAAGTTGCGAGAAAAGCTTATCTAAGTCACTGAGATTATCCTTAATCGAAAAGCTGCTATTAAAAAGTCCAATAAAAATTTAAGTTGATATGTGAAAAGAGTCCACATATATATAAAAAGAATGGAGGATATGTTGTTAAGTATGCGAGACAATATTTCAACATCTCACTCATGCGCAAGCCGAATTAGAAGCGACATGTGGATTTCAGCTTATGAAAGGCAGATCCCACTCACGTGCATGCTGCGTTGTCAAACGATGTGGGATAACATTTTAATACCCCCATTCAAGTGCAAGCCAGATTAAGAGCAGCACATGAAATTCGATTGATGGGAGGTGGATAAGCTGGAAGTGGACATACATTCATAAAAGGAGTACTATTGTTTCTAATATCATGTTAAAAAGTCTTATCTAAAAGTTTAAATTGATAGGTGAAGAGATATTGCATATATACAAAAAATATGTATGGCCCGTTGTTAAGTCATGCGAGATAATATTATAACAAGTTTGTGGCGTGCATGAAACATTTTCTAGTGATTCCATCCAACACTTTAAAAAGGTTCCCTAATTTGCCTAATTTGCAGTAGAAAATAAACTTTTAAAAGTTTCAGAAGTTTAGAAAATAAAATAAAAGTTGCAGTAGTAATTTTATCTCGACCGCTAAAATTACTACTTTGCCTATTCCTTTAGAGTGTCGCTTGCTTCATTTCGTTAAGGGCTCGGAGCTTCTTGTTCAATCCAACTTTTGGAAGAAGAGAGCGTAAAAGTGTCGTGGCAGTTTCGTAATAATTCCAACAACAGAAGGGCGATGTCGTAAGGAAAGTGGGAGATAGAAAAAAGGAGCCAGAATATATGAAAATAAAATTAAAAGAAATGAGAAAAAAATTTAGAGGACGGGCCTCATCCACGCGCCATATCGTCTTGTGGGGCCCACGGACTAAGGGGATGGGCGACGTCGTATTGGAGACAGGGCATGTCAGCCACGTGAGCTTCGATCTACGCGGCGAGATTGAGGAGCGCGTCCGCGTCCGCGTCCACAATTAATAGTTAGACTTTAGGATCGTTTGTTTCGCAAACAAATAATTTTTTTAAAAATGATAATATGTTTTATGACCTGATAATAAATTAAGGAATATTTTTCATCATTTTATAAAGAAAATTTTGTTTGGTTTTTCTAAATAGACATTATATTATTCAGACGTTAATTGTTTGTGCATGGGCAACAAAAATACATGATGAGAATGCGAGGGTCCCAAGCTCAAATCCCCGACTCCAAGGCACAAACATGGGCACTAGTCTCGGATCCACCAAAATTGAGCCCAAGAACTCGGTACTCATGCTGGCTCCCCCTTGGCCTCCCCCAATCTATAAAGTTCAAGTACAGGTTTTCGACACTTAAGCCTCGGTAGGAGCTAAGGCTGGGACCCTAGTGCTCGGGGTTGAGACCGGGGCTTGCAAGCTTGGGTCAATTAAGGCTGGGCTTGGGACTTTGATACTAATTCTCACGCTAGGGTACATTGAGGTTGGGCCCCGAACCTAGCACTTGGAACCTAGTCTCCAGTGCCCGAACTAACGTCCATTGAGATCACGCCTGAACCCTGGCACCCATGCCCAAGTCTATTGAGACCAAGCCTTCATCCCTAATGCTTGGGCCTAGGCATGACATCGATGGACGAGGGTGTCGGCCTAAGGGACCCCGAAACAAGCATGGGCACAATAGTCCTAGGCCTGGCCTCGATGGACATAGGCTTAGAAGTTGGACTTAAGCATAGGCGTTGGGGTTCGAGGTTTGGCCTCGATATTTCTAGGCTTGGTGTCTTAAGCATGGGCACAGCCTCGATATACTTGAGTGCAGCAACTAGTGTCTTGGGTGCGGCCTACATGGTATTGGGCCAGGGCACCAGGGTCTTGGGCATGGGCACTGGGGATCCAACCCCATTGCCAAGGGCCTCGGAACGAGTGTTGGGTTTCCTATGCTCAAGTGCACTCTTTTATGGTGTAAGAATTGATAATTAGTCTTATCTTGGAAAACGATTTTCAATTATTTAAAGAGGAAATCATTTTCCCGAATTTAGGTTTCATTTGTTTTACGAAAAATGAATGATTTAAAGAACATTTTCTTAATTCTGATTGCTTGTATCGTTAGAAATATTTAATTAATGAAAAGCATTTTCATCATCAACAACAATACCAAGTCCAAACAATTGTGTGGACAATGTAAAACCTTTTTTGTTTATTCATTTTTATAAACAATACAAGTAATCATTTTGAGAAAATATTAAATAATTCAATTTTTGCGAAATAAATAGTCTTAAGCTTGATAAGAAGACATTTTCCATTGACTCATTTTCCTAAAATGATTTGAATGCTAGAAATAAGAAAATATTTTTTCAAAAAATGATTTTTGCATAACAAATGAAGCCTAAGTTTAAATATCGACAAATTATCTCATTTAAAAAAAGAAGAAGATAGATTATTGCATCTTGGGGTAAAAATTATTCCATTAGGAGTTTGATGATTTATTGCGAACCGGAATCACCCTAAGTAAGTTCCAATGCTGCCTCGCTTAACTTAGCCGGGCTGTGAAGGCTTATAAATTTTCGTCCCCCGTGTAAGGCTAATTGAAAGAATGAAATCGATTGCATGGTTAGAGTCATAGTGCGAAAGCCACTTAATTAATTTGACAATCCCTTCGATATAATTTGTTTTTAATCAAATTAGTGCACTTGCGCGTGCGGTATTTTTAATTTCAAGGGTACTCGCATTTCATTTGTTTTCGATAGATACTTTTTGATTAAAAGTCTATAATTAATTTTTAAGTGAACCTTAATATTTAAAAATGTATAGGTGCTGGCCACTTTAGTTTTAAATATAAAAGCACAACCCAATCTGCCTATTCATTGAGTGCCAACCAAAGAAGGCGTTCAGAAATCACAATTCAAAAATTATCTCATCAAAAGACATTCATAAGTCGTGAAGCTCTTACACTCTACACGGCGTAATGCAACGACACGATAGATGTGTTACTCGAGTCGAGTAATGAACTTGTTTAAAGAGCAATGATCGAGTCATCGGTAAACACTTGCTTGACATGTGAGCATGGATAGTCATATTAGAAACACATGAACATTACCATGTGTAGTTTGTGTTTATACAATTTAGTTATGATTAAACATATGATTTATTTTGCTTGTGATATTTTTTGTTTGCGGTTTGCATAGAACTTTGTTTTTTGTTTTTTTATAAATAAAAGCCAAAGAATAATTTTTGATTAAAGATATTTTGGTGGAAGAGAAATTCCATTGAAATAAGTACAAAATATTTTTTCAAGATTAAAGAAATCCTAGACCTAAGCCATCGTGTAACGTGTAAACATTATCCTAAAACTTTTGCCTATAGCCGATGGTACATTTATGGTGATACACAAAAGAGCATGATTGCCATCGAGAGGCGCGCGCAAGTAGGCCATGGCAGATGACCGGCCACAAGCCGCAAGGGTCAAGCCCTCTCCAGATCAATCGAGGGTTGCGTAACCTTTGTCAGCCCTTGCTTGTGGCCAGTTAAGGTCGTCGGCCATGGCCTAATACTAGTCCACAAGCCAAAGGGAAAGTAAAAGGAAAAAAGAGAAAGAACGTCGACCAAGCCACCTAAGATGGTCAGTGACTTGTCAACATCCACGTAAACGATTTTCAATAAAAATTGATAAGTCATCAAATGGTTTAGGATCAAATATAAAGAAGTTATCAAAATGTTTGGGATTGATATTAGGAAGTTGTCAAAATGTTTATGATTAAATTGATATAATTAAAAAGTTTGGGACCGACCTGACCCAGGGTTAGCATGTTTTGGATGATTACCCCCACCTTCGAGCGGATAAACTCTGAAATCAATATCCAACACGACATAACTTGACTTTTATACTTTATTCTTTTTTCTCTCCACCTATGATATCCTTACAATCCAAGCCGTACCACCAGAAGCAAGGGGGCGATGATACCTGGACAGGTTCACGACCACCAGCACAAAATTTGGCCCTCTCCTTTTAAGCCACGAGTCCACGACCAGGACCAGAGATTTTCCCCACTTCCCCTAGAGAATGAGAGAGGTAGGGGCCCGACCGCCATAATGGTCCAGTTAGCGATCACGATGGAAATTAATAATGGGAGATCGTGACCTGCTTGAAAGGGCACAGAGAGAGGGAGGCAAATGGAGTCCACATGCTCGAAAAAGATATATTCTAAAACCCCACATTTAACAGCCTTTTGCCAAGGTTTGATTTTGACTTGAATGGACACTAAGTACTTATCAAGGTACCCTTTATTTATTTATTTACTTACTTATTATCATATTAGGGAATTCACCGCGTGATTGGAAAGCAAAGAAAATAATAATATCACCAAATATTTTAAATTGATAAATTTACTTTTGATTGATTTTCATTAAATTTCATTGTTAAATATTGGGTAGGATGATGCGTAGTTCATTTGTTACGTATGTACTAATTTGTGATTTTTCATGATATTATTTTTAATTAACAGGAACTAACATAGGTTAAATTTGAACTAGTTTAGAGTTTCTGGTGTTCAAAAAATAGTTTAAGGTAAATTTGTTCAAGATATATCGGTAATTTTTCGTAGTAAAAATATATATATTTGGGATAAATTTGTCCCAAGTATTTTAATTTGGGGTTTGTCGTGGTATTAACCATTTATATATTTGTTTAAGTCCTATTGAAGAATTAATTATTGAAAGCTATTTCGTCAAAGATTTAGCTTAATTTTAGAAGATCATTTATGCTTTTAAAAAAATCATAAATAATTTTCCGAAAATTCACTTGTACATCCATTGTAGCCATCCGTCGATCCATTAGTGTCAACGGAATGGAACCTCGGGTGCACAAAGGTAGACCATGGTCACAGTTGGCCTCCCCAACCTAACCCAATCACTGATGATTAAACTCAAATCACAATCGACTCGTTTCCTACCAATCACTTGAAAGTGTATTTATCGAGATCTACGCACATGAAAGAGTAGAGATCATGCATGAAAGCCGAATTACGATCGAGATCCACGCAACACATAACTTTGTAATTGATTCTTCATGAAAGAGTTGAGATCATGCATGAAAGCCGAATTACGATCTCATCTGACACCGAATGATAAAAGCTAACTCATCAGAGGAGATGCAGTCTAAAGAAAAATCTGTGTGAATGGTCAATATTGTGCACATGATGTTGCCAGCCATCTTTTTTGCTTGCGGACAAGAAGAGATAAATTTTGTCAACCCAGCTGGGAGCAAAAGAAGGAAACAGAGAAAACGAGGCGGAAGACCAGGCGCAAATACTCCCACCGCTATCGGCGGATTTGCGGACAAAAAGATGATTTGGCCTCATTGGAAAGATGAATCGGTGCTCATTTTCAACGCGCTTAAATGCAGGTCGCCATCGTTCTTCAGATTTGCTGTCGAAATTGCTGTTCTTCCGGCCTTGAATGATGCCGAGAAAGTACCAAATTCCACACTTTAAAAAGAGATGGGAGCTTTCTTTTCTACGGTCAATGGTCTCCCGTGAAATGTCCAGCGGGATAATGAAATGCAATCATGTACGCGACGTGTAATGTATATGCGGTCAAGTCGTGCCCCGTTTGAAACCGGGCAAAAACGGAAAAATCACGTTACAAATATCATATTATAATTTATCGTTTTCGATTACTCGAGCAGCATGATTTTTATAGATTCCTTAATTAAGTGTTGTAACTTTCTTTTCTATTACCTAAACGTTAAGCCATTTCAAAAGATTAAACCATAAGTGACATATTACGACGGATTTCTAATACCTAGGTGAACGTTTTTGAAAGATTATGACACTTAATCGATAGATTGAAAGTTATGATATTTATTGAAAATCATGACATAACTAACGAAATTCAAGTGAACGCTTTGCCTTGACTAAAAAAAATGAATATTCTACGAAAGTTATAATACCTATGGCGCTTTTATTCCAACAAAAAAGCCCATTAACGATCCGAGAGCCCATGATCCATCGTTTGTTTTCCGCTTTTGCGGGCCGACAGAAGGTCCGACACTTTGGCAGTTTGAAAGGCGCCCTTTGGTGATTCCACCTCTTTTCTTGCACTACGTTCATTTTTTCGATTCTTTTCTTTCGGCATCTGCTCGATTAGGGCGCGCATATGTTGGCTTTAGCTACGGTGGAGAGGGTGGCGACGTGGTGGTGGCGATCGCCGTAGTGGTGGTGGAGGGAGAGCCACTAAAGGAGGAGGAGGTGGCGGCAGCAACCAATGGGGCAGCCTGTCGGCCTGGTAACCGGGCTGCAGCATAAAAATCTCATTCCTTCTTATCCAATTCCTAGTTAGCTTCTCTAAAAGCATGATAATACCAATTCAAGGAATTATTCCCACCTCTTTGCCATTTAAATTCCAAAGTAAACCAAACAAACTAGCATCAAGATTCTTCAAAAATCAAGACCAAACCCTTACGCTACGTTTGATCGTTCGGATTTCTAATCGAGATAAGATTGGATATGATATGATATAAAATCATGTGATTTTTTTTTGTATAATGTCCATTTGTTTGATGATCATATTAAAATTGGATATATTCAATATTTTTTTTTGAATATAAACGATATATCATTGTAAATGAACAGAAATGTTCATAAATGGAGATTCATAAATGGAGATGGTAAAAATCTCTCGTAACACAATTCCTTAATTTATTTTTATATTATTTTTCCTCTTTTTCATATTATTTTCTTTATTATTTCTTTTTTCCCCTTTCATCATTCTTTAATAAAATTTTTATCAAATTGTAAACTATACTAACATACCTAAAATGCAAAAATACCTAAAATATATAATAAATATAAATATTTAATTTATATATTGAATGTTTATTATAAAATAGAATTAAAATTGAATATATAAATTAAAATAAGATTAATTAAAATATTTTTTTATTTTTTATTTTAAATTTCTTAAATCATAATTCAAATATTATTTATATTGAAATATAATTTCAATTTTTTTAATTTAATAAGTTTATTATTTGAAAAAAATTTTTTTTCCTATTATGGACTTTAAAAATCCTATCTACATTTATTCCATCTCCCCATGACATAATTTTATCCTATCTATATCCCTCTTATATCCGACTTTATCCTATTTTGAGTGAGTATCAAATGTAAGATAAGATATCCTATCCCGAATTTTATCCCGACTACCAAACATAGCCTTAGTGATTGTCTCATCAATGCACATGAAATGGACCTGAAATCGCAAAAATCGACCTACCTCTCCAAGCACCCAATCTCCAGGTTTAACAGAACATAGTTTAAATCTTCTAACGGGTCTAAGATCAAGTATCATTATACCTTAAAACAGGAAGAAAGAAACGATTTTAAGCATGAAGAGAAGATGCTGAAGATGACGACGAATCGAGCATTCTCATAGTAGTTCTCTGATGAATATTAGATGCCACAAGACCTGAGCAAGAAGGCCATTGGAGGATCCACAGCTTTCTACTTGAAGCTGCCCCACCAAGCCAGATTGCTTCATGTCTAGGTTTCACATCTTGGCCTCCTTTATAACTCGACTAAAAGAAAAAAAGTGACACAAGCACCGTCATAAATCATGCAATTCATAACCATCTTAAACTTCACTCAGAACTGTACTCGAAAGTTCTCCGGGCAGGGCCTACTCTAGCAGCCGGATGCTTATACTGGAGCTCTTACACTGAAAGCAAACAAGGTAGGAACTCTGGATTTAACATTTATTCTTTACTGCTCTTACACACCATATGAGAACAGATAAACTGAGACACGATAAAAATAGCACCCCACAAATCGTATATCAGACTAGATAATCACATCCCACTTCGAATTTATTAAAGGTCCGATTTGGTTTCTTACTTGACAAACTTCACAAACCATTGTATCATGTCTAAATGAGCCTCCTCTGCACACTTCACAGCAGCTTCATCTTCAACCTTATATCTCATCGTCCATCCATGGGAAACTTTGGGAAAGATCTTCACGAATCCATCAACCTGCACAGCAAGAATAATAGAGTATCATTTCCAAATTTCTCATACAGAGACTAAGACACAGAAGAGTGTGAGATTCAATTTGAGAATATGAAATCCTGGTACGGAAGAGCCATTGAGACCCCACAAATCACCCTGATTAATGATACTAAACATCATTTAGAGATGGAAATGGACTATCTAGTGAACGAGGACAAAAATGTTCTTAACAGACCAGATAATTCATTCATGACGTTGCTGGAAACTGACAGGTTGAGTAACAACTAAATTAAGGAATAGAGGATATTTCCATCTGATCAAAAAGCTTTGCCCAGTCTTGTCTTGTCATCTTTAAATGGCAATCAAAGTATCACGAGTTCAGCTTTCATGTTGGACGATAGAGAGATGGGATAAGCTACTTATTCCTCGTCAAGTATGAGCTTACAAAAAGGAACTTCATCTTTCCAAGACCAATATGCTGTTTGTTTAACATGTATAGGACATGAACTTTTCTAATAGTTTAGCATCCAGAACAATAGCAGATTTATCGGAAAGCATACTCATACATTGAGCCAAAGCAATGAGCCTTCTTACCTCCGACTTGGCCGCCAGCACCTCTTCAAACTGTTTGAGGAGTGCCGGTGGAGACATTTGATCAATCTCGGCTCCTAGGACAGCAATAGGAACCTTAACACCTGTGGAAAGAACAATCAGAGAATAAAGTAGTTATGAAAGTGCACCAAAAACATGCTAACTAGACCTTTTTTGGGCCATACTAAACAGACTTCAATTAGCCCACTATCATCTATACACATTGTTTCCAGGCAACTGGAATAAAATGGTTTACAACACTCAGAGCACTGTGCACATGCACTCATGGATTAAACGATGGTAAAAGTGAATGCTAAATAGCCAAAGGAAGTATGACCGCACTAGATTAAAAAAAATCAAAAAGAGGCTTTACTCAAAGAGGCAGATAATATCTGTTGCCTTCAGTTTCCAAAACTCATGTTTGAAAAAATGCAACTTGATGTACATATTTATTTCTCGTAATTCTTCCACCTGTTATCTATTTTAAGAAGCTGCACAGTTTGTGAATGGCTGCAAAATGGCATACACATACCTTTGATATCATCAACAGTGACAAATGAAGGGTGTAACAGTACAGCGGCTTGGATAAGCTCACACTTGGCTAACTCAACCACAACCTTAGCTGAAGAAAGAAGACATTTTAAAATAAGCCAGCATAAAGAACAACACTATGAGATAAATAAAAAAAATAAGAAGAGTGCTTCACATACCACCCCAGCAAAAGCCTGCTGCCCCTATCTTAGATATGCCTCTACTTTTCAGAGCTTGAATAATCGGTTTTGTCTCTTCAAATCCCTTGTCCTGTAAAATTGGTGTTCAGCTTTAGGCAAAAGAGAAATCTATATGGAGCATGCACCTTCCACACCTAGATGAGTTTAAATGAAATTCAACCAAACCAAACCAAACACTAGCAACAAGAAAAATCAATACAGACAAAGACTAACACACCAAGAATACGTGAAAAACCCTTTAAATGGGACGAGGAGGCATGAAGAATTAACTGAATTCACTTGCTGGCGTATAATCAAGAATACAGGTGGTCTACAACACCAAAAACATTTACCGACAGAAGCTCCTCTCTACAAGCTATAAGACCACATGCTCTATATTACAAAACTACTGCCCACAATCTAAAAGACTCAAGCTCCAAACCACAAAATATGTGTTAAACCACTCTCCAGGAGCTAACACAACTCACAAAAGTTAGTTACTACGTAACAAGCCGACCTAATCCACCTGAGCAAATCCATGTGAGCCAAGTGACTAAAAGGAGTATTCCAATAATCATACAAAGTGGAGCACCTTTGGAAGTGGGTTTATCTTATGAATCAATCAAAAAGGTCTTTCCAATCTCATGCATAAATTAGGGTGCAATGAACTCCTCCACTTGAAGCATCAACATCCTCGTCAATATCAGCTTATGAACCGTGGTCATAATACTAATCGAGATGTTATTCGATTCATTCTCACTGCTTCACCATCTAATAAGCCGGTAAGGAGCTGCACTTTATTCAAGTCCTCTTGTCCAGCAATCACTCCCTGCCCTAGTTGGTTTAGGACATACTCTATCTGCAAATCGCATATCTACTTGAGAGAATTTCTCGAGTGATTCATAAGAAAGATCAATCCCCCAATTGATTAGCACTTTCTTTGTTTACTTTGAGTATTCTTTATTTGAGTGGTTTAGATAGATGGTATCAGAGCAAAACCCTTTCGTAGACATGTGGTTCCAAGAGGGACTACAACCCCAGACCATCAGATGAAGGTGGAAAGGGTTTTACAGGGCAAGAGGGCTTGAATTAAGGTGTAGCTCTCAGCAGCCTTCAATGATGGCAAGCGGGATGTACTAAATCCCAAATTGGATAGGAGGAATTTGCCCAGGGGTATAATTTGATGCTGATGAGGGAGTCAACGCTCTAAGTTAAGGAATTTGTGATAGCTCAAGCCTCACATCAGATTGGCGGGGAGCCCTCTTAAGTGATTCATAAGTAAGCGCTCATATTAAAGAGTCACCAGCTTATTTGGTTATTAAACATTCCTTTTAGGAGCTTCACCTATGTGAAACAGATCTGGTCGTGACATACCACCTTTTAAAGAAGAAAGTAATCTAAAAACTATTGAAATAATACTACCTCTGCTGTATCGAAAATCCTAACCCATGGTTTTACTCTTTTCTCTCTTGGGTGTATTATGTGCATCCTTCATACTAGTCGGTTCTAACTAGCAAATTACCAATATCAACAACCTCACAATTTTAATAATCTCAATGTCTTCACCTACTATTAAGAAGGCTAAGGACTCACAGAACATACTTCTAGCAAATAGGAATAGATGAGTAACAGACACTAAGTTTAAAAAGAAATGAGTTGAATGACCCAAATATGCAAACAGTGGCATATAAATGAGTTGTCAGCAGAAACCAAGATCACATTGGTATGGCCAAAGTCGATCATATCTAATCTGCTAATCTCAATGGGCATTCCAATTACTAACTACCAACTGATGAGGCCCACAGGCACAGTAGGATATGTATGAGAAACAGAACATACAGCCCCATGATCTTTTATCCAAACTCCTATAGGCCGCTCAGCATTCTCAGGTGCATAGGGATCCCCTTTGAGATAGTCAGGAACAACCACATAATAACCAGCACCGGCAACTTTGTCCGCGAGTTTCCTGCAAATTGGGAAGCATTGTGACAGTTAAGTTTTTGGAAGAAGTCACGAATAAATATTAGAGACTGCTTTTCGACGTTGTACTCCCATTTGATGCAAACATGACAGAATAGCATCAGTCACACTTCTCCAAGGAAGCACATATTCAGGAATTCAGCTATTCTACAACAGCTAACGGTCCATACCTCAAATTTGGCGCTTCATACCCTGCACAATCAAGATACACAATTCAAATTAGAATACCATATAGACATGAGACGGAGCAATACAAAATATATGGCCAAATTTAAAGTGAATTAAACCTCATCCCGTTTCCACATTACGACTTCAAGAACTTACCATCAAGACTCAAGATCGCAGCAAAAAGAGGAAAATCAAGAAAAGGTTGGAGAAGTGTTAACACACACGCACTTCCCCAAAGAAGGACAAGAGAAAACTAAACTGAAGCTAACCATTGATGGGAATCGGTCATTTTCCACCACAACGTCGACCTTCCCCTATCAAAACTAAGCCCAACTCTCATCACCCACAACCTCAAAACCCAATCTTGGACACCACCCATCACAGAACCCCACCAATAAAATCCCATCAGACGGCAAGAAAGGAAGCCCACTTCACAAAGTGAAGCCAGGAACTCGAAGGAAGCCCCGCACAGGCGCGAGATCACGCACCGTAGACGTCGGAGGCGAGGAGGATCGCGAGCTTGGAGTCTTGCGAGCCGACGACGTAGGCTTTGAGGCCGCCCAGTTGCTCCACGTGTCCGGACCCGCTTCCGGGGCTGAGGGTTGGAGGGTTTGCGCAGCACTGCGGACCAGACATTGCTGTGGACAAGAAGCTTTCTTCGCACCGATGAAGGGAAGAGGGCAAGGAGACGTGGATTTATAAGGAGGAGGAGAGGAAGTGAAGCAGAGAGAAGAATGTTCCAGTGGATGTCTTTGGATGCTTTCATTTTGCATCATCGGTGACGTCAGGTCTCTTTTCGTGGAAATATAGGGTTTTGTTTTTTGTGGCTTTCTCTTTTGACCGGAATTTGGCCGACAAATAATTTGATGCGAAAAGGGGCCGCATGTTTTTATTCCTTGTTGCCGTTCAAAAACAGAAATTTTGTTTTTTTTTTTGTTAAAGAACAAAAAAAAAAAAAAAAAAACAAACGCGTTTGTTTGCGTTTTTGTTGAAAATTAGATTTTTTGTTAAAACACAAAAAAAAAAAAAGAAATGAGAAATAAAAAAATTTTTCTTGTCTTAAACGATTTTGAAGAAATACTTATTTTTCTTTCTCTTCTCTTTTCTTCTTCTTTTTTTTTGGGTCAGTCGGGCCTCGACCATGGCCGGCGATCGGCCGTCGAGGGTCGGCGACCTCGCCGGAGCGTCGTCGGCCCTGGCGAGGCTCGGCCTCAGGTTCGCCCAGCCAAGTCGAGGCCGAGCCTCGCCCAACCACGGCGAGCCTCGCCGTGGCTGGGCGAGGCTGCCGGCCTCGTCGATCGGTTCTTTGGAGGCCGACGACCAAACGAAAGAAGAAAAAATAAAGAAGAAAGGAAAAAAAGGAAAAATAAAATAAAAATATTAAAACATTAAAAGAAACAAAAAAAGAATATAAATTTACCAAACGTGTTTCTATTCATTTTTTATTCCCCGAAACAAGTTTACCAAACGCATCTTTTTGATAAAAAATTATTCCTCGGAACAAAAACACTTTTTTCTATTTCTCGTTCCCTGGAATAATTTTTGAGCAACTTTACCAAACGTCTTTAAGGTTACGAGTATGGGTGACCGGTTCTTGAATATGTGTCGGAATAGGTTTTATGACTTCCTATTTGAAAGGAATTTCAAAACCTAGGATTCGAAACAAAAGTGTACTGGAGAGTTGGACCACCTTTTACTTTGTGTAAAAAAAATATAATTTTTATAACAAAATATAAATGTTAATCAATTTCACTACAAAAATATATATTAGTTAAGAGGTTGGGCTATTTGTTGATATTCAGTATCACCCTCGAATTTACGTTGGAACCGGTTTTATGACTTTCGATTTCAAAGGAATTTCAAAATTTAGGATTCGAAACAAAAGTGTACTGGAGAATTGGACCACCTTTTACTTTGTGCAAAAAAATTAATTTTTATAACAAAATATAAATGCTAATCAATTTCACTATAAAAATATATATTAGTTAAGAGGTTGTGCTATTTGTTCATATTCGTTTTTATTTATTTATTTTAAAGATGCTTCAATATCCTTTTTGACGTAGAATTGATGGTTTCTAGTTTCGCACTTGGAGCCAAACTAGCGTCTTAGTCTGGGTTCAGGTTAGTGGAATTGGGAATCAAATCAGTTCTCTCTAAAACTGGTCTTAAACCGGTTCGGTCCAAACCAATTTGATTTAGTTTTTGAGTTCAATCAAACTTGGAGTCGTTTTTAGAAACGTAATGTGTGAAAAAAATACCAAAAAAAAATCTTAAACTTATTGTGACATCTCATATTTTCAATCCTGATTTCTACTGAATAAATCGGGTATTTCTTTGACGTGCGTATAAGGCTGTTTTCAGAGTTGATCACTCTTGAGATAACTAGACTATCTGGGGAAGTTATTAAGGAATTTTAATGCAATATACTTGAGAATTTGACTAGGGATTGGTTACTCGACCGTGCTCATTTGCCGATATCATTACGGCACAAATATAAATCGATTAGAGATAGGTCTATTCGACTGAAATGTATGGCTAATCGTGGGTGACGCCACTAAATTGGAAAATTCTTGTCAACCGACCCTAAATTGATTTTTCTGTTGTTTTGATGCCCTATGTTCGTATTTGAATTCTCAGGATTTTCACGACAATCAAGAGTTGCCATTAAGTTGAGTGGGTTCATTATGACTCGAAGAAAATCGATCATAGGTCATTTGCACTAAAAATTTCTGAAAACTACCCGGTAGCCTAGATCACGCTAAAAACGTGTTGAATGGAAATTAACCGCGAATTCAAGTCTGATCCTATCATGTCACAATAAATTCTAGGAACGTCAACTCAGTCTTATAAGATTTTTCTGCAATCTGAGACTTTTTGGGAAAAAGTCGGCATAGGACCGTTTTTGTTCAAATTTGTTCAAAAAAAGGCTGGGATTGTTTTTGATCATAAATTTGGGAAACATGATGGATATATGGGTGAGGAAAAATATTAATTGAAGCATTGAGGTGTCAATTAAATTTATTAAAGCCAATTGAGATTTAATTCAGCAAGAATTGAGTCCAATTGAAGCCAAGATGGTGCCAAATTCGTAGCTCCTCCTTCCTCCTAGCCAAATGGACCATTTCATGAGTTGTGAGGAGTGTGTGTGTGTGGCTCATTGACAGCCATTGGATGTTGGCTTGATGGACAAGCTTGATGGGGGACAATTTTGTGGAAAAATTGGCCAAGGGACCCCACCAAGGCAGAACTTGCCCCATGCTCTTATCTCTCTCTCCCTCTCTCTCATTCATCCATCGTCCAAGCCATCCTCTCCTCTCCTCTCAGCCCGTGCAAACATCAGCAGCAACCAAGGAGGCGCCGGAGCAAGCTGCATGTCGCTCATGCCGCCGCCGTCGCCGGTTTCGCCCCCACTTGCATGCCGCGTGCACCACCACTCCCTCTCGCCTTCACTCAGTTCCAGTAGGCTATTCCTGCATCACAGCAGCCATCTCAGCCCAAGTCGGAGGCCATTTGGCCGTTGTAGACCCTCGTTCGGCCGCCGGTTACCTCGCCAAGCCATCCATTGGTCCACCATTGCCATTCCCGCGCCAAACCAACTTTATTTCTTCTGTTTTGCAGCCCCAACTAGCAAGTAGAAAGTGTGTGGGTATCTCAGCATTATCTAGGCCCGTTTTGAGATGTTTGTGAACCTCGGATCCTAGGCCCGCTTTGGAGAAAAACGTCCCCCGCGATGTTCCCGACGTTTCGATCCAAACAGATTGTTAAACAGGTGAGTTTAGCTCACTAATCCTTTATTAGTATGCTAATGATGTTTAGGGGTTGATTAGATTTAATTAAGTTCAATTATGTGGATATATTAGATTAGAATAATCAAATTAGGGATTTACCTATGCATGTTAGGAAAATGGTTAGTGTACTTAGCAAGTAGACAAGTCATATTATTTATTGAACGGGTCTCAGTAATTTTCCGGGCTCATTATTTATTTATTTTCCAAAAATTCAACCGCGATGGTCAATGACTGACGTTTTATGTTGATCATCGTGGTGCAATCCGTTTATTTATTTGAGCGTTGATTTGTACCGAATTGAATTAATTGTGTTTAAAAGATTTTATTTCTAAATTAACTTAATTTTGATAATTAATTGAAAAAACCGGGCACTAGTCTATAGTGCGAATTGCTGAAAATAGTGGGAGATTTTAAAAGTGAAAACCTTGTGTTTTGGTTAAGGCCGATTGTGTATCCACACATGACATTTTATCGGAAATGATAAAAATGGTTATTTGATTATTTGCTTGGAATGGCATGTATACCGGCTCAATGACTCTATGAAGCATTTTGAGACAGTACGGTATGATATAGCGGCTCGATAATTATACAAATCATCTTGAGACAGTACGGTATGATAAATTGTGTATATACCAGCTCGGTGACTCTATATGTCATCTTGAGACGAGACGGTATGATATGCCGACTTGATGACTCTCTTTGTCATCTCGAGACATGACGGTATGATTTGGCAGCTCGGTGACTCTATATATCATCTAGAGATAGGATAATATACTATCTATATATCACCAAGGGTGAATAGTCTTGGATGTTGATCAGACTTATAGATAGTATGAAATGGGCCGACCAAGAAATGGTCGTGATGACATGTAATCGACTAGGTTGATTTTTTTTTGGTCGATTCCGACTAGGTCGATTGATTGATAGTTCGATCGCAATTGATTGGGTGATGTGATGCGATGTGTTCGTGTACATATACTAACTTGCAGGAAGAAACTGAGGACAAGGTAAGTCTTCTGACTCGTGTTGTGCTTAGGCAGCCTTGAGATGTATTGGCTTCCTAATTGGGTCTTAGGGGTAGAACTTACTAAGACATAGTCTCATCCCGGTTGTGGGACAACATTTCAGGACCCTGATGAGGAACTTGAAGAGAAAGAACCCAAAGAGGAGGACCCTGATGAGGAACCGGAGGAGGGTCCCAAGGATGAGCTGAAGTATGACCTGAATGAGGACTGAGACCTCACCCCGTTTTGCATACCCTGAGTGTGAAGTGTTATAAGATAGATCAAACTCTTGTTAATAGTATTGTAATATATATTATGAGGCTTGCCTTGTATAAAAGTGTGGTTGTGGTTTTTCAGTTGAGAAAAATATAGCCCTACTTTTCTATTTCATTGTTTTATTGACTGGAGATTTTTATCCGTTTCCGCATATATATTAAAATGAAAGGGTCGGCGATGCATCTTAGGACGTCGCTATAAATTGACCAAGGTGAGGGATGGGTACATGCCCGAAATCGGGGCGTGACACTTATAGCATTTGTACTAATTTACTCATAAATATTTTAATTGTGTCAATTGAGTCATAAATATTTTGAAAATTTGTCAATTTAATTATTTTGATCAATTTTGGTTGCAAATTGCTAACATAAACAATTTATATATATATATTTTTAAAAGATTCAATTTTTAATAATTATCTTATCTCATTTTATTTATTTTTTCTTTCCTTCATTTTTCCTTTTTCCTTCTTCTTCCACCAATATTGGGCCTTGGCAATCGACCAGAGGAGAGGGCCGACCTTGCAAGCCTCATGTGTGACTCCATCTCGCCAAATTCAATGAGGTCGAGCCTTGCTCGTGGCTGACGAGGCTCCACCTTGCTCGATCCTAGCAAGATCAAACCTCACCACCCTCGATCAAGGCTCTACCTCACTCAAGGCTAGGGAGGCTCAAGCTTGCTAGATTCTATCGGGGTTAAACTCACCAATTTCGATGAGCTTGAGCCTTGTCTAAGGCTGATTAGGTCAACCCTTCCTTGTCGAGGCTCGGTGACTAGCGAAGGAAGAAGGAAAAAGGAAAAGAAAGAAAAGAGAAAACAAGTAAAAATAAAATATTAAAAATTAACATTTTTTAAATTGTAAAAATTGTTTGTGTTGATTGTGTCGGATAAAATGACCAACATTTATGTTAAAAATTTCCAATCTAGATTGGTTGAAGGATTGAATTAACAAAATTCTAAAAGGTTTATAACTTAATTGGTATAATTGAATTTAAAATTGAATCGACATGGGCATAATAGATTTATTTATTTATTTATTTGATATTTTCCACAATATGCCGGTGTGTAAGAACGTGGGACAAGACTCTCACCAAGGGATAGCAAATGCACAAAGGAAGGGAAGCTTTCATTGAATAGTTGTCCTACAAAAGGAAGCAGCAGTTGAGTTTTGTTTGTCGGTGTGTACAGATGGAGATGGAGGATGGGTGGAGTTGATTTGTAGGCCGGCTTCTTCTACCTTCATAGCCTTCATCCACCGACTTCCCCAGCAAATTATTTCCGATAGAAGTAGGGATAGTTGCTTCTATCATACGTGCCGGACAATCTACAGCCACTAGTTCAAACTATCACGAGTTAAAGCTGCACCCCTTTAAGGTCTAGCTACCTCTTCATGTATTTTTCAGCCACTTATTCTTCTTCATCCAGGACTTGAAACTGTCTGATCGATCCAGAAAGTCTAGGAAATAGACCAATACAGTGCATCTCAGTTGACCCCTCGACTCACCGACGGCTCGACCTTTCGTTGGGCTATGACTACATGCTGTCATGTGTCATTATTCACTCTGTGCTAGAGACATTTTTTGTCTGAATGCAATCCCCGTAAATTTGTGAGATATTTTACTCAGCAGAGTAATAATTAGTGAAAGCAAGTTCCACTGTAAGGACAATTGTAGAATTTACTATTGGAAGCATACCATCTGCTACTGCTGAGGGGAACCGAATTCAAGGTCCGACAAGTTGCTGGACACGACCTGTAAAGAAAACTGGCCGCCGTTGGAGGTGTACCCCTATAGAAATGGAGACGCGACGCAGCTCCTTTGCCTCCGGTCCACCTCCACGGCCAAGCACATGCTGCCTCTGGTCCGGCACATGACCATCCGCAGCTCCAAAAGAGTTGATGGACGAAACCGACCTTAGAAATGTTGCTTGAGTCCTTAAGGCAACGATTGAAGCCAAAGGAAGTACTGCGAAAGGGTTATCGATTTTTAAGTGAATAGGTTGTAGGTTTGAAACTTACCCTAATAGAATCCGTTATAGTTTTTGGAATCTGGAACTTATCCCGTTTGCCTTGAAATCTACCCTACAACTTATCCTACTTTTTTTGTCCAATTTCAAGGTCTATCTGACAACCCGTTTTTCTTTTGTTCATTTTTTTTGGGTTTTAAGGCTTGTGCTATTTCTATCCTTTTATTGGCTCCTGACATTTTCTTTCATGTTGAATTGATTATATTATCCCTTGTGGGTTATACTCTTGACTTGAGATTACTCCTTTCTTTCTTTCTTTCTTTCTTTCTTCCCTTTTTATTCTTTTGTTTCAAATGAAATTGCCCATAATTTTTTGAAGCAATATTTACTAAGGTTAAATATGGGGCCTACTCTTGATTTAATATTATTACTTTTTTTTCCTTTTCTTTCTCCATTTGAAATAAAATCTGTGTACCTCTTTTAAAATAAATTATTTTAACAGATAGCTAACTAATTATTTGACCAAAAAAAAGAAAAAGCTATTTGTTGTGTTAATGAGTTGTATATTTTTTTTTTTATGAGGATTTATTATGCATTTCGTTTAATTGCAATTTAAATACGTGTCATTATGATGTAATTTGCGTGTTTTAACTACTCAATTTTCATTTTATCAAGTAAATCTAATAATCAAATCTTTAATTAGTTATTGTGTGATACATAAAATATTTTGAGTGATCTTGATCTGTTCTATTGTTTATAGCAATATATTTCAAAGGGATAGTCAATTAAACGAGATCCGGTTTTTCTTCTCTAACATTCAATAGAAATATTATGTTGATCACAATAATTACCTCCCTTATCGCGACCAAAAAGAACATATTTGTCTCTCATTGACACTTTTATAGGGAAAACATAACCTTGGGCTAGAGGATGCGTTTGCACACTACTGAAACGATCGTCTTGTGTTAGAAAATTACTTGAGAAAGTTTCAAATGAACTTGTTAACATTATTAATTGTTGTTCTTCATTCATAGTTTCATCGTCAACAAATACATTTAAGCTAAAAATAATGTTGTCTTCCATAGTAACTACACTACAAAAAATTATATAATGAAAAAAAAATCGTGTATAATGCATGCATTAACCTTAATATTGAAGTCGAAAAATTCACGATTGTGAGGATAATTTAGGGAAATAAGGTAAACAATTTGCAAATGGAACTAACATTTCTTTAATTTGATCTATTATTAGTGATTGCTCATATTACAACAATGGAGAATAAGTTCAAAAGAAGACAAAAATGAAGAAAATGTTGAATGTAATTGGTGTGGAAGAAGTGACAAGGGAAAAAAAAGTTGTTTGAAAGGGATGCAAGTAGTTTTGTTCTCCGGTAAAATTGAAACAAAAGAAAAAGAAGAAAAAAAGACAAGAAATAATCTTAAGTCAAGAGTGGGACTTACAAGGGATAGTATAATCAGTTCAACATAAAAATGGATGTCAGAAGCCAAAGAGGGGTGGAAAAAAGACAGTGGAATTGAATAGCGACCGTATCAACCGGATGCTTATGCAAGAGCTCTTACGCCGAAAGCAACGAATGTTCGAACTCTGCATTTGACATTATTTGGGATAAATACACTAGAAATGTCAAAAATTATGTACGATGCTCACTTTAATGCCAAGAGTTTTTTCGGATAATTTAAATGCCACTTTTTTTGAAAGAATGATCACTTAAGTGCCAATTTAGATATAGGTTGTTGGAAATCCGATATGGTTATATTTTATTAATTTCTTAGTCCTACGTGACTCACAGGCATGCCTAGTCAGCATATAAACCCTAAAAGACGCCCTCTAAAAGTTGTAAATAGGGATTTTTAGGTGCCAAATTTTGTTTAAAGTGATCACTTCAATAGTAATCGTTGTTAAAAAGCAATCAATTCAGTGCCAAGAACGCCATGTGAAAATGCCACGTGGACTAAAGTTCTTAAAAAATTTGCCAAGTCATATTATAATTTATTTATTTAAGTGTCACATAATCAATTTGGCCGAAATTTATTGTCGTTGGTACTTAAGTGGTCATTTTTCTCCGATTTGATACTTAAGTAAGCTGGTAAAAACTTTTAACACTAAAGTGAATGCCGTACATAACTTTTGCCACTTCTAATGTCCTTATTCCACATTATTCTTTATTGCTCTTACCCATCACACCACATAAAATATAGACAAACCGAGACCGGAGAAATAAAGTACTTGACAACTTGCGTATCATGCTAGATGATCACGTCCTACTTCCAGTTTGCTACAGGTGCAACGTGGTTTCTTCCTTGACAAACTTCACAAACCATTGTATCATGTCCGAATGAGCCTCCTCCGCAGACTTCACAGCAGCTTCGTCTTCGACCTTGTATCTCACCGTCCATCCATGAGAAACTTTGGGAAAGATCTTCACGAATGCATCAATCTGCACGACAGGAAGAAAAGAGTATTACGTCCAAACATCTCACACGAGAGACTACGACACAGACGGGAGTAGGATTCAGTTCAAGAATTTGAAATTCCTAGCGTGGAAGGAGCCATTGAGAACCCACAAATCACAGCGATTTATGATTTCGAGCATCACTTAGCGAGGGAAAAAATTGCTAGTGAACGAGGGCAAAACCTCATTAGTAGACAAGATAATTTATTCACGATGTTGCTGGAAATCGAAAGTTTTGGTAACAAAATATGTTCTGTTGTCTTTAAATGCCAATCAAAGTCCAACACGTTGGGCTTTCGTAGTGGACAATGGAGAGATGGGACTATGCTACTTATCCCTCGTCGAGTGTCAGCTTACGAGAAAGAACTTTTTATCTTTGAAGAACAATTTTCCATTTGTTGAAAATGTAACGCGCCATCAACTGTTCAAATAGTTTTAGTATCTAGAACGATAATAGATTTATCAGCAAGGCATACTCATACATTGATCAAAAGCAACTAGCTTTCTTACCTCGGGCTTAGCAGAGAGCACCTCTTCAAACTGTTTGAGGAGTTCAGGTGTAGACATCTGATCAATCTCAGCGCCTAGCACAGCAATAGGAACCTTGACACCTGCCGACAGACCAATCAGCAAATTTGACGTGCATACATATTTTTTTGTAGTACTTCAACTTGGTATGTATATCATAAAGCTGTGAATCTGTGTACAGTGGCAAAACGGCAAAGACATACCTTTGATATCATCAAGAGTGACAAATGAAGGGTGTAACAGCACAGCAGCTTGGACGAGCTCACACTTGGCTAACTCAACCGCAACCTTACCTGAAGAGAGAAGAAATTTTAAGATAAACAAGCATAAAGAGCGAAATTATGAGATACAACAAAATGAAATGTTATATAGAGAAATTCTTTTGTCTGATATCTTGGCCCATGGCCTGAAGATATGCTTCACATACCACCCCAGCAGAAGCCTGCCGCTCCTATTGTAGATATGCCTTTACTTTTAAGAGCTTGAATAACTGGTTTTGTATCTTCGAATCCCTTGTCCTGTAAAATTGGTGTTTAGGTTTAGGCAAAAGAGATATCTTAAGGAAGCATGCACTTTCCTCACCTAGATGAGTTCAAATGAAATTCAAACAAACCAAACACTAGCAACGAGAATAACACACCGAGAATACATGAAAACCCTTTAAATGGGACAAAGATACTCCATGGAGTAATTAAAAATTCACCAGTCGGTGAATACTCGATAGTATAGGAGGTCTACCACTCCAAAAACATTTGACGACAAAAGCTCCTTTGTACAAGCTATAAGACCCCAACCTCCACCGACATTATTGTCCTCAATCTACAAGACTACAAGCTCCAAATTATCAAGCATGTAAGACCACTCTTAGGAGCTATAAAACTCTCTAAAGTCAGTCACTATGTAACAAGCCATCTTAATCCAAGTGAGCCGAGCCACTAAAAGGAGTATTCAAATAACCATACAAAATGGAGCTCGTTTGGGAGTGGCTAATTTATGAATCAATCAAAAAGGCCTCTTCTATCTCATGTGTAAATTGGGAAGTCCCAAACTTCTCCACTTAAAACATTCACATTCTCATCAATATTGGCCAATGACCCGCAACAATGGTACTATTCTAGATATCATTCGATCCATTCTCGTTCCTTCGCTATCCTATATGCCTATAAGGAGCTGTCCATTTTTAGAGTTCTTTTGTTTCGACAGTCACTCTCTGCCCTAATTAGATCAACTGCATACTCCATCCTTGAGTCGCATGTCCACTTGAGAGGTTTTCTTGAGTGATTCATAAGGAAGAGGAAGACCTACTCCACAGATAGTCAACAATTTCTTTGGTTACTTGAGTACCCTTTTGAGGGCTTGACACGGTGGATTCAGGTGGTTTTACACACATGGTATCGGAGGAAAACCCCAATTGGTAGACATGTGGCTTCAAGATAGACTAGGCCCCTAGCCAATCGGATGAAAGCAGGGAGTGATCGTCAGCAAGGGGGCTCGGTAAGGTACAACTCCTAGAAGGCTTTTATGATAGCAAGGGGCAAGATGTATCGAGTCCCACATCTGATATTGGAAATTTGCTCAGGGATATGATCTGACACAGACGAGGAAGTAAGTGCTTTAACTTGAAGAGTTTGTGATACATCAAGTCCCATATTGGACAGGAGGGGGCCCTTAACTATTCACCAGCTTATTTGGTCACTTAGACATTCCTTTTAGGGTTTTGGCCTAGGTAAGACAAATCTAGTCATGACATACCACCTTGTCAAAGAAGAAAGTAAACAAACAACTGTAGAGATAATATTACTTCCGTTGTATAAAAAATCCTAGCCCATCCTTATATTCTTTTCTCTCTTAGGTGGATCATGTGAATTCTATTAGAAGTTTTAAGATTTGTATGAGAAAAGAGAACATACAGTTCCATGGTCTTTTATCCAAACCATGAAAGGCCTCTCATGATTCTCAGGTGCAAAGGGATCTCCACAGAAATAGTCAGGAACAACCACATAGAAACCAGCAGCGGCAACTTTGTCCGCAAGTTTCCTGCAAATTCGGAAGCATTGCGACGGTTAAGTTTTAGGAAGAAGTCACGAATTAACACCAGATACTGTTATTATGCAAACATGACAGAAAATCATCCATCACACTTCTCTGATGAACATATTTAGGAATCCAGCTAATGGCAAATGGTCTGTTACCTCAAATTCGGAGCTTCATACCCTGCACCATCAAGACCCAGATATCAAATTAGAATCCCATGTATACGAGACAAATAGTAATACACATTCTCTGGCCAACGACAAAGTGAATTAAATCCACCCTGTCTCCACATTACAACTTCCAGACTCGAGAATGCAGAAAAAAAAGAAAAAAAGAGAGGAAAGTTTCGAGAAAAAGATTGGAAAAGTGTGAATACACACGCATTTCACAAAAGAAGGAAACGAGAACTAAACTGAAGTCAACCATTGACTGCAACTAGTCATTTTCCATCACAAGTCGACCTTCCCCAATCGACATTAAGCTCAAGTCTCATCGCCCACAACCACAAAAAGGAAACTGGAAACCATCCTTCACTAAACCCCCCTATAAAAATCCTATCAGACGGCAATAAACGAAGCCCCTTCATATTGCGCAGCCAAGAACTGCAACAAAACAGGAAGAAAAAAGAAGAGGAGACAACTTCCACAAGTGCAAAATTACGCACCGAAGACGTCGGACAGCAGGAGGATCGCGAGCTTGGAGTCTTGCGAGCCGACCACATAGGCGTCGAGGCCACCCAGTTGCTCAACGCGTCCCGCTCCGCTACTCGGATCAAGGGTCGGTGGGTTCGTGCAGCACTGTGGACCAGACATTGCTATGAATAAGAATATTCTTCCCTTCGATGATCGACGATGAACGTGGGGAGAAGGTGAACGAGGCGTGGATTTATAATTCTCTTACTTTGCATCACCCGTGACGCCAGGACGCGCGCTATCTGGAAAAATAAGGTTTTGCTTATTTTTTCTTTTGACCGGACGTTGTCCCTCGAATAATTCCAAAGTAGAAAAGAACCATATTGGTGTCAATTAATTTCAAAATTTAGAAAGAGAGTTTCAACTGAAATTTGCTTCCGTCAATCAGCAATTCGGACACGGCCGGTTGCTGCGACAGTCTTATAAAATTTTTACATAACGTTAAAATAAGATATTGTATTTAAAATTTCATATAATTTTGATTGTTAGTTTGCAAATAAAATTGGGAGATCGTATATTAATTTGTCTGCATAAACGTCTAGGTTAATAGATAGTATGGCATGAAAACGAAAAATAGTGGGTTCAAATAGTTGTAGAACACTGTACTTATGGCTAGATGGACAATCCAATTTGCATTTCTCATGTGTTGTTGAATCTTGCACCTTTATAAGTTGCTTTAATTTCTCCGGGCATAGATGCTAACCTGCTCAAAAGCGAACACGGAATCTAAATCAGTCCAAGTACACATAAGTACATTTGTTAAAATAGGTTACAAACCCATTTCTTAACTCAAATTTGATGGGTTGAGTTATTATATGCATTAACTCAGTAAATGAGCTATAAATGAATTTAAAATGTTAAAACCCAAGATGATATGAGTGTTAAATAAGTTTCCAATTTACTTATATCCAACCCACTCCTATTACTCTTTCTTTACTCTCTATTGCCTTTACTCGATTTTGTGCTTGCTCACCCCATGCTCTCCTAACATGGATTTGTTATTTTTTTTTTTGTGTTTTTTTTTTTAATTGGATTTAGTATAGAAGTGTTTTAGCAATATTGGTTGGGTCAATATGAGTTGGGTTGGGTCGTTAGATTTGTATTGCTTTTACTCGATCTCGCACTCACTCACTCCGTGCTCTCACCTTAATTTGGGTATTGGTGTTTTTAAATTGAATTAAATATAGAAGTGTGCTAAGACTTGAATTTTGGTGACCCGATCATCATTTATTGCATGAAAAATTAAGGATGGTTTTACCCCCTAAACAAAAATATTAGAATTAAATTGCACAACACATAGTTTTTGGAGCATTTACTATTTATTTTATATTTACATTATTTGCATTAGCATTGGATTGGCGGTAGATGGTCATGAACTTAAAAGTGAACGGATTGAGCCCACGTAGTAGCACAAAATTTGGCCAGCATTGGGGGACCAACTGGGCGAAACTTGCATGCGAAGACAGGCCAATTTGAGGTTAATTTAATCTAGTTTCAGCCTATGGGAGTTAATTAGAGAGAGAGAGAGAGAGAGAGAGAGAGAGAGAGAGAGAGAGAGAGAGCACTTTCCGCCGTTGGTGTCGCCACGAGATTGTGGCCCATTGCCGTGCCTCTTAATCGATGAAAAAGTCATGAAGCCATGCCCTTGTGATCGTGATCCTCTGGTGTCATCAAGGAAGCAGCTCAGTCAAAACGTCCAGTATAATCCTGCGAGCATCAAAGCAGCCACAATCCAACGCCCAGCGAATCTTGCCGCACGCTGACAGCCCCGTCGATACCTGTCCATCAATTCCAGAACCGACAAGCTTTCTCGACGCCCGTGGACTTCTCGTTGCCGGCTATCCTCTTTGACCCATTCGAATACGTCAAAGTTGCTGATTTGATTTGCTCGTGCGCTCGTTCAAGAATTAATTATTACACCGAGACCGCTGATGGAACGTCAACCCTTCACTGCGTGCTCGTCTTCAGCAAACCGATCTCTGGGACAACTCTAATTACGTCGTGTCCGCTGGAGAGTTGTTGCTAAAACAGAAAAAGAAAGGATCTAAATTAGTTGCGCTTGTTTAGGATAAGGTTGGCTCTAAATCCTTTTTTTAAATTCACTCACATCTTTACTATAGTCATCGATCGATCCATTTGTAACGACTGAACCTCCAGTACTTGGTGGCTAGTATGGTCATAGTTAGTCATACCCCAGGACTTCAATGCTCTGATCCAATCATCGACAATCAAACTCGAGTTGACTCGCCTCGTATCTAATACTCCAAATTACATTGAGATTCAAGCAATATAGCTTTGTCTTCATTCATTGACGATCAAACTAGGGTTGACTTGTTTCATGTCAATAAGTACATTGAGATTCAAGCAATATAGCTTTGCGATAGATTTCTTGTGAAAAAGTGGAGATATGCATGAAAACCTAGTTTTTTTTTTTTTTTTGGGTGAAAAAGTGAGAACATATGCATGAACACTGAATTTTGACCTCATCTGACATTGAACAGCTTACTCATAGGTTGTCCGTCACTGAATTTGAAGTGAATCGAGGTATTCGGTCGTAAGAAGTAAATAGTCGATATCTTTCTTATCTTATACTAGACCTGTTGACATTATTCTTTACAGCTCTTACATATTACACCACATAAAGTCCAGATAATTTGAGAGACGAGAAATATGCGTCCTGACAACTCGTATATCATCATACTCTATAATCACATCCTACTTCCAATTTACTATTGGTGGGATGTGGTGTTTTACTTGACAAACTTCACAAACCATTGTATCATGTCTGAATGTGCCTCCATCGCAGCAGCTTCATCTTCAACCTTGTATCTTATCGTCCATCCGTGAGAAGTTTTAGGATAGATCTTCACGAATCCATCCACCTGAATGACAAGAACAAAAGAGAAACATTTCCAAACGTGTCTTGCGAGAGACTACAATACAGAAAATCCTGGTATGGAAAGAGCCATTGAAACCCCACAAATCACAATGATTGATGGTTTGATTTGAGAATCCGAAAATCCTGGTATGGAAGAGCCATTGAAACCCCACAAATCACAATGATTGATGGTATTGCATCAATTGAAGAGGGCAAAATATTATATGGTGAACAACGGCATAAAGCTCATTTACAGACAAGATACTTCATGATGTTCTCGGAAACCGACAGGTTTAATAACAACATTCGCACTAGCCCCAAAAAAACGAAGTGATTGACGATAATTGCATCTGATCAGATAACTTTGCCCAGTCTTATCTTGTCTTTAAATGGCAATCAGAGTCAAGCACGTTGGGCTTTCATGTTGGATAATGGAGAGATGGGACCATGCTACTTATTCCTCGCTAAGTAGCAGCTTAAAATGAAAGAAATTTATCTTTTCAAGACTAGTCTTCCATTTGCTAAGCATGTCTAGCATCATCAGCTTTTCGAATAGTGTAGCATCTGGAACAATCTCAGATTTATCAGAAGGCATACTTATGCATAGAATAAAAGCAATGGGCTTTCTTACCTCGGACTTAGCAGCAAGCACCTCTTCAAACTGTTTGAGGAGTTCAAGTGGAGAAAAACGATCAATCTCAGCTCCCAGCACAGCAATAGGAACCTTAACCTCTGCCACAGACCAATTAGATGAATAAACTAGTGCGAAAGTGCACAAAGAAAATGCTAGACAGACCCTATTTGGGCCCCGCTTAACAGTCTTGAATTGGCTCACTAAGGTCTACAGACATTCTTTTTCTGGGTAACTGGAATAAAATGGTTTTACAATGCTCCTTTTCGGACCACAGTGCTCATGCACTCATGGATTTGAACAATCATGAGAGGGAGGGCTAAATAAGCAGAGAAAGTGCAACTGCCCTAGATTGTAAAACAAACATCAGGAAAAGGGAGTTTTTACATAAAGAGGCGGATAATACCAATTGCCCTCATTTTACAGTATACTCTAGTTTGAATAAATGCAACTTGATGTGCATACTCATTTTTCACAATACTTTAACTTGTTTTGCATATCATGAAGCTGTGAAGTCTGTGTACGATTGTGAAATGGCATAGTCATACCTTTGATATCATCAAGAGTGACAAATGCAGGGTGCAATAGCACGGCAGCTTGGATGAGCTCACACTTAGCCAACTCAACCGCAACCTTAGCTGAAGAGAAAAGACAATTTAAGATAAGTCATCATAAAGAACAATACCATGAGATAAAAAAGATGAAATGTTATGCAGAGATATTTCTATTGTCTGAGATGTTGGTCCAGATATGCTTCACTTACCGCCCCAGCAGAAGCCTGCTGCCCCTATCTTAGATATGCCTTTACTTTTCAGAGCTTGAATAATTGGTTTTGTAGCTTCAAATCCCTTATCCTGTAAAATTGGTGTTAAAGCTTTAAGCAAAGGAGATATCTACAGGGAGCATGCACCTTCCACACCTAGATGAGTATAAATTAAATTCAGCAAAACCGAAAACTTGCCAATATAGACAAACTCTAACACACCAAGGACACATGGAAAAACCCTTTCAATGGGCCAAGGAAAGACCACGGAATAATGGAGTTCATTACTTAGTATGATTAATCAAGAGTATAGGATGTCTACCACACCAAAAAAGAGTTTAGCGACAGAAGATCCTTTCTACAAAGCATGTGTAAAACCACTCCCTAGGAGCCATCTCACAATACCATGTAATAGCCCGACCATATCCTCGTGAGCCGATCGACAACATAAGGAGCTGTCCATTTTTAGAGTCCTTTTGTCTCGGCAATTGCTTCCCACCCTAATCAGATCGACTGCATGGTCCATTCTCGAGTCACATGTCTGCTTGAGAGATTTTCTCGAGCGATTCATAAGTAAGACCTACCCTACAATTAGTCAACACTTTCTTTTTGTCTTACTTGAGCACTCTTTTAATGGCTTGACACAGTGGATTCAAGTGGTTTTCCACACATGGTATCAGAGCAAAACGCCTCCGGTAGATGTGTGGCTTTAGGACGAACTAGGGCCCTAGTCGATCAGATGAAAGTGGGGAATGATCGTCGGCATGAGGGCTCAATGAGGCACGGCTCTTAACAGGCTTCTATGATGGCAAGGGGCAAGATGGACCGAGTCCCACATCGAATAGGAGAAATTTGCTCAGGATATGATCTGACACTGATGAGGAAGTCAGTGCTTTAACGGGAGGACTTTGACACCTCATATGTATGATATGAGAAAAGAGAACATACAGTTCCATGATCCTTTATCCAAACCATCAAAGGCCTCTCAGGATTCTCAGGAACATAGGGATCTCCATAGAAATAGTCAGGAACAACCACGTGAAAACCAGCAGCTGCAACTTTGTCCGCAAGTTTCCTGCAAATTCAGAAGCATCGTTACGGTTAAGTTATAGGAAGAAGTCACGAATTAACACCAGATACTGTTATTGGACATTGTACTTCCATTTTATGCAAACATGACAGAAAATCATCCATCACACTTCTCTGATGAACATATTCGTGAATCCAGCTAGACAGCAAATGGTTACCTCAAATTCGGAGCTTCATACCCTGTGAGAAAGATGAAGAACTTCAAACAAAATCAAGTGAACAACTCTGAAGACAACTTGTATTTCCGAATGATGATCATATCATTGTATCTCAGTACAATTGGAAGACAGAATATGAATAAACTTCTGTTGTTCTATCTTCTAAGATCAAATGTACTTATCTTGCTTCAGTGTTTCGGATTTGAGCTGTTCTTCATCCTCCGAAACTTTCTTTTCTTTAGTATCAAGATCCTTTCTGCAATTGTTGATGACCCTGATACCTTGTTCTCTCAATTCTTGCGACTTCTCTCTCTATACATCTATCTATCTTCATTACTTCTTATGTAAAGCAAAGCAGAGTATTTATACCAGGATATGTAACAGAACTTAGTTACAAAGGAAAAACAGAATATAGTAACTACTTTAACAGAAAGAATCTATTTGACTAAGCTTTAAGACTTTGGCAATCCGAGTCATTAAGCCCTCAAGCATCTTCGTTCATTGATCATCGCGATCCGAGTCATTAAGCCCTCGAGCATCTTTGTTCATTGATCATCGATCCAGGCATCTTTGTTCATTGATCACCTAGATCCAGGTCCTCTGTTTGGTCCTCTGTTTTTGCTTCTGTATTGAGTATCTTCGTTTCTTTATACTTAACATCCCCCCGCAAATTGGGAAGGGGATTGAATCCCATTCCTAATTTGGTGCGAAGAGACAGATGAGCTGAGTGAGAAAGAGACTTAGTGAATATGTCAGCTACTTGAAGATGACTTGGAACATGGTGAATAGAAATGGAACCAGATGATACTTTTTTCTCGAACAAAGTGGAAGTCAACTTCTATGTGCTTTGTTCGTGCATGTAGGACAGGATTGGCTGTGAGGGAAATAGCTGATTTATTGTCACAGAATAATGATGTAGCTTTGGTGAGAGGAATTCCAATATCGCGTAGAACAAAACCAATCCAAGTTAACTCAGCTGTTGTAGATGCTAATGCTCGATATTCAGCTTCTGTGGAGGACTTTGAAACAGTAGTTTGTTTCTTGGCTGACCATGAAATCAAGTTTGAGCCTAAGAAGGTGCAAAATCCTGTAGTAGATCGTCGAGTAATAGGACAACCTGCCCAATTAGCATCTGAAAAACCATAGAGATTTGTTAAACTGTTAGAGTGAAGATAATAGCCAAGATGAACAGTTCCTTTGACATATCTTAACACTCGTTTTAATTGATGAAGATCGGCCATTGTGGGATGTTGCATCTTCTGACAGAGGAGATTTGTTGCAAATGCTAGATCTGGTCGAGTGATAGTTAAGTATTGAAGACCTCCTACCAAACTTCTGTATTCAGTAGGATCCATCAGAGGAACTTCAGCATTTGTCATAATAATTGGCCGTAATGGCAGAGGTGTAGAAATTGGTTTGCAATCCATCATTCGTGCTCGTCTGAGTAGATCAACTGCATATTTTGTTTGACATAAGAACAAGTTCTGTAGTGTATGTTTCACTTCAATACCTAGGAAGTAATGAATATAGCCGAGATCTTTCATTTGGAAGTGAAGACTAAGATTCTGGATTAATGCAGTTAAGAATTGAGTAGAGCTCCCTGTAAGAATGATATCATCAACATACAGAAGTAATAATACTGTATCTGATTCAGTACGAAGCACAAACAGAGATGGGTCACCGTATCACTGAGACAAAGCCAATTTCAAGAAGAAAGTTGCTGAATTTGTCAAACCAGGCTCTTGGTGCTTGTCGAAGTCCATATAATGACTTGTGAAGAAGACAGACATGGCTTGATTGTTGAGAATCAATGAAGCCAGGTGGCTGTTCCATGTAAACAATTTCATTTAAATCTCCATGAAGAAATGCATTCTTCACATCAAGTTGGTGTATTGTCCATTTCCTTGTGAGAGCTATAGAAAGTACTATACGTATTGTAGCATGTTTTACAACTGGACTGAATGTTTCAGTAAAATCCAGTCCTGCTTCCTAATGGAATCCTTTGGCTACCAGACGAGCCTTGAGTCTTTCTAGACTACCATCTGGTGTGAGTTTAGTCTTAAACACCCACTTACAGCCTACAACATTCATCTGGTCTGTTCTTGGAACTAATGTCCAAGTATGATTATTATGGAGGGCATTCATCTCTTCTTGCATAGCATTGTACCATCCTGTATCAGTTAATGCAGCCTTAATGGATCTTGGTTCCATAGGAACATGATACTCAGCCAAGCAAGCATACCTTGGATTTGGCTTGATAATACCTGATCTGAGTCGGGTCTGCATAGGATGACTACTAACATTTCTCTGAGAAGAAGATAGATCACGAGTATGTTGTTCTGTGTCAGAACTAGTATTGCTAGGTAGAGTATTTGAGAAAGATGAAGAATTCTCGACCGGATTGAGTTTACGTGATATCATCATTTTGCCTTGATGTCGAGGAATATCTTGGAACCGTATTGATGCTTGATGAAGTCTATTGATGCATCTCGCTGATTTTCATAATTATCCATAGTAGGATGATATTGACTTCTCCCTTCGATCGATGGGAAATACTTTGCTTTGCTTTGTATCCTTGTTTGAAGATTCGAGCAATTTGACTCCTTCAATCCACTGTCTATACAAAGGAGTATATTGACCATATTCATTGATCACAGTTTTTGTGAAAGGAAATGATGTTTCATCGAAAGTAACATGTCTACTGATATATATACGATTATCAGTAGGTACAAGGCATCTATAGCCTTTATGCATATCACTGTATCCTAGAAAAATACAGGGAAGTGATATGGGATCGAACTTGTGTCTTGAATATGATCTTAAGCATGGATAACATGCACAACCAAATACCCGTAAATGATCATACTGTGGCTGAGTATTATGAATCTTTCTATATGGTGTATCCATGTTTAGCTTTGGTGTTGGAAGTCTGTTTATGATGTAGTTTGCTGTAACAAATGCATCGACCCAAAACTTTAGTGGGATCTTGGAATGATATAGCATAGCCAATCCCAATTCAACAATATGTCTATGTTTTCTTTCAGAAACTCCATTCTGTTTAGGAGTGTGAGGACAAGATAGTCATGTTGTTTTATTCCACAACTTTGCGATGATCTTGAAACCTTCTACTTACAAACTCTCCCCCTCCATCACTTTGAAAGATTTTGATCTTGTGATTGTATTGTTTTTCGACTAATGTCTGAAATCGACTAAAGATATCAAAGAATTTAGATTTCAACTTCATTGGATATAACCAACTGTATCGTGAGAAATTGTCAACAAAAATCACATAATATCTAAACTTTTGCAAGGAGTCTATCGGTGATGGTCCCCGGATGTCACAAAGTGGACTTTTTCTAATGATGAAGTTGATATGGAATTCGACAAAGGAAATGATAGAGCTGTACTTTTAGCTATTTGACACCTGCTGCAAATGTTTGAAGAAACTGAAGTAATCAAGTAACATGAATCAGTTTCGATGATGTAGATAATCCACTATTTGAGTATTCGCATGAGCCAATCTTTGGTGCCATACTTCGCATTGACGCTTTCGACTTTGAGTGAAAAAGGTCATTGCAGTCCGTGTATTGACTTGATAAAGGCCCTTAGTCTTCTTTCCGAGCTGAATTGTTGCCTTGGTATTGTTGTCCTTTACATAAACACCAAGTTTATCAAAGATAAAAGTGCAAGGGTAGTCATCGATAAGCTTAGATACGAAAGAAGATTCTTCTTTATTTCGGTACTATAAGAACATCATTAAGAGGTAATGTGTTTACTTCTTTTCGGGTAAGTGTTACCAATGTGTGTAACAGTAAACAAGATCCATTTCCAACCATTACTATATCGAGACCTTGATATTTAGAAGAAGTATGAAGAATACCGAATTCGAACGATATGAGCAGTGGCTCCTGTGTCAGGGTACCATTCACTTCCTTTTGGATCTTCAATATGAATTGCTGTCAGAGCTGCTGGAATCTCTTCTACTTGATAGGAATTGTCAAAATGGTACCAACAGCGGAGAGCATCATGCCCAGGTCGCTTACATATTTGACATTCTAGTCTAGCAACCTCTGTGTCTTTCTCATCCTGCAACCTTTCCTTTGAGTTTAACAGAGGAGGATAAGATTTGTTGTTTTGATACCTTTGAGGTTGTGTGGCATAAGGTCGAAATCCCTGTGTTGTTGGAGGAAAGACATTCTTTTGCCTTAGATATGTTAGCTGGGTTCACTCCTATGTGGAGGAAGCCCATGAGTTCTGAAGCCCAAAAAGGCTTGAGCCCATATAATAAGTTATATGAGGAAATATGGTTTCTCACTATTTATATAAAGGAGGTAGCAGCAGAAGAAATAGTAACAAGAGAAAAAGAGAAAAAAATGCTGGGGTTTGGGGGCAATATCTCGATTTACATCAAGCTGGCGTTGGAGGTCGATTCGTGGTCCGATTGAGCTGAAATTTTGTCAGCATGTTCGTGGCGCAATTTTATCGAATCTGAACGGTTTGATTTTCGTCTGAAGCTCCCTACATCAGGTTTTTCGTGGATTGATCAAAACTTGCGTTTTTGGTCGATTTATCCTTGATCTCTTGTGAAGTTCACGTGTATTGCCAAGAATTATGTTCTTGAGGTGTTTGCTGCTATGTACCTCTAGTATTTGCTAGAGAAGAATAATTTTATTGATAGTGAAGATTTTCAGGTGGACTCCGGTCCCGTGGTTTTTTATCTCCTCACATTGAGGAGGTTTTCCACGTAAAAAAATCGTCTTGTGTTCGCGTGCTTGGTTATTTTACTCTACTATATCGATTCCTATTAGGTTTACACAAGAGGGGAGATTATTTTATTCCGATTTGATTCGATATTGTTCGAATTATTACCTCCCATCCGAGTGGTATCGTCGTTATTGCTTGATTTTTCTGCCTTGTGTTGAACAATGGAAACGAATATGAGTAGAATGGTTACACTGAATTATCATATTTGGAAAGGGAAGATGAAAGATCTTTTATATGTGAAAGATTTTTATTTGGAGAAAAGAATAAAATTGATGTTGAATGGTCTATATTTCATCGAAGTGTGTGGTTATATCGGGCTGAACCATATTATTGAGGAAACACATTTGAATGGGATAAGCTCGAACAGTTATATGCTCGAAAGACTGGGAATAATAAGTTATTTTTGATAAAACAGATGATGGCTTTGAGATATCATGATGGTACTCGTTTGATCGATCATTTAAATTCTTTTCAAGGAATTATAAATCAGTTGGCTGCGATGGGAATCAAGTTTGATGATGAGATACAAGCACTATGGTTGCTTGGTACTTTGCCGGACTCATGGGAGACGTTTCGAACATCTTTGTCTAATTCTGCCCGAATGGTACAATTACCATGGATTTAGCCAAGAGTAGTATTTTGAATGAAGAGATGAGAAGGAAGACACGGATCATCCTCTTCACATTCTGATGCCTTGGTTGTTGAGAAAAGGGGAGAAGTGAGTCTCGAGGTCCGAGAAATAGAGATAAAAGTCGAGACAAAAGCAGAGGTAAGTATAATAAATTTGCTAATGTTGAGTGCCATTATTGCCATCGAAGGACATATTCGGAGGTTTTGTCGCGAGTTAAAAATGGACAAACAAAAGGAGAAAGGTAAAGAAAAGAAAAGTGATGATGACGTTGATGACAATCGTGTTGCTGCACTTAAAGAAGACTTTCTCACTATTTTTGATGGTGATGTGGTGAATTTTGTTTCTCATGAGACCAGTTGGGTAATTGATAGTGGTGCATCCGTTCATGCTACGTATCGTAGAGATTTCTTTACATCATACAGTCGTGTGACTTCGGATCTGTGAAGATGGGAAACAATGGACTAGCTCAAGTCGTAGGCATCGGTGATGTGTGCCTAGAAACCAGCAATGGCACAAGGTTAGTATTGAATAATGTTAAACATATACCGATATCTGCTTGAATTTGATTTCTACGGGTAAGTTGGATGATGAGGGGTATTGCAGCACCTTCGATAATGGTCAATGGAAACTTACCAAAGGTTCTCTTGTTGTGGCTAGAGGTGAAAAATATTCTTCGTTATACATTATGCGAGGCAAAGTTGTCTACGACAAAATTAATGCGTAGATAGCGAAGATGTTGCTTTGAGTTATGGCATAAGAGGCTCAAATCACATCGGAGAAGGGTTTGTCAATATTGGCCAAAAAGAAGCTCCTTTCGGGATTGAAAAGTTCAGCGCTAAAGAAGTGTGCTCACTTTAGCAGGAAAACGGAAACGCAGTTGCATTTAAAAGCTCCCCTCCTTCAAGAAAGTCAGGTATACTAGATTTAGTGCATTCTGATGTTTGCGGTCCTATGAAAACAAAATCACTTGGTGGCTCTCTTTATTTTGTTACCTTCATAGATGATTTTTCAAGGAAAATTTGGATTTATACCTTGAAAACTAAAAATCAAGTGTTAGATGCTTTTAAGCAATTTCGGGCTTCGGTTGAGAGACAGACCGAAAGAAATTGAAATGTATCGGAACCGATAACGGGGAGAGTATATTGGACCTTTTGATGAATACTGCGAGACAACAAGGTATTCGACATCAAAAGACACCTCCCAAGACGCCTCGGTTAAATGGCTTAGGCTGAGAGAATGAACAGAACATTGGTTGAAAGGGTAAGATGCTTACTTTCACGATCAAAGCTATCTGGATCCTTTTGGGGTGAGGCTTTAAGTACAGTTGTGCATATATTAAATCTTACTCCATGCATTCCTTTAGAGTTTGATGTTCCTAATAGAGTTTGGACAGGCAAAGAAGTTTCTTATGATTATTTGCGTGTATTTGGGTGCAAAGCATTTGTGCATGTTCCCAAAGATGAGAGGTCTAAATTTGATGTGAAAACACGACAAAGGTGCATATTTATTGGTTATGGACAGGATATGCTTGGCTACAAATTTTATGATCCACTTGAAAAGAAAATTGTAAGAAGCGAGACGTTGTGTTTATGGAAGATCAAACAATAGAGGATATTGAGAAATCAAAGATGATTTCAGCACCACGGTTAGTGATAATCTGGTTGATTTAGATCCAGTTCCTCTTACAAATATCCCTACACAAAGTTGATGAAGAGCAACGGGGAAGTCAATGTTCCAAATAATGCACATGTTCCTGAACATGTTGAGATAGATAATACTATTCCTGAACCAGAGGCTCAATTAGATGTTCCACTGGATGTTCCAGTCCGGAGATCCATTAGAGACCGACGACCTTCCACCAGGTATTCTGAAGATGAGTATGTATTATTGACTGATGCAGGTGAACCAGAGTGCTATGCAGAAGCAATAGAAGATGAGTACAAAAACAATTGGTTCGATGCTATGCAAGATGAGATGCAGTCACTTTATGATAATCATACTTTTGAATTGGTGAAGTTACCTAAAGGTAAAAGAGCTTTGAAGAACAAGTGGGTATATAGGTTGAAGCAAGATGAACATACTTTACAACCACGGTACAAAGCTAGATTGGTTGTTAAGGGATTCGGTCGAGAAAAGGGTATTGATTTTGATGATATATTTTCTCCGGTAGTAAAAATGTCTTCTATCCGTGTGGTACTAGGCTTGGCAGCTAGCCTAGATTTAGAAATTGAGCAAATGGATGTTAAAACAGCCTTCCTACATGGTGACTTGGAGGAAGAGATATACATGGAACAACCCGAGGGTTTCAAAGTGAAAGGGAAAGAGGATTATGTGTGCAAATTGAAGAAAAGTCTCTATGGCCTAAAACAAGCACCGAGACAAGTGGTATAAGAAATTTGCGCGCTTATGACAGAACGGGGCTATAAGAAGACTTCCTCGGATAACGTGTGTTTGTCCAAAATTTTTCTGATGGTGACTTTATTATTCTCTTGCTTTATGTTGATGATATGCCGATTGTTGGCGGGAATGCTTTAAGAATTGAGTTATTGAAGAAACAATTGAGCAAGTCTTTTGCCATGAAAGACTTGGGCTCGGCGAAGCAGATTCTTGGCATTAGAATTACCCGAGACAGAGATGCTAAAAAGTTATTTTTATCGCAAGAGAAATATATCGAGAAGATCCTTCGAGAAATTTTACATGGACAAGGCTAAAGTGGTTAGTACTCCTCTTGCTGCCCACTTTAAGTTAAATATGATGCAAAGTCCTACAACTGATAAAGAAAAGAAAGATATGGAAAGTGTTCCATATGCTTCAGCCGTAGGAAGCTTAATGTATGCGATGGTATGTACACGCCCGTACTTGGCGCATGCGATTGGCGTTGTTAGTCGCTATTTGTCAAATCCAGTGCAGAGCACTGGAATGCGGTGAAGTGGATTATGAGGTATCTTCGGGGAACTTCAAATTTGAAACTCGGTTTCGGGACCGGGAAACTTGAGTTAGTTGGATACACAGATTCCGACTTGGCAGGGAGATATTGATACTCGTAAATCTACTTCTGGTTATTTGATTTCTTTTGCGGGTGGAGCTGTGTCATGGAAGTCAAGGTTGCGTAAGTGTGTTGCACTTTCTACAACCGAAGCTGAATTTATTGCGGTGATCAAGCTAGTAAAGAGATGCTATGGATGAAGAAGTTCTTAGAAGAACTTGGGTTCAAGCAAAAGAGGTATGTGCTATTTTGTGATAATCAAAGCGCAATTCATCTTGGTAAGAATTCATCTTTTCATTCTAGATCGAAACATATTGATGTTAGATATCATTGAATAAGAGATGTTCTAGATGAAAAGTTGTTGGAACTCGAGAAAATTCATACGGATCATAATGGCTCCGATATGATGACGAAGACTCTACCAAGAGAGAAGCTTGAACATTGCCGTTTGATAGCAGGGGATGGTGAATCCCTCCACATTGTCGTGAGGGGGAGATTTGTTAGCTGGGTTCACTCCTATGTGGAGGAAGCCCAATGAGTTACTGCAAGCCCAAAAAGGGCTTGAGCCCATATAATAAGTTATATGAGGAAATATGGTTTCTCACTATTTATATAAAGGAGGTAGCAGAGAAAAGGAAATAGTAACAAGAGAAAAAGCAGAAAATCGGGGTTTGGGGCAATATCTCGATTTATATCAAGCTGGCGTTGGAGGTCGATTCGTGGTCCGATTGAGCTGAAATTTTGTCAGCATGTTCGTGGCGCAATTTTATCGAATCTGAACGGTTTGATTTTCGTCTGAAGCTCCCTACATCAGGTTTTTCGTGGATTGATCAAAACTTGCGTTTTTGGTCGATTTATCCTTGATCTCTTGTGAAGTTCACGTGTATTGCCAAGAATTATGTTCTTGAGGTGTTTGCTGCTATGTACCTCTAGTATTTGCTAGAGAAGAATAATTTTATTGATAGTGAAGATTTTCAGGTGGACTCACCCCTGGTTTTTTATCTCCTCACATTGAGGAGGTTTTCCACGTAAAAAAATCGTCTTGTGTTCGCGTGCTTGGTTATTTTACTCTACTATATCGATTCCTAAGGTTTACACAAGAGGGGAGATTATTTTATTCCGCTGCGTTGATTCGATATTGTTCGAGATATTTCTTCATCAAGATATTGATCTCCCGGTCTTTGAAATGCTGCATTTTCTCGTACATTTCTTTCGAATCCAATCGTTCTTTGGCTTCCTCGAAAAACTAGGCCACCCCTATAACTTCCTCTCGAGCTAGAAAACCAGTAGGTTGTGAAAGATATTCTTCATCGATTTCTTTAGGATACATTTGAATTTTCTTTGGCCAAAATAGTATATTAGGTCTTTTGTAGTAGGTCTTCATTCTGGATTCAAATCTCTCTAGTTGAGCTATAACTTCATCATAGTCAGGTTGGGGCTTCAAACAATATATGGTGGTTCGAAGTTGTTCATATTCTGGACCTAGTCCTTCTAGTATACCAAAGATCTTGGTTATTTCATCTACTGGTTTACCAATAGCATTCAACGATCACATATATTTTTGTATTCTCTCGAGATAAGTCGAGAGGTTTTGATCAAGTTTAAAGCGGATCGTAATTTTCCTCTAAGATCGAACTCCTTTGCTATTGATTTTTGTGTAAATCGTTTTAGAAGAGACTGCCATACCTCAAAGGATGTTTCTAAACCAATGATTAGACTTAGAATATTCTCAGTGACAGCCCCACTAATCCATGATGAGATCAATTGATCTGTTCTTGTCCAATCAATGTAATCAGGATTAACAAGTTCTGAGTCACATCCTTCATCATCGTTGTGCAACATTCGTGAAGGAGCTACAACATCACCATTAACAAAACCGAAGAGGTCTTGACTCTTCAGAAACCTTTGAATTTGAGCTTGCCACAACAGAAAATTGTCTTCGGCGAGCTTGATTGTAACAAAGTTCGAGATGTTTACGTGAATTGGAAAAGGATATTTTGGTGATCTTATTGCCATTGCTTCAAACTTTCAGATCAAACCAAGTTATACAAACAACCTACAGCTCTGATACCATGAGAAAGATGAAGAACTTCAAACAAAATCAAGTGAACAACTCTGAAGACAACTTGTATTTCCGAATGATGATCATATCATTGTATCTCGGACAATTGGAAGACAGAATATGAATAAACTTCTGTTGTTCTATCTTCTAAGATCAAATGTACTTATCTTGCTTCAGTGTTTCGGATTTGAGCTGTTCTTCATCCTCCGAAACTTTCTTTTCTTTAGTATCAAGATCCTTTCTGCAATTGTTGATGACCCTGATACCTTGTTCTCTCAATTCTTGCGACTTCTCTCTCTCTATACATCTATCTATCTTCATTACTTCTTATGTAAAGCAAAGCAGAGTATTTATACCAGGATATGTAACAGAACTTAGTTACAAAGGAAAAACAGAATATAGTAACTACTTTAACAGAAAGAATCTATTTGACTAAGCTTTAAGACTTTGGCAATCCGAGTCATTAAGCCCTCAAGCATCTTCGTTCATTGATCATCTGGCGATCCGAGTCATTAAGCCCTCGAGCATCTTTGTTCATTGATCATCGATCCAGGCATCTTTGTTCATTGATCACCTAGATCCAGGTCCTCTGTTTGGTCCTCTGTTTTTGCTTCTGTATTGAGTATCTTCGTTTCTTTATACTTAACACCCTGCACCATCAAGACACACATATCTAATAAGAATACCATGTATACGATACAAGGAGCAATACACATTCTTTGGCCAACGACAAAGTGAATTAAATCCACTCTGTCTCCACATTACAACCTCCAGACTCGAGATTGCAGGAAAAAAAGAGGAAAGTTTCAAGAAAAAGATTGGGAAAGTGTGAATACACACGCATTTCACAAAAGAAGGAAACGAGAACTAAACTGAAGTCAACCATTGACTGCAACTAGTCATTTTCCATCACAAGTCGACCTTCCCCAATCGACATTAAGCTCAAGTCTCATCGCCCACAACCACAAAAAGGAAACTGGAAACCATCCTTCACTAAACCCCCCCATAAAAATTCTATCAGACGGCAATAAACGAAGCCCCTTCATATTGCGCAGCCAAGAACTGCAACAAAACAGGAAGAAAAAAGAAGAGGAGACAACTTCCACGAGTGCAAAATTACGCACCGTAGACGTCGGACAGCAGGAGGATCGCGAGCTTGGAGTCTTGCGAGCCGACCACATAGGCGTCGAGCCCAGCCAGTCGCTCAACGCGTCCCGCTCCGCTACTCGGATCAAGGGTCGGCGGGTTCGCGCAGCACTGTGGACCAGACATTGCTATGGATAAGAATATTCTTCCTTCCGATGATCGACGATGAACGTGGGAAGAAGGTGAACGACGGGTGAATTTATAATTCTCTTACTTTTCATCCCCCGTGACGCCAGTACGCGCGCTCTCTGGAAAAATAAGGTTTTGCTTATTATTTTTCTTTTGAAAGGACGTTGTCCCACGAATAACTTAAAAGTAGAAAAGAGCCATATTGGTGTCAATTAATTTCAAAACTAAGAAAGAGTGTTTCAACTGAAATTTGCTTCCGTCAATCAGCAATCGGGCCACGGCCAGTTGCTACGACAGTCTTATAAATTTTTTTACACATAACGTTCAAATAAGATATAGTATTTAAAATTTCATACAATTTTCATTGTTAGTTAGCAAATAAAATTGGGAGATCGTATATTCATCTGTCTGCATAAACGTCTAGGTTAATAGATAGTAACCGTACAGAAATATACGTGGCATGAGAACGAAACACACTGTGTTCAATAGTTGTAGAACACTGTACTTATGGCTAGATGGACAATCCAATTTGCATTTCTCATGTGTTGTTGAATCTTGCACCTTCATAAGTTGCTTTAATTTCTCTAGGCGTAGGTGTTAACTTGCTCAAAAGTGAACACGGAATCTAAGAGCGCGTTTGGTAACGTTTCTGTTCAAAAATTGTTCCAAGGAACAGAAATAGAAAAAAAGTATTTCTGTTCTGGAGAACAATTTTTTACCAGAAAAATGCGTTTGGTAAACTTGTTCCGGGAATAAAAAATGAATGAAAACACGTTTGGTAAATTTATATTCTTTTTTTCTTAATATTTTTATTTTATTTTTATTTTTTTCTTCTTTTTTATTTTTTCTTCTTTGAGCCGGTAGCTTCGCCCAGCCATGGCGAGGCTCGGCCTCATCGTGGTTGGGCGAGCTCGGGCTCGCCCAAATCCGGTAAGGCCGAGCCTCACCGGTGGCTGGGCGAGCTTGGCCTCGCCGGCCCCTGGCGAGCTCGAGCTCGCCCAACCAAGGCGAGGCCGAGCCTTGCTAGGGGCCGACGACGCTCCGGCGAGGTCCTTGCAGATTAGTACGGTCGAGCAGTCGTTTCCTGGTCGAATTCTCAAGTCTATTGCGTTTAGATTCCTTAACGGCTTCACCTGATAGACTAGTTATCTCGTGAGTGGCCAACTCAGAGAAGAAAGCTATAGACGCGAAGATGAAATGCCCGACTTGTTTAATTGAAACTAGAATTGGAAAATTGGGATGTCACAGTCGACCCTCGACGACGAGTCGCCGGCCCTCGACGGCTAGTCGCTGGCCATGGCCGAGGCCAGCGACCGGCCAAAGAAAAAAGAAGAAGAAAAGATGAGAGAAAAGTGTTTCTTCAAAAGTGTTTCTGGAGCAAGAAACAATTTTTTGTTTTGTTTCTCATTTATGTTCTTTTTGTGTTCTAGGAACAAAAAATCAGATTTTGAACAAAACCGCAAACAAACGCATTTTTGTTGTTTTTTTGTTCCCGGGAACAAAAAAACAAAATTTCTGTTCATAAAAAAAAAAAAAAAGAACATTACCATGCAGCCCCTAAATCAGTCCAAGTACTCATAAGTAGATTTGTCAAAAAAGGTTACAAACCCATTTCTTAACTCATATTTGATGGATTGGGTTATTATATGCATTAACTCAGTAAATAGGCTATAAATGAATTTAAAATGGTAAAACCCAAGATGATATGAGTGTTAAATAATTTTCCAACTTACTCATATCCAACCCACTCTTATTATTTTTTCTTCACTCTCTCTTGCCTTTACTCGATCTTGCGCTCACTCACCTTGTGCTCTCACCCTAATTTGGGTCTTTTTTTTTTTTTTTTTTTAAAGAAAAAAATTGGATTAAGTCTAGAAGTGTTTTAGCAATATTAGTTGGGTCGATATGAGTTGGGTTGGGTCACTAGATTTGTATTGCATTTACTTGATCTCGTGCTCCCTCACTCCGTGTTCTCACCTTAATTTGGGTATGGGTTTTTTTTTTTAATAAAAAAATTAGATTAAATATAGAGTCGCACTGAGACCTAAATTTTGGTGACTCGATCATTCATTTATCACATAGAAAATTAAGGATGATTTTTAACCTCTAAACACAAATATTAAAATTAAATTGTAAAGCATATAGTTTTAGGAGTATTTACTATTTAGTTTATATTTATATTATTTGCATTAGCATTGGATTGGCGGTAGATGGTCATGAACTTAAAAGTGAACAGATTGAGCCCATGTAGCAGGATAAAATTTGGCCAGCACCTGGGGACCAAATGGGGGAAATTTGCATGGGAAGACGGACCAAATTAAGGTTAATTTAATCTCATTTCAGCCCGTGGAAATTAATTAAAATAGATCTCGAGCTTAATTTAGCCCATTACATGGAAAAGGCCTAAATTAAGCCCATGAGAACAAGTTTAAACCTATGTTTGCATTATATATAGGACTTTATGTGTCACAAATTGGAGGTCGGCAAATCAGAATATGAGAGAGAGAGAGAGAGAGAGGAGCACTTTCCGCCGTTGGTGTCGCCACGAGATTGTGGCCCATTGCCGTGCCTCTTAATCGATGACGAAGTCATGAAGCCATGCCCTTGTGATCGTGATCCTCTGGTGTCATCAAGGAAGCAGCTCAGTCAAAACGTTCAGTATAATCTTGCGAGCATCAAAGCAGCCGCTCGATGTTCACTAGCTCCTTCAGGTAATACACCGTCATCACCAGGAACTCGGGCAGCCACGATCCAACGCCCAGCGAATCTTGCCGCACGCTGACAGCCCCGTCGATACCTGTCCATCAATTCCAGAAACCGACAAGCCTTCTCGACGCCCCTGTGGACTTCTCGTTGCCGGCTATCTTCTTTGACTCATTCGAATACGTCAAAGTTGCTGATTTGCTCGTGCGCATGTTCAAGAATTAATTATTACAACGAGACCACTGATGGAAGGTCAACCCTTCACTGCCTGCTCGTCTTCAGCAAACCGAGCTCTGGGACAACTCTAATTACGTCGTGTCCGCTGGAGAGTTGTTGCTGAAGCAGACAAAGAAAGGATCTAAATTAGTCACTTTATGCGCTTGTTTAGGATAAGGTCGGCTCTAAATCCTTTTAGAGAAAAAAAAGCCCAGTTTGGGTCATTATATGAAATTTATTTTCCCTAAATTGAGTAAATATTCTCATTGCCCGCGGTTTTGTGCCATATTGGAGAATTAATTATGGAAAGATGTTTCCAAAGTTAATGCTTAATTCCAAAAATAAAATATATGATTTTAAAAGAAATCATAAATCATTTTTTTTAATTCACTGACATATTTACCATAGCCATCAACTGATCCATTTGTAACAACCGAACCTGCAGTACTCGACGGCTACTATGGTCATAGTTGGTCATACCCTAGAACTTCGATGCTTTGATCCAATCATTGACAATTAAACTTGAGTTGACTCACTTGGTATCTAATACTCCAAATTACATTGAGATTCAAGCAATATGGCTTTGTCTTCATTCACTGACGATCAAACTAGGGTTGACCTGTTTCATGTGAACCACTTGAAAGTACATTGAGATTCAAGCGATATAGCTTTGTAATAGATTTTTTTTTATTTTTTTTTTTTTGGTGAAAAAGTGAGAACATATGCATGAACACTGAATTTTGACCTCATCTGACATTGAACAGCTTACTCGTAGGAAGTGCAACCCAACGGAAAAATTTGTCCGTCACTGAATTTGAAGTGAATCGAGGTATTCGGTCGGAAGAAGTAAATATTCGGTATCTTTCTTATCTTATACTAGAGCTGTTGACATTACATATTACACCACATAAAGTAGAGATAATTTGAGATATGAGAAATATAGGTCCTGACAACTCGTATATCATCATACTATATAATCACATCCTACTTCCAATTTACTATAGGTGGGATGTGGTTTCTTACTTGATAAACTTCACAAACCATTGTATCATGTCTGAATGTGCCTCCATTGCAGCAGCTTCGTCTTCGACCTTGTATCTTATTGTCCACCCGTGAGAAGTTTTAGGATAGATCTTCACGAATCCGTCCACCTGAATGACAAGAACAAAAGAGAATCATTTCCAAATGTGTCTTGCGAGAGACTACAATACAGAAGAAAGTCGGGTTTGATTTGAGAATCCAAAAATCCTGGTATGGAAGAGCCATTGAAACCCCACAAATCACAATGATTGATGGTATTGCATCAATTGAAGAGGGCAAAAGATTATATGGTGAACAACGGCATAAAGCTCATTAACAAACAAGATACTTCATGATGTTCTCGGAAACTGACAGGTTTAATAACAACATTCGCACTAGCCCCAAAAAAACGAAGTGTTAAGGATAATTGCACCCAGTCTTATATTGTCTTTAAATGGCAATCAGAGTCAAGCACGTTGGACTTTCATGTTGGATAATGGAGAGATGGGACCATGCTACTTATTCCTCGCTAAGTAGCAGCTTAAATGAAAGAAATTTATCTTTTCAAGACTAGTCTTCCATTTGCTAAGCATGTCTAGCACCATCAGCTTTTCGAATAGTCTAGCATCTGGAACGACCTCAGATTTATCAGAAGGCATACTTATGCATAGATTAAAAGCAATGGGCTTTCTTACCTCGGACTTAGCAGCAAGCACCTCTTCAAACTGTTTGAGGAGTTCAGGTGGAGAAAAACGATCAATCTCAGCTCCCAGCACAGCAATAGGAACCTTAACCTCTGCCACAGACCAATTAGATGAATAAACTAGTGCGAAAGTGCACAAAGAAAATGCTAGATAAACCCCATTTGGGCCACGCTAAACAGTCTTGAATTGGCTCACTAAGGTCTACAGACATTTTTTTTTTCTGGGCAACTGGAATAAAATGATTTTACAATCCTCCTTTTCGGACCACAGTGCTCATGCACTCATGGATTTGAACAATCGTGAGAGGGAAGGCTAAATAAGCAGAGAAAGTGCAACTGCCCTAGGTTGTAAAACATCAAGAAAAGGAGTTTTTACATAAAGAGGCAGATAATACCAATTGCCTTCATTTTCCAGTTGACTCTAGTTTGAATAAATGCAACTTGATGTACATACTCATTTTTCACTATACTTCAACTTGTTTTACATATCATGAAGCTGTGAAGTCCGTGTACGGTTGTGAAATGGCACAGACATACCTTTGATATCATCAAGAGTGACAAATACAGGGTGTAATAGCACGGCAGCTTGGATGAGCTCACACTTAGCCAACTCAACCGCAACCTTAGCTGAAGAGAGGAGACAATTTAAGATAAGCCATCATAAATAACAATATCATGATATAAAAAAGATGAAATGTTGTGCAGAGATATTTCTATTGTCTGAGATGTTGGTCCAGGTATGCTTCACTTACAGCCCCAGCAGAAGCCCGCTGCCCCTATCTTAGATATGCCTTTACTTTTCAGAGCTTGAATAATTGGTTTTGTAGCTTCAAATCCCTTATCCTGTAAAATTGGTGTTAAAGCTTTAAGCAAAGGAGATATAAACAGGGAACATGCACCTTCCACACCTAGATGAGTATAAATTAAATTCAACCAAACCGAACACTAGCAACGAGTAAGCCAATATAGACCAACTCTAACACACCAAGGACACATGGAAAAACCCTTTCAATGGACCAAGGAAAGACTACGGAGGAATGGAGTTCATTACTTAGTGTGAATAATCAAGATTATAGGATGTCTACCACACCAAAAAAGAGTTTAACGACGGAAGACCCTTTCTACAAAGCATGTGTAAAACCACTCCCTAGGAGCCATCGCACAATACCATGTAACAGGCCGACCTAATCCTCATGAGCCATCGGCTAATCTGATAACCAAACAAATTGGAGCCCATTTGGGAGTTGGTCTATGCTACATATCAATAAAAATGGTCTCTCCCATCACACGTGTAAATTTTATCCACATCATCATTCATATTGGCCAGTGATCCGCAGCGTTATTCAAGATGTGGTTTGACCCATTTTCGCACACCATCTTACAAGCTTATAAGAAGCTGCATTTTGTTCGAGTGCTCTCGTCTCAGAGGTCACTCCATACCCTTGTCAAATCAACGACATAGTCTATCCTCAATCGCAAATCTACTCAGAGAGGTCTCCTTGACCTCTCCTTGAGTGATTTGCAAGTAAGACCAACCCAACAAATGGCCACCACTTTCTTTAGTTACTCGAGTACTCTTGACACGTGGATTTGGTGGGGTTCTTTCTTACAAATTGTATTAGAGCAAAAACCCCCTGTAATATACATGTGGTTCCCTGATGGACTAGGCCCTTGGCTGATTAGATGAAAGTAAGGAGTGATTGTTGGGGAGAGAGGGTTCATATGAGGTGCAGCTCCAAATAGACTTCTATGATGGGAAGGGCGAGATGGACCGAATTCCACATTGGATCGGGGAAATTCACTTTGGGATGTGATCCAACACTGACAAGAAAGTAAGTACATTACAGTGAAGAAATTTGTGACACCTCAAGTTCTATACAAAATAAGAGGGTTTATTTTAAATATTTCACAAGTAAATGATACCCTAAATTTTCACTCGCTTATCTGGTTCTTAAGACATTACTCTTGGAGGATTGGCCAACGCGAAACAAATCTGGTAGTGAAATAGTAAACAAATAACCATCAAAATAATACAACCTCCGTTGTATGGAAAATCCTAAGCCATGGTTTCTCTCGTGTGTCTATGGGGTGTATTATGTGCATTATCTTAGAAGCTTAAGACTTCCAATGCATTGTCTTCTACTATTTGCACGAGACAAGGCCATAGGCCACAAAGCACAATCAGTCTGACCAGCACATTAGCAATATCAACAACCTAACAATCTCTACAATCTCAAAGTTTTCACGTACTATCAAGCAGGATTTCGCATTACCACGTGGTAAAGAAGGCTAAGGATTTACAGACCAGTTCCTAATATTCATATCCAACCCGAAAATCTCACTTAAGATATGTAGGAGAAAACAAAACATACAGTTCCATGATCTTTTAGCCAAACCGGGAAAGGCCTCTCAGGATTCTCAGGTGAAAAGGGATCTCCGTTGAAATAGTCAGGAACAGCCACATAGAAACCAGCAGCCGCAACTTTGTCTGCAAGTTTCCTGCAAATTCGGAAGCATGGCGACAGTTGAGTTTTTGAAAGAAGTCATACTTAAATACCAGAGACCGTTATTTGACAGAATAGCATCAGCCACACTTTTCCAAGGGCAATGCATATTCAGGAATTCAGCTGATCTACGATAGTTAACAGTCCATACCTAAAATTCGGAGCTTCATACCCTGCACCATTGAGACACACAATCAATTAGAATACCATATGTACATGACAAGGGGCCGAACACATTATTTGGTCAACGATAAAGTAGATGAAATCCATTCTCTTTCCACATGACGACTCCCCGAACTTATCATCAAGACTCGAGACCGCAGCAAAAGGAAGAAAGTTTCACGAAAAAGATCGAAAAGCGTGAATGTGCAGGCACTTCAAAAACGAAGGAAAAGAGAAAATTAAACTTAAGTCAACCATTGATTATAAACAGTCATTTTCCACCACAAAGTCGACCTTCCCTAATCAAAACTAAGCTCTTGTCTCTTCACTTACGACCTTAAAAGAGAAGCTGGAAACCATTCATCACAAAAACTCACTAATAAAATCCTAACAGTCGGCAATTAACGAATCCCACTCCATGTAGTGAAGCCAAGAACTATAACAAAAAATGAAGGAAAAGAATAGAGCAGAACTTTCACAAGCGTGAGATCACACACCGAAGATGTCGGAGATGAGAAGGATCGCGAGCTTGGAGTCCTGAGAGCCGACGACGTAGGCATTGAGGCCACCCAGTTGCTCCATGAATCCATCTCCGCTGCTTGGATCGAGGGCCGGAGGGTTGTCGCAGCACTGTGGACCGGACATTGCCATGAATAAGAACTTTCTTTTCTCCGATGATCCGCGATCAATGCTGGGAGGAGGCGAAGGATACGTGGATTCAGAACAAGAAGAAGAAGTGAGCAAGGGAAGCAGCAAGAAGAACGTCCCGTTAGTTTAATGGTTCATTTTTTTATTTTGCATCACCAGGGAAAAATAAAGTTGTGTGTCCGATTTTTCTTTTGCCCGGAAATTGTCCGACAAATCTTTTGAATATCGAAAAAGTAACGTTATAATATTGATTCATTGAATGATTGATAAAGCTAGAAGAAGTTTAACTCAAATTCGCCTCCATCTCCCTTCAATCCGGCCTCAGTGCGTTTTTAAACTGATCTTACAAGATTTCACATGATGCTAAAATATTAATTTTTTGAAATTTTATTGTTATTAGCATAAAAATTTGTGAGGCCACACAATTCTCTGTCTGCTCAAATGCCTATGTTATTTAATAGTGATCGCACAAAAATGTACTAGATGTATCGTCCAATTGATATTTCTTAGGGGTGATCAGGTCTAGAGTAGGTAGGGTCCAGACCTGGACCTTGTATCCGACCCTATTATAATCGGTTCCCTTTTTTTGAACCTTGTACCCAATCTTGTTTGCATTGGACCCTGTACCCGACTCATCATGTTTTTCCAGTCTGATTCCAAAGTTAACCTTGTTTATATTGGAATCTGTTTTGCATAAAAATTGCTGTATAGCAACCTCACAACCTGTTTTGCATAAAAACCGCGAGGACTAGCGATTAAAAACATTGTTAATCGAAATGCTAATGACTCTCATTCTTATCCAAAAGTTCCTAAATATCACCATGCACTCTTTCAAACCAGTAGAACAATCGATCTCAAAGAAAATAGAACTTCTCTAATCTCAAAACCGAAATACAAAGTGAATCCCAACCGAAAATCCGCCGATGATTTACACAAACAACTTCCATATTCCATTGCCAATCGATAAATTAGAAGTTCCTAGGGACCTCAACCTTGTTCTTGATGCACTTGATCTTCTTCTCCTTCTTTGGCCTCGTGTTCCACGTGGTACAAAATCTCTGACAAAAGCCTAAAATTCATATATAAAGAAAATAACAAGAAACCATGCTCTAGAGACATATGCAAAAGTTATGATTTAATAAAGTCTCACGTGCTTATCTTGGAATTCAAATTATTTTTGGAGCGCTTAAATATTAACAGTGTGTTCTGTCTCATTTCATTTAAAATCCAGGAACAGACTCACAGTTGACTATAAGTCAGGGAACTGGAGACTCATCACTCTGGATGAAACGATGAAAAATTCCCAACGGAAATTTAACTTAAATGAAAACATCATGATAGGTCATTCAGTGGACCAAAACCCGAAAAGGAACAACTCTTTGTTCAATCTACTTGTCAACAAAAATCATGCCAGCTGTATTTAGGATGCCAATCCAGAAACTCGAAGCAAATACCTAAACCAGCTGCAGAGGCAACATTACATTACATGCTATAACATGTTGAACCTAACAATAGAAGAATCTAATTTCATGTCCTAAGAAGCTCCCATTGAGTCTCTGCACCTATCCTATCCTTTTTTTATTCTCGCTTTATGAACCCTACACTGAGCAGTGGGCGGTGCAGAAATTCAGAGTCCTCCTGACTTTCCCAGTTACGATGTGTGTGCTTGTGCTTCCATTTGAAGCTACAACACCCTCAAGTCCTTCAATTACCTACAAAACAAAAGACCATTCATAGATTAAAATGGTTGTTCAAGTCCAAGTTTTTTGTACGCATCAAGATGTATATGGCACTCAAGTTATGAGAGAAATAAAGGAAAAACAAGAAGTGATGGTTTTATGTGATGGGCTTAAGGCCCGTCCGCCCATGTTGGGCCTAAAAGCCCGGCCCACAGGAATAGGGTTCGTGGATAGAAGGAGGTATAAAAGGGATGAGAGAGAGGGAGAATGTACCTTTTGGCAAAAAGACCAGCGTACGTATTCTCTCCCTCTCTCCCTCCAAAAGAAAAAAAACGCTAAAGGCAACCCCTTTTTCCTTTCAAGGTGAATTGGCATCATCAGATCGAACATGACCGAATTCTCTTCCTCTTATTGGCGTTGGTGCTTAATCTGTGGCTAACAAGATACGCTCGAATCTGTGGTGTGCTTTAGAATCGGTGATACGTGTTGTTTTCCCGGGCTTGTCTTCCGCATTCGTTTTAGGGGTTCAATTTAGTGTCGAATCTGGTTTTCGGGGATCCGATATTCCCAACAAGAAGGAAATTGAAAGGAAAGAAGAGAAAGATAAACGTCATTTCTCTTCTTGTTCGGATGAGTTTTGAAGGCTAAAAAAGTGGAGACAGATAAAGTTATTTAACACAGTGATGGGTAGTATTGGAGCAACCGCCATGGAACTTTTGAGCCATGTCCTTTAAATTCTGAGAAGAAATTCAGACAAATTGTTTCCCTCTTATTTTACATATTCCAAACAATTTCCCTCCTCTTTTCTCTGTTTTTATTTGTTTTCACTTTGCTTCCACTTTCGTTCATCCCAAATATAGCAGTAGGCATAACTCCAATCTTAGATTCTAAACAATACCAACTCTTCCCCTAAGCAAATTTGGATTCACAACGAACATAATCTAGGCCGAGACCAATCTCCTCGCGCGACAAATGGCAGTATTAAATTGCTGAAAACATTAGGTGCCCATCTATCCTCTGACTCTCCAAAAATTAAACCCCCAACACATTGGCACCCAAGTCTCCATGATATAATTCATCCTTACGCGCCATCAGAGGCTATCGTTCAGCTCTACTTCCCCAGTTTACCATGACCAATGAAGCAGTTCCTCTCCCCCCACCCACGCAAACTATTTCCCTAGTTTACCATGTTATATTGTGTCTCAAGTTTGAGCCCGTTAAATTAATATGCATAAGTTTGGCCGACTAAACAAAGTTCAGGGGAGACTTTGTGATGTCTTCGAATTTTGTTCCGGCGTTAATCCCATGTCTTCGTACGTATGCGTAGAAGGAAGAAGCCAAAAGCTGCATGGGGTTTTATTCTTCAAGCATGCAAGCAAAGGAAGGGATCAACAATATTCTATATTAAATAAAGAACCCACCACCTGCTGCATGCACATGGCCATGCACGTAGAAAACTTGGTCAACATTTGTGGCTTCAGAAGACTCCCTCTCGTACGCTTGCTTTTCACCGGGAACAAGAAATTTGAAGACTGCAGCCCATCTCTTTTCACGGATCAATGGTACACGTTTCTGACAATTATCCCTCATCTCTGCCGCCTCATTAAATGCTTGCCCATGCACATGCACGATCTGCATGCATGCCCGAAATATATGGTGGGCGTTCGGTGCCGATTGCGGCTTGTCTTGTGGGCGCTGCGCTGCAGCATTTAATGAGGCCATTTATTTGTTTTGTCTTGTCCTCTGCCGTTCTCCCTATATAAGGAGAAGACGTCGAAGATGCGAGACGAGAGCGAAAACAGAAGAGCTCGGTAGAGAGTGAGAGAAACGAGCTCGAGAGAGAGTGAGAGCTTGAGCTCAGAGAGGGTTTGTGCGGAAGTCGAGTCCAGCGAGTGAGTTGAGTTGTTTTGTTAGACACCGTGGGTATCGGGTATAAAGTAGGGCTGGGAAACACTTGAGTGCATGTGTGATTGTAATCCTGTAATTCTCCGATTTGTAGTGAATTGATTTGCTGGCTCTCCCCGTGGACGTAGGTTCCGACATTCGGACCGAACCACGTAAATTTCTGGTGTCCTGTCCTTTTATTGTTCCTCGTTTTATTTCGATCGATTTCTATAACTTCCGACATAATTGCAAAAGTACGATCCGCTTCCGCTGCGACGCCGATTTACAACAATTGGTATCAGAGCTGAGACTTTGCAATTATGTCTGGAGCAAAAGTAGAAATTGAGAAATTTAACGGGAGGAACAACTTCGGGTTGTGGAGCGTCAAGATGAAGGCGCTATTAACAACTCAAGGATTAGCCAAGGCATTGGAGGGCAAGGCTCGGTTGCCCGAAACAATGCGAGATGCTTTGAAGGACGAGCTAATGGAGAAGGCCATGAGTATCATCCCGTTGAACTTATCGGATGAAGTGCTAATAGAGGTGGCCGAGGAGGAGGATGCCGCAGCGTTATGGGCTAAACTTCAGGCCCTCTATGTAAAGAAGGGTTTGAACAATCGCTTATATATGCTAAAGAGAATGTTCCAGTTCCGATACACTGAAGGTACGTCCATTAGATCCCACTTAGATGAGTTTAATAAACTCATGATGGACTTGAAGAATGTTGGCAAGATTTTAGATGATGAAGAACAAGGCATGATGTTATTGGCGTCTCTACCGGAGTCATGGGAGCACTTTACCGACTCCTTGTTACAGGGGCGTACTACGATTACCTCAGAGGAGGTAAAATTTGCCCTGTTTTCAAAGGAATGGCAGAGAAAGTTGCGTGATGATAGTCTAGCGCAAGATGTAGTGTGTGGACTGGTGATTCGAGGTAGAGACCAACATCGGAGGCCCAGCAACAGAAGCCAAAGCAAAAGCAGGTCGAAGTCGCGACATAGAAAATCAAAAGGTCGCGTGAAGTGCTTCGAATGTCACGAGGAGGGGCACATAAGGAGAAATCGTCCAAAGCTAAGAAATAAAGGCGTTTGGCAAAATGCCACAAGCAGTGTGGCGAATGTTGCCGAGGAGAGTACCAGTGATGCCGAGGCTGTCCTATGTGTATCTACGAGTTCGTCAGAAGACGAATGGGTGCTAGATTCTGGATGTTCCTATCACATGACTCCTCACAAGAACTGGTTCACTACCTACCAGACTACAAATGGTGGTAGAGTTCTTTTGGGGAATAATGCAGCCTGCGAGGTTGTGGGGATAGGAACAGTCCGAATCTGAATGCATGATGGCGTAGAATGGACGTTGACAGACGTAAGGCACGTACCGAAGCTCAAGAAGAGCCTTATTTCTTTGGGAACACTCGATGACCTTGGGTGCAAATACACAGCTGAAGGTGGAGTGCTGAAGATCTCTCGAGGTGCCCTGACAGTGATGAAAGGGAAGAAGGCGAATTCTCTCTATCATTTACTGGGAGAAACCGTGACCGGAGTTGCTGCAATTTCATCAGGTGAGTCAGACTCAAATTTAACTCAATTATGGCATATGCGATTGGGACACATGAGTGAGGCAGGTATGACGATGCTGAGTGAGAAGAGGTTGCTGAAAGGTCAGAAGACAGGAAAGCTGGACCTGTGTGAGCACTGCATCTTCGGGGAGCAGCGTCGTGTTAAATTCGGTACAGCCCTACATTCGACCAAGCAACCGGTCGAATACATTCATTCAGATGTTTGGGGACCGTCTCTAGTTCCATCGAAAGGAGGTGCCGGATATATGTTGACATTCATCGACGATTACTCAAGGAAGGTATGGGTGTACTTCCTGAAGCACAAATCCGAGGTATTTGATCAGTTCAAGAATTTTAAGGCATTGATTGAGAAGCAATCAAGTAAACAAATCAAGTGCCTGAGAACTGATAATGGCATGGAGTTTTGTGGTAAGGACTTTACCGAGTTCTGCCAAAAGGAAGGGATTGTGAGACGCCGCACAGTTCCCGGGACACCACAGCAGAATGGCGTAGCAGAACGGAAGAACATAACTCTACTCGAGCGAGCTCGGTGCATGCTGTTGCATGCAGGGCTGGGCAAGGAATTTTGGGCCGAAGCAATAAATATGGCGTGTTACCTGGTTAATCGATCTCCATCTTCTGCTATTGAATGGCGTAGCAGAACGGAAGAACATAACTCTACTCGAGCGAGCTCGGTGCATGCTGTTGCATGCAGGGCTGGGCAAGGAATTTTGGGCCGAAGCAATAAATATGGCGTGTTACCTGGTTAATCGATCTCCATCTTCTGCTATTGAGTGGAAGACTCCTGAGGAAGTATGGTCGGGGAAACCTGTTGATTACTCCGGATTACGAATATTCGGATGTCCTGCGTATGCTCATGCGAGAGATGGTAAGCTTGAGCCGAGGGCGAAGAAGTGCATATTTCTGGGTTATGCACAAGGGGTGAAAGGCTACCGGCTGTGGTGCACTGATCCCAGATCACCCAGTTTTATAATCAGCAGAGACGTGATCTTCGATGAGACTGCAATGCTTCATAAGAGGAGTCTTGAGACTCAACCAGCAGAGCAAACGAATCATGGTGTCAGAAGTGAGGTGGAGATTCAAAGGAGTCTCCAAAGACCTCGAGGTAACAGAGGAAGAGATTGCTGATGAGGCCACAATTCCTAAAGACGGTGATACCGAACAACCAGCGAGCCACAACACAACATAGCCACGGGCAGACAAAGAAGACAAATTAAACCACCGGTACGTTATGGTTATTCTGATATTGCCTATGCATTAACTGTAGGTGATGAGGTGGAGATGGATGAGCCTTCATCCTATTATGAGGCGATGGCTAGTGCTGAGTCATCATAGTGGCTAGAGGCTATGAGTGAAGAAATATAATCACTCTATCGGAATCAGACATGGGAGTTGGTCAAAGTACCCAAAAGTCAGAAAATTGTCGGATGCAAATGGGTCTACAAATGGAAAAAGGGCATTCCCGGTGTAGAGGCAGCCAGGTTCAAGGCGAGACTTGTTGCGAGGGGGTATACTCAACGAGAGGGCATCGACTACAATGAAGTGTTCTCTCCTGTGGTAAGGCATACCTCTATTCGTATATTACTTGCCTTAGTTACTTGCACGGATCTTGAGCTTTGGAGCAACTAGATGTGAAAACGGCATTTCTTCATGGTGAATTGGAGGAACAAATTTACATGAAGCAAATTTGAGGGATTTGCTATTCCGGTAAGGAAGACCATGTTTGCTTATTGGTATGGATTGAAACAATCTCCTAGACAATGGTATAAGCGTTTTGATGCTTTCATGACTAGTCAAGATTATTCGAAAAGTCAATTTGATAGTTGTGTTTATTTTAGGAGATTGGAGGATGGGTCTTTGATTTATTTATATGTTGATGATATGTTGATAGCAGCTAAACATATGTCTGATATTGATGTGTTGAAGTGGCAGTTGAGTGCTGAGTTTGAAATGAAAGAATTAGGTGCTGCTAAGAAAATATTGGGTATGGAAATTTTGCGTGACAAAGCTGCAGGAACGTTGCGTTTGTCTCAAAAGAAATATATTGAGAAGATCGTGGCACGTTTCAACATGCAGTCAGCAAAATCTGTAAGTACCCCTTTAGCTGCACATTTTAAACTTTTTGACAAGTTATCACCGCAAACTGAGGAGGAGGAGGAACATATGTCCCGTGTTCCTTATTCTAGTGCAGTTGGTAGTATTATGTATGCCATGGTATGTACTAGACCTGACATTTCACAGGCTGTAAGTGTTGTCAGCCGTTACATGAAGCACCTAGGTAAGACTCATTGGGAAGCCGTGAAATGGATCCTCAGATATCTAAAGGGGACATCAGACGTCGGCATTATGTATCGAAGGAACGTCAATGGCAATGAGACCACAGGGTACATGGATTCAGATCACGTCGGTAACTTGGATGATCGTAGATCGCTAGCAGGGTACGTGTTTACACTTGCAGGTGGTGCAATAAGTTGGAAAGCGTCTTTACAAGATGATGTTGCATTGTCTTCGACTGAGGCGGAGTACATGGCACTAACCTTTGTTGCAAAGGAATCGATATGGCTAAGGGGTTTGCTCTCGGACCTTGGACTGGAGCAGAAAAGTGTCACCATACACTGTGACAATCAAGGTGCGATATATTTGGCTTATAATCCAATATATCACGAGCGAACAAAACATATCGACATCAGGTACCATTTCATCCGAGATGTCATAGCGAAGGGTAAAATTGTTGTGAAGAAAATAGCAACGGCAGAGAACCCAGCAGATATGATGACGAAGCATGTTCCTTCAGCAAAGCTCGAGCTCTGTATGAGCTCGATTGGCGTCTGTAGAATGTGAGCGCCCATCGGGGCGTTGGGAGAGCCGAGCATGGAAAATAATCACTATAACTTGGCCTCAAACGTCGAGCCAAGGTGGAGAATTGTTATATTGTGTCTCAAGTTTAAGCCCGTTAAATTAATATGCATAAGTTTGGCCGACTAAACAAAGTTCAGGGGAGACTTTGTGATGTCTTCGAATTTTGTTCCGGCGTTAATCCCATGTCTTCGTACGTATGCGTAGAAGGAAGAAGCCAAAAGCTGCATGGGGTTTTATTCTTCAAGCATGCAAGCAAAGGAAGGGATCAACAATATTCTATATTAAATAAAGAACCCACCACCTGCTGCATGCACATGGCCATGCACGTAGAAAACTTGGTCAACATTTGTGGCTTCGAAGACTCCCTCTCGTACGCTTGCTTTTCACCGGAACAAGAAATTTGAAGACTGCAGCCCACCTCTTTTCACGGATCAATGGTACACGTTTCGACAATTATCCCTCATCTCTGCCGCCTCATTAAATGCTTGCCCATGCACATGCACGATCTGCATGCATGCCCGAAATATATGGTGGGCGTTCGGTGCCGATTGCGGCTTGTCTTGTGGGCGCTGCGCTGCAGCATTTAATGAGGCCATTTATTTGTTTTGTCTTGTCCTCTGCCGTTCTCCCTATATAAGGAGAAGACGTCTGAAGATGCGAGACCGAGAGCGAAAACAGAAGAGCTCGGTAGAGAGCGAGAGAAACGAGCTCGAGAGAGAGTGAGAGCTTGAGCTCAGAGAGGGTTTGTGCGGAAGTCGAGTCCAGCGAGTGAGTTGAGTTGTTTTGTTAAACACCATGGGTATCGGGTATAAAGTAGGGCTGGGAAACACTTGAGTGCATGTGTGATTGTAATCCTGTAATTCTCCGATTTGTAGTGAATTGATTTGCTGGCTCTCCCCGTGGACGTAGGTTCCGACATTCGGACCGAACCACGTAAATTTCTGGTGTCCTGTCCTTTTATTGTTCCTCGTTTTATTTCGATCGATTTCTATAGCTCCCGACATAATTGCAAAAGTACGATCCGCTTCCGCTGCGACGCCGATTTACAACATACCATGACCAAGGAAAGCACCCCAAAGAAAACGAGAATAACCCAGCTTCAATCTGAAAGAAAATTTTAGAAAAACCGAGGAAATTTGCGAGCTTACAGATGAGGAAGCCGGCAATCGATGAAATAAAGCAACGGGGAGCTGGCGATGGCGTGACTAGTGATGGCGCGACAGGGAGCTGGCGATGGCGCCACAAAAGAAAACGTTGTGAAGTCTGCGAGTGTGAGAGGTAAAGAAAGAAACAGTTGGGGGAGCTTGTCAAAGGAAAATGCTGTGAACAAATTAGGGTTTTGGACTTTTGGGTTGGCTTACAAACTGGTTCTCAAACCGGTTCCCAAACCGGTCCGGTTGATCCGGTTCCCAGGTGGGTAATCCCTCAGAATCGGTTCCCGGACCGGTTCAATCCGATTCTAAATTTTGGGAACTCGTTCTCAGACTGGTTTCAACCGGAACCGATTTGTGACCTTGTTTTCCGGGTGGGCCAGTCTGGGAACCGGATTTACGCAGTCCGGTTGCATACCCTTAGTATTTCTCATATGTTGTTGAATCTTACGCCTTAGTAAGTTGCTTTGGTTTATCCGGGCATAGATGTTAAACTGCTCAAAAGAGAAGAAGACATGTCAATTAGTCCAAGCATTCAAATGGGCCGTTTGTCACGTGAAAATTTTCTAATTCTTTTTTTTATATATATATATAGTTTCAATTTTATTGGATATTTCTGAAAAGATCTATAGAATAATCGTTTGGCGTCCTTGAGTCTCTACTATCGAATGAAACCGTGGCTAGTGAGGATGCGGACTCCAAATCCGAGCTAAAAATAAAAACTACATTTTGTTTTCCTTGCTCCTTTTTATTTTATTTTATTTCCCTTTCCTTTTTTTAATCGTTCTGTTCATTAAAAACCATAAACAGAAGCCTTCTCATAAAGTTTTGGAAATATTGAGCAATAAACGATACATTTTTGTGGTCATTTGAAAAATCAAAATACCATATTAGTTACTCCTATGTAATTAATATGGTCCAAATAAATTGAGAAACGAGAAATATAGTACCTGACAACTCAAACATCAAACTAGGGAATCACATTCTACTTCCAATTAATTAAAGGTGTGATGCTGTATGTTACTGCTTAGATTAGACTATCAAACACAACGGAATAAAGAGTAAAAAAGAGAAAGAAAAATCGAGACACGATGTTTATTTTGGTTCATCCTTAAACTAAAGCTATGTTCAGCAGAAGATTTTACTATAATTAGTACCCCATACCTCTATGCTATAACTTTTAATTAAAAGAAAAAAGATTAAATATACCCAATAATTATTTATAGGCTCAAACCAAACTAATAATAAAATATGGGCTAAAACTATAAAAACCTTTTAGTGATTCGGGAGCACTGCCCTTGCGACCCCCATGGAGGTCAATCTGAGAGTGGGACCCCATGCCTTCTTGTCAATGAGAGTATGAATCACACCCCTAATATTCTCCCATTTGGTGAACACTCCACATGCTTCTTTAGACCCAATACAATTGTATATCATTCAAAATTTTCAGCATTCATTGCTTTGGTAAAAAAATATACACTATTCACCTTATGTCAATTTTTTCTAGCATTACAACCTTTTGTTCCATATTCTCTCGGATGAAGTGATATTGTATGTTGATGTGCTTCGTTCTTGCATGAAATTTAGGATTCTTAGTTAAGAATATAACACTTTGGCTATCACACCCGATCTTCACTTTTCCTTGTGTAAAGGTAAGCTCTTTACATAATTGCGCACCAAATCACTTCCTAGTAGCATAAGTAAGGGCCATATACTTTGCCTTAGTTGTAGATAAGGCATCGTATGCCTCTTACTCATCCAACTCACAGTTTTGTCAAATAAGGAAATGACATATCTTTTGGTTGATTTCTTGCTATCAATGTCACATCCCCAATTAGCAGCATCCACAAAGAACTTCAGTTCTAAATCTTTTTGTCCATTTGAACTTTTCATGCCTTTATAATATGGTTCAAAGTCAGATGTGATTCGAAAATAACGAAGGATACCCGAACAGTTACTTGACATACTTCACAAACCATTGCATCATGTCTAAATGAGGCTCCTTCGCAGCAGCTTTATCTTCATCCTTGTATCTCACCGTCCATTCATGAGTTGTTTTGGGAAAGACCTTCATGAATCCGTCAAGCTGCACGCAAGATTGAAGGAGATTTATTCCCAACTCATACGAGAGACTATGACACAGAGAGAGTCGTATTCAATTCGAGAATCTGAAAATCCTGGTATGGAAGAGCCATTGAGTCCCCACAAATCACAGTGATTACATTATATCGAACACCGTTTTGAGAAGGAAAAGACTATACTGTGAACAAGGCAAAAACCTCATTAATAACAGACAAGATAATTCATTCATGATGTTGTTGGAAACTGACAGTTTAGTAACAATTGCACTGCCCCAGGAACAATAATGGGATTGAGGATATTTGCATGTGATCAAGAACTTTGTGCTGTCTTGTCTTGTCTTTAAATGGCAAGCAGAGTCGGACACGTTCGGCTTTCATGTTGGACAATGGAGAGACGGGACTCTCCTACTTGCTCCTCGTCAAGTATCAGCTTACAAGAAAGAATTTTATCTTTTTAAGACAAATTTTTCATTTGTCGAACATGCAAAGCACCATCAACTTTTCGAATAATTTGGGATCCGGAACAATAAGCACATTCATCGGAAGGAATAATCATACAAAGATCAAAAGCAATGGGCTTACCTCGGACTTAGTAGCGAGCACCTCTTCAAACTGTTTGAGGAGCTCAGGTGGAGCCGTTTTGTTAATCTCAGCTCCTAGCACAGCAATAGGAACCTTTTGTTGAAGACCACCGCCTCTCTCTCTCCTAGAGTTCTCTAAATCTCTCTCTCTAGAGTTCTCCACGCCTCTTTTCACTCCTCCAGATTTCTCTCTTTGTCCAGACAATTCCTCAGCCGCAATGTTGACAAATGGGTCAATAAGTTGCAATAAAATAATAATAAGAAGTAGAACAGATATTGGGAGAGGAGACTCGGTGAATGTGCCGACTTTGCCTCCTATAAATAGGGGTTCTTGTCCCTTGAGTGCGTGTGTGTGGAATGTGTACGTAAAGTGTGTGGAGTGTGTGTAGGGGTCTTGTGTAGCGTAAGTGTAGGGTGATAAGAAGTGAGTGGGTGTGTGCGTGTGGTTTGTGAAGTGAGTGAGTGAGTGAGTAAGTACAATGAGTAGTTGTGAGAGTGTGATGGTATAGGAAGTTTGTAATATTATTTATATAAAATAAAGTAATTATTTTACTTATACATCCACTTGCTTCTCAACACCTTTATCCCTGCCGACAGACCAATCAGCAGAATAAACTAGTTATGAAAGTGCACCAACAAAATGCTAAATTGACCTTCTTTGGGACATAGTAAACAGAATGAGGCCCTGATTCTACTACCGCATCTGTTACGTATCCAAATTTTCAGAGCTCCATCCCCAGATGTTGTTAAGGCCATTCCCCAATCTCGCAGTAATTCTTAGCAATAACTTTGTTTTAAGCGAAAATGAAGCGAGACTATGTAGAGACTCAATTAGCCCAGTCCACATGGCACATAACTAAGTTTTACACAATCCTCTATGATTTTTTTGCAAAAGTAACCATGTGTCTTGTGATAACTTCCTTCTATCATACAAGTGGAAAAAAACACTGTAAGTGTCATAAATTTTGGATGGTGTTCACTAAGAGTTATAATTTTTTTGATCCCTAGAGTGTCATATACTTTTTCATTTGATTAATTGAGATGACATAACTTTTTAAAAACGTTTACCATAAATGTTATGCCACGTTGGATTTCTTGTACTTGAGTGAACTTTTTAAAATAAATTTTACACTGAAGTGAACTTTTTTTTTCTTTTTATTATGGCATTTAAATGATTGAAACAAAGTTATGACTTTCAAGTTAGCATCATATGAAAGTTATGGTATTTGTGGTGTCCTCATAACATCCATGGATTTGGCCCTTGTTTCGATCATGGGAGACGGCTAGGGGATCGGTGCGCCAATTACGGGGATTGGCCATGGACCAATCCAAGGGTCAGTGATAGATCGATTGGCTCGATTGGGAAAGGGGGTTAGGGACTGGCTATGGTCCAATTGAAGGATCGGCCATGGGATCGATGATGATTTGATCCACCGATTGCGCAAGTTGATCAAGTTACTCAACCATGGATTGGCCGCTTGACCATGAGGATCGGTCATGGGATGATTACACACCATCACAGATCGATGGACGCATAGTCATGAATCAATTCCGCGTGGTCTTGCACTGGTTGAAGGTGATTCCGCATTGTCGCACACCGATCACAGATGACCATGGATCGTTCCCGTGCAACTGTGTACTAGTCAAGGACTGACTAACACATGTGATCCTCATGACAACCAAGGGTCGACCATGAGTCAGATATACTAGAACATGAGTTGGTCACGAACTGACCATGGATCATTTGTGAGGGGTCTTAAATCAGCCCAAATTAATCGTTGGGCCTGATCGGATCAATCCTTGGACCTATTGGATCAATTCCTAGACTTATTCGGATGATCTGATGTCGACTTGAATTGAACCTACGCTTGCTCAATCTCAATTTTGGACCCAGCCACGCCGGTTGGCCTAGGTCACACCTAGCCTTGTCCAATCCCAAATTTGCTACCTCGGTTCAAATAACATGGTCAACCGTGGATGGACACAAATAACTCCTATCATGTGATAATTTGTGCTACCTTGTTTTCTTCCTCATTATGGCCATTAGTGTTCTTGGAAGATAGAAAATTAATGCAAGAAATGAGTCACACGCCTACTTGAAGGGGAAGTAGTATAAAACCAAGTTGTCCTGAAGACCAAGCTTAACCATTTAATTAATTTTGAAAGCTAGTCATTTAATGCAAGAGATGAATCACAAGCTTACTTGTCCCCTATAAGCTTTAGGCCATAATTGTTATACTTAGAGATTTGGAAGACAAGTAGTTCTAGAACATTATAATTTTGAAGAGCAAGTTTGATCATGAATAACTTTGGACACTAGTTATTTAATGCAAGTGGGTGATTCACTATCTTACGTGCCCTCTATAGATTTAGGCCATCATGACCCTTATGTGAGCCTTGGAAGACAAGTAGCCCTAAAACACAAATTGTCTTGAAGATTAAATTTAGCCATTAATGATGACTTTGGAAGCTTGGCCTATAAATAGAAGCACTTCAATCTCATATTCAAGCTTGGCTCATTCTTCTCACTTCTCTCTCCCTTGCTCGTCCACCTCTTCTCTCTCAGCCACTTCTCCACTCGCTACTCGCCCCTCGTTGTTTAGCCATCGCTCAGCCACCGCTCAATCAAGTGTAAGTAGAAACCCGAACTCTTAGCTAGGGCAATGTGCTACATTATTGGGCTTGGTCATATCCTCATCTGTGCTCAGTTGTATGCATGTTAATGGTTGTTTCTATAGTTTGCACATGTCCTTGGATTTGCAAGTGAAATTCTGATCCTCTATCCTATGTTGACTTGCTCATCGTATGGATCGATGGGTTTGTCTTCGATGTGCTGTAATTTAGGTTTTTAGTTATTGTTTATTGTCATTCAGTCTTATTGAATTGCATGTTCTGTTTTGGACTGGAGATTGAGTGGTTTTTTAGGATGCGCATGACAACGTTTCTTTTTCGGGGAATTATTTCTTTTCAGAAAGAGTTTTTTTTTCTATTTCTACTCCGAGAACAATTTTTGAGTAAAATAAGGTGTTTGGTAATTATACAAAATTTCTATTCTTGAAATAGAAAATGAATAGAAATGCTTTTGGTAAAAATTTATAAATTTTTGTATTTATTTGTTTTTTTTTATACACGGACCACCTGCCACCGCACGACCGCCACACGACCATCGCACGACCTGAGCAGGTCCTTAAAAAGGCTCAAGGGAGCTAGTGCGTGACAAGCACAATATAGAGGCTTTTAAAGTTATTGAAATTGAACTGGGCCTCATCTACGATATGTTCTACGCGAAGGTGAAGGCGGTCTATACGAGCTGGGGCTTTATTTGTAGACTCTTCATTTCATTCTCGATATGTGTCTCCCCGGTGGTCTTCTTTTTGCGTGACAAGAGACGTCTTCTTTTTGCGTGACAAGAGATGATACTTGAAGGCGGATCTGTGCTTGACCTTCTTGTTGCTAGGAGCAGCCATTTTCCTCGAGTTATACGCATTGTCTCATATCATTTTCTCCGACCAGTTCACCTGTTGGCTCATAAAGAACAAGCAATCAGCTGTGTTCAATTTTGTCAACTGAATCCAACCGCTGTCTAAAAGGCGTAAGTGGTCCAATTCCATCGGCCAATATAGCCTAATGAGGTGCTCCTTCAAATAAAATGACTCCTTCTGGTGGAAATTCCTTAAGCTATTGCACGTTGACGAGATGGGAGTGAAGTTTCTCTACCATGGTCGTGAGGACGTAACAGGCTATATGAGGGAACTAATTCTTGAGGAGATCACAAGTAAGGAAGCGAAGGGTGAGCAAAAACTGCCCTCCTCGTGGATTGACAGGGGAGGCAACTTGTTAAGCACACATAATTTGCTGGATCAGTTGAAATGGAGCATCGAGCTGGACTTTGACATGAGCATCCTAGTTTGGCACATATCGACGGAGCCCTGCTACTACCCCGATAGAAGACCAGACAGCATTCAGGAGCAAGATAGGAATAGATAGATGCATGTTAAGCGCTATTCCTTGACAAGTTTGCACTTGTCTCGGTACATGCTACATCTCCTAGTAATGTATCCTTTGATGTTGCCAGTCGGAATCGAAAGTATCAGGTTCCGAGGCATTCACTCGGAAATGACATGGCACCTTCACCTGTCGTAGTCAAGAATGCCCACATGCACCGTGGAGATAATTGTAAATAATTAGCAATATGATATAATTTGTACAACATTAGGAAAATAGGTTAATATCGTTTAAAAAAAACTAAATAATGTCTATTGTGACATATATATATCCACAACTTTTCCGTGCCATTAAAAACTCTAAATTTGCCATTGACACAAATACCCCCAAACTCTTTTTAATATGATAACAAAATCACAAATTTATACAAGTCTGACAAATATACTCATAATATATATATCACACATATATAAATTTGGATTTTTTACACAAAAATTTGGGATATTTGTGCCATAATGGACAAGTTTAGAGTTTTTTTTTTTTTTTTTTTGGTAATAGGTATAGTTTGAGATTCTTTTGTGGTATTTGCCCTTAAAAGAAATATTAACACGTACAAGAGAGGCCACAAGGATTGCAATCACTGAATTATCATTTACCCCTACGGTCTACATCATTCCTTCCAACATACACCCAAACAAAATGGCAAAATTAGAATTTTCTTCCCTTCCTTTTTTTTTTCCTCATGTGACTCCTTGCTAGAATTGCCCCACTAACCATCGCCTACTGCCATACGACCGCCACACAACGGCCGCATGATAGCCGTACAACCATCGCACGACCGCCACATGACTGCCGCCGCTAACTGCCGTCGTAGCATTGCTGCCCACAGCCCATCGACCGGGGAGGGGGCGGTGGCCGGTGAACTATGGGTGGCAGTCCTGGGGTGGCAGTCGGCGATGACAGTCGATGGTCATGTCACGACAGGCGGCGGTTGTGCAATAATTGGCGATGGCAGGTTGCCGGCGAATGGTGGCGGTCATCAGCCGATGGGCTACAAGCGGCAGCAACCGTCATCAACGGTCGGCTGCTGACGGTGGCTGCAGGCAGCAGGAGGTCGCTGACAGCTGGCAGGCAACCGGCGGTGGCCGCAACAAGGAAGAAGAACAAAAGAAAAATAGAAAAGAAAAAAAAAACTTATTTCTAGAAATTGTTCTTGGGAACAAAAAGCTACTTTTTTTTGTTTCTTGTTTCTGTTCCAAATCTATTCCCCAACCACTTTTCTATTCCGAGGAATAGAAAAATAAATTGGCGTTACCAAACAGATTAATGTTTTTTTTTTTTTTTTTTTTTTTTTTTTTTTTTTTTTTTTGTTCCGGGGAACAAAAGAACAGAAATCGGGAGAAATAAAAACGTTACCATGTAGGCCCTTAAGTTCTGATTTTGATTTCTAATTTTCGAAACCACTAGACCCTCACTAATTTTCCCATTTTATAGAGATTTTTGTAGTTCGGATCTAGTGAAACTTCCTTATAAAAGTTGTTCAATACATTTTGATCTACAACATACTTGAATTTCAGACTTTTTTGAGGTGAAATGGTATGAAAGCTAGTCGCTTACCGTGTTGAATTTGCCCAATGTGGTAAAGATAGTGACCCAATTATCTTCTCGAATTTTTATAAATTTTTCCCTTTTGAATTTGGACATGATTATTTCACAAAGTTATAAAGGAATCCATATTAACAACATATAGAAATTTCAACGTATTTTGTGAAGATTTGGATTTTGAAATAGGTTTTTCTCCGCAGTCGTTGAATTTGTTCAATAGACGAATCATTGGGTTGTTTTCAGTGATTTACTGCTCTTTTCATAGAACGATTTGGACTTGGCTTCCCCATGAAAAATGTTATCTAAGATCTTCTCTACAATATATTAAATCTTTATAATTTTTCGAGCTTGTTTGATAAGATAATGACTCTGATTCCAAAAATTGTTCAAAACTGTTATGTTCTGTCCATTTTTTCAATTTTACGAATTTCTGTTCAAGCCTAGTGTGGATCAGTTTGTAATGGATCTCGGTGAAGTTGCAAGTCTTGGTTGTTGCGAGTTAGGTTAGTATTAGTAAAGTCGGGTTGTTGATTTCAGGGCGATATGCTATGTTGAGTTAGGATGTGTGCTCACCGGTGCTTCAGTGCGTGTATGATAGTGAATGCTTTTGTATGGTTTGCTCATGTTTTTGGATGCATGAGTCACAATCACATCCCAGGTCACAAACAAGTCTCGCGTGGCTTTGGATCAGTATTGAGGCACATCGGTTCAAGCCGTGAGTTCCTTGGTCATGTTTTCATTTAGACTTGATTGTGTACATGCTAATGATTGTAAGTATGATCACACCTCGAGTAAGATGAGTCTCACTTGGTTTTGGGATCAACGTGAAGGCATGATGATCAAACCTTGCTTGGTCTTGGATTGGCATTGAGGCGTGTCAATTTGAGTCTCGCTTGGCTTTGATTCGATGCTAGGCGCGTAGGTTGGAGTCACGAGTTTCATGTCACGCTCAGCATATCAGTAGTTATGATGTCTTAGGTTATGACACACACCCTTGCATGAGTACGCCTTCATATCTTGTTTGCATTGACTAAGAAAAAGAGATAATAAACTAGATTGTGTGATGCATGACCTGTGGTCATATAAAGGAAAGATAAAGGCCATCAATGCGTCTTGGCTATGCCAAGGACAAATCCTTGAGGGGGATGGTCTAAGAACATGTCCCAAAGAGGACAATGTTGGTTTGGGATGAGGGATGATCTAAGAGCACGTCTACCACAAACAATGTGTGACATATCACAAAGGAAATACAAAAGCCGCCAATGCCTCTTGGTAGTAGTTTCCGCTATGCCAAGGACAAATCCTTAAGGGGAATAGTCCCCGAAGAGGATAATGTCGGTTTGGGATGAGGGATGATCTGGGAGCACACCTCTACCCCAAACGGCGTGTATGGCTAATTGAATACCAGGGGAGTTGTGTCGAAACCCTATAAACTTTCAGGTTGTTAGATGTTTATCTTGAACTTTCAACAGTTAGTAATGGCCCCTCCTCTCTATATTTTTCAATTTGTTACAACCGTTACTCTTTCGTATATTATTCGTTTGCGCATGCCTAACATGTAATTTTTAAGGGCAAGACTGTATCTCTCATTGATTTTTTCAAGTCAAATCACTGTTTTGCATATGAATAGTCTAAGACAAATTGAAATTCGTGCCACTTATGCTAGACAAAGAAAGGAAGAAAATGTAATGATAGTCAGAACAATTTGAGGACATAATAATAAGAATTTTTTTTTTTCATTTTTATCTTGAAGATCCGATGTTATCGATGAAATGTGTAAACTCCTTGTGTGAGTATTTTACTTTTATTAAAAGCTTCATCAATTAGCCATTTAAAAGGACCATGGCCATTGGTACCGCATCGTTGTATGCTCTTGTAATTTCCAGACGAGGTGTCCTAAATTTTATATAACGCTCACTTGAGTATCATAACTTTTTTTTTTTTTTTTTTTTTTTTTTTTTTATCAATTGAATGTTATAACTTATGTATGATACTCACTTGAGTGACATATAATTTTTTTAATCAATCACTTGAGTGCTATATAACTTTTCAATTGATCACTTGAGTGTCATAATTTTTATAAACATTTATTCTAACACTTAAGTGAATATTTCAAAAAATTATGATATTAAAGTAAACAAATGAAAATTATATCACTCAAGTGACCATTTTTTAGAAATTATGATGCTCAAGTAGTTAAAAAATATTATGATGCTCAAGTGAGTATTGTACAAAATTATGGTACTTATCCTGTCCTTTTTCCTAACATAAAATAATCAGTCGAGACAACAAAGAAACTAAGGGCGCGTTTGGTTGTGTTTCTGTTTAAAAATTGTTCCAGGGAACAGAAATAGAAAAAAGTATTTCTGTTCCGGGGAACAATTTTTGAACAAAAATACGCGTTTGGTAAACTTGTTCCGGGAATAAAAAATAAACAGAAACATGTTTGGTAAATTTGGATAATTTTTTTATTTCTTTTATTTTTTCTATTTTTTTCTTATTTTTCCTTTTTTTCTTTTTTCTTTTTCATTTTTTTTTTCTTTTTTGGCCGGTCGCCGGCCAAGGCCTTGCCCTGCGAGGGCCGAGCTCGCCCGGCGCGGCGGCGCGCGCCTCGCCGGGCCACCGCCCGCGAGGCCGAGGCTCGCCGGCCGGCCGGCGAGCTCGGCCTCGCCGGCCTGGGCGAGCTCGAGGCCGGATCCGGGCGAGATCGAGCTCGCCCGGCCGGCGCGAGGTCGATCTCGCCCGATCCGGCGCGAGGTCGGCCTCGCCATGGTTGGGCGAGCTCGAGCTCGCCCGGATCCGGCGAGGCCGACCTCGCCCGGCGGCCGGCGAGCCTCGGCCTCGCCGAGCCACCGCCCGCGAGCTCGCCCGGATCCGGCGAGGCCGACCTTGCCCGCCGGCCGGCGAGCCTCGGCCTCGCCGGACGGCGAGCTCTCGGCCATGGCGAGGCCGGCCCGGCGGCGAGCCTCGGCCTCGCCGGGGGCCGGCGAGCGTCGGCCTCGCCGGGGGCCGGCGAGCCTCGCCGGGGCTGGGCGAGGCCGCCGGCCCTCGTCGGCCGGTCGCCGGCCGTGGCCGAGGCCGGCGACCGGCCTCGGCCATGAAAGAAGAACAAGAAAATAAAAGAAAAAAGAAAAAAAAAAGTGTTTCTGATTTGTGTTCCAGAAACAAGAAACACAAAATTTGTGTTTCTTGTTTCTGTTTCTTTTTTGTTCCTGGGAACAAAAGAACAAAAAAGGAACAGAAACGCACACAAACGCGTTTCTGTTCCTTTTTTGTTCCCAGGAACAAAAAAACAGAAATTTTTGTTCCTGGGAACAGAAATAGGGTGCAGCCATGCAGGGCCTAAACTAACCAAAGGATATACTTAAAATACAATAAAAAAATAAAAGAAATGAAATTGAACCACCTTTCAATTTGAGAGATGCAATTTACATTGGGTAGATGAATCAAACCACTTTAGTGATTGGCGAGTAACGCCAGCTTTGTTAGGGGAGGTCATGGTTTTCTAATTAGCACAAACATAGTAGAATTAAAAGAAAATTATACTCAGACTAACAAATAAAAAGAAAACAAAGTTATAATTATTAATTATTGCGCCCATATTTTTTTTATAAGTATCACCGATTCCTTTTTCATTTTATTTTTTTGCATTCAGTTTATAGTTTTTAACGCATCTGGGGGCATAAGAGTGATTAGACTGAAAACAAAAAATTGTAATTTTTTACTTGAACTCATTAGGCATGTGCAAACGGAAAAATAGATTGATAGTTGACAATTGTAACAAAATGAAAGTTCAGAGGGTTTTACGTGGTAATTGAAAGTTTGGGGACAAATATGCACCTCCCTAAAAGCTTAGAGAAATTTTGTGTAATTCCTCCTCACATTTTATAATTGTTCACGATCTTAGCTCAAGTATATTGAGCTATCACCTTCTTATTTTGATAGAAGTAACCGCAAGACATCTTAGGGCCGAGATCTAATATCACATGTATTAGGATGAAGTTAGACTAGATGAATTTTGAATTGAAGTGGAACTTGATATAACTTAACTCTTGTGTTTTATTCCTTTTCTTCAACTTGAATCTTGTCCTCACATTTGGGCCGGGCGAGGGCCACCAACAGTTGTAACCTGGACAGGTTCATGAAAAAAAGATAAATCTCCCTTTGATTAATAAAAAAATGGGGCAAGAGTTACCAAAAATCTTAAACTATGCCCACTACGGTAAATTTACCCTAATTTTTTTTTTGACCCAAAAAAATCCCAAACTTCTATCCCTATGACACATTTATGTTCCATTATGAAGACTATTAAACATCTGCCTTAACTGATATTGGAAAGCAAACACTATTAACATAGCATTCACGTGACTTAAGTGAAATAAAACAACGATATTGTTTTGGCCGAAAAATCATTTGATAGAATCTTGATGGAGCGTCAACGTGTCGTATAGGCAAATTTGGAGTTTTTTTTTATGTCACTAGAAAAGTTTAGGACAAATATATTACACTAGGCATAATTAGAAAAAGTTCAGGGTCACAGTCAACATTATCTCAAATAAGATTCTATCCTCAGCAAAATCTAAGCGAACTGCTTTCAATGGCGGCGCTGCCGTATAGGGACTTGTTGTAGCCTCCAACTGGTCGTGCCCCATGGGTCTGACGTGAAGAAGAGAGAGGGGAAGAGGCCCATGAGAGACGTCCGGCTGCCTCTGAAAATTCTCCCCCTCATTTTTCATTTTGTTCCTTTTTTGTCCTCCTTTGTCAAGTCAAGCAATGAACATTTTTTCAGGAAAATTTCAACTAAGGATTTGAAGTGCTCTTATTTTCTCAATTAAGGATCAGAAGTGAACATTATTTTACATAAAAGCCTGAAGTGGCTAAACCGTTTCGAATAAGAACTTTTCGTCGGCTAGTAATTATTTCAGCCATTGGAGAAGAGGTATATTAGTCAAAAAAATTCTAAGCATATTTATAATTTTATTTTTATTTTTTTCCTTTATTTTATTTTTCTTTTTTTCTCTTCCCTCCCTCGGCCATCATTGTGCCTTGTTGATAGCTAGTGGAGGCTGCCAGCCTTAAGTGAGGGTTGCCCTTGTCAGCCCTCCCTTAATCTGGCGAGGGTGAGGGCAGCCCATGCCTGAGTTTGACGACCTCCATCATGGTTAGCGGAGGGAAGATGGGGAAAAAAAAAGAAAAAGATAGAAAAATGAAAAAAAAGGAAAAAAAAATTAAAATGGAAAATATGAAAATGTCCTTTGACCAGTGATAAGTTCTACTTTATACCTTTATTTTAGAAAATGAGGATACTTTAGGTCATTATTTGAAATAATGTCTGCTTTATGCCATAATTTGAGAAAATAATCGCACTCCATGCCATTATTTGGAATTTTCCTCATGTTTTCTCCAAGTTCCCAGATCTCTTCCTCAAATTTCTCTTAGATAATTTTTTTTTTTTGTCGATCCTACTCTATTCCTATTCTAACACTCATTCTCAGACTTTTACCCTACCTCTTTGTAAAGCGTGAGAGTCAAAACCCACACTTGAAACTAAATTGTTCCCACTCCAATCCCCCTTTTAAGTTGCCATGAAATGCAAAATTTGGAGATTGAGGTTGGTCCTCACGAAACAAATGAAAAACGGAGCACATGTGGCTTGACACCTGTGCGGAATAAAAGAAGTAAGAAGGAAGAAAAAGATGAACAGATAATTTAAAAAAAAACTGGACAAAAATACCCCAATTATGAAATGTGAGAAGCACTTGCTCGGTAACCCATGAACTCAAGTAATTAGTTACTTCATATCTTTATTTGGGATAATAATATCTTTCCTACGTCCTCTTTTATAGAAAATGTTCCCAATTTTGTCATTCATTCTAAAGTTTCCTTAAATTGAATATATATCCTCAATTGGAGAATTAATTATCAAAAGATGTTTCCATTCTATACAAAGGTCAATGCTTAATTTTAAACAAAAATAAAATTTATGCTTTTATTAAATCATAAATCATTTTTTCAAAATTCACTTACAACTCCACCATAACCATCAACCGATCCACTAGTAACGGCCAAACCTCCAGTATTCGACGGCATACCATGGTCACTGCTGGCCATCTCCTAGGATTTTGATGGTCCGATCCAATCATTGACAAGATAGCTCAAGCTAACTGGTCTCATATCAATCGAAAGTATACTGAGATTCACGCAATATAGCTTTGTATGAAAACTGAATTATGACAGTATCTGTCATTCAACGGCTTCCTCATCTGAGGAAATGCAATCTAACGATATATTTGTCCATCGCTGAATTTGAAGTAAGTCAAGGGATTCGGTCGTAAGAAATAAAATAGTCCATACCTTTCTTATCTTACGTTAGAGCTCTTACAATGAAAGCAGAGAATGTAGGAACTCTGCATATAACATCATTCTTTACAGCTCTAACATATTACACCCCATAAAGTCCGGATAAAATGTTCTGACCATAAAAAAGAGATAAAGTCCGGATAAAATGATACACGAGAAGTGCAGTACCTGACAACTCGTATATCATACTATATAATCACATTCCACTTCCAATTTACTTATGGTGTGATGTGGTTTCTTACTTGACATACTTCACAAGCCATTGTATCATGTCTGAATGAGCCTCCATCGCAGCAGCTTCGTCTTCAGCCTTGTATCTTGTCGTCCATCCGTGAGAAGTCTTGGGATATATCTTCACGAATCCGTCAACCTACATTACAAGAATAAATAGAATCATTTACAACTTCTCATACAAGAGACTATGGCACAGAAGAGTGGTACGGAAATGCCATTGAGATCCTAGAAATCGCAGTGATCAATGATGTTAACTTCATTTGGAGAGGGAAAAATACTATTTAGTGAACAAGGGCAAAAACCTCATTGACAGACAAAATAACTCATTGACAATGCCGTTCGAAACTGACAGGTTTAGTAACAATACTTGCACTGGCCTAAAAATAGATTAAGGAATTGAGGATATTTGCATCTGATCAAAAAGATTTGCCTTGTCTAGTCTTGTCTTGTCTCGGCTTTAAATGGCATTCAGATTTTTGACACATTGGGCTTTCATGTTGGACAATGGAGAGATGGAACTATGCTACTTTTTCCTCGTCAAGAATCAGCTTACAAGAAGAAACTTATCTTTTTCCAGGACCAATTTTCCATTTGTGAACATGCAAAGCGCCATCAACTTTCCGAATAGTTTAGCATCCAGAATAACGGCAGATTTATCAGAAGGCATACTCATATATAGATCAAAAGCAATAGGCTTTCTTACCTCGGGCTTAGCAGCAAGCTCCTCTTCAAACTGTTTGACGAGTTCAAGTGGAGTCAGATGATCATTCTCAGCTGCCAGCACAGCAGTAGGGACCTTAACCCCTGCCGACAGACCAACCAGATGAAGAAGCTAGTCACTGAAGTTTACCATCAAAATGCTAAAACGACCTTTGCGGGCCTCAGTAAACAGACTTTAATTAGCCCACTAAAGTCTATCCACATCTCTTTCTGGCGACAGCATTCAAAAGGTTTTACAATGCTCGTTTTGGACCCCAGTGCTCATGCCCTCATGGATTCGACCAATTGTGAGAGGGAAGGCTAAATAGCCAGAGAAAGTGCAACTTTCCTCGATTGTAAAACATCAAGAAGAAGAGTTTTTATTCAAAGAGGCGGATAATATCCATTGCCTTCATTTTCCAGCACACTCAAGTTTGAAGGAACGCAACTCGATGTGCATACTTCTTTTTTGCAGTACTTCAACTTGTTTTGTATATCATGAAGCCGTGAAGTCCGTGTATGATTGTGAAATGGCATAGACATACCTTTGATATCATCAAGATTGACAAATGCAGGGTGTAGCATTACAGCAGCTTGGATGAGCTCACACTTGGCTAACTCAGCCGCAACCTTAGCTGAAGAGAGAAGAGAATTTAAGACAAGCCAGCAAAAAGAACAATACTATGAGATTATTAAAAAATAAAATAAAAAATGAAATGCTGGGGCAGAAAAATTCTTTTGTCTGATATCTTGGTCCGTGGTCTGAATATATTCTTCACTTACCACCCCAGCAGAAGCCTGCTGCACCTATTTTAGATATGCCTTTACTTTTTAGAGCTTGAATAATTGGTTTTGTATCTTCAAATCCCTTATCCTGTAAAATTGATAAACAAATAATTAACAAAATAATATTACCATTGTATAGAAAATCCTAACCCATTAATTTACTCTTTTTTCCCTTGGGTGTTTATGCACATTCTCTCACAAGTTTAAGATTTCCAATGGCAAGAAGGTAGGGGAAAAGGTAGGGAAAGTATCGTAAAAGTGTTAAATCTATTATATTGATATCAATTTTGTCATAAATCTTTGAATTAGATCAATTTAATTCTTAACAATTTTCAGATTTTGCCAATTGAGTCGATCTAGCCAATTGAGACTAGAAATTGCTGACGTGAACATTGGCTATCCTATGTGGCACAACTAATATTAACATAGACATTTTAAATAATTTTTTTTATTTTTCTCTGAAATTATTAAATTTTTATTTGTCTTTTCTTTTTTTTTTTTTTTTTCTTCTCTATTCCTTCTTTTCATTTTTTTTTACCACTATAGCTGACCAAGGTCACTGGAGCTTATCGGTCATTGGGTGAGGGCCGCAAAGCCCTTGCCTTCCACCAATGAGGGTCATGGCCCTTGCTCAAATGTGGCCGGGGTGGAAGTTGCCACGGGCAAGGTCCCCTTGCCAAAAATCTAGGCAAGGCCAACCTTTGTTGTGGCCTAGCTAGCTGCAAACGAAGGTGGGCTCACTCGCGACCACCTAGCAATGGTCAAGGCAAGGTGTAGGCAGCCATGGCCTCGCCAGCTAGGGCGAGACCACCTTTGCCCACGATTGCCTACGCCTTGCCCAGTGGTAGGTAAGCTTCATCAATCCTTGTCAAGCATAGTAGAAAAAGAAAAAGAAAAAGAGAAGGAAAAGAGAAGAAAAAAAGAAGAGAAAAGAGTAAATTAATTAAATAATAATAAAAATTCAAAAAATATTTAAAATTAAAAAAAATTTCTACGTAGTGCCATTTGTGCTACATAAGACCACTTGTGTTCAAGTTAACAATTTTCTTCCTAAATTTTCTAGATGGACTAAATTGGCAAAATATGAGAATGTTTATGACAAAATTGATTTAATTGAAGGTTTATGATTGAATTGATGTTAATATAATATATTTAGGATTTTTTTTTTTGTGGGTACTTTTCCTGCAAAAAGCTCTTCTAGTAATTTACATGGAACAATTGTAGCCTCTCAAAGTTTTCACGTACTATCAGACAGTGAGCTTGTATTACTGGAAGCTAAAAGAAGTCTAAGGACAGACTAGTCTAACAATTAGGAATTAGATGAGTAACAGATACTTAAAGTTTTTTTTTTGTTGGATCGGTCATACTCTACTTCTACTTTAATTCTTACTCTTAGACTTTTGTCCCACTTCCTTGCAAGGGCGTAAGAGTCAAAACACACATTTGTAACTAATTTGTTATCACCCCAATCCTCCCCCAAGAAGGTGGGATTCGCACCCCCCACTTCCCTCTTCCATGTTGGAAATGTGACCATTGGGGCAAACCTCGGTGGTTAACAAATACTCAAAGTTTGAAAAGAACCAAGTGGCATATGAATGAGTTGTCATCATAAACAAAACAATCGCATCGGTATGGTCAAGGTCAATCATATCCGATCCGCTAGTCTCACTGACCATTCCAACTACCAACAGATGAGGACCCCTAGCATTTTAAGGTAAGTACGAGAAAGCACATACAGTTCCGTGATCCTTCATCCAAACCATTAAAGGCCTCTCAGGATTATCGAGTACAAAGGTATCTCCATTGAAATAGTCAGGAACAACCACGTAGAAACCAGCAGCTGCAACTTTGTCCGCAATTTTCCTGCGAATTCAGACCATTGTGACGGTTAAGTTTCCAGAAGAAGTCATGAGGAAATACCGGACACTGTAGTTTGACAGAAAAGCATCAGCCCCACTTCTCCGAGGTAGTGCGTATTCAGGAGTTCAGTTGATCGACGATAGTTAATGGTGCATACCTGAAATTTGGGGCTTCATACCCTGCACCATTAAGACACACAATCGATTAGAATACCATATATACATGACAAGGAGCAGTACACATTATTTGGCCAAGGTTAAAGTGGATGAAATCCTTTCTCTTTCCACGTTACGACTCCAAGAACTTACCATCAAGACTCAAGGCCGCAGCAAAAGAGGGAAAGTTTCAAGAAAAAGATCGTAAGCACACGCAGTTCAAAAAAGAAGGAAAAGAGAAAACTGAACTGAAGTCAACCGTTGATGATAAATAGTCATTTTCCACCACAAATTCGACCTTCCCTTATCAAAACTACGCTCACGTTCCTTTCACTCACAACTTTCAAACGGAACCTGGAAACCGTTCATCACAAAAACTGACCATTGAAATCCTATCAGACAGCAATAAACGAAGGCCACTTCATATACTGAAGCCAAGAATTAGAACAAAAAAGGGAGGAAAATAAAAGAGCAGAACTTTTACAACAAAGTACGAGATTACGCACCGAAGATGTCGGAGAGGAGAAGGATCGCGAGCTTGGAGTCCTGGGAGCCGACGATGTAGGTGTTGAGGCCACACAGTTGCTCCACGTGTCCCGCCCCGCAACTCGGATCGAGGGTTGGAGGGTTTTCGCAGCACTGTGGACCAGACATTGCTTTGAATAAGAACTTTCTTCCCTCTGATATGATCGACAATTAACGAGGGGAGAAGGCGAAGCACTCGTGGATATATAAGAAGAAAAAGAAGAAGAGAAGAAGAGAGAGAGCGAAGCAGAGAGACTAACGTTCACGAAAATTGAACGATTCCATTCTCTTTATTGCATCACCCAGGACGTCAGCCTCGCTATCTAAAATAATAAGGTTGGTCGTCTGATTTTTCTATTCACCGGATAATTGTCCGACAAATAATTTCAAAATCGAAAAGTAGCCATTCGGTATAAATTAATTCAATGATTGAGGAAGGTAGAGAAGTGTAACTCGCCCGCCAATTCAGGCACGATGAGTTGCTAGAGTGGTCTTACAAGATAATGATGTTATAATAATATACAACGTTAAAAATTTCTTAGAATATGATCATTAATTAGCATAAAAGGTTGTGGGACCACGCATGAGTTATTTTGTCCGCTCTAACATCTAAATCAATTTATAGTGACCTTACAATAATCAATTGATAGTGACCTTACAATAATGCCTCCATTGTTTACCAATTTGAGCATGATGGGTTGCTAAAACGGTCCTATAAGATTTTACATGACATGAATTTGATTGTAATTTAGCATAAAAGTTTGTGAGGACCGCATACTTATTTGTCGGCTCAAAAGTCTAAATTCTGTAATGGTGACCCACAATAATTTAGATAGCAAGAAAGGAAAAAAAATACTTTATGGGATGTTTTCGGGGGATCTAAAATTTTCAGTTTCTGCTTCATTCGAAAAAAATACTAATAATTGCTTGGCGTCCTTGCGTGTCTATTATCAACGCATGAGGCTTGCGCTTCCTTCGTGCAGTAGCTTTTTTTTTATTTTTTTCCTTTTTTTTTATATTCTTTTGCTCCTTAAAAAGCATATTTGGAAGTCTTTTCATAAAGTTTTGTAAAAAAAATAGAGCAATAAACGAATTTCTTTCTAGTCATTTAAGAAATCTAAGTAGCAAATTAATTAGATTGTCACGCAATCATGATTAAGGGCAAATTTGACTTTTTAAAAATAGAAAAACTAGTTACAAGATTTAAGAATATCATTATGTTTTCCTTTTCTTTGTTCTAAGCGGGTTGTTACCATGTATGTAAATAGCACTAGTTTTTCTATTTATTTATTTTTTATTTTTAGATTTACCCGTTGCACATATTGTTTTTTGAGAAGAGAGAATTTGCAGGAAAAAAACGCAGTTCTTTTCTACGTTGTTGAGCATACTTATTGAAAAACTGTCAATAAAAATTCGGGATTATTTGAACACTAACCACTTTTTAACACATGCAAATAATAATAATTTATTATTTTTTAGTGTATAGCACGACCAAGCTCTTTCTCATCACTTGTCTCTCATATACACATAATGGACTCATCGATCAAACACAAAACCCTTTTAAAAGAGTTGCCATAATTAAATCACGGGAAAATTCCAAAGAGGGACCCGAAGTGCCTTTTTTATTTCAAAGAAGGGTCCGAAGTAGATATTATTTCAAATAAAGACTAGAAGTGCCATCATTTTCTCAAATAATGGTCTAAAGTTGATATTGTTTTAAATGAAAATCTAAAGCAATTATATTTGTTTTAAATAAGGAACTGAAGTGGCTATGTTTGTTTCAAATAAGGACTCGACTTTCTCAAGCAATCAAGATATTTTCGTTATTTGTCATTTTTTTCCTTTTTTTTTTTTTGCCTTTTTTTTCCTTTTTTTTTTTTTTTTTTCTGGTTCTTCTTCTTCCTCTTCACCGGTGGACTAGTGAAGAGGAAGAAGAAGAACCAGAAAAAAAAAAAAAGGAAAGAAAAGAAGGAAGAAAAAAAGGGGGAAATACCAAATGACAAACTAATTGGAAAATTTAGCAGGTTGGTAACTAGCAAAGTTATGTCCTTATTTGAAACAATCAAAGCCACTTCAGGTCCTTATTAGGCTCTTATTTGAAACAATCAAGGCCACTTCAGATCCTTATTTGAAATAAAATCCACTTCGAACCTTTATTTGAAAATATAATGACACTTCAGGTTTTTTTTTTTTTTTTTTTTTTTTGAAAATTTTCCTTAAATCACAATCACAATAACTTACCGTGGAAATTTAAAAGATGAATATGGGGTATTTACAAAAGAAGGGATCAAGGTATCTTTATGTACATAGCTTTCAGATCATTGTTTTTGGTGCATTTTTAGATACTTCATTCGTTATTTTCATTGCATAAAAGTGTCTCGATAGAAAAAGTGAGGCTTTAAGCAAAAGAGATGATGAATAGATAAGTTGTGATGAGCGTGATGATGAAAAGTAGGCTACCTTTAATTTTCAAAATAGTGATACATAAATTTGAAGTAACCAATAGAAGGAAAGTAACAGAATTGAAGGAAATTGTGCAAATATTGAAAATTATCAAAGACAACTTTTAGGGATTACCCTAGTAGTCACCATTCCCATTTGGAAATTGAGAGGTAAGGAGTTTGAAACTGCCCTTCTCTAGGTATGGGGGGTTTTATGGGGTTTTCTCAGTTGGTCTTGTAGGGGCACGCCACGAGCTTCTCACCATTAAGATTAAAAGTCCAGGCTTACCTGGCAGACCAACCAAAAGCAAAAAAAAACATTAAAAAAAAAAAAAAAAAAAACAAATCGTCAAAGGCAATTTTATTTATTCGGCAAAAAATGGAGCAATTTTATTCATATATGATATGGAACTAGCCATACCCTATTCGAAACAGGTCTATTGACGATGTGAAATATCATAGAACAATTGCACGTTTTTTTCTCGATCTCTTTGGCTCCAAACTTCATCGATAGTCATTGAGGTTAATAAAATATCGAGAGGACTAAATAGTAAATAGGTTGTTTCAAAACTTGAAAAGAAATTTGCAAAATGTAACAATGTATTTCTTGATGGATGCGGAAACAAATCAATATAGTCGAATACAAGTGTTTCTATCAAACAAATAATGCTAATAGTGAAGAGATAAAACATATTGCAACCAAATATGTAGTGATTTGGCTTTTAACCAAATCTATATCCACTTTCTTAAACTAACAACCACCAAAAGGACAAGAATATACTAGAAATATCAAGAGAAGTTAGTAACAAATGTCACTTCAACCTGAAGTTGATAGATCCCGCTATAAATACACAAGCACTACTTTTACACTAGTATACTTCTCCAATCACATATTACAGATGGAAGCAACCTAATAGAGTATATAATCAGAAATACACATCTTCTATCAATAAGAATAAAGCAAAGATAAACGCTTAAAGCAATGGACTAATTTCATTCGTTTTCACCCAACCCCTACCACTTCTATTGGATTGAATTCATAACCATTAGGAACTTAGATGATCGTTTGATAATCAAATCGCTCAAGCAGCTTTCTACCGTTACTAGCAACAGAACGTCTCTTTGTTGCTCTAACAGGAGCAATTTCCCAAAACAGTAACTTCTGCTTTTTCCCAAACTTTGTCTCCTTTGTTTTTTTGTTTTTTTTTTTATGACTGAGGAACCACCAAAGACCCCTTACGGGGTCACACTGCCCTCTAATGCCTGGTAGCACTGTCAGACACCGTCGCAAGCTACTATTTAGACGTAAAACCTCAGGAGAGACTAGTCCAGCAACCTACCGCTAGGGCCCCCACTTAAATCATGTTGACAACGAGGGGATTCGAACTCTCGACTGCATTGTTGCAGGAGAGAGCGAATACCACCTGTGCTGCCCACGGGTGGGTAACTTTGTCTCCTTTGTTTCCTTGCCCATATATGGTAAAACTGCTCTGATTCAAATTCAGTCCTCTTGCCGCGAATCCCAAGCCTTGTCAATGGCTATCTTCTTTTGCTTTAATGTTCATATGAACAAGCAACCAACACCTTCATGGTCAGTGATAGAGGCACAATGTAGGACTCCTATGCGGTTGATGTATGGATTTGCCTTTATTATCAACTTAGTCTATCCAAGCTGCCCACAACTGCTATCCTTTGGTCTTCCTAAGTATTTTAGTGATCTGGACTTCACTTAGCTGCTCCCCTTATCATGATACCTTCAAGTCCTCACGAATATCCTATTCTTCCTTACCCTTTTTTTTTTTGTGGCTAAAACCTATTCTTCCTTACTTGTCACTGTGTATCAAGGTCCATCCAACTTCTAATAATCTTTCCACTGTATACATCCGAAGTTCATGGCGACAAAACGTCCCTTGTATCAATTTTTACGATATCTAGGCCTTATTATCCAAGTAGTAGAAGCACGTCACACGTCTTCCACCTTGTCTGATAGAGGAAGCTATTTTTGTCGGCAACCCAGTGAGTCTATTCACGCTACTCACCATTGATAGAGTCAGAGCACTCCTCACATAATTTCATGGTTAAAATAGCTTTTGCATTTTGGCTTGTGCATTTATCATCTATCATACTCAACCGATACACACATTAATAGCCTTTTATTATTACATCATTTGCAAAACAATATAAAGGACTTTCCTAACAATAGTTATTTGTATTTCTACGATAAAGAGACCATATGACAATTAGAAAATTAATGAGATTCTCTCATATAGGAATATAAGAAGTTGGTATAGTTGTGTTGGATCTAAATCGATCAAAGGCAAATCTGACAAACAAGTAATTGGGAAAATACACTTAAGCTTGTTCTTTGATTTTAGGTAGATCACAAAATGATCAAACTTCTACAAAGCAAGTTTTGTCAAGGAGTGATGGCATGTGAATATGTGTGACAAAGGCGCGCTAGCTCCTAAGAGCATAAAATATTTATATATATAGAAACTGCTTCGTCAATTTAAATGGCAAGTAAAAATGCTTCAAAGTTGAAGTGCAAAAAGCTGGGAATTAGGCTAAAATAAAATAATTAAGTTAAGCTAGAGTGAAGAGCGGGAAATCTCTAGGAAAATGAAATGATAACGCTGGAAACAAGGGAAATTAAAGCTGCGAACACTTAAATCTAAAGCAAATCGAAGGGCAAGCACATGAGAATGGAAATAAACTTCACTGGAATTGAAACGACTGAAAAGTTATGTATTAACTCTCTCAAATGGGAATATTGAAATGAGCACAACATTGATATTCACAATGCGCAATATAGAAAAAAAAAAATGATACTAAAGCTAAAACTGCAATTGTAAGATGTTACTTCGAAAGGAAAATGCTTAAAAGAAAATTGGGCAGAGCATTTTTGGCATTGTTTTGGCATGCCTTCTTCCTTTGTGCTCTTTCCTTTTATCTTCCTGGATTCCCTTCAACATATATTGCTGTTCACGTGCAATCTCCTCTTTAACTTTCAAGCCTCTTCTATTTTTTCCGTTTGCTCTTGTCTATCGTGTGATATTTTCAAGGGCAAAAACTGTAACTCTTCTTGGTTTTTTTTTTTTTTTTTTTTTAAGTAAATCACTCTTTCACCTCTCAACAGTCCAAAAAATATTAAAATTCACGCAACAGATACTAGAAAAAAATTAAGAAAGGAAATGTAATGATTATTAGAAAAATGTTAGGACATTATAGTAGTAGTGGTAGTAGTAACAACAATAGCAATAAGTTCTTCAAACTTATCTCAAACATTCAGTAACATCTTCAAGGCCGTTGTTATGCTACAATAATGCCTTCTTACAATCGTCAAGACAACACAACATAATTATGCAAACTAAAAAACTATGGAAAAAGAAAAACAACTAAACAATATGCTAAAAATACTAGAATTTTTTCTTTTTAAATAAATGATATTGAACCATCTTTCAATTAGAGAGATACAATTTGCGCGAGGTGGATGAGCGAAATCACTTTGGTGGCTATAACGAGAAACACCAACTTTGCTAAGGAGGGTAATATTTTTTCCAACTATCATCACGTTGGTTTATTAGTTTCCTATATATATTTTATAATCTTTAACGGATTTGGGGGCAATAGAGCGATTAGACTAAAAAATTCAAGAGTAATTGTAATGTTATCCTCGGTCATCATTAAAATATGTAAATATTAAATCACATCTTCATCTAATAATTTAAGTTTTAAAAACAGTTAGCAGCGATCTCACAAAATCTCACATGGTGTCAAAGTCGAAGATCTTGAGTTCAAATTTTATGAGGCCTCATTTACCTCCCTAATTAAAAATGTTTACGCTTAGTACTAGCCAAAAAGACTAGACTAAGCATGAGACGGATGGTTAGAATACATATATTAAATCACATATTCACTTAACAGTTTAAGCTTTTAGAACAATTGGTAGTCCCAAAAATCTAACAAACATATTAAGTACATGCAAACAATAAAATAGATGACCGGTTAACGGTTGCAATAAAATGAAAATTTGGAGATTTCATGTAACATTTGAAAGTTTGAAGACAAACTAGCACCGCCTTGATAGTTCATAGAGAGTTTGTGTAATTTCCCCTCAAATTTTATTAACAGATCGAGGTGTTCCTTCTTAATCAAAGTAACCTCAATATATCTCAGGTCGAGATCAACCATCGCATGTATTAGGTTGAAGTTAGTCTGAATGAGCTTCAAATCGAAGTTAAACTTGATTATCGAAAAATACTTCCAATCTACACAAAAATTTACGGTTAATTTCAAAAGATAATCTATGCTTTTAAAACATCACAATTCATTTTCTAAAAGTTCACTTACACCTCCACCATAGCTATCAATGGATCCATTACAATCGACTTGACCTAGTATACCTGGCAATAGACCACGGTCACAGTTCACCATGCTCTGGGACTTCGATGGCCCGACCCAATCACTAACAATGGAACTCGGGTCACATCTGACTTGTCTCATGTTAATCACAAAAAGTACATTGAGATTTACACAAAATACAGCTTTTTAATTTTCATAAAATAGTAGAGATTATGCATGCAAACCGAACTATACATTATCTGACGTTGAACAGCTTACTCATCTGAAGAAACGCAATCTAATAGAAAATATGTCCATCCCTAAATTTGAAGTGAATCGAGGGATTGGAACGGGGATTACAATGCTTAGCTCTTCCACTGAAACAAAGATTGTAGGAACTCCAAATAACATTGTTCTTTCCACCTCTTACACATTACACCACATAGGCGTCCAGATAAACTAAGAAACGAGAAATATAGTACCTGACAACTCGTATATCATACTAGGTAATCATGTCCTACTTCCAACTTATTTAAGGTTTGATGCGGCTTCTTTACTTGACATACTTCACAAACCATTGTACCATGTCTACATGAGCCTCCTCCGCAGCAGCTTTTTCTTCATCCTTGTATCTCACTGTCCATCCATGAGTTGTTCTGGGATAGACCTTCACGAATCCATCAACCTGCACGACAAGATTGAAAGAGCATCATTTCCAAACTTCTCATACAAGAGGCTATACGCAGCAGAGAGTCAGATTCAATTCAAGAATCTGAAGATCCTGGTGTGGAAGAGCTATTGAGACCCCACAAATCACTGTGATTAATGATATCAAAAGTCATTTTGAGAGGCAAAAGGACTATCTAGTGAACAAGGGTGAAAAACCTCATTTACAGAACATGATTCATCCATGTGCTGTTCAAAACTTACAGGTTTAGTAACAACACAATAAAGGAATTGTGGATGTTTGCTACCGAAAAAAAACTTTTCCGTCTCGTCTTGTCTTTAAATGGCAATCAGAGTCGGACACGTTTGGTTCTCATGTTGGACAACGAAGAGATGGAACTATCCTAGTTATCCTTATCAAATATCAGCTTACAGGAAAGAACTTTTATCTTTTCAAGACCAATGTTTCATTTGTTGGACATTTAAAGCACCATCAACTTTTCGAATAGCTTAGCATCCAGAACAATAGGTTCATTACAAGGAATACTCACACACAGATCAAAAGCAATGGGCTTTCTTACCTCGGGCTTAGCAGCAAGCACCTCTTCAAACTGTTTGAGGAGTTCAGGTGAAGTATATTCATCGACCTCAGCTCCTAGCACAGCAATAGGAACCTTAACCCCTGCCAACAGACCAATCAGCTGAATAAACTAGTCTTGAAAGTGCACCAAGAAAATGCTAAATTGACCTTCTTTGGGCCATACTAAACAGACTTCAATTAGCCCACTAACATCTATACACATTTTTTTTCCTGGCCGCTGGAATAAAGTAGTTTTATAATGCTTGTTTCGGACCACTGCATTCATGCACTCATGGATTCAGACGATGGTAAGAAGGAATGCTAAATAGGCAGAGAAAGTACGACTGCCCTACATTGTAAAACAACAAGAAGACCAATTTTAGTCAAAGAGGCAGATAATATTTATTGCCTTCATTTTCCAGCACACTCATGTTTGAAGAAATGCAATTTGATGTACATACTTATTTTTCGTAATACTTCAACTTGTTATGTACATCAAGAAGCTGCGAAGTCCGTGTATGGATGCAAAATGGGGTAGACATACCTTTGATATCATCAGTAGTGACAAGTGCAGGGTGTAATATAACACCAGCTTGGATGAGCTCACGCTTGTTTAACTCAACCACACCCTTACCTGAACAGAAAACATTTTAAGATATGTTAAAAACATATGAAATGCTATCCAGAGGAATTCTTTTGTGTGATATCTTGGTCCATGGTCTGAAGATATGCTTCACATACCACCCCAGCAGAAGCCTGCAGCCCCAATTTTAGATATGCCTTTACTTTTCAGAGCTTGGATAACCGGTAATGTATCATCATATCCCGATTCCTGTAAAACTGGTGTTTAGCTTTAAACAAAAGAGATATATACAGGGAGCGTGCACCTTCCACACCTAGACGAGTTTAAATGAAATTCAACAAAACCAAACACCAGCAACGAGAATAACCCAATACGGACCAAGACTAACGCACCAAGAATACATGAAAAACCCTTTAAATGGGACAAGGAAGAAACATGGAGTAACGGGATTCACTATTCGGTGAATAATCAAGAGTACAGGAGGTATGACGTAAACTTCTTTCTACAAGTTATATGACCCCAGGCTCCTATTTACAAAAATACTATCCACAATCTTCAAGAGTCCAACCTCCAAACTTCAAAGCATGTGTAAATCCACATTTGCCAAGCTACCGAAGGAGTTTTCAAATATTCGTACAAAGTGGATCCCGGTTGGGAGTAGATCTATCTAATGAATCAATCAAAAGTGTCTCTCCTATCTAATGTGTTAATTCAAGTTTCATAAACTTCTCCGCTTATAGGATTGATATTCTTGTCAATAACCGCCCGTGACCTGCAGGAACCAACCTATTCGAGATGTGATTTGATGCATTCCCACCCCTCCGCCATCCCATAAATCTATAAATAGTTCAACCACGTTTGAGTCCTCTCATCTCAACAATCACTTCCTGCGCTTTTCAGATCAATGGCATAGTGTATCCTCAAAACGCAAATCAACAAATGGTCAGCGCTTTCTATGATTACTTGAGTACTCTTCTAAACGCAGGACGCATGAGGATTCACGTGGGTTTGCACAAATCACATCATAGCAAGATCCCCTCCGATAGATGTGTAGTTTTAGTACAAGCTAGCCCCCTAGCCTATACAATGAAGGAAGGGAGTGATTGATAGAGTGAGAGGGCTAAGGAATTTGTGACACCTCAAGTCTCACATTAGATGGGAGAAATCTTTCTTAAGAGATTTATAAGTAAGTACTCACTCTAAATGGTCACCAGCTTATTTGGTTATTTAAACATTCCTTTCAGGTTTCGTCTACAGGAAACAAATCCAATTGTAACATACCACCATGTCAAAGAAAAATGTAAACGAGCAACTATTGAAGTAATATTACCTCCATTGGAAAGAAAATCCCAAACCCTGGTTTTACTCTTCTCTCTTGGGTGTATAATGTGCATTTTCTTAGAAGTTAAAGACTTCCAATGGCAAAAAACAATTCTAGTAATTGACACGAAATAAGGCCAAAGGCAACAATGCACAAATCGGTCCGACCACACATTAACAAACAACCTAACAATTTCAACAATCTCAAACCTCTCACGTACTACCAAGCAAGATCCTGCATTAGCGAAAGCTGAAAGAAGGCTAAGGACTTGCAGACCAGTAGTTCCAACAATTAGGAACTGATAGACACTAAGTTTGAAAAGAAGTGAATTGAATCCATTAACTATTCAATAGACCCAAAGATGGAACTGTGTCATATGAATGAGTTGTGAGCAGAAACACAAAAAAGTCACATTGGTATGGTCAAGTAAATCGTATGTCTAAGCCATTATAATCACTGAACATCCCAACTACCAACAGATGAGGATTATAAGCACTATAAGAAAATGTATGAGGAAACAGAACATACCACTCCGTGATCTTTCACCCAAACCGGTATGGGCCTCTCAGCATTCTCAGGATCATAGGCATCTCCATAGAAATAGTCAGGAGCAACCACGTAGAAACCAGCAGACGCAACTTTGTCCGCAAGTTTCCTGCAAATTGGGAAGCATGGTGGCAGTTGAACTTCCAGAAGAAGTCGTGAAAGAATACCAGACTGTTATTAGACATGGTACTTCCACTCGATGCAAACAACAGATTAGCATCAATCACACTTCTCCAAGGGAATGCATTTTCAGGAATTCAGCTAATCTCCGATACCTACTGGTCCATACCTGAAATTCGGCGCTTCATACCCTGCACCGTCAAGACACACAATTCATATTAGAATGCCATATGTATATATGACAAGGAGCAGTAGACATATTTTGGCCAACCATAAAGCGAATAAAATCCATTCTGTTTCCACGCTACAACTTCAAGAAATTACTATCAATACTCAGGACCGTAGCAGGGGGAGGAAAGTTTCAAGTAAAAGATTGTAAATGTGTGAATACGCGAACTCCACAAAAGAAGGCGAAGAAAAAACAAAACTAAAGTCAAACCATTGATTTTCTTTTTTCAAACTTTTGCTCCATCTCCTTGTAGAACGTGGAAGTCGAAACATATGCTTAAAACTAAATTGTCCCCATCCTAACTTCTTGGGAATATGGAATTCGAATTCCCCACATTTCCCTTCCATATTAGAAGGGTAGCCATTAGGGTAAACCTCAGTTATTAAGTCAAATCATTGATTATAGATAATCATTTTACACCACAAAGTTGATATCACGCACCGAAGATGTCGGAGAGGAGAATGATTGCGAGCTTGGAGTCCAACGAGCCGACAACGTATGCGTCGAGGCCGCCCACTTGCTCCACGTGTCCCGCTCCGCAACTCGGATCGAGGGTCGGAGGGTTTGCGCAGCACTGTGGACCAGACATCGCTACGAATAATAACTTCCGAGAGGCTCCGATGATCAACGACTGACAAGGGGAGAAGGTGAAGGAGACGTGGATTTATAAGAAGAAGAGGAGAAGGAGGAGGAGAAGCGGTGAGGGAGTGAGTGAAGCTGTAATAATTCAAGTAGGTTCCTGTACCTTTAACAATATTTTTATCCTTCACCTGCTACCCTTGTCCGACAAGTAATAATTCAAGTAGGTTCTTGTACCTTTAACGATATTTTTCCATTTATAGAGAAAAGAATATTCTGAGGCGGCTGTGCGCTGCAAGACCCGCGTGGGTCCAATCGGTATGGATATGAAGTTCAATCTTCTTGAGCAGGACCACTCGGACTTGAGAAGATTTTAATATGACGAAAAATTCTAAAATAGTACATCTATAAAACCCCAAATTAGTACAAAGTTGATGAATATATTCTTTATTAGTTTTCGTTAAATTAGATTAATATCACAAAAATCACAACAAATAGATATGTAAATCTTAAATTCGTTCAAACCATTAACTGTATTTGGTCATTTTGTAGTAAAATTTAATAGACATTAATTAGTTTTGGATTTTTTATGGCATCAATCCAATTTCAAATTAGGATATGAAGTGATGTTATTTTCTTAAAAGATAATATGAAGTGGGCATTTTTTTTCCAATAAAAGTATGAAATGACAATAGTTAACCTTAGATATGAGCTTGGCTCATTTCGACAACATTGCTCGGGTCATTTTTGTCCCAAACTATTTTTATTCCCATTCCTTTTTCTCTCTCGGTTCATCTCCTTCTTGGTCCAAGCCATGGTCGTCCTCTTCGCCTTCAATACCTAACATTCAATCTCTAATGGCAATAAGCTAAAATTGCAAAATCTGCAAAGGAATAGCAAATTTACTTGACAATCTTCTACAATGACAACTCCACGCATCTTCTTCAACGACCGCACTACATCCTCTTTCGAACTAGGGTTGCATCAATATGTTTATTCTCTGCCCGTTTCTCACTATCTCCTCCGTTTCTCTTTCATTTTTCTCGGTTTGCTAATCGCTTGCCTTCTGAACTCGATTTTGCTTTCTTGAAACTCTTCCAATTTTTGTGTTTTATTGTTCAGTCTCGTTAATGTTGTGTGTGTTATTTTACGTACTTTGATGTATTCGTGATTATTGTAGGAATTCTGCTGTGCTAGTGAGGTTTTTTTTGTTTTTTTTTTTGGTGGGTCTTTGATTAAGTAGGTTGGGTTGTGGCATGGAAGCCAGTTCTAGATAGGAAATCTTCGGTCTCTGGCACACCACTCTCAATTTACGTTAACTATTTCACCAACCGTTGCTTCTTCTCTTGCAATTATAAACATTTTAATTAGGCCAATTTAGTCTTAAACATTTTAATATTTTACCAATTTTAGTTCTAAACATTTTGATGATTTACCAATTTGTTTCAAACATTATGATGATTTTGTCAACGTAATCATTCCAACCGATTATCAAAATAATAAATTTATGACTAAATTGAAAAATACTAAATTGACATAATTGAAAGATCTAGAACTAAATTGCTAAATCATTAAAAGGTTTAGAACTAAATTAACACAATTAAAAATTTTAGAATTGAATTGATTAAATGACATTTTTAGACAATTATCCTCATAATAGTGCGAAGCTAATCAATTTCGTGCAACGGCTTGGGGCTAAACCGAAAGCAAGGAAAAATGACGTGAGGACTTTCGTTTACGTAAGGTTGCGAGTCCTTTTTTTCCCCTATTTTAATATAAAAAAAGCTATATGATATTTATTTAACTAATAGCAAAATTGAGAAAGTTAAAGAACTTTCCCGCAAATTCGCCGCCATAAGCTGTCAATCCGGGCACGGCGAAGATTGATCTTTCATATCTTTCCATGACGTTGAAATAAGATGCTGTGCTTAACTTTTCTTAGAATTTGGTTCTTAATTAGCATAAAAAATTGTGAGAGGACACATCATCTCTCTGCTCAAATAGTTATTCTAATTTATTGTAATCATCGAGAGATGTAAAATCCAATTTCTACTTCACGTGTTGTTGAATCTTGCACCTTAATAAGTTGCTTTAATTCTCCCGGATCGACACTAACCCCCTCCAAAAAAAAAAGAAGGTATGTGACGGTATCAAGCACTCAAAGGGGCGGATTGTCGTAGCCACATAGTATTAATTAATTTCATGATTGAGAAAGATAGAGAATTCAACTTAAATGCTCCATCAATCCGGACATAGAGATTGCTAGTAAAGGTGACTAGTTCTCGGTCCGGTCCCAACAGGAATAGGAACTAGACTAGTAGGATCGGTTTCCCATTTTTGGATCGGAAACTGGACCGACTAGTCATGAAATCAAGAACCGAACTAACCTAGGTGGTCCAATGGAACCAGTGAATTACAGATAAATTGGCTTCCCCTTCTCTTTAAAATCAAGCGTTTGCTCTTTACCCACAAAAAAAGATCAAAATGCTTCAAAAATTGGGTCAGCATCACACTCAACAAATACTATACTTAATCTTACCCAAAAGGCTGAGAAAGGCACACGCTTAGATAGGAGTATGGCTTGACTTTTATTCGCAACCCTCTTCCTGTCTCTACGAGCCCATTTAATGTGGGACTTTTGGTGTTCGCGTGGAAGGTTCGACACAACAAAAGAGACAGGCCAAGAGTCCTACATCCAAAGCATTTGTATGGAAGGTTGTACACCACAAGAGAGACAAGCCATACACGTCGAAAGTCTAACCTCAAATGGGCACACAAAGATCGTAAGAGGGATTATGAATAAAAGCCAAGCCAGACGCCTGTCCAAAGTATACCTTTCTCAGCTTATTGTCTAAATATTTGCATATCATCAACATGGAGAAAATCCCTAATAATTAAGAGTTCAAATTATTTCTTCAACAATTTCGAAGAAATAAAATTAAAATTTCAAAAAATAATTGGTCCAATCTTGTTGGTTCCATCCCAGGAATCAAGAATCGGACCAAAATAATTGTTTTCTATTTTATGGAACTAGAAATCGGACTAGTGTCCTAGGGATTGGATAACACCGGCCGGTCCAATCGAGTCAATTCCTTTTGCTCACCCTAATTGCTAGAGAGATCTTACAAAATTTTACATGATGTTAAGATAAGATGCTATATATAATATTTCTTAGAATTTGATTATCAATTAGCATAAAATTTGTGAAAGCAAGCATTTATCTCCTCCCTCAAACTTATGGAACTTCAAACTAAGATGAATGCGCTAACTATGGATATGATACGTGGCATCAAAACAAAAAAAACAGCATGTTTCAAATGGTTGTTGGAAGTAACTATACTCATTGCTAGATGTATAATCCAATTTGCATTTCTCATGTGCTGTTAAATCTTGCACCTTCATTTGTTGCTTTAATTTCTCTAGGCATAGTGTTAACCTGTTCAAAAGAGAAAACTTGGTCCATGCGGATTCATTTGGGAGAGCATTTCCAAAGTCTCATCAGCCTGCTGTTGTACCAAAGTTGAGGTGTTTGAGAGCACAATCTCAAAGCTCTTGATCAAAATTTTAGCATTTTCTAAGTGTGTTAGCCCTCTGCAACTTCCAACGAACATTGTTTTTCGAAATTTTTAGAACGCTATTTTAGGGGTGGGGTTAATGAATTTTTTTTTCTTTTTTCTTAATTTTTCCCTCACTAAACTATCTAAATTCATGTTTTACCCTTACCCTCATCTTTATGCATATCAGTCTGGCATCATGCGACATAGGCAGCTCGCTTAGATCCGACACCGGCAGCCTTTACTAAAGGTAGCGCGACCTTGGCATCGCCTTACCTCAACTTTGAGATTGCTTATGAATGATCTGTTTTCCTTATTTTGTGTTTAAGAGAATCGAAAAGCGGGCGAGACCTTTAAATTCTAAAACCATTCACCACGAAAACCATCTTTCATGTGTAAAGGAGAAATCTCTTGAAAAATGATTATTTTCAATTCCTTTGAGCAACAATGAGATAAGAATATCACAAATACCATAACTTTCATATGATACTCTCTTGAGAGTCATAATTTTTTTTTTTTTTTTGGTAAGAAGAGTCATAATTTTTTAGTGTCAAAACTTTCAATTAATCACTTAATTGCCAAAAAAAAAAATTAAAAAAATTCACTGAAGCGCTAGAAATTTGACATGGCATAACACTTATGGTGAGCATTTTTAAAATATTATGGCATTTAGTGATGGATTAAAATTTTATATGGCACTCAAATGATTAAAAAAAAAGTTACGATATTCAAGTAAACGCCAAACATAGGTTAAGTGATTGAAAAAAAGTTATGACACTTATGGTGTCATTTTTTCCAAGTAACGACAACAACTAATATAAAACTTAGACATCTCTAAAGGTTTTTTTTTTTTTTTTTTTTCGAAATTGATGTGCCATGATTTTTATTTTCACCACATTTATCCTTGTTCTTACTTATGAAAATAGAATGTTTCAAATGAGCATCTTAGAACAAACATATCATGTTTGGTCTGGCTTTGGGCAAAAAGGAAGAAGAGCCACACAAATAACATTTGAACTTTGACAATTTATCTTTTAATATGTTCTTGTTTAACTTACTATGCAATGTTAATTTTTTATTTGTTCAATGTAGTCCTTGAACTTTTGGTACATGTTAATTTAGTTTTTAAACTATATAAAATGTTTGATGTTGTCCCTGATCTTGAATATTAGAAATGACTATATTGAACATTTTCATATAGTTCAAAAATTACATGGAACATATGTCAAAAGTTTATAGACCACATTATGCAAACTAAAAGTTCAATGACCACATTGAATATTATGCAAAAATTTATAGATCATATTAAATAAACTAAAAACTTAAAGACAATATTACACATTGAGTGAAATTTAAGGACCTTTCATATCATTGTCCTAACTCTAAAAATTGTCTCCATGATTGTGCATGCATAATCATGTTGCTTGGGTTGTTCTCTGGTTCTGTCTCACCAATCTTCCTTTGTCCTCCATTAGGAATCACTAGCAGTAAAAATATAAAATTAAACAGAGCTCATTAAGGTGGATTCCCCTTCTCTCTCTCTCTCTCTCTCTCTCTCTCTCTCTCTCTCTCTCTCTCTCTCTCTACTCTTTACAATTATATCCCCATCGCCATTATTTTCTTCTAGAAGACTGGACCCAACCGCCTCTCTCTCTCTCTCTCAGTACTCTTTACAATTATATCCCCATCACCATTATTTTCTTCTAGAAGACTGGACCCAACCGCTTGTATACAAAAGAAAAAAGTGCATTTTATGTGCATTCCAATATTCCACTCTGGGTATTCTTTACAATTATATCCCCATCGCCATTATTTTCTTCTAGAAGACTGGACCCAACCACCTGTATACAAAAGAAAAAAAGTGCATTTTATGTGCATTCCAATGTGCCATACTTGGTCACTACTCAAACATATAACTCAATTAACAATTAACAAGCACATCAGAGATTTTTTATAATCCTAGTGTGTAGACTTTTAAGGTCACTATGCATGACCTCTGTTGGTAGATTCTGAGCATATGTAGCTTTGCATGCTCCATTGTCGAGCCATGGCCTGACACGGCACGACGTGAGTTGGGCCTGGCATGGCTTGTCTGCGATAGAAGCCGGTTGTGTTGGGACCAAGGGCGTCGGCCCTTCGCGGGATTTGGCCTGTGTATGTTGGTGACTAACAAGGAGCATTCCTTGGTTAGTTGATTGTAGCAACTTAAGCCTCATGCCTTACGAATACATTTGGGATGATGAATTGGGTTGTTTTGATCACAGAATTTTGATATTTAATTATATCATGGGCTTATGTGAAAGGATTCCAGATATGGCAGTGAAGGAAGAATGCTTGATGAATCGAAGGTGGTCCTGAATTTGGAAAACGAAGACTCTTCCCAGGATCGGTCATTTTATTTGGCTTAAAGTTTGGACAATGGCATTGCCGTCAATAATGTCATCGCATCTAGATAGCTACTTAATGTCCAAACAAACTGTCTCAGATGTCATCTTTTCCGAGCTTGCTTGATAGCTAGGATATTTTTGAATGACTTAGGAATTCCTACCACCTTGAGAAAGCTAATTTGACAAGAATATGCAGGATTGGATTCGTGAAGACAAGCAGAGTAAGGTTCAGTATCAGAGGCCAAGAATCCCATAGGGAATGCTCTTCCATGTGGGGCTTTGGTGCCCCTTTGGATCGAAAGAAATAATTTTGATTAAAGGCCTTTTCTTTTAATGGAAAATGATATGAATAGTTCTTGACTTTTTGCTCAATATGCAATGTCATTTTTAAACTTTTAATTTATTTGATATGATCTTAAAAATTTTGGTACATATTTAATATAATCCTTAACTATTCGTCTTTGAATTTGAATTAATGGAAAGAACATTAGATTTTCATATAATTCAGGGATTAAATTAAATATGTATCAAAAGTACATGGACCATATTCAATCTTACACATGGGGCTAAAATTTATAGATAACATTATATATTAGATCAAAATTTAAGGACTATATGTGTAACAATCTCTTTCTTCAATGACTCCACCGATGGCAATTGTATGGCGGAGAATGTAACTCGACTTGGTGTTTCTTTGATTCAATTCTGGTTTTCGCCGGAAAAACACTGAAATCTGGTTAACCTCTTGTTGGACCAGGTTAACCAAACGGAGTAGATCGCCACCGGTCGGCCCACATAAGTTGGCCCATCTCGGACCGGTAGTTCTCTTCCTCTGAAGCAACCGCCGGATCGACCGAACCTCCCATGCAATAAAGCCTGGAAACAGACAAAAATCCTGAAACGTTTTCGTGGGTGATCATCGTTTTCCGTTCATCAGTTCGCTTGGGGTCTCCACTGTGTTGGATTTTTCTGCTGTAGGGTTTTTGTGGGGTTTCTCCACATCCCCTTTGGCCACATATAAACGAATTCCATCGAGTTTTATACGAGGGAGGGAGAGAGGGAAATGGGTTCTCTGATAAATGGAGCAGAGAGGGCAGAGACCAGGGAAGAGGAAGAAGAGCCGCTTCTGAAGGAGCAAAAGCAGAGGTTTTGCATGTTCCCCATTCGGTATAAGCCGCTCTGGGAGATGTACAAGAAGGCTGAGGCCAGTTTCTGGACTGGTGCTGCCCTGCAATTCTCCCCTTTTTTCTTGGAATTGCGTTTGTGAATGTGTTCTTGAGTTTCCCCTGTTCTGTTTCATCATGTGTGATGGCTTCTCTCCCTGTTTTATTGGAGTGACGTAGTTATATGCGGTACTGCCTGGAAATTAATCGACGAAAAAATCATGGAATGTTTCGAGAATTGCCTCTTTGTTTCTTTACTTGCGTTCATCCCGTGATTTGTTTGAATGGAAATTGTATTTGCTCAGTATTTGGGATATTTTACTTTGTGCTTTATCAGGATTCTACTGACTTGTTGCCCTGTACTTTCGCACTCGCCTGGTTGCTCTGTATAAGGGACTCTTAAGTTTTCCCTAGTTTTGATGGAAGCCATTTGTCGGAGGTTCCATAGTCTGATCATGTATTTAGTCCAATTTTAGCATCGAAGGCTTCACATATGTAATTTTTTTCAAGAAATGGAGAATGATCGAATAATGCTGTGGAGTATTTTTTTTGTGATAGAGAAGATGTGATTAGAGACCAAGGCTTGCACCACAATTAGAATGACTGATGGTTGTTAATGAACTTGAATGGCAATTTTACAAAGATTTTCATATTTTCAGTCAAAACCTTTTGTTCTGTTCTGGCCATTCTCAATTGTGTTGGTGCACATGTTCAGATCTTAGATGAAGAATTTGAATTCTTTGAAGAACACGTGAATCCTGTACTTGTTTTCAAAGTAACTCTGGAGCATACATCTTGGTTCAGTGCATCGCATATCCACAATCTTAAGGTCATAGTGGACGACACCTCATATTTTCGTCTTGCATGGCAATGGCCTGCTAAGATGCAAGCAGGTTCTATGAGAATATTCGTAATTCCACATGTGCAGACACTGATTGTATTATAATTATTTTATCAGACTGGACAACAAGCACCAGTTCATCTCTCTGCATCATCCATCTCAATTGTCTAATAGTCAGCTGTTGATGGGTTTGCAGCCGAAGAAGTTGATCTGTCTCAGGATTTGCAGCACTGGGAAGCTTTGACAAGCTCGGAGAAGCACTTCATAAGCCATGTGCTGGCATTTTTTGCTGCATCAGATGGTATTGTGATAGAGAACTTGGCTGCAAGATTTTTAAATGACATTCAAGCTCCAGAGGTAACCCTTATTAGATGAAGAATCTGATAGTCGTTAATATATTCGACTTAGATCCTACTGGGGCTTGAATGTGCTATTCTGTTATAGCATTGATGTTCAGTTGTGAAATCTGACACTAAAAGAAGGAACACATATGATGAATTATCACTATGCTCTAAAATAGTGAGTTTGAACATATAAGCCATACGGGATAAGTTTCCCACTCATGTTGTCTCTCTCTCAATGCAAATATCCATCTCATTTCTCTTCATTTTCCATTTTTTGTTCCTATCCCATGTTTTTTGCAGTCCTTCAATGGTTGGTGGAATACTCATCATTAGATCGGTCCTTGCTTTTATCTTCTTCAAATGTCTGGTAGATTAATCCCTCTAAATACATTTCAGGCTCGAGCCTTTTATGGATTTCAAATTGCAATGGAGAATGTTCATTCCGGTATTGCTTATTGGATTAATTATTTATTATTATTCAGTGTTATGTAACGTGTGCTCATTGTTTATTGGATACTTTTATGGAATCTTACAGAGATGTACAGCTTACTTCTGGAGACTTATATAAAGGATTCAAGAGAGAAGCACAGATTGTTCAATGCAGTCGAAAACATCCCATGTGTGGCTGATAAGGCTAAATGGGCACTTAAATGGATTCAAAGGTCGTGTACATTTCCTCTGGCAAATTTGGTCTTGGCATTTCTTGTGTATTGAGTATATGATGGATGTGAGAATAATGTTAAAGGTCAATGCAGTAGTTGAACGTTCCTTTTCATTCTTAACTTTTGATTTGACATTATTCTCAGAGGTCATATCAGTAGTTGGATGTTCGTTTTCATTCTTAATTTTCTGATTTGCAGTTCCTCTTCTTTTGCGGAAAGGCTAGTCGCTTTCGCTTGTGTGGAAGGAATTTTTTTCTCTGGGAGGTGCTTTTCTTGATAATCTTCACTGGCTCCACTTGATATCTGAGTTAGCTAGATTTCAATGCTTAACTTTTTGAATAACATGGCTTTATTTGGAGTCGTGATATTTTCCCCTTTGGTTTTATTCAGCTTCTGTGCAATTTTCTGGCTTAAAAAGAGGGGATTGATGCCAGGTCTGACATTTTCGAATGAACTCATTTCTAGAGATGAGGGCCTCCACTGTGACTTCGCTTGCCTTCTGTACAGGTGATTTTTCTTTTTCAGAGTTAAAATTAGCTATGGTCAATGAGGAGATTCAATTTTTTTCTTTTTTTAAGGGTAAGTTTTTTAATGGATTTCCTTCATGTTAGTTTGTTGCAGAAGCAACTACATCAAGAGAAGGTTCATAAAATTGTTCAAGAAGCAGTTGAAATAGAGACCCATTTTGTCTGCGAGGCACTCCCATGCGCATTAATCGGCATGAACTCAAATCTAATGAGCCAGTACATAAAGTTTGTCGCTGACCGGCTTTTGGTATTTCCTTGTCCCTTAAATGTTGTTTCTATCACCTCTACAGTGGTTGCATTTTCTCTAACTTATTGATCCGTGCTTTAAAAAATTTTCAGGTTGCTTTAGGATGCCAGAAAAAATATAACGTGGACAACCCGTTTGAGTGGATGGAGTTCATATCCTTGCAGTGAGTATCAAAGATTAGATGTTTCGGTTTCTTTATTAACCTGGATTCATAAGCTCAGTTATTGATCATCTGATCAGACTAATTCTGCTTTGAAGATTATAACCCCATCTGTAGTACTTCTCGTCTTTAGGCTGTGTATCCTATAATAAAATGAAAAGCACTTTATAAGGAACAAACTTGTTTGCCTGACTATAGGGTAGATACCTATCATTTTCAATCTCAAGCTAATGCTGAAGCATGCTATTGAATGAATCATTTCATAGTTACTCTTGTGGAAGAATTTTAAATATAAGGAAGACCAAATGTGATGGTCCAATAGGGTGGATGGCAGTCATTTTCAGTCTAAAGCTAATGTGGTAAGCAATGATGCTTTCAAGGAATATGGATTGATTGAAGAAAAGATTCCGACATTTTTTTGTAGTGTCCTGTTTGTTCGTGTCTGATAGCTTTTTCCCCTTTGTTTTGAATCACTTGCTTCTTTGTGAAGTTTTGTTTATCTGGGAATTGTTTTATGTGAGTCTTTTCGTTCTCGACCACCTACCACCGTTTGCAGATTGAGCCTTATAAGATTGAACTCCCTGGATTCAGCCCAACTTTGAGTTTGTTAATCCTTTTTTGTTCTGCTGTGCAGAGGAAAAGCCAATTTCTTCGAGAGACGGGTGGGTGAGTATCAGAAGGCATCTGTGATGTCGAGCCTTCAAGACGGTGGCAAGAACTTTGTCTTCAAGATTGACGAGGACTTCTAAACATCAGAAAATTGTAAGAGGTTCATTTAGCATAGATATGCCAAAAGTGGGCATCATAATTTTTTGTCGTCATCAAAGCACATAACTTTGTTTATAGTCTATCTCATTAAGAAGTAGCTATTAGGTATCGTCAGTTCATCATGCGAATTGCCCCATTCCTCAATTGAATTTGGCCGTCCAAGTTCTTTTCGCCTGAATCATCATTTTGGCTGCAAGTTGTTGTCAATTTAGGCGTGGACCTTTGGATGCTTCTATCATATGTTGGTCAAGTTTCCCAAGGGTTTTTTAAGCTGCTGAAGCATCCCAAGTAAGAATCAAGTCATATTTCATCTGGAGGATGAGAATATTGTCAAAATATTACCTGAAATGGACTATATGCAAGGTTACTGCATTAGCCAATAAATTCTTGATAGAACCCACAAGTAGAGGTAGCTCTAGCACCGGCTGGAGGATGCAACAGGTTTGAGTAGGGCGATCAATTGAAATTCCAAACCAAGTTATGGCGTGATAACACCATGTACCATCGATAGTCTCGAGTGTTCGGTATGCTAGCGACAGCTAGAAGGGGCAAAAGATGCAGCCGAATTTCCAACTAGCAAGTTACGGAGCAATCGCAATCAGTTTCATGAGTAGGATTAGCGGTATGGACGACTAAATTGATATCTAAATATATGCTGAAACAGAATGAATAGCAAGCATTGGAACGGCGATTTGATCTCATGCCATTCTCAAATTTTGATCACATCAGTGATCAATATCAAGGACAAAGAGCCCTTTTTAGCGTTGGTAAAAGACACTATTCATTGACCAAAGTCCAAGTAATTATATTAATTAATGCTTGAATTTTGATATAATATTTTCATACAATTACTTATCAAATGATTAAAATTCAAATCACACTATCAAATGATGAATAAATATTTATATATTAACTATTCATATCGTGCTGGTGTATATGAGGCATCAAACTCATGACCGGCTATTAAAGTGATAGTTACCGAAATATAATATATTTCTTCCAATATAATCACTTGCTATATGCTCAATTTTGATTTATAATCTAAACAAATTATCATTATAATTATTACAGCATAACAACTATTATATTACAACCTTATTCCAAGACTACAATACTCGGAGGATATGTTCGCATGCTTCCATCAACCATATAGATCGTGGCTCTGATGGTCATGCTCTCATTATTCAAAGAAACGTGCTCCTTGAGAAAGAGATAACGCGAAAATCATTTTCGCTACTGCCGACTTACGCATCTGCAGTCCAGATTTACTTGCAAAGAGAGAAGCTGTACTGCGTGAACAGCTCGGGAGGTTTCTTCCTTGACAGGAAAACAAAACTCAGTTGAAGCAAGCACTCTATGAAATCGCAGGTGAAATTTTGAAGCAACACATGAAGAAGACCAGCAGCACTGGCCCCCAGCGAAAGCCGGAGCAGGGTGCCACAAATAAGTGCTAAACCATGAATAGAATTCTTCCACGACAAGAAAACAAAACTCAGTTGAATCAAGCACTCTATGAAACTCGCAAGTGAAATTTTGAAGCCACACATGAAGAAGACCAGCAGCACTGACCCCCCAGCGAAAGCCGGAGCAGGGTGCCACAAATAAGTGCTAAACCATGAAAAGAATCATTCACTATTGTCAATGAGATGAAGATGGTGACTCGAAATGCCTGACATGAACATGACATAGCATCTGCAATCATGTTACGGTGGAGATAAAGTTTCACCTGCAAGTAGTCCAATCAACCGTCCTCCAAATTGACTTCGAAACTTCGAAATATCGCACTAAATGTGGTTTTGGAATCCGCATGAGAGACATTCTTCCACCAATGAAGGGGGAAAAAGTGACATGTGAAGGGCAAGTTTTACCATGCTACTTACCTATTTGCGAAATGGACAACCGGGTACACTTCGAGTGTCATTCTCATCGATGTTCATGGCAAGACATGACTATTTTGCAATGATTCAGTTCATCAATCTAAAGAACAATTATCTACACCATGTCATGAATGTATTTATGAAGCAAACAGATGCTCGATGAAGGAAACTGCGTCAGCAGCGACACACAACTCTCTGTCTCAACCCCAAAAAAGAGCTGGCACACCAAGAATCCAGAATCAGATTACAAGCTAGTAAATCACAAGCTCAGATAGCCCAGCTCAACAAACAAAACTCAGGAGGTAAACTGGCAAAGAGAATGGAGGTGATCCATTTTGTTATCGACTTACCAAGCATAAAGTGCAATATACACCTACAGCAGGGTCATTGCTATCAGAATCTGCATTCTAGTCAGCCGAAGGTGAAACCGAACTGGTAGTCAAGGATGAGGTGGGTGAAATGACACCACTGTTACCGGTATTTGCTGCCTGAGCTTCTATTGCTTCATGGGCTGCTTTCTCCTCGGCCGTTTGGGCTCCTTCAAACACCTCTTCCTGTGAAAAATTTGATATTGACATTTATGCATACAAAACAATCAAGTAATGGACTCTTACCACAGAGTATAACGTTACTAGGATTTTTCAACTACTTAATCTGGAGTTATTTGCTGAAGTCATAAGACCATCTTTAAGGATGACAAGAGAAGCCGAAACCATATAAAATGATATATAGCAATCTGCAAAAATCCAGTAGAATGAGTGATTATACAATCAGGGAATCACCAGCCCTTGTTTATTCTTTGTGCTAAAAAATATAGACAAGTTCTTCAAATACTTGTTAGAAGGTTTTCGTTGCAATGCAGTTTCAGCACGAACTCCTACAGATAATATCTACTCTAAATCCTAATAAATACTGAGCACAGCCACCAACAGGATCGTGGTAGTTTTTATCCAATTACATCCTTGTTATTCTCAATGATGATATAGCTTCTAATCAAAATGATCCCAGATAGCACCCTTTTTTGTAGGGAGCAAACCTCCCTGATGACTTCAGATCGATGAGCTTCATAATTAGATTGCATCGAGGGAAGATTCATGAGATAAAACAGGCACATGCTAATTACCTGTAAGTCTTGCTCTTGCTTCTGTTGTTCAGCTTGCAACCTCACAATTGTGCTCAATAACTCCCTGACATGGACTCAATACCCTCGTTCAGTGCTTAGCCAGTGCCTTCCCCAAGAAAAAGCACCCAACATGGCCATGCTATCATATTCACCTAAACAATTTCAGCAATCCAGCTTCCAACAATGCAACAAATGCATGACAAGGACAATCTGTGTCAAGGTTGAAATAAAATGCCAGGTGACCCAATAACAATAAATTTGACAACCCTCTTTCCCCTTTCTTGTACCCAAGACTTTTTACCATTAGAGAATGTGCACAGCACTTTGAAAGGACACAAGACTGTCAAGAAGAATAAGCATTAAGCGGTAACAATGGGGAAACCCACAAGTAGAAAGCAAACAAAACTATCAACATTGCAAGTGTGATTTTTGGTCCTTAATCAAGTAAATAGCAAAGATGCATTGATTAGTTGTCAATAGTGCAAGAAATAATAAGAGAAAAAGGATTATACTCAGCTAAATAGAGCAATTGGCAGTATGATCACTTAATACAGTTTCCATCACTGCAATTAGGCAGGGATTAACATTCCTAGCAAATCTTACAGAACATGAAACAAGAAAATATGAGCTTGTAAATGAAAAATAAAAATATTCTGCCTTGTAGTGTTTAACATCCTAACTGACAATGGAAGTGCCTATAAAGCATCACAGACCAAAATTCTACAAATCCAATACAGGAGGACAAAACTGCAAAAATGAATTGCTCTTATTTCCAACTAATGTTCATCTGAGTTTTTCCTCTTCTTTGACTTCTTATTCGGACGCTCCATCAAACCATCTTCTACTCGCCCCTCTTCAATCTCCTCACGCTCTCTCTTTTTCTTAGAACTCTCTCGCTCTTTTGCTACAACCCCATTATCCTGTAAACTACTGCCATCTCCTCCCTTTCTCTTTTTCTTCTTCTTACTCGACTGCTCCGAGGAAGCCTCTCCACCTTTCTCTTCCCCTTCATTGCTCTCACCCGCCTTCTTCTTTGCCTTGTCAACAGCTATTACTGTGCCATCATTCCTCACCCCATCTTCCATCCCATTTTCAACTAGATTGCCCTTCTCATCCTTCCAATTCTGCTGCTGCTTTTTATTTTTCTTCTTTTCACCTGCTACACCTGCATTACTCAAGTTTCCAAAAACTTCATCCAGAACCTCACTGGCTAAATGGCTGTCACCTTTGGTTGCCCTGTCAATAACATTTCCATCATTTTCCCCAAGATTACCATAATGATCTGTATCCACCTTCTTCTTCTTTGACTTCTTTTCCTTTTTCCTATTGCCACCAAAACTCTCATGATCCCCATGACTCGGCTCTTCACTGACGTCATCTGCTACAGTCTGTCTCGGTGCCGCACTCAGCTCAGTCTCCTGAGGCAGCTCTTTCGTAAAATCTAATTCACGGTGCTTGCTTTTCCGTTCAGATTTAGGGGCCTTTAGTTCCTTGTGCAAATGAACCAGTTCATCAAAGGCAGTGGAAGCACGCTGAAGATAAGCGCTAATAGCATGGGAAGCACCGTTCTCGACCGTCACAAACTTGGAGAGGATCTTGGCAGCTTTAGGGAGAGATATTGGCTTGGAGGAAACAACTTGGCCAGAGATTGGCTTAAGTCTACTAACAGGGTCCATTTGTAGCCTAATCCTATATTAGGAAAAGAAGTTGCCTCCAATTCAATAGTCTAGCACCGCACTTCCTGTTGAACCTGCAAGAAGAGAAAAATTAATAACTGTAGGCTGAGTCCGGAGCCAGCACAAGTAAAGAAATACACAAGACACGCCCGGAGTCCATCCTTGCACTCGCACTAACGGGGTTTTTGGGTATAGATGCACAAGCACAAAGCAAACAAGTTCAACAACTTCTCAACCAGTCTTTCTCCCTCTTGATCATAAAGTTCATTCCTTTACCTTAACTAACTAGCTATCCTTCATGGGTAAAAATTTCCCATAAAAAAGTGCAGAGATTTACTGATAGAAAACAAAGGACCCGAATACTAAAACCATGAAGAACAATCAAAACAAGCTGTAAAGAAGCCAGATATCTGCACAAACTTGTGCCACTCGAGTACTCTTCGAAAATTTCTCATTTTTGTTCAGTTGGTAATAGCCAAAACATCTTAAAAGCATTGCAAGAGATGGGATTTAACCACCACAGCGCTATTCGCAATGATCCTGGAGTCCATCCTTGCACTTGCACTTGCCCTAATTGGGTTTTTGGATAAAATGCACCAGCACAAAGCAAACACATTTGACAACTTCTCAACCAGTCTTTCTTCCCTCTCTTGATCATAAAGTTCATTCCTTTACCTTAATTAACTAGCTATCCTTCATGGGGCGAAATTTCCATAAAAAGTGTGGAGATTTACCAATAAAAACAAAGGACCCAAATACTTAAACCATGAAGAACAATCGAAACAAGCCGCAAAGAAGCCAGATATCAACACAAACTTGCGACACTCAAGTTCTCTTCGAATATTTCTCTTTTTTGTTCGGTTTGTAGTAGCCAAAACATTTTAAAAGCACCGCAAGAGGAGGGATTTACCCACCAAGGCGCTATTCGCAATGATCCTGGAGTCCATCCTCGCACTCACCCTACCTGGGTTTTTGGATAAAGATGCACAAGCACAAAGCAAACAAGTTCGACAACTTCTCAACCAGTCTTTCTCTCTCTTGATCATAAAGTTCATTCCTTTACCTCAACTAATTAGCTATCCTTCATGGGGCAAAATTACCCATAAAAAAGTGCAGAGATTTACTGACAAATTTACTGATAAAAACAAAGGACCCCAATACTAAAACCACAAAGAACAATTGAAACAAGCCGCAAAGAAGCCAGATATCAGCGCAAACTTGCAACACTCTAGTTCTCTTCGAAAATTCTCTTTTTTGTTCAGTTGGTAATAGCTGAAACATCCTTAAAGCATTGCAAGATATGGGATTTACCCACCAAAGTGCTATTCACAATGATCCTGGAGTCCATCCTTGCACTCGCCCTAACTGGGTCTTTGGATATAGATGCACAAGCGCAAAGCAAAAAGTTTGACAACTTCTCGACCAGTCTCTCTCTCTCTCAATCATAAAGTTCATTCCTTTACCATAACTAACTAGCTATCCTTCGCGGGGCGAAATTTCTCATAAAAAAGAGATTTACCTATAAAAACAAAGGACCCATATATCAAAACCATGAAGAGCAATCGAAACAAACTGCAAAGAAGCCAGATATCGGCACAAACTTGCGACAGTCAAGTTCTCTTCGAAAATTTTCCTTTTTGTTCGGTTGGTAATAACCGCAACGTCCTAAAAGCATCGCAAGATATGGGATTTACCCACCCGCAAGATAGGGGGTTTACCCACCAAAGCACTATTCGCGATGATCCTGGAGTCCATCCTTGCACTCGCCCTAACTGGGTTTTTGGATATAGATGCACAAGCACAAAGCAAACACGTTTGACGACTTCTCAACCAGTCTTTCTCTCTTGATCATAGAGTTCATTCCTTTACCTCAACTAACTAGCTATCCTTCGTCAGGCGAAATTTCCCATAAAAAGTTGCAGGGATTTACTGATAAAAAAAAAAGGACCCATATACTAAAACCACGAAGAACAATGGCAACAAGCCGCAAAAAAGCCAGCTATCGGCGCAAACTTGCGACACTCAAGTTCTCTTCGAAATTTTCTCTTTTTCGTTTGGTGGGTAATAGCCGAAACATCCTAAAGCATCGCAAAAGATGGGATTTACCCACCAAAGCGGTATTCGCCATGATTTCATCTTTCGCTCGAGATTCATACGCACAACAAGCCGAACCGAAACGCACTTCACCAAACAAAACTCGACAGCGAACGACGGATTCAGGACACTGACCTCACGAAACTCTAGAAGGACCGACCCAGATCCATGAGAAGCAGGCGGCGGCCGAGCGTCCGGTTGTGCGCCGCCCTGTGCTGGTGGTGGTCCGGCGGGGCGCCGCTTTGCTCGCTCGGCGTGTGCTAAGGCAAGAGCTTTAGGTTTTCTCTTCAAAGTAAAGAAGAGGGAAAAACCTAAGTATAAAATGCTAAATAAAAAAAGGGAATATAGTGGGAAAAATAAGGCAAAAAAAGAAAAGAAAAGGAAAGAGAGAGTTCTTCTTTCTTTTTTTTTTTCTTTTTTTTTTGGCGATCCTACTTTATTTCTACTTTCACACTCACTTTTAGACTTTTACCTGCCTCGTGAGAATAAAAACTCACTTTTAAAACTTAATCGCCCCCATCCAATTCCCTTAAGAATGTGGGAATTCAAACCTCCACCTCCATTTTCCATGTTGAAAAGATGACCACTAAAGCAAACTCCAATAGTTAAGTAAAGAGAGAATTCAGAAAAAAAGAGAAAATCATCTACTTTTCAGTATGATTCAATGCCCCAACCTGTTAAAGTGAACATTGCGTCATCATTACAATTATTAAAGAAATGATCTATTGTTAGAGTAAAGCTAGATTTGATGAGAATGGTCTACTAAATAGTACACAAAGACTATATGTTTTCCTTAAAATGAATAATTTAAAAAATATTTTCATAAAAATAATTATTTATATCGCTCACAAAAATAATAAATAAAAAGCATTTTTCTTATTCACAAAAATATCTAAACATAAATTATTGTCGATTAGACATTATTCATCAACTAATTATTTCAAGAGATACAAAGGATTATTTTTACGAAATTATTTACCATATTTTTTATTTTTCACAAAATAAATAGATCTTAAATGGGACTTTCTTTTTTTAAGGTTACCATACCAAGGACATGGCTTGCCATTGGCCAGTGGACAACGACCATTCCGAACTCATTTGTATATATTCAGAGTGTTACTATGTGGTGTTTTTTTTTTTTTTTTTTGCTAATTTTCTATCTATTTGTCTGTGTGCCTTGATTGTTAGATATTTAGTAGTGGCGTTGACCGCTCACATTTTTTGATAAATTTAAGGATTGAATTTGACCGGATTAGTAAATGTTATTGAATGAAAAGTCTGCTAACGCAAGCGGTTTTGTGGTTAGATTTTCCTATTTTAAACCTAGAAGTCTTATTTACGGGGCCAGCGTTGCTGACGCATAGAATTTTGGGGCCGTGATAGCCTTAAGATGGTCTCCTAGCTTGGATTGTTTCCTTATTATTTTATTCAAAGTATTTTGGGCCTAGAGTACATGGATGCTATGTGTTTATAGTAACCTGCGGATAGAGGTGTTAAATGGGTTGTGCAACCCATTTATGAACCCATTTATAGTTAAATGGGTCATTAATGGGTCAAGCTTTATCTTATAAAGCACCCATAATAAGTTTTAATGGGTAAACACTAAGATATATGGGTTTTAAATGAGTCAGCTTTTTGACCCGTTTATGACCCATTTATTAACCCATTTTTCACTCAAAACCTCATTATCTCTCTTTCTTCTCTTTAACTTTATAATTTTTTTTATAAAAACTGAAATTATAATTCTTTTTTTTTTTTCTTTCCTTTTTTTTTTTCCTCTCGGTCGCCGGCACGGCGATGGCCGACGACTGGCCAGCGAGCCTCGAGCTCGCCGGCGTCGGCGAGCTCGAGCTCGCCGGATCCGGCGAGGCGGAGGCCTCGCCGACGCCCGGCGAGCCTCGAGCTCGCCCGATCTGGGCGAGGCGAAGGCATCGCCGACGTCCGGCGAGGCTTGAGCCTCGCGGATCTAGCGAGACTCGAACTCGCCGGCGTCGAGCGAGGCTCCAACCTCGCCAAATCCGGCGAGGGGCGAGCTCACGCTCGCGGTGTCGGCAGCCGGCGAGCCCGGCGCCCGTGGTCGGTCACCGGCCGTTGTCGTAGCCGTGGCCGGCCAAAGAAGAGGAAGAAGAAAAAAGAAAAGAGAAAAGAGAAAATTAAAATTAAAAATAATTAAAAATTTTAATTTTTTAAAAAATAAAAATAAAAATAAATTTAATTTTTAAAAATAAAAAATAATTAAAATTCGATTTTTTTAAATAATTATTTTTAAAATTTGTATTGTTATAAAATCATGTTAGCAATACCATTTAAATTTATATATATATATATATATATAAGCTTTTTTATGTTTCGTTAAATGGGTCGGGTATGGGTTGGGTATAGGTCGGGTCGGGTATGGGTTAAAAAATTTGCACTACAATAAATGGGTCATAAACGGGTTAAATGGGTCGATTTGGGTCAGACCATTATGACCCGACCCAAACCCGACCCGACCCACCCGTTTAACGGGTCTACCTGCGGATTGTGCATGTCTATACTTCTCTACATTTTGTGTACTTATTGTACATATAGAAAAGAGATGATATTACCGGATATGGTAAAGTATAAATAAAAACCTTATATGTTTTGTTTCTATAATTATGTAAATGAATCTTAAACTGTTTTTGTTTCACGGAAAATTGATGATTTGGATAATATTCTTAAAAAAAAAGATTGCTCGTGTCACTTACAAAAATGAAAAAATTTCATCACTCACGGAAATGTTTAAATATAAACTGTTGTCGATAATGAAAACATTTTTTGTTAGCCAATTATTTTAAGTAATATAAGCAATCATTTTGTCATTCATTTTTTATAAAACAAACAGACTCTTTGATTGAAATTGAGCTTCCACTATTGGAGATCTGGTGAAGCAAAGGATTCGAACAATTTTTATGATTTTTGTTCCTGAGTAAAAACCATTGTTAAAATGTTTAGTTCCCCACTATAAGTGTTGTACTGTTATGAGGAATATATCTCCAGGATTAACAAAGCCACAAGGAGTTTAATACAGCAATTTCTTGAACTTTGTACAAAGTAATTTGGGCCTAGAGTACTTGGATGCTATATGTTTATATAGTAGCATGTGGAATGTATTTTAAGCATTTAAGTGATCGTTTTTTTTCCCTAATTTGATACTTAAATGAGCTTATGAAAGTTTTTTGGTATTAAAGTGAGCGTTATACAAATCTTTTGACATTTCTAATATTCTTTTGCCATAGTATGGGAGAGTCCATGCAAAGTGTGATAAAAGAGTATTCGCACTAGTTTAACAACCCATTAAATACTCTCAAATTTCATCTCTGGGGGGTTGTGACAACTGTCGCGACCTCTCTTTTTTTCGGCGCCCGCAATCGGGTACGAGCGCCTAAGGAGGTTAATGGCTCGGCTGAAATTAGTTATGCCCGAGACTCTCCCAAGTCCACCAATTCGCGACTTTTATAATCTGAGTTTTTAACCTGTAAATCAATTTTTAAAATGGAGTCGCCACTAATCAATTTGGGGTGGGTTAATTAGAAACCCAAGTGAAGTATCGGGAGAAATACTCACTCCTGCGCAACTAGAGAAATTAGGATCGGGACTTGATTACACTAGTTAATCACTAATGCCATTTCGGTACCTAATCTTGTTTAAACCCCGAGGTTTTTTTTGGATGTTTGAAGGATTTTCCATGCATTTTTGGGAGAAAAAACATTTTTTGAGTCATGTTCTAATTTTTGAACACAAAAGGGATTTTTTTTGGTATTTTTTTTTTTGGAAAAATACAAGTCTTTTTGGCTTTTCTGAATTTTTTTTTGGCTTTTTCATGAATTTTTTGATTTTTTTGGATTTTTGACATTTTTTGGAAAATATGAAATTTTTTTGATTTTTTGGAAAATAAATTATTTTTTGATTTTTCTCGATTTTTTGGAAAATAAAACATTTTTTAACATTTTTTAAATAAAACATTTTTTCATTTTTTTTGGAAAATAAAATAGTTATTATTTATTTATTTATTTAAAATATTATTTTATATTAAAATAATATAAAACTGACTGGTCGATCTGCGGGTTGGGTCCGACCCGGCCGATCCAAACAGGACGGGCCCACGTTGCGGGCCCGACTGGATTTTTTTCGTCTTTTTCTTTTCTTTTTTTTATTTATTGAAACGACGTCGTGGCCGGGCGTTCGGGGACACCCAGCTCGGCCCGAATTCCAGTGATGACCCGGTTCCTGCGAGGAACCCTACTCGACCCGGATCCGACCCCACGACTCGTTTTCCAGCCACCCTAAAACGCACAAAACCCTACCTAGCTCTCGGCCTGGGTCCGACCCGACAACCCAAAATCGGGAACCCTAGGGTTCCCAATTCGCGCCGCTGGTGAAGGGCGGCGCTCGCATCGTTGACGACGGCTACGCGGGACGGCGGTGGTCGATCGTTCGTCGAATGAAGAACATGACTCAACAACGATGGCCGATTTATTTGGCTAGTCGGGACCGAGAGATTAGGGTTTCATGGTCAGGGGGGGCAATGGCAGTGACGCGGTAGACAGAGGCGGCGGCGAGTAGTGGCGAGCGGCGGTAGATACCTAGCTGCAGCAACGGGGCGACGAGGTGGCGGTGGCGGTACCAGAAGGTAGCGACGGTAGTGGGCCTTCAACCTTCGCGGATTTGGAGCGACGTCAGGCATGACTTGAGGTGGCGTCGGGGGGGGGGGGGACCTCTTCTTCCACCCTCTTGGCGAACCCATAACTCCTTCACCTCCTCTAACCCCGCTTCTCTCTCACTCCAGTCAGATCCGAGCCTCCACCGGCCGGATCTAACCTCCTCGGACTCGCTCGCTGGCGGCCTCCCCCGAAGTCTCTCAGTGGGAGGTCGGCCGAGCTCGCGATGACCCGATTTCTCTCTCGCTCACTCGTCGATTCCTCACCCGAAGTCTCTCAGTGGGAAGATCTCAGAGCTCGCTCGTTCCGTTCTTCGATGAAGGTGGTGCCCTTTTATAGGCGAGGGAATCCAGTCGACGGAGCTTCGATCGCTGGTCCCCTTTGCGCGCCGAGCGGTTCTCCTCGGTTGAACTGGCGTCCCATCCGAGCTCATCCAACGAAGCGTGCTCGGCATTGATGGCGCTCGAGATCTTATCTTCTCCGGCCGACGTCGGCCTACTCCCCTCGGCCGTAGGCCGTCCTTCGCGCGCGTCGTCGTCTTCTGTGCACGTGAGTTGCAGAGGCATAGGGGGAAGAAGAGGGAAGAAGGAAGAAGAAGAAAAGAAGGGGGCCGGGCTTTGGGGGAAAATGGCTGGGCCTTGGGCCTGCGTGGAAAAGAAAAAGAAGGGGTTGGGCTAGCTTTTGTTTTTCTTTTGGTTTTATTTCCTGTTTTTGTTGTTTTATCTTTTTATTATCTATTTATCGGAAAAGATAAAATTAAAAACTTAATTAATAAAAATAATTAAAATTGAGGTGTCAACAACAACTACTTTCAAGAATAAAGAATTGAGTTCCTAATTTCCTTGTATCAGTAAATGAGGTTTTCTAAAATGCAACAGTGGTGGATCCGCTGGTAGATCCTGGTGATGTCCACCGAGGAGGCCCAGGATCGAAGCCCCTGCAACGCAAGTTGCAGGGGGGCAGGCGGGTTATTAGCAACATACCCGGGATACGTGGGTGGTGGTTTCCTACGTGCCTTCCCAGGGTTTACTTCCTAACTGTCGGCTATACGGAGGTTCCCTAGGTCATAAAAAAAAAATAATAATAACGTTTGGTGAAATTTACATTGAAAAACAACTTTGACCAAAATACCGTTTGGTAAAATTTGCATTTGTAAATGACTTTTATTAAATTAAAAATAAAAAATATATTTTTATTTTTATTTTAAGTTCGGCCACCGACCGTCAAATCTGGCGGCCGGATGGCCGGATCTAGCCCCTGAATATTTGTTGAAGTCGGGCAACCCCAAGCAATGGCCACCTAAGGTTGCGCGACCCTAGGCGCAACCTCAGACCTCAGGTGGCCGCCTGAGTCGCACGATTCAGGCCATCAGTCGCTTGGGTCGCGCGACCAAAGCGTCACCTGAGGTCTGGCAACGGTCGCCGGTGTGTTGCCGGTGCGCGCGAGGCCTTGGCCGGTTGTCATAAGCCTCCAATCGACTTCTCCATCTTCTTCGGTGAACAATAACCGAAACTTGCATTCTGAAAATGCAAGTTCTCAAAAGGACCTCTAAACTTGCTTTGGGGGGTGCGTTTGGGAACGCTTTTGGGGAAAGTCTTTAGGGAAATGCAAAGACCTTTGAGTTAAATGTATTTTCCAAAATGCAAAGTGTGTTTGGTAAAATTGTATTTTGAAAGGCCATTTGAAGTACCTTTGGGCAAAATGGTGTTTGGGGGAATTATATTTACAAAGCGCTTTGGTGATAAAAAAAAATTATTAAAAGAAAAATAAATAAAAAATTGATAGGAAGGGCAAATGGCTGGGAAGGGCGGTGGTCGCGTACGTCCACCGAAGACCATCGGCGAGGTTCGCTGGACGTCGGGCGACCATTGAAGACCACCGGCGAGGGTCGCCGGACGTTGGGCGACCACTGAAGACCATCACAGAGGATCGACAGACATCGGGCGACCACTGAAAACCATCGGTGAGGGTCTCCAGACGTCGGGCGACCCCGCCGCGACCCAAATTTGGAGTGGCGAGGTCCCCGCGACCTCGCGGCCCCAGATCTTGGTCGCGGCGGGGTCATGCGACCTCGCCGCTCCTAGATCTGGGTCGCGGCGAGGTCGCGGGACCTCCGGCGACCGTTGTGACCAAGATCTAGGGCGGCGAGGTCGGCGACCCAAACCTTGCCGCGACCCACGGCGATCGCTGCGACCCAGACAAGGCAGCGGTTGCACCACTCCCCGGCGACGGTCGCACCACTCCCCAGCGACGGTCACCTTGGCCACCGCAACCATGCCAAGCCGTCGGCGGCCAGCCGCTCACTCACAGCTTCGAGGAACATGTCGTCGGCCTTCAACGGAGAAGAAGATGAACAGTACAATAACGAGGGCAAAATCGGAAAAATCAAGAGTATGTGAGGATAGTTTTGGAAGAAAAAAAAAAGTGAACAGTGCCACTTGTATGCCGAGAAAGATGAAAGCCCAAGGCACCCCTTCACCTGCCTTAGGCTTTCAGCCTTGAGAAGGCCAGCTTTGGCCTAATGGAAATTGCAAAGTTGATTCCCAAACACCCCAGCTTTAGCCTAAGCATCTTTAGAAGCCCAAAGTCCCTTGCAAAGTTGATTCCAAACGCACCCTAAGAGCCCTTAGTGTTCTTTGGAGATGCAATTGCATCTCGCCAAAGTCGGCCAAAAAATCGAACCAAACGTGTTTGCATTTGGCCAAGGGACTTTAGAGTTCCAAAGCCCATTCCCAAAGCCGAACCAAACGGGGCCATATCCTCTAAGGGATGACACAAACCAGTTTGATCATATATCAAACTGTATACATGTCAACAACCACAAAAAGGAGAAATAATTCAATAAACCTTATTTAATTAGAACTATATATTTATGTGAGAATTTCACAACAAACAGGCCTCTACTCCAGATATCCTGGTAAAGGAAGTGTTCATCCCGACGAATTCTGAGGACTGCAATAGTCGTATTGGCCAGTTTTCCAGTCAATCACACGGATCATTTGGTAGGATGAGGTATCAACAATTGTGTACGCATCCGAAAATATCTCTTTTTTTGTACATAAACATCATAGTAGTGAAATTGACCCGGCCACTAAAAATTACAAAAGAACAGTGTGTTTCATATGAAGGGCCAAAATGAAAATTCTCATTTTATCCCAGGAGCAAGATCATGGAAGCCGAGATCATTGTGTTTGGATTTGCAATGGACCGTGAGAGTCACCCCCTGGGCGACTTGTTAATGAGTTCAACATGAACTTTAGAGTGCCTTGACACATTATTATGTTCAGCAGCTTAACCCGCAAAGCAAAACAATACGAAGGAAACCAAGAACGCCAAAATGAGCCTTGTTTGTTTACCCACCTTTCAAGGACTGTCTTTGCTTGATAGAATGGTGACAAAATGGACTCTACATCTAATTTACTTAAAGAAGGAAGATGATGATTGTTTTGTAAAGTAAATAAAAAAAAACAAATCCTGATTAAGCAAATGTGTTATGCGTTTTGAGTAATATAATAAGTCTGGGACAAATTTTTTTCCTTTTTGACCGTGTTCTAATTAATTTAAAGGAGGAAGATGATGCTTGTTTTGTAAATTGAATAAGAAAAAAAAATTATATCTAATTAAGCAGATGGTTTATCCATATCTTTGAAAAATAAATAATCTTGCCAATTTGTTTTTCCTTTTTGACCAATGTAAAGATAGTTAAGGATTTTTCCATGATAATTTTCTAGGAATATTTTTATAATTTTTAATTATTTTTTCCTGTCTTTTTAATTAATTTTTATGTTTTTCTTCTTTCCTCTTCTATCATTCTCTAATAAAATTTTATTAAATAGTATGCTATACTAATATACCTAAAATATGTAATAAATAAAAATAAAAATTTATACTTATATATTGAATTTATATTAGAAGATAGAATTAAATTCAAATATAAAAATACAAATAACATTAAATTAAAAACTAAATTTTCATTAATTTTCGTTATTTTAAATTTCTTATATTAGAATTCAAATATTATTTATTTTGAAATATAATTTTAATTTTATTAATTGAAGAATTTTCTTATTCAATAAAAGTAGCTTTGTTATTATGGATATTAGAACCATATCCACATTTATCTCACCTCTCCTATGGGATAATTTTATCCACTTTATATCCCTCTTATATCTAACTTTATCCTATCTTAAGTAGGCACCAAATGCAGGACATGATAAATTTTATCATATCCTAAATTTTAATCCGATTGCCAAATGCAACTTTCAAGATTTGGGGATAAAAGGACTCGAAACAATTTTTATGATTTTTGTTACCAAATAAAAACTATTGTTAAAGTGTTTAATTCCCCACAATAAATATTGTACTGTTATGAGGAATATACTTCCAGGATTAACATAACCACAAGGAGTTTCATACAGCAACGTCTTGAACTCCTTCCAATGGCTTCCCTGGGAAAAGATGGAGCGAAAGAGAGCGTACGCTGAGAAGACAAGAATTTCAGATATTGACTTAGACAAAATAATAACAAATAATGATGGATAACGATACAAACATACATATCCGTTTGTTTTAGGATCCTAGGTTATAAATTAGAAATGTGACTTTCGGATTTTATTGATCAATCACAATCACCAAAAATCTTAAATCAATGTCGGATATGTCTCTTGGAACTATATATATATATATAACAACAAAATGGTTTTGGAATTTAGTTTCTAGAAATAAAGAAGAAATAAACTTAACCCTAAAAAGTAAAACCCGCATTAGGAATTTCTATCTATAATTTCCAAGTACCAAGTGCTAACCTTTGACTCAAAATAATGAGAATTCTTATATGGTCTGTAGTTAATGTTTTGCTAGGAGCAATTTTTGCTTATAAATGATTTTTTTTATTATTATTATGTTCCTTCGATGAATATCTAAGCATTTCAAAGCATTTGGTAAATGTCTAAAATTTCTATTACCAAGATAGAATTGCATTTGATAAAACCTCAAATTCTTTTGTGATTTAAAATTTCTTTTAGTTTTTAAATAATTTTATTACATTTTTATTTTTTTTTCCTTTTTGCTATCCATTTCTTGTTCTCCTTCATCCTTGGCCTAGCGACCTCGTCAGAGCGTCACTAACCTAGCCGAGGCCGGCAACCGGCCAATGAATGAAGGAAAAGAAGGAAAGGAAAAAAGAGGAGAAGAAAACAAAAGAGGAAAATAAATAGAATATACTTAATTTTGGAGTTGTTCCAAAGAACAAAGAAACAACTTTTTCTTCCTTCTTGATTCGATTCCAAATCTATTCTCGGGAACAACTTTGTTCTCGGGAACAATTTTGTCCAGACCTACCCCTTGGAAGAAGGGGGTATGTTTAAGGGTATTGCCTAAAGGACGGAGCTAAGGCCCATGATTAGGCACGGGCTATCCTAAGCCCATACTTTACGCGACATTGATGTATTCTTAAGAATTTCACAATAAGAAGTCGCCACTAGCCTATTGAGATCAACTAGAAACCAAGTGATATATGTGAGTGTACCTCACTTCTTATGCAACTAGAGAATCTAGAGTTGATGACTTGATTACACTAATTAACCAATTAGTGCCATTTCGGTACATAATCTTGTTCATTTTAAGAGAAGAGATTTTTGTTAGGTAGTTTGGATTGATTTTACACCTATCCACTTACATATGAGGTGATCATGTGAGTGGGCAATCATTAAAATAATAATTATAGCTACAAAGATTCTAATTGCAGTAAAATTGAGCATGCGCAATTAAACATTTGCAAATGAATTAAATATGCAAATTAAACATGCGATATAATTAATACATAGGCAAATAAAGGCCTAGTTACACTAAGAAGGCAATACATTGCGATTCCCAACCAACCCTGCATTTTTTAGATTTTCAAATTTTTATTTTCGAAAAAAAAAATATTCTTATTATTATTTTTATGTTTTTTGGGCAGATCGGGTTGAACCCGCTCGGGTCAAACCCACTTGAGGGTGGGCTGGTTAGCCCGCTCGTAAGGGCCATGATTGGGCTTAATTAGGGGGGCCCAATCCTCTTGTAAGTGGGCTCCCCTGCGGACCCACACGAAAAAGAAAGAAAAGAAAAAAGAAAGGCCGAGTGGGCCAAATCACAGATCTAGCCCAACTCGGCTTGCCATATGCTCTACGACCACTCGGTCATGACTAGAGGAGGCCATGATGGTGTGCAGCTCTAGTGGGGTTCTCCAAGGAAGGCAACGGTGGCTAGTGTAGGTCAGGGGCTCATTAGAGGCGGCAAAGAGGTCGATCGAGGCTCTAAACGATGGAACTATGTGTGGGTTTCGGCTGGGCATTTTAGCGAGTATGTGGAAGGCGTTCTCCGAAGCGGGCGTTTTGATGCTCGACTAAGGCTCAAGCATGAGCTTGGACCGTCGATGAGGCACGCCAAAGCCACAGAAAGTGTAATGGGACGGGTAGGGGGGCTGGAGCTCACTCGAAGTGGTTGAGGTGAGCTCTGACCGACTAGGTTTCGGGAGTGCATGCAAGGTGTTTGATAAAACGCCTACCTAGATTCTGAAGTAAATGGCGGCGGTTGGTGGCTCTGAGACGCGTTGGCAGTGGTAGCAGTGACCCGGAGATGTGTCGGTAGCGGTAGCCTCAATCCATTCTCCCCGCTCCTCCTCTCATTTCCTCCCTAGTGGCCCCTGTTCTGTGTTCTCTTCCTCTCGATTACTCTCCGTGCCTTCGCCTCTCCTCCCTCAATCCCTGTCCTATCCCCTCCTTTTTCTCTACTCTACTTTGCTCTTGCTACCTCTGCTCCTGCTCTTGTCTTTTCTTTATAGGTTCACACGCGAAGGGCAAGAGGAGGAAGAAGGCCGGGGCACGGGCCGGGCTGAAAGGAAGAGGAGGCTGGGCCGCGCGGGGGAGAGGAGGTTGGGCTAGGCCTAAGACAAGGGAAAAGAAACAAAGGAGGGCTAGGTTGGGCCGAGGCCGAATTTGGCCCAACCTGGCTCCTTAGCACGTTTTTTTCTTTTGTTTTTTCCCCCTCTTTTTTCTCTTTTTTTTGTTAATTAATTAATTTTTTTACTAATTTTTTTTTTGTGTATATGTATATGAATTAAAAGACAAATTAGGTGTCAACAACTTTCAAAGATAGAAGACACCTAAATTATTTCAATGGTAAAGAGATCCTAGGTTATGTAAGCACGCCATGTCATAGGAAAGAGAAATTTTGGACTACAGAAGCGCGCCATGTCATAGGAAGAAAGTGAGACCTCAAGCTATAGAAGCACACCGTGTCATAGAAAAAATGAAAGAAATGAAGTCTCGTCGTGTAACAATGAGTTTTGACAGGGTTGAAAATATATGATTTGAGGAAAACCCATGAACCTTGTAGATAACATGGTTTAAGGCTAACTATGAACCTTTGGAAACTGCATGGTTTAAGGCTGATCATGAACCTTTGGAGACGGCATGGTTTAAGGTTGACCTTGAACCTTGTAAATGATATGGTTTGAGGCTGACCATGAACTTTTGGAGATGACATGGTTTAAGGCTGACCATGAATCTTGTAAATGACATGGTTTGAGGCTAACCATGAACTTTTGGAGATGACATGGTTTAAAGCTGACCATGAACCTTTGGAGACGGTATGATTTAAGGCTGATCATGAACCTTGTAGATGACATGGTTTGAGGCTAACCATGAACCTTTAGATATGGCATGGTTTAAGGCTGATCATGAACCTTATAAATGACATGGTTTGAGGCTAACCATGAACCTTTGGAGATGACATGGTTTAAGAATGACCATGAACCTTTAGAGACAGCATGGTTTAAGACTGACCATGAACCTTGTAGATGACATGGTTTGAGGCTAACTATGAACCTTTGATTTTTAGGGAAGTACCTACTAACCCCTTGAAAACTGCATGGCTTCATTAGGGATTTCTATCAAATTCAACTTAAGCAAATGTCATTGAGGACATGTCATTGAGGACATCATCAAGAGACGTATTGGCAATATTGCAGCATTAATTGAACAAGCTAATCAAGCTAAGTCTAACTGCTTAAAAAAAAAAAAAAAAGACATTTGATGTCAATCAGCATCACAAGGCACAGAACTATCATCTTACTCGAATGTATCATTAATCATCAAATTCTTTGGAAGTCAGGTTTTTATCAGAACAGCTACAACTCGTGACAAAGACTTATTAAATATGCCAAACTAGAGCTTTTTAGTCAGAAATGGTTTCTCACATACTCTCAACAAAATGGCTGCTTAATCCTATTCATTCGCGTGGGAAGTAACTAATTACTAAGAATATCTCACATAACCTATGTTAAAGGCTTTCAAAAACATTCGTGATGAGCATAATCTGATCGATCAAAAAGGTCTTTTGAAAAGACCGCAATATAAGTTTGGTCATGGGCTTACACAAAGGGATCATTACTTTGAGGCTAATAAAGGAATATTTGTCACTATCTTCATCGGGTTTACAAGTCGAGAACTTGTAAGATAAGACAAGATAGAATTGCTTCAATTTCTTCAAGTAGTAGCTTCTTTATGGTATTCTCATTTTTACTCGTACCATCCTAATCAGAAGAGACTTCGGAAGAGGGTTGTAATGTTGGCTCAAGAAATGCTCAAAATGCTTAAAATTTTTAAGAGGTTTTTAAGAGTCGATGATCATCATGACATCATGACATCATGATCAGGTCACTTGATCTTTTGAAATCATTTAGGGCGCACATAACAAAATTTATGTTTCTTGATTTCTCTATTTCTCTGTTCCCTGGAACAGGTTTGGAACAGAAATCTGTTTGGTAACGCAATTTGATTTCTCTATTTCCGAAACATATTTCTATTTTAGAAATAGAAAAATTGAAAAAATCAGAAGCTGAAATTTTTAACTCCTCAATTTCTGAAATAGAAATTAGAAACTGAAATCAAACTATATAAAAGAACCTTGCACTTTCTTGCTAACTTAATTCACTCATAACCACAACTTCACAAATTATTGCTAATTTTCTTTTTCTTATTTTGCTTGTGTTTTTTTTTTTTTTTTTTTTTGCATTTTTTTGCATTTTTTTTTGATAACTTCCTCTTTAGGATGAAAGGTAATCGAATGGGTCCCCAATTTTAAAAAACGACCAAAGTTCTTAAATGCTTACTTAAAAATAATGGGGCTCTTTCCTCCTAGAAAAGGTATGCGCATGGCTAGTTGAAAAAAAAGTTCTTATGTAATAGATGAATAAAAAAACGTGCCTAGAAATTTAACCTTATTTTTTTACGGATTCAAAATTTTTGCAAAACCAAAATAATTAGATTGTTACATAATCTTGAATTTTAATTCGAAGGCAAGAGATTCAAGATAATCTCTCTCTTTGCTATGCAATGACTATTAAAGGTTCATTGAGCAACAATAAAGAAATTAGGGATGAGCAACTAGACTGATTCAATTTGATAATCAAAATAAACCAACCTTCCCCCAATTGGTTCCTAACCATAAACGTTACTTTAAGGTAGAATTCTTATATATTCCTTTACACCATTAATTTTATTTTGTTGATAATCTTGTATAATACTAGTTTTTAATAAAATGATAAGGCTATATAGACGCCATTGATGACACCCATATTTATGTTTCCGCAGTACTTGTCTGAACCTGCACAGGATGAGCTTACAAACGATACATTAATCGAGGAGAGAAACCAAATAAATATGTATAGGAAAACAATTGCTAATAAAATGACAAGGGATAATAACATGCTGGAAATTCCATGAAATTGTATTTTCAACTTTTGTAATGTATTCGTATTATTTCGACTATTATTTTGTATTTGAGGAATTCCTATGTTGTTTTAGTATTATTTCGATTATTATTTTGTATTTGATGATTTCCCATGTTGTTATCTAATTAATTTTTATTCCTAGAAATAGAAATTTTGTTATGTTATCAAACGGATTTCTTTTTTTCAGAAATAGAAATTTTGAGTCGTTATCAAACGGGTTTCTTTGCTCAGAAACTTGTCCAGGGAATAAAAATTAAGAAATTGATTTCTGGCCAGAAATCAATTTCTATTTCAGAAATTTTGTCATGCGCAGCCTTAGCTTTCGAAACACAGTACATTTCGAAAGTCTCTTAACTAATCATTTTTGCATGGGAGCTTTGCTCATTTCTCTAATTTCCTTTGCACTTGTGATAATTTTTTTTTTTTTTACGCAACCATTTGGACTTTGATAATTTTTCTTTCACATAAGATGCAGCATTTTGGCTTTTTTTTCTTGACATGCATTGGTCTTACTTTTACCAGGCACACTGTTTTTTCATGCCTCCTAGTTTTGTCGAACTTTTTACTCTTTGAACTTTTAGAGCTCTTATGACTTTCGAGATGCTTTTCACATTTTCTTGTAAATGTCAACTGTATGTGGTCAATCCTTATGTCTTGCCCTAGTGAAGGGAGATAATCACTACTCGAGATTCAAAAATAAGCAAATAAGCCCAAATTGGTTAAAGTTACGGGTATCAATGTTTGGGTAGAAAAGGAAATGCTCTTCTTCACCTTGGGATGAGTCAAGCTCTGATAAGAATTTCTCTGAAGTTATCACCAGAAGATTGATGCAAGTGAAAGTAATAGAATCTTTCTTAATCTTTTGCTTTACAATATGAACATAACCTCCTATGTTGCCCCAATGTAGGATCGTTCTCGACAGGGGTATTTTGAAGGATCATATTTATTTGGCCCAAAGGGCTAGCAAGAGATTAGTACGGTGCTTGGGATTGATTAAGGAAACGCCGTTATTATTTTGATCTTTGTGCTCAATGCAAATAAATCATTCCTCCTAAGAGAATGTCACTTTTCACTCAACTCTAAATAGTGTTTGAAGGATGTGTTTGGAAATAGCTTGCCTTTCTTCATCCTAAGCACTTCTTATTTGGTATGGTTAACGTCTCTATTTTACTTTGCTGAGATCATTTGAGTAGATCAATATCCATAGGCAAATTTGATTCAAAATGAATAACCCACAAAACGAGAAAACAATTTTGAAATAAAAAGGATGTTCAAAAAGCTTGTAGAAAGTTTTTTTTTTTCAATTATTTTTGTGCTTGTTTCTAAGAAAGTGCCAAAGGTTCTTTTTTGTAATGGAAATTCTCCATTTTTTTATATTTAATTTTGAGAAGAATGGTACTTACTTGCAACATGGTGACTTGGTAACCCTATAAAAAATGTGAAAGAATATGTTAGTGCAAAAATCTTTAGGGATTGAAATGTTGGAAATGATACATTATTACCCTTCACTCACTTTTATCCTTTGGGTGCTAACATTTCTTGGATTCAGCCTCGTGCATATTTGGTAACTCGACATTACCCTTCACTTGCATTTGCCTTTAAGTGTTTGATGTCTTCCTATCAAAGGAAAAATGAATCATGTTAGAGATGCTATCAAAATGAGCAATTAGAATCGATACAATTTACCCTTCACGTGTTTTTGTTCTTCAGGTATGAAGTTTGCCTGAAGTGGCTAGGATTGATTGAAAAATTACTATGTGGCCCTAATTTTATCCATGAAAAGCACTTATTTATTGTATACAATAATTTACCAAGTTCAATTCCTACTTTTTCAAATGCTCTTTTCAAAGAGAAGTTCAATTGACAAAGAGCTTGAAAAATTTAAATATGAATCATTAGATGTGTTTTTCAAGATCTTGTTTTGAAAGGAGAGGGATTGCTCATTGTTTCCACATTTGAGGATATTGTTCTTTAGATACTTTGCCCATTTATTGCCTGCAAAGAAAAAATTGGACATGTTATTTCCTCGCTCGATTGGGAATCATTTAGGAACTATACACATCCCTTTACGCCAAAATGGACAGTCAAGTCTTAGCATGATTCCTTGATGGAAGGCGCTGCTTCTACGGTCAAGGTGCAATATTTTCCCCTAATTATCATCCTTTGTTTTGTTTAAGTCTATCCTCCAAATAATGAAACTTCCTAGAATGGAATTCAACTTCATTCCGCCTCTATGGAAGATTGGCGTTGACGAAGTCTCAACGCATGCTTGCTCCTCGAGTTCCATGAGCCTACACTTTTATCTTTTAGAATGAGTAAATGCTGATCTCAAATAAACTCCTCATTCTACTTGAGAAAGCGACCACGTGAAAAGAGGGCATTAAGTAAAGCTTTCTCGAGACATTTTGAAGGTAGACGTAAAGGTTCGTGTGAAACACTTCTGAGTGTTTTTTTTTTTTTTTAAAAGGATGATTTTCACGAAATTGAATTCCATCATTAAAAAAATGTGAGTCGCGTGATTTACAAAAGCATCAATTGGATTCACAATCAAAACCCAAAATGGAAAACATGATTCTTAACAAAAATAAAAACAATGATAAAATACAAGAAACTCTTGTATAAATAATAATAAAAATCAACTCTTGTCCTAGCTCTAGAATTCACTTCTCTATGTGGTCAAACATGAGATCATCGAGGAGCATCACGAATAACCTACAAAAAAGACGACAATGTTAGTATGTGAATGAAAAATTGATCTTTCAATGAGGTCGCCTATTATAGCAAAATCGAGATGACGGTTCATGCCCCCATAGTCCCTATTATGGGATTTTGGTATTTCACCAAGATTAGTCATAAGAGAAGGGACATCATTAAAAGATTGATCGACGGCTATCAATCAAATGTCCACTCTATTCCAAAAGTTTCATATGCAAAAGTGGCATTGATTTGTGATTTTACTCCTAGAAAAATGAAGTGACTTCTATCTTAAGAAATTTATACACAAAATGTGATTTGCATTTCAGCCCTAAAATTTGAGGAGAGAATTTGATTAAAAATGCAATTTCAATTTTTGTGCCCCAATATATAATTGCAACTTGAATTTTTTTTTTTTTTTTTGAAAATGTGATTTTGAGCCAATAACTAGAAATTTAAACAAAACCATGTGTTCAACAAGGCCAATCAAAGTGTTTAGAACTTGCATTCAATATTCACTTATCAAGAGTGATTGCTAATTTTTTCAATTATAAGCTTACATAACTGAGGACAATTGATTGGTCTCCACGAATTTCTAAATGAAAATTCAATTAAAAAAAGTGAATAAAAAGAAGAATGATACTTACAATAGGGAGCACAATAGGGGGCAACTTTTCTCTCTATTTTTTTTTTAATTACATAGACATGCACATGAGATGTAGTTCGACTTCTATTCTATACAGCTCAAAATGAAGTCATAGAATCACCGGACCAAACCAACAAGATCGCAGGTAGGTCGTGTTACCCATGACTCTGGCTTCGTCAAAGAACTAACCTGTGTCACATGATTACAGACCAGGGTGGGGACCTTTGTTATCAAGAAGGAAATTTCGGGGTTGAGATGGGCGACTCGTACTACATGGTTATAGTTGGAGCGATATCCACCTCAACATAATCCTAGGTGATCCTATGCAGCCCAGGTTCGGCGGTAGGTAATGTGTGCCATGGTGTAGTGCGATGCAGGGATGCAGGCATGAGACAATTAATAAGCAAGCAACACTTGGTACACAAATAAACCATTCATTCATTCATACATCTCCCTACAATACAAGGGTCAACAATCACTTTCTCTTATACCTCTCATTCATCATGAACATTTAGCAACTGACATGTTAGGGATGTATCTTGGATCATTGCTACCAAACAAAATTTTTTTCCAAACAAGATAGATTTAAGCCTAAGTCCTCTAAGGTTTAAACTAATTTCCTAATGGAGTTACCAAGTTGTTGCAACCTACCCCTTGGGGGAAGGGGATATGTTTAAGGGTATTGCCTAAAAGACGGATCTAAGGCCCATAATTAGACACAAGCTCTCCTAATCCCATATCTCGCACGACATTGGGGTACTCTTAAGAATTTCATAATAAGAAGTCGCCACTAGCCTATTGGGATCGGCTAGAAATCAAGTGAGATATGGAAGTGTACCTCACTTCCTACGCAACTAAAGAACCTAGGGTCGATGACTTGATTACACTAATTAACCAATTAGTGCCCTTTTGGTACTTGATTTTGTTCATTTTAAAAGAAAAGATTTTTGTTAGGTAGTTTGGATTGATTTTACACTTATCTACTAACATGTGAGGTGATCATGCAAGTGTGCAATTATTAAAATAATAATTATAGCTACAAAAATCCTAATTGCAGTAAAATTGAGTACGTATAATTAAATATTTACAAACGTAATTAAATATGCAAATTAAACATGCGATATAATCAAAATACAAACATATAAAACCTTATTACACTAAGAAGGCAATACATGGTGATTTCCAACCAAACTCGCATTTTTTTATTTTCGAATTTTTTCAAAAAAAATATATATTTTTATTTGTTTTTTTGGAATTTTTTTTGGGCGAACCAGGTGGGGTCTAGTCTGACCCGACCTGAGTTTGACCCAGTCGGGGGTCAGTCGAACCCGCTCGAGTTCGGCTCAATTGGGGGCAGATCAAGTCAAACTCGCTCGGGTCCGACCCGCTCAAGGGTGAGCTAGTCAACCCGCCCGTAAAGGCTAGTATTGGGCCTAATCAGGGGGCCCAATCCTCTTGTATGTGGGCTCCCCTACGGACCCACGCGAAAAAAGAAAGAAAAAATAAAAAAAGAAAGGTCGAGTGGGCCAGATTTGTGATGTGGCCTAACTCGGCCTACCCTCTAGCCTGCGACCACTCAAGGGGGGTTCTTCGAGGAGGGCAGTGGTGGTTGGCACCAGTCAGGGGCTCGTTGGTGGCAGCAAAGGGGTCGGTCGAGGCTCTAAGCAACGGAGCTAAGCGTGGGTTTCAACTAGGCATTTTAGCATGCATGTGGAAGGCGTTCTAGGAAGCGGGGGTTTCAACGCTTGGCCGAGGCCCTAGCATGAGTCCGAACTGCCGATGAGGCACATTAGAGCCACGAGAAGCGCAATGGGATGGGTAGGGGGTCGAAGCTCACTCGAAGTGGTTGGGGTGAGCTCTGGCCGGCTAGGTTTCAGTAGTGCACGCAAAGTGTTCAATAAAACGCCTACCTGGATTCCGGAGGAAGTGGTGTCAGTCAACGGCTTTGAGATGCGTCAGCGGCGGTAGCGATGGCCCGAAGATGCATCGACGACGATAGCCTTGGTCCGTTCTCCTCTCTCCTCCTCTTGTTTCCTTTATGGTAGCCTTTGTTCTATGTTCTCTCCCTCTCGGTTACTCTCCGTTCCTCCGCCTCTCCTCCCTCGGTCCCTGTCCCATCCCCTCCTTCTTCTCTGCTCTGCTCTACTCTCTTTGCCCCTACTGTCTCTGCTCCTACTCCTGTCTTTTCTTTGCAAGTTCGCGCGCGAAAGGCAAGAAGAGGAAGAAGGCTGGGGCGCGGGCCGGGCTGAAAGGAAGAGGAGGCTAGGCCAGGCCTAGCACAAGGGAAACGAAATAAAGGAGGGCCGAGTTAGGCCGAAGCTGGATTTGGCCCAACCTGGCTCCTTAGCATTTTTTTTTTTTTTTTTTTTTCCTTATTTTTCTCTTTCTTTTTAATTAATTAATTTTTTTGCTAAAATTTTTTGTATATGTATTTGAAAAAATGAAGAAGACAAATTAGGCGTAAAAAAGTCTTTATTCTTTTTTTTTTTTTTTTTAATGTTATGAGAACAAAATAATATAATCAACTATTGTTTGGTGTTTGGCCAACTACCAAACAAGCTGTTTGTAGTACTTTTGTTTTTTCCTCCATTCTCTATCCAAGAATATTACTTTCTACCATAACAAGTACAAGTGTTGATACCAACATTTTTCTTTGAGAGTTTCTCATGCATTTCATGAAAATTAGGGATCGAATTCGTTGATAACAACTAAATCTGACCCCTAAATAAAAAATATTAGTATTGCACATTTTTATTCTTTACTCCATCCTTCTACATTTATAAATTGGAGATACATGTATTTAGGAATTGTATGTCCACATTGAATTTAAACCTAGTCGAGTTTGTGTATTTCATTCAAATTGGGCTCTCTTAACTCATCGAATTCTTTAAATTTAATTCATTTGAACTTGGCTTGACTAAGTAGTTTGGAGGAAAAATGACATTAAAAATGTCATAATTTTTGTACAATACTCACTTTGGTGCTAATTTTTTTTTTTTCAAGTCACTTAAAATTCACACTTTAAAGAAAACAATCATTTAGATGCTAAATTTGATTAGAGTAGCTAGAAATCCAACGTGGTTTGCTAATGTGCTTAATCAGCATATATACCCCTAAACGAGGTTGTTCACATGTTTTGCCCCAAATATGAACCCCAAAACAACCAATAAACAAAATCCCAATATTCAAAACCCTAAATCAACCATTAAACCAATTTCCCAAAAATTAACCCTAATTCAACCATTCAACACAATCACACCAAGCTCCGAGCCCTAATTTTCCCTTTGACTTCTAATTCTTCATTCCATCCCAATTTTTTCAGCCAATTGAGCGAGTGAGAGAGGATTGACGAACCTCGAGCCAACGATGACATCGAACATCAATGAAGGAGAAAAGACAAAATGTAACAATTCAATGCTAATGACTGAATGATGCCGAGTTTGAGAGATGTTCATGCGAAGTTGTTTCTTAGGTGGACTTCATGCAACGTCATTTTTAGCCAAGCTAGCCACGTTGTTTCTATTATAACAATGCTAATTAGCTTTAACATTTTAGGGTTAATATTGTGAAAAACTTCAAAATGGTACACGTATGATGAATTTATCCCAAACTAAAATGTAGGTTACAAAAACCAAAAATTGGTATAATTGTAATAAATTTACTCCAAACTAATATGCATTTCCATGTGGACTTGTTATGTCAATTGAGTTATTGCCATATGTCATCCAGTTCCGCAATATCCAGCTAAAATTTGACAAAACCTGATTAATAGTAAATATGTCACGAGTATTCAACAAAAAATTAGTTTGTGATAAATTTATCACAGATATACTAGTTTGGAGTTTTTCATAATGTTAAACCAATATTTTATTATAAAAGCCACGGAATTTTTTTTGCCAAAATTTCTCACTAGAGATACTTAAGTGATCATTTTTTCTATAATTTGATTCTTAGGTGATGTTGGAATTCAAGTCGACAGAAGATTACTTACTCGATTCTGATGGGCAAACAATAATTAACCCCGGAACGAACGTTGAATTGCGGATGAATCACAAACAAAACTATCTCACATTGGTCCGAATGCAATCACGAGGAAAGCACCCAATTTCCACGGCATAAATGCAAACTATTCTTGTAAAGATGAAATGGAACGCCTTGATGGAAAGGGGAGAGAAAAAGAAGCGTACATTCTCTCTAAGCGTACGTTCTATCAACAACAACCATCAACGGTTGTCTTCAAGAGGTTTTTATACATCTCCCTTCATACTTTTTCAATGATGTCTTTCTATCGTAGCGTATCAAGGTGAAACAGTACGTTCCAATCGCACCCCATCATGGACGTACCATTTAGTACAACATCTCCCACTCAAACATAGGGTCCGTTTGGTTCGGCTTTGGGGAAATGCTCTTGGGAGAATGCAAATACCTTTGAGGTAAATGGGCTTTCCGAAATGCTAGACTATTTGATAAATTATAACTGAAAAGTGCTTTGGGGAAATGCAAGACTGTTTGGTAAACATATATTTGAAAAGTCCTTTAGTGTAACCAAATTAAGTTTTAGTTTTAGTATTTTTAAAATTGCAAAAAAAAAAAAAAAAAAAAAAAAAGACTATATAACCACCCGTGGTGGCGGCGTAGTGGTTGTGCGCTGGTTCCTTTCACGAGAGGTCCAGTGTTCGAATCCCTACGTCGTCTGCCTTGTTGGAAAAGAACCCACGACTTACTCGGGGAGCAAAGGTAGTGGTGACTCTACTCCCTCCAGGGTTTACTCCATCGCGAAGCGGCGCACAGAAGTTCCCTGGGTTACAAAAAACAAATGACTATGTAACATTTTACATTTTCATGTTAAGAGTAATATAAAAGATATATATTAGTAAATTTATTTAAAAATTATATTAAAATAAATTGATTATAAATTAGATGCAAAGCTCAACTTTTGGTCTAGGGTTCTTTTAGGTTTGTTTTCAACTTTGAATAATTTTTATTAATTATTGTAGTATTAATCATCTTCGTTAATTAATGATAATTCTAGTGTATTGATAAAAAAAGTTGGGTTATTGATTGTCAAAAGATAAAAATGACAACAAAAAAAGGTGAACCCAACATTTGCAAAGGGTTTTTATTATTTTTTTAAAAAATAAAAATAAAATCCGATGAAACTCCATCGCCGATCAACGGCGGTTGGAGTGTGGGGAAAATGATCGGTTTAAAAAAAAAAAAAAAAAATCAATGGATGAATAGTAGAGGTGGACTTGCATTTCCGAAATGCTGAAAGCTCAAAGCATGTCTTCACTTGCTTTGGGTTTTCAGCATTTTAAAGGCTAGCATTTGGCCAATGACACCTTCAAATGCTGAACCAAACACCTAATTTTTTTCCCAATAAGCTTTCAGGGCTAAAAGTCCCTTGGGAATGCTGAACCAAATGACATCATAATGGGCTTGATAACGCTTTATTAAGAATATAATGCATTCAACATTCATTAACTTTATAAAACAATTCATACTGGCAAGTAAGTTGTGCGACCAGTAAGTACACTTGCACTTTGGAGCTCAATATGCACCTGTTAGGGATGATATAATGGCTACAATCCCGAAAAGAAATAAACAATCGATGTCTCATAGTGCTCTAGACATATTTTGTTACATCAGTTCAAGTATACCTATCCCTTAAATGCTATAATTGACTATTCTCAAAACACAATGTATTTACAATTATATTCACAACCACAAAAAAAGCTATATAATTGGTCAATCAATAAATACATGTAATAAATGTAAAACGACAATAGTCTTCCTTCATACTCATGTCTCTCTCCATTTTAGAACAACCGATTTCCTAAACACATCCCATAAAGCCATATCCATTCATGACCGTCATTAACATGCTAAAGTAACAACATTGATCTTTCACTTTGAGAATATAATCAGAAGTAACATAGGGCACAAAAATGAGGTAAATTATAAATTACCTCAAGGGCTCACACAATGAGTAAATATGGATAATTTTACTCACATTCCCTTATCAGTCGTACAATGCACATGTAGTATGAATTACATGCTACAGTGGATTTCTCTTTCTATGAGAGCGTATGTTATTTATTAAATATATCCACTATACGGATCTTAGCCTAAACATAGTCACATGCCTCTCACATACTCATGTTTAGCTCGAGTACTATATCAGCTTGCTTTCTATAATGCCCAATTAAGTACTCGCATCTGGCATCTTACAGACATATATGATTATGGGACTATCATGTTCGGTCTTATTATAAACAAATCATAGACATAATCTTGACTCCAATCAATGCAACATATTTTATGTATCAAACTTGCTATTTAGCATTTATTTGTACATAACGTCTCATTTCAACGTGCTAACTATAGCACTTGAGGCGATTGCTCATGTGAGTGAGTCAATTATTTCCTGCTGACATACTTTACAATAATATGTGTGTGTAGTGCTAGTCTCATATTGTATTCGTACTTATTGATAAAACATCAAGCCACTAATAAACAAAAAAGTACAATACATATGTTCACAAATATATAAACTAATGATCCTCTACAATAACATATATCACATTTTATGTAATCCTAGTGACATTCTGTGGGTCAAGAATATGTCTCTAGGAACAGCTTTCGTAAATGGATTAGCAACCATTCTATTGGTTGAAACATAATGTGGAATCATTTCTTTCTGTGCTATTATGTCTCTTATAAAGTTGTTCTTTATGTGAATGTACTTTTTCCTTCCATAATACTTGGGATCCTTCACATAGGCAATGGTTGCTTGACTATCGCAATAAACTATCATCGGTTTTGGAACTTCAGTGACAGTGACTAAATTTTCTAAGAAACGTTTTAGCCATATTGCTTCTTGCACTATGGCAGAGCATACAATAAATTATGCCTTCATTGTAGATAAGGTCGTTCATGTCTGTTTCTTATTATTCCAAGAAATTGCACCTCCATTAAGCAAGAACGCATATCCAGAAGTCAATTTACGCTCATCCAGGTCTCCACCCCAATCAGCATTTGAATAGCTCAATAGGCGTAAATTATTCCCTTGGTAACAAAGTCGATAGTCCATGGTGTCATTCAAGTATCTCAGGATCCTTTTCACTGCTTTTTAGTGTGCTTGACCGAGATTTGATTGATATTGGCTCACCAATCCCACAGCATGACATATGTCGAGTTTAGTACACATCATAGCATATATCAAACTTCCGACCGTACTAGCGTAAGGAACAATTTCCATCACTTTAATTTCTTATGGAGTTTTAGGATACATCTTAGTACTTAGGCCTCCACCTTGTAGACATGGGTATCAATAGGATTACAATGCTGCATATTGAAATGCTCAAGAATCTTTATTATATAAGACTTTTGTGATAAAATAAGGAGTTTCATTGATTGATCTCTTTCAATCTTAACTCCTAATATATAAGCAGCTTATCCCATGTCTTTCATTTTAAAATTGAATGACAACCATTCTTTTATGATGATAACCAAAACCTTGTCATTTCCAACCAATAGAATATCGTTCACATAAAGTGATAAAATCAAAAAATTATCTTCAGATTGCTTGACATATACACAGTGATCTTCTTCAATCATCGTGAAGCTAAAAGTGGTTATGGCTCGATGGAAATGAATATACCACTATCTAGATGATTGCTTAAGGTCATATATTGAGCGATGAAGCTTGCAAACTTTATGCTCTTGACCTTTAGCTATGAAACCTATTGGCTAGTTCATATAGATTTCCTCATCTAGTTCTCCATTGAGAAATGCCGTCTTTACATCAATTTGATGTAATTCAAGATCCAAATGTGCAACGATGGCTAGAATAAGGCGTATTGAGGCAAACCTTACAACTACTGAAAATGTTTCCTCGTAATCTATACCCTCTTGTTGAGTATAACATTTCGCCACAATGCGAGTCTTATACTTTTCAATGGATCCATCTGCCATTCGCTTAATCTTGAAGACCCATTTGTTTCCAATGGCCTTACAATTTGGTGGTAAATTAACCAAGTCCCAGACATGATTTGCCCTCATTGACTTCATTTCATCTTCTAAAAATTTTCTCCATTCTTCCTTATCAGAGAATGAGAGTCTCTTGAACAGTCTTAGGCTCGACATCGTCTTTTTTAACAATCATAAATGCTCCCCCTTCAATCTCAAAACGACAATGGGAAATACTTTTACGATTACTTTTACGCAATTGAATTTCTCTTGAATTCAATTCGTTAAGCGATGCAACACTCCCACTAGATCTTACATGTTGAGGTAAATTTTCATTTCCCTCAACAACATTAGTGGGTGTGTTATTAGAATCTTATGTCTCATATAATTGGAACTCTTTATCAATCTCATCTCTAATAAGAAAATCGTTCTCCAAGAACGTGACATCTTGTGACTCCATTTCGGTCACATTTCCATCAGTTTGTTCACCTATGAACACTTACCCTTTGGAGTGTTCAGAATATCTTATAAAGATACATTTCTTCTATCTAAGACCTAATTTTCCATATTTATGGGAAAAATCATTAACATAAGTTGGATGATTACTGTTCATAGACGCTCTCTATTTGGGCGATTCCGGCACTGTTCCTACGATTCGTCTGGTGCTGGTTCTGCACGAGCTGACCGTCGGTTGGGGCCGTTCTTTGGCGGCAAGAGGCGCAATCTTCAGCCCTTTAAACCCCTCCACATTGTAGCTGGGTACGTCTCTCTTCTGCGGGCTTTCTGGTATGCGATGGGTTAGGGTTTCTCAAGCTCTGTCGCTGTTCCTGCTGTCATGGTGTCAGTTTTAGGTCAGGCCCGCTCGAATGATGAGGGGCCGAGTAATCGACCCCCTTTCCCTCCTGATATTGTTGGACCCTCGGTGGTTGGTAATCCTGTGAACGCTCAAAGTCATATGGCCCTGATTCCTTCTGCTGGAGTTGCAGGGCTTCAACCTCCTTCTGGGTTTATGGGAGGCCACAACAGTAGCCGTGGTAGATCCAGATCCAAGCAGCCCCAGTCTAGGGGTGCATCGACCAGGCCAGCTACTCGATCGTGGGCTGCTGTTGCAAGTACTCCCAATAAGGGATATGAATTGGAATTCACTCTTATGCACTTTGACAACAACGAACCTGTCATTCAGATGGATGAATCGGATTTAGAAGCTGCTGACCCGAAGCTTTTCGATTGTCTTGTGGGTTATTTCATAGGGAAGAAATTGCCTTTCAAAGTTGTTGACGATGCTCTTAAGAAAGCATGGGGACCAGCATTGCTGGAAGTTATGTCTAACGGCCGTGGGCTATTTCTAATGCGGATTGCTAATAGGGAGTTCAGGAGAAAGATCTTGGAAGGAGGTACTGTTATTGTCGCAAGGATCTCGTTGATTCTTCAGCAATGGAAACCGGGTATTGAACTGAACAAAGATTCTCTCCAATCTGTTCCGGTTTGGGTTAGGTTGAGAAACCTACCCTTCTCCTATTGGTTTGCTCATTCCATTGGAAAGGTGGCAAGTGCTCTCGGGAAACCACTCTACGTGGATCAGAAAACTGAGCAGATGTCCATGCTATCGTTTGCTCGGGTGTGCGTGGAAATAACAGTGCAGCAGCCCATATATGGAACCATAAAGTTGGCAACCATGGAAAAATCTGTTATTGTGGATGTCGAATATGAATGGAAACCATTGGCATACTTGAAGTGCGGAACCTTTGGTCATAAATGCAGAAGTCCTGACAAGGAATCTACTCCAAACCAGCTGATTGATGGAACCAAGGATGCTGAACCCGCACAAGTCAATGATGCGGGGTCTCGCTTGGGAAAAGGTAAAGAAGTGGCACGTCCACCTGCTTCTAGTAGGGAAGATTCTATTGCTATCGAGGATCCTCAGCCTGGTAATAGGTCCACCCATGTAGGAGAGTCGAGTTCGCCGGAAGGGAACTCCCTCAACCTACAGGAACCATCGGCGTCCCATCCTGCTAATTGTTCCATTGCTGATGCTGAATCTGAATCTGAGTCGGGAGATATGGGATGGAAACAGGTTAAGCGGAAAAGTAAAAAGAAGAAGAAGAAGGCGGCTAAGCAAGCTGCTGCTGCTTTATTTGGCCTAGCCCCTCATACTGATGAAGGTCAAGTTTTGAATCGGAAGGACATTAATCTCGAAGAACCTTGCGATTCACCTGATCCAATCGCTCCTTCAGTTGCCGTTCCAGTGGCCTTGGCAGAAAACTCTGAGGAGATTGGCGGCTTCAGTGAAGATGAGGTGCAGTCGGTCGGTAAACCTGTGAAAGGAAAATTGCCTACAAGAGTCCCTGATCTACAAGAACAGTTGCTACGTTTCTGTCCGGAACCCCCTTCTCATGTGCTTTCTAAAACGACTGCCGCAGGAAAGAGGACCTTTAAGAGGAGGTAAGTTTGATCCTTGTTCTGGTTTTTTTTTTTTTTATGATGATCGGTTTTTGGAATATTATAGGCATTCTTAGTCCTCTTAGGCGGGCTGAAATCAGGCGGTTTGCTAATGCTAATAAGCTGTGTTTTATTAGGCTTTTTGAGACTAAAGTGCCTGAGGAGCTTTTTGATTCAGTCTCCTCCACCCTTATTAAGGGTCGGAATTGGCTTGCTAATTATGATTGCTCGCCCCGTGGGAGGATCTGGGTTGGCTGGAACCCGGATCTAGTTTCTTATTCGACTATATCTATTACTGATCAAGCGGTGCATGGTTCTCTTAAATTTAATCTTTCTAGTGTGAGCTTCTGTGTTTTTGCTGTATATGGGGAACACACCTTCTCTCGACGTCGGCCTTTATGGGAGGACCTCCTTCATTATAGTGACATCTTTCAGAATTCTCCTTGGTTGGTTGCCGATGATTTTAACGCAATAAAAGAGCCTGCTGACCGTATTGGTGGTGCTACCAACTGGATTCCCTACTTTGATGAATTCGCTCAGTGCTTAGCTCAGGCTGAGCTGATGGATCTCAGGTATGTTGGATGCCGTTTTACTTGGTCTACCTCTGCCGGTGATGCGAGGAAGATGAGGAAAATAGATCGTGTCCTAGTTAACGGCAAATGGAATATCCGTTTCTCCTTCTCTGAGGCTATGTTTTTAAATCCGGGGATATCGGATCATTCACCTATGATTGTCAAGGTTATGCAACCGACTCAAAATAGGAAGCCATTTAAGTTCTTTGACTTCTGGACCCACCACCCAGATTTCAAGGCCATCGTTCAACAGGTTTGGGCCACTCCAGTGTTAGGTGTTCCGATGTTCCAATTACTTTCAAAACTGAAGATGTTGAAAGCTCGTCTAAGGTCTCTTAACCGTGAGGCCTTCTCGGATATATCGATCAGAGTTGCTGAGGCTAGAGAAGCTTTAAGAATCACCCAATTAGACCTCTAATCGGACCAGTTAAGCTCTGTTCTTTCTCAGGAGGAAAGAGATCAACGCCGGGTCTTTGTGGAGCTCAGGGACCATGAAGAATCCTTCTTTAGACAAAAGTCTAGAATCAGATGGTTAAAGGAAGGCGATTAGAACACCAAATTTTTTCACCGATCGGTGAAGAGAAGACAATTATCTAATCGCATCCTTTCCGTTAAAGATCCTTCGGGTTCCTTAATTACTGATCCAGTCTTGGTTCCTCAAGTGTTTGTTAATTTCTTTTCAAATCTCCTATCTCCGAAGGAGGGACTGGTCAAGCCGTCCATGGATGAGGTGAATCGGTTTGTCCGCCAACCTCTATCCCAAGATCATATTCGCTCCCTTTCTATGCCGATTACGGATTCGGAAATTAAGAACACTCTTTTCTCGCTGGCTAAGGGCAAAGCTCCTAGACCATATGGTTTTTCGATGGAATTCTATAAATCCAGTTGGGAAATAGTTGGTCCTTCAGTGCTGCAATCGGTGCATGATTTCTTCCTAAATGGTCGGCTTCTAAAAGAGGTAAACGTCACTATCTTAGCTCTTATTCCTAAGGTGCCTAATGCTAGTGCGGTTGTTGATTTTAGACCTATAACATGTTGCAACACTATCTATAAGGTGATTACGAAGATTTTAGCTAATTGAATAGCAGCAGTCCTTCAAGACTTGATTAGCCTGTCTCAAAATGCGTTTGTCAAGGGAAGGAGAATTAGAGACAATATCCTATTGGCTCAAGAGTTATTTGCAGGCTTTCATCTTCAACCTTATTTGCCTAAATGTGCCGTTAAAGTCGACTTCCATAAGGCTTATGATACCGTCGATTGGGGGTTTTTAGAGCTTGTTCTTTAGCCTTCCGGTTTCCTCGCCATATTATTAATTTAATTATGGCTTGTGTTTGGACTCCTAGATATTCCATATCTATCAACGGTGATCTTCATGGTTTCTTCCCGGGGGGGAGGGGTCTTAGGCAAGGGGATCCTATGTCCCCTTATCTTTTTACATTGGTAATGGAAGTGTTCTCTGGAATCTTGACATCTCGAACCGCAAATCCAGGATTCAAGTATTATTGGAGATGTAAGCCAGTTCAACTCTCCCACTTGTTTTTTGCCGATGATGTCTTTCTTTTCTGTCAAGCTGACTGGCAATCGGTTGCTATATTGAAAAGAGGGCTAGACATTTTCTCCTCATGGAATGGATTAGTTCCTAATAAGAACAAAAGTGAGATTTTCATGGCCGGTGGTGACGCATCTATTAGGAACAAAATCTTATGGGCGTTCGATTTTTAGGAGGGGAAACTTCCGGTTCGCTACTTGGGTGTACCGATTATCTCTTCCATATTATACAGGGCATATTGCATTGCTTTGACTAAGCGGATTACCGCAAGAATCCAATCCTGGGCGCACTGTTTTCTATCTTTTGTAGGTAGGCTGCAGCTCATAAGGTCGGTTCTTCATTCTATCCAAGCGTTCTAGACAAGTGTATTCACGCTTCCCGTCTCGGTTCTAGAGGATATTGAGAAGATAATGAGGCAATTCTTATGGAAAGGTACATCCCTAGGTCGGGGTGGTGCAAAAGTTGCATGGGATGATGTTTGTCTACCAAAAGCTGAAGGGGGTCTCGGCATTCGAAATCTGAAGGTATGTAATAGGGCCTCCATGGTGAAATTTATATGGATCTTACTCTCGGATAAGGAATCCTTGTGGTGCCGTTGGGTGCATACAATCTTCTTAAGTAAAAGGAATTTCTAGATTGCCTCTCAGCCTAGGACTTGCTCCTAGTCTTGGAAGAAGATCCTTCAGCTTAGACCATACTTTCGGTCATCTTTCAGGTGGATGATAGGCAATGGTTTTTCTGTCTCTCTTTGGCATGATTACTGGCTTCCTTGTGGCCCTTTGGATGGATTCATTCCTCCCTCATTCAGGGAAAGCGTTGGTCTCCCTCATAATGCAGTTGTGGCCGACCTGTCTTCCCCGATGGGAGTCACGCTCAGGGATTTTTTGAACATATGGGCAATCACTCTTCCGTCCTTATCCTCTGCACAGGATAGGTTTACATGGTGCTTCAACTCATCTGGCTCCTTCTCGATTGCCTCGGCCTGGGAATCTGTTAGAGTTAAAAGAACTCCTCTCAAGTGGGCCTCTTTGGTTTGGGACAACGCCCTAGCCCCTCGGTATCAATTTATTCTGTGGCTTATAACGAAAAATCGCCTTCCTACGTAGGTGATGCTTCTTTCTTATGGCAGAATAGATTTCAATGTGTGTGCCTTTTGCAGTGAAGTTCCCGATTCTGTTGATCATCTATTCTTTGGGTGCCACATCTTGGCTTCTCTGGCCTTTTTTTGGGCTGCCAGATGTAACCTTCCTTGGAGGAATAGATGTTGGAAAGACTTGATCGCTTGGGCTATGAAATTCTTCAGTGGAAAGGATTTCTATCACAAGATTGTTCGGTTCTCTTTTGGTGCATTGTGTCACCTTATTTGGAAGAAGAGGAATGCAATTATCTTCCGTGGCGAATCAGTAGTGATTCATGCTCTCAAAAATCACCTCCTTAAGGTGGTCAGAGACAAATCCATCTCTTTCTCGAAAGTTCCTCCTTCTCCGAGTAACAAGAGGCTTCAAAGGGCATGGGGATTCGATCTGGCGGTCTTCTCTGGTTGCTGATCGTGTAGTCTCACCCTTTCCTGTTTTCTCTGGTTCTCCGTTCTTAGACATTGTTGTTAGGGTGAAGGGCTTCCTATGGTTCATTTGGTTGTTTTTCCCCTAGCTTGTGCCTTCTTAGCTAGTTGTGTTTTCTTTCCTTTCTTTCCCGTTTTTACATCGGTTCCCCTTCACTCTTATCTCTTTGAGAGTGTAGGTTATGGACCTGATCTTTTGTAGTTGACCTTGCTCCTATTTATTTATTTACCTTACCAAAAAAAAAACATAAGTTGCACATCCCCATGGACGTAGACTACTCAAGTCTAGTTTCTTACCAGTCCATAATTCATAAGGGGTGTAAGTGACTGATTTGATGGCACTCGATTAAGTACATAGGCAACAGTTAATAACACATCTTCCCAATAGTCTTTACCAAAAAAAAAAAAAAAAACACATCTTCCCAATAGGAGATAGGTAAATTTGCTTGCATCATCATAGACCTAACCATTTTCAATAGGGTTCTATTCCTTCTCTCAGCCACCCCATTTTGTTGTAGAGTACCAGTAATAGTCAATTGTCGTACAATTCCATTTTCATCACAAAGAGTCTTGAATTGCTCAGATAGATACTCACGTCCGCGATCAGTTCTCAATGCCTTTATTGTTTGGTTCACTAATTCTTTATCATCGCTATATATCGTCTTAAGCAATTTAATGCTTTTGACTTATGGGAGATCAGAAAGATATAATCGAAACGCGTGAAGTCATTTATGAAAGTGATGAAATATGAGACTCCATGCCTCACCCTCACATTCAAAGGGCCGCAAATGTCATAATGTATGAGTTGCAATGGAAATTCGGCTCTAGTCACTTTACCGAATGGTTTTCTAGTTGTTTTTCCCGCTAGACAATGTTTACATACGAGTAGATCAACATTAGTGAGTGACCCTAAAAGACCCACTCTAGCTAATCTTTGCATTCTTCGCAATCCAATGTGACATAATCTAGCATGCCAAGTACTTGCATTAATCTCAACATTATTAGAAGATGCAATTAAATAAAAACAACCATCGACATTAATATTGTATTGATCATAGTCAATGTCTAATACAATAAAACCATTCAATACATGACCCGAACCATAATAAGCCGTTCCATACAAAATGTCAACACAATCACTATGGAAATTCAATACATAACCTAAGCTAAGAAGAACAATTACGGAGACCAAGTTTTGTCGAATATTTGGAGCATAAAGGATATCATGTAGGAATAGGTTTCGACCACTATGTAAAATTAATTTACATGTACCGATATCATTCACTTCAATTTTTGAGTTATTCCCAACATATATCTATCTTCTTCCAGGCTGAATCCAACGATACTTCACAAATGCTTCTCGTTCTCTAGCTACGTGGTTTATTGCTCCTGAGCCTACAGTCCACATTATATGAGATTCAACAAGTATTACAGTGTTAGAAACAAAAGCATTATTTAAAGTAATTGAGTAATATGGTACCTCTTTTGACTTAATGCATTCATGAGCAAAGTGACCCATCTTGCTACAATTGTAGCACTTCATTTTGACTTTGTCCTTCTTCCCATCACACTTCTTGCGTTGGAAGGTCTTAGCCCTCTTAGGTGCCTGATCAGTCTTCTTCCCTTTATTGTTGAATTGAGAATTCATTTTGTGCTTGAAGCCCGAAATTTTGCGTGAACTCGATTCAGCAACATAAGTATAGGTAGAGGATCTCGTAGCTTCTAAGTGCTCATCCTCTAATTCCAAATGACGTGCTATATCATCAAAGTGACAATATTCTCATTATGCGTCATATTGATTTTCATATGCTTCTAATTGTCAGGAAGATACCTTATAACAGTCTGAACTTGTTGTTCATCAGTAAGAAAGTGACCTGCCAATTTCAGCTCACAAATCATGTTTGACATCTTTTGAAGATGCTGTTTCATCGTTACATTTGGGCGCTTTTGGAATGTGTCAAACTTGATGGTGAGTCTCTTCAGCTTAGTGGCATATATACCCCCAAACTTATCTTTCAAGGCAACCCACATAACTTGAGCTTTATCATAACGTTCAAACTTACACATGAGATCATCTTGCATACAACTCAGCAACATGATGCAAACAATGCTATTTTTCTTTTTCCAAGCTTGATAAGCTTCTAGATCTTTCCTGTGTTGAGCTGAAGTCCCATGCTTAGGTTCATCTATGGTGTGGTTGATGGTTTCCAAAACATCTTGCTTCTTAAGGATGTATGGAACTTTTTGTTGCCAAATATCATAATTGTTATCGTTCAACTTCTCACCCTTATTGAAGTCAGCCACAATGGTTTTGGATGTCGAAGCCATAATCAATTGTTATAACACATTGACATAATAAATGCAAAATCAATACTAACACACTTTATAGAGTCACATACACATTTAATTTGCAGTAAAGACAAACTAAATTAATGATAATTCAACAAAAGACACGAAAAAAAAAAAGTTCACTATGTTCTCAATTAATTTCTATGTATGATTGTTCTATTATCATTAATTAGTTTAATTTGCGCAAATTTTAAGTTCTAGGTGAGAACTCCTTTGAATTCTACCAACCTACGAACTTCCACTATAAAAAAATAATTACATGACCTTATGTAATTTCTACATTTTTCTATTAACATAAAAGTATAGCATGATATAAACCAACGTATAAACAACAATCATATTTCAATTATAATCAAAACTGCAATTCAACATGTAACAGAAAAATATGGATTTTCTACCATTGTTCGAATTTTTTTGGAACTAGAAAATTGCAAGTATATTATATTATATACATGCTATCATCGAACCAAGCTCTACTCAACATATGTGATATCATTTTCATAAAGGCCAGCTATTGTATTTCCTAAAACTTAAGAAAATATAAGCTAAAAAAAAAATTTGATTAAACTATGCATTTGTACCTTAAAATACGTGTACATAAGGTTCCGTACACAATTTTATACATTTATAAAATTCAAATATCAAAAATAAATATACCATAATATAGAGGACACTCATACGAACCAAATGCCGCTGACCACGCTCCAATCAGAGCTGCCATGTGCCTACACGCACCAGCAAACCAAATGGCTCTTGGCCGGTTTGACCAATCCAATCGGTCTTACCAATGACTGGTCCAACCGGTGACTGGTCCAACCAGTTTGATCGGTCTGACCATTGACCGGTCAACGGTCGGATCGGGTTAACGTCGGGTCAGATCTCGGGTTGAGTCGGGTCACAGGTCAATTCGCCGGCTGGTGACCGATCGGCCAACTGCCACTGGCGGTGACGTCATCTGGCAACTAATCGTTGGGTGGCGTCACAACGACGTCATCACATGCTAGTTTGTCGACCGGCGTGTGTTGCGCATGTGCCGGTTCGCCGACCGGCGCGTGTTGCACACGCACTGGCGTTCCCAACGCTTCAGGCGCGTGACGCCCACGCATAGCAACTTCTAGCCGCACATATGGGCGCGTCCGGTGTCATCCGGTAGCATTCAACCCACCGTCGGACTCATCTCGATGAGTACTTTTACCCTGTATATTTAAAAATTGATTTTGGCCGAAAAAATATTCCGAAAAAGTGGCCAAATCCGTACGGGTGTGCGCGACCTTGAACCCTTTCTTCACTTTGGTTCGATTTCGAGGATTTAGATTGCAATTCCGAGTGATAAACAGCCAAAAGAAAATAGAATTCAATCTCTTGCTCTCGATATCATGTGGTAAACGAAAAAAAAAAAATCTATGAAAACAAGGTAGAAAACACGACCAGGCTTTGATACCAATGTTGGAATTCAAGTCGGCGGAAGACGACTTATCTGATTCCGATGCGTAAACAATAATTAACCTCGGAATGAACGTTGAATTGCGGCCGAATTACAAACAAAACTATCTCAAATTGGTTTGAATGCAATCACGAGGAAAGCACCCGATTTCCACGGCGTAAATGCAAACTGTTCTTGTAAAGATGAAATGGAACGCCTTGATGGAAAGGGGAGAGAAAAAGTAGCGTACGTTCTCTCTAAACGTACATTCTGTCAACAACAACCATCAACGGTTGTCTTCAGGAGGTTTTTATACATCTCCCTTCATACATTTTCGATGATGTCTTTCAATTGTAGCGTATCAAAGTGAAATAGTGCATTCCAATTGCGCCCCATCATGGACATACCATTTAGTACAACAAGTGAGCTAACCAAAATCATTGACACTAAAATGAGCATCTTACAAACTTTTTGATACTGTTAGTGTTTTTATATCGAAGTTTGAAAGAGTTAGCAAAATGCCTGACAGAAGAGTATTCGCGCTCGTTTAGCAACCCGTTAAACTCCCTTGAATTTCGTGTCAGGAGGGTCATGACAATTAGTTTCAAGAACAAAGAAATGAGTTGTTGATATCCTCGTATCAGTAAAAATTTATGCAACCTTATCCTTTGGTTATAAAGAAACCTCTGACAATTTCAGATGAGCCGATCTGCACTTCAAACATACGTCTATCATATTTCCTACCTTATCTTTTTCCATGAGAGAGGGGGAGGGCCTATATGGTCTGACACAAAAAAGTCTGATCATTAGGTCAAATTGTATATATGTGAATAACCCAAAAAGTAGAATTGTTTGATGGACTTTATTTAATCATAACTATTACAATTATCTGAGAATTTTGCAACGAACAGACCATCATTCCAGGTATCTTGGTAAAGGGAGTGTTCACGATGACGAATTCCAAGGACTGCATAGGTCGTATGAGCCATCATTCCAGTTTAGCAAACATGGACCATTCGGCAGGATGATGTATGAACAATTGTGTCTACATCCGTCATAATCTCTCTTTTGTACATAAACATCAAAGTAGTGAAATTGACCCGGCCACTGAAAGCTACAGAAGAAAAGTGTGTTTCTTATGGCAATGTTGGGCCGAAAATCAAAGTTCCAACTTCCATTAGGACCAAGTGAATGGAAGCCAAGATCATCGTTCTTAGATTTGCAATGCACTGTGAGAGTCACCCCTCCCGGCAAATTGTTAGTGAGTACAACCTGAACTTTAGCGCGCCTAAACACATTATCAAGTTCGGCAGCTTGACATGCAAAGAGAAACAATATGAAGGAAGCCAATGACACCAAAATGAGCCTCCTTGGTTTACCCATCTTTCAAGGTTGTTTTGTTGATAGAATGGTTACAAAAGGGATTCTGCAATCTGATTATTTATGTGAGAAAGAAGACGCTCGTTTTGTAAAGTGAATAGGAAAACAAAAATATTCCTAATTAAGTATATGCCTAATCAGTGCATTATGAGTAGTATAATAGGTCTACGATGCTTGTTTTGTAAAGCGAAACAGAAAAAAAAAAATCCTGATTAAGCATATGCCTTATCCATGCATTTTGAGTAGTATAATAAGTCTCATATGCTTGTTTCGTAAAGTGAATCAGGAAAAAAAATCCCTAATTAAGCATATACCTTATCTGTGCATTTTTAGTCATATAATAAGGTCCCATTTGATTAATAAGTATTTCCAAGGCCCCCAAAGCCCCTTAGGAAAAATATTAAATGTTTAGTTCAGCTTTTTGAGACCTTATTAGGCAAATGCTAGCATTTGGAATGCTCAAAGCCCAAAGCAGGTCCTTTGGGCTTTTGGCATTTTCAGAATGCTTAATAAGGTTTAATAACTTTTTCTTTCCAATATTGCCCTCATTGATAATCTTGTTTTCCTCTTTTGTCCCTACAAAATACTGTTCATCATCTTCTTCCTTGGACTTGCTGGTCAACCGGTGTAGCTCAGTAGGTGACAGCCAGATCTAGCCACTGGGTAGCCTCACCTGAGGTCGCACGACCTAGGTGCTAACACTTGAGATTGAGGGACTCAGGCAACTGGGTTGTGCATCCCAGGGTGTCACCTGAGGTTGCACGAACTCAAGCGAGCCACCTCCCCACCACCACCAGCATCGCCACCACCAGCAGTTCAAGCCACCTCCCCCACGATTTTGCCCTATCTAACACATCCGCATCTCCTCCTCCTTTTTTTCTTTTCTTTCTTTCCTCCCTTGTTCTTTTCACCTCAAAGTTAATTTAAGAAATATACGCCAAGATGACTATCCAAACACTCTTGCTTTCACTAAATGCACATTCATTCAAAGTTACTTAGAGACTTGCAAAACCATTTCCTCAAAGTTGAACCAAACGAGCCCTAAGTTGTTGCTATTTTTTTTTTTCTTTTTGACCATGTTAGAGATATTTAAGGATTTCTTTATGATAATACCCTATATTAAAGATATTTTTTAAAAAATTGTTAATTTTCCATATCTCTTAAGATTGAGTGTATATCTCTCTTTGATATTGCATATCTTGACTGATATGTCATCTTAGACAGTTATCTAATAAAACCTATAAGTAGGCTCATGTATTCTTCATCAACATATATTGAAATATACCCAAATTTCATAGTCCTCTCTTTCGCATAGTAATATATTTCTTAAACAACCAAATATGTTTACCAAATTGACATAGGAATATATTTCTAGTTTTTCATAGTAGAACAAATTCTATGCACTAAGTTTTTGAAATTATATTAGTTGTTTACTTGCTTCCTTATTCTAGGGCTATTGTGCATTGGCATGGGCTTGGGCAGATGTGATGAAACAATGTGCAATCAAGTAAACTAGAATATTGTTGGTGAAATATTCCTATGGAATTTTGAGGCAGAAGAACATCCCCAGGTGCTACAATTTGGCCTAGGGGATACATAAGTGTCAAAACTTCTAAAATGTATATCATAATAATGATAGTCTAAATCTTTTTTTTTTCTGTAATCATAATAAAATAGGACATGTGTATGTGTATGCGTATGCAAAAGAGAATTAGAAAAACTGCCCATTGGGTTATTTATTGAAATGGTATTTATATATTAATGAGAAATATTTTTATTTTAATTAATAGAACAAAAGTCACTAAAAACCCTAAATTACACCCACTTTGAATCTATATTACATTTATCCTAATTTTTTTCCAATTACATCAAAATTTTAAAATTTATCTCTATGTAACACATTTACCCTCCATCAAAATTTTATTAGTAAGAACCATACATCAATATTAAAAAGCAAACAATATTGACATGAAATAAGTGAAATAAAAACGACATTAATGTTAAAAAGCAAACAATATTGACATGATATAAGTGAAATAAAAACGACATTATTTTATAGAATGTGTCCATAGGTTTATGTCTAGGGATTTTTATGTTAAAAGAAAATGTATCATAATTGGCATAATTTGGGGTTTTTCAAGATACTAAATAAAAGTCCAGGGCAAACGTCACAATACGTATAATTTGAGAAGTTTTGTTTTTTTTTTTTCCCAAATTAAAAAACATGTGAGATAATAGGAACCGTTAAATCTTCTAAATTGTTATTTTTCATTATTTTGTAATATACGTATTTTGTAGTATACTTTTATGGATCATCAATTACTCGGGCCAGCTCAACTAAGGCAGTAGTATTTAGAGAAATATAATTTAAATTTTTTTTGTAATTTTGGTACTGAAAATTTATTTTAAAGTATTATTCGGTAAAACTACGTCAAAAGATCAAATACGAACAAATTAACTTTCGAAATTCCATAAGACATTTTCCATTATATTCTAACAATAAAGATTAGGTTTATTTTTGTAGAAAAGTCATGGGTTTTTCAAGATTCTCATATGATCAGATACCCTGCAATTCATGTCCTGACAAGCGCCACAAAATCGCATGACATTCTTATCAAATTAGCAAAAGAAACAACTAGCTGAAATGACCCAATCCTGAAAAATGCCAACCCAGCTTTTCATTTACATTAAGCAGGTAGGTGGCATTAGGCAGTGGCGGACATAGGAGTGTTTCTGATCTTCTATGGATCCTCTTCTTTCTCTGGTCTCTTGACAATACACCAGCTCCCCTCCCTCAAAAGATCAGCCCTTCCGGCACATGTGTATTGAGGTACTTTCTCAGTTCGTTGACTTTCGGGATTCTATACTTGCAAGATGACAGTTTCCAACTGCTTTAACTCTGATGTAGCCGAAACGAAACCATGAGGTGTTCAGCGAGGTGGCTAGGGGGTTAGGAAATCGAGTGCTAGAGAAGGAGGCCAGGGGTTTGACTGCCAAAGCAAGGGAAAAGGAACACTGTGCCATAGTGATGAGCAAAAAATTATGTGCTACTGCAGTAATTCTCTCAGACAAGGAGAGATCCTTCAAGCTCTTCGGTGTTTGGAACTGAGCAATTTCATAAGAGTGATGATGCTAAAATCGCAAGGACTAGGGAATGCACAGGTCACCAATAGAATGCACTCTATGTGAACCATGCTGACAAGATAACAATGCGAGAAGGCAAAAAGTAGCTGAGATGGATTGCCTTTGCACGTCTTTGAAACATGACGAGCAATGCACATCTAATGCTGTTGTTTACTGCACCGATCATTGAAATGTAAGCATAGCGGGACTGTGACCATTGAAATCTTGAGCGAATGTTTCCAATTCAGCTGTCAACATGTGATGGCTCTCCCATCTCGAGACCTACTTTTACATTAAACACTTGCCTGAAGCCATATCTAAAATCGATACCAGGCAACGAAAATTGTGGGTCCTGCGTGAGTTGATGGCCTTATGGCATCAGTTTACTGGACCTAGTCAGTAACGACTGTTACCTACTCATGGGGAAGCTAAAAAAACCCATGAATCTGACTGTATCTCAACAGGTAGAAGCAGCTGCCGAATTACCCAACACCACTACAACCAGGCAATCTCTTCAGTCCTTGACTGTAAATAACTCTTCTCGCAGAAAAGGCATCATGCCACCTCCCTGCGTCTGCATACATGTTTGATAGAAGAACCCTACAAGGCCCGTGAGTTGGTTGCAAATTTTCCAAGTTCTGTGCAGCCCACTCTCCTATGTCCACATTCCCATGTGTTCTGCACGCCGACAAAAGCGCACCCCATACCGCAGCATCTGCTTCCAAGGGCATGGTCCTAATCAATTCTTCAGCTTCCTGTATTCTCCCAGCTCTACCTAATATGTCCACCATACAACCATAGTGCTTAACATCTGGATCCACATCATACAAAACCTTCATGCTTCTAAAGATTTGTTTCCCTTCCTCAACTAGGCCCACGTGGCAACATGCAGTTAAGGCTCCAATAAATGTAATTGAATTAAGCCTGATGTTCAGTTTCTGCAAGTTGGAGAATATTGCAAGAGACAGATTTGCATGTCCATGCAGCGCCAACCCACATATAATTGCATTCCATGGTGACACGTCCCGAGCCTTGTCTCGAACTCGATGAAACACTTCCAGGGCAGAACTGATGCTACCGCACTTTGCATACATGTCAATTATTGATGCACTCAAATTGTCATTGAGAGGGATGGAGTTCTTTTGTACGTATTCATGAGCCCATGATCCTTCTTCCAGAGAACCCAAAGCAGCAATAGCGGAGAAGACGCTCGCCATCGTTACTTCATTAGGGCAGAGCCCACTTGCGACCATCTTGTGAAAAAGTTCAAGAGCCACATTTGGCTGCTCCCGCTGTGCATAACCAGAAATCATGGTAGTCCATGAGAAGACATCCCTTTCTGACATCTGGTTGAACATCTGCCTAGCCTGGTCAATCATTCCATTTCTCACAAATCCTGCAATGAGGGCATTCAGAGATGCGACGTGGTCCTTCGATCCAGTCTCGAATTGCAGACAAGCAAGGTCGATCCTGCCACAAGCTGCATAAAAATGGATCAATGTTGCCTGGACAAAGTCACAGCAGTCAAAACCACATCTCACTATCAAACTATGAAGTTGCTGCCCCTCCATGGCGAGCCCCGATCTAGCACAAGCTGAAACCAAATCAACAAGCATCACATCATTCGGCCTCAGTCCACACCAAAGCATTTCACGGCACATGATCAATGCTTCACTTAACCTCTGCACTCCCAAATAACAATCGATCAATGTACCCCACGAAACCACATCTCTACTGGGAATCTTCTCAAACAATTGTCCAGCCAAATCAATGAATCCTGCCTTTGAATATCCATTCAACATCACATTCCACGAAACTACATTCTTTTCAGGCATCTCCTTGAACAACCTGCTCGCTTCCTCTATGCTCGAACAAACACAATACATGTGCAACAAATTCGTCGATACAACAACACTTCCATCAAGTAGCAATTTAATCGCCAGAGCATGAAGCATTCGACAGTTCCACAGGTCCCCAGAATGCGAGCAAGCTGGGATGATGCTCGCCAAAGTCGCCTCATTAGGGACGACGTTAGCGACCCGCATATCCTTGAAGACCTCGATCGCCTCCCCCAAAAGCTTATTTCGCGCGAACCCCATTATCATAGTCGTATACGAAACACACTCTCTCACCGTCATTTTCTCAAACACTCGGAAAGCGTCCCACGGACGGCCAGATCTCACGTACCCAGCAATCATTATGTTACAGCAAACAACGCCGGAGTCGCCGCAGGAACCAAACAAGATCCCGGCCTCATCCATCAAGCCGCACTTCGCGTACACATTAGTCAAGCTGTTGCGCACGAAGGAGTTGGCGAGAAGCCCTGATTTGAGGACGAGGGAGTGGAGCTGGCGGCCCTGAGAGGCGGCCGAAAGGGAGGCGCAGGACTTGAGGGCCGACACGAGGGCCAGCTCGCGGTCGTAGCCTCGTTCGGGGGTGTCTCCGGCGTTGAAGAACGCGAGGACATGGTCTTGCAGATGATGAGTTGCAGCAGAAGAGACCCATCTCGGATTCGGCGGAGATGGCGAAGCGATGCGAAGGAGATGACCGAATTTGGGTCGGAGCGGAATGGCCATGAGAGACTTGAGAGCATGGATATGGTGGTGGTTTTTGCCTGAGTTTCAGCAGAGATGGAAGCTGGAATGGTTTTTCTTGAGGTTGGCAATGGGGGACAGATTTTGGAGGGAAAAAAGCTAAGAGAGTTTTTTATGTTTTTTTTTTCCTTTTTCTTTTATTATTTATATATGCAAAGACTGAATTTTCTGTTTTTAATATTTATATAGGCAAATATGAACAGGTTTTGGGGAGTATGCAATATATTGAGATCTGAAATTAAGCAAATTTTCTCTATTGCCAAATAGTTGAATCATTACATCATGGAGAAAACTATGCACAATAGAGACGGAGAAAAGAATATTTAGGCTATGTTTGTTTTGTTAAAAATGAATAATTTAAATTTAATTTCCTTAAAATCGATTGTCTGTATTGCTTGAACTAATTAGTAGGAGGAAAATCTTTTCATATAGACAATAATTTCTGTTAAAATATTTTCTCATGATGATAATTTTTTTTCTCATTCATTTTTGTAAATTTGTCATATCAATAACAAATATACTTGTTTAGGATTTTTTATGATAAAAAAAATTAATTTAGATAAATCTATCTCGATTGTACTAGTTTGAGATTTTTTGTAGTAAAAAAAACTAATTTTGAGTAAATTTGTCACATATATATTAATTTAAAATTTTTTATAATATTCACCCTATTACGAATATGTATGAAAATTGAATTTATTCATGCAAGTTGAGCATGCATGAAATCTAGTCAAATGAGAAAAAAAATACTCCAATAACAAAAAATGCATTTTTTTTAATGGATTGATGGATTTTGCAAAATTAATATATATATTTGGAAATTCCCCGTTGATGTCAGGGGATACTTTGCTTCAAGGAGAGGGAGGATCTGCTGATCCAAGAGTGAACGGGGAAGACAAGAAAATGGCAGGAAAAAATAATTAAAACAGGCCGAACCGAGCGAATCAAGCAATTCAAATTGAAGCAACAGGTACAATTGGTTCAATCTCAGTTTATATTTTTCCTCCAAAGTTAGCAGTTAACATCCAACCAAAAAGGCTTATGCCCATATAAAAAATAACAATATCAGACAACTTCCCCAGTTACTAAACGTGGCATTTATCTTTTCGTGACATAAAGGGTGCGCATTTATCTTTCCGTGACATAAAGGGTGCGCATAATAAAATTTCTAAAACATAAATTGATTTACAGAAATTGATTTACTCAATTTCTATTTCAAACTGAAAATTAAAAATTTTAACTTCGATTTCTTCTTCAAATCTATTTACAGAATAAAAATCTGTTTTCAAAAATAGAGAAATTAAATTGCGTTTGGTAGCGGATTGCCCAAAACCTTTTTAGAATAAATAAACAAAATCAATCAAGAAACATAAATTTTATCATGCACAGCCAAAGTCTTCCTATCTTCTTTTGCTGATTTCAGCATTTTGTGAAATGGTTCTGCTTTTTGGGTTGAAAAAGACTGATAACAACATCGAGAATAAAGATTAGTGCAATACAATATCATTATCAAGTTCAGTGCACAACTTTTTCTTGACAGATGCAGTGACTTGGTCATGAAGCACTCGGATCACTGCCGCGACACTTCGACCAGCAAACTTGAAGCTAAGCTTAATGAGTTCGAGAAACCTCTATTGAACCAGGTCTATCCAATTTCAATATTCTGAGCTGTTATTTATGAACTTATTTGCATCATAATGCAGTATATCCTTCCAAATAATTTAGAAATGTGCAGTACATGGAAGGTTTTCTCCCAGACATAATTGAAGAAGATATGACCAATAAGATTAAAGTACTTCTGTCTGATCGATGGCAAAGTCTTCCAGAAAGGAGGACGCTTAAATCTGAGAGGTGGACGTGATGGTAGAAATGTCGGACAGAGAAAATGTACCCCTCAGAGCGATCGCCACAATCAACCCTTATCTCCTTTCGCATTGTGAGCAACACTGGCCAGGGCCCTGCAAAAATCATCATTCATGACTGACAATACAGGCATTTTAAAATGTGTACCACAATTTCAAACTAAAGTCTTGACTCTTCACTGCAAGCAATTTTAATCATCAATGTTGCAGCAGATGCCTCATTCGACACAATCGCATGCAACCTTACTGATATGCTAGAATAGTTAATGAGCGAACCAACAAATACACTTGAATTCAAGTATTCCACTGTCAACAGAAGCAGCAAAATCAGTCTCATAGCATGCAAGTTTTTAAAATCTTAACTGGTTGTCCCATAAAAATGATAACACACAGCAAACAACAGAATTTTCTGTTGTTTATAATCTAATAATGTACATTGCCCCTAACTTTCAAAGTTCTAAATGTTCTTTCTCCAATTTGAGCATTGCTGCCACAAATTACGACATATACTCAGCCACTTGGGCCAACCTTAGGCGGCACCCCTGGCAAGGGCAATGGAGGCTGCTAAACTAGGGACATTGACACTGTCATTGTCATTGAACCCCTCCAGTAAGTTCCGATCTGAGGGTTGGCTTTAGCAATTTGTTGTGCATTTATAAGAGTTGCAAGATAAAACTCAAGTAGATGCTCCAGTGACTACTATCCGCCTAAATTGGAAGGAGCATCTAAACCTTCACAGGTGCCAGAAAAGTAAAGAATTCCTAGAAGTTCTCTCAATTGGGATGCCTCACAGGAAACTACTGCAAATTTTGCTTGCTGCAGCTATTTTCACGACCGCATTTTTTTGCATATATATCTCCAGTAAGCAACCTTATAGGTGCTTTGCCTTTCTGCCTGAACAAAGAAAAAGTTTTCAAGACCACAACTCTTGTATGCAAAAAAATTGGATATTGCCCAACAACACTGCACTTGTTTTAATAGCGAAAACAAGTAGCTTATTTCAGACCTACGCCACATACACAGATTATATTAAACAGAATCACACTATTACTTGAGTGTCGATGTCTAGAACAGTGTTATCAATGCGTCTACTATATAGGTATATGATAGGCACTTTTTGCATGCAGGATAGGGGTTGCTTTGCAGCTACCATGGGTCTTCAAAAGGAACTGGGACAGGAGCAAAGACATCCTAAGAAGTCTGCCTGTGGACTCTACCTCAAGAGAGCTTCCTTATTGAGGACAATACAAAGATGAGGCTTTTAAGAAGAATGGCAGGATTTTCTTTAAGATGCAATCCTCCTAGCTCCCAACAGCTTTTCAAGCAGCTACATTTTCTCTTTATTCTTCCTTCCCAAAGTCTAATCCCACTTTTTACATGCGATGCAATGCATCCTTCATCAAAAGAAAGTACTCTTTTTATCCGTCCAACTCCATTCTTTCCCCCAAGAAGAGGGGCCCTTGGGAGAGAGAGATTTGACTTATAGAAGAGAAGAGGACAGAGAAATCTCAGATGGTGCAAGAAGCAAGTTTTGCAGTTCATGGAGACCTCCACATGCCAACTGCTTTTAAGGAAAATCACAACTATTCCTAGTAACGCTACTTCATATGGACAAGCTCCAAAAAAGAAAGTAGAAGAAGTTCCCAGTTAAAATGGGTGCAATCTTTCCCAAGCAATCTGCCATTTTGAAAATTGTACCGTTTTCAATGGAAGATCAGCCTTTTGGAATACTAAAATCAATCAAAATTGGAGATATGTATGTAGATGCGTTAAATGGTTTTTAGTATGTAACGGGATCTTTCAGTCGTAAGTAGAGCTTGTTAATATGTTCTCATCCTAAGAATAACTTAAAGATGATATTCGATTTCAAAAACCCTGTTTAATGAGGCCTAACCCTATAATAATTTAAACATAAGACGTCCAATGTTCCCGAGCTCAACCTTATTTGTCCCAGAAATCCAGGGTCCAGTTATCCTTCATCCGGCAGACACCTTCTTAAGATTGCAGAGACCTCTAAATACATATTCCACTTATCAGTCAAGACTCCTCAATCGTAAGGAAACACCAAAAGACCCCACCATACAGCATCCCCTATGTCTTGAAATTAGCCTAAGCTTATACCCAAAAAAACTATAGCATCAAGCCACGTGGGTATCTTAAGTTGTCAAGGGGACAAAAGAATTGAATTCCTTTCAAACTTACAGAAAAATCAACTACCCGTCTTCTTAGTGCATTGCATATGCCTCGGGAGTGTCCTTCCAACTGCTACATTCAAACTACCATCTTAATTTGTCCAGGGGACAAAAGAATTGAAAATTCTTCCAAACATACAAAAAAATCAACTACCCATCTTCTTAGTGCATTGCATATGCCTCAGGAGTCTCCTTCCAACTGCTTTAACCAAGATACATTCAAAATACCATCTAAGGAGACGAAAGCTTCTTTTTCTCTTGAAAGAAACACATGCCTTTGGATCATTATGATTTTTTCTTTGGCTGTGGGCGGTGGCTTATAGGGAAGTTAATTATCTAGGCTTGTTTGCCTTTGTTAGAATGAAAGAAAGTGGTTCAAGACGTTGAGATTCTAAACTATACAAGGAAGATATGTTCTTTGATCACATCTCTGAAGAGTCATGCAAGAGATAGTGAATAGCTAAAGAGAAGTATAAATCAATTTACCCCCCCCCCCCCCCCCCCCAAAAAAAAAAAAAAACACCAAACAAAACAAATGAAAAATGGAAGAACAAGTCAGAACACAATTGCACATGTATAATGAGTTCCGGTCATGTCATATAAGAGATAGTTAATCCAACCAAAGCAAAAACTGATTAGATCACATCATGTATCAATAGACCCTGATATGGATACACCATAACTTCTAAGCAAGACCACTCATGTGAAAATTACACAACCTTCTGATTTAGCATAATCATTGCTCCCGCATATAAGATTCTTAAGTACATAGGTCCTATAAATACTTGCAATAACTCAAAAATTCTACTAAACTCACAAGATACTACATATATATTGTGGGAGACCTAAGATATCACCACAGAGAATTCAATTAAGGAAACTGATCTCGAACAAATAATTAAAGGTATTCAATAGCACAATCAACCAGGGGCATGGGCCCTAAACATTGATATATGTGCCCTAAAATTGCAGATGAGTTACTGGGCAATCCTCAACAAGAAGCAGCTCATTGATGTGCAAAGTTGCAATATTCGGCAAGAAATCAGCAGTTGCCTCTGCAGAACACAGCAGGCCACTAGAATCTATCTACTACCTAATATCTACCCAATTGACACTCCAGGCAACGGCACGATCATTCGACAGCAAATTTCCACTAGAAATTGCGCCTATCATAATTTTTTACTCATAACTGGCAAGAATGCCGAATGAATGAGCAAAGACCCAGCCAAACAGGAATTATCATCTCTCTTCCAACTTCACTCACATCACAAAGCAAAAAAGCAATCAAAATCATAAGCGGCTACGCGGACATTGATCAAATAAATGAAAAACAAAAACTTGATGAAGCACGCATTCGGTCAGTATGATCAATAATAGATGACCCACTAGTTCAAAGGCCATGGAGATGCCAAGCGAGGCATTGACCTAGAAACCCAATACGCACAAATTGAATCTCCGTGAAGAACCCTAAATTGTACCCGAACAAATCAAACGACCAATCAACACCCAAACATCCATTTCCACTCCCAATCGATCATGAATCAAGCATTCCAATTGGCAGCAAATTAAAACGATCATCCCGGGAAGGACACTCACTTCTTGTGCCGCCGTCCCTTCTTGGGGCCCCAGCCCTCGAGCTTGGCGACGGGGCAGCCGCAGCGCGCCCGGAAGAGCAGGACGGCGCGGCCGTTGGGCGGGGCCATCTTCCGGAGCTCGGCGCGGAGGCACTCGTAATCGGGGTTGGACTCGGTGACGCCCTTCCAGGGGAGGCGGTCGATCTCCCGGGAGGAGCCCGATCTCGCGCACTCCTCGGTCTGGAGCTGCAAATCGAACTCCATGGCCTTCTTGAGGCCCTTGCAGCCGGGGCGGTCGCAGCGGCGGGCGCGGGCGCCGCAGAAGCACTCGTGGAGGGCGACGGCGACGAGGAAGAAGGCGGCGAAGCCGAGGGCGTAGGGGACGACGGGGAGATCGAGGCGGAGGTGGATGGTGGCGGTGGCGGCGGCGGGGTGGGAGAGGAGGAGGGAGAGGGAGTTGAAGATGTAGGAGAAGTAGGAGGAGACCAGGAAGGCGCCGGAGCCGAGGACGAGGACGAGGATGAGGAGGTCGAGCGTGGCGGAGGGGGAGTGCGTGCAGAGGGACGACGCGCCGTGGTGGTGGCCGTGGTGGCCGCCGTGGCCGCCGCCGCCGCCGTGGTGGTGGCTGCCGGAGAGGCCGGCCGGCGGCTTGTGGTGGTGGTGGTTGGGCTTGGAGAGGCTGAGCGGAGGCATGGCAGTGGCGCTTGTGAAGAGGAAGGAGGGGGAGAAGCGGCGGGGGCGGAGATGGTGCATCTTGTTTTGTTATGTGAGAAAAGCAAGGCCGATTTTTCTTTTTTTTAATTAATTTTCTCTGATTTAATTAATCAATTAATTAATTTACTTATTTATTTGTGTGTTTATTTATTATTGTTATTATTATTTGCTTATTTATTGTTGATGGGCTTTTCTTGTGGGGGCGTTTGGAGTGGAATCTGGGGAAGAAAAAAGGGGCGCAAAAGGGTAGGCGCGTGCGGGTCACGCGCCACCTGGGGAGCGTGGTGGGGGGAGGATTTGGCATTTGACCTTTTTTAAGGGGTTCTTTTTATAATTTTTTTTTTTTTGTTTGCTTGTCCTTTGGGCTTTCCTTTCCTTCGTCGTTTTTGTTTTCTCTTATGAGTTAAATAGTAGTTAATGGTGTTTTTAATGAGAATGAGATGGAGTTGGAGGACTAGGGTGGAAAATAAAAATATCCCTTTCTTCAAGGACTGAGTAGCATCGCCGCCGGGCGGGCAAGTGGGGGTCACGCGCCGTGGGGTGGGGGCAGTTTAGGGGGGACAAGTTAGTATTTTGCTTATATTTAGGGGGTTCTTATGTAATTTTGATTATTTGCTTGTCCTTTGGGCTTTCTTTCCTCATTTTTTTTGTATGGGTTCATTAGTAGTTAATGATGTTTTTAGTGAGGTGGAGTTGGAGGAGAGCAAAGGACTAGGGTGGAAATATTCCTTTCGTCAAGGACCGAGCAGCATCGTTTGGTTTGGTTTATGTTTCGGAGATTCACAACCTTTTTGTCTTGTGAACCTCCTTTTCCTCTTCTTTTTCTTCCCTTGTCTTTTGTTGTTTTGCCTTGGTCGCGGCATGCATTGAAGTTTAATTTACTTTCGATTGAGGTCTCTTTAACCATTTTTCTCATTTTCGGACGAATTGCATGACATATTTTGTTCATCTGACGGCCGAAAAGAAAAGACAAATGGGGTTAACGCAGCATCATAGTGCCACGTCAACGCCGGTCCAAAAAAACGGGAGGGAAGGAGGCGAGAAAGGAGGAAGGGTTTTTATGATACGATGACGTACCATTTGGCCTATAAATGCAACTGTCATTTTAATTTATGCGCTCATATGACGCAATCTATTAGCATGCTATATCATCGTAAATTCGTTAAACTTTTTGTCTCGTAATTGTGTTAAATTCAAACTTGAGGCCTCATTTAAGCATGAAATTTATTTTCATGTTACGTCATATCAAAAATTATTATATTTAAATAAAAAATCTTATACATAAGTGTACTTCAATCTATTAATGTGCATATATTAATGTGTTTACATATAGTTACTTGTGTCAATTGGCATGAACATTGACTACAATATACTTTTTCATTAAGTTTATGATAAAATTATTTTTATATCAAACATGACATCATGAAATTTTATTGCAATTTCTATAATTAAAACATGGCATATATATTGAATAAGTAGCATTGACCTATGTAGCACGGACACTCTCTGGAAGTTTTCATGTCGTGTTTGACACTCCGACACTTGTCCGACACGTCCGGACACGCTCCGACACGCAGTCAACGAGTGTCAAAAAATCCAACACGTAGTCAACTCTCTTCGACACGCTTCGACACGCAAGTCTAGAATTCCGACACGTGATTCCGACATGCATAGGGTCAATTTTCCTAATACTTGAGAGGTCAAAATATAAATATACACAAAAGAAGTAATAAAAGAAGTAATAAAATTGCTATAAATATACACGTACGGGGTCAATTTTTTTTTTTCAGTTTTGTTTTTTTATAATTGTTTTATTTTTTTAAAGTCTTTTACTATGAAAGAAGTAATAAAAAAAAAGCTATATATGATAAATAAATAAATTTAAAAATATCATTTCAGCATTTTTCTTTAAACAATGTTTTTTCCTCTAAGTTTTGTGTATTATTGTAACAAATTAAAATAATGAAGGATATTATTTAATATTTTTCGTGTAAATTAATTATAGGCTATTTTTATTATTACTTATTTATGTATTTATATATAAAAATATATTTAATATATAACGTGTCGGAACATGTCGAAATTATCTCTATTTTTAAGAAATGACGTGCGGCGTGTCGTGTCGTGTCGTGTCGTGTCGCATGTTGTGTGTCCGTGTCGGTGCTACATAGGCATTGACTAATGTTAGGATGCATGAATTATGTTAGAGAAATCCTACCCTGAGGAGTTGGTGCGATGTAAAGAGTTAATATATTATAGTTGACCCATAACTTACTAGCTAAAGTTTTTGAATGAAAATAGATCCAACTAAATACGTTAACAGGCTTAGATAGGAGCTCATAAATGGCATTAACGCAACATCATAATGCCACATTAATACCGGCCCTCAAAAACAGGAGAGGAAGTGGGTGAGAAAGGAAGAAGGGTTTCTACGATACAATAACTTACCATTTTCGCCCATAAATGCAACTGCCATTTTCTTCTTTTATTAATTTATGCGATCATATGACGCAATTTGTTAGTATACTATATCATTGTAAAAATTACGTAAAATTTTGGTCTCGTAATTGTGTTAATTCCAACTTGAGGCCTTATTTAAACATGAAATTTATTTTCATGTTATGTCATATAAAAATTATTATATTTAAATAAAAAGTTATACATAAATGTACTCCAATCTGTTAATGTGTTCAAATATAGTTACTTGTGTCAGCTGCCATGAACATTGACTACAATATATTTTTTCATTAAATTTATGATAAAATTATTTTTATATTAAACATGACATCATGAAATTTTATTGCAATTTCTATAATTAAAACATGACATATATACATTGAATAAGTGACATTAATTAATGCTAGGATGCACACATTGTGTTAGAGAAATTCCACATTGGGGAACTGGTGTGGTGGGAAGATTTAATATATTATAGTTGATCTATAACTCATTGACTTAAATTTTTGAGTGGAGATAAATTACTAGATATGTTAACGGGCTCAAATATGAGCTCTCTCTTGGCAATCTCGTCACGTGAAAGGTATGGGTTTCTGCTATGCTCTCACAATAACTACGCCCCACAAAAATTTACCATTCCATAGCCTTTTTTGAGTATCCATCATGTTATGTGTTGGACAAAGTTTTGCATATGGGGGTAGTTTGGTCTTTCAAAACTGAGATTTTGTTGAAAAAATGTATAAATAAGTATTTCTTAAAATGAGGGTTAATATCATAAAAAAAAAAATCACTAACTATGTTAATTGTGACACAAATGTGTTGAACTTTTTTTTTTGTCACTAAAACCCTAAACTTACTTATTGTGATACAAATGCCCCAAACTTCATTCTATATAATAAAAAACCTGAACTTATACCAATGTGACAAATATACCCTAAATGAAACTGAAATAAATGGTACTTATATAACACATGTATAAATTTGGAAATTTTTGTGATACAAAAAACGTTGGAGGTATTTATATCACATTTAATAAGTTTAAGGTTTTTAATGACGTAATTTTTTTGAGGTATTTGTGTCATAATTGGCATCCTTTGAGGTTTTGTGGTATTTGCCCTTAGAATAAATTATGCAAATGGTAAAATTGTAAAACTTGAAGAAGGTTTGATGTAATTCCTCACCCCCCCCCCCCCCCCCCCCAAAAAAAAACAAAAAAAAAAGAAAAGAGAAGAGCGTACGGAGGGAGAGAGGGAAGGTGCAGACGTCCACAAAATCGAAGGACTATGCAATAGAGTACTTGGGTTTTCTTTAGTCATTTGGCAAGTAACTTGTCACTACAGGTTTTAAGAAAATTGCTCTTAGTAGCTTTGAAGTGATGTAACAATTAAATCTTCAAAGCAAAAGTTGTAGCATTTTTTTTTCTAGAAATTGGCAATAATAAATAATAAAATTTCTATGACTAATTTTGCAATAAAAATTAAAAATCATAATAATAATGGCATATAAATTGATAATAACAAAAATAATAACAATTTATTAGTAGATATAATAATAATCGTAATTATATGGATATATATGCTATTGGTGTGTTTTCTTCGTTTCGATGACGACAACAATCTTGTGCCAATTTTTGCCGAACTCATTAAGTATTTATTATCATAGCACAACACCCTTAAAATATGTCATGCCAAACACGTGTTTTGTTGGCTATGGCATAGTTCTAACATAGTTGCGGTAGGGGTGAGCAGCGGTCTAGGGTCGACCGGAATGACCTTGGACCGGCCCAACCCTTCGGTTTATCTTCCCAGGGACCTCGATCCTTGGTCCTGAAGTTCCGGACCAACATCTTTCGTTGAGTTGGTCCTCGGTCTAGAAGTTTTGCCTCCCCAACCCCGAACCAACCCCGTATATTATATTATATTATATTATATTATATTATATTATGTATAAATTCTTTTATATATTCAAACCTAAGTAAAATGTCTGTTATATTATATTATATTAAAATGTTCTATCAATAGCACTAATAGTAATTTCAATTTAAAACTTTTGTTGAGTATTAATTATGTGTCGTTTGTTTTGTTTTCAAGTGTTTAGAAGTTCAAGTGAATTAACAAGATGTGAAGTTATATATTCATGGTTTATATTAAGTATTTTGAACTTTTTATAGTTTAATTGTATTTTACTAATGAATTTCAGCTGCACTTTACTTTTCAATTTGTGCCAAATGGTAGAAGTTTTTGAAGAGTAGAATAGTACTACAATTGCTATTGTGTACGATGATTTACTAGTCAAGTGGTGCGATGCTCATTTTTTGGTTAAGTGGACTCTACATGATCAAATGTTAATCAATATGTGAAGCTCATTTTTTGGTTGAGTGGACTCTACATGATCAAATGCAGGAAAACGCTTTTGCATATAGTGTTATGAATATTAAAGATAGATTATTACAAGAACTTTCCATTTTGTCCCATATCTCGATGAGCGGTTAAGTTTTTCTATTATTGTGTCATCTTAAATTTGCTAAATATGTATTGGTATTTATAGTTTAGTTACACAATACCATATTGTCGATGGATGTATAATTCCAATTTGTAGGTTTGCTTTTTTTTTTTTTTAATGGAGTATAAAAAATAAGACGAAAAAAATTATTGATCGGTCCCGGGTTAACCCCGGAACCGGACCGAACCCATTGGGTCGGTCCGGTCCTTGGTCCTAGGCTCAATAGGGTCGGTCCTCGGTCCTAAAATATGTCATGGACCAAACACGGTTTTGTCCTAGGGTTAGGATAGCATAACCCGTTCCATGCTCATCCCTAGTTGCAGGTGTATCGAACAGGCTATAAGTCTTCATGAGAAGATGATGGGAGTATGGTGGTTGTAGAATTAGGACGAGGTTATATTAGGAGTTTTAGGTAAATGAGGCCTTTGGATCGTGATAGAGGCAATTCGTAAAGGAAACTAGTGATTTCGCAATTTAAGTCATAATTTTTAGGGTGCATATTGGCTCTGGTCTAATTCAAGGATCGGATTGGATTAGCTGATTTTGGCGATTCTTACAAAAATTGGTCTAATTATAGTAACCATTTCGATTGAACCAAACCAAACTAGTGGAATCGGTCAAGAATATATATTATACATAAGAAATGATACCAAAATTGAAATAAAGTATTTATAGCATAAGTCATAAAAAAAATAAAATAACGCCCCCGATGTCAGGGTGTGAATTGACCAATTTTATTACTAATGACCCCTAGTAACTAAAATCGCTATTGTCTTCCAAGAGCAAATTGGTGTGTAAAGTCAAACTGAGGGCAACAACTATAGATATTATAAACGGTTAATGCTATCAAAAATCCAAAACTGTTATATCCATAACAAATTTATTATAAATTAATTTTTTGATCATAAAAAATTCTAAATTTGTACATTCATGATAAATTTATTCTTAGTTTTCATTAAATTAGATTAACAAAAACTATAAATTAATGCATTTGTCAACTGTACTACGTATTATCCAATTTAATAATTTGAAGGTAAAATTTAATAAAAATTAATGAAAAGTAAATTTGTCACAAATGTATTACTTTAGAATTTTTAGTAGTTAAAAAAATTAATTTTAGTCAAATTTTATTTCGTGATGTTAACTCTATAATAAAAGAAAGTAAAAAAGTGACATGCATGTGAAAACTTTTTTTTTTTTCCTACTGGTTTTCCCCAACAGACCCTAATTACCAATTCCTTAAGGTTAGGATCGAATCCCTACTTCCTGTACCTCGAGAACAGGCGTCCCCAACTAAGCGAAGCCTTGTTTTCCGGTACAGATGCCAAAATTTTTGCTACATAAATCAATTTGCAATTCAGAATATTATATGACATCTAATTAAAACATTGTGATTGCCTTTTCCTATCTCAATTAATAAACGTTGCACCTTATCTTACTGCTTCAACCAAGAATAATTATATAACGGTGTATCTGGTATTACTTTCACCTTTAATGCTCTGCCGGACTAACTAGGTGTAGTCAAGTTAGGGGTAAATAGATAGGTGTAGTTGTTGCTTAATCAAATGACTAACACATGAATTCCCTTGTTACCATAATTCCTGCAAAGTGAGAGAGTTCACTAGTTAGTATAAGATGTTGGCATTGAAGATTTGCGATGTTATTGTGCGATTCAATCACAAAAATTCATACTATCCGCAATTTTTTTTCGATACATTGAATATGGAATTAGATAAATTATACTAGACGAGAATATCTGTTTGCTCAACCATTTTCTTTACATTATCGCAATCCTCCGACTTCTAATGCCAATGCTTATACAATGTAAATGCCCGTGTTTGTAATCACAGCCGTTTTGCTTCATCTCCTCAAAAGAGAGAGACAAAGAGTCATCCCTGGCTTTGACAGATTAAAAAGGTTCCACACGCCTCTATAAGAAAACATCTGAAGCCAAAAGATTCGATTGCGAATCCCAATGTGTTTGGCTTTTTGCGGGTGTTGGCTTGTTATATTTTAGTCGACCGAGAAAAACGTGTTCGAGAAAATTTGTTTAAAAAGAGAAAAGATTTTGTAACGTTTCATTTGTTACTGTCACGGGTGGACTGAGTAGGGATGACTTAAATCAAACATTTTCATAGCATGAAATCAAAAGATTAAAGTTTCATCAATTGTTGCTGCGAATAGACGAAGTAATTATGTTTCGGATTGAACATTGTAAAGGAAGTTTAAAACTCTTATGATGATACTTAGATTAGGTAACTGCAATGGCCTCTATACTCATAACAAAGAAAGTAACTACCATGTGAAGAGACTTACCAGGTTAGGCAAGGATAAGTTATTTTATGTGATAAATGCGCTACACTATAATTACATGCAATGCAATCAACTTAGAGATGTATACATATAGGCATCAAATGGGATGTGATTTAAGTCAGGTGGTTAATGGTAACTGATTAATTATATTACATCATGATTATCATGCCATATATCGGTCATATAACACATTCTCTCCATATTGGAGTGGAATATTTGAAAGGGGTTGGAAATTTTGAAACTCAAGCAACTCAAGATGGTAATTATGAGAAAGTTTTACAACTTATGTCATTTCGAATCAAGTTTTATATCTTTTGGGCCCAAAAGAAAATTCTGCATTTGAACACTTCAACTTCCCTGAAGAAGGGAAACTTAAATATTGATGGAGCAGTGTGTTCTTGTCTGTCCAAGCAAACCCGGGTGTGATGTATAATACGAAAGTTGATATGTTGGGATTGACTTAAGTGGACAAACATCTCATGTTCTAGGAATAATAAAAAAAGTTTGTCTCAACAAGAATAAGGAAAGAAATTCTACATTGTCTGAATTGGGCTGAAATATTCTCTGCTTTGGGCCTTTGTGAACAACGGCCTGCCAAGAACAATTTTGGTCAAGCTGGCTGCTTTCGGTCCACAGGAATCCTGCAGAAAACAAACTACTCCCCGATGTTCATAGTTCAAAACCAAGTTAGCCATTCTGCAAATTTGTGAGGATTAAGGTATGGAGAAATTTGGAAGGATTGATCGATTCAGAAACTGGTCATGGTACCGCCCGCGTCGAGGTGCTTAGCCTTGCTATGCCTTCGCTCCTCTCTCTCTCTCTCTAGATTATTTCAAATTGCTTTGCTTTAATTGAAATCACCCAAGATGATACGTGTACGTGATGGGAAATGTGTTTTGAGTGACCGTATGGTTTTTGGTAGATAATCATCATTACTAAGGCATAGGGATATGCCATCGGTTAAGGATAAAGATTGGGATAGATGAAATTCAACGTCAACACATAAAAGAACACCATCAATGAAGGATCAAAAACTTCAGGATAAAAAAGTTTAGCACAAAAGCCCAAAGGAAACTCACCAACCAAGGATAAATGACTTCTTGCTTCACCACCAAAGTAATTTGGATAAAAAAACAAAATAAGAAGTCCACTCACTTGAGGAAAATCTCATGTATATTCAAATGCAAGTTTGATTGTTGTCCAAATAAGATTACACTTCTACTTATGGAGTGATTCTGCTAAACAAAACGAAAATCCCTGCTGGAATCCTAAAATTGAAAAGACTCTTGAAGTATTCACATTATTGAACTCATAAAACTAGGAATAAATGCATTTTAACTAAGGCTAAATACATAGTAAGTATTGGGGGTTGCATTTTTTGGTGTGGGGGTCTCTCTATCTCACTTTTTCAATTTTCAACTATAAGAAAAAAAAATATCCTTTTGTTTGCCAAAAGCTTTCTCCACCCATGTTTCATCCAAGAGCAAATTTTCCTTGCTATTGTTTTTCCTTCACAGGTTAATTTTGGTCGTCTAGAATTGGGCTTGAAGGTGCAAGGGTGATGAGATTCTATTCTTTGTGGAATGAATAAGTGTTTTTCTATCCATCATGGATGGCTTTTTGTGATGCTCCCAACACATCATGGCTAATGCGGTCACTAATTCTATTTCCCTTTTTAAGCATGCAGAAGCATATTTGGACTGATAATAAGCTAAGATATATGAAATTCAAAGACGCACATGGAATTATAAACTAGGCTAACGCATTTCATTTCTTATTTATTTACTTTGGGTCACATGGTCGAGTACACCGGGAGTTTTCAAAAAGGGTCTGTCATCTTGAGCTACATCAAAAGTACACCCACGGTACTACCCCGATCCTAGGACTGCCTATACATGCCTAGCCACCTATCATTCAGCACTGATATGCCCAAAATCATTGCTTGGATCTCAAGAATGCTGGTTCATTATCTTGCCCTTACCTTAGTCTATCATATTACCACCATCATCATCTCCATCACTGTTGCTTGGATGCGAGATGGCCCCACAAGCTGTCCTCCGACATGTGCGTAGACTGCCGGGATACTCGAGAGTACTAGGCCTATCAGGGTCATATGTCGACAAACAATATCGCTATACACCACATAAAAGTGACGTCCGAAAAATCTGGATCTATGAACTCGGAAAAGTCCCGGATGAGATCTATCTTAACACCATAACTGATGGAAGTAAAGGCAAGAAGGATTAGCATATCTACTACTGATCAGAAAGACGGTGATCCACCAAAAATGAGTATAACACTTCATTAATGTCACAGATGATCTCTCAATGACATTCCTTAGTAAAGAATGCCACAGTTGAACAATTCTCTTTTGTTTTTAGCCATCTTGTTCTATTCCTATAATTTATAGATGATACGGTTCACCTTTAAAAAGAATTAAAAATCGTGGAGTTATTGCATAACAAGAATCTACCTTGTAATATTTTCCTATAATGAAGTATTCATAAACTGGTCATGATATGTAACCGCAATATAATTATAAAGAAAATTACTCTTTATAGAACAAGCAAATACCTGATGATGGTTGAGAAAATTCCAAGCGAAGTGTCTTGAGTGCTATCGAGAGCACCTGGTAATTGTTAGCAGATCCTTGCTAACCAACTTACATAAAAATAAATTTCATATAAAATGAACGAACACACATCACAATTTGAGTGGTAATTCATTTTCTACCTCTAAATGAGATCTACGTCAACACATGTATAGAAGCATAAACATGAGTGCTATCAATAGTGCCTACATAGCCTTTTCATTTTATCAAAGGCTAGTATAATATGAGATTATCAACAAAGTGAAATTTATGATGTAAAAAAATGTATGAAAATCCTACTTGAAGTGACGTTTATAGTTATAATCCATAAGAATCTTCTTTGAGACAACATCAAATGAAAGTGGTACGATAACCTCTTTTCCCAATTTAAGAATTGCTTTCAACACTATAGTGAAGTACTTGCTGTCACGCCCTTAGACTCCCTAGCCACGAGGATGTGATTGTTGGGATTATTGCACGACATCCCTGGTGCGTCGCTGTCTCATTCCTTTTATCTTTTGTCACACACAAGCAAAAGTCAACACCCATACAACAATAAGAGATATCTAGGAGAAACTCTTTATAAACACACTACTCATATTATACTATGTTAGCAATATGTACAAGCCTTTTTACTATGGGCCTACTCTTCCTTTATACATCCAATTACATTTAATTGCAAATGTTAGAGTAACCTTAACCTTCTAATGAGGATATCTTCACAAAAATTGGTTCCCGCTCGAAAGGTCGACTCCTCCCCAAGGGGCTAGTTGTGGCTCCTCTGCCGAATGTGGGATTGTCGGGTAGCCTTGCCGGACCATCAAACCCGCAAAAGCGTTCAACAAGGTCCCCATCGAACCATATGTACCACGATATGAATTGGTGGGGGATGAGGTCATTAAGGCTCTCCTAGACCTAAACAATGGTCATGCACCTACGGTAGCTAGTGCTGGCTCATGATTCTATTATGTAGGTAATTGTAACCTTCATTTCTACGGGTAGGCCAAAGAGGATGGGATGGAAATCCATACCTACAAATCTAAAAAATAAAGAGTGAGTCATAAACTCTATAAGTAAATTCACTAAACTTCGGTTAGGAGGATGCCTCATTGTCGAACAAGTATGCAACCATTACTATTTCAGGTGTTGATGGTAAATCAATAGCAAACCATTCATAAATTTTGACTATGGTTCAACTCACCTTTATGCACAAAGTACTTAAAGACAACAAGCAACATAAAGATAGGCACATGGAATTTCATTTATTAACTTGATCAAAGTCCATTGGCTCCTCCGAAATCCACTTGGCATTCAAAATCTATTAGGCATCTAAAATCCATTGGACATTGTTCCAAAATCCATCAATGATGGATATTTCCATTGTTTGACCATGCATCAAACACCAAGCAATTCGGCTTCTTATCTTTGTAGTCCTAGTCGATGCAGCGAGGCCCGAAGGCATGTCATGCGAGTGTTTATCATAACCTACAAAACCGCATATAACATGCCGGGAACAACACAAGGTTCGTGGCTTGACCTATTATGCATAAGCACCGACCTAGAACCAAGTATGGTTTGGATCAACACGTCTCAATATCAATTCGAGACTAAGCAAGGTTTGGTCCATCATGCCTTAATGCTTGTTCAAGATCAAATAAGACCCCTTTTGTGAGCCAAGGCGTACTTCCACTTATGGATAATAGCATATGAACAATCATACAAAAACACATAACAACATACTCATAAAAATTCGAGTAAGAACACAATCCACGTTTGAATTACATAGTGTGACGCCCTAGCCAAGGGTTAGGGAATTCACTTACTTCTAGGTCAGGTGGTGTTTGACAACAAGAAGGAAATGGTCGAGAGAGAGTGTAAGGGTAGTTGAGAAAGTGAGTGGCTGAGAAAGGAGGAGAGCGTGTAAGGGAGAGAGAGTGTGGGAGAAAATGAGCTAAGGTTTGGAAATGAAGGGGTGATGCTTCTATTTATAAGCCAAACCTCCATGATGACCTTTCCAAATGGTCCATTGGTGTGTTCTTGGGTGGCACGGTTAAGTGAGGAGAGGTGGTGCCCTACTTGGGTTAAGTGGTGCCTAAAGCCCTAGGAAAATGATTGAAGTCCCAATTGTGTCTCTCTTATTGGTCTGCCTAGCTTTGAGTCCTCACCTTAATGATGGCCCTCTTTGGAAGAGGTTGTATGCCTACTTGGTGAATTGGTGTTCTTAGGTCTTGCAAGACACTTGCCTTCTTCTTATTGGACCACTTAACTCATCACCTTAAGGACTCTAAATTGGAGAGATGGCATGCCTACTAAGGTAAATGGTGCCCTATGGTCTTGCAAGATCACAAGCTATTAATTCACTTCAGTCATGAGTCATCTAGTAATTAAAGTTTAGATAAACTTGTCTTCCAAGGCTCTCATTAGTGTAATGATGACCCTAAGTTTATAGGGACACCTAAGCTTATGAATCACCTCCTTCATTAATTATTAAGATCTTGGTCATCAAGAAGCTTGGACTTTGGACTACTTGTCCTCCAAAATAGCCACTTGGGTGTGTGACTTATCCCCCTTTCTTAAATTACTAACTTCCAAGGATTATCAATGCAATCAAGAGCCAAATCTTTTTCTTTTCTTTTTTTGCCACTTGGGTGGTGAATCATCCCCTCATCAAATGACTAGCTTCCAAAGAACATTAATGCACACATGAGAAGGAAGCCAAATGGAAGTGCTACCCTATTGGATGGAAATTTCTCGTGTTCATTCACGACCGACTACTCTATTTGGACCAAGATTCATGGCTAATTCACGATCGAATGAGATTTGGCGTAACCAAGCGTGATTAGCATAACTAGGTCAATGGTTTATTCTGATCAACGCATGGCTAGGATTGGGTAGGCATTAAGCCAATTCTTGGCCTAATTGATCGAGCTCAAGATCAAACTTGTGGCCGGTCCATGATCCAATACAACGATCCATGGTCATTTCAAAACCGATCCATGTTTCAATATAGTTGATCCATGATTGATCTTCGGTTGTCATACAATTGTACGGAATTGATCGATAATGCTCGATACATGGTCACACGAAATCAATCCATGGTCGTTTGCAATCGGTGCACAACCGTACGAAATTACTCATGACCAGTACATGACCATGCGTAATCGATCCATGACCATCCGCTAATTGACCCGTGATGGTGCGTGATCGTCTTACAACCGATTCTCATGTTCGAATGATTGATCCATGGTTGAACAACCTTGATTGACTTGCGTAATTGGTGGATTGATTCACTATTGATCCCGTGGTGGCCCCATGGTTGATCTTTCAATCAAACATGGTCGATCCTTAGTCGCCTTTCTTGATCAAGTTAATTGGTCAATGATCGATCCTTAAATTGATCCATGGTCGATACTTGTTATCAACGTACCGATCCCTTGTCCATCTCCCACGGTCAAGATAGAGGCCAAAATCGTAGATGTCACACTTGCTAATAGTTTGTCTAGAATGTTGAAATATCTTGCATAAATTTCTATTGGATTTCTACTGACAAATCATAGATAAAAAGTTCTCAACTTGTTCACTTGCTCTAATATATGGACTATCTTCCAACCAATCTCTTGCTCTCATCAAATCACTAAAGTTGAGAAAGATATGTGTCTCCATTATAAAAGCTTCATATGTTCTATTTAAATGTCCATAAAGAACTTTTCTTACCCACTCGGTCTTGACAATATGTTGTCCTTAATAGGTTCTCTTGTGTGCATGGACATATCCACCATAATAGTGCATAACCACGCTATCGGTATATTAAGATCAAAATCATGAAAGTCCTATTCAACTAATTCAACTAATTCAACTAATGCTACATAACCATTATACACGCTACTTACATCCCCTCTCATCTTACCTATGCCATCATATGAAATAAGAATATAAACACAATAGATAACTAGGGATCCACTAATAATCAACATTAGCCACAATGTCATCATAGTTGAATTATACCAAAAGAGTGGAATTAAACCAAATATAAATTCATAGTATATTTTTCAACGTCTAATTAAAGAGATTCAAAAAGTGCACGTCTTCTTTCATGTAGAGATATGATGAAAAGCTCTCTTCATATGACATTAAGACATGCTTGGTTCACAGATTTGTTATAAAGTTTCTGCTTCAAGTCAAGCATATTATTTAAGACGGCAACCACTACTCCTATGGTAGCCACGTTAGGTGTAAAGACTCCCTCATCACCATTAAATTCCTTAGGATCACCTATCGTATCACCACCACCACCACTGCCACCACCATCATTGTCATCTTTTTTTGAAACCCCCAAGCCTTCTACATTTCCAATTGCGTTTTACTCAATAGCATATATATCACTAAACACAATGCACAATCAGGATACTGAGGAAACTCATCCTTCTTAAATTTAGCCCATTTGCTATTATCTTGCAATTTTCACAATAATGACATATGTTAGTAACATAATCAAAGCTTACATCCAAAATAAGAACAAAATGACCTAAGAAAGTGATACTTTTGATGTGAGACTTACATACACTTGGATCCTCCATAGCAATCATTTTGTTTACATTATCACATCCAAATTCAGATTGTGAAATAAGCTTCTTGAAACTAATATACTATTATCTCTTCAGTTTGTTTATCCCATTCTTTAACCAAACTAAACTAAAGTGGAGTCCCGTTCATATATTGAATTCGGCATATATGTTATTCCACCTTGCCTTGTTGTGGGTATAGGTTGTGCAATTTCTTTTTTTACCTATTTTACTAACAAACTTACAAACAGATTGGTCAAAGGCCTGGTCCACTTGGCTACAAATGCCTCTTTGCGGGATGTCGTTTAGCCTTAATTGGTTGATCTTCAAATGAGTCAATTCATTCAATGCAATTACAATAATATCAAAGGCAATTAAAATGACCTCAAAGTATCATCAAAGACTATCAAATTCATCTGTAATCAACAAAGGTTAGCTCCATTGTAGCGAATATAGGCATGCATAACTGATCCAAACAAATAAACATGGAGACAAAATGAATCAAAGTATAAATTATATTCAAATCTCATTTATCCACCAAGAGGAGAAAAGGGCACAAAAAACATTTCCTGATGAACTAATTCACAAGACTTAATACATGAAGCATGACAGATAATGGATTTAAACGATTATGCGGCATAACATCAAGCTTGAACATCAATATATTAGAGTTCCTAATGTTAACAACAGAGCAATTTTACGCTAACATGTGGCACAATGTATAAGTCAGTACGCTGCCCACAAGCATCAAGTTCAGATGAATTTTAAGAGAATTCTACTAGAAACATAGGTTTTAATAAATTCATAGATGGAGAACCTCCATCATGCTATGTCTTAACACAAATCAAGTAGGACAATTAGATCATGCATAAAAATCACTTTTACCCTAAAAAACATTGAGTTGCCATTCAAAATCCCCTAATATATTAATATAATAGGTGTCGATATTCTTTGTTGTGTTTAACCAAAAAATTTTTTTTTACTACTTAACAAGAAACAAATCTTAATCAAGGATGACAACTAACTCGAGAAAATTTATCCACTTTCATCTAGCCAAAATGTGAAGAGAATAGTGAACTATCATAACTTTCGGATCTTCTAGAAAGTATGACATCTTGTCCATCTATGAACCTAAGCCAATACAACCACTTTCATGTTCCTTTAGTACTCGCCAAATAGTTGAAGATCAAAGAATCAGTATCCCCATCTTCTTGGCTCTTTGAAACTATCGTCTTCTTAAAAAGACCGCCTATATAAATTCTACGTATACTTCGATCTTATACATCACACAAACAAAGCAGAGTATTAGTAAATGGGGCATTTTATTAAGTAATGCATAGTCTCTCAAGCTTGTCAATTGACATTTTGATAGTCAATCAACAACCACGAAATTGAAAACTATTTTGTGAGTCGACAACCAACACATTCAATTGATATCTTCAAAAGTAGCCCATTGAATCATGCTTTAGTTGAAATTGACCTCTACTTATAGGGGTAAATTTTGAGTTGGATTGATCTATGAAATGCTAGTTGAGTCTGATAATTGTTCCAATGAACTTAATGCTCCCACACCACAAGGCCTATTGTTAGCACGACAAAAATAAAATAGGTCTTTGTTATCAAGGAGCAATGGTCATCATAAAATGTTGATCATTAGTAACTTAACATATTGGGTCTAATGTAAAGTAAACAAAGTCGGTTCTAGAGAAAAAAATTTGAATGTAAAGTTATTACACAAATTAATTACGATCTATAATGAGAATCATAAACACTAGAATGAACCGCGCTTAAACTTTTTGTACTTTCATAATTCGCCTAAATTCAACAAGGTTTTGTGGAAATTAATATAGAAAGTGGATATAGTGTGAGAGGAGAGTGTGCGATGGGGGTAAGTCAATAAAAGCGGTACCAAATCTTGTGTTTGGAGAATAATTGGATCAATTGACTTAAAATCGTGTGTTTTATCTCTAAGAGTGTGAAAAGTTCCAACCCGGCTTTTGATTGGTCATTTAGGGTGCATTTGGGGACAGTTTCTGCTAAATACCTTTGCATAAATGTAAGAGACTTTAGGCTAAAGGATTTTCATAAAATATAAATAGTGTTTGGTCAATTCTATTTGCATAAATGCAATCGTTTAGTAAATATTATTTGTTTTGGGCTCTCTAAAAATAACTTTTAAATGAATAAGAAAAAAGGAAAGAACTATGGAGAGGACGAACATGAAGCAAATATAGAAGGAAAATTCATACTTGCCTTTAGAAGAGTCGAAGTCGAAGTCGAGAGAGTGTGGGTCTTGCCTTCCACTCTCCTTGCCTTCACAAGAACTAAAGAGGTACTTGCCTTCATTAAGGTGAGAGTATGTGATTCTCCTTAAAGCAAAGACCCACCCAAAAAGAAATGAAAAATTTATTACTTCAATAAGACCCACCAAGAAAGCAGAATAATTGTAACTTTGATTCTTCTCAAGGTGAAGCCTAATGGAGAATTAATACTTGCCTTCACACATTGAACCCACAAAACCAAAATTCGAGGAGAATCAAAGTCGAAGACTAAGGGCGCGTTTGGTAACGATTTTGTTCCCGGGAGCTGATTCTGACTAGAAATGATTATTTTTTATTCTGTTCCTGGGAACTGATTTTGAGTAAAAATACGTGTTTGGTAACTGTCCAAAATTTTTTTATTCTGAAATAGAATTCCGTTTGATACCGTGCTAATTGATTATGTTCCAAATTAATTTATTTTGATTTTTAAATAATTTTTAAATAATTTTTTTTTACTTTTTTACTTTTCTTGTTTTCCCTTTTCTCCTATTCTTTTTCTTCTTCATGTGGCCGGTCGCCAGCCGACGATGCTCACTAGAGCATCATCGGCCCTCGTGAGGTCGGCCCTCGCTTGCAGCTAGGCGAGGCTCGCCCAGCCCCGCCGAGGCTCGGCCTTGTCGGTGGCTAGGCTTGCCTCCGGCGAGCTCACCGGACCTCACCCAGGCATGGTGAGCCTCCGGCGAGCTCGCCAAACCGGCGATCGGCGGCGGGCAGTGGTGGATGGCAATTGCGGGATGACGGAAGGGAAGAATGAGAGTTTCACTATTTTGATTCTTTTTTTGATTCTCGGACAAAGAATCATATTTTTTATTATTCTCAATTCTCTTCCCAATCTGTTCACGGGAACAATCCCCGGAACAAATTTGTTCCCGAAAACAAAAATTTTACCAAACGCGATTCTTGTCCCAAACTGATTTTAGGAACAAAAAATCAGAATCAGGCACTGTTTGGCATGTTGCCAAACATGCCCTAATAATGGCATTTGGGATTGTGTTGTGTTGCAACTACTTGAACCTTCGATGAGACTGAATGAACCCAAATCTCACCTCACGGGACCTCGGGTGACCCAGGGGAGGCTACAAAAAGGGTCAAGCAACCTCAATAGCTAGAGGCAATGCGAAGTGTGGTCGAGGAAATCCCGATTTCACGCTATCTCAAGTGGCACAAGCGAAGCTATGCCAAGAGTTGCGTGAGCTCGAGCAGCCCAAGTGATTTAAGGCCGAGGGTCATGCTACCTTAGCGATCCTTAGCGACCGTCGCTGTCTTTCGACTTTTGTCAACGAATCTAGAATGATGAACGTGCATATGGTTATTCAAAGAGAAGATGAATTATGAGGTTTGAGGGAAATATAGGAATACAAAATTACTAGTGAATGCAAAGTTGGAAGGAAAAAAAATTATTATTTCATGAAGTAACATTTCAAAAATGCTCAAAGCCCAAAGTTGAGTAGGACTTGCATTAGGCTAAGAGCTCTAAGGGACTTTGAAAATGCTGGTTTTGGCTCAAAGACCTTTGAAATTTTCTTGTTAAACACTTCAACTTTGGCACAGAAGCTTTTAAAGGCCCAAAACCAATTTCCAAAGTAAAACCAAACGTACTGTATTACTATATTTTCACCCACTTATGAGTTCTTATAAGTTCATGTTGAATGTCACACATGATACTTTGTCTTATTTATTTATTTATTATAACTCATAATTATAATTTTGCACGAGGAAACATAATAAAACACTCACTATGTCCCATGCAAGAAATCACACGAGTTTGATAATGGACATATCTTCATCTTTATATAAACATATATTGTATTACTACCTCAATACAATGTTCAAGCAAAACATTATAAAACACATAAGTCCTGAGGAGGGCCAGGTTCACCTATCACCAATACCACTTCTAAACCCAAAATCCTGCTTGTACAAAAGACAAGTTACGTGTTACGGGTCCACAACCTCGCCAATCGACACTTTGCCATCACCATTAAAACCCCTCAACGATTTAACCAGCTCACTGTCAAGATTTTAAGACCAAGTGACATATTGATAGGGAGTCCACTCTAGAAATAATGCCAATATGCAATGGCACTGAGAGATCCATTCTACATATTTGAAAACTAACAGATTAAGCCAAGGCCCACAAAATGAAACTCTAAGTATAATGTACGAGATCCTCTTACCATTTAACCTAGTACCAACAAACAATGTGAATTCAAGGCAATAAAAAATAACCATGTATGATAAATGTAGTAGTAATAGCATCATCTTTCCTATCATGATTTGCCAATGGAAACCATTAACAATTTTGCATAAGATTACTTAATCAAATGTAAGCATATGACATATTATTTCATGAGCACAATTATAATATGCCATTGCCAAAGACCAGCTTGATTCACAAGGCATCTTGGCTAACAAAGTATTGTCACCATCAACTTATGGGTGATAGAATCATACGTACCCATTGCCACACCTCTTAGCCTATTCATCATGCCCTCTACATCAGCGATGATACATACATCATTGTATATTTGCGTAATGATGACCATTTCCTAACATCATATTATGGCTATGCGAGCCATGTCATACTATGGCCATACAAGCCATGCTATCATGGGATTTTATGTCATCTCAACATTGTAGAGAATTGTCTCATACAATAAAATATCTATCCTACTGTCTCATACAATAAAATATCTAGCTAACTCTAGAGTCTCATCCGCATACACATACAAGGGAATTCACTTAGTGGCAAATTAGGCCGTTACAAAGATATTTATCATATGACATCATTCATACACAATTAATTACAACACAATAAATGCGTTGTGTACGGCGCTCACTTTGGTGCCAAAAGTTTCTGTCGGATCACTTAAGTACCAAATCGAAGGAAAAACAATCACTTTGGTGTCACCAACGAGAGATTCCGGCCAAAATGATTACGTGGCTTTTATATTTAAAAAAAAAAAAAATTGACAAGGCCTTTAAACGTCATTTTGCCATCCTAAGTGGATGGCCTCGAGAAAATGATGTCGCACAACTCATTTGGGCTTTTTTTTTTTTTTTTAATTTGGGGATTAAAATTAGGGTTTTTTTTGTCAGATCCTTGCCCAATGCCGGCCGCCATCGCTCGGCCTCCGTCGTAGTAGCACCGTCTCCCAATCTCGGTAACATTTCACTAGCTTCAACGTCCTCAAATTCTTTGAGTCGAGACCGCGTCCAACAGCTCCGAGTGGGCATGGAGGGTGAGCCTCTAGTGGCTCTAGCCTTCGATTGCGAGCTAGAGGCGACACACGAGGGAGCATCGGCCTAGGTCGCCGAAGCCTAGGTACTAGAAGATGCAGGCTAGGCACTTGTCGGGGAGATCAGAGATGGAGAGGAGAGATTGGGGGCAGCGCACTCGTCGGCGGCCTCCCCAAGCACCAGCCAGATCATGGCCTTCGACTTGGTCGCCGAGTTGCCGCCGTCAAGGTCAGGGTCAGGGTCGGAGCCACAGCCACCAAGCGCAAGGTCCGTTGAGGACGGTGACTGGCCCATTGTCATTGGCTTATCTTCTCTCTCTCTCTCTCTCTCTCTCTCTCTCTCTCTCTCTAAATTTGGGGATTTAAGGTTTTGAATTGGGGGAGAGACACCAAACGGCGTCATTTTGTTGTTTAAATGCTAAGTGTACTCTGTGGCGAGCCACATCAGTTTAAAAAATTAATAAAAAAGTGACGTTGGATTTCCAGCAAACCAGATCGGAGTTGGCACTAAAATGATTGTTTTTCAAACTTTGTGGCACTTAAGGGGGTGCATGACAACATTTCTATTCCAGAAATAGTTTCTGGAACAGAAATGAATTTTTCTATTTCTATTTCTGGACGAGTTTCTGAGGAAAAAATCTGTTTGATAATGATACAAAATTTCTGTTTCAGAAATAGAAATTCGTTTGATAACTGAATAAAAATTCTATTTCAGAAATAGAAATTCGTTTGATAACTGAATAAAAATTCTATTTCTTAAAACAAATTTTTCTTTTTTTTGGAGCAAATGAGATGTACATTCTTACAAATTTCATATGCTTATGACATCATTGACCCAAATACAAAGTATGATTTTTTTTAAAAAGTAAAGTCTCCCCTTTTTGCAAAAAAAAAAAAAAAAATACAAAGTAAGAGATGTTATATCAAATTTTCTAAATTTTCACACAAAATTATTTAGCATCCACGTAGATAGGTAATTACGGTCAAACAATATACTTATCAATAGTCTCCATACAATAGAAAAAAGAGATCAATATGCATACTCTTGAGCATGATAGAAGGTTCCCAAAATTCTAGTAGAATGAAGGCGGGCGACCATATTCTAATCCCCTTCATGCTAGTGTGTCACGTTGATCGCCGCCACGGTTTACGATATCGAGCAATTGTTTTACAAAGAAACACTAAGAAGTGTATTGGGTAATTTGCGGCAAATTTTACAAAATCGGCGAATTTTATGAAGTGTAACAAGGACCATTACAAATAAGGGAAATCATCAAGTAGAACATCACATTACAAGAATTGAGATAGGAATCATCAAATATATTATCACAATACAAAAGCAAAGATTGTAAATCCCCAAATACAAAATAATAAAAATACATTACAAAAATAGGGTTAGGTGGAGAAATCGAAATTGATTTCTCAAGAAATCGAAAATAGAAAATTTCTACTTCGATTTCTCCTCCATTTCTATTTCGGAATAGAAACCTATTCCAGAAATAGAAAATTTCAGTAATGTTATCAAACAAGTTTCTGTCCAGAAATTGGTTTGGAACAGAAAAATCATTTCTGAAACAGAAATAATTTTTATCATGTAACAAGGACCATTACAAATAAGGGAAATCATCAAGTAGAACATCACATTACAAGAATTGAGATAGGAATCATCAAATATATTATCACAATACAAAAGCAAAGATTGTAAATCCCCAAATACAAAATAATAAAAATACATTACAAAAATAGGGTTAGGTGGAGAAATCAGAAATTGATTTCTGGAAGAAATCGAAATAGAAAATTTCTACTTCGATTTCTCCTCCATTTCTATTTCTCGGAATAGAAACCTATTCCGAAATAGAAAATTTCAGTAATGTTATCAAACAAGTTTGTTCCGAGAAATTGGTGCCGAAATCATTTCGAAATAGAAACTTTTGGCATCAAAGTGAGCGTCGTACACAACTTATGGCACTGACTGTGTACTTCTTCCTTTATCATATGACATCATTCACACACAATTAATTACAACACAATAAATGCCCCATATTTTCCAATATCTCCAATTGCAAATAATAATACGCTAATCTCCTGGCATTTCCCATATACACCTCAACATATAAATCTTCATTTTCTTTTCACTAGAAAAACTTTGACAAACTCATTAATTCTTGATATGTATTCAGCACAAAACACGAGTGCTTCCATGATTTGAGTAGCTCATATAATTTTCATTTTTAATTCCACATTTGATTGAGTTCACTTTTACCACAAAGATTAATGACTTCTATAATTCCAAACTTTTAGAATTAGGTTATTACAATAATGAAATTTCTTAAGTTTGCCCCCAACTTTTGATTTTCATCCAATCAAGCAACATCAATTAAATTAAACTATCAAAAGTTATTCTTGTGTTATCTAAGACATACTAACATTTCATTTACCCTATAGACACGCCACATATTTCATGAAAATTCCAAAACAGCCCACATAATTAATTAATGGGATAAGTGCATTTGAAGTCCTAAAACTTATCATAAAAGTACAATTGAGTTCTAAAACTTTCAAAAAATTCAATCAAGTCCTAAAATATATCAATAAAGGACAATCGAGTCTTAAAACTTTCAAAAAAGTGTAATCAAATTGTAAATTTTGTCAAATTAGTCCAATCAAGTCCTTCAGTTGATTGCATTTTTTGAAAACTTTAGGACTTGATTGCACTTCTATAAAAACCCAAATGGTTTGGGGTGCGATGTGGTTCAAAGCTATAATACACCCGAACGGTTTGATTTGGTTTGGATTTCCTAAAAACCTAAGTTGAACCGATTAATTGACACCCTACTTATAACACCATGGCAAAATGGAGTTGCAAAAAGATTGAAGAGGACTTTGCTTGGGATAACCTAATGTTTGCTCTGAAATGCCAGTTTGTCAAGACATTTGTGAGCTAAGATGTGAACTTGGCGGGTCACTTGATTAACAAATCTCCAGCCTGTAAGGAATAGGATGTTCAAGAGAAAAAGTGGACTGATTAACCTATTGATGCTCAAGCTTGTAAGTAATTGGATGTTCAACATATTGCCATGTGTGAGGGGCAAACTTTATACGTTATAGTGCTTAGATTGTAAATCACCAACAATTATCATCAGTGGAGATATCATTATCAATGAATTAGCGATGCTATAAGGTAGCAAGGAGAGTTAGGAAGTATAGACAGATCATGTTGCTACGAGACATGGAGCTTTAAGTGAAGGCTCAAAGCATTACACACATTGGTAGAGTCTCGAGCCAATTGCCAGTAAGGGCAGAGTTAATTGAAAGTAGAGGATAGTACAGGTGGTTAGGTGGAGCTTATAGATGCGCTATATTCCATTGCGATAAGTAGAGAATATAGAGATTATTAGAGAACCACAGGGATGTGGCTGCGTTTCTCTTAATATTGTTGCTTATGCTAGGACTAATTAGTTTCTGGTGTGACATCCCAAATTTTCACTTATGTTTTCTATTGAATAAATCGGGCATTTCATCGACGCACCTATATGGCTGTTCTCAAAGCTAATCACTCTCGAGATAACTAGACTATCCAAAGAAGTCATTAATGAATTTTAATGCAATAAACTTGAGAATTCGCACAGAAATCAACTTCTTGACCGTGCTCATCTTTAGACACCATTACGACACAATTAAAAATCGATTTGAGATCAGAGATAGGTTTGTTTGACAGAGATGTGTGGCTAGTTGTGGGTGACACCACTAAATTGAAAAATTCTCGTCGACTAGCCCTAGACTGATTCTTCTGTCGTTTTGGTACCCTGTCTCCGTATTTGAATCCTTGAGATTTTCACGACAACTAAGAGTCGTTAATATGTCAAGTGGGTTCATTGTGGCTCGAAGAAAATCAACCATGGGTCATTTGCACTAAAAATTCCTGAAAACTACCCGGTAGCCTAGGTCACGCTAAAAACGCGTCTGAGTGAAATTAGCCACGAATTTAAGTCCAATTTCAGAAATTAAAGATTCTGTCATGTCACAATAAATTTTAGGAACGTCAATTCAGTCTTAGAAGATTTTTCTGCAACCAGTCTACATAGGACTGTTTTTATTCAGAAAATGACAGGGATCATTTCAATCGCAAATTTGGGAAGCATGATGGATATATGGGTGAGGAAAAATATCGATATGACCGATGGTAGGTGGATTGAATTTATTGAAGCCAATTGATGTTGATTTGAGAACCGGTAAGTATCCAATTGAAGCCACTTGATTGGAATTTTGTAGCTCCCCCTCCTCCTAGCCATTTTTGGACCAATTCAAGTGTCCTTGGATGAGCATTGGTGGCTCATTGTGAGCCAAGGATGCACACTTGGCTAGGAATGGTCAAGGGAGACCATGGAGTGGAGAAAGGAGGCTTGTGGATCCCTTGATTCCCTCATCTCTATCCTCTCTCCCTCCTTCCTCAATCAGCCAGCCTCTCTCTCTCCATCCCCTGCCATTTTCGAACCAGCAGCCCAAGGAAAGAAACTGAAGTCGTAGTAGCAAGCCAGGATTGCCCGTCGCCACCTCGTTGCTGTCCGTGTGTCTCACCACTCGCGCGCGCTACCATGCACGTCCACCTCCCCCGCGCGCGTGTCTCCGCCTCCAGCCGCACCGGCCAGTCCCCTCGCTGTCCAACAGGCTCAACCAGAGCTGTGCTTCGTCGTTTAACTGTTGGTAAGCCCCACTATGGCTCGGTTTGGCCCTTTTCATCCTCCTTGGTCCTTTCCCGCTTTAAACCGAACTTTTTAGCCTCCGTTTCAGCAAGATCAAAACAGAAATAGAGAGGGTTTTGCAGCGGCTTCTAGGCCTGTTTTGAGGTGTTTGTGAACCTCGAATCTTAGGCTCGATTTGGAGAAAAGCAACCCTCGTTTCATTCCTGACCTTTCGATCCGAACGAATTGTTAAACGGGTGAGTTTTGCTCACTAATCATTGCTTAGTATGCTAATGATGCTTTGGGGTTGATTAGATTTAATTAAGTGTGATTAGGTGGATAGATTAGAGTGGAATAATTAAATTAATGCCTTAATGATGCATGTTAGATAAATGGTTAGTGTTATTAGCTAGTGAATAGGCTATAATATTTCTTGAATGAGTCTCGGTAATTTTTTGGGCTCGTCTCGGCTTCCAATTAGGCATTACGTGCCTAAATTGGATTTATTGGATTTATTTAATATTTTCCATAATTAATTAATTAATTAATTAATTTTATTTATTTATTTTACGAAAATTAGGCAAGGATAGCCAACGACCGAAATTTTATGCCGATTGTAGTGGTGCTCTCTGTTTATTTATCTGAGTACCTAATTGTGCAAATTGAGTAAAATTGTGTGGATGAGTATTTTATTCTGAAAATTGGATAATTTAGTAATTAATTGGAGAACTACCGGGTGTCGGTCTACAACGCCAAAAAAATCTATTTTGGGATTGCTAAAAATAGTGGGAGGTTCGAAAATGAAAACCTTGTAATTTGGTTAGGACCAGCCGTGTAGCCACACACGTGTAATTTTATCAAGTATGATAAAAATGGACAAAATCGATTGTATCTTTGGAACAATATACTATAACAGCTTGATGATTCGCATGTCATCTGGAGAATGGACATTATACTATTATAGCTCGATGACTCTCCTATCATCTTGAGAAAGAATTGCATGAATACCGACTCAGTGACTCTATATGTCATCTTGGAGAAAGAACGGTATGAAATACCGATTCGGTGACTCTATATGTCATCTTGGAGAAAGGACAGTATGCCATAATGGCTCGATGACTCAACATGTCATCTTGGAGAATGGACGTTATGATGAATATACTCAATGACTCTATATGTCATCTCGGAGAATGAATATTATAATATACTAGCTCAGTAACTCGATAGGTTATTTTGAAGAATGAATAATATATTATAGTGGCTCAGTGACTTAGTATGTCATCTCGGAGAAAGAATCGTCTAATATACCGACTCAGTAACTCGATAGGCTATCTTGGAGAATGGACAATATTGAATGGAATGACCGGAAAATGGTCTGAATGACATGTAATCGACTAGGTCGATTGATCGATGTTTCGATCTGTGGTGATTAATTGGGTGCCTATTTGAACTGTATTAACTTACAGGTGGAATCTGAGGTCAAGGTAAGTCATTTGGCCTATGTTGTGCTTAGGCAGCCCTTATGACATATTGGCCTTCTAATAGAGTCTTAGGGGGTAGAATTCGCTAAAATATTTGTCTCACTGGTTATTGTATAACCATTTTCAAGTTCGTAGATGGTGTTGGTGAAGGACCAAGAACCGGAGTTCGTGAGGTGAAACCCAAAGAAGTGGTGACCATGTTCGACTAGCTAGTCATAGACCAATTCTCTTTTGTAGAGAGCCGTTTCCTTTTGAAAACCTTGTGTATAGACCTAGGTGTTTATAAAAGGGTACTTTGTGAAAAATATGGCCCTACTTTTCTATCCCATTGTTTTATTGTCTGGGGATTGTTTAACTGCTTCCGCATGAAATGAATGGGTCGGCAATGCGTCCTAGGACGTCACTATTAAATCAACCATATAGGGATGGGCGTGCGCCCGAGGATCGAGGCGTGACATTTGGTTCGATCAAGTTTTAAGGTGTAACTTGGAACTAGACCAAGAGGACTAGTTCCCAGATTCAGGAACCAAGAACTGGACTGATCAGTTCTAAAACCGAGAATTGGACTGACTAATCAATCCAGTAGAATCAGTAAATTTACTATTTTGGGCCAAAAATAAAATGAAAAATGGGAAAATTTTGGAGGAATTAGGGTTTGTTTCCTAAGAAATTTAAAAATATATTATATATATATAATTAACTAGTCTAGTTCGATCAATCTGATCAGCCCGATTCCTATCTTAGAATCGAGAATTGGACTGACAGTTGGTAGTACCTTTAAGGGCCAAAAAAATAAAAAAGTACCTGCAAGTGGATATCCAAGAAGAAGTATGATAATTCCAATTTAGAGGTCGCCACATATAAGGCATGCCTAGTAGGAAGGGGTTTAAATAGTGTGATGGTATTAACTATGATGAGATATTCTTGCCGATGGTGACAAATAGCTCTATGAAGCTACTATTGATTTAGTTATGATGAACAACTTGGAGTTGAAGCAATTGGATTTAATGACAACTCTTCTAGATAGTGAGCTAGAGGAGCAATTATACATGCAACAACTAGGAGGTTTTGTTGCTTTAAGCTATGAAAACAACGTAGGCTTGTTAGAAGGGAAAATTACCAAAAAAAATCTTAAACTTATTGCAATTGTGTCAATTTAGTACTAAATTTTTTTTTTGGCTAATTTGGTCATAAAATTTTTGTATTTGTGTCAATTTATTTCATTTGGCCAATTTTATTTGAAAATTGCTAAATGGACTTTGGCTGTTCTACGTAGCGCGGTTGGTGTTGACTTGAACAATTTATAAGAATATTTTAATATTTTATCAAATTAATTATTTGTTGTTTCTTTTCTTTTTCCTTTTTTTCCTTTACTTTCTCTTTCTTTCTTTTTTCCTTCCCTTCTTTCTCTAGTCGATCTCTGGATCTTAGCAACTAGCCAAAGGTGAAGGTCGACAAGGTCGACCTCGTTAGACAGTAGCAATGGCAAGGCTCACCATGGCTTGGCGAGGCTCAAACTTGCCAAATCCGGTGAGGCTTGCCCTTGTTAGCTCGGTGATGATGAGCCTCGCCCACCCTTAGCGAGGTTTGACCTTACCGTTGCTGGGTGAGGTCGGCCTCACTGTTGGCCACCGTTTAGAGGAAGAAGGAAAAAAAATCAAAAATGAAAACATATTATTAAATTTATTTGTGTTAATGTTGATGGTGCCATGTAGGATGGCTACTATCGATGTTAGCAATTTCCAATCAAAATTGGGCGAATTGATCGAATTTGTATAAATAAAAATATTCAAACTAAATTGACATAATTACAATAGATTTAGAACTTTTTTGGTAACTCTCCTCTCACTAAAAAGTTCCTTCAATTGCCTTAAGCAATTTATTAGGCAGTGGTAAAAGTGGTTTGACTCCTTTAGGACTAGTAAATACTAAATAGTATAGTACAAAGTGCACATAATAATTGCATGTATTATAAGAGGCTAGAGGATGGCAGCCACATTTATTTGTTGATGTATGTTGATAATAGAATATAGCAGCTAACAATGTGTCTAAGATTGATTAGTCGAACCGTCAATTGAATAGTGAGTTCAAGATTAAAATCTTAGGTGTAACAAAAAAAATATTTTGTATGGAGATCCAAAGGGATAAGTCTGCACAAATGCTTGACTATCGCAAGGTGAGTTCCTTTATAAAGTGTTGAGGCAGTTTAGCACGTAGAACACCAAACCGGTGAGTACTCCATTAGTTGCGTATTTTAAGCTTTCAATTAACCTTGCACCACAGTTAGAGGAAGATAATGAATATCCATACAATGTTCCTAATGCTAGTGCCATATGTAGTGTTATATATGCTATGATTTGCACTAAATCAGTTATATAGTTGTTAACATTGTGAGCAGGTAAATGAGCAATCTAGGAAAGAAGCATTAGAGAGCTGTGAAATCAACTCTGAGGTTTTTGAGAGAGATGGCAGACGTAGGCTTGACTTTCAGGAAGAAACGGGCTTTGAGAGTTATAACAATTTATGTAGATTCAAATTTTGTGGGTGACTTGCTGGCCGGACATCCTTAAAAGGTTATGTTGTCAGAGTTTGGCAAGTTGTGCCATCAATTGGAAAGCACAATACAACTTGTAGTTGCTTTATTGACAACTCAAGTAGAGTATACGGCGTCAAATGACACAATCAAGGAAACTATCTATCTGGTTTAGAGGTTTGCTCGGCGATCTAAGATTGCATTGGGAGAATATTGTTGTTTATTATAATAATCAGAGCGCAATCCATTTAACCAAAATTCATATGTATCACAAGCAAATGAAACATATTAATGTCAGCTACATCTTTATATGTGATATTATATCAAAGGGAACAACATTCATTAAGTGCCCATGGTAGATAATCGAGCATACATGTTGACAAAGCCTAACCCATTGAGCAAGTTCCGGTACTGTTCGAGCTTGGTCAACATCTATAGCGGTTGAGGGCTCGGTATAATTGACAATCAATGAAGATGAATTTTGACTTCTTGCCAAAGTGGAGATTTTTTTAATATCATTCAAAGTTCATCACATTTAATTCAAATTGACATAAGTTTGATAATATCGGACACTCGAGTTTTCGGGGGAGCTCAAAAGACGGACGATCGGAAGACGTAAAAAGACGGCGCGCCTAGCATGTGCCTAGCATGTGAGCTAGGCAACTAGGTGAGCACTTAGCCAAGAAGTAGTCGGCTTGCCGACCATGGCCGGGTGTTTGGCCAAGACACCCAGCAAACCTCCAAAACTGGAAGTGCTTTTCATCAGAGTGCCCAAGTGTCGGTCTATTTTGTCGGACAACCAGCCCCAAACATGGACCTGGTTGAGACGCGTTTTAAACCATATTTTTATCATTACTTGGATTTTTTTTTTTTTTTAAAAGTGAAAATTTTGGAAAGTTTTGAGATCTGCCATCCAAAATAGTTGAGAGCTTGTCATTGTTACTTACCTGTGAAAGCGTGATTGTAATTTTCTCTTTGCCAATATATTGGAACAATCTCGTCGTTCTCTCTTTGTGGAATAAGCACGACACCAAATCATGTAAATCCACTGTGTTCGGATTTAGTTTCTGCAAGTTATTTCTTATTCAAACTGCTTCATTTGTCCACATTTCTGCTTTAGCCTCAATTACTCGTCATCTCGGACTTGATTTCCTCTCGATGATCTCTTCAAAGGAGAAGATAACATCAGCAAAGGGGAGAGAGTTAGAGAGGAGGGAGAAAAAATTTTCCCCCTTCTAAATGGGGTTACCTCAAGATATTTAGATAGAAAGCCTACCAATAAGATGATCGGAGTGGAAGATAGCATAGCTTGGATAGGCGTTTGCACATACTCCTTATAATGCCACATCCATCAGGCCCCCACCCCGCCTGTTCCTCCCTCTCTTCTGGGCATAGATGGATGTGTTTGTGTGGAAGTGCTTGTCCAAAAGGAGGATGAGCAAGCGATTGCGACTTTCGAGTTAGTCACATCTCGCGGGGCGCATAGATTGCTTCACTCGTCCTTTCTCTTACAAGACAAACAAGAAACTCCGAAAGGATGACCTCTCAACCAACTTCGGATGTACAATGTAAAGCACAAGATTCCAGTGCTCCACTTGAAGCTGTCTCCAATCATAGTAACCCTAAAACCCCGCCTAAATTGATTCTCACCCTAAGAGAGAATTCAAACTATCTCAAATAGTTGTGATCCCGTTTTGCGAATTTAGGGTTTCAAGGTATATGTAAAATCCTCATGTAGGAAACGACACCAGAGAAAACATGATTCGAGCTAACTCAAGCTAAAAGAGCTATTAATCTTACATGAAACGACACAACATCTATCATTATAAGTCAAATAACGCCAGTCACAGTGCCAAATGCATGTTTTCCTCTATAATCGCTTTCTTCCTCTTCTTCTTATGTACTTACTTGACAATGTTCACTTACTTTTTGTGCAGGATTGTGTCATTTAGTTGTGCTGAACTACTAAGCCCTCCAGGCCCACAAAGATTTACGAACCGCGGGAATCTTATCTTTTGACGCTTTGAGACATAATTAGATAAGGTTCATGGACCAGACTGTTGTCCTTCTTTAGCGTGGCAACGGGACATGATGAACTACGTTGAGTGGACACTGATTGGGATCAAGATTTGCGATTTTCAAGATACGGGTGCCTTTTCTTTCTCTCACTTTCTCGAAGAGGGTCTCCAATTGTAGCTTTGGGAGGTGACCCATCAATGCTCGAACATCTACTTTTCTCCTGTCTAATGTTTTGGAGCAAATGCCGACTGCCATCCTCACTCTCCCTCCATCACCGTTTTCACACTTCTATATCTATTAAAACACCGTTTTGCATCTAGGACAAAACTCGATATCCATTGCTCTCCCTTCTAAAAACACCAGTCACATATCTTGGCCCTCAAATCTCCAAATCTTAAATCCTAAAAGCCCCAACACTCACAAAGCCAAGCCTCCTCGACCTAACAGTGACTGTCCCTCGTTGTCGACCACCTGGTGCCATGCTCACAGCCATGCCCCTTGTCATCTCTCTCACTCTCTCGATCTCTCGACGTCACACAATCTCAATGCTGCCAAATTGGCATGACCTCAAATCAAGTTCGTGGAAGCCATGGACGAACTGGGATGAGGTCATTACATTGGGCTGTTCACTGAAATTGAACCAAAAATAGTTCACATTGCATTATTGGTTAGGTAATACAGAGTTCTTTGTATTAGTCAGTGGCCCAGATTCAAAACATCAAAAACGTGGTGATTGAAAATGACCGGTTACAAGGATGCCCTCGTGAAGACATTGATTTGGTTTTATTCAAGATATTAACAGATATTTCATGGTCATGGGGTTGATCCATGTAAGGTGGATTTTCTCATCAATGAAAAGACGTCAACCAATGTGATTATATGGAATTCCATTGTCATTTCTTTATGAACATCTGATTCCTACTGAAATAAATCCCTAGTACTCTTTGTTTACTTAGCCTTTTACATGACGCCTATTCATCTTTGAGGTCGCCCCATTGTTAGTGGTAAACTGGCAATGCATAGAGAACTTCATAGCTTCAAGCTCAATTCGACATTTCACATCTGTCGCATGAACTCTTTACTCGTCTCATCCCTCATTGTTTCACTTCACATGTTTTTATCTATTTGGTCTTGAACATGAGCGGGGGTGTTAAAGTTTTCCTGTATACTATCTCCTAGCTCATGAGAAGGTTGGAGATTTCAAAATTTAAGAATCGACCTTCTCTTTCCTACGACACGCAATTATTTTACCATACAACGTCACATTGATCGCTTTTTCTGCGTGTGTACCCTTCTGAACCCTAACAGTTCAAAAATAGTGGAACTAATTGTCAGTTGGTTATCACACCACGATAACCATTAGCAAGAACAGTGTTACATCCCCTCAGGGGGGGGGAGAGAAAAATGTTGCTTGGTGGGGTTCCATCAACTGTTTAAGATAATCCGATAAGGCACGTGCATGTGTCAATACAAAACCGACAACTTTGAGCTGATGAGCAAGTTAGAAAGTTGATGAATCTGTTCCACATAAAAAGAAAGTACATCTGGTGACATTGACGGCCTGATGTTTTCAACAAGCGATGGACCCTACGACAAGGCTTTCTGGGGTTTGCATGCCATGCCGTGATATAAAGGTGAGATCACGGGCTGAATATAGGGTTGTGAGGGTTTTAGCACCGGAGCGCGAGGGAGGTAGTGAATATTCGGTTTCACATGCTGCTAATGGGTGAGAGATTTCGCAAATGGAAGAGGATGGTGAAGCAGAAGAAGGGAAAGCTCTACGTCATGAGGGTGTGCATCTCCATGCTTCTTTGTTGGCATAAGTACTCTTGAGTTCATATTTTGCAAGTCCCTTGAAGGACAAGGATGTGTAATTTTCTCTCTTTTACTTGCAAATCAATCATCCTTTTTAGTTTTCCTTAACTCTTCCATAATTCGCTTTGCTTGAGTATATCATCCCTATCGATCATTAATTACGATAGCGAGAAGTCCTCCCCATGTTGCCCGAGAGTAACTGTCGTAGTCATATGTACATTCATCATAAACGTGTTTGCATAGTTTGATGTTTCACAAACTTTATCACTAAGGAAAAAGTTATCTATGACGCTTTACACTGGATTTACAATAGAATAAATGAGTGTAAGAGTATTTACGAGCCTCGGTTGTATGCAATCCTAACCCTAGAGCATGATTGACAAGTCCGTGATTGAGATTTGATTAGCTCTATCTATTGTTATAACGAATATTCAACTTTAAATGACGTAACGAGATTGTCTTCTCAAAAGGAACACTCAAATGATCCAGCCACTCAATATATGTCCGAAAGATATGAGATGATACAAAATGCTTTCCATAGTGGGTACAAACGAGGAGGTGCCATGTCCTTGGCTGTTTCCCCCAAGAAATCAATTAGAAAAATTTCTCTATTTGTCGAGACCAAAAGCGATTCAATGCACGTCTCAAATGTCTGAACTATATAGACTATATAATATCAAGATGAACTATACTTGAGTTGGATGGCATTAGCATGGGGGCTGAGATTTTCCAAATAAACAAGGTAGTTGCAACCATTGGATATTCGAAATCGAAAATTAAAATAAAATAAAATAACAGAAACATGCCAAAAACGCCAATCATACACCCAAATTCACTCAATACACCAGCTATGAATGAGACGCGGAAAAAAGGGCTGTATGTTCAGGCTTTAATCAAAGCGCAAAGAGCATTCTTCCTTTTTCCGTCAAAATTCAAAATATTATCCGAAAATTTCAATAAAAATTACGGAATGATATATGAATTCATGTGCCAATGTTTATGTATGTGAAATTTTCATATGCTTCAAGATTACAAAAGATCAAATATATGTGTCGCAAGATTAAAAATAAAGTAAAGGTCATTTCAGATAGATGATTTCGTCGGCATGGGCGGATAACAGGGTAGTTGGTTGGAGATTAATCAATTAAAAGTTTCAATTCATTTCCCACCAAATAATACATGCCAGCTTTCTAATTTAAATATTCTTGGGTTCTCTGACTTTTAGTGTGCGATACGAACCTACTCGCTAAGAAGTTGAGCCAATTAGTTTCGTCACCAACATCCACGTCGGATCGAGCATAAAAAAATTTATTTTAGATGCCTATTCATTTTCATGCAAAAATTTTATAGCACCCTCGTCGATTATTTTAATAATTAAATTTATTAAATGAACAGGCACTTTAATATTTAAATGTTGTAACACGATGACAAGGCTCAAGCCTAATGGGATAGAATATTTCTTAACTAAAAGGCGGTTTCAAAACCAAAGTTTATTTTCTAATGTTATACACAATTAGTTCATTTAAAAGCAATTAGCTTTGTCAACCATATAGAAAATGACCTTGCAAGAATGAAGATGAGTACTTTCTCTGCGGCAGATGTGGGATGAGAAACATAATTAACAACTCAAAATCATCATTGAAGACAGTCACAGAACTTTGTATGACATCAAAACATGTGCAAATTTAGGGGTGCATGAGCTTTGAGTACTAGTTGATATCCGAAGCATGGACAATTCAGGATGAGAGACATATCTAGCGCCAAAAGTTCCCATGCATCATGACTTTAGTACTATCGACTGCAATCTCACTTGGACCCATCACTAGCATGATATTATCCGCTCCAATCTTAACTCACCCGCGCCCGCACGACATGCCATTCTAGTTTGTAATTTTGTAAACCGAGATCTGATTGTAGTTTCGAACTCTATTGGACCCATCGGTGCCTCGAAATAGGATTGAGGTCCGGTGGGGTATAATGAGTCTAGATGACGCGGCTTGTGCATACCCATGAAATTTTCACATGCAAAAGGAGCAGTCCAACCCAAGTGTGCGAGCCATATCGCACAGCAGCATCTTGGACTGACCTTTCTTTCTAAAGTACCTTTGATGTTTCAAGGACGATTTGACGCACCACAATAAGAGCCTCATGCGATCTATCCAGCCTTGTCCTTAGATGCTGAGATTCTGAGGGAAGCAGTTAACCCACGAAAGCTCAATCGCGGTCACGGCAGGACAAATCAGAAGGCACATCGAAGTCACTTTCCCTCTGAATTGGCAAGGGAACAAGCCGATGCGTCTGCCTTGTCATCACCCGCCCCGCGGGCCCCCTGCCTGTCTACCCAATCGGGGCCCGAAAAGTGTTGCCTGCCGCATTGCCATTGCTCTCCTTCCTATCCCAGGAGCCTCGCTTGCTCGCTTCAGCTATTTAAATGGGTATGCAGAGTCCATGATCTTAGAGACGGATCGACTTGGCAAAGTTGGGACACTTTTCACATCTTTGGAGTCACTTCCACCAAGCCAGCGAGTCGTGATGATGCACTTGATGCGCAGGCCGAAGCTCCGGACGTGGCGGCAGTGCTCAAGGCTCGTGAGAGAGCGGTGGACCCGGTTGTACATAATATGGAGGTGCACAGTGATTCTTCTTCGCAGCAACGAGTGATTGTCGGTTCCCTTCGGCCCGCCCGGGTTGGTATGAGAAGGGGCTCCATGCCGAGGGATCCGTGTACAGTGAAGCTTGGACGCGGACCACCAGCTGGTGCTGCTAGCTCCATTAGGCATGTACTGAGACAATCCCTCATTAGAGTAAGTGATGATGGAGAGATTCGGCTCTTCATTAGCAAAACTGTATGAGACGCTTGTAGCATATGTAGCATATGTATATGATGTTCAACAGAAACACCTCTCTCTCTCTCTCTCTCTCTCTCTCTCTCTCTCTCGCCCACCCGTGCCTGTTTCACATCGCGTGAAACCGATCTCACCAACGAATCTCGTGATTGCAAAAACCAAATATTCAAAACGTTCTGATTAACATTGTGGGAAATCATCTTCTGTTAAGAGTGATTATGGCTTTGGCCTTTAACTTCATTTTAGCCTTTCGTTTCTCTACCTTCTGTTCATGACTTAAGAAGGGTTGGGCAAGCAGAGTGATGTTGGGCAACCCTTGAGTTGCAGAGAGGGCGTTGTGCAGTAAACTGAGAGGAGAACACCGCTAGCTTTTGCTAGTCTGTCTTTTCCTCCTCTTTCTGCTTCTTCATTTTTCCACATAAAAGGCCTTGAGGACATAACTAGAGAGATAATTAAGGGCAATCCATTATATGGTTTGAGAATACTTAATAATTAATATTGAAGACCATAATTGCACTTCCATTAATTCACATTTTCAATTTGTAAAAAAATTTCCTCTTTTTTTTTTGGCTAAGCATGATCGGTTAATCTATTCAACAATATAGGACCAAAGCTACATGAACTTTACTCGTACAAATGGGAAGTTTCTCAAGACACAACTTGACCACCTCCATGTCTACAAGACCACTTCCATTTGCCTGGACCCTGGTGCCTAGTTGACACACCAGGGAACCCGGTGCACCGACTTGGGTCACGGTGACCCCCACATGAGACCATGAGACCTCGTGTCTGAGCCTCAAGGTCTGTAGTTCAGTGGCTAGGGTCTCGAGTCTGGGTGTTGGGGACTCATGCCAGAGTATTTGGGTGCAGGTGCTGGTCACGGGTCAAGGATGATGGATTTTGAATTCGACGGTTGGGGTCCCGTGTTTAGGCTGCAGGGGTCCAGGCGATCTAAGGCATAAGGAGCTAAGTTTGGACCATGCGGGTCTCAAGTGGCCATCGTGGCGTTGGCTCGGGCACTAGGCTCCTAGGTATGTCAGTCTAGGAAGTATTAACACTCTCCAGGAGCTTTAGTATCGTGTCAGACATTTCGACATATGTCCAATACTCTTTGACATTTGGTCAACATGTATTGGAAAATTCGACACTTGGTTAACTCTCCTAACACTCTGACACGCGAGTCCATAATTCCACAATGCAAGTTCGGAATTTCAACACGTCATTCCAACAAGCATAGATCAATTTTAAAAAATTTGAATAAATGAATGATCAAAATTTATATATGTATCTAACCAAAAAAAAAAATTGCAAATCCTTACCAAAAAAATAAAATGCAAATATGTAAAAATAAAAAATAAAAAAAATAAAGGGGGAAAAGAGAAAAACCCAGTCTTCTCTTTTCTTTTGATTCTCACTTTCCATGATATATAATTCACTCCCAAGTTTGTTTTTTCTCTTATATTCTAACACGCTCTAGCACACAAGTTTGGAATGTGGATTGCTTGTTGTTTTGTTTTGTTTTTTTAATTTTATGAATTATTGGAATGGAGCTGAATTTAACAATGAATAATATTAACAAATGATGGATTAATGTTTTTAATGTAAATTCATTTTGAACTTTTTTATAATTTATCTATTTGTGAATTTGATAATTTATCACATATATATAAATATATATTGAATAGATAACGTCTGTGGCGTATCGGAATTCTGTATATTTTGATAAACGACGAGTCTATGTGTCATGTCACATGTCGCGTGTCAGTATTAATGCTACTTAGATGTCAGTTAGACACTTGGGCCTGGACACATGAGATGACCTTTTAGCAGTGAAGATCAAGTTGTATTCTGAAATATAATTTCTAATTTCTAAAGAAGATATGTCACTTTCTCAATTTAAGCATAAATATTCTATTAACTCATTTTCTTAAACATCCAAATACTGGAAAATGAAGAAGTTTTTTTTTTTTTTTTCATATAGTTAATTTTCCATGAAATAAACAAAATTAAGATAATGTATAACTAACTTTTACCTTTTCACTTTTGCTTAATCTTATTCTTATGGCTTACGCATGTAAACATTTTTTTTTTTTTAAAGTTCAAAACTCTTGGAACTTTGACAATATTCAAATGATAATACAAGGATTCACATATAATCTATTCATAATAATCTGAACTTTAAATAATATTCTAGGTTTTTGCAAGAATTTTTTACTTTCATCTAAGCGTAAACAAATAGGCAAATACAATGAAAATACTAAGCCTTAAGCATGCTCACACATTTCCTAAAAGTCAAAGGTATTTGTGTCACAGTGAGCAAATTTAGGATTTTTGGTGACGCAAAATTTTTTTATGATGTATTTATATCACAATGGGTATAGTTTATGGTTTTTTATGGCATTCCTTTCATAAGATATTAATAATTTCTATTTTAAATCAATTCACAATGGAATACCAATTGCAAATGTCATCCAATTTGTGTACCTAGCATTCAATTAGTCAATAGATAGTCTAGGTGTGCTACTATGATTCAAATCTAAAAATTATTCTAGAAGTCGCCAACAATCATGTCTTAAGTCAATTGGATATTTAAAATGGTAGGCATGAACATAGGGGTCAAATTCCACCACAATGTCAATTCTCCAATGTTCACCAAACACTGGAACATATTAAGCTCAATACCATCATTTGGAAAGATCGTCAAGAGGGAATTAAAGTCCAAATCCATCAACATATTCAATTAGATCTAGATTCACTGAAAAACTTAGACCAATGAATTATGGGTTAACTGAGATATATTAATTACTTCATACTATTTTTACACAACTCACAAGTGCATCTCAATAGATGTCATTTTTTCTTTCTTTTTTGTTATGAATTCACTCGTTTGAGCATCACATAGCGCATGATCACTCACTTAGGATCTTGTACCATCCGAGTTCGAGTTAATTTAGAATAGGCCACATGAGATCATGACATAATCAACACTAAATTAGCAAATTTAAAATCATGCTAATCATATCTTTGTAAAGAAAGGAAAAAATAATTAGTTCTTCTTCATTAACATAAATTAGAAGAGATGATTTATACTGTGATACGAAAGTACAACCGATTTGGACGTGAGACTACGAACTCGGCTCCGTAATGATTGTACTTGCGCTGAATTCTTGTAACCTGCTTGATACAAATGATAATCATTTAATCAAGGTCAACTTTCAAAATTGATCGACATTACTGTTTTTTTTTTTTTTTTTTAAGGAAAGGCACGTTGCGAGATTATGCATATATTAAACTCAAGCTCCGTGAGTTCAATATCTTCTAAGTAGTTTGAGTTCCTAAAACTTACAACAAGAGAAATCATCGGCCTTTACCTTATAAACTCATCCACCGGAGGAATCCCGGGTGTTGTGCAAGACGAGACTGGTGCGCTAATGGAAGGGTTTGTGAGATCGGCTCCGATTTCCTCTACTCTCCAAGCCGAAGCCCTAGCCCTTCTTCAGGCTCTCTCTCCCTCTCCTCGAGCTAGAAAAGAAAGAGATTGTACTTGAATCTGACTGCTTGGTCTTAATAGATTCAGCAAAGTGCGCAGATAGTTATATCCTTGGGGAGCAAGAGCACTTATTTTGGAGGCCTGCCGGCTTATTGGCCAGTTTGCAATTTAACTATAGTCCATTGCTCAGGAGAGTCCAATCGAGTAGCCAATTGGTTAGCTAAATCTCAAAGACAACATGTTTTACTTTTAAATTGGATAGCCCAACACTCGTGGGGTTTGCTTTGCTTTGGGTGTCTGAATTGGGGTTCTGCTGTTTAAACTCGTTTTGATTCAATAAAAACTACGTTCGACAGAAAGAGAAAGAAGGGTTTCTCCATGCCATGTCAAATGAAAAGCAGGTTTGGTAGCTACAGGTTATCAATTTTCCAATCTTTGCAAATGCTACTTTTCATCTTAGGTAAATAGTGTCTTCCCCAAAAAACGTTACTTTATCCTGGAAATCGCTAGAAATCTTGCCTGCCCAATCTAAAAACGACAATAAGATTAATGCATATCCACTCACCTTGTGGAACATAGCAATGTGGCTATTTGTTCTTCCTACGTATTGAAACGATTTCTAGACCCGTAAAAGTACATAGGAGGAGAAGCAGACGTTCTTGTCTCTTGTGGAGTCGACCAAAGCAAATCTACATCGCGCCGTACAAAAAAATTCACTGAACATTGTATCGCTTCAATCCGCCAAGGGGTACAAACATCGGACATTCTACTAATGAAAGACTGCATTTTTTAATCAGGGTCAAAAACGATGAAACTCATTGTTTTCCTCTCTTCTCGGAAACAAAATAATCTAATCATAAAGCGACGGTGAACATGCGCCAGCCAAACAAAATTGCATCGGACAAGTGAACGTCTGGACATATAGTAGGCATTAATTACTTCAGGACTGCATCTCTCCGCTCCACGGGATATAATAATTACTCTGGCACAAAGATTGTTCGAGATAAAGCCGTTCAATATCGTGTCATATTCTTCATAGTACTTCAATTTTGACTCCCCCGTCCCGTGGAAGCGTTTTCTGATGTTAGCCTTGCCAAAACTTCAAGCCTAAGACCCAGAGGTTGGCAAACCTGAAAAAAAGACATAAGCTCATACGAGTATAGACATATTATTTGACCAAATAAATCAGCCATTTCTCCATATGTTCATCCGTTCATTATCTGACTAATATCCCAGTTTCTCATGATCAAAATTTGCAGCAAAGACAACATTATCAGGTTGCACTAATTTATTGGGGGATTAGCATCAAAGGCCTGAGTTTAGAATCATCATACTATAATGTAGATGTCTTTGTTGGTATGGTACCATCTATGCTCCTACAGATGCTCACCTGGACTGCCCATTGACCTAGCAGAACTTGGATCATCCTCAGCAGTTTTTCTCGGGACCTGCACGTGCTTGGTAAGGCCTCCCTGTGAACCACATGAAAGCAGATTATTAGGCGCCAACAATGAAGCCCATTCATTTACTCGTGGGCCTTAATAACAAGAATTGCCGATTATGGCCAAGTAAAACGAGCTAGAATCATCCAAGCAAGGGTATAAAGTCAAGATCATTTCTCTATCTGAAGCATGGATAACAAACTAATTTTCTGTAAACAACCTTTTTAAGTTGTTTTTGGTTGAGTCCACTGTCATTTCATCAGGCCCAAGTGAATATACTTGAACACCTCCTAGTGACATCTCCAAGTAAAAATTTTCCTGTTCGTATCCCCCCATTTACGTATCCTATTGTGGGAGACAATACTCGCTGGTTTCTGCTGTGAAAATTCTTCTTCTCCAGACAGTGATGATCACTTTCACCATTTTTGGTATTATATAATTCAAGTCAAATACTATCTTCCAGCTTCTTATTGCCATCAATATTATATGTAGAGAATTCAGACCCCTTCATTAAATGCTATCTCTCAGCATTATAAAGCTGCCTTAGTTCACAGAAGGGAATATCATCACTGAATTTTTTGCTTTAAATTCTTCTTCTTCTTTTTTCCAAGGCTTTTTCGGGTTAGGGTATGGGAAGGAGGCAAAATAGAGGGAAGAAGATTGACCCTCATAGCAGTGGGTTCCACACACACATGCAAAGCTGACATACCGTACAATAATCTCATTTCATCCTCGCCAATCATGACAGGTTATCACAGTTTTATCCCAACAATTTATGTGATGTTGTACAACCTTAAATTTTCAGACTTATCAAAACCACAACATTATTATTTCGCATACTGTTTAGTATAAATGTGTTGCACTTTGCTCCAAATACAAATTGTGTGCCAATTTGACAATTAAGTTTAGTAAAAATGATAGAAAAAATAAATGCATGTGGTTTTTCTCACTACTAACTTCTAACAGTATGCCAAGCTACTAATGTCCAAACGAGAAAGATATGCAAGGAGTTTTCAGCTTTTAATGGCCATAAATACAGGTAGATGACTCATTTTCAAGAATGCAGTTTCCTCAATCACCCAAATTCTGGTATCTTGTTTATCTCCTACATCCTAGACAAGTTCAAATTGAGTTCTGGCATTTTACTACTTGGTCTTGAGTGAACAATCATAACCAAAGCCTGATTTTGGGAACTCTTTTTAAGTTCAGTTCAATTCATCTAGTTTGAAAACAGAACAATCAACTTACAGCTCCTTTATGGGTGTTCAGTCTCCGAAGTGATGGAGCCCGTGCAACTGATGATGCGGCTGCAGCTGCAGCCACTCGGATTCTGCCAAAAAGAGATGAGAGAGAGACAGCCATTGTCATTGTATAATGAATCAAATGGCATCACATAAACCAAACACACAGTATCTGATTCTTGCAATACCTTCTATGTACATCGACATATTCATCGGTTTCATCAACAATCTCTTCCTGCACTTGGTCAAGTAAATTCTTAAAATATAGTCATCAAAAAGAACATTATGCAGATGATTGATGAGGCAGTGAAGAAAACCTGAAGAAGTTCTTCAAATACATCTTCAAGAGTGATGATACCAATAACCTCCCCATCCTCAATATCTTCTGATAATTGAGGCAAGCCATTCACTGGCCTTGGAGCCTTCTCAATGTCAACAACAATATCAGCTTTTTCATTCTGTTTAACAAGCAAGGGAGTAGTCAACTGGGAATCTCCCACAGTGGCCTTCTTTTCTTCAAGTTTGTCCACATCCGGCATTGGTGGAAGATTCTTAGATTTCCCTTTGGCCTTCACTACAGCTGCCATATGACTGCTACCCTTTTGAAACTCATTCAGTATGTCATACAAGGGCATATCTGCTGGAACCCTGGGCAAACAATCCAGCTTAAACCTCATGCCATATTCTTATAATTGAAGGAATGGCTAATTAATATAAAATATCAATAAGCACACCGCGGAATTCTTCTGATCGACACTGCACTAACAGGGGTCTCTGTTTCTGGTCTAACCGTGAGAAGGCTTTTCACCTGAGAGAGAGAAAGAGAGCGAGGGACACAGTAGACAAGTCAGGGAACAGTGTTATTATAAAGACTAGAGATACAGTGAGCATTCTGATTTTGAGATATACCAGAAGAAGACCGATGATATTTCTGGGATTCCCAGAATAGACAGGAACTCGGCTATGACCCCGAGCAAGAATCTTTCCCATTGCTTCCCTAAACAATTATGCCATAAATGTCAGATCTGGTCTATATGTTCCTAAGGTTTTCTTAAATGGATCATGACCAGCTTGACAAAAATTATCCTCAAAGGTAGCCAGGTTATTGGATCGAAATTTCAAGATAAAAAGAAAAAAGAAAAAAAGGAAGAATGCATAAGCATAGCCATCTACAACAAATTTGATGTTTGTTAAACAAAGTTTAACTAAACACAAAGGAAGAATATGTCAGAGTCCGATAGCAAGTGTAACAACTAATGATCCAAGTCCACCCAAGAAATTTTATCTAAGCTTTTAATGCATCCGCTTTCTTTATTATCATAACATCTTCTCAATGAGATGTGACTTAGCAAATGATTTACTTATGTAGAGGTCTCTGAAAAATCGAGCAATAAGTTATAATTGATTCTATTATATTTGACCCCAGAAAGAATGAGTAGAGGAGAGCACAGACTAAAACGAATCTCTTGAGTAACTTAGTAACTTACCAGTCCAGTTTGGAATTAACATCCAAAGAAAAGGTAGATTCAATGGGTGTCATTGCCTCCTCTGCAGTCTGTCAAGAGGAAAACATAGCAATTGGTATAGCAATCTTCCTTCAATTATGCTATGTCTATTTTTATCAATCTAATTCAGACTATACAGAGAAATTTGGAAAATAACAATTTCTCTCACTGCAATGACCTAGAAATATCTCATTTAATAAGAGGAAACTTCTCCAGTGGAAAGTTCTGGACCGCATTTAGAAAGTGTTAAATTATCAGACAAAAAAGTAATAGTGCCATGGCGACCAGACTTATAATTGATAGGGAAATGACAATAAGTCGATGCTGACATCTTCTCAAAACTGAAAACATCATCTATCAGATTAGAAACTATGCAAACCAATTGTTGTTTATACTGAGGACTGGATCTTGGATACTAGCACTAATAGATAACTGACCAAAGCAAACACAAGTTCACACAACATTCCAAATTTGCAATAATCAATTAAATATCAGAAAGATGTTGCAATTTCTCCAATTTTAGCTGCTGTAGTACAGACAGAAACAAAGATATTCAGATGTAGTGGCTCCAAACCTTCTCAGTCAAATCTAGAGCTCCACTAATAATCGTGGTCTCATCATGTGTGAGTTCACCTCCTTTCCCAGCCTTCAGAAAACAGAAGTCATGAAAATGAATAAGAAACCATGAGAAAGATCAAAATGCAACTCCTTTCTTGAACCCATTTGCATGCAAGAATCTTATGGAACAGTGCAACATTTCATGTACCTCCTGACTGTGGATGGAGACAAGAGCTTTTAATTGAGCACGCCTAAATAATGCCTCATTATGACCCAACACCCAGTCCAGAACCTGAAAAGGAAAAGCAATGACTATGATTATAATTTACCATTTTAAAGGTAATTTACAGTACCTCCAACATCAAAATGGAAAATGAATGTACAGAACGTATGCCCATCCACACAATTCCATCTAAAAGAAGATTTTATTGAGAGTCATAGGTCCAAGGATTGACATTCTTGCTTATTGAAATGTGTACGGTCAAGGCAAACATCTGTCCGATGCAGTACAGGAAAAATGGATCTTGACGTAGACATCCGCGAAGATGATATATATGCACTAAACATGCTGCAAGAAAATACTTTGAAGCTACTGAGTTGCTTCAGTCTAAAAACCTAAGTCCGACGAGAAGTCATGTCTCAGTGCTTCACACTACAGTTTTCGTTTCTTTGTGCCTTTCCATGTCTTAGCATTTTAGCATCATGAGTGCTTTCACCATAAAACCATTGAGCAAATACCTGTAAATGAGGCAAGTTTAACAGTAACTTTGGGGCACTACTGAGAAATTAAGTAGGCCACCAGCTCACAAGTCAATCATCTCTCTATTTCTACAACATCCAATGAAAAGGATGTCAAAGGTCTCAGTTAGAAACCAGTTTTACTTGATCGTAGCAACAAAAATTGACATGCTTCAAAAGATGGAGAAGGAATGATGTCTAAAAAATTAGAACTACACAAACTAAGCATAAAATGAGAAATCACTTGCTCTAGTGCTTGGGGTGACTTCCTATCGGAAGCTGGTTTCGGACCTAACATCAACCACCAATTAGTCAGTCCATTATAAAAATCTAATTAATGATAAGGTTAGCACTAGGCTCTTTGTTAACTACCACAAAATACTAGTATCGTAGGTATTTGGTGAAATAGATAAAGACAGGTCTTTAGTAAATGCATATTTGAATTGCAATGACTTCTACTTTATAGAGATTTTCCACAACTCATGTAACAGATAAAATCCTCCCCTACCACAACTATCGCCCCATGGGCCACCACATACCCCATGTCACCTCCTCCAGTGTACTGCTCTTGCCATATACACTGCTGGCTAGTGGCAACCACAGTAATCACTGCTTACACCATCAGTCAACCACCAGCATGACCATTGCATGAGGTCATTTGTTCCTCTCATGCTGAATTTTACCATATTTATGTACAGTGGAGATCCATCAAAAAAGTATTAGACCTGCTTTTCTAAAAGTTAACATTTATAATTCCAACACTGTAACTTTACCATAGGTTTTAAAAAACAAGGACCTCACACTACCAGATTTGGGATTACAGCGATGGTCCAATGTATTGGACAATTGATTCAGTTCTGTCACACACAAGCTCTTTACATACGCACCTCCAGTAAGACTTATGCCAAGAGTGATTTCATAATGACAAACTCCAAAAGACAGTAACTACTTACTTTTCCAACAGGATATGCAATTGGATAGCAAATAATCATTAGAATCCGGACAAGCCACACAAAATTGGCACCAACAGCAAGTCCATATCGGGTACATATGGCTTGTGGAATGACCTTCAATATAAGATAAAACAAGAGGGTCAGATCCTTTTGAGCCAATCATGAAGAGATTAAGAAGAATGTTGATGGCAACACAAATTAGGGGAAACACGTACCTCTCCAAAGGCTAGCACGAATGTGACAGAAAGTATAATCGCAACATATTGATTGAAAAGCTTATCCAAGTATATGGGAAGGGCCTGCCGATGGCAAATTTCAAAAAACAAGGTTGTCAGAAGCAATTCCAACAATGAACTGACAGAAAATTTAGTGGCAAACGTATGCTAGCCCAAGCCTTTTAACCTAAGCCAATCATTGTCTGGCAACATGTAGGCCCGTGCTTTTCAAACCCAGATAAACACCAGAAGGCCCCCAAAGATACTAATGTGTACACAGTTCAAACGAACTGTCGATTGAGCAGCAGGGCAAGCACGGCCGTCTCCTTTGCTAAGCTAAGTGGAAATGTCAGTTTCAATTTACTTATCAGGGTCCCCAGATTCATAGCCATGCAAAATGAGGAAGCTGCCGACTGGGCCGAAACAACTGTCAGTTAAAGATAAATTTAAACGCGGGCTCTGCAAAATGATCCTCAATGCATTACCTCCATTGAAATAGCATTGCAAAGAAGCAGAGTCACGAGAAGCTGGTGCTGCTTCTGGACCACCGGCAAGATAGTAGCTGAAAATTTCAAAAGGAAAATCACAAAGTAAGCATAGAAAAAGAAAAAGAAAAAGAAAAAGGGAAGGAAATGGATCCGAATCCAGCGAATCAAACCCCGTATCTCCGCCGTCCTTACAAATTCCAGATCAAGAATCAAGAACCAACAAACCCAAGAACCCACACGCCCCCACACGAACACGCGAAACGAGCCACGACCCACCTGCTTGCTTCTTCTCGGCGTTGGTGCCGCTGCGCTGGAGGATCTCGAGATCGACGCGGCCGAGCGACATGAGGCCGAGGGTGAGGCCCGACATGATGCCGGCGAAGAGGACCAAGAAGCAGGAGAGCCCGGCGTAGACGAAGAACATGACCGACCCGAAGGCGATCTCGCTCCCGAGGGAGGTGCCGAGGTCTTCCCGGGTCACCATCCGGGTCACCATCAACGCATTGATCAGATGCATCTCTCCCCCTCCTCCCGCCTCCCCCTCCCTCTTCCGCCCTGATTCTCCGGCTGCTACCCACAAAATTCGACGTAAAACCGAAGTGGGTTTTTCCACTTCGACGACGACAGTGATGGCGACACGGTAGATTTCGCGGGGGCTTTGATGGGATTCAGGAGAGAGAGAGAGAGAGAGATTGAGATTCTTGGTGGTGGCGAGCTTGAGGCGCACGGGAAGAGTCAGAGAGAGAGAGAGAGAGAGAAAGTAGGGAACTGCGTACGACAATGCCTCGGGGATGGATGATGCGATGTACACGTGGCGGGATCTGGGCGCATCTCGTGGGGGAATTGTCGTTTGGTTCCGCGGTCTTGGTCGTTCTTGTCCGGGTTGAAGAGAGTACGCCGCTCGCGTTATTAAGAAGGTTGCCAAACTTGAGTCAAACGAATGATGTCGTTCTAAATTTTTAATTTATTTCATGTGGTCACTTAATTTTAGCACACCACTCACTTTACCAATGAACTTTTGATTTATATTTAATTTAATCATTCGACTATATTAATATATTTAATATTATCTTTGAATTTAAATAAATAAAATGATGATATGGATATTTTGACATAGTGTATTGAATATTTATTAAAATTTCATAATTACATTAAAAAAATCAAAAATTCAAGATTAAGTTAAAGTTGAGGAACCGCATTAAGTAAAATTAAAAATTTCAAGATATCATATCAAAATTCATAAACCAACTTTGTTGTTATCTATAAGTCATTTTCCTGTCCCATGTCATAATGCGAATCATCCTTATCCTATTCTCTTCTAACTTCCGAAAAGGTATATCAACTAGAGCGGGATGTCTCAATTTGTGATATGTTGATTATACTTGACGCGAGAATGATAATGTATCGAAAAACGGAAAACCTTCTTGAATGGATCCTAGTGCATTTTGGGCAGCACTTTTTTACAAGTTCCTTTTATGAAATAAAGCACGATCCTTAAGCATGAGGATTGCAGCGGATTCTCGGAAGATGATTGCCTAAGTCAACATAAATAGGGGTCATGAGAACGTCGGTGTTTTTTCTTTTTTTAAATGGAGGTAGGATAGAATCCGATGAGATATAAAAACATTACGATTAGTACGATATCCTATTTTTAATTGCATCTCTCCCCCTCCTCCCACCGCCCTAAGGATAGAGTCCGATGGGATATAAAAATATTACGATTAGGACGATATCCTATTTTTAATTGCATCTCTCCCCCACCTCCCGCCTCCCCCACTCTCTTCCGCCCCGGTTCTCCGGCTGCTACCTACAGAATTTGACGTAAAATCGAAGAGGGTCTTTCCAATTCGACGACGACATTGATGGCGACACTGCAGCATTCGACGTAAAATCGAAGTGGGTTTTTCCACTTCGACGACGACCGTGATGGCGACACGGTAGATTTTCGAAGGGGCATTGGTGGGATTCAGGAGAGAGAGAGATTGAGATTGAGATTGAGATTGAGATTCTGGGGGAGGCGTGATGCGGTGGCGGCGGCGGCGGCGGCGAGCTTGAGGCGCAGGGGAAGAGTCAAAGAGAGAGAGAGAGAGAGAGAAAGGAGGGTACTAGGTACGACAATGCCTCGGGGATGATGCGATGTACATGTGACTGGATCTGGGCGAATCTCGTGGGGGAACTGTTGTTTGGTTCCGCGGTCGCGGTCGTTCTTGACCGGGTTGAAGAGAGCACGCCACTCGCGTTATTAAGAAGAGACTATGGTGCGAAGATTGTGATATCGTTCTTGAATTTTTAATTTATTTCATGTGATCGTTGAATTTTAGTCCAATATATAATATGGTTCCTCGACTTTTAATTTATTCGATATGACTCGTGAATTTTTTGTGCATGTTTAATTTCGTTCTTGAATTATATGAATATATTCAATATTATCTTTGAATTTGAATCAATGAAATAATGATATTGGACATTTTGACATAATATATTGAACATTTATTAGAAGTTCATAGATTACATTAAACAAATCAAAAATTAAAAATTTTAAGGACGATATTGTATGTTAGGCCAAAATTTATGAGCTATTTATATAGTTATCTATATTGAAAATAAGAATCATTTTCTTGTCCCATGTCGTGATGCGGATCATCATTGCCTTATCCCATTCTCTTCTAACATCCAAAAGGGTTTATCAACTAGTGCACTCATTAGGTCTATTTTGGCGAGGGATGTCTCGATTTGTGATATGTTGGTCACACTTGACACGATAATGATAATGTATCGAAAACGGCAAACCTTCTTGAATGGATCTTAGCACATTTTGGGCAGCACTTTTTTACAAGTTCATTTTATGAAATAAAGTCCGATCCTTAAGCATGAGGATTGTAGTGGATTCTCGGAAGATGATTGCCTAACTCAACATAAATAGGGGTTGTGGTGTGAAAGTCCATGCTTTTTATTTTTATGGATGGAGATAGGATAGGATCTGATGGAATATAAGAATATTTCGGATACAACGATATCCTAATTTTAATTGAAAAACTATTGGACATTATATAGGACATCGCTCTAAATTGATTTACATTTTATAGTCAGCTAAAAATAGTGATCTATCAGTAGGATTATTTTGTTCTATTCGCCTTTTGTGCAAGAGACCAAACAGAATTGTAGGTGACATCGGCAAGTCAATCACCACATGAACTTTTTGAAACTCACCGCTTTTTTAAATTTAACTCAAGTTTGAAAACTTAGGATTTGTTTGGCAACGGATCTATTTCTCTATTTTTTTTTAGTTCTTTTATTCCCCGTAATAGATAAGGAACATAAATCTATTCGTGAGCGTTAGTTAATTTTTTTATTCTCCAGAATAGATTAGCTGCCAATGAAAAGATTTAGAATAGGAATAAGAAGTAAAAAAGATTTATAAAAGAAAAATATGTCTTTTCTCTCTTCTAAACTCAACGCCTCATCTGTTTCTCCTACTCTTCTTATTTCCTCTTCGTTTACACAACAAAACCACCCTTCCTCGCCGCAGGAAACCATCGCCGGTCCTCTCTCGGGCCACCCACGCCCCTAGCAACCCAACTCCATCTTCCTCCCTCCCTCCCTCCTTCCTTGCAGCAACACAAGCTCCGCCTCTTTCTTTCTTTCTGCAACTCAGCCAAACTCCTGTTTGCGGCTTGTCTTTGCTCGTCAACGTGCCTAGCCTGCCGACTCTCCATCAGAAACAGGGCGAGTCTCATTCCTCCTTTGTCGTGCGGGCTTGTCAGATGGCGAGATGCGGTGCCTGGCGAGCACCAATTGCCCCCACTATGCGCGGGTTGGAACACCCTCCCCCTAGCCCTCCCCAGAAGTTGGACTTTCTCCGTGCAATGCGGGGAAGGAGGACGTGATCCCCGTGCCCATACCTAGGGTTTTCGTGAGTGTGCCTTTTGTTCTCTTATCTCTCAAAGCTTTGGATTTTTCTCTGGCTTGTAATGTGTAATTCTTGTGTGAGAGGGTCTATTATCCTATAGGAATCAGCTCGAAACAATTGATCAGTAAAATCCTTACAAAAGTCCAATTTTATCGAAACAAGAATTTGTTAAGTCTATATTGACATCTTCGTAATTAGGTGAAAAAAATTGAAATATAAATTTTTAGGGTCGGATGAGATCATTTCTGCTATTTTTCTCTTTAGAGAATATATATTTTTTAAATAGTTATCAAACACATTTTTCTACTAAAAAACGCACCCTTAGAATTTGGATGCGCATATGGAAGGATTCGTGTCCTACAATAATCTTTTGATACCTCGAATTTTTGATTAAGCTATTGAACCATTCCTTGTAGAATTATAAATCAAACGTCACTTTACTGTTTTTAAAACAGAATGCGACATAAATCGCATATCAATAATTGATTAATAATATGAGTGAAGACACAACTTCATGTGTGTGTGCGCAAGTACTTGTGCGATGCATGGTAAGAGTTGAGAATCGTGTTAAAAAGAGAGAAATGTGATATTTTACACATTACAAAACGATAAATACAAGGCTCCTGAATATAGGGTGAGAATTGTGAATTTTATAGTTAACCTAATCCAAAATAGTTATCTTAATATAATCTCACACACCCTTTAAATTTAAGGTGACTTGAAAGAAGTCAATTGAAGTTTAGAGAAAAAAATTCAAAAAATGCCGAAATGTGTTCTTGTGAAGATATCAGCAATCTAGTTAGTAGATGAAGTAGAGATGAGTCGTAAAATGCCATTATACACATGATACCAAATGAATTGATTATCAATTTCTATATGTTTAGTGTGCTCATTAAAAATATCATTATATTCTATTTGAATAGCAATTTGGTTGTCGTAATGATTGATTATTCCGCTGTTATGATTCACTCACATATCTAATAAAAGCTATCACAGCCATAATAACTTTGATGTCATAACAACAAGAGCTCGATGTTTTGCTTCTATACCAGAGTGAGCAGCAGTGGTTTGTTTCTTGTCACGCCATGAGAATACTGAGCAACCCAAAAAGAAACAATAGTCATGGTGGAGTGACTATCTTAAGAGCCACCAACCTAGTTAGTATTGGAATAACATGTCATTTGCAAGGTAGAGTCAGCAAAAAGTGAAGGTCATGAAATAATATACCTAGAGGTGTCAAAATGGGTTATAGACCCATATCTAGACTCGTATTTTATCTATATGAGTTGTATAGGGATTAGAGACTTTTAAAGGCCAATTAGAACTTGGTCAAAAAAATGAATATTTTTTAAATAGGTCGAAAATGGGTTAGAACTTACAACCCATTTTCGACCCATAAAATATCAAGTGGCCCACTTAACACTTGATAGAACATAAGTGCAAGTGCAAGGGAGGTTGTCCATTTTCTTCATCTTTGTTGTGTCAGTGACCTAAAGTTTCCTCACCGCTCACCTCCAAGGATGTCTTGGGTGCTTGGGTGCATAGTGGTAGAGATGACGACGGGGAGACTGGCAACAACCATAGGAGAGCTCTACCTCACCAGGATTGGGCGAGCAGCGAGCTTGCTGGCCTCAGTGGTCAGCAGCAACGAAGCTCAAGCTTGCTTGGATCTAGCGAGCCACAGGCTTGCCCGTAGAGACTAAGCTTGAGCTTGCTTGGATATAACGAGTTGTGAGCTTACTGACTTTAGTTGAGCTCAGGTTTGTCGATTGCAACAAAGCTCGGACAAGTCACCGTCAGCAAAGGAAGATGGGGAAGAAGAAGAAAGAAGAAGAAAGAAAGAAAGAAAGAAAAATAATGAAAAAAAAAAAAAAAGAAAAAAAAAAAAAATTCTATTTTTAAATTCTTTTTTCAGCAGATAGAAATCCGTATACATACCAAAGAAGTACTTTTAAAGGAAGTTCAATGTTATCTAAATCGAACTTCCATCAATATCGAAATAGATATTTTAGACATTATGATGAGATTTTTGATTTGGTATATTGCAATTAAGAAGTGATGCATTCTCGCATCAAAGAAGTTTTGTTATAAAAAAAAATATTATTTTCATATCAATTATTAACTAATCAAAATTTTTCTTATCAAGAAATTTTCAAAAGTATTTCAATTTAAGGTTTTTCAAAAAATTTAAAATTTTATTTACTAATTTTTTATTGTTTAATTTATTTTTCTAATTTGATGTGAAGTTTTTATTTAAGTAACGGTCCTAACGGATATGTGAAGAGCTTAAAGTTGATTAAATGGGTAGGAGTAGGTTTTCTTGAATTGAGTTAAATATTACTATGTCTCGATAATATAAATCGGGTTGGATATGAGACAGGTGTAGGTTAGGTTGGGTATGGATCATCAAATTTACATTACATAAAAATGGGTCAAAATGAGTTAAATTGGTCAATATGGGTTGTACTATTTTTGACTCAACCCAAATTTGACCTGACCCACCTATTTGATGCCCCCAAATATATGTTTAGCGTAGCAAAGTATTTGAAAGACTATAGTAGAATGAGCAAAATGATTTAGTATAGGGCACAATAAGGCATAGGATTTGAAAGAAAAGTTCGATTTTTGGTATCAAATTTGGCATTGGTTTCAATAGGATTTATAATGACTTGTTCTTGAGTACTACTCAAGAAAGAAGATCAATGGCATACTTGGCTTGAGAAAAATAATAACTAGAGGAATTTGAAGTGACCTCCCAACCTAAAAAATAACTCAGTCAACCAAGACTCTTCATTTCAAATTATTTTTACTAAGGTTTTGTTTGAGTTTCAAAGTACTAGTATGATTATCTTTAGTATCAACAATGTCATCCACATTATCCTTGCCTAATACATTTTTATTTCTCAAACTCTCACCAAATTTGATTTTCATAGCACAATCGGGTAAACTTAGTTTGGACATTTATTTCTCTTCTCATGGTTAGATTCATGTGTAGGAGACTATTGGTCAAACACCTCTTTGAGCTTGTTTCCTTAATTATTCTCAATTCTTTCACTAGTTGTGTTGCCATAGCATTATCTTAAACTTGGCATTTTGAGTTAGATCATGCTTCTTCCTCTAGATTAAATTATTTGATTTCAAATTGTTATCTAGGTTTTGCTGAAAATAAACATTTTCATTGCCTACCTTATTAGTTGGTTATACATCATGCGTTCCCATTTGATCTTAGTGAACTTGTCTCTTGTGCTCCTTTTGATTAAATTTGGTCTTATACCAAGTTGAGAATCATGATGAAAAATGGAGAGAAATGTATTATTCTCTGCATTAAAAAATGAAGAATACAAGACTCCTATTTATAGGGTTAGAATACAATTATATTTAGTCCTCAATTTACTTCATGAAAAATGATCAATTAATAATTTTTTTTCTAAAAATGGTCACTTGTATTGCTTACAAAAATAAGTGAATAAAAAATATTTTCATCATCCAAGAAAATGTTTAGCCATAAATCATTATCGATAATGAAAATATTTTCTATTAACTAATTATTTTAAGCAATATAAGTGATCTTCTTCCAAAAAAATATTCAAATAATTCATTTTTCACAAAACACATGGAGTCTAAAGTACAATTAATGTAAATTAAAATTAACTTAACCCTAAATAGTAATCCTAGGATAGCCTAACATTAAACACATGAGATTTCATGATGCAAGTGATCCCATGCATGCGTGAGAACTAATAGACAACGCATGCCATTAATGTTCATGGCCTAATAAATTATTCTTCATTTGAAGTACATAACAGTCGTGCTATGCACGCTGCTTCTGTCCCTCGAGCTGGGAGCTCAAAACCTCACCTCTCTTGAATGGCATGGCAAGTGTATGATGATGACATGGCAAATAATTAAAGCAGGCCTGGCCTGCTTTTGTACAACACTAGGGCTGGGAAAATGGGCCCAGCCACACTGTACATGGGCCTGGGCAACTCATGCGCCCGGGCCCAAGTAATGATGTTTTCTTCCTTTTTTGCCTTTAGTCCATTTTTCATTGTCAAACTAATAAAAATATTTATTGCATAAGGTGGGGTTAATAATTCATGAATTGGTATAGCTTATGCGTGATCTCAAGCGTGGCCATGTTGCATTCATGCTATTTTTTGGTGCATTAAAAAGAAATTCAAACAATATTGACATCGGACAAAATGTGTATGCAAATATGAACAATCAACTTAAGCAATAAGAAAATTTTTTACGAACTAAAATGAAACTAAAATTTTACAAAAAGACACTCTGAAGTAAGAGGTTTGTATCAATGTGTCATTGCCTAAAAGAGTGCATAGTTACCATCTTGTGAATTAGTGAATAAGTGGCATAAATAAGTGGCATAAAATGGGCCTAACGCACATCATACAAGGCCTGGGCATCTAGTACGCCTGGGCCCAAGTGATGATGTTTTCTTCTTCTTTTTTCCCTTAGTTTCTCTTCCCTTACCCCCTAATTTTTTTTCTTTGGTTCATTTTTCATTGTTAAACTAATAAATTATTTATTGCATAAGGTGGGGTTAGTAATTCATAAATTGTTATAGCTTGTGCTCGATGTTGAGCATGGGCCTATTGCATTCATGTTTATTTTGTGTGTTAAAAAGAAATTTGAACAATATTGACATCCAACAAAATGTGTATATGAATGTGAATATTTAACTTGAGCAAAATGACAATTTTTTATAGAGTAAATCGAAACTAATATTTTACAGAAAGACATTGCAAAGTAAGAGGTTTATATCAGTGTGCCATTGCCTAAAGCAGTGCACAGTTATCATCTTTGTGGATTAGTGAATAAGTGGCATAAGTAAGTGGACTAAGTGGAGCTAAGGCTTGTGCAGGGTTATCATATTTTGAATTAGAAGATAAATGACGCCTATTTCTCTAACCGTTTTGATATTTTTGGTTGTGTTAAGAGTTTGATTAGGATAATAGATTTCAATAAAAGAATGACAGGATTGGAAGATTAAGGACATTTTGGGACACAGCAAATTCATTGCTTTCTGTAAATGAATTAAAAAAATAATAATAAGGATCTCCAATAGAAGGTTAAAATCATTGGCAATTCCTGAATTTTATCAAAATTTTCAATTAGGTTATTGAACTTCAGTTTTAATAACTCATGCATTTTTTAATTATTTTTTATTTTTTTTACCCTGTTTCTTTTCAACAATTGAAGCATGTTGACCCGAATTTGACCAATTTTCCCATAACAATTGAAGGCCCGTGAGCTTCTGAACCAACTTCCTAATTTAATTCTGGCCCACTGCAGTAGATAACTAATTGGGTAGCTAAGGCCCGACTAATTCTTTTGGATTGAATGAAATTTGCTTTCGACCAAAAAAAATTAAGGATGGAATTTACATCCGATATTATTTTATTATTATTATTATTATTATTTTATTATTATTATTATTATTATTTTTATTATTTTTTTTTTTTGGTGACCCAGGGAACCGCCGCATATGCATGGACAAATTTGGGAAGAAAGCGCGGGGGAAAGCGCGTAGGAAACCACCACCCACGTACCCTGAGTATGTCCGATATTATTTTTATCTTGTCATGATAAGTGAATTTTCTAATTGCGAAATAGTAAATATGTCTTTCATAAATAATGAAACTTACAAAACAGATCTAAAACTACAATTGGATTAAACTTTAGTACTTTTCGGCCCCTTTGTCTCCCTCGGAAAATTGAAGCACATGAAAAAACAAATCATCTCAAACAAAATCATAATTTACTTTTTCAATTTAAGAAATTGAGCATCGTTTTGATGAATATCTCTGTTCTTTTAAATTTATATATATATGTTGGCGGGTGTTGTTGGATGCGCTCATTAATAACAAAATTAAACTAAATGTTTAAGTTGATTTTGAATTGTTTTTTCTCTTATCTTTGTCGCTAGTAAAGGCAAGGATACGATCAAACCACGTGATAACCTCACAATTTGTTAGTAATAAATCATGCGATGACATGACAAATAACGTGGCAATTTGTGACGACATGACAATTTATGACGTCTAAATGCAAATTACAAAACGTGCTAAATAAATGATTTTTTTTAGTTGACCACCGTCACCTTTTTGAAGAAAACACCATAATTTTACTTCCAATTAATATATGAAAAATGCGATTATCCAATTATATAGATAATGTAATGACCCTAATTCCATTCCGAGGCTTAAAAGTGGCAAGGGTTATTTTTATGACATCCTAGGCATGTGGCCGATTTTCTTTTTATTCTTCGATTTAAGCATATGCGGAAGCATTACAACAATACCCAAACAACAATAAATAGCCAGGAAAACAACTATTTTTAAATGCACAATTACATTTACAAGCCATTATATAAGGGGCTGTTATGTTTATAACCACTAGGATAAACCTTAGATCTTCTAGTGAGGCTATAGCTCTTCTATGCCTACAATTTGGGAAAAAAATAATGGGATAAATCATGGACTCAGTAAGTAAAACCTCTAATTCTTTATTGGGAGGATATTTCATCATTAAAATCTAGCAAGTGCAGCACTCGTAATATAATGTCGATGGTAGATCGATAGTAAATTCATTACTACAGCTCGACTATATGCAAATGTTTATCACAACATTCTTCAATGCATGCTTACTTTCAGTTTGTCAATGAACACATTAACATATCATATTTATGCATATACCAACACATATAAAAGATTCATTGAACTTTGTCCTAGCTTGATCAGGCCCTCTCAGCTCAACCAAAGCTTCTAGCTTCATGCTAGCCTTCCTGGTTCGATTAGGGCATCTCGACTGGACCGAGGCTTTTCGAGACTAGCTTCCCAAGGCTTCCGTGCTTAAACTTAGGCATCCCGTTAGTGTGGGGGCATTTGATGCTTATTAACGAGGCATCTTGTTGACATAGGGGCATTGTTGCCACCTGAGATGGTAACGGTTCTTACCTTTCATTAGGTTATCACATGTGGTGCATCACATAAGCCGGTTTTTCATCTTTTATCTTAACTGATGTATGAAAAGCCTAAGGGCATGCTCATTCAAAAGAGTGTGCCATGGCTCTTAACATTGTACAATATGATATATCGGGCACGATTCTTAATTCGTGGCTTGAACCACACGCCTAGGCCAATTCTCGTACCAAGGAAGACTTGGAACTGGCACGTCTTGATAACAATCCAATATCTCGCAACTTTGGGCAATTCCCGCATTGAACAAGACTAGGAATCAGCATGCCTCAATGCCGATCTAAGGCTTTACGGCTTAAACTATCACAAGTTGATGTCGATTTCGAACCAAGTGAACCTCGACCTCATCTCGGGATGTGTATGCATTCAAGCATGCACACGTGAGAAAACCATACAAAAGAACATTATAATATACACACAGCTTATATAGGTGAGCGAGCACCCACTAAATTCAACAATGTAGGCTATTGCTTTAGCCAAGAGTTAGAGATTCTACTTACAACTTTCTAAGCTAATCATCTTGAAACAGTGGCGACAACGGCAAGGGTGGTGGCAAGGATGCTTAGGAGAGAGGAGGCCGAATTTTGAGAGGAAGAGAGAAGGGTGGTCAGTGGTGGAAGGAAAGGAGAGAAGGACGGGCTTTGGTGAGGTTGGTTGGGGATGGAGGGTTCCACCCCTATTTATAGGGCTTCCCTCAAGAATGGTTCAAAAGGGCATTTAATGCGTTCACATGTGTTTGCACTTAGGCCATAACTTATTATATGCGTTCGCACATGTTCGTATTTAGCCCTCAACTCATTAAATGCGTTTGCATGCGTTTATACTTGTCTTCCCCCTTAATAGGCGCCCTAAATCTTCTAATAAACCTCAATTATTTGCCTAAAAAAAGCTTAGTCAAGAAGCATTTAAGAGGGTCTTACTTGGTCACCAAGCCTTAAAGTAGGGTATGACTATAGCTAAATTGTGACATCCTAGATTTTCACTGTTGTTTTCTATTGAATAAGTTGGGCATTTCATCGACGCGCTTATAGAGCTGTTCTCATAGCTGATCACTCTTGAGATAACTAGACTATCTGGGGAACTCAAAATGAAATTTTATTACAATAAACTTGAGAATTCGACTAGGGATCGGTTACTCGATCGTGCTCATCTGCCGAGATCATTACGGCACTGATATAAATTGATTAGAGATAAGAGCTAGGTCTGTTTGATAGAAATATGTGGCTAATCGTGGGCGACACCACTAAATTGGAAAATTCTCGTCAACCGACCCTAAACTGATTCTTCTATCGTTTTGGTACCCTGTGTCCGTATTTGAATCATCGAGATTTTCACAACAATCGAGAGTCACCAATGTGCCGAGTGGGTTCATAGTGGCTTGAAGAAAATCGATCATAGGTCATTTGCATTAAAAATTTCTGAAAACTACTCGGTAGCCTAGGTCACGCTAAAAACGCGCCGATTAGAAATTAACTGCAAATTCACATCCGATTTCAAAAATTGAAGATTCTGTCATGTCGCAATAAATTCTAGGAACGTCAACTTAGTTTCAGAATATTTTTCTGACAACCGAGACTTTTTGGGAAAAAGTCGGTTTATGATCATTTTTGGTGCAGAAAAGGCTGGGATTGTTACCATCGCCTTCAACGGCGTTGTTGGCTCGGGCTCTCCCCCTCACAAAGGGGAGAAGTTCGAATCCCAGAGGCGTCGTTAAAGATTCTTACTTGGAGTACTATGGTGGTGGGTCCTGCAGTCGCTTCCTTAGGGTTTGCTCGTCGGCTGTCGGCTTGCGAAGTTCCCTAGGTTACCATAAAAAAAAAGGCTGAGATTGTTTTTGATCGCAAATTTGGGAAGCATGATGGATATATGGGTGATGAAAAATATCGATTTAATCGATGGTGGGTCAATTGAATTTATTGAGGCTGATTCGTGACAAAACAAACACGAACGAGTATCCAATTGAAGCCGTTTACTATGAAATTCGTATGCCCCCTCTTCCTATGCTCTTTGGACCATTTCAAGGTTGTGTAATGAAGGTCTTGGTGGCCAAATGACAGCCATGGATCTTGGCTTGGAGGGCAAGCTCAACGGGGGACAAAAAGGTGGGAAAAAAATTGGCATGTGGCCCCTCCATCTCTCTCTCTCCCTCATCCTCTCTCCATTGCCGTCCACCCCTCCTTCTCTCCCTCCATTTGTGCGAAACCAGCAGACCAAGGAAGAGGAAAGTAGTCGTCGCCGCCTTGACGCCACCACTAGTCGCGCCACCGCCGGTTGTTGCTTTGCCTCCACCCGCGCCTAGTTGCGCGCACTGCCTACCCCTCTTTGCCCAACCGTGCCGTCCAACAACTCCTCCCACCGTTTCAGCCCCTATTCAGCCACTGCAAGTGGTTGAGGAAGCCTCTTAAGCCACCGGTTTGGACCCGAAACCACCCTGAAGTCTTCCCTTGAGCCTTGCCACGCCAACCTAGTTGTTTTCCTTATGTTTTGCAGCCATTTCCAGCAAGTCAGAAAGTGGGTCTCGCAGTCACTTTTGAGCCGGTTTTGAGGTGCTTGTGGGCCGTGGAGCTTAGGCTCGCTTTCAAGTAAAATGTCCCCTAAGACGTTCCCGACGTTTCAATTCGAGCGGATTGTTAAACGGGTTAGTTTTGTTCACTAATTCCTCATTAGTATGCTAATGATGCTTAGGGATTGATTAGATTTAATTAAGTGCAATTAGGTGGATAGATGAGATTTGAGTAATTAAATTAGAGACTTATTAATGCATGTTAGGCAAATGGTTAAAATAGTTAGCAAGTAGACATACTCTATTATTTATTGAATGCGTCTCGGTAATTTTCCGGGCTCATCTTGACTTCCAATTAGGCATTACGGGCCTAAATTGAATTTATTGTATTTATTTAATAATTTTTATAATTAATTAATTAATTATTTATTGTCCAAAAATTAGATCGGGATGGTCGATGATCGAAATTTTATGCTGATTATCGTGATGTAGTCTGTTTAAATTATTGAGTGCTAGATTGTGCTGAATTGATTTATTAATGATTTTATGATTATTTTCCTAAATTAATTAATTTTGAATAATTAATTGGAAAATTACCTAGCGTCGGTTGATAGCGCCAAAAATGTTTTGGTGGACTATAGAAAATGGTGAGATTTGTGGAAAGAAATTTTTTATATTTTGGCTAAGGTCAATTGTGTACAACACACGACATTTTATCGGAAATGATAAAAATGGTAATTTGATTATTTGCTTGGAATGGCATGTATACCGGCTCGATGACTCTACATATCATCTTAAGACAGTATGGCACTATATATTGGCTCGATGACTCTACTGATCATTTTGAGACAGGACGATATTATATACCGGCTCGGTGATTCCACAGATTATCTTAAGACAATACAATATGATATATTGGCTCGATAATACTACAACTCGTCTTGAGACAGTTATGTATGATATTGATATACCGGCTGGATGACTCTCTTTGTCATCTCGAGACAGGACGGTATGATTTGCCAACTCGATGACTCTATATGTCATATGGAGATAGGATAATATACTATCTATCTATCACCAAGGGTGAGTAGTCTTGGATGTTGATTAGACTTATAAATAGTATAGAATGGGCTAACCGAGAAATGGTAGTGATGATATGTAATCGACTAGGTCGATTGATCGATAGTTTGATCGCAATTAATTGAGTGGTGTGATGCAATGTGTTCGTGTATATTATATATATATATTGACTTGCATGAAGGAACTAAGGCTAAGGTAAGTCTTCTTACTCGTGTTGTGCTTAAGCAGCTTTAAGGTGTATTGGCTTCCTAATTGGGTCTTAGGGGGTAGAACTTGCTGAGACATAGTCTCATCCCGGTTGTGGGATAACATTTCAGGATCCTAATGAGGAATCTAAGGAGAAAGAACTTGAAGAGGAGGACCCTGATGAGGAACCGGAGGAGTCCGAGGAGGGTCCTGAGGATGAGGCGGAGTATGACCCGGATGAGGACTGAGACCTCACCCCATTTTGCAAACTCTGAGTGTGAAGTGTTATGAGATAGATCGGACTCTTGTTAGTAGTATTGTAATATATACTATGAGGCTTGCCTTGTATAAAGTGTGATTGTGGTTTTTCAAATGAGAAAAAAATATAGTCCACTTTTCTATCCCATTGTTTTATTGTCTTGAGATTTTTATCTGCTTTCACATGCGTATTAAAATAAAAGGGTTGGCGATGCGTCCTGAGACGTTGCTATAAATCGACCAAGGTGAGAGATTGCATGCTCGAGGATCGGGGCGTGACATAAATAGCTTGTGGCACCTCAATGTGGCAATTAAGAACTAGATTCCAAGCATGGGGCGTGACTCTCTCATTCAACGGTGAAAAAACAGTTTCAATCAATTTTCAAGGTCGATGTCATTCCCTTAATAGACGGACTCAAAAAATATGTAATTTTAATATGTTGTAGCGAATATCTTAAATAACATTTTTTTATTATAAGAAAGCCAAGTCCAATCCACACCGTTGAAAGGCCAGCAAATCACCAAACACAACCCAACAATTTGCCCGTCGAGCAGATCAATGACCGCAAAAAAAAGACCCATTTCAAGATCCAAATATTTACAAAACTCTATGAAATTTTTATATATCATAGGCATAGATGTCCTTTAAAAATTTTGTTTAGGAAGTATGCCCAAATTTGAAAGAATTTTTTTTTTTATTTATAAAAATTCAAGAAGACAACTTAGTCACTGTTTTTGCTACATGGGGTAGGATCCAAATGGTAAATGATTAGGCTTTCATCCCCATCATTTGACCTAAAAAAAAAATGAAATTTAGGTGTATTGTATATCAAGATGTGTTGAACAACTTTCATGAAGAAAGTTTCTTCAAATTTGAACCATAAAAAGCTCAATAAAATTGGAAAATAGTGAAGATCTAGTAGTTTCGAAAATCAAAAATGGCATATCTAATTGGAGAGATGTGACGCCCTAGTTGGTCATAAGTCAAGAATCATTAATAGTTAGATAATCTTATCTTCCAAGTTTCCAACTAGGTTCTAAGCTAGCTTAGGCACCTCATCCTAGTCATTGAATAACTAAATTCCTAAAGAAATAAATGTAAGCTTATTTTTTAAGTTCAAAATTTAGACTTGACTTTGCTTCTCTCTCTTTCCCTTGGGCATGTAGTCCTTTCTTGTAGGCTCCAAAGTCTACATTTCACACTTAGTCATTAGGGTAAGCTTAGGCTATAGGGGCATCTTTTTCCATACTTCATTTAATACGTTCACTCTTATTCTTTCAAGAAACTTTGACTAGTCTCATGCCTAGGTGTCTCCTTCATTAATGGTTCCAACTCCAAATTTAATCTTATCTTCCAAGATAAAACCTCAAAGTGCCAAGTGTCCGCGCTCCTTAAACTATTACATGACGGAAGTTTAAATGTAACTTGGAAAAATATCTAAGTTTGTGAAGGCATTGTCATTGGACAGGGACTGATCGAGTTCGACCATGATCGACCACCTTATTTGGCCCAATGTTCATGCTTAAGCTATGCCCAAACGGAGCTAAACGCAATCGGGCTCAATTGACTAAACTAAACTTGAGCTCCTTTTACCGAGAAAAAGGGGTTGTAGTTGGATTTACTAGCTAGGTTCTGGCCTAGGCCTAATTGGTCAGTCCTTCGACCATTTCTTGGGTTAGTCCGTGGATCAATTCTTCATGACCAGTCCTGTGGTCAATTCCTAGACCAACCAACTAGTCCTATAACCAATCTTGTGACTAGTCCAAGGTCTTGCATCATAAATGCTGGTTAGTTTGAAATTGAATCACGTTGAGTTTTTTTTTTTCAATTCATGGCCGATTATTGATTATCATATAATTGTGTGGGATCGATTGATTCGTCTCAACTCATGGTCATATTGGATCGATTCATTGTCATTTATGACCAGCACAACGACCGAGCCATGACTGGGCGGAATTGAGCCATGACTGTTAGTTGGTCCATGATGGTACGTGATCATCGCACAGCCAATCCTTGTGGTCGAATAACCATCCCATGGTTGAACACTCCATATCTGGACCCTCGGCTGCCAAGTCCCAATTGGGCCAATTTAACTTATGACCGGCCTTTATGTTGGCTTATGGACTAGTTCCGTCATTGGCATACTAGTCATTGGTGTTACACCTTGAATCTCGAGCGCGCGCACATCTCTCAGCGGTCGGCTAAAATTGTGACGTTCTCAGGATGTGTTACCGACTCATTCTTTTTTTTTTTTTTTTTGTATGCACATGCTGAAGCAAATTAAACATATATCTTGACAATCATCAAACACGTGATAAAAAAGTAGGACAACCAACTTGTACAAAACACACTTTATATATACACAAGCCAAGTCAATCCTACAAGTTTGTACACACTAGTCTGACTCCAAAAGAAAGTACTAAGCCACCTATGCTCCAGACCCTTTAGCCTCGGGCTCTGGGTTCTCTAAACTAGGAACCTGAAAATATTTAAATCAAGATGGGGGTGAGACAAAATCTCAGCGAGTCAACACCCTAAATCCCGATTAGGACGATAATTCACTTGGAGGTGTCCTAAACATGCACCACATAGGACTTACATTGCCTCAACACCTCTCTGCACGTTAGTACATCACATATCTCATATCAACATAGCAAACACATTTCACAACTGGAACACATCAACTTATATATCGACCAATCATAGGGGCCCCGATTATAAGGTAAAATCATTATGACACGTCAAATTACATGCCACACAATTTTACCCTATAATAAGGCGCAACCATCTTAACACTCATGCGTGTTCTAGTTATTACGACCCAACGGCCACGACACCCCACTGAGGAGCTTCGTTCTGAATTCTATTCGTGAACGGCATCATCTAGTATCCTCAGCTTCGTTCCAGAACCCCTCGTGAACGGCAACATCCATCATCCTCCACCTAGACGGTACCCCACTGAGGAGCTTCGTGCCAAATTCTATTTGCGAATGGCATCATCTAGCATCCTTTGCCTAGACGGTACCCCACTGAGGAGCTTTGTTCTGGAAGCCCTCTGCGAACAACAACAGGATGGATCCACTTAGTGATTACACGCACATCCATACTTGACCAAGAACACTTTGCTTTGCATTCAAATACTTCAATTTCAAATAATGGACTTGACCAATTTTTTCGTGTTAAAAATACCCGGTAAAATAATTGTATGTGGTCACACAGTCAAATCGAGCCATAAAACGTGATACTCTCCCATTTAAAAATTCGACGATTTTATATAGTACATAAAATATTTTTTGTTGGCGTCAAAAACCGACACTTGGTATTTTTCTATTTAAATACCATAAATCATGTTTTGTAATAATAATCGACAATTATCACCAAGCACTCAATTGCACAAATGAACAATCAATTTCACATATAAATGCAACCACGAGAATCAGCATAAAATTTTGAGAAACGGCTAATCCGTCACAATTTATGCTGATTATAATTAATTAAATAAGTTGTGTTTTGTGGCACCCCTCGAAGGCCCTTGAACCGTTTGGGTCGCCACTGTTCGCTTACCTTTCACTTGACCTGATAATATATCACTCTGATACCAAAGAGTTATAATAAGTCTATAAGTCCTGGGTGTATATATATATATTTCCATAGGTCCCTACGCAGAAATATGGCGGAAACACATCCATCAACTCCCTTCCCTATATTCAGAAAATGATGCACACCTACTAAACATTTTTAGGTAAAAACCGAACACTTTTATTTACTTAAACCAAATGGACATCATTCATCGGTACATCAAAATGCCATAGTCTTCTATACTCCGCTATACTTCAAAAGATAACCGACATCTCCTCCAACAATCGTATACTTAAAGTCCACGATCAGTGTTGGCATCCAAAAGTTCCTTCCTTTGCTATCCTCCTCCTTGCGGTTATATCCAACTACTTGATCCATCTACCAATGGCGGTGGTAGCAGAGGTATCTTATCTAGTCTGAAATGTTAGTCTCCAAACGAGGTGAGTACAACCACTCAGCAGTAAAGATCCACCAAACTACACAATGCATCATACAGAACAATCAAGGTATCATGAATAAAATACATATCATTCATGCATTCGAGCATACCTCACCTTACAGCCATGCATATATCACCATACAACTTACATATACCACAATGCACTTGAACTCATATTATCAAGCAGCCATGCATATATCACCATACAATGTGCATATACCACCATGCACTTGTACTTATATTATTGAGCAGCCATGTGTATATCACCATACAACGTGCATATACCACAATGCACTAGTACTTATATCATCGAGCAGCCATGCATATATCACCATACAACGTGCATATACCACAATGCACTTGTACTTATATCATCAAGCAGCCATGCATATATCACCATACAACATGCATATACCACCATGCACTGTACTCATATCATTAAGCAGCCATACATATACCACCATGCAATGTGCATATACCACCATGCATTTCATGCTTGCATTCCCATGAGGTTCATCCCATGCCATATGCACACATCCATGCGCATGATTCAATTCTCGATTTGTATATTTCAATTAGATCACATCATTTTTCTTCCTAGGGACCAATGTTTGCATCCCACAATTTATCGCTCGCATCTAACTTGGCACCGCGATGGCCTCCGGCACACACCTCCGGGCATCTCGTATCCCAATTAGCATCATGAGGAATCCCCCTGGCACACACCTCTAGGGCTTCCGGCACACACACTCCGGGCATCCCGCACCCACACTCCGGGCATCCCAACACTCCCGGGGCATCGTCGGCTCACACCTTTGACGTTCTTGTTATTATCACAATATATAATCTCATATATGTCTCATTTTCATCATGGCATTTGATACAACAATATCAAAGATCTAAATCATCTTTTGACGTCACATGATATGCAAAACATCACCATATATGCAGCATATATAACCACTCAAGATATCATATTTCGTAGGGCAGTCCATTTATTCTTGAAAATATAGCAAATTTCGGATAAAGAAAAATGCACTTCTTTAATAAAATTTATGGAAAAATTAGTAAAAATCTCAATAAATTCTGAAAATTTAACATAATGTAAAAAAGATCCAGAGGAAGATATTTCATGAAGAACACTATGTCAAGAAAGTTTCACATTAATTACATAAATCCATATATCACAGCAAAAGAAATTCCAGTACTACTTTTGCACAGTTTCGGAAATAATTTCGATTAAATTCTTAAATGAACTCCAAAAATTCTTATATTTTAATATGTTATAATATAGACATAGAGGTAAAATTCTCATGAAGAAATATAAATTTAAATCCTTCTGGATTAAAAGATATAATTTTTATAACTCTTTCTATCTCTCAGTTCACTGTCCAGATTTATCATTTTCAAAGAAAATCGTTTTTGCCAATCATTACTTGTTTGTTTATTCTCAAATTTTAATATGTTTGTCCTCAAGATGTCATATACAACTCCCATCAAGGACACGAGATCAAATTCGTACTAGATAATTGCACGAAATTTACAGAATCACAGTAGATCATCATAACAGTTTTCAAATCTAGTTTTATCAAAGAAAAATGGTTTCATCAACATATAATTGTCCGTTTTCTTTCAAATTTTGATATGTTATTTTCCACAAAGTCCTTTACAACTTTCATCAAGAAGTCGAAGTCATATTCCAATTAGAACATCACATGCAACTCACGAAATCATCAAAGGTTGACATAACAGTTTCCAGATCTAGTTTCTTCAAAGGAAAATCATTTCACCAACCAATACTTGTCCATTTCCTATAAGATTTTTATATGTTACTCTAAAATAAGTCCTTTACAACTGTCATCAAGAAGTATAAGTCAGATTCTTACTAGAACATCGCATGAAACTCACGACATCATCAAAGGTCGACATAACAGTTTCCAGATCTAGTTTGTTCAAAGGAAAATAATTTCACCAATCAATACTTGTCCATTTACTCTCAAATTTTGATATGTTACTCTTCAAGAAGTCCTTTACAACTTTCATCAAGAAGTTGATAGTCAGATTCCAACTAGAACATCGCATGCAACTCACAAAATCACCAAAGGTCGGACTGTTTTTCCCAGAAACAGAATACTAGGCTAGAACACAACTTTGAAATTTCACACTTCATCCACATCCGAGATTCACCATTCATCGCACACCAAACACAACAAGAAAATGGTAGATCAATGGACTCTACTTGCCTTTAATCCAAGCAAAACACAGCAAGCAAATGGCAGCTTGACGGTGGCGACGAACCTCCTCCTTCTTCCTCACATGCTCGCTCTCCCTCTCTCGATTTCACTCTCTCTCTCTCAATCTGCCCACTCTCCCTCTCTTTCTTTCCCCTTCATCATTTGAAATAATTAACCTTACATGCATGACACTTGGCTCTAAGGGAATAATGCTTGGCAAGCTCCTTTTGCCACTTGTGGATTTTCATGCAAAGAAGATGGGCCTCATTTGGCTGGGCTTGGGCCAGCCTTAGTCGACTACTTCTTGGGCTCCTTGGGCTGGGCCTCTTGGCCCACTTTGGGTCCAACACTTTTGAGTCTAAAGTCCAACTTTTAAATGGCCCAAAACAATACTAAATAAGCCAATAATTGCTCTTAACAATTTACTTTAATCCCTACTTAATTCCATAATCTCAAATACTCACATGGCCATAAAATTTTGTAATATAAATCAATAAAAGTCCAACTTATAAAGTACATGGCCAAGAATAAAACTTTTCTATCAATTTATCATTTAATACAAATCCTTAATCACTCATGGATATATGATATATTTCCAACCAAATAATTGTCCGTTAAAATGCTCGGTCTTAATCTATTACAATTTTTCGGTCTAGTGGCCACAACATACTTCAACGACACAACCATTCACTTTTCCATAGGTCGTAATGCCTCTAGAAATTGCCATCAAATTTTGGGATGTCACATGTTTAATTAAAATGAACTACTTGATTAACCTAACCTGGTAGGCGCATCATCAATCAAGCCAACTCTTAGCTTCCAACATGTAGCCAAGAACCCCCAAAACCCCCTTTTTAAAATTCACTTGGCACCCGTTTTTTTTTTTTTTTTTTTTTTTTTCGTTCAAACTCTCCAAAATAAATTTGCACAAGGTCTCGTATTTGAAATTAACCCGCCAAACTTTGCACGCATCTCGTATAAAAAAACTCATTGTTTTATTGAGCCCATAAAACTCGGTGTCCAAACCTGGCACTATATTTATTTTCTAATTTCTTTTCTAACCATTCTCTTTTGAAAACCAACCTTAGTAACCCTTTTTTTTCTTTATTCCAAACGTTTAGAAATAAATTCGTAGGTGCTCACATACTCAAAATTAATCCGTCAAACTTTTCACGCACCTAGTTTAAAATCTCATTGTTTTATTGAGCAAATAAATTTTGGTGTCCAGACCCAACATCTCATTTGTTTTCTATTTAATAGTCCAAAATGTCATGTTTTGCAATAATAATAAACAACTAACAAAGAGCAATCCATCTCATGATCTCACACATAATTTCTCAACATGCCACAAGTTCACCACATCACTAAATACACCTTATTTAGTAAGCATAATATCAAGAACAACCACAAAATCATAACCGGTCCTAATTGACATAAATCGGGCCACTCGCGCGTCTCCAATTTTAAATCGAAAAACATAATTAAACAAGCTCATAAAATTTTCAAATTTGAATATATTATAAAAGACATATAAAAGAACATTTTTCATGAAGACACCTTAACACATATCTTTCTAGATTAAGAGCAGTAATTTGCTCAAACCATTGCAAAAACTGTGACCGTGTCCAGAAAGTCTGTTTTCAAAAATCAGTTTGGCTCGAAATTCAACACATGCTCATTTGATTTGAAATTTTAGTATGTTAAACTACAAGATGTGATAAACAATTTTTGTGAAAAAACCATTTTAAAAATTGAACTCTAAGAGTTAATAAAAATCCTTACAACACCAAAAAGTCACAAGTTCCAATATAATCTGAGATTCTATTTTATTTTTAATAAAGTTGGAATCTCATTCTTTTAAATCCCTAAAATCTTGGGAAAATTATATGTCATAGCTAAAAATATCTAAAATATTTCTCAAGAAGAAAGCAATTTCAAATATCATAGTATATTTTTCCCCACAAAAATGGCAAACAGTGAGGGTTCTGTAAACCGAATCTAAAATTAAGCTAATCCACTTAGTATTAATCTAATCGAGCTAATTAACACTAATATAACTAAGCTAATTAATACTAATCTAATTAGTGAGAAAACGGGTTCACGTCGATGGCGGCGAGATCCCATAACTACCAAGTCTCCAACGGAGGCTTAGACCGTGCTGAAAATGGCCCTAAGGTTCATGGCCAAGTTGGCTTTAGCTTTGGTTCTGGAGCTGAGTTACTGGCCGTTGTTCAGCTCGGCTTAGTGGGCTGGTTTCGGTGGTTGCGGTTTGTTGGAGTTGCGTTGGACAGAGGGGTTGTGACCGTGTTGGCGTTAGTGGGGGCTGAGGTTGAAGGGGAGGGTTGTTGCTAGAGTTGGCGTGGAAGATGGTGGTGTTGTGCGATTGTTGGTGGGTGGGGATGGCACTGATATGGGCTTGATGGGGGAGGAAGGTGGAGTTATGGGTTGGTAGTGGATGATGGTGATGATGATGATGGGGGATGGGGTGATGAAGAGGAGAGGTGGTCTTGTCGGTGATGGTGAAATGAAGGGGAATGGGAAGAAAATGGGAAAGGCAGAAACGTGGGGCTGAACAAGCGTGGGGGTGAGGGAGGGAAAGAAAAGGAAGACAAAGGAAGAAGTGGGCGGCAAATAAGGGGGAAAGAAACGTGCACAAGAAAGAAAGAGAGAGGGAGAGAGAGATAGAGAGAGAGAGAGAGAGAGAGAAGAAAGGGAAGAAAAGTCAAAACAAATATCCTAAACACTCATTAGAAAGCCTCACAAGTCTTCATCTCCATCTTCTTTGTTCCCAAAGTCTTGTGCCAAATAGTCAAGGGCCCCTCCAACCAAATTTTAGCTTCAACAAAATAATCCATTTTGGTGTAGAAAAATAAGCCCATCTTCAACCATCCGAATTCTTTAATTCCTTTATGCTGAAAACCAATTTTTCCACAAAATTCCGGGCTTGACAAAATTTTTTCTGAAAGATGAGACGACGTCCTATAATTGAATCATGACATGCTCGAATGTTCAATTCTCGAAACCAAATTCAATTTCGTGGTTAAAATCGACCGAATGCGATTTTAGTGCGACCCAACCTATCGAGTAGTTTTTAGGGATTTTATCACGTTTAACCCGTGGTCGATAATATTCGATCCACGTTTGTACATCTTCGACTTGTCAACAACTCTCGGTTGTCGTAAAAATCTCAAGATTTCAATTACGGGTACCGGGTACAGGATCAATAGAAAATTGGGTTAGTGCCGTTAGACGCGAATTTTGCAACCATATGAAATCACCCGCAATTCAATTACATAATTCCATCTAATCACTAATTGATTATAACGACATCGTATTGACCATTGCCGATTATTACGATCAAGTAGTCGATTTCTGATTAAATTCTCAAGTCTGTTGCATTTATATCCCTTAACGACTTCATTTGATAGATTATTTAACTCGTGAATGGCCAACTTAGAGAAAAATGACCATAGGCGCGTCGACGAAATGCCAATTTCATATTATCGAAACATGGTCAAAATTTAGGATGTCACAATTGACCTACTAGTTAAAGCCAAAATAATGATCGAAATCAAACATGTTACGTATAATATGACAAACAAATCTATTTTCATAATAGCATAATGACAACATATTTCATGAGATGAATTTAAATAATCCATGAATAAATCATAGAATTTTTTTTTAATAAAAGCTTAAAGTGCCTTTATATTTTCAAATAAAGATCTGAAATGAACCTACATAATCCCACGATCTTCATAACTAGAACAAAAATACATATAATTGAGTCAAAAGATTAACACATTTGTTTTGGAATTGATTGTTCTTGTTGTAAAAAAGTAACGATCCAAACATAAGTGCTTCTTCTTTATTGTCTTATGTATCACTAGTTCAATGAGATAGCCCTTCACCCTTGGCGCTTGGTTAAAGAAGAGATTTGAGTACTATTAATAGATTCTTCAATTAGGCCCTCTATTATGCGTCAGGCTCAACTTAGCCCACACTAGCTAGCCACATATAAGATTAAGTAGGAAATTTTCTATCTTACTTTAGACCAATCCCATAAAACAGTAAATTGCAATATTAATTAATTTAGTTAACATTAGGAAAACCCTTACATTCTCCCACTTGGGTTATATTAATTGAAATTGTATTGTATGTGTGCACCTTAATTATAACATCATTGATTCCGACCCCATGAGGATCGGCCATAAGCTCCTAAAAGGATCAATTATGAGCCATTGACTATGGATCGATTGGTTCGATCAAGCAAGAAATCACGGATCCATCATGGACCGATCGACCGGTCATGAATTGGTTGAGGTGTTGGCCTTGAATTTCTACCAACCATACCTATGGGATAGGACCACTAGTTCATAAGATGACTTTTTGATCACTAGAATTTGTCATGGGATAATTTTGGATCGGTGGATAGTCACGGGTCAATCCGATCGGTCATAGTTTCTAGTCATGAGTGATTTCACCTGGTTATGGACTGATTCACAGATGATTCGAATTGACCAAATGCAATTTCCTTCCAGCCAAAAATGCATCATTCCCTATTTAATTATGAGTGATTGGAATGGAATCTTGAATTGGTGATGTCCGATCATGGATTAGTAATGCACTGACCATGAATCCTACCGGTGGATTGGGTGCCAACTGGAATGAGCCTAGGGATAGACTCGGCTATTCCGTCACTAATTTTAAGGTCCATGGGTGCCTTGGATTTGTGTTAGATCATGGGTAGCCTTAAATATGTCTCAAACCAATTAAATGACAATCGACCCTATTGGTCGACCGACCGTCCAAAGGAACGATTTGGGCGAATATGAGATGTAAGGGCTTAACCTCGGGTGTACATAATTTGATTTTTCAAGGTGAAGTTAATGATCCATTTCCCGGCCCCGGAAACAACTTTGATGATAGAATTCTCTAGACCGCCTTATTAATGAAGAAAAAGGCAAAAGTATGGAAAATTATAGAAACCCTTCATTAAATGAAGGGGTGAGTTGATATTCTAGAAAAAAGGTGAGGTATATGTGGACGGATTTGAATGTGCTACACGAGCCCTCATTATGGCCGAATATTCTAGAATTGCTGAGTTGGCAACCTAGAGTAGCTTCATCATTAGACTTCATTGAATGCCCATTAATTGTAGCATATAGGTGGACCAATGAGAAAAAAAAAACGGGCCGTAATCGATGATGCCTAGGAGCTTAGATTGCCAAGTAAGGCCTTTAGCTTGGTCAACTCACTTTCTAGGTGTAATCATGTGACAAAGTAAACTTGCCACCCAAGGAAAGTAGGCGGCCACATGGAAACTTAGGATTGGATTGCTTGGCTTAGTAATGATGACACTAAGGGCTATAAATAGGAGGAGCCTCTTCTCATTTCTACCACTTTGCTTCCATTTCCTCCTCCCTCATTCTCCTTAGTTGCCCCCTCTCTCACACCCACTTTCTCTCTTTCAGCCTTCAAGGCAAGCCGTCCATCTTATGTAGTTCAAGCTTTAGTGTAAGGTTCATTCAGGTAAGTAAGATCCTATTTCTCCTCTAAGATAGTAGTCTCCATTGTCAAGTCTAGTTAGGTGCTCACTTGTCAAGCCGTGGGTAGGATGTTGGATCTTTTGTATGGTTTGCTCGTGTTTATGCTTGAGTTGTTCACACCCGGAATGAGGCTAAGGTTTGTTCGGATTGAGTTCATCGCAAGACAAAGTCACCCAAGTCATAAAGCCTTGGTTTTGGCATAAATAGGATGCAGGGTCCAAGTCTCGCTTGGAGCGGGGATCGCCCAAGGCCACAAGGTCTTAAATCGACATTAAGGCGTGTCAATTCTATGCCTTGTTTGGTACGGGGTTCGCTCAAATCCATGAGGTTTTGGTAAGGCACCAAGGCATGCCGATCTCCATAGTTCAAATGGACACGGGGACTTTGTACTTGGCGTTGAATGAAATCCCGAGCCGAGGGTCAAGCTCAGTACATGTGCTTCCACATCGGGTTGGAGTCGAGGTTCGTCAAGCTTGGGATTCTGACTAAAGCGAGGTGTACCCAAGCCTCAAAGTCATGGAACTATATTGAGGCGTACCGTTTCTAAGCCTTGTCCGATGCAGGGATCAACGCTAAGTGATTGATTCAAGTTACAGATCAAAGGTTGTTCCCAACATATTTGCTAGTCAAGTATAAGAAATTTATGACATACACGAATGAATGAGCACACTGTTGGGCCATGCATGCGTTGGCTAAGAGAAGAGATAAGAACTGGCTTGTATAATGCATTTGTGCATGCATGTAAAGAGAAAAAAGCGCTCGTCGTCACCACACAGCATTGGCGGCAATGCCCCATTCATTGAATAGGAAGCCTCGGTTGATTCGAGATGCCCTAGTTGAGCCACGATGCTTGGGTTTTGAACCTGGAAGCCTTGGGAAGCTAGCCCCGAGAAGCCTTGGTTGAGCCAAGATGCCCTAGTCAAGTTAGGACAATGATAAATTAATTTGCATGAATGCCGGTTATGCATGAGCATGATAAGTTGATATGATAATTGATAAGCCGATGGTAGTTTTGGCATGGATGGCATGTGTTTAGGTAAATCATGATATATGATTTGCAATTGATCTATTATCGACACTGGTTGCAAGTGCTGTACTTGTTAGGTTTTGATGATGAGATGCTTTCTTAGTAGAGAACAAGGAATTTTACTTACTGAGTTTCCCCAAAAATCATCCCTCATCTCTCAGTCTTGTGGGAATGGAAGTCTCATGTCAATTTTGGAAATTGCACTCACGTTAGAGGAGATAGGACTTCCCTTGAACTATGTGGAAAGCTTATACTGTGATGTAAAAAGAAAAGAGAGCCCGTAGAGGAAGAGCTTGTAAAAATATTGTTATACTATAAGTCAATGTGTTTTGTGTGATGTATGTTCCAATCTTCTAGCTGTTGTTTGTCCGGGGAGTTGTTTATTCACACTCCTGCATGTGCATGATAACAAGACAAAAAAAATCGGGATATCGACGAGCTTGGGACGTCATGAAAATAACCTTTGCTGCTCGTGACCCTAGGAATGTAATTAGGGTCCTGAAATTAGTTTAGAGATAAATTTTAATAGTCAATCTTATCCCATGAAGTCTCAAATTTCAAATCATGGTAGTGATTGCATATATACATATAGAGCCTTCTATGATTGAAAGTATTTTAACTTTATTGACATAAATTCGATATTATAGTGTGACAAATGGATAACACATTTCATGAAGAGTAATACCTTATATGTCATCCCATTTCTTAGTCAACATTCTTTTACCTTTAGCGTCACAAAAAACCTGTGTCACTAAAGAATTTTTTATGGTTCAATGAACCCGCATTTGTCTTATATTTATGGTTAACATTTCTTTATGTGTAACAATACATATGCTCAAGGCTAATGACTTGATTTCTATATCCTTTACCCAAGGTTTATATATTACCTAGAGATTTTTATAAATTTGCATTCAACATAATAACAATACATTCATAAATATTTTATTAAATGCAAAAGTTGATATATATAAGAGTTTATTAAATGTAACAAACACAAATGTAAACTTTATACGAGTAAAAATAAAAGGAGCTCCTACTAAATAACAACATCCCATGATACTCCTAAGCCTATGCTAATGACATGTCACTCAAACATGTAAGGGCGTAGGCATTTAGTTAGTGGATTTATAATCATATCATTTGTAAAAACATGATCTACTGTAACGTTACCATTTTGTACTATCTCCTTTGTGGCAACAAACTTGACTACCGTGTGTTAGACCCTTAAGACCTCTATTATTATTATTATTATTATTATTATTATTATTATTATTATTAATTAATTATTATTATTATTATTATTATTAAACAATACAACTGTTATTACTAGCTTATCCACAAAATAAAAAAACGGTTAACTCTCTAATGAGATTACAAAGCCAAATAGCCTAAGTAGCAGTTAAAAAGCATGCTACAAACTCCGCTTATATAGTAGAAGATGATATATATTCTTATTTATTGTTCTTCCATGATATTGCACCTCCTACTAACATAAAGATGTATTATCATGCCCCGAACCTCGAGCGTGCGCATACCCCTTGGTGGTCGATTAAAATTGCGACGTTCTCAGAACGCGTTGCCGACCCACTCATTTTATACACATGCGGAAGTGAATTAAATAATCTTCAGACAATCAACGCATGTGATAGAAAAGCAGGACAACCAATTAACACAAAACATATTTTATAAACAAATCAAGTTTATATACACAAGAGTTTAACTCAAAAAGGAGCTACTGACCTATCTAAACTCCGGGCTCTACAGCCATGGGCTTCGAGTTCACCCCGACACCATCAGGGGTGTCGAGATCCATCATGTGACCTACTTCCCACTCCCCGATCCCAACGAGAGGCCCGTCGAAACCCTATAGGGGACCTTCCTGATCCCCTTGAGGAAAGCCAATGAACCATGCTATGAATCGATGAGGTACCAATTAGGGTAGGCCCTCATCGACTCAGACCATGGACTCAGTTAGCTCTCGGGTCAGGGTGGTCCCAAGGATAGGGAACAAGGTGTGCTCAAAATCCATCACCTGCGGGACCCCATATTGTACCTGTCGTATCTCTTTCTAGGGACCTGAAAATTATAAATCACGATGGGGTGAGACAATGTCTAAGCGAGTCTACACCCTAAACCTCGATTAGGAAGATAATTCACCTAGAGGCAACCTATACACACATCATATAAGACTTACCTCGCCTCAACACCTCCCTACACATTAGTATTGTTCATATAACATATGCATACAATAAATGCACACAATAATTGGAACACTTCACTTTTCACATATCAATCAATCACAAGGGTCTCGATTATAAGACTAAAGCATTATGACACATCCCATTTCATGCCATACAATTTTGTCCTATAATCAAGCCGACTATATCAATCACTTAAGCGTTCCAATTAGTCATGATCCAATGGCCATGGCCAACTTAACAGTCGGCGGTTATCCAGCATAACTGGGCGTCGTCCCGCTTTGTTGGGCATGGCAACGTCTACACCGAGATGGCATTCCCAAATGAGCATCAGCCCAGCCTCCACTACGACTGGCATCAATCGACGTGGGGCATTCCATATACGAGTATCGTTCGGCGCAAGCGCATCATGACCAAGAACAAACCAACTACACCATAACGATCAAAGACAAAATTCCGACAACCTATATCCCAAAGATAATTTCCGCTAATTAATAAATAATTAAATAAATTACATTTAATTAATAAATTGCAAAAATATTTAAATTAAATCACTTAATTAGATTAACATAAGCTAATCTAACTAATCCACTTAAGCTAATTAATCTAATTTAACTAACTAACTACATTAACTAATTAAGCTAACTAAACCACTAACTAAGAACCTAACTAAATACTTAGTCTAACTAATCAATTCTAATCAACTTAGCTATAGGAACTAAATACCCTAATCCCTAACTAGCCTAGTTAAACCACTAATTAGCCATTAATCCACCTTTAAGTGTAATTAGCATCATAATTAGAGATTAAGAGGTAAACTCACTGGTTTAGCGCGAAAACCGGTTCACGGTGAGACGGCGTGATGGCAACCACAACTTGGGTCTATGGCGACACCAAAGGAAGCCGGGAAAGGGCTAAAAAGGCCTAGCAAACCTCATGGTTTGCTATTGGGGCCAGTTCTGCCTCTACTAGTCGAGGGGGCTACCGATGGTTGCACGGGCTGGCTGGAGCAACGGGACGGGCTGGAGCGGAGTAGGTGACGGTAGACGACGACCTGGTCGAGCGGAGTTGCGATGTGGGCAGGCCTGGACTCGCGGGCGATCGAGTGGTGCAAGGAGCGGGGACGGGTGAAGGGGAACGCGAGTTGGAGCCGGGGCTAGCGCTGGGCTCGGTGGCTGCGTTTGTGTTGGTTTGGTGCTGGCTTTGGCTACTACAAGCTGGTTCTGGTTAAGGGAGCTTGCAGCAAGGAAATGGAGCAGAAAATGATGAAGAAGAAGAAAGGAAGAATAAGAAGAAGTGATTTGCAGGGGTGGGGGAGCTAGTCGGCCAAGCTAGGGGAGAGAGAAGGGGAACAAAGGGGGGATAAGAGGCCTCAAAGTCTTGGCTTGAGCCAATGGGGGACAAGGTGAAATATCTACACACTTGAGTGCAATTCCCCCAAAGTCTTATGCCCTTGCTGTCCATGCCTCATCCACAAGCCATTTGCTTCACAATTCCACACCAAGGGACTTCAATTTGGTGCCCAAAATAGCACAGCAGCTGTTTCCTACGAATTTTCACCCATTACACTTCAACTTCTTCACAATTTTCTCCAATTTGATGGTCAATTTTGTTGAGAAGGAAGCCTACACAAATTCCACAAATTCCCTCAACTAGTCTCTTTTGAAGGCAAAAAATCCACTCAATTTTTGCCCATTCGAATTTCTACCATTTAATTTGCCGAACTTTGATTTTTCGCCAAAATTCTGAGCTCGCCAAAAATTCTTCAAAAAATGAGTCAACATCTAAAAATAAATCATGCCACACTAGAACTTTCGATTCCTGAAACTTGGCTCAATTTCATGGTTAATTTCAACCGGGCACGATTTTAGCGTGATCTAACCTACCGGGTAGTTTTTAGGAATTTTTAACGTGTTTGACCTGTGGTCAATTATTTTCGATCCATAATGTGCATCTCCGACTCATAGGCGACTCTCAGTTGTTGTAAAAATCTCAAGATTTCAATTACGGGCATGGGTATAGAATCGATAGAAATATCGGTTTAGTGCCATTCGACACGAATTTTGCAATTAGGTGTTTAATTACATGCTTCTATCAAATCGACCTATCTCTGGTCTTTAATTGATTATAATGGTGCTGTATTGAACCTTGCCGATTGGGACAGTTGAACAGTCAATTTCTGATCGAATTCTCAAATCTGTCGCGTTTATATCCCTTAATGGCTTCACCTAATAGATTAGTTATCTCGTAAGTGATCAGCTTAGAGAAAATGACTATAGATGCATCGATGAAAGGTCCGTTTCATTTAAATCAAAACATGGTCGAAAATTAGGATGTCACATGTATCTTGTCATTAACTTCATATCATTCTGATAGGCTGCAAAGTCTACATCTGAATACTTTACTAGCTATAAGTCCGAAATATATCTATAAATCAACATATAGTCTTTAGTTCTCTTGAAGTACCTTAAAATATTTTTGACAGCAATCCAGTGATCATGTCATAGATTTGACAATATCTATTTAAAAGTCCTGTCACAAAAGCGATGTTTGATCTAGAACAAACTTGAGCATACATGATATTTCCAAGTGCACCAGTATAAGATACATCTTTCATTTGGGCTTTTTCAAAATTTGAATTATGGTATTATGAGATACTCAATTTATTACTCTCAATAACATGAGCAATTCCTAATTTGCAATGCTGTAGATTAAATCTCTTTAAAATATTAGCAACATATGCCCTTTGAAACAAACTTAATATACGACAAGAACGATTCCTATGAATCTCAATACCAAGAACAAAAGACGTCTTATCAAGGTATTTCATGTCAAGATTTTTGGATAATATCCTTGTTGTCTCATGCAATAATCCAATATCACTACTCATAAGTAAGATATCATCTACATAAAATATGATAAAAATATATTTTCTCCCACTAATCTTGTAGTATATACAATGATTTACTTTATTCTCAACAAATTCGAATGAAGTGACAATACTATGAAACTTTAAGTACCATTGTCTAGAAGATTGTTTCAGGTCATAAATAGATTTTTTTCAATCTACATATAAACTTACTTAAATCATTTGCTGCAAAACCTTGGGGTTACACCATATAAAACTTCTCATTAAGATCTCCATTTAGAAAAATAGTTTTAATATCTATATGGTGTAACTCTATATCAAAATGAGTTATTAATGCTATAATCACTTTAAAAAAAAAATCTTTAGAAGAGACTGGAGAAAATGTTACTTCATAATCTATTCATTTTATTTGAGTGGAACCCTTAGCTATCAATATGGCTTTAAAATTCTCAATTTTTCATTTGGAATCTCTTTTGGTCTTATACACCTATTTACAGCCAATATAGGCTTGTAACCTTTAGGCAATTCAACAAACTTCCAAACACCATTGTGTTTTGTAAATTACATTTTGTCTTTTATTGCATCTAATCACAAATCTAATTGATGACAAGAAACAACATATGTATAAGTCACTAGATCAACAACACAACTAATATCGTAATCATGCTCTTCTAAGTAAACTACACATTTTGATGTTATAGCTGAACGTCTCTCCCTAGTCAATTTCCTGAGTAAAACTACTGCAACCTCATTTTGAACTTGAGGGGCTTGAAAAACTTTATCAGGAATCGCCTCAACAATAGGATCGTGAGCTAACATAGGCTCAGTTTGTGGCGTAGGAGGCTCCATAATCGTCTACACAAGAAGAGACAATGATCCACTAATCCCCACCATATTGTCATATTCAATAATTTGTGAGCAACTACCATTTTCAACTACATCAAATTCTAGAAATTTTATTGTCCATTGTTCCACAATTCTTGTACCTTTATTGGGGTTATATAATCGATACCATTTTGAATGATTTGGCAATGATATGAAGTAACACTAAGTAGTTTTGGAATCCAATTTACTTAATATTGAATTATAGAACTTTATTTCTGCATGACATCCCCAAATTTTAAGATGATTCAAACTAAGTTTACATCCAGTCTACAACTTAAAAGGAGTCGATGGAGCTACTTTTGTAGAAATACGATTTAGAATGTAAAGTGTTGTTTTTTAAGCTTTACCTTACAAAAAAAATAGGTAAATTGGTCATTCTAATCATACTCATTATCATATCCATAAGAGCGCGACTGTGCCTTTTGGCAATACCATTTTGTTCAAGACTCTTAGGCATAGTAAATTGAGCTACTATACCAGAATCTTCCAAATATTTGGCAAATGGTCATTTAAGTTGTTCAACATCATCATGCTTGCCAGAATACTCACTGTTGTAGTCAAATTTGACAATCTTTATGATTTTTTCCAATTGTTTCTCTACTTCAGTTCGAAATATCTTGAATTTTTCAAGAGACTTAGACTTTTCTTTAATTAAGTCTAGGTATCCATATTGAGAATATTTGTCAATAAATGTATGAAATAAAATTTTTTATATAAAGTTGCCGTGTATGGTCCATTAATATCAGTGTGAATGACTTCTAACAGGTCAAAACCCTGAATTGTGATTTTCTTCTATATTTTAGTCATCTTACATCCACAATAGTCTACGCAAGTCTCTAGATTACTTTTAAGAGTGGGCAAGATGTTAACCTTTATCAATCTCTCTACTCTTTCTCTAGAGATGTGATCAAGACTATTATGCCACAATGTATAAGACTGTTCCTTAGGTAAAGTTCTTTTGAAAACAACATTTTTAGCTGAATAAGTAATGTACATATCATTGAGAGATAAACACAATCGATACAATTTATTGGACTAATTGCAACACCTAACCTTATTTGAATGAAAAAAAAATACAAAAATACTATTGCTCTTTATTTGAAAAGAGTATTCACACATCACCAAACAAGACACATAAACTAAATTTTGTCTAAAAGAAGGTATGTAAAAACTGTTTCTTAATATCAACTTAAAACCATAATTTAAAATTAAAATACCATCTCCCATGAACTCAATATCAACACTAAGGTTGTTTCTCACAATAAGCTTTGATTCATCATGATTTGGTGTCATTTAGTTTATGATTCCCTAAATGGTAAATGCAATGTGATTAGTTACACTACTCCCTAGCCATCAAGAACTGCACGACACTTCAAATAGGTTGGATTCATAAACAAAAGCCAAAAAATGATAACCTTTAGGCTCGCTCTTGGATAACCAAGCCTTATATTTACCACAATGTTTCTTTATGTGTGTTCTTTTCCTACAAAATTAGCAAATGACATCTTTTTTGAAGAATGCTATGTTTGGACCCACATCGTTAGAAGGACAAGTAGTTTCAAGATTTTCTTCTTATTATCCATATTGTTAAAAGGACCATCGGCTTCAGGATTCCCTTTATGAGTATGATTTTTAAACCACTTAAGTTTCTTGCTGCCAGAATTGGAGGTGTATAGGACAATATGCCATTTATCTTTCTTCAATTTTTCTTCCTCGACCACCACCATTGCTATTAGGTCATTGATTGACTAAGTCTCGTTTTGTGAATTATAATTGGTCTCGATAATCTCAAAATTAGGAGGAAATTTTTTTAAAGCTTGATGCATAATGCAAGTGGTAGCAATAATAATATTAAGAGCCTGAACTTTTATTTGTAGATCTACTATCCTTAGGACATAATCCCTAACTCCACCAAAACCATGATACTTCATATTAAAAGGTGCTTTGGAGGTATGTCTTTATCTCAGGATTATATGGAAGATGGTTTATAGCCCCCAAGACTTCTATCATTTGTCTAGTAATATAATCTGCATGTAAACCACTTTTCAAGTGTTCTTGAATGAAACACTTCATGGATAGCAAATAAATTCGATTGCTCTTTTCCTAAGTAGCATATTGTGCTTTTTGATCTTCTATACTTTCAACAATAAGATCTACCAACTTATCCACATTAAGAATAATATGAACATCTGCCAACTCCATGCCAAATAGAAAAGCCGATTTCTATATCTTAAAGTTTGAACTAGTAAGAACCGCAATAGTTAAGGAGTTATCGTTCACAAAGAAAGTGACTGAAAATAAGTAATGTGTATAATTAACATTATGTAAGAATTGTACAACTTGAAAAAACATATAAGTACACAACCAAAGAGTTACATGCATAATCACTTAATCACCTTTAGGCAGAATGTATGATTATGTAGTTGTATGCTCCCCACATGACAGCGACCATCAAAATATATTCCAACTTTTGTGAATTTATCACATTTGAGTGTATGAACCATTAAGATTAGTCATTCCTCCACCATATGTTGTTTACGTATTCCTCCATGAATTAATGCACAATCATTTCCTTTGAGAGTATGACTACTCATTAGAACATGAAACATTCCATCATTATATGAGACCGATATTTCTTAAACCCAATCAAGTGTGCTACTTTGATAGTTACAACTTAATTTAATCATTGAAATTTTCTCATACCAATGATATAATATTTACTTCTCATATATACCATATACATATGATTTTAATCATAGTGACAGAGGCAATTTATCACTAAAATTATATATCATGCTAATTACACTACTTTATTCATTGATACAAGCTAAACTTTATATATATATTATCAATGAATTACACTCTACACGATAGCTATGTGATGATTTACCTATAAACCAATACATGTATTTCCACAATCATAAAAAATACAAGAAAATATGTGAAAATACCCTAAAAATACACATATTTAGGGTTCCGTATGTATTTTCACATCCATAAAAATCATCAAACATGTAAAACATCTACATGACAATGTAGAGAATTACCATATGAGATTGGAGTTGTTGATCACGCGCCCATCAGAGGCTCTATGCGCTCGCATGCACAAATTGAGTATGGCGTATGGAGCACACGCACAAGCAGCCTCACAAGCTTGCTTTTTACCGGAGACAACATCACACACAAGCTGATAAATAAGCATTACTCACACAAGCTAATAAGGTATATTGCTCTCATAAGCTAAAATATCAAACTCATATAGGCTGATATCGTATACAGCTCTCACAAGCTGACGTGTAATAATGCTCTCACAAATTGATGTGCAATATCTTTCTTTTCAAAAATCCCACCATTTATATAGTCCACAAAGATGTTTCTGACATTAAAAACTGATGCTCGGTATTTTTTAATTAAAATACCGAAATTACTCAATTTTGAGATAAATATCCAAAATCACAATTTCCACTCAATTTGCACAAATTAGCACTCAATTAAATAAACCAAGTATATCATTGCAATCAACACGAAATTCTGGTCATCGGCTAAGCTGGTATAATTTCTTAAAAATAATAAATAATTACCAAAAATAATTAAATAAATGCAATTAAATGCCAAAAATAGAAACTTAGGCCGAAAACACTTAATTAAACACCAAAACGGGCCCGAAAAATTTCAGAATCTATCTAGATAAACATCACGATCTATCTAGTCCTTAATTAAGTCATTTTATCCACCTAACATGCATAAACGAATATTTAAATCACTAATCCGTTCTAACTAACCACCTAAAACATACTTAGCCTAAACTAATCAATCTTTAAGCATCATTAACTCCCTAAGCAGAGTTTAGCAAGTAAACTCATAGGTTTAGCGATCCGGTGAGTCCACGGCGATGGCAACACAAAGACGAGCGACAAACCTCCTAGTGGCAACACTCGACAAGGATGGGACGGGCCTGAAAACGGGCCTTGAAGTCCACAGAACCTTGTTGGCTTTTGCTTCTAGTTGCTAGGCCAAAAGAGAACCGAGCGATGGGTTGAGTTGGAAATGGCGAGGACAGGTGGGAGTGGTTGCTGTTGGTGACGGCGACGCTCGATGGTGGTTGGATGGCGACAGAGGCAGCTCAGGTAGCTAGATGGAGGCTCGACAATGGCTCAGGGAGGCTCGGACATGGGCTGGGCTCGCAAGACAGCGAGCTAGAGGCGGAAAGGCAGATGGTGCGCCACGGGCTCGCGCAGGGCACGATGGTGACGCGGCGGTCCGGGGTGGCTTGCAATGGCAGGGGAAGCTTGGCTGGTTTCTTTACAATTTTTGGAGCTCTAAAACACTTCTAATGGAGAAAGGTGGTCTGCTGAAGAGGATGAAGCCAGCTGCTGAAGAGAAGGGGCTATTAAACCTTCTAGAAGACACAATTGTCTCATCCAACATGTCCCACCACTTCAGCCTTGACCGGCAACCCATATCCAATCCAAAACTTCCCCAACACACTTGCCAAATGGTCCAAAAGGTTGCACACCAAGGAACCTACGAATTTGAACACATTTCCCCCAAATCCACTTCAATTTCTCCTTAAATTGATTCAATTCGGCCCTCATAAATTCTGCCAAGGTGTCCTCGCCCAAATTAACATTTTTCCTTACCAATAGAACCAAGATTCAATTCGGCCCTCATAAATTCTGCGAAGGTGTCCTCGCCCAAATTAACATTTTTCCTTACCAATAGAACCAACTTGCATCCCAAAAGTGCGATAAAAAATGGTTATATGATTTTTTCGGCCAAAAACGGCCCTACTTTGAACTTTCACCAAAAATCTTTGTTTGCAGAAAAATCTTCGGAAGATGAGTTGAAGATCCTAAAATAAATTTTGACATGACAAAACTTTCAATTTCTGAAATCGAGTTCAAATTCGCGGTTAATTTCAATCTGGCGCAATTTTAGCGTGATCTAGCCTACCAATAGCTTTTAGAAATTCTTAGTGCAATTGACCCGTGATCAATTATTTTCAAGCCACATTGTACATCTTCGATATATTAACGACTCTCGGTTATCGTGAAAATCTCGAGGTTTCAAATGCGGACACGGGGTACCAAAACGACAAAAAAATCAGTCTAGTGCTGATCAACAAGAATTTTGTAATTAGGTGGAATCACCCACGCTTTGATCACACATCTTAGCCGAATCGACCTATCTCTGATCTTTGGTCGATTTTTAACTGTGCCATAATGACCCATGTAGATTAGCACGATCGAGCAATTGACTTCTAGTCAAATTCTCAAATCTGTTGCGTTAAAATCCCTTAACGGCTTCACTAGATAGATTACTTATCTTGTGAGTGATTAGCTCAGAGAATAGAACTATAGGCACGTCGATGAAAAGCCCGATTCATTCAATTGAAAACATAATTGGAAATTCAGGATGTCACACGAGCTAATGAAGGCATTTTTCTTGGTCAGTCAACTACAAGTAAAATCTATCGAGTTTTTAGCAAAAATTCAAAGGTAGTGGAAGAATCATTAAATGTGAAATTCATGGATGATAAAAAGGGGTTCAAACTGATGACTACAAAAACATAATACACATATCTACATTGGTCGCTCATAAATAGCAGCAACCACAACTGTTAGCTGATCTCTCAAATCAAGGACAATCTTCCAAAGATTAGAGATTCAAGTCTAATCATCCTAAGGAACAAATAATAGGAAAGATGGATACAAGAATCAAAACAAGATCATCTCTCAAGATTATGTTAAACTCTTTGGCTTTCATATTCCAATTTGAGCCCAAGGAAGTAAAAGATGCTCTCAAAGATGAAAGCTAGATTGAAGCCATGCAAGAGGAATTACATTAGTTCAAAGTCAACAATACATGGGAACTAGTTGCAAGATCCAATGATCATACTGTAAGGAACTGAATGGGTATTTCAAATCAAACTTGACGAAACAGGTAATGTTGTACGTAGAAAGGCAAGATTAGTTACTAAAGAATATTACAGGAGGAAGGTATTGATTTTAATGAAACCTACAATCTTGTTGTTATATTAGAGGCTATACATTTATTATTAACTTATGCTTGTTTCCATGATTTCAAACTATATCAAATGGATGTTAAGAGTGTATTTTTAAACGGCTATATCAAAGAAAAAATGTATGTTGAGCAACAAACGGGTTTTTGAAGAAACATGAAGATCTTGTGATGTTTATTGTCTCAAGAATGCACTATATGGACTAAAGCAAGTACCCAAAGCCTAGTATGAAATGTTAAGTAGCTTTTTGACAGATCATGAATTTGAAAAAGATAAGGTAGACACCACTCTCTTTATCAAAAGAAAAAGTAAAGATTTACTTATTGTTCAAATATATGTTGATAATATAATTGTTGGAGCCACTAACAATATATTGTGCAAGGATTTTGTAAAGATGATGAAAAGTGAATTCAAGATAAGCCTAATCAGTGAACTAAACTTCCTTTTCGGACTTCAAATCAAGCAATCTTCTGAAGACACCTTCATACATCAAGAGAAGTATGAAAAGGAAATAATAAAGAACTTTGGTTTAGAAGGATACAAGAAAATCAAGACGCCCATGTCATGTTCTACCAAGTTGGACAAAGATGAGAAAGGTAAGCTTGTCGATTCCAAGCTATATAGAAGTATGATAGGTTCACTTCTATACTTAACAACATGTAGACTTCATATTTTATTTAGCACCTGCTTACATGCTAGATTTCAATCAAATCCAAAAGAATCGCATTTATCAGTCGTCAAACGAATTATCCGATACATTGGATTCACTCAAAAATTAGGGATTCAGTATCCCAAAAATACAGACTTATGCTGCTTCGATACTCGGATGTTGACTTTGCATGTTGTAAGGTGGTAGAAAAAATACATTAGGTACTTGCCAACAGTGAGAAAATATACTGATTTCTTGGTTTTGAAGAAACAAAATTCAGTCACTCTCTCAACCACTGAGGTTGAATATATTGCACTCGAAAACTATTGTGCACAACTTATTTGAATGAAATAAAAACTAAGTGATTTTAGAAAAGACGAGGATTGTATTCCTATTATGTGTGATAACACCAGCACTACATTCTAGAGCAAAACACATCAAGGTAAGACATCACCTCGTTAGAGATCACGTTAACAATAACATATGTATACAATTTGTAGAGTCAAAACAGCAGCTAGCAGACATTTTCACCAAGCTGCAGGATAAGCCAACCTTCAAATACATTCATGGTAAACTAGGAATATGCAATGCTTTAGAATGACATCATCTAGGTAATGTTTCAATTATGTCAAAAACATCGGGTACGGTAGAAACAAGAGGTACACACCCACTATATTAATTCAAAAAAAGTTACCGTTATAAATACTAGTTTGTTTCCATTCTGACTACATATACCCTATCTATAGATGTTACAATTGTTATAGCAAAATCTATATGTACAAATTTACTGCCCGTTTAATTGATAAAATTTGAATACAAAATAATTACATATAAGAAAGTTACCATCTAGAGACAATGGCTAACTCTCTCAACCTATGTGAAATAAGCTGCTCCTATTTATAGAGTCAGTATTTCCATCCTCACTACTGGTCATATTTGCTATCTTGTATCTATTCTACTTCACTTACTCAAAACTCTCGCTTATTCTACATTCATTTTTTTTTCCACACTAAAAAACCATGGCACCCAAAGCTCGCCCTTCTTCCAAGGTCATAAGAAAATCCTCATGTACCATTGGCTGAATGTCTAAAATCTCTAAAGAGGAGGTCATCCAACAAGAAGAGTCTCTGGAGGCCACTTAAAGTCAGGGTATGGCTCAAGTTGGTGGGTCAACTACTACTATCACCCCATTGCCTACAACAATAGAAAAAGAAACGCTTGTAGGAAAAAACTCCTGAATCTCGGGTGCCAGCAGAAAAGGACATAGGCGTCATACCACTTATGACACCATTGGTCATAGCCACTCCATCATCATGAGCTCCTACCCAAACACTTCCAGGAGATCTATTGAAAGGCCTAGTTGCTCTCATGGAAACCCATGGATTGGAGCTAAAGAAACTCCTCAAGTTTGAAGCCATAGAACACAAATCCCACAACTTGAACAGGCATTGACTGCTCAAGAAAATCCAACCACTGAACCATCACATTCAACTACTCAGCCCTCTCAATTCTCTCAACCGTACCTTAGAAATCCTCAACTAAAAGGACGATACCTCTGAACTAGCTGCTCTCAAAGACAAAGGCAAACAAATTATCGAAGAAGTAGAGATCGTCCCTGAGCCTATCACTTCACAAGCTAAGGGAAATGAAGCCACAAAAGAAATAGGAGAAGCCTTGGGAGATAAACGTTGAGAAGATGATGACGACCAAGTATTTCAAAACTATGAACCCACTATTGGTTTTGACAAAGATGAAAATTTCAAATTCAATTTCTTTCTTTCAATAGAACATAAACTTGCAAACATCACTTCTACGATCGAGGCATTATTCCTTATTGCTATGTTGATTTTGAGTTTTTAGATAATCATGGGATTTTTCTCTCTAAACTTTTTGAAACACTTCGACTCAAATTATTGTACTTCATGAAAGAAGAGGCTCACCTTGCCCTTGTAGTAATATTTTACTCAAATTTGTATTTTCCAAGCCGGGACTTTCTCATCTTCACTTTCATGGACAAAATTATGTTGTGACTTTTAATGAACTAGCTGAGATAATCCAAACTGAATACAATGTCTTCAAACGCATTCCAATAGAGCTCAATGAGGCCTATAGCTTTGTTTTAAAAACTCCCAACTTTGCTCGCAGTTTTAAGGAAATTGGTCCACTGAGTCTTATTCCTTTCAAAATAAATTTCATTCAAAAGATCCTTACTCTCTACCTTCATCCAAAAGCATCTTCTATGAATGATGTCTCTTGATACAAGGTAAGAGGGATTTGGGCCATCCTCAACAAGTTTGAAGAGATTTCTTTCCCCACATGATCTTTATCCACTTGTATCGCATGGTCAAGAGAAAGACGGGGAAGCTACCTATGGTGCTTTGGTCACACGCATCTTCAAGCATCTCAAGATTGACTACTTTGAAGCACTACCAATTGTCATTCCAAATGTAGAAATTGGGAAGAAAACACTGGACGAGATAATGCTCAGGATGACGCTGGAAGGATGGGTCAATCGTTGAGGAGATATCATCCCCATTGGTCACGGTGATCATGACAGAACAGTGGCAAAGCTCAAAGAAAGATTTGCTGAGCTCTCTAAACCAGAAAAGCGTAAACAAGCTAAGGCATCGGCACCATCCAAGACCCCTTGTCCACCTTGACCAGAAATATCACCTTCACTTGTTGTGGATGCACTTGCCTCTCCTACTAGCTTTAACCAATCACAAGTGGATGTTAAGGAAATCAGGAACACTTTCTTGTCCCTGACTCGATACATGGTGAAAATTGAGCGTACCTTCCTTAGCCTAGATTGCTACAACCTATACGCCCTAAATTAGAGACTATCAAACTCGAATAGCCCACTTCTTCTCAGCAGCACAAATGCCCACACCTAAACATTCTCAAATCTTTATGTGCTTATGTTTTGCTCCTACTATTTTATCTATCATAGTTCGTTGCTTAGGTCTGCTCTCTTGTATTGACTTATCTCTTGCCATCAATGAAAAATATCTTTTGATTCATGTAGCTGGTTCTCACTTTTTGCTTATTGACAAAAAGGAGGAGAGTTACTTAATGTGAACATGCTTATAACATTTGCTCATAACATATGAATACGCTTAAAACATTTACTCATAACTTAGAACATATGCTAGTGACAATATTTGAAAATTTTGAATATGCTCATTGGTTTTGGTACTAACAATTTGCTAAGTATTCTCTCACAATGTTTTGTATACAAACAATTGTCCTTTGAAATTGAACTACTCCCCGAGACAAGGGAGCATGCGAGTGCATCATCTAGTCAGGGTAAGGAACTAGTTATTATATTATGAACCCCAAAATAGATTATGACACACTCTAGATAGAAGATCTTTTGTGCAATCATGCCTATTTTACTAAAAATCATATGAGTTCATATCTCCAGAGCATTATAGCAAAATATCCTAAGGAGATCATATTTTAAATTATGCAAATCACTTCAAACAATGTTTATCATTCTTTCACATCTACAAAATAGTTTTGTCATCATAAAAAATGGGGAGACTATTAGAGAAAACATCTTCATGTGATTTTGATGATGCCCAAGTTATCTTTAGTATATTACTTACTATATTGTATGCAGATGTTTGGACTAAAGAACTACGCAACATCCATGGTGTGATCTATTTGAAATAAGTTTGTAAATGTCCCGTTATGACAAACAAGACTAGTAAACCAAAAAGATTAGCTACTGATAATGTTTATGTCGAAGCTGTAACGATTAGGTTGATAGTGATGCAACAACCAAGTACATCAAATGATGTTCATTGGGCTAGCCAAAGAACTGTTGAATGATATGAATTCACACAGCAGTAGAATCAAAATAAAGTATGTAGCAAATAAGCTAGGTTGTCTGACAAGTCAGTCATAAATTGCAGTGGAGTGTGCAACTTAAATCAGCAATAGATTATGAAAAAGAAATTAGACTCTTGTAAACAAATCGAGTTATGATCAAAGTAAAAGAGTGTAAGGAAGAGAATAAGAACACAGGATTTATAGTGGTTTTGCTTAATCCAAATCTACGTCCACTCTTCCGCACTGACAGCCCACCGGCTGGATTTCACTATGAAACAAAAGAGTTGTTATAGTGAAGCTCTTCCTTGATTCCACAGTATAGAGACTTTGCTACACTTCCTCAAGGTTTCTCAAAGATATAGACTCTCTTTTACGTACAAGATTTCGCTCAACAGTTTAATTGACTAAGAACAAGAAGCTTCAGACTTTTGAATTCTTCTATCGCACACACACTCAAACAACTGGAACGTCTTCCTTAGATACTCCTTCATACCATCACACCCATTGGCACTTACCAAAGGAATTCTTCCAATCTACCCGTTGGACAAAATCAATTAGGAAGATTTTCGAGCTATTTAAGGAACATGACGATAGCTCATCAATCTTGCTCGCCCATACAATCAGGATCTAGGTTTCCATAAGTAGAACCTTCCAAGTATACTTCGCCAATCAACGAATCCAAAATCCCTGAATCAATCTTGATTTGAATAATGGATTCTGACATGCTATATCCATCCAAGAGATCTTTTTTAGTCGACAGAATTAAATCCTTAATGAAATACTTCATTTCGGATAAGCCTTCTTCGACGGTCTATAAATTGTCAATGAGGATAGACTTTGAGTCTTAAGTTTGGTAGTCCGGAGATCTTCAGACTGGACTGATGGAAACGTTTTGTTAACTTCAAAACACTTAAGGAATTTTTCTCCAACAATCTCCCCCTTTTTTTATGGTGACAAAACTTTCCTGCAGATTTGGATAACTTTGACATGCAAAACATTACTCAAGCAAACAAAGATATCTCACAAAAGATAAATGGCTTAATAAAGATAACATTAGAATCTGCATCCACAGAAAATATGTTAGTTCTATAAATGAGCAAAGCCATGAGATATCAATAGTGCTTAAGATAAACAAACGTTTAACCAGTCAAATCCAAATCTAGTCCAAATCCAAACAGCCAAACACAAAAGTCAAATCAAACATAATCGACACAAAAGTTCAAAAACATAATCGACGTAAAAGTTCAAAAAGTCAAGAGTTCAAAGTTCAAAATCAAATTTGCACCACATCTCTCCCCCTTTTTGTCATCATTAAAAAGGTAGAGATGAAAAGAGAATGGGTTCAAGATTGCTTGGGAACACAAACAAGCTGGAAATCTCCCATTGACTGGACAATCCCTTCCAGCTTTTTTAAATCCTCCTTCAGTTGCGCCACATATTTACCCTTAGCATTTGCTTGAACTTGAAAAGCAATGGCATTGATTTGATCATGCAAAGAAACTGAAGAGGCTTGTCCTGCATTTTGCAAGTTCTGAATTTCATATCCCAAAGCATAAATTTGACCTCGCATCTCCAAAAGAACATCAAGTATTCTGCGAAAGTCTGTCGAATTGTCTGTCTAAGTACTGGCTTCTACACGATCAGACGGAGTATTTGCAGATGATGGAAATTCAGCACGATCACGCAGATTGGGCGATGAAACCTCATGTCCCTCCTCAGGAAATTGAGAGACATATATGTCCTCTGGATCTGCTAGAGAATGACTTACTCCTTCACTGGTGGCAGGAAATAAGGACGTACCCCTTTTCTCAGGATCTCCTCCTGTTTCCATGCCTTTAGGTGGAGAAAAGTGTTCCTCATGCTCTGCTTTTGCTTGATCTCCTTTGCCTTCTTCTTCTTCTTCCTCAATTCTTTTCTCCTCTGCTTCTTTCTCCAAATCTTCTCTCTCTCCAGTCCTTTGTTCTGTCTCATCCTTGTCTTTTTCCTGTCTCTTCGTTGTCTTTGGAACATAATGACTCAAGTTCTTCAATGCCATCACAGAAATGGTGATATCATCCCCATCCTCTTTATTATCAATGATGAGTGCTCTTCTTTTCTTGGATGGAGCAACCATGGGCTCCTTCCCTTTTCGCTTTGCCGCCAAAGAGATTGGATGAGTCTTGATATGGGTTTTCACTTTGAACTGCTCCAAAGCCTTATTGAGTTCCTTCAGACGTATTTTAGAAACCATTCTTAGTCCCACCACCAGTTGATCGCATGTTCAAACACAAAGAATCTGGGGAGGCTGAACGTTCAAATGTCTGAATAACTTGGTCACAAGTGCTGAGTACGGAAGTTGACCCTTGTCCTTCACCATTGTTCTGTACATGTGGAACATAATAATGTATGGAAGAGAGAACTTTTTGCTAGCATTGATGGCATACATCAGCTTTGCCTCCGAGTTTGAAACGTCGGTCTTTGAAGTAGATTTTGGTTTGAGGCAATTAATCACTATTTTGTGAAGCAAAATGTTGGACGCATTCATCCTCAAATAGGAAATATTCCCTTACGTTGTTCTATCTTGAACAAGCTCTATTGTTGCACAAGCAACAGACACACTGATGGGTTGATATCTCCCTCTTTCAACCCCAATCACATCAGCCAATGTATTCATGTCAACCACATAGTCCTGATCTCGAACATTGAAAGAGAATCTATTCGCATCCAAGAAACTGAGATTCAAATAGAAATAAGCAATAAGTTCAGCATGAGCTTTTGTCATTTCAGAACAAAACTGTTCGAGTTGAAGAAGATTGAATTTTTCCCGCAGATTGACATTCACAGAGTCAAGAAAATCAAAGTCCACACTTCTAAGGTTTATCACCCCATGCTTTAGCAACTTAGAGTACAGTTACTTGTGTTCCTCCAAGCGAAACAAGTCTATCCTTTTGCTTCAGATTTTTGCCGCAACACCCATTCTAGGTTTAAACTGACTGTACATCCTATCATCATCATTCACATTAGGTTGACTCAGCCCTCCAACACGTGGATCGCTTGGGACATTTGCCAGTGCTTCTTCCACCGACCCCGCAGTGGCAATTCCCAATCATTCCATTGTGCGTAAAAAGAAAGTTTCATTTCTATACCCTTTGTTTTTAAGAAATTCATCAATGTAGTTCAATGGAGTACCACTCCTCTTCAAAGCACGGTAAATCTTGTAGGTAAAAGTGGGCTTATGAGTACTTATGGGTTCTACATCTTCGATGATTTCTTCTTCTTCTCGATGTGCAACATCCTGAGGTCTAGATGGAGGAGATGGACATTGCTGAGAATGTTGTGGGCTTTGCTGCTGTCTAGGAGATTCTTCTTCCTCGGTGAGATCAAAGTGCGTAGGCCCCTCACACATTTGCTGTGGTCCCCTGTTCGCGATCCTCGAAGACTTTCTTTGAGACGATATCTTTCACAATCTTTGAGAGATTCCAAGCTTGTTTCCCAAGAAAGATGAAAACTTTTCGAGGATTAAACAAGAGAAGAAGACAAAAGTGGAAGATCTATACTCTCTTAGAGTTTTTGTGAGTAAAACGAAAAAGAACCAACAATATATAAGGCAGTCGAAGCGAGGCATACGGAACGCCGTAAAAAGGAAATATAAAAATGCCTTTTAAAAATAACTGCCTTTTCAAAAATTAAATAACTGTCATTTCAAAAATAACTTCTTTTTCGAAAAGGAATGATTGCACTAATCACGAAAATTGGGAAAATAACACCAATCAATTTTGGATAGATGATCGTACATTTTCAAGATTTGATTCGAGAGATAAGTTTCTAAAATAGAAATAACTTACAGTCGTAGATCTTGATTGTCTAAGTCTGAGTGCCTTTAGACTTTTAGTCTTGAGTCTAAACTTCTTCAGACTTCAAGATATTGAGTTTGGAACGAATAACTTCAAATTGATTTTTCTCCAAAGGTTTTGTAAATATATCCACCAGTTGATTCTTTGAATCAATAAACTAAATCGAAACTTCTCCATTTTGAACATGATCTCTAATGAAATGATGTCGAATCTCTATATGTTTTGCTCTTGAGTGAAGAATCGGATTCTTGGTGAAATTGATTGCGCTGATGTTGTCACATTTGATTTCAGTGCATGAATCTTTAATTCCAAAGTCTCTTAGCTGTTGTTTTATTCACATAATTTGTAAACAACAACTTCCAAGAGCTACATACTCTGCTTTTGCTGTAGAAAGAGCTACTGTACTTTGCTTCCTTGAAAACCAAGATACTGTCTTGCTTCCAAGTAGTTGACAAGTGCCCGAGGTGCTCTTTCTATCAACTCTACATCCGGCTAGGTCTGCGCCTGAGTATCCAAAAAGAGTAAAGTCTCCTTCTTTAGGATACCAGAGACCCAAATTTGAAGTTGAGGTAATGTATTTGATAACACGCTTTACAGCACTTAAATGAGATTCTTTAGGGTCTGATTGAAATCTGGCACAAATACAAACACTAAACAAAATGTCAGGTCTAGAAGCAGTTAGATAAAAAAGTGAACCAATGATACTCCTATATAGCTTATGGTCAACTTTCTTTCCTCCTTCATCTTTATCTATCTTCAATGAACTTGACATTGGTATATCAGTCTTTTTGCAATTTTCCAGAACAAACTTTTTGACAAGTTCTTTGGCATACTTTTCTTGATGAATAAAGATTCCCTCCTTCAGCTGTTTCACTTGAAGCCCGAGAAAGAATGTTAGTTCACCCATCATGCTCATTTCAAACTCATCCTGCATAGACTTCGAGAATTTCTTGCATAGACTTTCATTAGAAGATCCAAAAATAATATCATCAACATAAATTTGAACAAATAGAAAACTTTTGCTTTCTCTTTTGATAAACAATGTAGTATCTACTTTACCTTTGAAAAAATCATTTTGAATTAAAAACTTACTTAGTTTGTCGTACCAAGCTCGAGGTGCTTGCTTTAAATCATGTAAGGCATTTTTCAATCTGAATACAGAGTCTGGTTTCCTTGGGTTTTCAAAATCGGGTGGTTGTTCCACATAGACTTCCTCTTGGATAAATCCATTTAGGAAAACACTTTTGACGTCCATTTGGAATAACCTGAAATTCTTATGACAAGCAAAAGCAAGTAATAATCTAATTGCTTCTAACCTTGCTACTGGTGCGTAAGTCTCATCATAGTCTATCACTTCTTCTTGCGTATATCCCTTGGCCACGAGTCTTGCTTTGTTTCTTACGACTTTTCCTTTATCGTTCATTTTGTTCCTGAAAACCCATTTAGCTCCAATGATGAATTTACCTTTCGGTTTATGAGTCAATTCCCAGACATCATTGATGCTGAATTGCCTGAGTTCTTCTTGTATAGTTTCAATCCAGCTTTCATCAGTTAAAGCTTCTTCTATACTCTTGGGTTCTATTTCAGAAATAAGAGCCACAACACTAGACTCTTCGCGCCTTTTGGATCTTGTGCAAATTCCTTCATTAATATCACTAATAATGAGATCTTTGGGATGACTGGACTTATGCTTCCAGTTGCTGGTTGACTTGTCAGACTGTTGATCCTTCTCCTCATTTGAATCTTCGTTGATCATTTGTTGCTCGTCTTCTGAAGGTTGAGCTACTTCTGGAGATTTAGATTTTGTAGAGTCTGGAGTAGGTTCGAATTCTTCAATATGAGTATGAATCGATTAATTTTGCATAAAGTCTCGAAATTTGACATTCATTGATTCCTCCACAGATTAAGTCTTCTTGTTGTAAACTCTATAAGCTTTGCTTGTGATAGAATATCCAAGAAAAAATACCTTCATCTGATTTTTCTTCAAACTGACCAACTCGATCATCTGCATTTTTCAATATAAAACATTTACATCCAAATACATGAAAATATGAAACAATGTGCTTCTTTCCTTTGAATAACTCATAGGGAGTTTTCTCCAGAATAGACCTTAGAAAGACTCTATTAATAATATAACATGCTGTAGAAACTACTTCAACCCAAAAACGAGAAGAGATGTTACTTTCAATTAAAAGAGTTCTAACACTTTCTTGAAGCGACCTATTCTTTCTTTCCACGACTCCATTTTGCTTTGGAGTACATGGTGAAGAGAACACATGCTGAAAACCAGATTCATCACAGAATTTTATAAAGTCTTGATTTTCAAATTCACCTCCATGGTATGTCCGTATACTTGAAATAACATACCCTTTCTCATTTTGGACCTTTTTAGCAAATTTTATAAAATAAGAAAATGTTTCAGACTTACTTGCCAAGAAATATACCTAAGTGAATCATGAATAATCATCCATAATCACTAAACAATATTTCTTACCTCTAATGCTCTGAGTTCTGGTTGGTCCAAAAAGATTCATATGCAAGAGCTGCAGTACACGATCAGTGGAAACTTGATTTATTGGTTTGAATGAGTTTCTTACCTGTTTTTCCAACACGCATGGTGTGCATAGATCAAACTTTGGTATGACAGATTGGGTAGTCCGCGAACAAACTTCTTTGCTGAGATTTTGGCTATTTGTTTCATGTTGATGTGCCCAAGTTTTCTGTGCCATAAGTTTACTTCTTCTTGAATTGAGATTAGATAATAAGTTTCATATGGTTTGATATCCAAGAGGTAGATATTCCCATGTCTTCGACCCGTGAAAGACTGAGAGGAGTCTTTACTTGTTCCTGAACATATTCCTTCTTGAAAGTTGATTTTGAAACCGGTGTCGCACAGCTAACTGATACTTAGCAAATTGTAGTTGAGTCATTCCACTAAGGAAACATTATTGATCGTGAGGCTTCCAATCTTTACAGTTCCGTATCCCACAATTCTTCCTTTGTTGTTTCCTCCAAAAGAAACTTTTCCACCATTAACTTGAACAAGCTTTATGAAGCAATTCGAATCTCCTGTCATATGCCTTGAGCATCTACTATTTATGTACCATTTAACCTTTTTCTTGATAGTGACCTGCATTTAGAAAAGTGACTCAAGCTTTTTTTGGTACCTAAATTTTCTTAGGTCCATTGGTGTTAGTGCAATATACGATCTTTGCCCATACCTTCTTAACGGATTTCCAAACCATAGGACATTCTTTCTCAAAATGATCTAAGCTATTGCACTTAGAACATTTAAGAGCACTGCGACCTACTGGTTTTACAAAAACTTTTTGGAAATGATTTTTGTAAGCATCTCTTGTAGGTCTTTGCTTAATTCTTTCCTTTACTTTAGAAAAATCAATTAGAGGAATGGTTTCAACAGTCATTCATAAACCTGATTTGTTAAAGTAAGGTCTTTGTGCTGAAATAATTTTTTCAAGTTTTTCAGATCCTATAGAAAATCTTTTAGAAATACTTGAAATATCATTTTTCAAGAATGCATTTTCTTTTGAAAGATTGTTTGCATTTTCTTTCAAAGTAGTAACACTTATTTCTAAACTTTTGACATTTTCTTTCCAAACATTTTCCTGTTGTTTCAGTGCAGAATTTTCTCTTTTAAGTTCGGAAATCCTTTTGAGAGAAGTTTTGAGACTAAGACACAATTCATCAATGTATCTAGAGACTCTAGTAGAGATATTCAAATTACTTACCTCGATTTCACTGTTTGAATCTGAGTCTATCTCTGAGTCTGAATTTGAGTCTAATTGTGCCATGAGACAAATATTGGCATAATCATCATCGCTTTCCTCACATTTTGTACACTCCAAGTTTCTACTTTAAGTGCCTTTCGATATTTCTCAGTTTTTCCTTTCTTTTTCCTCAGAATGGGACAGTTGGGTCTGATGTGTCCCTTTTTTTCTTACATTCAAAGCAGATTACATCTTTATTGGATTCATCATCCTCAATTGACTTAGTTTATTGCTTTTGAAAACTTTGTTTATTCGGATTGAATCTTCTCCCATTTCTGTTTAGTTTTCAAAATCTTCTTATCATGAGAGCAAGCTCTTCAGGATCAACACCGTTGAGCTTTCAGAATCTTCTTATTAGTTTTCAGAATCTTCAGAATCTGTGACATCAGAATCATCATTAAATTTTAATGCAATGGATTTCTTACCTTTAGGTTCTTCATCTCCGTTGATTCGCTCCACTTCATAAGACTGAAGAGTCCCAATCAATTCATCAACAGAGAGTGGCATAATTCTTTGTGTCTCCCTTATTGAGGTCTTTATGTGATTCCAATCCTTGAAGAGTCCACGCAGTAGCTTGTTTACCTTTATAGGTTTAGAAATTGGTTGATCTTGATTTTCAAGACCATTCACGATTTCTATAAAATGACTAAATATGTCAGTGATAGATTCTCCTGATTTTATTTTGAATGCTTCGTATTGGTCAAGCAGAATGTTGATTCTGGTTTCTTTCACTCGATCAGTTCCTTCATAGGTGATGTGTAATCTATCCCAGACTTCTTTAGCCGTATCACAAGAAGATATTCTGTTATATTCAGTAGGAGATAATGCACAATATAAAGAATAAATTATTTTTACATCAAGAGCTTGTCTCTTGGTTATCTCTTATTGAGTCATTTCACTAGACTCAATGGCTTCTTTTCCTCTTTCTGAGACAGGTGCAGCTTTAGGAATGATTCATTTGTCTACCACATCCCATTCCAGAGGATCCTTTGATCTTAGGAATGCCTTCATCTTGTTTTTTCATATGTTGTATTCATTTCCATCAAAATAAGGCAGTCTGGTATTGCTTTGCCCTTGAACCAGTCCTGGAGCCAACATACTAGCCATGTATTTTTAACTCTGAAGTAAAACACTTCAACTTAAGTGAGTACACAAGCTCTGATACCAATTGTGAAAGCTAGTACGAGCACCTAGAGAGGAGTGAATAGGTGTAAAAACAAATTTCCCCGAGTGAAGTGTGCAACTTAAATCAGCAATAGATTATGAAAAAGAAATTAGACTTTTGTAAACAAATCGAGTTACGATCAAAGTAAAAGAGTGTAGGGAAGAGAATAAGAATACAGGGTTTATAGTGGTTCGGCTTAATCCAAGCCTACGTCTACTCTTCCGCACTAACAGCCCACCGGTTGGATTTCACTATGAAACAAAAGAGTTGTTACAGTGAAGCTCTTCTTTGATTCCATAGTGTAGAGACTCTGCTACACTTCCTCAAGGTCTCTCAAAGATATAGACTCTCTTTTCCGTACAAGATTTCACTCAACAGTTTAATTGACTAAGAACAAGGAGCTTTAGACTTTTGAATTCTTCTATCGCGCATACACTCAAACAATTGGAACGTCTTCATTATATACTCCTTCATGCCATCACACCCGTTGGCACTTACTAAAGGAATTCTTCCAATCTACCTATTGGACAGAATCAATTAAGAAGATTTTCGAGCTATTTAAGGAACATGACGATAGTCCATCAATCCTGCTCGCCCATATAATCGGGATCTAGGTTTCCATAAGTAGATACTTCCAAGTATACTTCGCCAATCAACAGATCCAAAATCCCTGAATCAATCTTGATTTGAATAATGGATTCTGACATGCTTTATCCAGCCAAGAGATCTTCTTTAGTCAACATAATCAAATCCTTAACGAAATACTTCGTTTCGGATAAGCCTTCTTCGACAGTTTAGAAACTGTCAATGAGAATAGACTTTGAGTCTTAAGTCTAGCAGTCCGGAAGTCTTCAGACTTTGATGGAAGAGTCTGTAAGTCTTCAGACTAGACTGATAGAAACGTTTTGTCAACTTCAAAACACTCAAGAAAGTTTTCTCCAACAAATAGCATTTGCTATTTTTGGTTAATTGCAAAAATCCCAAGAAAGAAGTTATATGGGTAGCACATTCCTGGACATCAACTCAATGGAAACTCTTCAATGATCACATACTTCTTTAATTCATCTTTAACAGATAGATTGAAGAAGAGTATAAAAGAGAATATGATGAAGAACCAAAAGAGAGTGTGACACATAAAAAAATCAAGTAGCTTACATACTGTTGTGCTTAGCTAAAAGCTCTTTGTCCTACTGTTTTGACATTTATGCTGTTTAGTAATTATGCTGAGGATTAAGTGTATAAGTTTAAGTGTAGCAACTGAGTCCATATAGTGGGATCTATCGTGTAAAAGATCAATGCTAGCCGTTTATAAATTTCCAAGCAAATTATTAGTGAAATCTAGCCCATCTTGAGACTGTTAGTCTAAAGAGTGGACATAGGCTTAAGGATAAAGCCAAACCACTATAACTCTCTGTGTCCCAATGTTCTTCATCCTCTTATATACATTTGCATACAATTAGTGAGTATTTACATAAACATTAGGTTGGGGTGATCTTTACTTAGCAATCACCTAATTTTCGTAAAAGATCATCAAAATTTGAAAACAAACTATTCACCCCTCTTTAGATTATATTGTGAGCCCCAACACTTTCCGATCCGACTAGTAATGGTTCAACCGGTTGACCATCCGATCAACTAAAAACTAGTTTGGGCAGGTCAATAGGTTGGATCTGAAGTCAAGTCATCAAGTCAACCGGGTCGAGTCACCAGGTTGTTGACATTAAGATCACACCAGCCCAAGTGTGTACAACGCATGTGTTAGCTTTGCTTGCACATGAGGATGTATGGAGATGTGTGGGGCGTGTGTTTGATGCCCAACGGCGTGTGGCCGCGTGTGGGGGTGCGTGTGGACTCCCCGATGACACACCACCCACGGTTTTGCTCTTCTTGCGGGCTCTTTCCTTTTATATAATCAAAATTGATTTTTGTTGTACGAAAAAGCATGAAAAAGGGGCAAAAACTATATGTTCATTTTCTAATATATGGAGGCGTTGATACTACATGTTAGTTGCGAAAATGCAATCCCACGATCTGCATAGCTAGAACAAGAACATATGTAATCAAGTTGAAAGATTGACACACTTATTTTGAAGTCCATCGTTCTTGATACGGAAAAGTGACGATCCAAATACAAGTGTTTCTTCGTTATTGTCCTCTGTATCACTGGTTCAATGAGTCAATCCCCCACTCTTAAAACTTGATAAACGCTCATTTGTGAGGATAATTGTGTATGTTAGGGTTAGGGGAGAGACTTGAGTACTATTTATAGTAAATAGACCATCTCATTATGGGTCAAGCTCAACTTGGCTCATACTAGCCACTCCCATATTAGACTAATTAGAAAACATTTTGTCTCATCTTAGACTAATCTCGTAAAACGGTAAATTACAATATCGATTAATGTAGCTCATATTATGAAAACTCTTACAATAAAGGATTGAAGTGACCATAGTTGTTTCAAATAAGGATTGTAAGTGGTTATAATTACTTCAAATAAGGTTGATCTCGCTAGTTACAATTAGTTAAATATTTTGAACAATCAAAGGTCATTTTCGTTCAAATTCAATTTGAATTTTTAAATTACTTTTTCATTTTTTTTCTTTTTCTTTTCCAACCAGGGATGGTGAGGGCTTGGCAACCCTCACTAGATCTTGGAAAGGGCTAGCAAGGACTCGATGACCCTTGCCGGTTGCTGTTAAGCACTAACCAGGGCATGCAGGCCTTTGCTGGTTGTGAGCAAGGCCACCCTCCCCTAGGGCTAGCGAGGGATGGCTTCAACCAGGCAAGGTTGTCCCTCATTGGTCATGGGTGAAGCAACCCTCGCCCAGATATGGCGAGGGTTGACCTCGCCCAGATCTAGCGAGGGTTGACCTCACCAATGGCCACAAGGGTCGGTCTCACCTTTGGTCACGAGGGCGGCTTCACCCAAGGCGAAGTCATCTAAAGCTTGTGATTGGTGAGGGTGACCCTTACATAGCCCTCTCCAAGCATTGCTTGTCATCAATTGGCCACTGATGAAGAAGAAAGACAAACCAGAAAAAGGAAAAAAGAAAGAAAAAAGCAAAAAAAAATAAAAAATGATAGACAACAAAATGCCCTTAACTAGTCAAAAAGTCAGGTCTTTATTTGAAATAGACAAAGCTTCTTCAGACCCTTATTTGAGAAAATAATGGCACTTCAGGTTCATGTTTAAAACAAGCCCTACTTCAGGCCCTTATTAGAAAAAATAAATGCGCTTTATTTCTTTTTTGGAATTTTCTTTAATTAATTCTAAATGAAAGAGGAAAATAAATAAATAAACGAAGCCAAAATGGCACATAAGCTCTTCTCATCGAGCGAGTTCGTTCATCTTGCAATAGGGACTCAAAATTCAAAAAATCAAGCATACCACCGATCCGGCAGCTGATTGCCTCCTAGCACCATCGTCGTCATGATCAAAGATGGGCAGTTCATTGCCATCCCCAGGCTGCCGCCAGCGTCCCGGTAAGTGCCTATTTTTTGTGGTGTCATGAGCAGAACTTGATTCTAGCAGGATTGTAGACATGAGGGACAAGCAATGGCTTGAGCAAATCGTTTGGCAACTTTTCTGATTCGTGCGATGAACTCGCAATGAGTTTTGCATAGACGAAAATTTGAATTGAATGCGCAAAGACAGAGGTTCAACCACAATTTGACGTTGAACATGAGATTGTCATCACCCTGAAGTTATTTTCAGGCATTTTCTTCACCTTCAACACTAATGGAGGCCAATGCGGCTCTTGGATTTGCAGGAGGGTGCCCAGAATTTTACCAGGAGCGGTGCATGGAAGACCGACATTGTTCGGGTGCGATTTAGATACTCGTTCTATGCTAATTTTGAAGCTTCCTCTGTTTTCCACTGGTCAATTTGAATGTGACTGGCTATGGACGATTATCTTTTACATTTTATCTCATAGGGAAGCAGTCATGTGTTGCATACTGTCTTTGAGAATTTGAAGGCGTTGCCGAGGGGACTATTCAGGGAGCATCATACACCACATCTCAATGCTGGCATTGTATGGTCGGATTAATGACTAGCAACTGCTCATGAGCGACAAACTATGATTGGTAGTCATACGCCTCGCCAACAGATAGTATGGTGTATGATGCTGATACGATGTCTTCGTCATTTCCGAGGCACAAGAATGAGGTTCCGGGTATAAACAATTATTTCAAGTGTTGGCGATTTACCTTTCTCTCGCGACTGTTCGCTAACTGAAATAACAGTTAGAAAGGCCTCTTCCTGCCTCAGAGCCATCGTTCTTGAAAAGGGACAGTTTTAGGAGATTCTTCTGCCACTTATTCGAACCAAAAAGGACAATAACTAGGAGGAGAAGAAGAAAAGAAGATTCCTTTCTTTTACTTCACACGCATGCAATGTAATTGGGAATATGCAAAGGGGAGGAAGAAGGGTCGAACCACCGCCCCATGATTAATATGCTATTCCTTGTTCTCATGCTCTTCATTTTTTCTTCTGGTTCGCCGGGTAAGACAGTTGATAGTGCCATGAGGATTCAACATACAACCGAAGGTTTCGCCGGGTAGACCCTGCAGAATCTCCTTTTTGTTTTCTTGGGTGAGCAAGTTTGGCCAAAAATATCCGATATTACTTGAGGTGGCATACGCTTAGTTGAAAGTTGATTCTCGTTCCGCTTCTTCTTTTCTCACTGTCATTAAATATAGCTGGGCAGTCGGTCGTAGCAGAAGGTTCTCCCATAACATTCTATATTCACATTGTTATAGGTGTGCAAGAACCTTTTTATCTTGATAGGATAAATAAATGATATAGGAGAATGGAGATATTAATTAATCAGGCGAGGCATTGAATGTCAGGCTGCAGTATCCAGGCAGATGCAAAGTTAATTGCAACTTTTTGCTATTTCTATGCCACGAGATTCTGACTAAAGCCAACCGAGATTCCCTTAACGCATACCAAATGGAAGATTAGATATTACAGAAAGATGTGAAATACAGTTCAGTTTACTTGATGATCACAGTCAGCATGTTGAGTCCATGCCCAGAAGATAGCTCTTTGGAAATTTAGCTCCAGGAATATTGTAGCTTCAGGCATCCTTTTTTTTCCAGATACTGTTCATGTTGCAATCCTTTCTATTGCATCATGCTAACTGTATCTTGCATTTAACCAAATTTTCTTGTTTGATTACACTAAAGTGGAAAAGTTGACAGAGAAACCTGGTTAATGAAGGATCGTGGATGTCATTTTATCTTGCGTACACATCTTCTAATTGTGCACATGGTAACTTATACGTAGTGGTTGGGTGGAGTTATATTGGAGTTACTGACGAGCATTTTCCAGGAATACCTAATGTGAAAGAGAACAAAGAATAGCAGAAAAAACATAAAGCTACCAGAATAATATGGAGAGCAAAACAAAAAGGTGCTCATGGAACAGCACATTCAGAAAGAGTACGAGGAATGTCCCATGATGGTTCTCATGAGAGTTTGAGGCATATGATTCTTTGGCACAAGGCTAAAATTGTTCCAATCTTGATGCAGACTATTCTAATCACTCTCTATGTGATAAGTCCTGGCATTTAAATCTGATGAGGGTTTGAGTGTCGTATCAAGTTCCATGTCAAAACTTCCACATTTGGTTGTAAATTTTGGGGACGAAATGGTATTTTGTATTAGCATTTGATGCATTGTCCTCCAACCCCAAGGACTACAATCGCAGGATCACAACATGCTAAGGGTAATCCAGGGCTCTTATCAGATGTTTTAACTTTTATGAGATATTGCCAGTCTTGTTTGTACTTGTCCGAGCAGAGATGTGAAGTTTCGCATGATTTTGGAATGAAATAAACCAAGGATTTGCATCCGTGCATGTAACTTTTTATTCACAAGCATAAAAATAACCAGTATAAAATGCCTATCATACAGAGTTTGATCTTTTCATTTTTAAAGCTGCTCCAATATATTAGGCTATAAAAAATAACAGAATTATGACATCGAAAACTTCTGGCTTTTCAGGAAATATGTAAATTAATAGTATGCCAAGCACATCAGCGGTTAGTTGACTGGAAGAGTGCCTGTCTGTGCACTACCGCCTGTCCTTTTCTTAATTCCGTACTGAGTGACTGCTCGAGAAAGATTCACACATATTGGTTGTGGTACAATTCCGACAATGTCTCAATTTTATGAATGATTGATAGACCTCTCTGTTTGATCCTTATATTGTCCTGGCAAAGAATAAAGAGTCTTGTATATGAATTGTTCGATGATGACAAGCATTAGTAGGGCAACTGGGACATCCACAAGTCCCGATCAATCTTTCTCATATTATCACGATAGAGATGGTGATGCTCATTACTCCAGCATCTTTCAACTTGTTTGGTCGCTTGTAAGCCGTATCTCGTTTTAGAGCCATGAAGATATAAATTAAAAGAAGTGTAATTATGCAAGCCAAGAGTAAGAGATTGAATGCGCATTCACACCCATGGGCAATCAGTTTGTAGATGAAAATATTGTTCATTGTGAATGCTGAAGTACATCAATTTATATAGCAGAAGAGGAAGCAGTTGACTAACCAAGTCTCCAAATTCTCGCCTCTCTCGAAATCTTGACAATTTTTAAAGAAAATTAAGTGCCGAGCTGAATAATTAAATAAGAGTGCAAGCACTGATCTTCACATGTATTATCTTGCGTTATGATCTGGACAGGATTAATACAATTCTCTCCTTTCTGCTTGTGTGGTTTGTGCTTTATTGTTCCCTTGGTCCAATGATTGCGACTTTGGCCATTTCCAGTGCTGATAACTTACTGAATTACCCACCCTTGGGCAGCGCAGTTGGTTGAGATCTCTCTACCAGCGGAGAAGGTCAAAGGTTCGAAACTCAGCGAAGGAGGTCAAGGGTTCGAAACTCTGCGTTGTTAACGATTAAAGCGGGGGCCTCGATGGTGGGTTGCTGGACCAGTTTCCCCAAAGGTATAGTCACTATTGGGCCTCCACCGCAGAGGCTTGTGAGACCCCAAATCGGTGTAAGCCAACAAGGGCAGGCTCTGGCGGATCCTTGGTCACCAAAAAAAAATAATAATAATAATAACTTACTAAATTACTGGATAAATCAAGCTATTCCTCAGGTATTTGTAACCCAAATATTCTCCTGAGAGTAAGAGATTAAAGAAACGAGAGGGATTTGAAAGAGTTGTCCGGCTTTTCAGCTTTAAATGATCTGTCCAGCTTTTCAAATCTCACGGTCTATTTATCGAACACAATGGTACTAACTGCAATTTTAATAAGTGAACATATACTGCACAGAAATGAGCACTAACCTGTTGGAAGGGTTCCAATGCATATTCAAACTCTCTTGTGGAAAGACCTTATTAACATTTTAACAGTTGCACCTCTTGTTGTTGCTTCACATAGATGAGTTACTTCATCTTGGCAAGTATCATGCAGAGAAACATATATCTCCAATTCTGTGACATTCTTTAATCTCCAAACCAGAAGTTTCACACAGCTACCCATTTGAAAATATAATTAAAACCCCATGTAAAGCAAGAGATTATTAGTTTCCTTTTGTAAAGTTGATTCTGACTACTCAATTAACCTTTCTTGCCCTGAATGAAGCTTCCGAACTAAAGAAGGGTTTTCCCTTTTCTTCGGTATGGGTCCTCCACACTTTTTCTAATATGGGGTGTGTGAGTGGGGCATAAAGAACCTAGGCCCCTCCCCATTTACAACAGTTTGTTCCATTCACATGGTTCCATCACCCTGTGATTGCATCCACGTGTTGCTCGATTCATTTACTTTGGGGGAGGGTCAAAAAGTTCAATCCCTACCGTTTAAGTGTTCATCGACTGTCAACCATCAGAAAACATTCTCATTTTCATCGCATTTGCATCTATTCCCAGGATTGGGACCTAGAAGAACTTGGGGGAGTTTTCATCACTGCTTGATCATGAGAGAGTGGTGAATGAATACGAAGACACTTCAAAAAGATATTCCAAATTCCAATCATGTGGATACCACGTAGCTATAGTGCGAACCAGAAAAATTATTACAGCTCATGTAAAAGAGATGTCACAAGCACATCAAGAAGGGGCAAAATGAAAGGAAAAGTTGAGGGAAAAAGCTCGTAGCGGGTTCTATGAATTTTAGGGCGATTTTGAGACCGTCCAGTATTCCATGGACCCGCAAAGAGAGAGGCCTCTGCACCATGGCCTGACGCAGCTTCGAGCACACGAAAGTATGGAAAAAGTCCGAAGAAAGAAAAGAAAATATACAGCACGGATTACAAAAATGCTCCCCCAATCAGTAGGGCCGCCAAATCAAAGTACTTGACGGCCCGTTTCACATTCCCAACTTGTTACGTTATTTATTCCCTCCTTTCTCTGTTTTTTTTTTTTTTTTTACTCCTGTAATCGACACAGCAAGGAAAGTTATGGAAATATAGAGTAAATAAATTGTCTGACTCGAACATTGCCGCGTGGCGCCGTCAAATCGATGCTTTCTAATCGAGTGTCTCTGTCAATATGGTTTTGGGGTGCGCCGAACCTCTAATGGGTTGCAGCTGCAACTGCTGCCATTGGGACTGGCGGGGCGATGGCTGTTGTGGCTGTCATATTCGGTGATATGATGGTGGTGCTAGGCGCCTCGTCCAGGAACCTGTCCACGATCATGGAACTGGGTCTCAGCACTAACCTTTCCCACGCTTCGTCAGCGGCCTCTTTCGACCCTCGTCTCTCAAAAACCTCTGTGGCATCAATTCTATGCATGTTCCAGCTCCACATATTGTAGAGCCTGCAAATCTTCTTTCGTTGGTCACGAGCCAACAAACGAGTGTTGTCCTTGATCTTGGTAATGCTTGCCTCAAGAAACCTCGCCTTGGTTTTGTCATCGGCATCGGTTGCCTCGATTCTAAAGTAATCATCCATTTCGCCAACTCCAATTGCTCTTCTGATCCCTTTGGTATTGTCTGCTTTGGGGTTGTGCATACTTCTAACCTCGTCCACCAATCCTGCTTCTACCATTCGATCCACCCGCTCTGACACGAAGGGGCATAGCTCAGACAAAGAAACATCGACCCAGAGGAAGCAACAGTCGTGCCTTGATCTAAATTCAGGATCACCATCCACAAGAGCTTCAATAAAGGAATTGGATCCGCCCGCGATTATTGGGACCCTGTCCTGCCTAGAGATGGATCGCAGGGCTAGTGATGTGTGGTCCCGGAAGTCCGTGGCCGTGAAGTCTGAATCAGGGTCCACAAATCCTAATAAATGGTGAGGAATTTCTCTGCACTCCTCTTTGGTGACCTTGTTGGTGACAATGTTAAGGCCCTTATAGACTTGCATTTTGTCGGAATTTATTACCTCACCTGGAAAATGGGTGGCTAGGTCGATGGCCAGCCGAGACTTGCCAGTGCCAGTGGCCCCCATCACGAATACAACCTTATCTTTCCTGCGATAGAACGGATTCATGTCGATTGGGCCTGGAAAAGTTAGCAATGGCTGTACTTGCTTGCAAACAGCTGACATAGCTACTTTCATGTTATGCCTAAAAAGCTGAAAAGAATGAGAGACAGACCATAAGTTGGACCTTATATAGATTAACATTCACGCAACAATAAGTTACAAGTTAATAGTTTCAGAGTATGCTGGGCGCAATATACATGACATAACGATGGAGAAATATCTTTTTTCCTTTCCCGGTTAATACGGTATAAATGACAAAAGGACAAAAGCATCAAGAGACGCTGATTTTGTTGGACCACCATAAACATACCTTTATCATCAAAAACGCGGCGAAACTGTAGAGTGACCGTACGTCCTCGTTGATATGCACAGAGAGAGAGAGAGAGAGAGAGAGAGAGAAGAGAAGAGAGAAGAAAATGGAAGGGTGAGAAGTGAAGTTTAGGTGGTGGGAAGCGGGTTTTTGTAGGTATATGCCAAGCTAGGATTGTCTAGGATTGTCTGCTTCTGTAAGAAGTACCACAAAAGCAAATACTAGTATTTATCTTCTATGTCTGAACTTGGAAAAGGTATTCTGACAGGGAGAGCACTTCATAGAGAGAATTTGTTGGACATGATGAGTTAGAGAGAGAGAGAGATTAAGGAAGGAAGATTAGATGCACATCCCTCTCAAAGCTCAATCTGCACAATATGAGAGAAGCCAACCCTATTTATACATGAAGTAGGCGAAGATTCTAGTCAGCTTTAAAAAGATAGGAAGGTAACATCGACACTTTGCACCTCAAAAAGCACTTCAAAAGTTAAAGCAGCTTAGATTCTATTTAGTAACGTTTTTATATCTCTCAATTTCAATTCTTTTGTTCTCCAAACAAAAAAAGAATAGAAATCCATTTGATAACATCAACTAATTTTTCTATTCCCCGGAATATTAAAAAAAAAAAGGGAAATATGTTTGGAACAGAAACAAGAAGTAGAAATAGATCTTTGTTCCTAGGAATAATTTCCAAAAATAAGTCACCTTTTCTCTTTTTTCTTTCTTTTCTTCTTCTTCTTTGCCACCCGCCGTCCGCCATCCCTCGCTGTCGGTCGCTGGCCATTGCTCGCCGCTTGCCGCTCGCCGCCCACCGCCCACCGTCAAATGCTACCATTGCCAATCACTTGGTGTCACCGCCACCAGTCGCTAGTTGTCAGACACCCTACCGCTATCAACCAATGGCTGTCACCACCGCTGGCTAAAGCAGGAGCAAGAAGAAGAAGAGAGGGAAAAAAGAAAAATCTAATAAAATTATTACAAAATTTAAAAAAAAATTCTACATTACAAAAAAAATTGTGGGTCGTATCAAACACATCTGTGTTCTTTTTCTATTTCGAGAATATAAATTTTGCATAGTTACCAAACACATTCTTTTACTCGAAAATTGTTTTAGAAATAGAAATAAAAAAAAGACTATTTTTGAAAAAAAATTATTCTTCGGAACATAAATGTTATTAAATAGATCCTTAAGTTCGATTCCAGTTCAACATAACTTCTCATAGTCGAGTCATGAAACGTAAGTTTTCACAAGACTTTCAATCTTGCCATGAATATGTTTTGATTGGATAAGAGAGGTTAATCCAATAAGTGAAAACTGATCTGAACATAATTAAATAGGGAAAGTTTTGACAGCTAATGATTACATGGCTTTCTTCTTGAGCATAATTAAGAGGGAAAATTGCAGACCCTTTAGTCTGAGAAGTAAAATAGCTTAATATGGGACAAAAACGAGAATTACCGTTTTCCTGTGGAAGTTGTTGCTTGGTATATAGATCATGTGAACCCGTATCTTTTGAAACACTCAAAATGTAAGTCTCGCTATGGAGCCCACATAATCAACAGTCCAAATGGAATTGGTCTATTAGCCATTTTTTCGTTTCCTCAAGTGGACCAAAATTTTTGCTTCCACTTTTCTCCTTTAGCCTTGGATGCACGAGGGTGGGCGTGACATCGCTTCAGTTCAAGGGGCTAGATGCTCTATAGAGGATGGCTTCCCCTATAGACCTGAGGGACCATTGAAATGGACTAATTTTGAAATCATTCTTGTGTTTAATCCTAACCAGTGGCATATATACTTAACAATTTACATAAACATTAGTGTATGGTAGGATCATCAACGAAGTTCTTATATGTAATGCAACTATACATGACGGTTGTTCATTGGCATAGAAGATTTCACTGACCATGGAACAGGGAATTGTAGAAAATTGTGGTAGGATCCACATAAGCGTTGCGTGACATGGACATCATGTTACTAGAATCATTTGAAACATTTTCTTGAGTAATAATTAGTCAACTCATTGTAGGACTATGTAGCGTCCCTTTATGAGAGGGTATCTTAAGCCCAGTTTTTAATTAGTTTATTAACACTAATGCTTAAATTATGTGGCCTGATGTCCTTGTCTACATAAGTAAGAGAAGACGCAGAACCCACATAACAAACATAATGGGTGGGCAAGTTGTTTTCAATAAAGCAGCGGGCAAAAGGAATTTCCTTTAGTGGTTCTCGATACTGCCCCTTAATTATTAATATCATCTGAAAAGACAAGCTAAACAATGCCTTATTCACCATATTTCATGTGGATTAACGGCATTGTCGTAGAACAGCTTAAGGTTCTTTTATCTAATTTAGCACACATTGGTAGGGTTTTATTTAATTATTTGATTAAAGCAGTGTCATCATCAGGCATAGAGACCAAGTGCAAACTATTCTTGGGTTAAAGTATAAGAATAAAAGTTGTTAATTAAGTGGCGGTGGGTTTACAAGGACATGGGAATCTCAAGATGATTGATAAAGGTGCAATTTTGATTGACTATGAACTGCAGAATCTCTCTTTGCAGACTTTAACGCGATGGATTGTTACTTCAGGCAGAGGATTTTTCCTCTTTTTGCCACCCCACTCCATTTGTGGACTTAATGCTCTCGCCGCTTAGTGCATGAAATTGTTCTCATTCCTTATGATTGTGATAAGACAGTTTGAAAGAAATGAGCACCAACAGTTAGGCCCTCAAAAGTACCGTACGACCAGTTGCCGATGTGAAACAAGGCGGTAGGATAAGGAAGCGTTACCTTTTTGCTCTTTGAAGTTTTCACCATTTCATTTGGATTTCATTTGGTTTCCCTTTCTTAATTATTCTTTGGGATGAGGACAACATAAATACGGCCCCCCCGTTCAATTCTTTTGAAATCATTAGGTTATTTTCCTTATTCAAAATTCTCCTCCATTGTTCTCCTTCATTGATAATGTTTTTGATTTTTTTAAAAAGATTTCCATGTCAACGAGGAAATCGAAATGCCTTGACTTTTTATGATAATTTTTGTATGGAGATCATTTGAGTATTATAATTTTTTTTCAGTTAAATGTCATAATTTTCAAAAAAAAAAAAAATATTTACTTAAATATCATAACTTTCAATGTTCACGTAAGTGTTCGAAATTCGACATGGCATGACACTTATGAAGAATTTTTTTTTTTAAATTATGATACTAAAGTGATCCATTGAAAATTTATATGTTATTTGAGTGATTCGAAAAAAAAAATTATACAATTTAAGCGAGTTGCATTCATAAATTATGTCACTCATGTGATTGGAAAAAAAGATATATAGTGAGTGTTGTATTATGACACTTGTGATGCTTTTTTTCATTATCACTTTCGTGATTTGCATTAGTTTTTACCATATTCTCGTTATCCGCGTCGATGTTGAAATTTGTGAATTTTGTTTACTTTGTCAATGTTTTATCATACAGTTATTATGACCATGGGACAGTTCTAGATGCGTTAGTGACCTTTCTCTTCTCATTCGGAGCTCCGATTACCATCGTCCTATGCACGAAAAGACATTAGAAGGGCAGCAATATGGTGAGGTGGACTTCATATCTTCTTATCGGTAGTAATGTACTGTTGTTTTGCTTTACTTAATTGACAGATATTGGTGTAATTTTCTTTAGTCTGTGATGGGATTTCAATCATGGCTCTCGTTTACCCTCGTTAAATTGAAGCATTATCTTTATTGGATAAGGGGCAAGAGCAAAGACAAATCGGAATTTTCGAGTTGGAAAAGACTTACTTGAGGAGACAACACTATATCTGTTTTGTCTGTTCATTGAATGAAGTAATACTCGCGTAATAGTTTCATTTTTAGTTTCCGATACACATGAAATTTGAACATAGCTAACGGCGATGGATTTGAGTAACTAGTAAGTACGCGCCATGTGTCAACCTTGAACCCGACCGATGGACATTTATACCCAACGGCTTTTATGGAGAAACATGTCACTTGGCTAGGCATTTCAAGTAGTCTATTTACCGCAGGTGATCTCCCAACATGACCTATGCTTAAAGTAATCAATCATGTAATAAATTGGCAAAATTCGATTATTGATGAAGATAGAGCTGTAGTTATAAATCTTTGATGTTTTGATGTGTGATGATGATTTGTCCTTAAGATATTATTTTTCCTATGCCTTAACACGTATGGCCTTTTGCTCCCTCCTAAACTCATGAACACTCACAAAAGTTCATCTGACTTTTGTTTGAAGCTACACCAATTCTTATAATAATATAGGTGGAATTCATAACTTATTACCTTAACATTGAATTATTAAAACCTAGAACTTCATTAGGAGTGTTTTGTTACACTCATCCTTACCGGTCCTGGTCCGATTCTCAAGGAGACTGGGTCGGTCCTTGGTCATAGAATTTATGGACCAGCACTGTGCGGGTCGATCCTCGGTCTTGAGAGTTCCGGATCGGTCCAATCAGAACCAACCCTGAATATATGTCATGCCCCAATCCTCCAAACGCGTGCTCATCCCTCTGTGGTCGATTAAATAGCGAAGTCCCAGGACGTGTCGCCGACCCATTCATTTTAATGCGCATGCAGAAGCGAATAATAGTCCCCAGACAACAATCACATGGGATAGGAAAGCAGGGCCACAAATTTTCCAAAACCACAATAAACTTATATACACATCAAACTAAGTCATATACAATACTAGTCTATATATACAAGTCTGCAAAAGATGGAAAAGCTACAGGTCCTCTAAACATTCAAGTCTTCAACTGAATACTCCTGGGACTTTGGATCCGACAAACTCGAGTCCACCACCGAACCACCTCGAGGGTCAGCCGTACCCTCGCCAAAAGCTATCTCCAACACCGACCTAGGAATCTCAGACTCCAAAAGGGGGCCTTCTCTGAATCCATTTTGTCCGTGATGATACCATGATCTGAATTTATGGGGTACCTTCTAGGGTAGACCCGCATTAACCCAAACAGTGGATCTCACGAGTTCGTAGACCCAGGCTCCTTGGCTCCCGAGGAGGGGAATTTGAGATTGCTGTTCGGTGACTTTCTTCGGCTATCCAAAATGCTCGGGAGGTACTACCATCTAAGGACCTATAAATATTATCCCACAACGGAGTGAGACGACGTCTTAGCAAGTTCACCCTCTAAACTCTGACTAGGAAGGAAATACACCCCAAGGGCTGCCAAAGTACAAGCACAAATCAGAAGACTTACCTTTGCCTTAGTTTATTCCTGCAAGTCAATACAATTTATAAAATCATCTAATCACTTCAATTCAAATTAAACATCGATCAGTCGACTCATTTGACTTCATACCATCGATACCATCTACACAATTCGATCAAATCGAACATTGCTCACTCTAAGCTGACAACAGATGGTATAGCTTACCGAAGCTGATCATAGATATATCATAATGCTCACCAAAGCTACTATATATCTATAATGATCACCAAAGCTATGTGATACTTAGGGTAGACTGCTCACTCTAAGCTGATATATCGAAGCTCTCAGACCGATATAGTATACTACTAATGCTCACCAAAGTTGTGCGATATTTAATGCTCACCAAAGCTGTGCGATACTTAGGGTATACTGCTCACTCTAAGCTGATATATTGAAACTCTCGGGCTGATAGTATACCATTTTAATCAACCAACAATTTCACCATTTTTATCATATCCAATAAAAATAATCGTGTGTGGGTACATAGTCGGCCTTAGCCAAAATACAATATTTTCCTTTTCAAAATTCTCACCATTTATTGTAGTCAACCAAAATATTTTTAGCGTTATAAACCGACGACTGGTGTTTCCCAATTAAAAACCAAAAATACTCAATTTTGGGATAAATTCCCAAAATTACAAATTCCACTCAATTAGCACAAAATAACATTCAATTAAATAAACCAATCACACCATTGCAATCAACACGAAATTCCGGTTACCGGCTTTCTCGGTCTAATTTCTGGAAAATAGTAATTAATTAAATAAATACCAATAAATGCCATAATTGCAAACTTAGGCCGGAAAAGCCTAATTAAATACCGAAATGGGCCCGGCAAATTTCCAAACCTATTTAGATAAATAATACAATCTATCTACTTGCTAATTACACTACTCTAACCACCTAACATGCAATATTGAATGATTAAACTGCTAATCCATTCTAACTAACCACCTAATCCAAGCTTAATCTAAACTAATCAACCCTTAAGCATAATTATCTCTCTAAGTGGAGATTAATGAGTAAACTCACCGGTTTTGAATTTTGATGAGTTCATGGCGATGGCAAGGCGGGGATGAGTGACAAACTCCAAAGTGGCGACACCTTTGGAGGTCCGAAAGGGGTCCAAAGTGGGCTAAATAGTACACGATTGGCCAAGGGGATTTGGTTATGTGGCTAGGCTGAAGAGGTTGCTCAAGCGGCTAAGGGCGGCAAGGATGGACAATGATGGTGTAGCGGGGCTAGGCGAGCAGTGACGGAGCTTCACGGCGGCGGAGGCGGGCTGGACGGTGGCCTGAGCATTGACAGCGATTAGGGATGGCTCGGGGGACGAGCTAGGCTCACAGGACGAGCAGCTAGATGTGGTAAGGGTGGAGCGACATGTGCGGGCGAGCAAGCACGAGCGACGGCGTGCGGTAATGCTGGATGGCTTGAACAAGCGTCGACAGGCAAAGGGAGGCTGCTGGTTTGGTTCTCTTGAATTACAGAGCTTCAAGGGGACTAAAATGGAGAAAGTAAGGGCATAGAGGAAGAAGATGGGCTGCTGACTTTGGAGGGGGCCACCTTGGTCTTACTTCTATCCTCTTGTCCCTTTGACCATGCCCCACCATGGCCAGCTAGCTCCCTCAGCCATTTGCAGCTGTCAAGGCTTCCTTGGCAAGCTTCCTAAGGGTCCAAAGGTTGAGGACCAGGGGGGCTACGAATTTTGGGACATCCCTCTCCAATTTAAACCAAATATCCTTCAATTACTTCTTGAATTGATCCAATTCAATTCCCATAAATTCCACCATCGAGTCCTCAATAAAATTGACATTTTTTTCTCGCCAATAGAACCAACTTTCATCCCAAAAAAAAAAAAAAAGTGATAAAAAATGGTCCCCTGAATTTTCCGGTCGAAAACGGCCCTATATTGACTTTTCGCCAAAAATCTTGGTTTGCAGAAAAATCTTCGGAGGATAGATCGACATTCCAATAATGACTCGTGACATAACAGAACTTTCAACTTTTGAAATCGGATTCAAATTCGCGATTGATTTCAATCTGACGAGATTTTAGCATGACCTAATCTATGGGGTAGCTTTTAGAAATTTTTGGTGCAATTGACCCGTGGTTGATTTTCTTCGAGCCACAGTGTATCTCTTCAACACATTGGCGACTCTCGGTGGTCATGAAAATCTCAAGGTTTCAATTACGGACACAGGGTACCAAAACGACAGAAAAATCGGCCTAGTGTCGATCAACGGGAATTTTGCAATTTGGTGGAATCACCCACATTTAGCCACACATCTCAGTCGAACTGACTTATCTTTGATCTTTAACTGATTTTTAACTGTGCCGTAATGATATCTGCAGATGAGCACGGTTGAGTAGTCGATTCCTGATTAAATTCTCAAGTTTATTGCATTAAAATCCCTTAATGACTTTCCCAGATAGTCTAGTTATCTCATGAGTGATCAGCTCAGAGAATAGCACTATAAGCGCGTCGATGAAAGGCCCAATTCATTCAATTGGAAACATGACTGAATTTTCAAGATGTCACAATATATATCTCTCTCTCTCTCTAATATATTATTTATAATTTTTTATATAACGAAAACCTTAAAATAAACGGTGTCAACAACATTAAATAGATCTTTAATGAGGAGTTTAAGTAATTTTACATTATTCTTTAATAACTTGGATTTTTAATGTCTTTTACGGCATCAATAGTCATAATTTACGAAGGAGGAAAATGTTTTTGTGAGGAGTCCTCATAGCGTCCAAAAGGTATAAACAACTCCTTATAGCATCATTCTCTAGTATTTGTTCTCTTATGTTTTATTTGTCCTCTTAGTATTCAATTTGCCAAAATTGAAAGAAATAACTTCTCCACTCGCCACTCGCCACTCGACACTCACCTCACTCGCTATAGGTCACTCGTGTTGCTCGCTGCTTGATGCCCACTTGGCTTGTTGCTCCCCACTCAACATTCGATGCTCATTATGTTCGACGCTCACCCCACTTAACTCTCACCGCTTGCCTTTCTTAGCTGACCTCGCTTATCATCGAACCCATTAGGTCGGTACGGTCCTCAATTGCCCTTTCAAAGAGTACAAAAAATGAAATAAAAATTTATTGGTTAGTCTTGGGTTAATCTTGAAACCGTACCGAACCCATGGGTTAACCTTGAAACCGGACCGAACCCATTAGGTCAATCCAGTCTTCAATCGCTTTTTTAAGGAATATAAAAAATGAAATAAAAATCGATTGGTCCCCGGTTGACCTTGAAACCAGACCAAACCCATTGAGTTGGTCCAGTATTCGGTCCCAAGCTTAATAGGGTCAGTCATCAATCCCAAAAATTGAGGACCGGTACTGTGCGGGTTGGTCCTAGGGTTAGGGGGTGAATCAGCCCAACCCGGACCATTCTCACCCTTAGAGCCTGATGAGGCCTACTATTTGTGTTGGAATCTCCCAATTTCTCTCGTAGTCTACTCCCTCTGAAAATGAATTTCATTCAAAAGATCTTACCATTTGCCTTAGTTTCAAAACATCTTCTACCAACAATGTTTCTCATTATGAGGTTAGAGTTATATGTGCTATTCTCACCAAATTTGAAGTGTTCTCCTTCCCCACATGATATTTATTCAAATGCATCAAATGGCAAAGAGAAATATGGGCAAGTTGCCCTATGGTACTCTCATCAGTCGTATCTTCAAGCACTTGAAGATTGACTTCTCTGATTTCACCCCATTAAGCATGGCAAATGTTGAGATCGGGAAGAAAACACTAGATAAGATGATGTTGAGGATGACTCTTGAAGGATGGGTCAACTAGAAAATAAAAAGATCATCCCCATTGGACATGTAGATGAGGAGAAAGCTATTACAAAGATCCGAGAAAGACTTATTGAATTGACCAAATAAGAGAAGAAGCACATTAAGGCATTGGCACCACCTAAGGCCCCTCGTCCACCAAGACCGGAAAGATCACCATCTCTTATTGTGGACTAATCTACCTTTCCAACCGCCAGCCTTGCCCAACTTCAGGCCAATGTTCAAAAAATCAAAACCACTCTCTCCTCTCTGACTCAATATATAGTGAAGATCAAGTGCACCTTCCTAAGCTTGGACTGCTATAACCCCGTTTGTCCTGACCTTGAGCCAACGGAGCCTGAACTTCCCATCTCCTCGCAGCAACACAAATGCCCTCGCACCTAAATATTTCCATATCTTTATGTGCTTATGTTTTCCTTTTGCTACTTAGGCCGTACCTATATTGATTGGTCTCATGTACTGGCCTTCCTTTTGCTATCAATGAAATTGAATTTCCTTCATATTTCTGTGATTTATGACAAAAAGGGGGGAGAGTTGACTTGATATGAATGTTGGCTCATGATATTTGCTCGCTCATGATATTTGCTTATAGTATATTTGTCCATGTTAACTTGGCATGAATATCTGCTAACTTGATCTGCTTATTCCTTGATGAATTGTACTAACTGCAAATTTGCTAAGTCATTAGGAGCTACTCATCAAAATAGGGAAAGTATTCATCGTCATTGCTTGAACCCCATACATTTGATGATACACTCTGGCTATAAGATCTCTTTGCTAACATCTTCCATTCTATAAGATCGTCTAGTTCATATCTCCAAATTCATTGCAAATATCTTGAGGAGATCCTATTTAATTTTTTATGTAAAATCATTCCAACAATTTATGTAAAACCATTCCAACAATACTTGTTATTTATTCACATCTATGGGATAATCTTGTTGTCATAAAAAAAAAAAAAAAAAAAAAAAAAGAGGTAGATTATTAGAGAAACATTTCTAAGTGATTTTGATAATATCCAAACTATCCTTAGTATAATATTTACTATAATATATGCAAATGTTTGGAACAAAGGACTGCAAAATATCCATGGTGCAATCCATTGGAAAGAAGTTTGCAAAATACCCTGATACAGTTTTTCCATAAACAATACTAGCGGACCGAAAAGATCAGCAATTGATGATGTTTATAGGAAGCTGTAAAGATCGGGTTGATGGTATTGTGACAACTATGTACATCTGATGATGTTCACTGAGTTAGCAAACTAGCCGTTGTGGCCTTGGATTTGCACAATAGTAGAATTTAAATGAAAGATATAGCCAGGTAGCTAGGTTGTCTGATACGTCTATCAAAGACCATAGAGAAGACAACAGCAGTTGTTATTTCTAGGTAGCCTACAAAGGTTCAAGGAAAAGGGTTGTATGGGTAGTTGCATCCAAGGATAACAACTCAACAATAACTCTAGCGGCTATCTGCTTCTTCAATCCACCTTCAACGAATAGATTGAAGATGACTATAAAAAAGAACACCTCAGAAGTCCTATGTAAGAGTGCGCAACTTCAAAAGATCAAGAAGTTTTTTCCATGCTATTTTTCTTAGCTATATGCTTTTTGTCATATTGTTTATTTGAAATCAATATTTGTGTTGTTTAATAATTGTATTAAGGATTAAGTGTAAAGAGTAAGAATAGTAGCTAAGTCCTAATAGTGATATCTATCTTGAAAAGGATAAATGTTAGCCATTTGTAATTTTTCAAGCAAATTATTAGTGGAATCCACCCATATTGTGGCTGTTAGTATGAAGTGTGAACGTAAACTTATGGAAAAAACCGAACCATTATAATACTTTGTGTGCTGCTATTTTTATTTGTTACACTTATTTGCACACAGTTGCTTCATGATTTTTCAAAACATCACATTAACCTAATCTTTACTTAGTGATTAGCTAACTTTCGCAAAATATTATCAAATTTTCTAAAACAACCTATTCACTCCTTTAGGTTGTATTGTTAGCCATCAACAAAGGCCAATATACTGCTTGCTAAAACAAGGGCTTGTTGTTGTTACAACAAAAGTATGGAGGCTTGTAGTTCACTAAGAGTGAGAAGAGGTGCACCTTTAGATTGAGGAAGAAGTTAAGCTAGCATCTGTCAGTCATTGCTGCACTTCAGTTATGGTTAATGCCGCTTGAGGATCAAAGATGATGTCCTCCTAAATGGCTCGCACTTGATGATTCTCATGTCATTTGCAAACCCGATTGAGGGGTCTTGACTAATGAGAATATTCTTGATTGGTTTAGACTGATGAGATACATTTGGAGTGCCACTAAATGGAGTGATTGATTCTCCAATACTAACACTGACTTCCCTAGATCCTTCAGCGACTTATGTCAAGTCAATCTGAAAAGGCCCCTTAAGAACACGAGAGAATGGTAGCTGTGCGAGATGATTTTCTCATTGGCTTAGCAATTCCCTTAAAAAACTTGGGAGGCATGATCGAGGGATTTTTGGAAAGAAAGGAGGATGGACAGGATTTGCAGAAGAAGAATAAGGAATAGAACAAATAGAAATATAAAAGGAGAAAGCAATTGAAAGCAACAATCATGACAGTAGCTACACGACCATGATTATGTATATATAGGGGAACATGGGTGAGTGATAAATATCAGAGAGAGAGAGGGGGGGTTAACAATACATTATTGATTACCTAATTAATCACAATAAAATAATTAATCATAATAGAAACAATCAATCATCAAGAATCCGAATATCGTTATAACAGTAACTTTTTTTAAAGTTTGCGCACCTAGTGCATTACTTATGACATTTTTTCTTCTGGAATATAATGTTCATTTGTATTGTTGATGCTAAGGATTCAGATAAGTGGATTGCAAATGCCAAGCTTAATCCTTATGAATTCGAAGGCAACATTTTCTAGAGATTTTGTGAAGATGTACGCTAGTTGATGCTTCAAATCCATGAACCCCATACTAATATTATCAATTCCCACATATTCTCGAATAAAATGATGACGAATTTCAATGTGCTTCACTCTTGAATGTATAATAGGATTTTTCATGAGGTTGATTGCACTTGTATTGTCACATTTGGTCTTTGTGATTGAGCATTTCTCAGCATAATCACTTTAACTGTTGTTGTAACCTTAGAAGTTAAGCATAGCTGCTACCTAGTGCTACAAAGTCAACTTCAGTTGTAGATAGTGCTACTAAGTTTTGCTTTTTTGAGAACCAAGAGATGGGCAACTGGCAAGTTTCTATGGCGCTTTTTCTGTCTATTTTGCATCTTGCAAAATCAGCATATAAATGTCCAAGTAATTTAAGCTCCGAATTCTTGAATACCCAAGTGCTCATTTAGGACAAGATGCAACATATTTTATAGTACGCTTAATAGCTTTGAGTGTGACTCCTTCGAATCATATTGAAAACAGGCACAAATACACATTGGATAGTTTATCTGGTTTGGAAGCTGTTAAATAAAATAATGAATCAATTGTACTTTTATAGAGTTTAGGATCAATGGACTTACTTGATTAATCGTTGTCTAGTTTCGATGATGATGACATAAGAGTATCCATTCTTCACGAGTTACCTTGCGTATTTTTTTTTTAAAATATAAAGGTTCCTTCCTCTAATTGCTTGATTTACAGTCCAAGAAAAAGTTTAGTTCTTCCATCAGACTCATCTTAAATTCGCTCCTCACGATGCTTGCAAATGCTAGCACACATCTTCATTAGTAGAAAAAAAAGTGATATCATCAACATAGATTTATATCAATAGATATCATCTGATTTCTCTTGGTATGTACTATACCTTTTTCGGATTCATTCTCTCAACCTTACTGCTTGTTTAAGACTGTATAGTATTCTTGAGTCAATAGATATGATCACTGTTCTTTGGATCTTCAAACCCAGGGACGTTGGAAAAATACTTGTTCTTTGATATATCCATTTAGAAATGCACTATTGACATCCATTTGATATAATTTAAATCATGATAGCAAACATAAGCAAGTGAATAGCTTCTAACCTTGCTAATGATGCATATATTTCATCATAGTCAATACCTTCTTCTTGTAAGTATCCTTTGGTGACGATTCTAGTTTTGTTCCTGATGATATTTGCCTTATCATTTATTTTATTTATGAATACTCATTTGGTGCCAATAACTAGGTGATTTTGTGGTCTAGGAACCAATTTTTAGACTTCATTGACTTTGAATTGACGAAGTTCGCCTTACATTACTTCAATCCCATTTTCATCTTGGATTGCTTCTTCAATTCCTTTTGGTTCGACTTCAGAGATTAATGCTATTGAGTTCATGACTTATTAAAAGATCTGGTGCGTACACATTCTATAGTATCACTAATAATTTGTTTCTTTTGGTGATTTGTTTGGAATCTCCAATCCTTTAGCCTTTTCTCTCCAACTTTTGCTTGGAAACCCAGATCCTTAGAGTGTCAAAACTTGGCTCAAGGGAATATTTAAGTGTTAAAAATTAGAAAAACAAAATTTAAGTGCCAATGATGAGAAAATTCTTCCAAATCTCATATATGGTGTTTTTCTAGCGAGACAAGTGCAAAACGACGTCATTTTCCATGCTGACGGGGCTAAATAATTAATATAAATATTAATTAAATTAAATTTAAAAATAAACTTAAAAAAAAGAAGATGAAGATTGTAGAAGGAGGGCTCACAAGCCCTCGCCATCGGTCGGCTAGGGTTGTCGGCCCCCAGCCAAGGCCTAGCCACCTTAGCCAACCCTCTCCCCATCGTTGTCAATCCTTCACAACGATGGAAGGGAGGTGGCAACAAGGGCTGAGTCCTCACTGTTCTGCAACTAGATCTAGCTTTTTTTAATAATTTGGTTTTAAATTTAATTTAATTAATATTTATATTGAAATTTAAATCCAAGACAAAACGATGTCATATTGTCGTTTCTTTGTTGAGTCAACTCTTTAGCAAGCCACATAAGCGAGCGGTATTAATAAAAAATTGTCATGTAGGAGTTCTAATGGGGTTCACCAGACTTGGCACTTAGGTATCACATTTTTCAAAAAAAGTGACAATTAAGTGTACATTTCATAACTTTTGGCACTTAAATATCCCCTCGTACCAAGTTTTCTCATTTCAAGTGTTCTTTTACCATTTTTTCTTGTAATCTAGATTGTTGATTTCGAGCCAAATAAAGTGTACAATCTACATTGGTGATGACTCATTGAACCTCATTTAAGTAGTCATCAAACTTGACAATGATGGATTCTTATACTTCATGCGAAACTTTATTAAACACATGATATGCTTTGTTGGTAGAAGAGTAGCCAAGAAATATATTGTCCTTCAACCTTGGCTTTAACTTACCAACGTTGTCATTTGCATTTTTTAAGATGTAACATTTACAACTAAAAATGTGAAAGTAAGATATGTTTAGTTTCCTTCCTTCGAACAACTCATAAAGAGTTTTGTCCAACAATGATCAAAATCACTTCATTGGTGATATAACATGATATTGCAATCACTTTAGCCTAGAAGTAAAGCGGATGTGTTGCTTTCAATCATCATTATTCCAACCATGCCTTGTAGACTTCTATTTTTTCCTTTCGAAGACTCCATTTTGTTGTGGTGTATAAGATGAGAAGTTGTGTTTGATTCCATTTTTCTCATGGTAATTGACAAAGCTTTTTCATCATATTGATGCTTGAAATACTATAGCCTTTTTATTTTGAACTTTTTGAGCACTCTTGTGACATCTTGATTTTCAACCCTATTTTCGATGAAATGAAATGGGTTTTTTTATCGACGCGCCTATAATCTTTTTCTCTGAGTTGATCACTCACGAGATAACTAATCTATCTGGTGAAACCGTTAAGGAATCTAAACGCGACAGACTTGAGAATTCGACCAGAAATCGACTGCTCGATCGTGCTAATCTGTAAGGGTCGATACGACACCATTAAAATCAATTAGAGACCGAAGATAAGTCGATTCGATAGAGGCATGTATTAAAATGTAGGTGATTCCATCTAATTGCAAAATTCGTGTCGAACGGCACTAAACCGATTTTTCTATCGTTTCTGTACCTTGTGCCCGTATTTGAAATCTCGAGATTTTCATAACAACCGAGAGTCGCCAATGAGTCAATGATGCACAATGTGAATCGAAAACAATCGACCATGGGTCCATTGCGCTAAAAATTCCTAAAAACTACCCGGTAGGTTAAGTCACCCTAAAATCGCGCTCGGTTGAAATTAACTGTGAATTTAAACCTAATTTTAGGAATTGAAAGTTATTTCATGTTACGATTCATTTTAGGAACATCAACTCATCCTCTAAAGAATTTTCAGCAAGCTCGGGATTTTTAAGGAAAATCAATTTCGGACAATTTGAAAAAGAAAAGAAATTCAGAAGGGGCAAATTGAGGGAATTTTTGGCCTCCAAAATGAGCTAATTTGTGAAAGGAAGTTGTGGAATTTGTGTAGGCTTCCTTCTCGACAAAATTGGTCATCAAATTGGAGAAATTGGTGAAGAAATTGAAGTCCAATTGGTGAAATTTGTAGGTTTAAGGGGCAGGTGCATTTTGGCCTTCAATTTAGCTCTAGTTGGTGAAGATGTGTGAGCATTTGACCTTGGGTGACCAATTGATATTGTTGGCTCCAACTTGACTGAAGATAAGGGGGAGAAAGCACTCAAGTGCTTTACATTTTTATCCTTGACTTCCCCTCCCCCTTGTTCCCTCTCTCCCTCATCCCTTCCCTCTCTTCTTCCTTTGTACGCCAACTCCCCTGACCCCTCCTGTTTCTGCCTCTCTTTCATTTTCCCTTGGAAGCTCAGTTCCCCACTCCCATTCTGTAGCTCCAGCATCACCTGTTCCCCCCACCGTCAACCCCACGATCTCCCTCCACTTCTGCCAAACTGCCACTAGCCCCACCATACCAACTTCCACCCTCGTGTCTCTTTGCTCCTCCACCAAGTCAAACCCCAACAAACCCCCCACCGTTGACTCCAGAAGCTTCATCGACACCCCATTCCCTCGCAAAGCCAGCCCAGCGACGGCAACCGCATGCCCACTCCCCTCCTGTCACCAGAGACTCCTTGGTCAACCCACCTGCTCACGTCTCCACGTTAATTCCAACATCTTCGCAGCAACATCCAACACCAACTAGCTCCATCTTCATTTCCTATTTTGCCACACACTCAGCACCTCAACCCGATCAGCAACCATAGCCAGCAAAACCACCACCACCGTGAGTTGCAGCCCCGACTAGCCGAGCCAAGCCGCGACCAACAGTTCCCTCAAGACAAGACCGAGCCCAACAGCTTAGCTGTGGGCTGTGTAGGCCTATTCTGGGCCCTTCCAAGCCTTGTTGGGTGTTGTCGTAGGCCCGTGTTTCACTCGCCTCCGCGTCATCGTCACCGTGAACTCACCGGCTCGTTAATCCGGTGAGTTTACTCTCTAAACTCTACTTAGGGAGTTAATTATGTTTAAGGTATGTTTAGTTTAGTCTAAGATTGGTTTAGGTGGTTAGATTATTGTAATTAGTTATTTATTTGGTTAATTAGGCCAATTTAGTTTGTTAATTAGGCCAATTAGGTGGTTAGATTAGTTTAGTTAGGAGTTAATTAGAGTATGTGATTTATCTAGCCTAGTATGTTATTTAATTAGGTCCAATTAGGTGGTTAGATTAGTGTATTTAGCTTAATTAAACATTTATCTAATTATTTTGCATTTATTTAATTAATTTTGCAATTTATTTAATTAATTAACTATTTTTCGAAAATTATACCGGAATAGCCAGTCTTCAGAATTTCCTGCTAATTGTCATGGTGTAATTAGTTTATGCAATTGATTGTTAGACTGTGCAATTGGGTGACGATTGTGATTTTTAATTTATTATTTCAAAATTGTGGATTTTTTATATTTAATTAGAAAATACTAGGTGTCGGGTTTTGACACAAAAAATATTTTTAAGTACTATATCAAATAGTGGGATTTTAAAAAGGAATTATATCACTTTTTCTGGTTCAATCTGACTGTGTACCCACACACGATTATTTTACTGGGTATTTTTCATATGAAGAAAATAGGCCAAGCACATTACTTTGATTGAGACATTTGAGTGCAATGCACAATGTCCTTGGCCAGGATTGGATGTGCGTGTGATGGTTAAGAGAACCTGTCACCCGATGTGCGTTAGGTGGATGATGCTCCTATGTGGAATGCCCCTAACAATGGATGCTCGTCGCAGTGGAGGCTGGACCGATGCTCCTATGTGGAATGTCGTCTAGAGGTAGACGTTGCCGTGCCCGACGATGTGGGACAATGCCTGGTTACACTGGAAGACTGCTGACTATTGAGTCGGCCATACCCATGGGGCCGTAACTAATTAGAACGCTTGACTAAGTGAGATGACCGCACCTTATTATGGGATAAAATTGTGTGGCACAGAATGGGACGTTTCATAACAATTTAGCCCTATAATCGGGACCCCTGTAATTGATTGGTTTGTTAAAGTGAAACGTTCAAGTTATTGGGTGTATTTACTATATGCTTGTGTTATATGAGCAGTACTAACGTGCAGGGAGGAGCCAAGGCGAGATAAGTCCTCTATGATATGTGTATAGACTGTCTCTAGGTGTATTATCTTCCTAATCGGGGTTTAGGTGTAGACTCTCTTAGATTTTTATCTCACCCCGTCGTGGGTTACCAATTTCATAGCCGTAGCATGGAGGATCCAAAGCCCAAGGCTGAAGGGTCCAAAGTATAGATGGCCTAGAGGTTTCTTTTTGAGTCAAACCTTCTGTGTATAAACTGGATGTGTTTATAAATGGGTTTGTGAAATTTGTTGTCATGCTTTTCTATCCCATGTTTGATTGTTGTATGGGGATTATTTATTTCACTTTCGCATGTACATGAATCATTTGGGTCGACGACATGTTCTGAGAACGTTGCAATTTAGTCAACCATCGAGGGATGTGCGCACGCTTGAGGTTCGGGGCGTGACATCCTCATCGGAAGTGGTATCAGAGTTGGTCAGTGTATGGAGTGATAAGGTGCGATAAGTCTTGCGATAAGTAGTAGGAAATGCCTTTTTCATATGCTGATACATGTGGCTGATAGCTAATTTGTAGATTGTTTCGGGTGGGTCGCTCAGATTTCTAATTCTGTGTGGAATTGGAAAGCAGGTTTCTATAAAGATCTTGTAGAATGAGCGATCCAAAGTAGAGGACTCCTTGGAAAAGGACGGTCGTGTCTGTCACTCGGGGTAGGACGCCAACAAGGGTCAACACTCGAGGAAGAGCACCGGCTCAGGTTAGCGCCATTGGGATAATACCGATGCCAGCCAGTACTAGTGTAGCAGCACCTGGCAATCCTAGAATCGATGGGATCATGTAGGCACTAAAGATGTTGGGAAGCATTCTGGGCCAACAAGCAAAGAATCAAGCTACCGCAACTGTTGCTATCATTATCACTTCCAATGTTGTAGCCGCCGTTACTGCCGCACCTGCTAAGGTCCAACCAAGAAATGTGATCGAGGATCAAGCCGCTGCATCTGGGTTGTGGTTCGGGTCCATCAGAGATGGTAATTGGTTTGGGAAGAAGCCGATGACAGAAGGAAAGTACTCCATTCGTCCCAACCGAAAGAGTGGAATCAAAAAGCCGACGCCCAACCGGAACGGTGTGTGTCATCTCTGTGGGAAAAGACATGGGTCAACCCCATGTTTCAAGAAGACAAGAGTGTGTTACGGTTGTGGTCAACTTGGCCATCTAATGAGGAACTGTCCGCGTAAGTCCAAGGGAGCATAGGCACCACTATCGCAGATAGGGTGCTACTAGGATGGCGAAGGAGATAGGAATGAATCGAGCCATGTATCAATCATGAGAAGAATAGTTCTGGGATAATTTTATCAAAGTGGCATAGTGGAATTTTTATTAAGCTTGTAGAACTTCGGTTTCTTGTAATGAAGTCGTAGAAAGGAGAATCACTAGCTAGATTTGTACTTGACTATTTTGCTTATGTATAACTTTGATGTCATATATGAAAAGAGTTGGCTCAAGGAGCATCTTGCTATCATGAATTGTCATTGTGAAGTACTCCAGTTTAATTTGTTAGCATGTGGAAGTTTTGAGTTGTTGGGTGTCGAGGAGGAGCCTCGATTACCTTGATCTCGTCACTTGAGGCAACCCGTTTGTTAGACGGGAGTTGTTAAGGTTACTTGGCAACTGTCGTGGATACGATAGTTGAGGAGTCAAAGATAGAAGATATTGTAGTGGTACAAAAGTTTCCAGACGTGTTTGCGAAGGAGTTACTAGGTCCGCCCCCAGAGAGAGAGAGATCGAGTTCGTGATCGAGTTGGCCCCCGGAACGGAGCCAATCTCTAAGGCTCCTTACTGGATAGCATAATCAGAATTGAAGGAACTGAAGGTTCAGATGCAGGAGTTGTTGGATAAGGGATTCATACGTCCCAATGCATCACCTTGGGGAGCACTAATTATGTTCGTGAAGAAGAAAGATGGTTTGTTACATCTATGCATCGACTATCGGCAACTCAATCAAGTGACGATCAAGAATAAGTATCAACTGCCGAGGATCGACAATTTGTTTGACCAGTTGTAGGGAGTATCGATATTTTCTAAGATTGACCTCAGGACAAGGTATCATTAGCTAAGGATCAAAAAGGAAGACATAACGAAGACGGCATTTTGTATGCGGTATGATCATTATGAGTTCACTATAATGCCGTTTGGTTTGACGAATGCCCCAGCAGCTTTCATGGATCTGATGAACTGAGTATTCAAGGAGTATTTGGATCAATTTGTGATCGTTTTCATCGATGATATCCTAATGTACTCAAGAAGTCCTGAAGAGCACGAAAGACAATTGAAGACGGTGCTTCAGACTCTACGAGATCATGGACTATACGCCAAGTTCAGTAAGTGCGAGTTTTGGTTAACTCGTGTGGTGTTCCTAGGTCACGTGATTTCAGGTGAAAGAATCTCTATGGACCCAACCAAGATTGAAGCAGTTATCAACTAGCCAAGACCGACGACAGTGATAGAGATTAGAAGCTTTTTGGGATGGGCAAGCTATTATAGACGGTTCGTGGAAAGATTCTCAACATTAGCTTCGCCTTTGACTAGATTGCTGAAGAATGAAGAGAAGTTTGTATGGACAAACAAATGCGAGCGTAGTTTTCAAGAGCTTAAGCAGAAGCTGACTACCGTACCAATGCTAACAATTCCATCTGGACCTGGAGGATACGAGATTTACGGTGATGTGTCGTTTAGAGGACTGGGTTGCGTGTTAATGTAGTAGGGCAGAGTCGTTGCATACACATCCCGTCAGTTGAGACCTCATGAGCTGAATTACCTGACACATGACTTAGAACTTGCAGCGATTATCTTCACTCTGAAGATTTGGAGATATTACTTGTGTGGAGAGAGGTTCTAGATCTTTACAGATCATCAGAGTCTCAAGTATTTATTCTTTCAAAAAAAGTTAAATATGAGACAGCGTCGCTGGATGGAACTTCTCAAGGACTATGATTGTGACATCATGTATCACCTTGAAAAAGCTAATAAGGTCACAGATGCATTGAATCGGAATTCTTCAATTGCACAAATGGTGATTAAGGAGTGGGTCTTACTCGAAGGAACTCGAGATTCTATTTTCAAATTTGAGGTAAGCCACCTTTCAAATCTTACGGCCACCCTCAGAATTGAACCGGAAGTGCATATCAGAATTAAGACATTGCAGTTGATGGATCCTAAGATCCATAAAATTTTTCAAGAAGATGCAGAAAAGAAAAAGGCAGATTTCCAAATGGGATAAGTGCTGCAGAAGTCATAAAACTTGTCACGAAAATGCAATTTAGTCCTAAAACTTGCAAAAAGTGCAATCAAGTCATAAAACTTGTCAAATTGTTTCAATCGAGTCCTAAAATTAACACCAATAGCATTTTCCTTTAAAAATGTTGACATGGCATTTTAAATAATTTTTTATTTTGCACGTAGATTTTTAATTATTTTTTATTCATTTTCTTTATAAAAATTAGATTTAAAAACTAAACAATTAGATTTATTCATTTTATCTTATTTTCACCAAAAACTAAAAAGAAAATTTAAATATTTTATTTTAAAAAAAAATCAGCGACTCCTCTCCCCGCTACTACCATCGCCCATTGCCCGGAGGGGCTAGGCAACTGTCGCTGGCCCTAGGTAGGGGTGGCCAGCCCTCGCCCGGCTAGGGCAAGGCCTTGCTGGCCCTAGGTGAGGGCTGGCGACCGTCGCCTACCCTGGGCGAGGCCTCATCAATCCTCACTCGAGGCCCGCGAGAGGCCCGCCCGGGGCCGACGAACGTCGCCGGAGGGGCCGACGATGGGCAATGGCGGCAAGGGAGAGGAGCCACTGATTTTTTTTTAAATAATTTTTTTAACTTTTCTTTTTAGTTTTTGGTGAAAATAAGATAACATGAATAAATCTAATTGTTTAGTTTTTAAATCTATTTTTTTTTAAAATGATTAAAAATGATTAAAAAATCCACGTGGAAAAAAAATATTTAAAATGCCACGTCAGCATTTTTAATGGAAAATGCTAATGGTGTTAACTTTATGACTCGATTGAAACAATTTAACAAGTTTTAGGACTTAATTACACGTTTTACAAATTTTATGACTCAATTGCATTTTTGTGACAAGTTTTAGGGCTTCTACAGCACTTATCCCTTTCCAGATTTCTGAAGACGGAACACTGAAGTTTCGTGGATGATTGTGTGTACCTGACGATGTAGAGCTTAAGGAAGAGATTTTGTCATAAGCTCATCGTAGCAATTACAGCATTCATCCAGGCAGCACGAAGATGTATTCGAATCTGCGTCAACACTATTGGTGGTCCAGTATGAAAGTGGATATCGTCAAGCATGTAGCCAAGTGTCTGACGTGTCAACAAGTGAAAACACAGCACTATCAGCCAGGAGGACTTCTGCAACCTCTCGAGATTCCCGAGTGGAAGTGGGAACACATCACAATGGACTTTGTGATTGGCTTACCAAGGAGTCAAAGGGATAATGATTCCATATGAGTAGTGGTTGATAGATTGACAAAGTCTACTCACTTTATTGTCTTACGAAAGGACTATGCATTGGACAGATATGCTAAGTTGTACGTGCATCAACTAGTTCGACTGAATGGAGTGCCAGTGACGATTACATCTGATCGAGACCCAAATTTTACCACAGCCTTCTGGAAAAGTTTGCAAACTGCCTTGGGAACAAAGCTGCAATATAGTACGGCCTATCACCCGTAGACGAATGGCCAATCTGAGAGGACGATTCAAACCCTTAAAGACATGCTGAGAGCTTGTGTGCTGAATTTCAAAGAAAGCCGGGAGGAACAGCTTCATCTAGTTGAGCTCGCCTACAACAATAGTTATTAGCAAAGTATTCAGATGGCACCATTTGAAGTGTTGTATGGTAGAGCGTGCAGAACTCCAGTTTGTTGGGACGAAGTCGAAGAACGAAAGATTACAAGCCCAGAGTTAGTTCAACAGTCAGTGGATATAGTTGTAGTTATCAAGGACAGATTAAAGACCGCTTAGAGTCGTTAGAAAAGCTATGCATATAAGCGTCGAAAACCATTGAAATTCCAAGTTGGTGAACACGTCTTTATTAAGGTGTCACTGATGAGGGATACTTCGCGCTTCGACAAGAAAGGGAAGCTAAGTCTGAGGTACGTCGGTCTCTTTGAGATTCTAGAGAGAATAGGGACTCTAACTTATCATCTTGCACTGCCGCTGAGACTGGCGCAAATGCATGACGTATTCCACGTGTTGATGTTGAGAAAGTATGAGCCTAACCCAACCCACGTGCTGAACTTTGAAGAGTTAGACATGGACAACAAAGTGTCGTATGTGGAGAGACCAGTTCAGACTATGGATCGCAAGAAGCAGGTGCAGCGTACCAAGATGATCTCGTTAGTCAAAGTGGTTTAACAACACCACGGAACAGAAGGAGCAACATGGGAAAGTGAATGTAACATCCCAATTTTTCTAATTATGTTTTCAATTGAATGAGTTGGGCTTTTTATTGACGCCCATATAATTCTTTTCTCTGAGTTGATCACTCATGAGATAACTAGTCTATCAAGTGAAGTCGTTAAGGGATCTTAATACAACAGACTTGAGAATTCGACCAGAAATCAACTGCTCGATCGTGCCAATCTGCAAGGGTCAATACGGCACTGTTAAAATCAATTAGAGATCGGAGATAGGTCGATTCGATAGAGGCATATAATTAAAGTGTGGGTGATTCTACCTAATTGCGAAATTCTTGTCGAATGGTATAAGGCCAATTTTTCTGTCATTTCTGTACCATGTGCCCATATTTGAAATCTTGAGATTTTCACAACACCTGAAAGTCGCCAATGAGTCAAAGATACACAATGTGGCTTGAAAATAATCAATCACGGGTCAATTGCACTAAAAATTCCTAAAAACTACCCGGTAGGTTAGGTCACGCTAAAATAGCACCCAGTTGAAATTAACCATGAATGTCACAATTCATTTTAGGAACGTAAACTCATCCTCTGAAGATTTTTCTACAAACCCGAGATTTCGACGAAAAATCAAAGTAAGGCTATTTTGGACTGGGAATATTAGAGTGCCATTTTTAGTCACATTTTAAGGATTTAAGTTGGTTCAATTGATGAGGAAAAATCATGAGATGGACGATGACACCTTGGCTGAATTTATGGACACCAAATTGAGCCCAATTGATGAGAAATTGAATGAAGATTGAAGGGAAATTGTCCAAATTCGTAGCCAAGGGGATACAGCCACTTTTGGACCATTTCAATGGCTTGTTGGGGAAGATTTGTAGAAGAGATGGCTGAGGATTGAAGGCTAAAGGTGGTGGGGCATGGGTGATGAGTAAATTGGATATTTAGCTTGATATTTGAGGCAATTAGGACCCCCCTCTTTAGCAGCTAGTTTCTTCTTCTTCATTGGACTCCTTTATCCATTTATGTGTGTTTTGAGAGCTTGAGAGAACCAAAGAGAGACTAGCCAGCCAGCCCCTGACCGTCGACCGCCTCCCTTGCCGTCGTCCAGCGCCCGCTCGCTACTGGAGCTACTCGCTCGCACCCGCGAGCTCGTCCGCGATCGTCTCGCCATCTCGCACAATCGAGACATTCTGGCCGCCGTCCAACCATCGTCGAGCACTGCCGTCGCCTGCTACAGCCTCCGCCTCCCGTCCCGTGCCGTTTCAGCCGCTCAGCCCAGCTCTCTTGGCCCAAGCAGAAGCCAAACCTCTGCTGTGGGCTGAAATCTTCTAGACCCGTTTTAAGGCCCGTCCGAACCTCTGTTGGTGTCGCCGCAGGCTTGTTTATTGCTCACCTCCGCATCACCGTAGCCATGGACTCACCGGCCCACTAAACCGGTGAGTTTACTTGCTAAACTCTGCTTAGGGAATTAATGATGCTTAGTGGATAATTAGTTTTGGTTAAGTGTGGATTAGGTGGTTAATTAGTTTGGATTAGTGATTTAATTATTTAATTGTGCATGTTAGATGGTAGAATAGACTAATTAAGGGCTAGATAGATTGTATTATTTATCTAGATAGGTTCATAAATTTTCTAGGCCAGTTTAGGTGATTAGATTAGTGTTTCCAGCCTAGGTTTGCATTTATTGGATTCATTGGTATTTATTTAATTAATTTGGCTATTTATTTAATTATTTAATATTTTCCAAAAATTATACCGAGATAGCCGGTGACTAGAATTTCGTGCTGATTATAGTGGTGTGCTTAATTTATGCAATTGAGTGTTAAATTATGCAAATTGAATGGTGATTGTAATTTTGAGTATTTAATTCAAAATTTGAAAAATTTGGTAATTATTTAGAAATTACCAGGTGTCGGGTTTTGACACTGAAAATAATTTTAAATACTATATCAAACAGTGGAATTTTAAAAGGGAGGATATTAATTTTTCTTGTTCAAATTGACCGTGTACCCACACACGATAATTTTTAACGTGTGTTTTTAATACGAAGAAAATTGGCCAAGTACATTATTTTAATTGGGACATTTGAGTGCAAAGCACGATGTCTTGGCTGGGAATTGGATGGGTGCATGGATGGTATGAGAACCCGTCCCCGATGTGAGTCAGGTGAATGATGCTCCTATGTGGAATGCCCCACGTCAACGGATGCCGGTCGCAATAGAGACTGGACCAATGCTCCTTTGTGGAATGCCATCGACGTAGTGACGTTACCGTGCTCGATGGGGCGAGACAATGCTTGGTTATGCCAGAAGACCGTCGAACATCGAGTAAGCCGTGCCCATTGGGCCGTGATTAAAAATCAGAACGCATAATTAAGTGAAATTGACACGCCGGATTATGGAACAAAATTGTGTGGCATGAAATGGAACGTCTCATAACGATTTAGCCTAATAATCGAGACCCCTGTGGTTATATGAGATATGAGATGTAGGGTTCCAATTGATTGAGCTTGATTACTATTTATGTATGTTATATGAACTGTGCTGACATGTAGGGAGGATCTGAGACAAGGTGAGTCTCTGTAGCTATGTGGTTGTGTGGCTGTGTGGTTAGGACGCCCCTAGGCATAATTCCTTTCTAATCGAGGTTTAGGAGGTAGACTTACTGAGAGGTTGTCTCACCCCGTCGTGGGCTTAATTCTTTTCAAGTCAGTAGATGGCAGTCTCGCCAGTGCATTTTGGGCAACTGAGGGGATTCAGTGAGCAGAGTACGCTTTTCCCTATCCCTGGGACTTCCTGGCTTCGTGAGCTCGTGGTGTCTACAATCTTGGTTGATGAGGGCCTACTTGAGTTTGTACCTCATTGATTCAGAGCGTGGTATCGCCATGGGCCTAATGGAGAACAGGAAGGTCCCCTGGATGGTTTTGACGCACCCGTTGTTGAGGGTGAGGAGATGGTTGGCCCCCTCGACACCAACATCCCTGATGGTGTCATGGAAGACCCAGATCCCCCAGAGGTCTCAGAGGTCTTAGCTGAGGAGTCTTGTGCCTAGTTAGCTGGGTGGCTCTTCTCTTTGGAGTAGACTTTGTTTATAGTCTAGTGTTGTATATAAACTCGGCTTGTTTATGAAAAATGTTTTGTGAAAATGGTATCCTGCTTTTCTATCCCATATTTGTATTGTCTCGGGATTTATTATACGTTTCCACATGTACAATAAAATGAAAGGGTCGGCGACGCATCCTAGGACATCGCAATTTTATCGACCACCGAGAGATGTGCGCACGCTCGAGATTCAGGGTGTGACAAGTGCAACCGGAACCGAGTAAGGGCTTTTTGTGTACATCCCTTAAAGATCATTCCGACACACCCAAGTTTCCTGGCAAAGCCACCCTTAGTGTGTTTGTCATAGGTAAAGTTTGCCTTCTTGGCTAGGTCGGTTGTTCAAGGCATGGGTTCAATGATCAGCCCTTGGACCGGCCTTGGCCAAGCGGACCAACTCCTGGATTGGCCTTAGGCCTGATCCAAGCCAACTCCCGATTATCATGTCGCTGTTCAAGATTGGTCAATTTGTAACCAACACACAGTCGTATCAGGTTGATTCATGGTCATCCACAATTGATACATGATCAAGCGGAATCACCCACGAACGGAACATGATCAATTCATGATCGTCCATCGATCCGTGGTAGAACATGATCATCCCTCAATCAACCCTTATGGTCGAGCAATTTTCCATTGGCCGAACGGCTCGGGTCCACTTACGTGGTCATTACATTGGTCATGGTCAATCTCTTGACCAATCCATGGTCGACTCTTTGATCAACACATGGTTAATCTCTCAATTACCCTTCTAGTCAAGCCGATTGGTCCGTGGCTGATTCCTAGAATGATCCATGTCGATCCTTACCACTGGCACACCAGACTCATAGCCATCTCTTGTAGGAACTAAATTGTGGACATCACAATCACCACCTAGATTGATATCTCGTCTTTGCTGATAGGTATGATCATAGATAATAACATATTTCCTCCATCTGCATTCATCATTGTAACTATTAGTAACAAATAATAGTTTGGTGATCATCAAAATAGCATAGGAATATTTTCCAACACTCCTCTCTGCCCATGCCAGACTAAATGGCGATCATTCAGGCCCTCGCAAATGTCCAGCTACCTAAGAATTACCATCGTGCAAAATTTTCAGCAACCATCATTGCCTCCTCTATCTTCATCAACGGCTGCAATCTTTAGCAACCACCAATCCGGTCCACCCCTACCCTCACAGCCGATCCGAGATCGAGGCCCAACGGATGAAGTGCAGCGGATGAAGGTGCGGCCACTAATGCTACAAAGGTGCATGCGATAAATGGAGACAACCTTTTTTGCTCCAAATCTGGCCATGGAGAGGGGACTGACTGCTGGTGCTCCAAATTTGACCATGGAGCTCCTCCGTGGCCGAGGCCAAGTCGAGGTCAGCCGTGAAGGAGCTCCAGATCTAGCCAAGGAGCTCCTCTATGGCAACAAAAGGAATCTTAGTGGAAGGTTGTGGGTGATAGCGGACGCTATCAGTGGGACCATGGGTGGGTGAAGGGGATAGAGAAGAGAGATGAGTATAGTGCATATCCTATTCACATTTATCCTATATCAACACGGAATTATTTTGTTCTAGTTATATATTTCTTATATCCAATCATATTCTATGTTGGTAGCAACCAAATATAGGATAGGACAAATGTTGCTTACGGTAATACAAATTACTTGGGTTTCTGTCGACGGTTCAAACAATAGATAATGGATTGATTCATAACTTGGCATGCGTTAAGAAATCGTGGAAACAATTGATCGTGCATGAGAAACCCTACAATGCTAGAAGCTGAAACATCAAGACGTTTTAAAGTGGAAATTATGTGAAAGTCCTCTTCGATCCCTCGTCATGGAGGGGGTAGAAAAGAGCAAAACAAATGAATCGTGGATATGGTTCTTCCACGTGTCACCACACTAAGTAAGTCCTAAAGTAAAGCTAGGGTTTTCCATTATACTTAACTCGAAGTCATCCCCACTAAAATCAATTAAGACGTACTACTACCCTCTATAATCATTAGCAAGACTATATTAAACATTATCTTGGAGTACCAAGTTGTAGTGTAAATTACAGTCGAGAGATTTTCAAACCACTAGTATATGGAACTTAGATGGGGAAAGGCGTTGCGCATGGGCAATATAGTTTCCTCTATAGAGATATCGTAATGATATGTTCTTTGGACTATTTTGTCTGGTCACCATGATTATGATGGGCTTCCATTGATCTTTTGTGCGTGCGCAAAAAGTCACTTTTGCATATCAAATTCCAAATGAAAGCGGCACTTAGAGGCGCATTGAGCATGAAGGATAAAAAGGACTCCACAATCTCCACGATGAGCAATGATTTATATCTTCCTCAGCCAAAATCCACCTTTTGATTGAAGTCTCCTCTCTTTCTTTGAATATTCTAACTCATCGGGAACCCCCTTATTATTCCTTAAGCTTTTAGATCAGTGTTGAGTATATATGAGTAGTCTACAAACTTAGTTTATTAAGTGACCTGATCAACAGCAACAGGATATATTTAAAGACTCAATATAATTAAGGAACTAACCAATCTTAGTTTCTGTACACATTACTCATACTTTTATTGGGACTTGAACTGAATATATTCTTTCTCTCGATCAAGCGTAAGATGTAGATGGAAAAGATAAGTTTTCTCATAAGCCATGGACATGAGACAAAGTATTTCTTTTTATAGTTTAACCTATTAGTAAACGGGTCAAATAATGTTCTCATAGTTAGGGGTTGTTAATAGGTGGTTCGGTTCAGACTTCTACCGATACCCAAACCCACCTGAACATGAATGATGTGTGTTTTGTGACCCAAATCAAAATGACGGTTCAGTTCGGGCGATTGGCTTTCTTTTCCCTCCTCCTCCTCCTTTTTCTGCACATATCCCTGTCACAATAACTTGATCCAGAGTCAAACACATTTCCATGGACTGATCTTGAAATTGCCATGGAAACTCCATAATGTCATCAACGAGATAATCTTCACCGGGGACAAGGCATCCCTAGATCTAGAGTGTCTCCTATTGGAGGTTTGTTTGTAAAAATAAACTAAGTGCATTCTTCTTATCCCACATAAGAAAAGTAGGAGGAAGTGGGCCAATTAATAAGTGTAGGATTTCCTTTGTGTAGCTAAAGGAATGATTGGGTGGGGCCAGATCCCACCATACCCACGTGTGGGTGCACGATTATTTGGCGCACTTAGCACTTTGCGTGCCCGCGGTTTAATTAGCATTAATCCCTTTGTTGTTTTTTTTATTATTTTTTTTCAATTCAAAGGTTGCTTTTTTTTTAGAATTTTCGGAAATTATTTAAAATAAAACATTCAAAATTTTATTTTATAAAAAAAATTATTCCGAATTTTTCTTTGTGTCTTTTCAAGACAACCTTTGGAAAGATGCTCATTTAGTTTGCAACTTTTCCGACGGGTTGCAATTGGTCATTCTTTCAACTTCTTATGAATAGACGCATTTGTTCAACTAAGCAATTTTCGAAAGGACACGTTTGTTCATTTTTTGCAATTTTTCATGAAGAGTTACCTCTATTCGAAAGACAAATATAAGTACGTTTGTTTTGAGATCAAACACACATCTTCTTCCATTTTCATCTTCTTTCAAAAGATTATACAGTCATTTTTTCAATTGTTTCCTATGAGAGATCCTGAAAAAATACTAGAATTGCTATCTAATATTCTCATTTGAGACTTTGTTGTATCTTGGAGGAAATTTGTTGATGACCATTAGCAACTTTGTGGGGCAAATAAATCCTTAAAATTATTGGGAAAATATGTCTTCGAAAATGATATCATGCCTTAAAGTCCGACTTAATTACTCTAAAGATCCGACTTCATTATTCTACCCAATTCAAAAACATATTTTCCCAATATCTCCTCTCAATCTAGGGACAATGAGGCTCCAATAGAGGTCAATGGAGTGGTATTTGCATTGATCTGGAGGAGGCGCTACCGAACTGTTTGGTGGCCTGGAGCCTCTCTCACTCCAAAAGTTAGTTTAAAGAACGAGATTTTTTCTCACACTTATAAACTAATCATCTATCCCTTCTAGAACCGATATGGGATAACTCCCAATAATCCGCCCTTTACACATCGGATCCCGGATCAAAGTTGGAACAACTCATATCTCTTGTGTGACTATTAGATCCAAACGTATTAGTAACCCGGGCCTTGATGCTAGTGTTGGGTGATCTTGGGCTTCTTTTGCATCAAAATTAGCTCAAAAGATGAGATTTTTGTCACATTTATAAACTGATCAATTGTCTCTTTCACAATTGATTTGGGATAATCCCAACACGAACAATGAAAGTCAAGGTTTACTTGCCGCGTTCACGGACGCAGAGGCCATCGTTGGTGGGTTGAAGCTTCCAGGAACCCCGACAAGCAATACCCCCCCCCCCTTCTCCCCCTCTCTCTACACACCATTTTCTTCACTTTATAAAACCATAAACCTACAAAAATCTTTCTCAACACTCCTTCAATTTCATGTTTAAGGTTCCTTTGTGTTTCAGGTTGGTTCGGAACTGAACTGTCATTATGTCGGATTTCCTTTCCTTATTACCTAAATCGGAATGACGCCTAATTTGAAAATGCCGGAAATTTTTATTTGAATCGGGTAATTTTGACACCTGTACTTATAGTATCTTTCTCAACATTCTTTCCCCGTACAAACGGTCTTTGCACGTGCAATACATGTAGGTCAAATAACAGGATTAGGATAAAGATGAAGGGAAAGTGTCAAAATTGAAGCCCTTATCCGAAGCTTGGAAAAAATGTTATGCAAGCCATTTTGTCTAAAAGTATAAATTGTAGGAAGCAGGTTAAAGCCAAACAATGTATTTTTAACATTTTTCTTTACAGCAACTGATGTCATATTTTATAAGATGTCACTTTCTTCTTATAGTTTTTGTTTGTGAATGCCGAAATCAATCGTTTCCATCCATACATCTTCTAGTGGATGACACAATACAAGTCTGTTGACATTTCACGCGTACCCAAGCAAGTAATTGCTACAATGTCCTTGATTTCATGCTGGAGAGTCCACTTTCATGGTTTTACATCATTTCCTCATTATTGATTCCACGTTGGAGAGTAGCTGATGTTGGATAAAAAGAATGATATCGAGAATGATAAATCCTTTTGACTAAAACTCTTGGTTGTGCTATCCGAGCATCTAAATTCTAAATGCTTAGGCACGGGTTCAGTCAAATCATCCTTATTCCTCCATTTCAGAAGCCATGAAAGTCTTCCTTGTATGTTCGCTCCAAAAAAAAAAAAAAAAAAAAAAAAAAAGTGTCTTCCTTGTTGTATGAGTTCTTTTTCTCCCCTGAAAAGTAACGTACTTCAGGGTTTCGATATATGGAAGGAAGAAAACGAAATACTTTTTTTCGTAAATTGATAAAATGCAAATATACTTTGTTGATATTATTGAGTGATACCAACGCCAACTTAGGTCACCACATAAATTACTAAATGAAGACGCAATTTAACATATAAATTTCCGGACAAAATTTTAAAGAAGTGATTGGACATATACAATGTACAATAATGCTCTCGATCTCGCACATTCACAAAAGAGATACCGTCACCTCAATTTGACATCACTTTCCGCACACAAACGCTCAAATGAAAAGCAATCATTAGCAAAGTCTATAATGTGTATATGGTATGCTTTTTTCAGAGAATCCTACATTACTATATCTGTATAAATGTTCAATGCCCCCCGCGAACGACCTCTTTTAATAAATAATATTATTGTATCGTTGATTTGAACCTCAGAATCCGTTGCAAATTTTTCAATTCGTTCGAGGGTCACTTCTTTGTGCTGGCCCACCTTCCTTTTGATTCTTAAAGCGACCCAACTCTATCTTGAATTCAGTGCATTCGTCAAAATCCTCCACAACCTTTTATGCTCTTTCTATCACGCGAACATGAATACACAGTTTCAGAAAATAAAAAATAAAAAAAACTCCCAATATGTCGGCGATTCCACATTTGCCTATGTTCAGTATAACCAGCTTAGTTGGTTTGGTAACCTCAAATAAGGTTTCATGTTCATCTCATGATGATCAGCTAAATCTGGATAGAAATCAGATGAGCTAAAGTGGTGGTTCCAAAGTTTAACAAGCTTATGAATGGATTCCCTCTAAGAATATGTGGAATCGTGTTCGGTACATGCAGCCCGGGATCATCTTTAATTGGTGGGAATATGGTTAGATAGGATAAGATGAGATGAAAAAAGATCAAAAGGAGGTCTTCATGAGTTTTTTAATATTTAAGCCCCTTTTTAAGAGATGGACAAGATAGGTTTTGAATAATTGATGTCATATTCCTACTAAAATGCTTGGCAGTTGCAAGCGAACCTTATTATTCCACATACACAATAACGATGAATAGAGTCACTAATTGAAATCAAGAATTAGTTCAACCAAGCAGTAAGGTGAGCGAGGTCGTGGAGATGGTGATTATAAGAGCAAAGTAATCCGCAAACGGCTTTCAGGATTTGATTAGTATGAGAACATAGGATGACATCCTCTTTCTCATCCAAGCCAACTCCCTGGGTTCATCATCAAGCGGATTATGATATATAGGCTATTTATCTTGACACTATATTTGGACCGTCAAAACCTTATGATCAATCGATAGGTCAGGTTCTCACCTAGGCCCGCTTCCCATAATGATCCCCTCGACTTGAAACTGAGGAAAATCACTCGATTAGCCCTAAACATATTATATGGATGCTAATTCAGTATTAAATTTTTTAATTTCGTCAATTTAAACCTATTTCTTTATATGAAAGTTTAATATAATTCTTTTGAACAAAATTCTGCTAGAAATAGTTGATATGGTAGTCCAGTCATCGCCACCACCATAGCGATTTTTGCAAAAATTGATTCAAATGATTATATTGAAATTTCACATAAAATTTAGGATTATATTGACAATTGATAAATAAAATTGGATTGGTATCCATATTATAGATCTATGATTATTTGAACAATTTCCCCCTTGAGGACTCATTGTCTTCATGTACCCTTGGCTGTAACACTTGTGCGGGGTGACCAACATGCCTTATCCATCCGTTGTTACTCCAATTATATCCCTGGCACCCATAAAATCTTTCTCCTAAACGGTTAAGATTCACCTACTCCATGATAGACTTAAACTATTCTGGAAATTGCATGCACGCGAGGAGTTGCTTTGCAAGGAATGACCTATAGTACAGTCAGCTACTTATATCTCTCGCTCGTGATCGTAGTGAATCCATAGCGCCAAAATAATACCGGTGGATTTTTTTAAAGGTACAAGGTACAACATTTCTGTACGGCCTTAGCCAAATATTCTCTTGACCTAGCCTCGTTTGGATATAGAAAGCATAAAGCCAGTCTCTTGTGATACTTGATGGGTAGGCTCCCTCAACCCTTCACGCTTAAGACTTTTCTTTGGTAGGGTCAAGGGTCAGAATATCACGAAAGCACGCCTACATGACTACTTCTAGGACGAGATGGAACCCTCGATATCAAAAAGTAGTGGCTCAATAAATCTTTAATAGAATCTGCACTGCACCATATTTAATTTTTTTATAAAAAAAGGAATTAATATCTTTTCTCTTCCTCTTCTTTTTTATAATATAAGACAGCCCAGATTTTCAGCTTGACGAAACCCGTGTATGCTTGCAAATGGTCTTTTATGCTCATCTATAGATACTTTGCGTTGAAAGGCCGATCAGAGAGCCAAACTTGGACTAACTTTTTTTTTTTTTTTTTTTTTGGGATAAGGAAGCGAGCGCACGTCGGTAGGTGAATCCCGGGCACAAGAAAGACCCACTAATCTCATGGACCAGATAAAACATGAGCTAATGTTCTAGTGTGTGCACCAAATATAGATAGTTTGTACTTGGCGGCATTAGCGATCAAACCTGCGTCGTGCTTAATACCCTTAAGTTTCACCCTTACGGCTAAGCAGTAGGCAAAATTAACACCCAGGCACCAAAATGGGTCTAGGCCCTAACAAGTAATAAAACATAATTGATGTCTTTCATTTTGATAAAATCCACAATAAATTCCTAGCCTCCGATTTTAATGTCCAAATCGAGGGGATAATTGTCTAAAAAATTCCAAAGCTATTTTATGATGGTTAATTTAATCACAAACATTTAAGTTGTGCTAGTTTAATTCTAAATATTTTGCCGATTTACCAAATTATTTTTCCGGCCAATTTTAGCCGAAAATTGATGTCATGAACATTAACCGTCTTAAGTGACCCAACAAATTTTTATTTTATTTTTCTTTCTTTTATTTTATTGGTCTTCTTCTTCGAGGGGCAACAAGGGTCACTTGGGTCTCAACAATGGCCAGTGACCCTCATCGACCATGGGCGAGGGCCATGAAGCTCTTGCTAATTTGCACAAACCTAGGAGGCCCATGACGGCCTTCATGTCACCAAATCTATGTGAGGTGAGGGCTTCGCGACCCTTGCCTATGGCTTGTGAAGGTTGCTAGCATTGCTGAGGCCCCGATTACCCTTGCCAACCATTCAAGGAAGAAGAACAGCAAAAAGGAAAAGAAAAAAATATAAAAAAATATGAAATTCAAAATTTAAAAAAAAAAATCTAATATTATCCGTGTCAATACCAACTATGTCACGTAGGACGATTAACATTCATTTCATCGATTTCTAGCTATTATTGGCCAAAAAGACTAAATTGGCAAACTATTAATAGGTTTAGGACAAAATTGATCAAATTGAAATATTTATGATTTAGAATTTTTGGATAATTTCCCCCTAAATTGACTATACCCATGACATAAACACGGTGCTTTGCTATCCATCTACCGAACTGGTCTAGGGTAGGTAACTAAGATAACCTACAAATTTAGGAACTACCCATGCATGAGAATGACTTTTGCTAGTAGGAAAGATGGGTCTAGCTTTTCAAGTTAGAGGTTCGACTTACGTGGAAGGATAAAGCTAAGAAGCCTGGTGAAAATTCAACTCACTAATTTGGTATTGACTAAGCAATGATTATATAGGCGAACTTGACTTTAGTCATCTCTTTTAGAGTATAATCTACTTTTCATCCAAAGATGGTAGGTCTTCTGGTTAAAATTCCCATAGTGGATCATATAAAGTATTATGTCGGCAAAGGAAATGATCTATCTTCCTTGAAATAATAGCAAATTCAACTACTATGTAGTTGAGTAGAAATTTGGGGTATGTATATTTAGAGGAAATTGATTTTGAAAATATTTTTCCAAAAATGATTGCTTATATCTTTCACAAAAATAAAAAATAAAAATATTTTCATAGTACTAGAAAATATCTAGACATAAATTGTTATCGGTAATGAAAATGTTTATTAACTAATTATTTCAAGCGATATAAGCGATCATATTTAGGAAATTATTTTTCAAATCATTCATTTTTCTTGAAACAAATAAAGTCATGGTCTTATTAATATGTGCATGAGTCATCTCTTCCAATTTGAGGGGATACAGAATGAAAGCGAGTAATCAAGGACAGGAAAGAAGAGAGAAATTCAGAAAAATAAAATTAAGGGAGTCATTAGTCAATCATGCAAAAAAACTGAATAGAGAGAGTTCTAAAGTCAATATATAGTTATAGAGAGAGTTGTGATAAATCAGTTTCCTAATTTAGTTTTTTAAAAAAGTAAGAAAAAAATATCTCAACAAAGTAGGAAATATAACAAATAAAAACGTAAAATAACTTAAATCAAAGGATAATCTTCCATCCATTCTCTATCATTTTGTCAAGGAAGACGAGGTTTCATCGGCTGGAGTTCAATTTCAAGGATAAGACTACCGTTCCATCCATCAAGTTCGAAACATGTCATCGAAACACGAGCTTCATATAAAATTAGGATTTTCGAGATTGATATGACTCGACACTTAGCTCGTTAGGTCGTAAAAAATTATTGATGATTATCTATGGATATAGGCTTCGTACAAAGCACACAGAACGACCATTATTATTAGCCTAATCTTTCAATAAGGAGTTCGTCAATGGGTTTGATCAATTTGATGTCGGACCAAAACACCACTTCAAGAGTCCATTATTTCAATTATTTCATTGGTAATAATTACTTAAGCATCAATTTCCAACAAAAAATGACTAGCGATAACATGGAAGTATAAATTATTGATGAGAATACCAATTTCCATCACCTCATTCGCATCTCAAGTGTTGAAAATAATGTTTTACTTTGATTAACATAAAGTTTATGTGGTTAGTTGGATTTCCAATTCAGTTCGGTTTTACTCCACCACGCAAGTTGTGGGCTCGAGCTTTTGTCCCAAGAATATATGGAGGAGACTCACCGGTCACATCATTAGTTGACGTAGTGTGTGACTACCAATTGCATCATGTCAAATAACTCGAAAATCAGTTAAGGATAAATGTGATACAATGTACTAGTTTGGAATTTTAACAACTTGAAAATTAGTCTATGGCAAATGTGATACGAGTGTACTAATTTGAGGATTTTTTTGGTGTTATTAGCCCTTAATAAGTTGTTTGGCCTTTCCTCGGCTTTAGCCTCGACTTGCCGTCATCCCACGTTCAGCCTTCGTGCAGATCCGTCGATGGCGCAAGCTGTGAGACTGATATACGTGAACGGATTTCTTGAAATTCGGTTTTTCTTCGATCCGGGGGTGGCGGGTTTGCCCCGGTCACAGTTTTTCCTTCGTCTGTCTTCTGGTCCGGCGCTCGTTTCTCAACCTTGGGCCGAGTATGGCCTCCCAGAGAAATGGCCCTTGTTCATCTTGGGCTTTCACCTGACATGGGCCCATCTTTTTAGTCAAAGTTGGGCTTGGGCCCAAGAAAGCTCATTCACAAGGTTGGATTGGATCTGACTGTTCTTCAGGCCTTAAACTTAACTTTGAATGACTATCCGGCTGGCATGCCATTTCAACAATTGAAAAGATCCCATTAAAAAAGAAAAAGAAAAGGAGCAAAAAAGATGCTGGCAACGGAAAATTGGTACGCATCTATGCAAGCTATACATGTGTTATGTGGATATCTCTGAAGTGGTGTTGCCAGAAACTCAGTGGTTTTAATTAGCAGTTAAAATCCAATCGAGGATGACTGATAGCCAATTAAATTGTCAAATTCAACTTTAGATAAAAAGTAAGTGAACTCTAATATGCCTTGAAGTCTCGTGAGCTTTTGTACAACTCGAATTACTAAGTAATGCAAAAACAGTAAATTGGAAACACAAAAATTGCATGAAATTTTATTCAATTTAAACAGATGGCCTACATGGCTTACATTCTTAGCAAACATTATTACCCAATGATTGAACTGAACATAAATGATAATGTATATGATTGGAGTGCATAGAGAAAGTAAAAAGTTGTAAAATAAGGTCGGAATGCTCTTATAAGCAAAGGTAAAAATCTTGGAATCAATAAACCTAATCTAATTTGAAATTCAAGTTCAAACCAGATCTAATTTGAATTAATATGCTACAAACGATGTTCTCATCTTTGCATCTTTAGAGACGAAAATGTGTTTTTTGCAATTTTGTGGTGATAACGATGTCTTCTTTGATTGATACTTATTTTGTCTTTTAATGGACCACTTTCCATTATGCATTATGATTTTCTCTTGCAAGAATCTCTAACTATCTTGACTTGCACACCACTCTAGGGATGATTTTTAACTGCTTCCAATTCATTCGACGGTTACCTGGTTGATGGATCCTCCTTAACTTAGTCTTTAACTTTTGTGCATGCTTGGAGTCAGATTGATTGTCACCACACGTCAAGTACTTCACTTGAATAATGCCCAATTACGAACTATTTCATTGATGAACTTATCAAGCATTCTATTGATATGCTTTATAGATCGAGTATACTATCATAGCCTACATGATAGATGGGCTTATTAGGCATTTTAATATGAGCCTTATGGATCATGTGTATTGTGATGACCAAGCCATTGGCTTCTTTATATTAGGGCCCAATTTTTTTGGCCTCTTGTCAACAGGCTGCCAAAATTAGGACTAAAAAGAAAAGAGGATAAATGTATTGAAAATTCTAAAATTTGTCAAAAAAAAATTCAATTGAGTCATTAAACTTTCGAAAAATGTAATCATGTTCTAAAATTTGTCAAATTAGTGCAATCAAGTTCTTCCGTTAACTATGTCCAATTTGAATAATGAAAATATTAACATGTCTTCTTTTCTTTTCTTTTTCATTATTTTTTGACTTCTATGTAGCGCTGACATAGTGGGGTTATTGCCTCACCCTAACCAAGATCTAGGCAAGGGTCTAGGCTATGGCAACCCTAGCCAAGATCTAGGTAAGGGCCGCAACCCTAGCCTAGATCTAGGTAAGGGTCAAATTAATTTGATTGTACTTTTTAAGATTTATAGGACTCAAATATATTTTCATAACAAGTTTTATGACTTCTTGTATACTTTTCCCAAAGAAAAAAGAAGATAACTTGGAGTTTATTAGGCCAAATTGATTTGCCTTGTGCATAATGGTATGATGAAATTAGAAGACTAAGTTTTTTTTTTTTTTTTTACAAGAAAGGCTCAATGTTCAAATGGGGGATTACCAGTCAACCAGTAAGGGCACGTTTGGTAACACTTCTGTTTTCAGGAATAATTTCTTATCATAAATGATTCTTTTTTATTATGTTCCCAATAATAATTTCTAAGTATTTTAAGCCATTTGATAATTGTCTAAAATTTCAATTCATGGAATGAAATTGCATTTGGTAACATTCTAAAAATTTCTAATCCAAGTCATTTTTTTAATAATTTTTTAATAATTTTTTTTTTCTTTTTCTCTTTTTTTTTTTTTTTTTCTTTTCTTCTCCTTTAAGGTCTGTCTGGTCACGGGCCTTAGGATGACCAGCAATCGGCCAAACGAGGACCGGCAACCTCGCTGAAGCATCACCAACCCTCAGCAAGGCCGCGCCTCATCAGCCAAGCCTCACCAACAACTGGGCAAGCAACCTCGCCCAAATCTGGCAAGACCAACCTTGTCCAACCGCCGGTGAGGCTCGACCTCGCCTAGCCACCATGAGGTCGACCTCACCTTAGCCGGGCAATGCCGACCACGCTGTGGCCCAGCAAGGTCGAGCCCCGCCGGCGGGCCGGGCTAAGCCTCACCCGGCCAGGCGAGGCTTGCCGATGGCCAAGAAAGGCCCAAGTGAGGCCCGCTTGGCCATCGACGAGCTTGTCGGACCTTGCCCTAGCCTAGCGAGCCTCCGACAAGCTCGCAAACCTCGCCCAACCGGTCATCGGCAGTGGGTAGCAGACAACAGCAATGGTAGTGGTAGTTGAAGAAGAAGAAGAAAGAGGGAAGAAGAACAAGAAAAAAAATAAAAATAAAGAGAGAAAATAAGTTGGTTGATTCTAGAATTGTTCCCTAGAAAAAAGAATCAACTTTTTTTACTTCTCGATTATGTTTCAAATCTACTTTCGGGAACAAAAAAATAGAAATTTATTCTCGGGAACAAAAATTTTACCAAACGAATTTATGTTCCAAATCTACTCCCGAAAACAAAAGTATAGAAATTATCATTGTTTGACAAGTTGCCAAACAGAGCCTAAATCTATCCTTCTTTCAAGTTAGCCATAGTGCACAATAATAACACGTGGGAGTGGCTAGCATGACCATCATCCATAGAATGACAGAGTGATGATCAAAGCTTAGCCACAAGACTATTTCTAACGAAACCATAAACTTCCTCAACAGTTTTTTTTTTTTTTTTTTTTGACTCTATGTTTCTTTTTCTTTTTATTGACTTCTATGTTTCCTCGTAGCAAATTCAAATTAAGAGACAAAATCATAAGAGGGCCCACAAAATCAATTTTCATGAATATGAAGAAATAAAAAATAAATAGATACTAAAAATAAATAATTACAAGTAATAAATTATCATCACTTACTAAAAATAAATCATTAATATCATTATATAAATCTATCAAATTTAAAAGATGAAAATACTTAAAACATTGGCTTAGTAACTAATAACAAAATCATTGGTTTTTCATTCCTTTCGCATCAATCAAATTACTATAGGAGGAGTCTCCGATGACCTAAAATTAAGATTAGTTAATTAATTATGCATAAAACAATTGAAGCAAAGAAAATATCAAAACAAAAATAATGAATTAGTAAAGAAAAGAATTTACCCTCTTGATCCAAATCTTGTAGATGAAGATATGTTGGGACCTAAAACATTACAAAATCAATCTTAGGATCCCGATTTAAAGCTAAAGTTAAAAATGATTTTCAATCAATTTTTATACAAATTTTACCTAATATAGCTTCCATGTTTGGTTCATTTTGAGATTCACATGACCTAGAGATACCTAACCTTATATCATTTATACATATAGAAAGTCAATTTATAGTATGGAATTTTATTTTGAAACAAAATAATAAAGAGTACTACTTATAACAATTGAAAATCATATCGATACCTAAATTTTAACTATCATATTTAGTTCTTTATCACATAAGAAAATTAAGGGTTGGTATGACCCCTGAACAAAATATTCGGCATCATGCATTTTAGTATCAATAGCATCACCCATTTGCATCAAGCATCTTTCAAGAAGCCAAAGGTGAGCTCGGTAAATGACATGATAGAGAATTGGTGGTCGAAAAGGGAGAGGCCAGCTTGAAATAAGATATTCACATCCCATGGACCGTATGCACGTAAGACAGGAATTTCACATGCTCGGCTACTTCGCGTCCTTTCCGATTTGAATAAGGATTTCGGATAGAGTGGCGGATTCAAGAGAACACGTGACCCGGTGAGACTAGGTTCGGTCATGGAAATATTTGTTGAAGAAGTAGCGGGAACATTTAAAATGTAAGGTAAGAGTGGGATAATTTTAAACGAAAAGATATGCCTTCTGGTCTCATCTACAGGAAACATAGATAATGCTCATTTTAAAGACACGAGAATGCGGGCACTCTCTCGCATGATAGAGTTTATCTCTGAGCTGTTGTGAAAATATTGATATATTTCACTCCTAAACGACCACATTATCTATCGTCTCCGAATCTCGGTCGTTCATCCGATCCCCTGCGTAAGAAATAATTACTGAAACCGGTCAAACTCTCGAGGATAATTTCCAAATCCATTCGAACTTTAATCAGTCTATCCTTGATCCTAATTCGAACCAGAGAGAACTGTCTTCATCTGTCGTGGGAGAAAGGGAGAACACACAATCATCCTCAAGCCATTGCCTCGACTACACCGTGCATCGCTGACACCTTCGACACTCGCTGCCGTGCTCGGTGACCTGCTCAGCCCTTCGACGACATCATTGCTCCTACTGGGCCGTCGCCTTCACGCGATCATCGTCTTGCCCATACATCCAGCCGAGTTCCTGCAGTCCCAACCGCGCATCACGTTGTCATCAAGTTTTCACATCGGTCTCAGCCTTCCTCAACAAATGTCTGACGAATCTTGCTGTTCTGATTGATCTCAGTTTCCTAGCTCCATCATTGCCACCGTGTTTGCCGGTTCCTCGCTGCACCATCCTCGAGCGAGCTTCTCCAGCCCATGCCGCCATGCCTGGGGGTGATCCAGCGATCCACTAGCACTTTCTCCAGCAACCAGCAACCAGAAACGACGCTATCCATCGTCCCTGCCCAGAGCTAGAAGCCCAGCTCCTGGCGTGACCACCCAGCCGTGCCCTTTTCGACTCGCTGAGTTCCCTGTGGGTTCACTAACGCAGTCCAGCGTTCGCTTACGTCACTACCGCACCTGCAATTGCTTTGCATTCTGTTTGTCTCTCACAGATCCTCTTGGTTCGTCCCGGACTATTTTCAGCGACTCCAGGTGTATCCACCAGCCTCCGGCAACTGTTGCTCAGCCCCGCCGTGCTCCATGATTGCACCATCGTGATCACAGGTAATCCACCACGAGTTCTCACCACCAGGAGCACCACAATCGTCCGAGCCTCATCCACAAACTAGCAATTCGATTCTCTGAGATTGTGCATGAATTCAATTTAGGTAATTTCCTATCCCAGTTTGATTTGAATTGCAATAATTGCTAAGTTTAAATAGGTCATTATTTATTTGATTGACTTTAATTGATTTGAATCTTAGGCATATCCAAATTAAGGAGGTAACTTGACTTAATTATTAATTTGATCAGTAAGATATCATATCATTTTTTAAATTATTTCAACTCAAAATTGGATATTTGTTGTGGCTAAGATTGCAATATCTTTAATTTAATACATGAGACAATGGATTATTATTTAGATTATCATAATCTTTAATTTGAAATCTTTGTGGATTGCCTTGCAGATTATATAAGTTCATTAACAATAAATTCAAAATATGTATAAAAAAAATCTAAAAGAATTAGCATTGCATATCATATCATTTAGATTTGATTCTACAAATAATTGGATGACAAAAGTAGATAGGTTTTCCTATTTTAATCTGAATGCATGTTTAGACAACTAGGCTAGATAACTTTTTTTTTTTTTAATTAAATTTCATGTTAAGGTAGGCTTCTAAGATAATATAGGATCTTGGATAGTCAATTTCCTAACTTAAATTAGATAAAATCTCACTTTAGGTGTATTTATATTTTAATTTATTGAGTGTTACGAATTTTAATAGGAAAAAAAAAAGTCATATGCATTAGTTGCATCATCACATTTGTTTCTGTTTTTTGTGGAATCTTAGGACATAATCTATGGTCATCCTTCACCGTTTGCAATAGGAGTATACATGGGTTTACAGTACTGCATATGAAATCATTCAAGGATTTTGTTTATATTCTCTTGCAAAAGAAACAATAATTTCTTTAAACGATCTCCTGAAATTTTACCCACATCTTTCAATTGAAAATTGAAAGATAACCAATTTTTTATATTATTAACAAACTTCATATTATTCCTAACAATTAGTATATCATCCACATATAATGATAAGATCGCAAAATGATCTTTTGATCATTTGATATACATACACAATAATATTTATCAATCATTGAAAATTATTTACATATGTAATACTCTAAAAAACACAAAGAGTGTCCACCTTCTTTGACTCACCACAATCGCGGGTGAAGTAACCATTTTTGCAACAATTGAAATATTTCGCCCTTATAACGTTCTTTGTGAGAGGACGTTTTTCTTTATCATGTTAGTTGAGCTTCAGTTTCCTACATGAAGAACTCGCTCTCTTACCTTTCCACCTCTTGAACCTATCTAAGTGCTTTTGCGCATAGAGCCCAAAGTCCCTTGTGAGCTAGAACTACTTAAAACTGCCTATTTTCTACTTTAGTCCGAATTCTTACAACATTTGTAGACATTTTATTTGAACTTTTGGCAACTCCTTGGGGATCTTATGGCCTCTTTTACATTGCTAATTGTATCTCTTTCTTGTGATAAAATGACATTGATTTGTTACTAGTTGAGTCTCATATGTGCAATGAATGAAGTATGCCATGAGGTTGTGTATGTGAGCATTGAATCTTGGCTTTGGAATGATTTTGTGCACTAAGTCGGTAAGCATGTAGTTTTTGTGTGATTATTCTAAAATGTGATGCATATAATGTGTAGAATAATTGAATTTAAAAGATTTCTATCAATTTTATGATGCCGTTGATGCCTCGGGAAGTGAGATGCCCATGCTGTGTAATCTTGGATAGCTCAGTTGTGTGTGATACTCGGATGCCTCAAAGTGAGATGCACTTATTGTGTGATCAAGGATGGCTCAGTTGTGTGACACTGAGATACCCGGATGCCTCGGAGTGAGATGCACTTATTGTGTGATTAGGGATGCCTTAGTCGTGTGACACTGAGATACCTCGGATTGAGATGCCCTTGTTATGTGATCATGGGATGCCTCAATTGTGTGATGCTAAGATGCCTTGGAGTGAGATGCCCATGGTAAGGATTCCATGGAAGTCTGGATGAGGAATTCTGAAAGTGACTCAATCAAACCAATTTGTGACTTGGTGGGAAACCGATTCAAGTTTGGATGATGAAACACCTGATGAATTAAATACACTAGGTGTATGTGTTTATGTGTGGTTTGCTTTATATCTTGGCTTGGTCAATTGAATGAGGGTCGAGTGTTAATATTATTATGATTTGTTTGTGGTGCATAAGAATGTGAATAAGTATGACAATGGAGTGGTTTATGTGATAGTATGGTCTAGTCTATGTGTGCTACTTATTATTGAATTTTGCATTCTCCTTAATGACTAATGGATTACCTAGTTTAGAGCCTATTGTTTCTTTAGTGGGCATTGTTCAGTCCTTCATCCTTTTCAAATTGTTAAAATGAACATTCCACTTGTGGCAAGGTATGGGATCATCACTTATGTTGACGTGTCTTTGTGTGATGTTTATGACCCCAACATTGAGATGACCTACACCCGGTACAAAGCCACAATAGGATGGACAATGGATGTGTTGGCTAGATCCCTAAGCAGTTTGAGGCTTAGTTCATTAACCATGAAGCAATGTTATTTGAACCCCTTCAGTTTAGTGATGGTGAGCCTAGAGCTAGAGCAGGTGGTACTTAGAGCACTTAGTTTGAGTGGAAGTTGAGGATTTTTTTTTTTTTTAGCGACATGAGTTTACCTTAAGGGGTAGTGAAGATGGGCTCCTTTTGACCCCTTCCCAAGCTTGATGCATTTACTTTTAGTCAACATCATGTAAATATTTCTCTATATATGCGTGGTACATGTAAACTCTCATGTTGATGTGAATAAGAAACAAGTGATGATCTTAACAAGAAATGAGATTGTGCCACTTTCATGATGATTCATGTATGTTTATAGACAAATTGTTGATAGTAAATGATAGAACATGATGATCATGCCTGAAAAGATTCTAAGACCCTATAAGGTTTATGTTATACATGTTAATCATTTAGGTCGGAAAACCTTAACATATTTATTGATTAAGATAGGTCCTATTAATGTATTGATAATAAGTTTTTGCTTCCGTTTAGTATGTCATGCTACAGGGACTTCATAACTCTATATGTGTGGTATCGAAGCATAGATTATATGTGACATTGCAACGACTTCATAACATTATTTGTGTGGTATCAAAGCATAGGTTATATGTGACATCCCAACAGCATTACATATTAAATGCAAGCAAAAACTAACTATCAATACATTAACAAGACCTATCTTAATCAATAATTACGTTAAGGTACTCAAACCCAAATGATTAGCATGTATAAGATCAATATTACAAGGTCTTCTTGTAAGGCATGAATGTTCAGTCCCGTCATTTACTATCAATTATTCGTCTATGAACATACACAAATCATCATGGAAGTGCAACATCTCATTTGTTGTTAAGATCTTCCCTTGTTTTTACTTACATCAACATGGGAGCTTACATGTACCACGCATACATATGTAAATATTTACAAGACATAAACCAAAAGTGTATGCATCAAGCTTGGGAATGGGTCAAAAGGGAGCCTATCTTCACTATCCCTTAAACTAACCATGTCTCTCAAAATAAAATAAAAATCCTCAGCTTTCACTCGAACTAGGTGCTCTAAGCACCATCCGTTCTAATTCCAAGCCACAATCACCGAACCAAAGAGGTCCAAATAGCTCTCCTTTATGGTTAATGAACCAAGCCTCAAACCGCATAGGGATCCAATTGACACACCCATCATCCATCCATAGTGTGGCTTTGTACCGAGTATAGGTCATCTCAATGTCGAAGTCGTAAACATCGTGGAAAGACACTTCAATATAAGCGATGACTCCATACCGCGCCACAGGTGGAGCGCCCATTCTAACGATTTGAAAAAGATGAAAGAATAAGTTATGCCCGGTAAAGAAACAACAAGATCCTAAGCTAGGCGATCCATTAGTCGCTAAGGAAAATGCAAGATACAATGATAAGCAACACACATAAATCAAGACAAAATATCACATAAACCACTCTATTGCCACCCTTATTCACATTCATAGTCACTAGAAACCAAGCACAATAATATCAACACACAAGTCTTATGCAACTAACCAAGCCAAGATACAATGCAAACTTCACACAAGCACACATGTCAAGTATATTTAATTCATCATGTATTTCAATATCCATCCTTGAATCGGTTTCCCACTTGCTCACAAGCCAATCCAATCGAGTCACTTTTAGAATCCCTCATCCGAACTTCCATGGAAAATATACCATGGGAATCTCAATATCACACAATTAAGACATCCCATAATCACACAACAAGGGCATCTCACTCCGAAGCAATCACACAATCGAGGCATCCCTAATCATCCAACAAGGGCATCTCACTCCAAGGCATCCCAATATCTCATACAACTGAGGTATCCAAGATCACATAGCATGGGCATTCCACTCACTAGGCCATCCCACTTGGCATCACAAACAAATGGAAATCTTTTAAATTCAGTCTATTCCACACATTTCATGCATCACACCTTAGAATAATCACACCACAACAGCATGATTACCAAATTAGTGCACAAAACCATTCCAAAGCCAAGATTCAATGCTCACATATGTCATCACATACTTCATTCATCACAATATGGGACTTGACTAGTAACAGATCAATGTCATCTTATCATAAGCAAGAAAGATATATCAATTAGCAATGTATAAGAGGCCATAAGACTCCCAAGAGGTCACCAAAAGTTCAAACATGTCTACAAAATGTTTGTAAGAATTCGAACTAGAGCAGAAAATAGGCATTTTCAAGCAGTTTGGAGCACATAGGTCAAAACTACGGTAAATCATTTTGAGAATTTGTGAAATTTTAATATATTTTGGAAAAAAAAAAAAACATTGATAACATTTTTCCGTGAAGGGATCTAGTCCTATTTCTCATTGTACAAAGAGTAGAAAGTCGTTGAATTAACCCATAAAACCAGTAACATTTTCCATAATCTGTCACACATTAAGAATAGGCATTTTGGTGCTCAAATCTTCATGAGTCCCTAGGTGGCTCATAATTGAAAAATTTTCAATCCCAAGGCCATAATTGAAGGGATTGGGCGGAGATGCCAAAGGAAGAAGAAGTGCAGAGTGAGTAGCCCTTGCATGCCACTCCCATGCATACATGCTTAGTCCTAGTCTTTTGCATGATTTAACCATTAGTCTCTAATATTATCGCTTGATTCCATCCTTATCCTGGCAAATTTCGGTCCTCACAAAATTGTAAGGGTCCTATCAGCTTATATGAGCCTAAATAGCACATTGATGTCTCAACATTAGTCTAGGATCGAAAACACAGAAAGAATCATAAGAAAATTATTAAGGTTAGTTTTCAAGGGATCATGGTCATATGTAATTTAATAAGATCTTAAGTCAAATTCATGCATAATCAATCTAAAATATTATGTCGTAGAAGTGGAGTCCTTTAGCTCAAATCGTGCCTCATAAACACACCATCGATTCACTAGGCCCATTTCATGGTCCACCGGGCCTAAATCACGGCTCCACCGGCCCCTTCTCCACTCAACCAACAAAGTCAATTCCTTACTCAAAGTTGATATCGGGCTCAACTCGTGGCCCATCATTTGGCCTATTGAGCCCACGCTTATGGCCTCCACACGGCCCACTAAGCCCTTAAGTTCATGTCTCCTTTATGGCCTACTAGGCTCATCACCTGACCCACTTCCAATATTCTAAACCCATACCAATCCCTTCATAATTCTAGGATCAGAAAATCTAGGGTGTCTCATTATACCTAGAATGATAAGGTGCAGTAGTGATAGGAATAAATAGGACTAATTCGCGATGTTAATTTTCTTTGACTGTTGTTATTACTTTAAAGAGAACCAGTAACTTATGTTACTTATAGTGTATTAATGACAATTGTGACAATTGTTGCTTATTAGTTTTGTAAGAGTGCTCGATCAACTAATAGTTAGTGACCGATGTGCAGAAATTACGAGATGCTAGAATGAGTGGAACCGGATAGGGAATGTTGTAGGTGGGTCTTACTCAAGGGCTAAACCCCATATGTGTCGCGACCTAAATTTTGGGTGTGCCACCTAAGTTTAGGCTAATGGATTACTAAGTCTTTAAACTTAGCTCGGATTCTCCTAAGCACATACCAATTCGCGACTTAAGATTCATATATTTAACATGCAAATGATTATTATCTAGGAGTCGTCACTAATCGGTTTACGGTAGATCGATTAGACACCTAAGTAAAATAATGGAATAATTATTTTACTCCTACGAATAAGAGACTAAGGGTACGGGGACTTGGTTACACTAGATTTCTCTAACGCCCTTTCGGTACCATTTCTTTTTAATTTTCAAAAAATGTTTTTGCAGGTAGCTTGAATTTATTTTAACCTAAAATACTATCATGCAATGGAGTGATCACATAGATGCTCAATCATTGAATAAAATAAATTGCACCAAATGAATTCCATACCCTAAACCAAGTATTTTTTTGGATTTTTCTTTTAACTAGAACTTTATCATAAATCATGCATTTAAACTATATAACCTAATTTAACTAACAAGCTATTTCTAATTAAATGAACCTAACATGCAAACTAATTGACATGCACCTAATATTTTTGTATTTTTTTAATTAAAATTTGGAATTCATAAAAGACCCTAATTAAACTATCTAAAAATGAATAATTTTTCTAATTTATTTTAGGGATTAATTTGACTTAAACCCTATCCTATCTTAGAAAAATATTCTTTTAGGAAAATGAAATTACTAAAATGTGCAAACATTATCTAAGATCTTATTTTTGAAAGGTTATTTTGATCCAACCCTAATCTATTTCAAAAATCATCTAAACGTGCAAATTTAGAATGCAACCCTAATTTATTAAACCTACACATTCCCATGCAAGATTTAATCTTTTGATTTTTTAAAAATATTTTGATCATTTATTTGATGAATATTTTGATTGTTTAGATATAGTTGCTTATCTTGAAAAAAAAAACACTAAAAAAAAAAAAATCAAAAGATTAAATCTTGCATGGGAATGTGTAGGTTTAGTAAATTAAGGTTGCATTCTAAATTTGCACGTTTAGATTATTTTTGAAATAGATTAGGGTTGGATCAAAATAACCTTTTAAAATAAGATCTTAGATAATGTTGGCACATTTTAGTAATTTCATTTTCCTAAAAGAATATTTTTTCTAAGATAGGATAGGGTTTAAGTCAAATTAATCCCTAAAATAAATTAGAAAATTATTCATTTTTAGATAGTTTAATTAGGGTCTTCTATGAATTCCGAATTTTAATAAGGAAAATACAAAAATATTAGTTGCATGTCAATTAGTTCATTTAATTAGAAATAACTTGTTAGTTAAATTAGGTAATATAGTTTAAATGCATGATTTATGATAAAGTTCTAGTTAAAAGAAAAATCCAAAAAAAAAAAAATACTTGCTTTAGTGTGTGGAATTCATTTGGTGCAATTTATTTTATTCAATGATTGAGCATTTGTGTGATCACCCTATTGTATGATAATAATTTGGGTTAAAATAAATCCAAGCTGCCTGCAAAAAAATATTTTGAAAATTAAAAAGAATTTGTACCGAAAGGGCATTAGAGAAATCTAATGTAACCAAGTTCCCGTACCCTCAGTCTCTAGTTCGTAGGAGTAAAATAATTCTCCAATTATTTTACTTAAGTGTTTGATCGACCTGCCATAAATCGATTAGTGGTGACTCCTAGATAATAATCATTTGCATGTTAAATATATGAACCTTAAATCACGAATTGGTATGGGCTTAAAAGAACCCGAGCTAAGTTTAAAGACTTAGTAATCCATTAGCCTAAACTTAGATGGCACACCCGAAATTTAGGTCACAAAAGCTTGGCGACTCCACTGTGGATAAAACTCTCAGAGAAGGAATTTCCACTCCACGGGTAGAACTGCCTCCATACCGTACACCAGAGCAAAAGCGGTTGCCCTAGTAGAAGTGCGGATCGATGTCCGGTACGCCATTAGCGTGAAGGGTAACCTGTCATGCCAATCTCGATAATTCTATGTCGTTTTAGCCAAGATTTTCTTAATGTTCTTATTGGCTGTTTCCACAGCCCCGTTCATTTGAGAGCAATAAGGGGACGAATTTAGATGCTTGATCTTGAACTCACTGAACAAATCATCAACAATTTTGTTGTTCAAATTTGTCCCGTTGTCAGTGACGATTGCTTCAGGGACGCCATAGCGAGCAATTATGTCACGTTTGATGAATTTCGCAACATTGCGAGCGGTGACACTTGCAAAGGACATAGCTTCAATCCATTTGGAGAAATAGTCTATGGTCACTAAAATGAATCGATGCCCATTGGAAGCCTTCGGGTTTATTGGGCCGATCACATCAATGCCCCGCATAGCCAGTAATAGCCTAATCTCATAATATTCTTAGCTAACATGTGCTCGTTCATATGAGGACCACACACTCCTTCGTGTACTTCTTGCATGATTTGAGTGGCTTCAACTGCATCTACACACGGCAACAAAACTGAATTATAAGATCTCTTATACAAATTCTCACCACTAACAAAGAATTTTGAGGCCATCTTCATGATATATTTCCTATCAGCTATAGTACTTCTCTCGGGGAATTCATGTTTCTGAATATAATTCATGATATCGTAATACCATGGTTTTCTATCAGGTTCTTTAGTCACGATCATACAATAAGTTGGCCTTGGAAAAGCCTCTATTTTCAGTGGCTTGACTTCTAATCCATATGTGACTTGCAACATAGATTATAAGGTTGCGAGTGCATCCGCAAATTAATTATGAGACCTCGATAAGTATTCAAATGAAATTTCATCATATTCCTTGACCAAATTATCTAGATACTCATGATATTGGAGCAACTTAGTGTCTTTAGTCTTCCATTCACCTATGGTCTGTAGTATGATTAGCGCGGAATCCCCAAACACTTTTAATTTGGCCACACCCATCTCAATTACAGCTTGAAGCCCGAAGATGCAAGCTTCATACTCAACTATATTGTTAGTGCATGGAAACATCAATTTCACAACCATTACTGGGTGGTGTTGTCCATCTGAGGATATCAAAACAGCCCCAATGCCAAAACCAAACAAGTTCACAGCTCCATCAAAGAACATTATCCATGAGTCTTCATTTACACTCAAGACACGATGGTCTAGGGAACAATCATCACTATTTGAGACTCCTGGATTCTCGACCAATAGATCGGCGATCACTCGTCCCTTAACCGACTTTTGCGACATGAAATTGCACATCAAATTCTGAAATTAAAATTTGCCATTTAGCCAACTCACCCACCAAAGCTAGCCGATCAAGAAAGTACTTGATGGGGTCGTTCTCAGTCATAAGAAATGTCTGGTAATGTAGTGTGCATTGTCGCAATCTTTGCAATACCCACACCAATGTGGCACAAGTCTTTTCAACATTAGAATATTTCAGCTCTGACACAATGAACTTTTTACTCATATAATAGATGGCTTGTTCTTTTTTATCGACAGGACTTTCTTGAGCCAACATTGCACCCAATAATTCACTATGTAAGGTGAGGTAGAGAATCAAAGGATGCCCTAGCGATGGCGGGACAAGCACCGGTGGATTCATTAAGTACTGCTTCAACTTGTCAAATGCTCCTCGACATTGATCATCCCAGTTGACTCGTGTATTCTTCTTTAAGAGCTTGAAGAACGACTTGGCGGTTTCAAAAAATTAAGAAATGAATCGAACAATGTAATTCAATCTCCCCAAAAGGTTCCTAAGTTCTTTCATCGTTGACAAGGGTTGCAACTCACATATAGCCTTAGCTTTAGACGAGTCTATCTCAATCCCTTTACTGCTCACAATGAATCCAAGTAATTTACCGAATGTTGCTCCGAACACACACTTAGTGGGATTTAGACTAAGCTTGAATTCACGGAGTCGATCAAACAATTTCTTCAAGGTTTCGATGTGGCTTCGTCCAAATCTGGTCTTCGCAATCATATCATCTATGTAGACCTCGATCTCCTGATGCATCATATCATGGAATAATGCTACCATGGCTCACTGATAAGTTGCCCCTGCATTCTTGAGTTCGAAAGGCATAACCTTATAATGAAAGGTCCCCCACGGGGTGATCTATATGAGATAGCGGGAAATCATCTTTTAGGCTAGCCTTGTTCAAATCCCAATAATCGATACAAACTCGAACTCAACCATCCTTCTTCATCACCGATACGATGTTAACTACCCATTTAGGATATTGCGAGACTTCAATGAATCCAACTTTCAGAAGCTTCATCACTTCTTCCTCTATCTTCTTTGAGAGCTCGGGTTTAATCCTCCGCAACCTTTACTTATTAGGTGGCATGTCCGGATAAATAGGCAAACAGTGCTCCACGATTAACGGGTTTAACCCAGGTATCTCAACCTAAGTCCATGCAAAGATGTCTTGATATTCCATCAGTAACTGAGTTAGGCGTTCGGCCTTATCTTTGGGGAGATTTGCCCAAATTTTCACCTCTTTGGCTGCTTCAGTATCACCTAAATTAATGGTGATAGTCTGCTCGGATGTAAGAGTCTTGGTTTTTTCATGTTGTTCCCAGCTACGTTGCACCTCAATGGAATCCTCGATTGAGTCTTTGAGATCATTAGTATTAGCACTTGTTGCATTGGATTGGACCATTTCCACACCTGCATACTATATGATCGTCCCTGAAGCAGGAAATAGAATGATCAAAAAGACAAACAGGGTAAATCATATTTTTTTTTTTGTGAAATTTTTTTCAAAATTCTTTTGCAAAAGCATTTTTTGAAACATTTTGACATGAGAAAGCATGATGAAGCCCAGGCCTCAAAGTTCTCCTTGGATTTTTCTTTCGTTTTATTGGTTGGATATCATCATAGGGCTGGTTTGGTGTACCTCATCATGCCCTCAAAATAAAATTTATAATTTCATTGAAATTCATCAATCAATTACATTTATTGAATGGAAAATGCGATTCCAAAGCCCTAAAAAAAAGCAAAAAAGAAGAAATCAAAAGCAATTCCTAGAAAGCAATAAAAATTCTCACGCAAGGGAATGTGCGAAAGCATAAATAGGTTACTCTTGTGGGTCAAGCCCCATTTCTTCCGTCTCATTTCTTCCAAATAGACTTGTGATTCCTTCTAGCCTATCATATCGGTCCTTCATGTCGGAATGCCATCCCATCCCTTAACTGTTGCGGGGTCAAAGTAAGAGCTGGGGGGAGACAAATATTTCACCATATAGTTGAATTTTCCACTTGGTTGCCCCAGAGTATCCATCACGTCAGCTTCATCTTGCATCATAACTGGAGGACCAGGGAACATCTCATGAATGTTTAGAGGCAGTAAGCTTTGCCTCCCTCGCCCTTGCACAGGTGACGAGTTATGCTTTCCCCATCTTTGCCTTCCAAAACTTTCTCCACCTCTTCCATGGTACCCTAATCCAGCATATCAAGACCTTTGAGGGGCTTCATTGGGGTTTCGAATACCTTGACCCCTTCTTCCAAGACCATGGCCAGGAACAAAGCCATTCCCAACCATCACCTTTACCACCATAAGGGCAGCATTTGAAACTTCAAGAGTGGGCGGTAATGACGAATCTCAAGAAGCATGTATGGTGGACACCAATTCAAATGAGTAATAACTTGATTCGAATTCAACATCTGGCTCCACATAAGGGATAGTCGTCTCATGGTAAATCCGATGATCCTCCTCACCATAGACAATGACCAACTTCCCTTTGATCACGAACTTCACAATTTTATGCAAACTCGAAGGCACCACTCCAGCAGTATAAATCCAGGGACGACCCAATAGAAAATTAAAGGTGGTAAGGATATCCATTACTTGGAATGGGACATTGAAAACAATCGGCCCTATTTGCACATCGAGGTGAATCTCCCCAAGCACCTCCTTCTTTGTGCCATCAAAAGCTCACACAGAAGTATTTGCAGCATGTATCTTGGATGGGTCTCCCTTGAGGCGATGAAGAGTGGCTAGCGGACATATGTTTAGGGCAGACCCATTATCAATGAGCGCTCGGGACATATCAGAAGTCTTGTGCTTGACAAATATGTAGAGTGCTTTATTATGCCCCCTACCCTCAAGAGGGAATTCCTCATCAAAAAAAGCAATCATGTCATTGAGAAGGACTGATCTAACAAAATCCTTGAGCTTATCTGCCTCAACTGTTTCTGGTACATGAATTTCACTCAGCACCTTCATCAATGATTTTTGATGCATGGGGGATGTTAGCAGGAGTTCAAGCAAAGAGATCTGAGCGGGCATCTTGCGCAACTAGTCAACCACATTATATTCACTTACTTTAATCATAGCCAGAAATTCCTTAGCCTCTTCGCTAGTGATAGGCTTTGCAGGTTGAGCATTAGTTTGAGCATAAGTTTGACCAGACCTTGTAATGAGGTCAACATCTAGGTTATAAGACCAAGGCACCGCTTTGTTGTCAACATACTCATATGGCTAAGGCATCTCAATCACTATCTCCTCGTCGGATGCATCTTCCAGTGGGGGCATATCCACGAGTGATGGATCTATCTCTTCCTTATCATCATCAGTGCAACCTGCTCCTCCTCCCAATCGATAATGATATGGAAAATAGTAGAAATTATGCAGTTATGGTCAACATACACAATGATACCGTCATCCACCATTTTGGAAACCCTTTCTCTCATTAGTGACAGGGGAATGTTCTCATGACCTGGATAATATCCAGCTCTTACCAGCCCATTGTAAGCATCCACCATGTGCACCTTCGAGTTCTTGATTCGACTAGCATTATGTTCGAAAATAACATTCACCCTATCCTCATGCTCGAGTAGAGGATTCTTCATGACATTTGGTTGAGCAGTGTTGAAGGCAAACGCCTTGGTGTCTAATAAGTTTTGGATTTTATGCTTCAAATTCATGCATTCATCAATCAATTGTCCTACTTCCCCCATATGGTACTTGCATTTCTTGGAAAGGTCGTAGTTAGAAAAATTTTCAGCATTGGATCGCTTTGGCTCATAGGACAGCAACCCCTTCTTTTGAATGACCTTTAAAACCTAGGACAGAGGGCCAAAAAGAGGAGTGAACTGCCTCTTAACAAATTGCTTAATAAACTGTCGAGGCGTAGTCGATCGGCCTCCGCCTTGCTGATTCTTAAGGACATGAACAATCGAAGGCTTGCTAGGTTATGATATTCAACATTGACTTATGTGCTGGGTTTTTTATCTTTCTTTAGGGTGAACATTTTGCCTTGATGGGTCAGTTTGTTAAACCATCCATCTCTTAGCCCAATCTCAATGTTCACCCACTAGGATAAGTTGGTTGAAGTTCTCAACGTACGTGCTAGCCATTTGGTTACGGAACTCAAATGAGAGAGTCTTGATGAACAACTTCATCACCTCCTTGTTAGTAGGCTCAAGAGTGATTTGAGTCGCCAGATTTCGCCACCTCACAGCATATTCCTTAAATGACTCACTTTTCTTCTTCTTCATCTGCTCAAGATCCTCTCGGGAAGGTGCGATATCCATGTTGAACTTATATTGCTTGAGGAACGCGTTAGTCACTTCATTCTAGGTGTTAAGAAGGTTTACATTCTTCATTATGTACCAGTTCAGTGTAGACCCAGTCAAGCTTGCATGAAATGATTGAATCATGAGAGGCTCATTCTTGACATATTGAGTCGTGCGTACGTGGTATATTTGCAAATGAGCTTTCGGGTAGGAAGTACCATCGAATTTCTCGAACTCCGGCATTTTAAACCTCTTTGGCATCTTAACCTTCTCATATACAAACAAGTCAAACGGGAGTGAACTCTAACTCTTGCAATTGCTTCACTTTCTCCTCAAGTTTCACAAAATGTTCATCTTGTTCCTTCTTAGGGACATTGTCAGGCTTTGTCTTTTCGGCAGTGACCAATGGTGGGTCATCTTCCAGCTCGGACATGTCATCATCACCCATTTGAGCGTTGTTTGCTTGCTTCGGGATAATTATTTCGGGAAGAGCGGGTGGAGGATTCGGGTTCATCCGGAGGGATTGAAGTTGAACTGTTATAAGCTGCATAGAGTCAGCTAACTGTTGGAGTTGATTTTCCATGGTGGATATACAATCACTCATTTCATTTTGGTCGGCCATTTTAGCTCTTAATCGCATAACAATAGACGAGTGTGGCAGATCCGTTGTCACCTAATATAATAAAAATAATGTAAGAATCAATGACAAGATAGGAAAATGGCCCATGACAATGGTCTAATCGCTTGATTTTATTTGAAATTTGAACCAAATTCCCTAACAATGAACTAAGAATCGAAATCAAAGTCCCTAAACATCGAATCTAAAAATTGAGAACATTGAACTAGAATTTGACATCAAAATCCCTAAACATTAAACTAGGAATCAAAATTTAAAACATCTTATTTTATATGCATTCGGGATCCCAATGCCTTGCGAAGCTTCTTATTTTCAACTTCAATCATTTCCACTTTCCGTTTAAGATGCTCAATTTGTGCTCGCTGAGTAGGCTTCTCAGTCACATCAGGGACTACTGGACACAAGGTGGTAGGAATCCAATGTTGTTGGATGTAAAATGCTGAACATGATGAATCTCCTCCTCGCCTTTTAGTCTCCCAGGCACCAAAATCTTCTTTGGGTGGCATTCATTCCATGCAGCAATGATCATCTGGATCTCGTTGAAGTAGTCATAGTTTGTTCGAATAAAATGAACTTGGAACAACTTTGTCTTGAGTGGCGGAGGAGCTTTTTGAATAGATTTGTACTGACAGGCCACCCAATGTGGGTAATAAGAAGTCACACCAGAAAGGCCCAACAACGGGATTGGCTCATCATGCTTGTGTGATAAACGAGCCTCCTCAACTCGGAACCATTTAGTATGCCATAGGAATGCCTTAGGATTATGATCTTTCAAAAAATTAATCCAACGGGCATACTGTTTATTTTGGGAAAAACATTCTAGCACCGCAAATTTTTGTATGTGGTGCCTAAAATTGTCAATCTTATATTGTTTCATAAGGTGTCCAAACCCTCTTATGTGGGAGAAAAACTATATTTGCAAAATTTCAAGAGGGGCATGCGTGGTCCTTTCCTCATTTTGTTTGAAATGGGTTAATGACAAAAATGTTTCAGCTAAAACCATATTGACATAATTTAACACGTCCCAAACAAGATTAACCACCCATGAAATTGAAGGATTAATGGCATTTTTTTTATAAGGAAAAACGATTAGTCTAAAAAATGCTAACAAGAAAATCCTAGCGTTTGAAATCATTGATGGTTTGCAAAACATTCTTCCAAAAATGAAAATGGGCATGCATAGCAATTAGTTTTAACAACCTTCCTTATTGCTTCAGCCTCGATTTTTAAAAATTGTGATAATTCAGAAATAGAATCAATATCGATAGGCGGCCTAATAAGTTCCTTTTCCAGGGGTATTACAATGGCAACACTATATTCCTCTAGTGTTAGGGTTAGCTCATACTGACCAAACATGAAAGTTGAAGTTTGTGGACACCAGAAATGGGGCAACGCCTGTATAACAATAGAGTGGATGCTGATATCTAATAATTGGAGAAGTCGGGCGATCTTGACTTTCACATATCTCTAGCCGTCTTGATCTAACTGGTCCAGCTACATTTTGAGCTCTTTTTTGGAAGTGGAAATGAATTGTACGTTAGTTTTCCCCATTGCATATAAAACAAGACTGACAACAAAATCTATTGTTATGGATTGACAAAATTGCAATAAAGTAAGTAAATTGTGGAGGGAGAATTAAACATCTTACTTTCACCGGAAAGGGATGACAATCACATAGACACACGCGTGAAATGTGAGGCTCAATTTCTACCTAGATGGCTTAACAAAGTGAGGCTAAGAGGATAATCTGACTCCGTTGTCTCACGTAACATATCAAGTCCCCCTAACTCCGACTTAGTCGAATGGAATGCCTAATAGTCACGCAGTCTCACGCATATGGACAAACACATTCGACACCATGAAAAAATTTCAAGTAAGAGAAGGTCAACCTCTACATAGTAGTCTCGCTCTGGAGGAAATATCCTTCTCAACATCATCCTAAAAATCCTATCATAGCCCAGGTTTGGCAACAAGTTGTGTGTGCAATAGTGTAATGCTAAAAGCAGTAAAACATGCACAACAATTTCAATGCAAACAACACTTCTAATTAGGAAAAATAAATCATTCATCCCATCACCTCCCTGCAAGACAAGGGTTAAAAATCACTACTCCTCTTATACTTCCCATCTACAAGAACAAATGTTAGGGACGTACCTAGTGTCCTTGCTGTCAAACAAAAACATTTTTAAAAGAAAAAGAAAAATTAGCCTAAGTCCACTAAATGTTTTAACACAAGTCCCCAGTGGAGTTGCCAAGTTGTCGCGACCTAAATTTCGGGTGTGCCACCTAAGTTTAGGCTAATGGATTACTAAGTCTTTAAACTTAGCTTGGATTCTCCCAAGCCCATACCAATTTACGACTTAACGTTCATATATTTAACATGCAAATGATTATTATCTAAGAGTCGTCACTAATCGGTTTACGGTGGGTTGATTAGACATCTAAGTAAAATAATGGGAGAATTATTTTACTCCTACAAATCAGAAACTAAGGGTACGGGGACTTAGTTACACTAGATTTCTCTAATGCCCTTTCAGTACCATTTCTTTTTAATTTTCAAAAAATGTTTTTGCAGGTAGCTTGAATTTATTTTAACCTAAATTACTATCATGCAATGGGATGATCACACAGATGCTCAAGGCGAAGGAGACAATGAACAATAAACATTCAATCACCCCCTCCTCTGCCTTTTTTTAGCTTTTACGCTACCTCCTCTTTCTTCCCTTCTCTCTCTCTTTTCACCTTTTGACTTTTGTGTCTTTTTTCCTTCGACGAAGAGAAGCCCCCCTCCTTTGACCTCCGTACACACCCTTTTATAGGCAAAAAAAAATGTAATCTTTTTGTGAATATTTCATCTCACGAAGATTGCCTATAACCTCCCGATCACAAAAATCCTTTTATTTTCCTTATCTCCTGAATATTCTCCACTGATTTCATCGCCTATTGCTAAAGATAAGATTGCAATGCGATTTTCTTAAATTCCAAAAATCCGCTGTAATATCACATCAAACCTCCATTTAGATCATTTTTGTCATTAAAAAAAGCGGGCTCGGGCCAATTTGCTCACTTCGTGGGCCTAGTTCGGCCTGCCAAACTAGAGCTCAAAACCATTAATTTGAAACCATCCACCACCGGTCCAATAAAAGGCAAAAAAATGCAAATTAAAAATAAATGCACCTAAATATATATGCAATTAATATTTTTTTTCGAGGATAAAATTAACTCCTAATTTTCTAGGCAATAAATGACTAAACGAGTCGCCAAAATTTAGGTGTCAACAATATGCAAGGAATTTTACAAACACTTGCTAATGTGAGAGCCTTGTTGGAAAGACTAGCCCAACAATAGGCAGGTGATGAACGCAGAATATAGGGATTAGTAGAGCAGTTTTTAAAGTTGAAGTTGTCAAAATTTGCTAAATTAGGAGATCCTACGGAAGCAGAGTTATGGGTAGATGAAATGGACAAGATATTCGCACTGTTGAACTACACGGATGCAGAAAATGTATCCCTAGTAGAGTACCAACTTTAGGGAAACGATGATCATTGGTGAAGAGCAACAAAAATAACAATATTCCCTAAAGGTACAGCGGCAACTTGGACTGGGTTTGTTGGGGCCTTCTTTGGAAAACATTTTTTAGACTGCATTCTAGATAAGAAACTGATGGAGTTTATGCAATTGAATCAGAACAACTTGACAGTGGACTAGTATGAAGCGAGATTTGTCATGTGCAATGAGTTGGTAAGCATGTTGTTGTGGTAGGATTATTCTAAGATGTGACGCATGAAATGTGTGGAATAAACTGAAGGTGTTGTGATGCCGATGATGCCTCGGGGAGTCTAATGCCCATGCTATGTGATCTTTGATACCTCGGTTGTATGTGATATTAGGATGCCTCAAAGTGAGATGCCCTTACTGTGTGATCGGGGATATCTTAATTATGTGATACTGGGGTGCCTTAGAGTGAGATGCCCCTGCCATGTGATCATGGGATGCCTTAGTTGTGTGATATTAAGATGCCTTAGAGTGAGATGCCCATAGTGAGGATTCCATGAAAGTCCACGTGATGCCTTAGTTGTGTGATATTAAGATGCCTTAGAGTGAGATGCCCATAGTGAGGATTCCATGAAAGTCCGGATGAGGGATTCTGAAAGTGACTCAATCGAACCAACTTGTGACTCGGTGGGATCGAACCAACTTGTGACTCGGTGGGAAAATAGTTCAAGGATGGATATTGAAACACAAGATTAATTAAATACATTGTGTGTGTGTGTGTGTGTGTGTGTGTGTGTGTGTGTGTGTGTGTGTGTGTGTGTGTGTGTGTGTGTGTGTGTGTGTGGGAAACTAGTTCAAGGATGGATATTGAAACACATGATTAATTAAATACATTATGTGTCTGTCTGTGTCTGTGTTTGTGTCTGTCTGTGTCTATGTTCATGTGTGGTTTGCTTCATATCTTGGCTTGGTCCATTGAATAAGGGTCGGGTGCTGATATTATTGTGTTTTGTTTGTGGTGCATAAGAACGTGAATAAGTATGTTAGTGGAGTGGTTTATGTGATAGCATACTCTAGTCTATGTGTTGCTTATTGTTGAATCTTGCATTCTGCTTAGCAACTAATGAATAACCAAGTTTATAGCACTATTGTTTCTTTACTGAGCATTGCTCATTCCTTCATCTTTTTTAGATCATTAAAATGGATGTTCCACCAGTGGCAAGGTATAGGGTCATTGCTTATGTTGACTATCTTTCCATGATGTTTACAACCCCGACATTGAGATGACCTACACCCGATATAAAGCCACACTATCAATGGATGATGGACGTGTTGATTGGATTCCTATGTGATTTGAGGCTTGGTTTATTAACCAATGAAGGAGAGTTTTTTGAGCCTCTTCAGTTTGGTGAAAGTGGGCTTGGAGCTGGAGCAGATGATGCTTAGAGCACCTAGCTCGAGTGGAAGCTGAGGATGATTTTATTTTTTTTATTTTTTTTTAGCAACATGGGTTTAGCTTAAGGGGTAGTGAAGATAGGCTCATTTTGACCCTTCCCAAGCTTGACACATACACTTTTGGTTAACATCATGTAAATATTTCTCTATGTATGCATGGTACATGCAAGCTCCGATGTTGATGTAAGTAAGAAACAAGTGATGATCTTAACGAGAAATGAGATGGTGCCAATTCCATGATGATTTGTGTATGTATATAGACAAACGGTTGATAATAAATGACAGGACAAGATGATCGTGCCTTCGAAGATTCCAAGGCCATATAATATTCATGTTATACATGCTGATCATTTAGGTCAAAATACATTAGCGTAATTATTAATTAAGACAAGTCCTATTAATGTACTAATAACTAGTTTCCGTGTGCGTTTAGTATGTCACACAGCCAAGATGTCATAACGAATCGAATTCCTAGAGACGTTTTCCATGATCATGTATAATCTCTAGAATTACGTCAAAGTTGATGTACTAAATATTGTAATTTCCCTAAGCGTTCACTATTAACGAAGTTTTCTATCATAATTAATGCTTATGAGTTTATCTAACATTTATGCATTATATTGCTTAGCCTACTTACATGGATAATCACCTCTATTTATGTGATAAATAGAGATGAGATAATTTTGAACTTATTATCCGAAAGATATTGAGAGCTCAAGCTTAAAATACAAATGCTGCCTTAACAAAGTATTGTGATGAAGTCATAATATTTATCATGTCCAAAAATAAAATAACCCACCTATTTTACTTAATCTATTTTTTTTTATACTAGATGTGAATTATGATGGATTCTTTAAAGAGAATAGATTTGTGAACTTATGTTAAACATTAGGATATCTAAACTATCATCTATACATTATTTAATACAAAGACATACACTCTATGGGAAATGAGTTAATACCATAATACGTATTGCATACTACATATGCATGAGACAACTAATAAGAGTTGGCAAAAAATTTTATCTCAACTTTTAAGTTGTGTGAGATTCTTAATCATAAGAGTTCCTCAATTAAGTGTTGTTATGACTCTTATTTATTCTCAAAATTTCATTCAATGTTTGTTATCTTAAAATATTACCAATGATCATGAATTGATTCGATCTAATTGAACAATTCTATAAAAAGAAATTGAACTAAAATTAAGAGTTTTAAGGAAAGAAGAAGATCGATTTATTTGATGTCATGTTCTTGTCTTGTATTCAAAGGTCGATCAATTATGATTATTTTTTAATATAATATACCATACTTAAAATAGATCAAGAGAGGTATAAATGTGAACGATCAATATTAAATATTACATACTATATCTACTTGGAATTGTTGTGCTCAATTTGAGTTGCTATATATTTCTAATAGATATATGACAACGAGCTTTCAAAGTATGTAGCTACACAAATTATTCGCTGATATGAACAATGCAGAGAAGAAAGAGCTATATTTAGCCCATCATGTGCAAGTAGGAGATGATAGTTAACTAGATGAGCCGCCCATGCCAGCAAATAATGGCTAATTGGTTGGGCCTAACCCATAATCTAAATAGAAAATCCATGAATACCCTTACGCCTCTCCATTATTTTTCTCTCTCTCTCTCCAGCCAAATCTGGCCATAAAATAGTTTCATGGCCAATACCAAGCTCTACCATGGCTTCCATGTCATTAAAATCTATTGCGATGTGAGATCAAAGCAAAATGAACACTTGATCACAATGTTGTGAAGGAGACAACATATCACAACATATGAATATGGGAATGCAAAACTTTCGCAAGATGCAAAGTTGAAATTCATGATGTCAATGATTTTGTATAATCTAAACCTTTTAATTATAGTATTAAGAATAGTTAAATGTTGCAAAATATTGACAAACAAGTAATATACATCATGAATATGTTTTTTTTTTTAACCGAGGATCCGCCGAAGCCTGCCCTTGTCGGCTTACGCCGATTTGGGGTCTCATGGACCTCCGCGGTGGAAGCCCAACAGCGACTATACCTTGGGAGAAACTGGCCCAACAACCCACTGCCCCCGCTTTAATCACTAACAATGCAGAGTTTGGAACCCTTGACCTCATTCGCTAAAAGAGAGATCTCAACTAACTGCGATGCCCACGGGTGGGTTGCATCGTGAATATGTTTCGCCAGAATTTCTCCCGTAACGAAATACCTTTCACCAAAAGTTGTTTTATGGTTTTTATTAGAGGAAATGGGTTACACGCCAACTTTGGAGAAATAATATCTAGCCAAACAAAGAAATCAATAGCTTTACTTCAAACTAAACTACACAAGCGTAAACCATATTGTAATTTAATCGATGACAAGGCTTGGAAAGTACAGCCATTACAAGTGAACCAATTGTGAACAAACTCTGCTGGAATTTAATCGACAACATAGCCTAAGGACACCAAGATAAGAATATACACTGAAAGTTAATTAATGACACAAATCTAGAAACTATAATTAACACGCGGAATTTAATCAATGATTTAGGTATGGGAAATGAAAGTACAATACAGAAAAGTAAGTATAGTTAAAAATAGTAAATTTATTTGATAAAAGAGAATCAATTTAAAATTCAAATTGTCCTTCATAATTTCAGCCTTCTCATTTTTGTAAATAGCTCTCACTTAGTTGAGATTTTCTCATATTTTTAGTTGTTGCCATCCTTGTACATGTACAATAAATATCATTGAAATATAGCAATGAAAATCATCCTGGAAGATACTCTCAATGTCCCTTTTATGCTATCAGAGCAATCTGCTCCTAAGAGCCTCTCTCATCCCGTTTTTTAAACTTGTTTTCTTGCCTCCTCTTTAAAAAAAAAAAAAAAAAGGGCCATGGCTGCCACATATACTGCTTCTGAAACAATCCTCCTCGAAATTCCTATAGCCACTTCAATTGGATTTATTGCAATCTCTGCTAGCGCGCAGCTTCCCGTGAAGCTGACTTCCCCCAACTATGCTTCTTGGCGGGCTCAATTCATGTCCTTGCTAATCGGATATGACCTTAAAGGATTCATCGACGGAACGCGTCCTTGCCCACCGGAAGAGATCACCCACGGCAATCAAACAGTCCCAAATGCCGCCCACTTTCATTAGATTAGAGAAGACCAACTCTTGCTCAATGGGATTTTTGCTTCCACTTCCGAAGCCTTCATTCCCCTTATTGCCTCTTGTGCAACATCTAAAAGTGCAAGGAACAAACTTCCAACACTCTACACAAGCAAATCCCGATCCCGCATCATGCATCTCAAGGACCAATCATCAACGGTTAAACACTGTTGGGAATTACTGATTCCCTAAAACGAATTCGACACTAAATCGAATCCCTAAAACGAATGCGGAAGACAAGCCCAAGAAGAACATGTATCACCGATCAAAGACACACCACGGAATCGAGCGTACCTTATCGTCCACGGATTAAACACCAATGCTGAAAATCGAGGAAGAAATTATGATCCCGTTCTACCGAGGAGCGTGCTGTTGCTATTAGGGGGAGAAAAAACATAGCGTATTCTTCTTTTCTGTTTTCTTCTTTTGAGGGAGAGAGAGACTAACGTACGTTGAAAAGGTACATTCCTCTTTTTTCTTTTCTCTCTTAAATACGTCTCCTCCAAGAAACGTAACTCTTCGACGTAATACGTTCCCCCAAAAGTCATAACCCCTCATATCTAAATAACGCAACATTTCACACGCAGCTATTCCTCCATGGGCCCTTATCTTGCGGGCCGGGCTTTTAACCCCAACATGGGCGGACGGGCCCACTTAGGCCCATCAACATATAAATAAAACCATCATCTCCCACTCGCACATGATGGGCTGAACAGGATCCTCTTTACCTTTCTGCAACATTCATATCGGTGAATAATCCATACGACCAGCATATTTTGAAAGCCCGTTGCTATACATCTGTTAGGAATATATAACAGCTCATAATGAGCATCACACTCTGAGTAGATTTAGTATGCAGTATCTTAGATCAATCGATCACATTTATATCTCTCTTGATATCTTTTAAACAATGATATAAATATATATATATATATATATATATATTGTATTCACAATTATGATTATCCTAAAGACAGTCATAATTGGTCGACCAGTGAATACTAAACTACGATGTGATTCTCCAAATTCGATCTTCCTCTTTCCTTCAAACTCTCAATTTCAGTTCAGCTTGCTTTTCTAGAAATGTCCCATTAGATCGAATCATCTCATGACCATTGGCAACATACTAAGATAACAAACACTAAATAGAAATCTTGAGAATAAGCAAAAGTCATGAGGGCACTAAAATTGAGGAATTCTTTTCCTCAAGAGTCTCACATGGCATAAAAGTTGAGATCAAACTTTTACCACTCTTGTTGGTCGTCTCATGCATACGTAGTATGAAATACGTATTACGGTATTAACTCCTTTCCCATGGAGCGTATGTCTACACCTTCAATACCATACAAATGATAGTTCAGACATACCCAATGTCTAACTTGAGTTCACGTATCTACTCATTCACAAAATTCATCAGAACTCACATCTGGCATCTTAGACAGATAAAGTAAAATATGTGGGGTATTTTACTTTCAGACATAGTACATATCATGTCCTCATCTTAACATTTAGTTAAGGCGACATATATATTTTAAGCTTGAGCTCTCGATTATCACCTAGATAATAAGCTTAAAAACCGTTTCATCTCTATTTATCACATAGTAAATAGAGGCGATTACCCATGTGAGTGGGCTAATCTTATATCTGTCCGACATACTTTCTCAACTTAATGTAATGCACTGAGCATTAAGATGCATAAAGGTCAAACAAAGATTCATAGGCATTAATGATGAAAACACAAATTCATCAAATGTGAACACTTAAGGGAAATTACAATATTCAGTACATCAGCCTCTACGCAATCCTAGAGATTTCACATGGCCACAAAACATATCTCTAGGTATTGGCTTTGTCATAGGATCTGCTACCATTATATGCGTAACATGTACTGTAAGTTCATATCTTTTCGTGCAACCATATCCTTAACAAAATTATACTTTGTATCTATGTGTTTGGTCTTGCCATGATATTTTGGATCTTTGGTGTACGATATAGCTGCTTTGCTATCACAGTTAATCAATAATGGATTTGCAGCATACCCAATAACACCTAAATGATCAAAAAATCTCTTAAGCCAAACACCTTCTTGTACCACTGCTAATAATGCCACGAACTCAGCTTCCATCGTGGACAAGGCTATACTCGTTTGTTTCTTACTGCTCTAACATATGGCGCTATTATTCAGTAAGAAAACAAACCCAGAGATAGATTTCCTTTCATCTAAATCTCCTCCCCAATCAGCATCTAAATAGCCTTCGAGTTGCAGATCATTTCCTTAATAACTTAGCGTATAATTAGCAATTCCCTTTAAATACATCAGTATTCCCTTAACGGCTTTTCAATGTGCTTGACCTGGATTGGATTGGTATCTACTCATCATTCCAACTGCAAAACATATGTCAGGTTTTGTACACATCATAGCGTACATCAAGCTCCTAACAGCACTAGCATAAGGAACATGTTGCATTTGTTCCTTCTCTTATGGAGTCCTTGAACACAATCTGTGGCTCAACCCTTCGCCTTTTGTAATAGGAGTATCTATAGGTTTACAATCTTGCATACGAAATCGTTCAAGAACCATATTTATGTATGTTTCTTGCGAAAGAGACAATGATCTCTTCGAACGATTTCTTGAAATCTTAACTCCAAGAATGTATGCAGCATCACCCATGTCTTTCATTTCAAAGTTGGAAGATAACCAACTCTTCACAATATTAACAAACTCCATATTACTTCCGGCAATTAGTATATCATCAACATATAACGATATGATCACAAATTGATCTTTTGATATATACACAATGATCATCATCTATCATTGTAAAATCATATGCCATTATGGCATTATGAAAACGTATATACCATTGTCTCGATGACTGCTTAAGGCCGTATATCGATCTCAAAAGTCGACACACCTTTCCTTCTTGGCCTTCTATAATGAAACCACCAAGTTGTTCCATATATATTTCTTCCTTTAATTCTCCATTAAGGAAAGCAGTCTTTACATCCATTTAATGTAATTCAAGATCCATACCAGTCACTATTGCCAGAATAATGCGAATCGAGGTAAATCTCACTACAGGAGAAAATGTTTCTTCATAATCAATTCCTTATTGTTGATTATACCCCTTCGCCACAAGGCAAGCCTTATGCTTTTCTATCGAGCCATCAACTTTTCGCTTTATTTTGAGAACCCACTTGTTCTCAATATATTTGCGTCCTTTTGGAAGATCAACCAGTTCCCAAACTTTGTTTGACTTCATTGACTCCATCTCCTCTTCCATTGCATGAATCCATTTTTCCTTATTAGGGCAATTTAGAGTCTCATTAACATTTCTTGGCTTGTCTTCATCTTGTGGAGCAACCATGAAAGTTTCCCCTTCAATGTCAAAACGTCGACGGGGAATACTTTTGCGACTTGTTCGCCGTATGGGAGATTGTACACTTTGCACATCATTCCCCATCATGCTCCCACTCGGATTAAATAATGACGATATCATCTCATCGTGTGGTTGTAATTGAGAGTGAGTTGAATTAAATTCATCACTTCTCATTTTACTCCCACTTGGACGAACTTCATTAAGTTCATTATCTTGATCCAAGGTTTCAAATAGAGATTAATCCTCACCTATTTTGCCCTTCTTAGGAAAATCATTCTCTAAGAATGTGACATCTCGTGATTCAAACTCAGTTATACTCCTACTTTCATGCTCACCTATGAACACATACCCTTTCGAGTGTTCGGAGTATCTTATGAAAATACTCTTCTTTCATCTGGGACTCAATTTCCCAAACTTGTGAGAGGGCTCATGAGTATAGGCAACACAACCCCATGGCTTAAGAAAACTTAAGTCTGGTTTTCTACATGTTCATAACTCATATGGAGTGGAAGTAACTGATTTGGAAGGCACTCGGTTAAGTATATAGGCAGCAGTTAACAATGCATCACTCCAAAAAGTGATAGGTAAGTTAGCATGCGCCATCATGGACCTAACCATTTCTAGTAGGGTTCTGTTTCTTCTTTCCACAACACCATTTTGTTAAAGAGTATATGGAATAGACAACTGTCTTTCTATTCCTTTTTCATCACATAATTTTCTGAACTCATCAGATAAATATTCTCGACCTCAATCGGATCTTAATACTTTTATTTTCTTATCTAATTGATTTTCTACCAAATTCATAAACCTTTTGAAACAACTTAATGCTTCAGATTTATGAGAAATCAAATAGACATATCCGAATCGAGTATAATCATCTATAAAAGTGATCAAATAAACAGCCACATGCCTTCCTCTCACATTCATTGGACCACAGACGTTAGAATGGATTAAATGCATAGGAAATTCAACTTTTTTACCTTTTCCAAATGGTTTCCTTGTCGTTCTCCCTACTAGGCAATGCTCACATATGGGCAAATTGATTTTTTCAATGTTGCCCAACAAACCCTCTTTAACTAATCTATTCATACGTTGTTGGCAAATATGACCAAGTCTAGCATGCCACACATTCACATCATTATCATATGAATTAGGAGACGTGAGAAGGGAATAACAAATATTTGTATTAACATAGTCAATATTTAGTATGATAAAACCATCCAGAAAATGACCACAACCATAGTAGTTTCTATCTAAATACAAATCTACACCGCTATTATAGAAGTTCACACTAAAACCAAGCTTAACCAACACCAAAACAGATACTAAATTTCGACGAATTTCCGGAGCATATAAAATATCATGTAAGAACAAGGTGCGTCCACCACGCATGTTCAATTGGCATATGTCAATCCCTTTAACTTCAGCTCTGGAGTTATTTCCTACATAGATCCACTTAATTCCAGTCGGAACTCGTCGAAATTCTACGAAGAATTCTCTATCCTTCGCTACATGGTCTGTTGCTCTCGAATCTACAGTCCACAAAAGATCAGATTCAGTTAAGAATACAAAACTTGACACATTAGCAAAGCTCTTAAGAGTACAAGGGATAAGTACCTTCTTTGACTCGCGACAATCGCGAGCGTAATGACCCTTCTGGTCACAGTTGTAACACTTCACCCTTGAAATACTCTTCACTCGATGACGTTTTCCTCTCTTATGTTGGTCAGCTCTTGGTTTCTTGCAAGAAGGACTTGATCCCTTGCATTTCCACATATTGAACGAATCAATGCGCTTGCGCTTAGAGCTCGAAGCTCCTTCTGAGCTGGAAGCAATATAACAAATATATGTTTCCTTCTCAAATGCCTTAAGGCAGTCCTCTGCTAGCTCAAGGTGGCGCACAGCATTTTCAATTTATTTCATAACATGGTCAAGAGCTTCTAGTTCTTCTTACTTTTCAAGCACACATTGAATTTTCATATTCAATATTTCACAATTATCGCCGTTCATTTTGTCTTCCTTATTCAAATCAGCAATTATGTTCTTAGTTACTAAAGTCATCGATCTGAACATATCAAACACATATGCACGAATTATTAATGCCTATCATTTATGCATCCATTTTGCATAAAACCATCATATTAATGAATAATTTCAAGTGAGGTTTCAGAATCAAAAGGTCACTATGTTTTCAATCATCATCCAAAAATCCTAACTTGGAGTTATTATTAATATAACATTCTATGCTGTCGCGACCTCTTTTTTTTCGGCGCCCGCAATCGGGTACGGGCGCCTAAGGAGGCTAATGGCTCGGCTGAATTTATTAAGCCCGGACTCTCCCAAGTCCACAAATTCACGACTTTAATAGTTTGAGTTTTTAACCTGTAAATCAATTTTTAAAATGGAGTCACCACTAATCGTTTTGGGGTGGGTCAATTAGAAATCCAAGCGAAGTATCGGGAGAAATACTTGCTCCTGCGCAACCAAAGAAATTAGGATCGGGGACTTGATTACACTAGTTAATCACTAATGCCCTTTCGGTACCTAATCTTGTTTAAACCCTAAGGCTTTTTGGATTTTTGAGGGTTTTCCATGCATTTTTGGGAGGAAAAACATTTTTGAGTATTTTTCTAATTTTTTGGATATAAAAGGGATTTTTTTTTTTTTTTTTTGGTATTTTTTGGAAAAATACAAGTCTTTTTGGTTTTTTCAAGAATTTTTGGCATTTTTTGGAAAATATGGAATTTTTTTTTTTTTGATTTTTTAAAAATAAAATATTTTTATCATTTTTTATTATTTTTTGATTTTTAGAAATTAAAATATTTTTTAATATTTTTCGAAAATAAAATATATATTTTGATTTTTTTAAAAATAAATTGTTATTTATTACTTATTTATTTAAAAAATTATTTAAAATAAGATTTAAAAAACGGGTCCGACCCGAACAAGGACGGCCCAAACGCAGCTGCCGACCGCGTGACTCGAATTTTTTCCTTTTTTTTTTTTTTTTGAAACGGTGTCGCGGTCCAAGAGCCCACTTTCTAAAAGAACCGGGCCGACCCGACAACCCGGTTCGGCGAAACCCTACTCGACTCGTCGACCCGGATTTCCAACCCCCCAAAAATCGCCGAAACCCTACCCGACTTGATCCACGTCGACCCGGCTCCGACCCACGACCCGGTTTCCGCCTCCCTTGATCCTCGCGAAACCCTACCCGATTTTGAGACCCGATCCAATTCGATGACTGGAAAATCGCAAACCCTAGGGTTTGCGAATCCGCGGCGCCAAGGGGGGAAACCGAGGCATTACGGCGATGACGGCAGCGACGGCAGCAACGACGGTGACAAACCGCTTACGAGGACGGCAAGGACGAGTGACAACGCGGCTACATTGGTGTGGTCGGTGGCGACACGGTCCGAGAGGGGGAATGCGACGCGACGACGCGACGGCGAATGGCGATGGCTACTTTACCTTTCTCGTGATGGGTGGCAACGGTGGCGGTGACAGGGCAACAATGGCGGCAACTCAGCTTCCCGATCTGGCGCGGCATCGGCGGATCGATCACGGCAACGACTTCGCGGGGGGGATGACAACAAGCCTTCGAGGCAACGGTGTCGGGACTTGGTCGGGGCGAATAGCGGCGGCACAGCGTCCGGCGGCAACAATAGCAGCAAAAAAACTCCAGATCTGAGGCGCAGATCTCTGCCGGACCTTCCTCGGCCTCGATTCTCTCTCACTCAGGCCAGATCCGAGCCTCCACCGGCTGGATATGACCTTCTCGAAGTCGCTCGCCGTCGGCCTTCCCCGAAGTCTCTCGGTGGAGGGTGGGCTAAGCTCGCGACTCGAGTTCTCTCCTGCGCTCGCCCTTCGATCTTTCCCGATGTCTCTCAGTGAAAGATCTCCGAGCTCGCCACGCTCTCCGACAATGCTTGCGGCCACCTATTTATAGGCAAAGGGAATCCGGTCGACGGAGGGCCTTGGCCGCCAGCTTCCGGCTTGCCCACCGGTTCCACTCAGCTGAACCGGTGTCCCATCGAGCTTTCCAGCGGAGCTCGCTCAGCATTAATGGCGCCTGAGATCTTATCCTCTCCGGCCGATGTCGGCCTACTCTCCTCGGCCGTAGGCCGTCCTTCGCGCGTCGGCCTCCCTTGCGCGCGTGAGTTGCAGCGGCGAAGGAAAGGGAACGAGGAAGAAGAAGAGAGAAAGGGGCCAACTAGGGGTGAAGGAAAATGGGCCGTAGGGGCCACACGGAAGGGGAAGAGAAGGAGGAAAAAAATGGGCTGGGCTTTTGCTTTGCTTTTTTTGTTTTTGCTTTTTTTTTATTATCTTATTTATCCGAAAAGACAAAATAAAATAAAATAAAAACTTAATTAATAAAATAAAATAAGCCTAAGTAAAATTAAGGCATCAATAGCTACCCCTCTTTGAAGGTGAGCTCGTAGATGTTGCATTCAAAGACAAACTTATGCCTAAATTTTATCCATGCATGCGTAGCAGATTGTATTTTATTTGGGATCTATTATTCTATGCAGAAAAAGAGCAATGTTAAGACAGATAAGAAGATACATGTAGTTACTTACCGAGAGTGAGTGAAATAGGGTGTGAACCCCGAGTTTTGGCAAGTATCAAGGCGTCATCTTACCTGGTGATGTGAGGAGGTTGCTTTTTTCAGGACTCGAACCATTCTTCAGTCGCCTGTTAAAACAATCCATAATTTGTCTAGGACCCGAACTTTTCTTCGGTCTCCTATTAGAGCAATAAGTGATTTGCCTCGGACCCGAACCTTTCTTCGGTTGCCGTGACAGTGAAATGCCTTCCCAGGACTTGAACCATTCTTCGGTCGCCTATTAAAACAATTAATAATTTGTCTAGGACCCAAACCTTTCTTCGATTGCCATGACAAGTGGTTTGTCTCGGGTGTCTAATGACCGAACCTTTCTTCGATCGCCGACCTTTCTCGGAGATGCGCCAACCTTTCTCGGGCATCATATTTGTTGGGTGCCCGACTTCGTGTCAAAGACACCGGTTGAACCCAACCTTTCTTGAGAGATGCGCCGACCTTTCTCAAGGCATCATATTTGTTGGGGTGTCTGACTTCTGTCAAAGACACTAGTAAGAACCCGACCTTTCTCGGGAGGATGCGCCGACCTTTCTCAAGGCATCGATTTGTTGGAAGATACCTGGACATTCACATGCATATCAATGAGTACCTAGATATTCACAAGTGCTAACCTGGAGAATATTTGGGCCTTTGCAAGCGTCAAAAGGGGCATTTGGCTGATCATAGGCATTGGAGGGGTACTTGGATGATTACACAAATTTGAAGGATACCCGAATGTCTTGAAGAGATACTTGGATAATTCAAACAAGCATCGAAGAGGTATTCACCTCACCTTTTGATAATTGGAAATATCGAGGACGTACCTTGGGTATTTTGTGAAGGTCTCCCACCTCCTGGCAATTGGGGAATATCGAGGACGTACCTTGCATATTCGTGAAGGTCTTCCACCTCCTGGTAATGGGAATATCGAGGACGTGCTTCGAATATTCATGAAGGTCTCTCACCTCCTGGTATTATAAACTTGAATGTGGTATGAGGCTTACCTGGATTGCCACAGGCACTTAAAAGGGGTGGAACACCTGGGTAGGTGCAAGTGTACAAAAGTAATTGGAATGCTGAACACAAGTATTTAATGATACGGGGACAACTCGGGCCAAGTTGAGTGTCATGAAAGCATACCTGGACAACGGTGGATACTTGACGATATGGGGATACCTAGCAATGGAATATTCAACGATAAAGGGATACCGGTCACTCACAAGCATTAATTTGGGACAACTCGGGCATGGTGAGTGTCAATAAGAGAGTATCCGAATGAGTGGTGGGTTCTCAAAGACAATGGGATCAAACATAAAGCATCCAAACTCAAGGAGTCAATAGGTTGAGGGTCATGTGAGAGTCCAATGATATCTCTAAGACAAATGGGGATTAGGACATGCTTGCTGGCAATATTGCATCAAGAGTATGCACACACAATATGTACACATGATTGTATATTGTAAATTCATAAATTCAAATGTGATTTATGCATGACAATCTTGTCAGTTTTGTATCATTCAAATTCCACTAGGGAAGATTTTGAAAGACAACCTTTATTTGGAATATAGATGCTTTGAGCATGCCAGGTGAGGGACTTTCAGTCTGAAAGGACTTTTCGCTCACTCTCATGGAAAATGCTATCCTGACCATTAATCCTGACCATTAATGCAGGATTTATAAGGACCACACAATCTCACTGTCATCATGTCAGCAGGGGTCTGAATATTCTCGCAAACGGTACGACTTTACCATTGTGAGAGGTCTTTGTTGAAATTGTGATGAAGACTTGGTCAACGGCTCATCAAATGGGACCGTCGAGGTCAAGGCTCGTGAACGAAGTGCCGCACGATCATCTTCGGGTTTGCAAGTCAAGAATCCTGCGAAAAGAGATAGAGTAATCTTGCTCGTACTTCTTCGAGCGATGCTTATGCACATATGAAATCTTACATTAATTGAAGTGCCCCTAGTCTGAAGAGACTTTTACAATAGGAATGTGACGTAGACTTGGCTCACATGTAAGAGGGTGAGAGTTGGTGACTGTCTTGGCATTTGTCACTAGTCTTTTTTTTTTTTTGTCAGATGGAGGTTCTATGGACCACAACAACAACTTTTTCTTGGCTGTATTTTGACTGGGGGGCATTGGCCTCGCTTTTACTAGGCACACTGCTTTTTAATACCCCTATTTTTTATTCCAGTTTTTTATTTATGGGCATTGACCTTGCTTTTACCAGGTACACTGCTTTTTTATGCCCCTGTTTTTTCATTCTTGTCGTTAGAGGAACTAGCCTAGGCAAGTTCAATTACAACACTGTTGTTAGACTCTTGAGTCTTCATCTTTAGCTAGCGCTCCGAGCTATGCTGCTTAAATGGTAGTAACTTTTGTTTTGCCTCCACGTGATGGTGAAATTACAGACTCAATTGGGTTGTACAATGGATTCAAGTGTGTAAAGAAAGAATTGCTATTCATGACTTTAGGGCACTTAAATTAACGCGAGTGTTCATATGCAATAAAGACACTCAAAGATTGATGCAAGTGCAAGTAAGAAAATTTCTATCTCCCTTCTCACCTTGTGATGACGCTTTGCCTCCGATCCACCCCAACGTGGGGTGGTTCTTGACGGGGATAGGACAAAATTTCATAATGTATGAGGCTCAATGGGGTGAGCAATGGAATGCCTCTCACTATTTTGGTTATCGTACCATTCGCGAAGAACTCTTTACCCTATAGTCATGGAATCTTCGCACTCATCTCACAAGTGTATAGATGGGAGATTGTGTGTAGGATATGGCTTGCCTTTCATCATTCCGACACGCCTCATCCAGCATGCTCAATGAATCTTGTATTCTTCACTTAGCTGTCTATTCTAATAGTCCTTGATGGAATCAGTGATCTAGATAGACAAAATCATCATGCAAAAATCCATTTGCAAAAGGCATGCAGTATTTTAAACATGAGAGAGTTCATATTCTCAAAACAAGTGAATGGTTTTGACTCAAAAAGACCTTATTGATAGCTTTAGGGTTAATAAAATGGTGTTTCCAAATATGTTAAATCTTGAACATCAAAAAAATTATTCACAAAGGGGTGTCGATGATTGTCCCTATTGATTAGGAATATGACACATGAATGATCAGCCGGGGTTGGGAATCTGATTGGGCATCTCTATTTTTTCCCTTGCTTGGATCACTTGGCTTGCCCTATTAACCATTTGATCTGGCTCTTGAATCCCAATGCTTCCTGTCAATATGAGTTCAAAGAGTGAGTGTTAGAAATGATGCCAAGTTACCTTTCCCCCAAAGTTTATTTGTGCTGGCTCTTAGGGAAGTTGCTTATGGCCTCTTTTACATTTCAATGCTTCCTTTAACTGGCCTTTCCTACTTGTGGCCACATATGCATGATTGCTGGTCGTTGATTGATTTTCAACGCTTTCCTTCTGTGGAATTTTTCCTTCTGCCTTTGATTATAACAACATCATGCAAAGTCATGTACCTCAAGCTTCTATGGAATTTGAGATGGACAATCAAAACTTCAAATTCTCCGATGGTAATTACTTCTTGCAAGAGCATGTGTCTAGAACAAGAAGTGAGGCCTCTAGATTCTAAGATTGTTGACTGGGACAGAAAGTTCCTTTTAACCAGACTGGTTCCTGAATGACGCGTCCTTTACACCGAGCTGGGCAAAATTGACATGGATTACTCTTACGCGTCTGCCTGGGTAATGTCGATTTGCTCAAGTTATGCCATCAAGTTTGCTTCTTAATTTTTGACACTTCCTTAAAGGCCGGTCATTACCATTCATTTTTCTTCATTGAGTCAAACACACATTTTTTATGATGGTGTAAATACATCACTCATATATAAAGGTGCATAGGCATTTTCATTCTGATAGAGAAATGCTTGGCAATGCCAAACAATGAACATCTTTCAAAGGTAGTTATTTTTTACAGCATTGGAATTGAATGGTTTGGAGAATTCCCCCCATCCATTTCGTCAAAATCAAGGCTCCTCTAGGAAGTATCTTCTTTATTACATAAGGATCCTTATAATTTGGGGCGAACTTGCCTCCGGGCTCTGGAAAGATTGGCAGCGTCTTTCTCAAGACTAGCTCGTTTACCTCGAAGTGCTTGGACTGTACCTTTTGATTGAACGATCGAGCTACCCTCTGCTGGTAACACTGACTATGACAGAGGGCTTTCAATCATTTTTCATCGATCATATTCAGTTGCTCAAGCCTTTGTTATGTCCATTCTTCTTTGGACAATCCTGCCTGGGATAAAATTCGCAGTGAAGGGATTTCTACTTCTACAGGCAAAACTGCCTCCATGCCGTAAACCAGGGAAAAAGGCGTTGCCCCAGTGGAAGTTCGAATTGAAGTTCGATATGCTGTTAGTGCGAAGGGTAACCTCTCATGCAAGTCACGGTAGTTTTCAGCTATCTTGGATAGGATTCTCTCGATGTTCTTGTTGGCGGCTTCCATGGCTCCATTCATTTGTGGACGATAAGGGGATGAGTTCAGATGTTGGATTTTGAACTCAGAAAACGATTGATCAATCAACTTGTTGTTCAGGTTTGACTCATTGTCGGTGACGATAGCTTTCAGTACGCCATAACGAGCGATTATGTCACGTTTGATGAATTTCATAACGTTTCGTGCAGTTATGCTTGCATATGATGCGATCTCGATCCATTTTGAGAAGTAGTCGATTGCGACCAAAATGAATCGGTGCCCATTTGATGCCTTCGGATTGATTGGGCCAATTACATCAATGCCCCACATTGAAAATGGCCACGATTCGATAACGATGCAATTCAGTTGGAGGGACATTTATCTTGTCCCCATGAATCAAACAATGACAGTTGGAAAGGGACATTAATCTCATTATTTTCTTGGCCAACATACGTCCATTCATGTGAGGGCCACATACTCCCCCATGTATTTCTTGCATTTATTTGTGTGGCTTCATTTGCATCCACACACCTTAGCGGACTCGAGTTATATGATCTTTTGTACAAATTTTCACCGCCGACGAAGAACCTCAAAGCCATTTTCATTAGGTATTTTTAATAAGAGGGAGTGCTTTCTTTAGAAACCACCTTCGGACATATCTCATGATGTCGTAATACCAGGTTTCCGTCGGGTTCTTCGAGTTATAGTCATGCAATGGGCTTGTCTTGTCGACTTCAATCTTCAAATGCTCTACTTCTAACCCTTTTGTTACTTGCAACATAGATGATAGTGTTGCTAGTGCATCAAGCAAACTTGGTTATGAATTCTAGGTAGGTATTCAAACGAGACGTCTTGGAATTCTCCTACCAATTCTTCCAAGTAGTCGTGATAAGGCACTAGTTTGGCGTCTCTTGTCTTCCACTCGCCCACAGTCTGGAGGATAATTAAGGCGGAGTCACCGAACACTTTTAGTTTTGACACTTCCATTCCAATAGCCGCTTGTAGGCCGATGATATATGCTTCATATTCGGCTATATTGTTGGTGCATGGAAACATCAGTTTTGCAGCCACAGGATAATGTTGCCCATTTGGGGATATCAAGACCGCCCTGGTGCCTGAACCTGACAAATTTACAGCTCCATCGAAGAACATAGTCCATGTGTCCTCTTTTACTGTTGAAATTCGGTCGTCTGGGGAATGATCCTCGCGTACTTCTTTAGGGCAATCCGCTAACATATCAGCAATCACCCGACCTTTAACTGATTTTTGCGACATCACTTGGATGACGAATTCTGAGATCAGGATTTGCCATTTGGCCAATTTTCCCACCAAGGCCGGGCAACCAAGCAAATACTTGATTGGGTCACTCTCAGTTACAAGGAATGTTTGGTAATGCAAGGTATCTTGCCAAAGTCTCAGTGCAACACCCATATCAATGCAACGCATGTTTTTTCTGATTTAGAGTAGTTTTGTTCTGACGTGGTGAACTTTTTACTCAAATAGTAAATGGCTCGTTCCTTCCCATCATGGGGTCCTTTCTGTGCTAACATTGCACCTAGGGATTCACTGTTGATGGTAAGGTAGAGGGTCAAAGGGTACCCTGGAGTTGGGGGTATTAAAACCGAGGGTTTCATCGGGTACTGCTTTAGATGTTCAAACGCCAATCGGCAGTCATCATCCCATTTGATTTGTGCATATTTCCTGAGAAGTTTAAAGAAAGGTTTTGCAGTTTCGGAAAGCTGGGAAATGAATCGCGCAATGTAATTTGATCTTCCCAGGAGGCTCTAGACTTCTTTTACAATCGAGGAGGAGGCATCTCGAATATCGCTTTAGTTTTTGACGGGTCCACTTCTATCCCTTCACATCTCACAATGAATCCAAGTAATTTGCTAGGAGTTGCCCTGAACACACATTTTGTTGGATTCAAGCGTAACTTGAACTGGCGAAGTCGATTGAATAATTTTTCCAAGGTCTTCACATGGTCTTCTACATGTCTGGTTTTGGTGATCATGTCATTGACATATACTTCAATTTCTTTGTGCATCATGTCATGGAAAAGGGTGACCATGGCACATTGGTAAGTTGCTCCAGCGTTTTTCAGGCCAAAAGGCATGACCTTATAGTGAAAAGTCCCCCATGGAGTAATGAATGCCGTCTTTTCCTTGTCTTCCTCCTTCATTTTTATTTGGTTGTTTCTTGAGAATCCATCCATGAAAGAGAAAAGTTTAAATCCAACAGTACTATCCACAAGAACGTCTATGTGAGGTAGCGGGAAATCATCCTTTGGGCTTGCTTTGTTCAAATCACGGTAGTCGACACAAATCTGGATTCGACCATCTTTCTTCTTCACCGGTACAATGTTTGCTACCCAACTAGGATATTGCAAGACTTCAAGGAAGCCTACTTCCAGGAGCTTCATTACTTCTTCTTCAATCTTTTTTGACAACTCAGACTTAGTTCTTCTTAGCCGTTGCTTCTTGGGGGCCACATCAGGGTTGATTGGCAAGCTATGCTCCACAATCATTGGATCAAGGCCTGGCATATCGGCATATGACCATGCGAATACGTCTTGATACCTCTTTAGGAGGGCAATTAAGCTTGTAGTTTCTTCTTTAGAAAGGTTTACGCCAATCTTTATCTCCCTTGGACCTTCTATGCTGCCTAAATTGACAATGACGGTGTCTTCAGTAGTAGGGGGCCTTATTTCTTCGTGGCACTTCCAATTCCGTTGAATTTTGTCGGAATCATCAAAATCATCATCTGAGTCATCAGAATTGCTATCATGGCTACTTACGGTGTTGGTCTGGACTATTCCCATACCCTCGCCTGCCGTTAGATTATTCCTGTGTCATATAGTAGATAGGCTAAGGGAACAAATAAGGTTAGTAGCATGCATGCTTCTTTCTTTTGAAAATGTGATAAATTGTGCTTGAAGATTTAGGACAAGGAAACATGAGGAGACCCGGGCCTCAGATTTCTTCTTTCATTTGACGGCTGGCTATTATCAACGGGCCAGTTTGGTGTGTCTCCTCATGCCCTCAAAATGTTTTCAACTTTATTTATTAGTATACGGATTTACAAGGTGATTTCAAAAAATAGTTCCTTGAGTGGAACTGATGTTGAAAACAAAACAAGCCAGACTTTAAAAAATATGTACAAGCTCCCACGTAGGGGAGTATGCAAGGAATTAAAAAGGATTCTACTCGAGCGGGTCTGCACCCATTTCCCCTGACGGTCCTTCGCTAATAGCGCCCACGAAGAAGTCTTCATACCAGTCACCAGCCATGTCTCCCTATGCTCCCGGCTTTGCGGATTTCAGATAATCCATGCCTTCCCATCCATCAGGGATGATGTTGCGATGATGATCATAGAAACTTTGGGGGATTGAATAATCGACATAGTAATCAAATTTATCACTTGGTTGGCCCAAAGTGTCCATGATTGCCTCTCCCTACGTGCTTCCTTACCATGCTCATGGAACATGGTACGGGTGCTGGGTACCACGAGGAGGTGATCATTACCAAAACATAGCCACGGAGAGCGAAACATGAATACCCCAGCATCCAAAAGATCCTGAACCTTGTCTCTCAGGATGGTGCAGTCATCTAGCGAGTGTCCTAATTCCCCCAATGATAATCACATTGCTTGGATGGATCATTATCAATGAAGTACTTGGGAGTAGGATGGCTTAGTTCTCTGCCGATTATCCCTTGCTCTAGGAGGATGGGGAAAATAATAGCCATTGATTTCGGAAGAGGCGAATATGGCCGAGTGCTTCATGGGGATAAGGGTAGCCGTGCCTCTCGCCAAGTTGTGTCAGTAGGGTTTTCTTCATTTACTACCAGCTCCTCATTGTGACGAGAGCGGAATGCATGGGTAGCCCGAGCGAAGTTTTATATCAAATGGTGTACAGTCTCGTGTAATTCTTCGACTTGGTGTTGAAGCTGAATGAACGAGAAGTTATCGCCTGTCTCTTCTAACTGCTCCTCCTCAATGGCACCTATGAAAATGTCCCCGAACATGGTGGTCATGTCATCTGACCCCTCTTTCTTTATAAGTGAGGGCCAAGTTGTGTCTTCCTGGATTATGGGCAATTTTGCTTTTCCGGGGTTGAACCATTTTGAAGCATTCACTTCCTCTTCCTCATGCATCATCCTGGCCGGGCCTGGGAAAGTTTCCTTGAGACGGGGATATACAAGGCCGACTTTTTTCTTTGCTTTTCTATCTGAGGAATATCCTAAACCGATAGTATAGGGTCTCCTCAGGGCTTCAATAGGCTAACGGATGCCCTGGCCTCTCCTACCAAGCCCTTGTCCTGGAAGGAAACCGTGTCCAACCATTATTTTTCCTACCATGATTGCAGCACTTGATATCTCGGGGACGAGGGGCAAAGTCCCTCAAGTTTCATGTATAGTAAACATGAGCTCGAACGATTGATAGCTGGCTTTGCTTTTGTCACTAGGTTCAACATAAGGGATGACTGTCTCGTGGTAGATGCAGTGATCTTCTTCTCCTCGGACCGTGATCAGTTTTCCTCCAACCACGAACTTCACACTTTGGTGGAGGCTCGAAGGTACTGCTCCTGTGACGTGGATCCGTGGGTACCCTAAGAGGAAATTGAACGCAGTGGGGATATCCATCACCTGGAACAAAATTTTGAATATGGTTGGGCCAATTTGAATGTCTAGCTCGATCTCTCCCACTGTTTCCTTCTTTGTTCCATCGAATGCTCGAACAAAAGTCTTGGGTACCCAGATCCATGATCTCTTTATTTTAAGGCGACAGAGTGTCGCTAGTGGACATATGTTAAGAGCAAATCCATTGTTAATCAATACTCGAGCAACGTGAGATGCGTTACACTTGACTGATATGTAGAGGCCCTTGGTGTGTCCTCTACCCTCCTCGAGAATTTCTTCATCGAAAAATGCCATTTGATCCTTTAGAAGGATGGTACCGACAAATTCCTCGAGTTTGTCATACTCAATCGTTTCGGGGACATGTACTTCACTTAATACCTTCATGAGGGATTTACTGGTTGCAATGCTTGACGGATGTCCGAGCAATTCCGAGAAAGAGATCTGTGCTGGTGATTTTCGTAACTGTTCCACCACATTATATTCACTGGCCTTAACTACGGCCAAAAATTCCTTGGCTTCTTCGTCAGTGACGGGCTTAGCAGACTGAGTATTTGCTTGAGCATAGATTCGCCCAGATCTCGTGACTAAACCAACATCAAAGTCATAAGACCATGGTACTGCATTGTTTGTATTCGTATTTGTAAGGTTGGGGCATCTCGATGACTATAGCTGTTTCTACTGTTAATGCTTGAACAATGGCTCACTTCCTTTCAAAGACGCTCTCAGGTGAGGTGGAATCCTTCTTCTCCTTTTCTGCATTTAGCGCGGCAAATTCTTCCTCCCAGTTGATAAGGACTTGCGATATGGTAGAAACTATGCTGGCATGGCCGGCGTACACGATTATTCCGGCCTCTATCATTCTTAATACCCTTTCCTCCATTATTGCAAAGGGTGATATTTCATCACCCAAATAATACCCGGTTTCTACTAGCCCTCGATAGATGTCAATAATATGTGCATTGACATTTCTGATTTGACCGGCTTCAGAATTGAATATTATGTTTACTTTGTCAGCATGATCAGAGAGCGGATTGCTTTGGACATTTGGTTTTGCAGTTTGGAATGAGAAGGCCTTAGTATCCAGCAGGTTTTGGATCCGATGCTTAAAGACGAAACACTCATCAGTTGAATGGCCTACTTGTCCCATGTGATAGTCATATTTTTTGGACGGGTCATAGCTGGAAAAGTTTTCAGCGTTGGGTCGTCTTGGCTCAATTGAAAGGAGGCTCTTGTTTTAGAGGATTGCCAAAACCTAGGAGGGAGATCCAAAAAGCGGAGTGAATTGTCTTCGGTTGTTGTAGCGCTGGGGTGGACGGCTATTAGTCTGTTGTTGGCCTATGATTGTCTGAACGGTCGGGAGGTGACCGGTGTTTGTAGTGTAGGTGGCATTGACATCAATCAGGGGTTCTTTATCTTTTTTCATGTTGAGCCTTCTACGACAAAAGGGCTCAGTGAACCAGCCATCTCTTAAACCTGTCTCAATCTGCTCTCCCACTAGAATGAGTTGATTGAATGATTCAACGATTGTAGTCACCATCCGATTGCGGTATTCGTAAGGGAGGGTTTTGACGAACATTTTTCTCAATTCAAAGTCAGTTGGCTCAGGAATCATCTGGGCGGCGATATTCCTCCATCTAATAGCATATTCTTTGAAAGATTCCTGCTTTTTTTTTCCATGCGATCGAGATCCTCATGAGATGGGGTAATGTCAATTATGAATTTGTACTACTTGAGGAATGCTTTACTTGCTTCACTCCATGTCTCGATGAGGTTTATGTTCTTTTTGATTTACCACCTCAAGGGCGAGACCTACCAGGCTTGACTAGAACAACTGGATCATTAAAGGTACATTATTAACATACTGGGTCATTTGGAACCAAATACATTTGCAAGTGAGCCCTTGGGTAGGTCGTGCCATCGTACTTCTCAAACTTAGGCATTTTGAATTTTTCTAGCATTTTGACCTTAGAGTAGATGGAGAGGTCTGTTGGAGTAGGATCTTGAAGGCCCTGCAATTGTTTTAGCCTCTCTTCAAGTTTCTCAAGGCGTTTGTCATGTTCAGTCTTAGACAAACTGTTGGGCTTTGCTTTCTCGACTACGATTTGGTGCGTATCATCCTCCAATTTGGGCATGTTATCATCGGTATCTCTTCCTTGATCACCTTGAATAGACGATTACAGTAACAATACTTCGATTGAGGCTGGGGCGGGAGCCAATTTGCCTTGGATGGAATCTATTTGCTTTGAGAGTTGTTGAAGCACATTGAAGACTTGCTTCATTTCACCTTTCATAATCTCGACACGGCTTGATACATTTTCTTCAGCCATTCTAGCTTTTGGATTTGGTGAATACGACTATGATGTGATTACCTGTTAGCACAGAAAATGAAGAGAACGTAAACGAGGGAAACACATGGAAAACTGGCTCATGGCAAGGGTCGAGTCATTCTTATTTATTAATAGGAAATTTATACAATGCCAAAATGGCTTTTTACACAAGTCAGAATGACCCTAGATATTCACATTAGAAATATTCACATCAAAAGTCCCGTTGCCCATTTTTATATGCGATGGGAAGTTCCAGTCTTGTGAAGCTGCTTGCTTCTTCGTACTAGCTTCAATACGTGTCTCCTACTTGTCTCCAAGCTCTTTTCAAGAGATTCGATTCGCCCTTGTAGGGTAAGTTTATCAACTACATCGAGGATTACTGGTTGCAGCTCCTTGGGAATTATATGGTTGAGGATGTAGAATGTTGATGCATGATGAGCTTTTTCCTGCCCCTTCAACCTTCTGGGTATGACAATCTTTTCAATGTGACATCTACTCCATGCGTTCTGAATTATGCGGATTTCCTCCAAGTAGTTGTAGTCTGTACGGGTGAAAAGGATTCGGAACAATCCTGATTTGAGCGGTGGTGGGATTTCTTGGAGGACCCTGTATTGACGAGCCACTCTATGGATAATATGAGGTAGCTCCGAAGAGGCCTAGCAACGGGATGGGGTCGTAATAATTAAGCGCAAAGCGCGCCTCTCCTGCAATGAACCACTTAGTTCACCATAAGAATGTCTTAGGGACCGGGTCTTTTAGCAAGTTAATCCACCGAGAATACTCTTCATTGGGAGAATATTTTTCCAAAGTTTGAAACTTTTGGAGTAGGTGTTTAAACTCGTTGATTTCAAATATTTGCATGAGGTGCCCAAATCTTTTGATATGGGAAAAGAACCACATTTGTAAAATTTCTGGAGCCGCCCTCATGATTTTTTCTTTTTGGTCCTTGAAACGATTAAGGGATAAAAAGGTTTAAGCTAAAACCATGTTTACATATCCTGCTCCGAAAGTGACTTGATTTACTACCCATGCGATTGAAGGATTTATGGCATTCTTTCTATATGGGAAGATGATAAGTCCAAAGAAGGCCAATAGGAAGATCTTGGTTTTTTGGGTCATTGATTGTTTTTCAAAACATTCAATTAAGGATGATAGTGGGAAAGCATTGTTGTTGGCTCCAACAATTTCTCTTACCGACTAATTTTTTAAAAAGCGTGATAGACTGACCACGGGGTCAATGCCAAATGGTGGTTTAGTGAGCTCCCTTCCCAAGGGCATTCCTATGGCAAGACTGTACTCTTCCAATGTTGGAGTCAGTTCAAATTTTCTAAACACAAAGGTAGATGTTTCAGGACACTAGAAATGTGGTAGTGCTTGCTTGACTCCATAGTGGATATTGATTTGGAGCAATGGGAGGAGATGACCGATTCTTGCTTTGACGTGCTCTTGGCCAAGCTAATCTAACTACTTCCACCATCTAAGAAGCTCTTCCTTGGGGGTAGGAATGAACTGGATATCAATTCTTCCCATCGCATATAAGAAAGGGAAATATACAACCTGACCCTATTTTGCCATGAGCCAGAAAAGACTGAATAAATTACTTTGCTTTTAAAGAAAATGGCAAGCACAGAGACATACAGATGGGACGTGCGGCTCGATTTCTAATTGAGAAGGTTTGTTGAAATTAAAAGGGTATCCGCTTGTCGCAGTCTCGCGTTAGCAGCATACCCTCCTAACCTCGACTAAGAAATTCGGGGAAAAGAAATGCAACCTCTACATCGTAGTCTTGCGTTCGAGGTCGTATCTTTCTTAACACCATCCTAGAAATCCTATGGTGGCCCAGGTTCAGCGACCGGGTTGTGTGTGTCATGTGTAGTGTTAAAACAATAAAGCATGTACAATAGTTTATAATCACAAGACATTTTATTTTAACAAAAATTGAGATAAACTTCTAAGCTACTAACCTGCACAAAGAAAAAATAAAAACAAGTCAGTAAAGTGCTTAAACAAGATAAAACGGCTTAAGTCCTCAAATGTCCCCAGCGGAGTTGCCAAGTTGTCACGACCTCTCTTTTTTTTCGGCGCCTAATCAAGGGCAGGTGCCTTACGGAGGCTAATGGCTCGGCTGAATGTATTAGGCTCGGACTTTCCCAAGTCCACCAATTCACGACTTTAATAGTCTAAGTTTTTAACCTGTAAATTAATTTTAAAATGGAGTCGCCACTAATCAGTTTGGGGTGGGTCGATTAGAACACAAGTAAAGTATCGGGATAAATACTCGCTCCTATGCAACCAAAGAAATTAGGATCGGGGACTTGATTACACTAGTTAATCACTAATGCCCTTTCGGTACCTAATCTTGTTTAAACCCTAAAGCTTTTTGGATTTTTTGAGGGTTTTCCATGCATTTGATGGGGAGGAAAAACATTTTTGGGTCTTTTCCTATTTTTTGGACATAAAAGGGATTTTTTTTGGATTTTTTTGTATATTACAGAAAATACAAGTCTTTTTGGCATTTATGAATTTTTTGGCTTTTTCATGAATTTTTTGCTTTTTTTGGATTTTTTGCATTTTTTGGAAAATATGAAATATTTTTATTTTTTTGGAAAAATAAATATTTTTTAATATTTCTTTGGAAAATAAATTATTTTTCATCTTTTCTTGATTTTTTTGGAAAATAAAATATTTTTACTATTTTTCGAAAATAAATCATTTTTTATTTTTTTTGAAAATTAATTAATTATTTATTTTTATTTATTAAAACATTATTTTAAATAAAAAGTAACCCGGGTCGGATCCACGGGTTATGTCCGACTCGGGCTAGCCCAAAACGTAGACAAGCCCGCTACGCGGGCCCGACTTTTTAAAAAAAAATTCTTAAAACGACGCTGCGGCCCAGGAGCCCGTTTTCGAAAAGAACCGGGCCGACCCGACGACCCGGTTCGGCGAAACCCTACCCGACTCATCAACCCAGATTCCCGCCGCCCCAAAAATCACGGAAACCCTACCCAAATCGATCCGCGCCCAACCCGGCTCCGACCTCACGACCCGGTTTCCAGCCGCCCTTGATCTCGCGAAACCCTACCCGATTCCGAGACCCGAATCCAATTCGATGACCCAGAAAATCGCAAACCCTAGGGTTTGCGAATCCGCGGCGCCGAGGGTGGGAAACCGAGGCGTTACGGCGGCAACGGCGTCGACGACGGTGACAAACCACTTACGAGGATGGCGAGGACGAGCGACAACGTGGCTATGTTGGTGTGGTCGGTGGCGACACGGTTCAAGAGGGGGAATGCAACGGCGACAACGCGACCGGCGGCGGCGACGGCTACTGTTACCTTTTTGTGACGAGATGGCGAACGATGGCGGTGACAGGGCAACGACGACGGCCACTTAGCTTCCATATTTGGCGTGGCGTCGGCGGATCGGTCACGGCTACCGCTTCGGGGGAGCGACAGCGAGCCTTCAAGGTCGGGACTTGGTCGAGGCGACGGCGTCGGCACAGCGTCCGGTGGCAACGACAGCAGCAAGAACTCCAAATCTGAGGTGCAGATCTCGGTCGGACCTTCCTCAGCCTCGATTCTCTCTCACTATGGCCAGATTTGAGCCTCCACCGGCCAGATCTAACCTTCTCGAAGTCGCTCGCCGCCGGCCTTCCCCAAAGTCTCTCGGTGGAGGATGGGCTGAGCTTGCGACTCGAGTTCTCCCCTACGCTCGCCCTTCGATCTTTCCCGATGTCTCTCAGTGAAAGATCTCCGATGATGCTTGCGGCCACCTATTTATAAGCGAAGGAAATCCGATCTATGGAGGGCCTCGGCTGCCTGCCTTCGGCTTGCCCACCGGTTCTGCTCGGCTGAACCGGTGTCCCACGAGCTTTCCAGCGAAGCCCGCTCAGCATTAATGGCGCCTGAGATCTTATCCTCTCCAGCTGACGTCGACCTACCCTCCTCAACCGTAGATCGTCTTTCGCGCGTCGGTGATGATGCGCGTGGAATACAGAGGCGGAGAGGGAAGGCGTGAGGAAAAAGAAGAAGGAAGAAGAAGGAAGAGAGGGGCCGGGCCAAAAAGAGAAGCTAGGATTGGGCCTACGAAAAAGATGGGGGCTGCCAATTTTGCTTTGCTTTTCTTATTTTTGTTTTTGCTTGGTTTGCTTTGTTTTTTTTTTTTTTTTTTTTTTACTATTATCTTATTTATCTGAAAAGAATAAAATAAAAAATTAATTAATAAAATAAACCTAAATAAAATTAAGGCGTCAATTATTTCTGATTTTTTACAGCAACTAAAGTCTATTGTAGATGAATTGGCAATGATTGATTTACCTGATTGATTCACCTCTCCATGATGATGACCTTGTCATCCACGCTCTCCGGGGATTAGGACCAAAATATCGTGAAATCGCAGAGGTGATTCGTGCTCATGAAAACACAATCACCTTCAAGGAACTTCACGACAAATTAGTCGCCCATGAAATGTTCCTTCGACATGAAGAAACGGCAGCTGAAGTCCTGTCGGTAACGGCCAATTTCAACACTCGAAACACTCGAGGTCCAAGAGCCCCATCCCAATAGAACAATTCTAGTCGTTCTGGACAGCCTGCTGAAGACTCCAAAAATTCCCTTGGCACCTGCAATTCAGACCGCCGGAGAAATCACAGAAGTAGTGACTCACGGTCTCTACAGCACAACAGTTCCCGGCCCGTTTGTTAATACTGTGATTGCGTCGGACACTCCGCCAAAAATTGTTTCCGTATTCGAGATGCAGTCCGTGCTCCGGTTGCAAATGTTGCAGCCGGCCCAAGTTCAACCTGAAAAGAGGGTTCGTTGATTGATTCAGGAGCCTCATATCATTTTACAAGTGATCTCGCTAATTAATCTCTGCATATCAAGTATGAAAGTCCGGATGAAATAATCATTGGCGATGACTTAGGTTTAAGTACCACTGACATTGGCTCTACTACATTAAATTACCCGCATAATTCCTTTCAATTGTCTAATGTTTTACGCACTCCTTTCACAATTTTGCCGTACGAACCAAGCCTCGATTGAATTTTTTGCCTCTCATTTTTTGGTGACGGAATTTCGCATAGGGGCGACGCTACTTTGAGGAGAACTTAGAGACGGCGTTTTATCGGTGGCCGCCATCCTCTTGACAGCCACATGTCTCACACACGGCCTTGGATGGTGAGCAGACGCGAGCAACTACGTGGAACGATCGGTTGGGAGGATTGAAATGGATCAAATTTTCGATTTTTAAGACTTAAATGACTTACACTTACAAAGGATAAAAGTTTTAATAAAAACTTCTCATATCATCTAAGTAACATCAATATCAACACGCAATACACAACACGACACTACATCATACGACATATCATTTCTCAAAAAATAGAGAATTCTTGGAACACGTTATATATTAAATGTATATTTTGTATATAAATAATAAATTATTATTTTTATGATTATTTCAATCAAATTAATTTGATTCAAATTTACAAATAAAAAAATAAGAAAAAAAATCCTATAATAAATTTACAATAAAAACACTAATCCACAATTTATTAATATCCTTTATTGTTTTAATTTGATAAATTCAACTCAATTTCAATAAATCCATAAAACTTGGAAAGAAAAAAATAAGTAATCCATATTCTAGACTTGTGCATTAGATGTGTATAAAGAAAAAAAAAAACTTAAAGGTAAATTGTGTATCACAGAAAGTGAGAATCAAAATAAAATAAAATAAAATATTAGGCTTTTCTTCTTTCCTAATTTGTTATTTTTATTAATGATTTTTATTTTTTTCACATATATATTTTGATTTTATTTATTGAAAATTTTTAAAATTGATCTTGCATGTCAAAATCGTGTGTCGAAAACTCGCATGTCGGAATTTCGACTCAAGTGTCGAAGAGTGTCAAAAAAATTAACCATGTGTCAAATTTTCCAGCACATGTTAACCTAGTGTTGAAGAATGTCAAACATCGGAGAGTCGGACATGTGTCAAAGTGTCCGACACGACACGAAAACTCCTCGGAGAGTGTCAGTGTTTTCTAGCCTATCATTAGTCCATCTCTCCTCAGTGCTACTCTTTTCTTTTCCTGCCTCCAATTTTTATCGGGTTGTTTCAGATTCAGATTGATTAATATTGTCAATTTTTACTATTATATAAAGAAAAAAAAAATCCTCCGACTTTTATAAGCTCCCGCATCAATTTTTTTTTCCTCAAATATCCTCAATAACTTATGTTACAAATATTATGTCCTTGGACAATTGCATCATCTACAATTTATATTATCTCCCACATAACAATAACCAATCAAAAAAAATGACCAAATCTTAGGATAATTTTCTATTCCCAGTGATATATGTATGATCTCCTTGCGATGTGTACTTTCTTACAGAATGTTTTCGTCCATTTCTTTGATTTAGATATTTCTTTATAGGACATTTTTGCTTAATATTTTGAATGCCCATTTCTTGCATACACGTAACGAGTGTGCACATTTGCTAGTATCCATCATATAAACTTTATCAAATCACACTGATCATTCATACTTTTAAAGGAAGTGCAGTTTTGATAGGTAATTTAGAGAGTCGAACCGGAAGGGATGAAGAAAAATTAGCTCTGAAAATATATAAACGAGGTTTATAAACATATGATTCAAATTAGAGTTTAAAATATGAGGAGGTAGCGCCCACCTCCGATAAGGATTTGACGTAGCGTAGAGACCAACCCCCCTTAGGACTAGCAAGGTTGGCGCCTCCTCTCTAATTTTATTTCTTATTTTGTTTTCCATTGTCTTTTACTTTTCTTTTGGTAATATATGCATTTTTTTTTTACTAACTTTAGATTGATTAAAAAAATAGAAAAGCAAAAGTTAGGTAGGTGAGAAAATTACAATAATTAGTGGCGATTAGCTAATCTATAGATTAGATTATAAAAACTAAAAAATTTCGACCATCTCAAGATTGAATTGTTTTGGGTCGAAGTTCCAAAATTCGTGAAGGAAATTTAGCCTGTGTAGAAGGGTCAATCTCAACAAGTTCGATCGATATATCACCATGACAGAAAATAAAAAATAAAAAGAATGTTATCATATATTAGATAATAACCTTGGAAAAAATATTAACAGCACTTGGACATTTAAATTTCTAGTGAAGATAGGACAGGAAATTCATGAATTTTGCTTTATCCTAAATCACCATGACAGAAAATAAAAAATATATTGGATAATAACCTTATAAAGAATCTTGACTACACTTGGTTGTTTGAATTTCTAGCTGATATAGAACCGGATAAGATAGAATATGAAATCTAAGGATTTTGCTTTATCTTATCATTTATTTGTAAATCACATTAATAAAGCCGAATACTTGTATATCCTATCACATCCATTATTTAGTATTAATGCATATCGATATAAATAAACCTGAAAATATACAAATGAAGATGGTAAAAATTTCTTATGATTCATTGCTAAAGAATCACAAATGCAAAAATAGAGATAACCTTCATCAATCATTTCATAATTATTGTATGACCTACATATTAGATTTCGTTTATTTCATGAAAAATGTACCATTTCTAATCTAGGAAGTCATTTTTCAGTAAAATGAAGATACTTTCCAATATTCTGCTAAAATCTAAAAATAAATTAGAAAATATTTTATATCGTTTGGTATAGAAATCTGGAGAACATTATAAAAGAAATTGTAACTTTTCTTAAATAATTTTTTGTTTCATTTTTTTTTATTTGCTTCTTCCTTAGCCAATCGCTAGTCTCGAGCGAGGCTCCACTTTGCCAAATCCGGCGAGCCCGAGCCTCATTGAAATTCGGCAAGCTAGGCAAGGAAGCCTCGCCGGCCCACATGCCCGAGGCCATTTCAGCCAACAATTTCAAGAAACAGACCAAGGAGGTGAAGAAAGAAGAGTCGCACATCCATTACGAAGCTTCAATTCCTCTTCCAATGGGCTCTCGAGCCCCTACCTGGCCAATTGGCCATGGAGGCGTGAGCAAATTTCTTGAGGATAGGTTTCACGTACAAAAGGAGTAGCCTCGCCTCGTCAGATCTGTCGAGTTAGGCAAGGCTCAAGTCTCGCCAAGGTCACTAGGGTCGATTGTCAACCGTGGCCGTGGCTAGTGAATGGCCAAGAAAGAAGCAAAAGGAAAGGAAAAAGTATAAATATAAATAATTAAAAATTCAAATTAATTAAAAAAATTATAAGAATGTACTTTCTTTAACCAATGACCTAAACCCAAGCACCGAGGACCTACGCACGGCCTTTCTAGACCCAATCCTATGTGTCAAGGACCAAAGCTCGAGCGTTTAGGTCGAGTGTTAGAGCATCGGACACCAAGGGTTCACGCTCGGCCATTAGAGACCTAGTCCAAAATGCCAAATTTCAGGAATTACCATTGGGATTTCCGTGCCAAAAAGTAAAGTACCAATCATAATTTTAAAAAAAAATTTTCCAGTTTATTCAAAAGGAAATCATCTTTATAAGCTTTGATAAAAAAATATTTTCCGTCGATTTGAAAAATATTTTTCATTAACTTATTTTCCTAAATGAACCTGGCATTGTAAAATGAGGGAAATATTTTTTGCAAAACAAACAGGACCTCTTAAACAAAAAATAAAAGAGCTCATTACAACATTGTAAAGTCACAAGATTCGATTATGACAAGAAACGTAAACGAGTTAAGGCAGCATTTTATTCCATCTCGGATAAGAACCAAACATATAACAAGATAAATTTTAATTTTTGTCATGAGTTCCCAAGAAATGTAAACGAGTTAAGGCAGCATTTTATTCCATCTTGGATAAGAACCAAACATATGACAAGATAAATTTTAACTCTTGTCATGAGTTCCCATACTATGTGATCTCCCATATCTCAAGACAATTGTCACCTAAAATGTCGTGTTATCCCAATAGATTTCTGATGAAGTTCCTCCATCGACGACTCGGTTCGAACACCTCCATCGTATCCAACTTTTATTGTGGCCACAGTTTATGGGAGACACATGTATATAGCCGCCGAAACTTCGTTCGAAACAAAGAAAGGTTTTGAAAAAGAGAGAAACAGAACGAGTTCCAACGGTACGAAGACAACGTAACGGTGCCCATCCGAGGACGAATATTAATAAAATAAAAAATAACGACAGCAGCGGTCTAGCGACTCGAAAGCAGCTCCTGACTTCCGGCGTGGTCTCTCCCCACGCGCCCCGAGACGCGCGTCCTCCGCTCTTTTCAATCTTACTTTTTCTTCTTTTACCCAATTTCCATGTCGTTACCCAACCAAACGCAGCTTTAGCGCAGAAGGAAAAAATTGATCCCGAGAAAAACTCAAAATTAATATATCTACAATAAATTTATTCAAACTCATTTTTAAATTATAAAAGATATTTATCAAAAATTTCAAATTAATATATTTATGAAAAATTTATTATTTATTAATTTATGTTAAATTAAATAAATATTATAAAAATTCACAAACAATATATATATATAACAAATTCTCATGCAATTATAGTAAATTTACCTAATATAATTTTTAAACTACAAAAAAACCTTTCATAAAAAATTTCGAATTAGTATATTATAAATATAATAAATTAATATTATGAATAACCACTGCTCTTCTTTTTAATTGTAATTTACTTTTTACCCCCAATTTCCACGTCACCGTCTAACCAAACATAGCTTTAGCCCTAAAAAAAAATTAATTTTACGTAAAATTCCAAATTAATACACCTGTAATAAATTTATTCAAACTTATTTTTAAACTACAACCCTTCATTAAAAATCTCAAACTAGTTTGTGATAAATTTACTCTATATTAATTTAAATTAATATTACGAATAATCATAAATCACTGCACATGTGACCAATGAATAAGACTTTAAAATCAGTACATCCGTTATCGTATTTTTGGCGATCACAAAATTTAAGTTTAAAAAGTGCAGTTAAAAATTAATTTATAATAAATATATCAATTTAAAAAAATTTGCAAACCAGAAGACGCGATTTCTTTTTCTTTCAGCTTCGCTGTCACCACCTGACGCATTTCTTCGCTCTCCAATCTCTCTCTCTCCCTCGCATCCACCGATCGCCCCGCTCGCCATGCCGTCGGACGCGAGGGCCTCGGCATGAACCCCGCCCTCTCCTCCACGTCCTCCCTGTCGGCCTCGTCGGCGACGGCGACGGCGACGGCGTCGACGTCCGTCCGCGCCCCCTCATCGGCGCCGGCCTCCTGGTTCTCCGGCATCGTCCGCGGCCGCTCCGACAAGTCCGGCGGCGCCAGGATGTCCGGGAGCTCCTCCTCCGCCGGCGCCGACGCCGGCCCGATCAAGGGCAAGAACCAGTTCCGCGGCGTGCTCCTCAAGTACGGCGCCAAACCGGTTCAGGTCCGGTTCTTTTCGTTTCGCTTTGATTGGTTTCCTCATTGTTCCGGCTTAGATCAGGTCCGTGGGAATGTTTGATTAGCTTGGATTGAGATTGGTGATTGGATTCGAAATTGTTGGTGTTGTCGAGCTAGAAGTGAATGCGCTGTTGGTGGCATTTGGATTGGGAAATGCAATTCTGACTGGAATTTGGTCTCGTTAGATTTCAGTTCTTCCTTAGCTGCCGTCGGAGATTGTTTATATTGCGGACCAGTGAGAAAGATTGTTTATTTTCGATGAATTAGTATGAGGATGGATGCAGTCGTGTCATGTGAAGTACTGGAATATTGAGGGTCTATTTCCAAATGTTTCGATGCAGTTGTATTGTGTGAAATAATGGTAATGGAGGGTCTATTTCCCAATGTTTGTGTCCACTGGTGGCGCATAGAATCATTGGAGTGACCAAGTGTTTCTTCGCAGTATGCTTCATTAGTTGGTTTTGAAAGTATCGGTAATCGTGAAAAGCAAAAGATTGAAACTGTTCAGCTCCACAAACAAAATCTGAAGATTATATGGACTGTTGAAGAGAGAAGAAATGAAGAGATATGTGTTTGGCATGTAGCAGCTAGGGCGACATTACATGAAAGTTTCTCTTTTTACACGTGTGCAGTTGAGTCTTCATGTGGATATAAATATTATAACAGCCCTATCCAACCTCCAGATATTAGTGCAGAGCTGCAACAAAGTAGATAAAGTGAAATTACATGAGGATTTCTCTTTTGTCACATGTGTCCTGTATTTTTAGCCTTCGTGTCAAAATGGTCGTCCTAGCGGCACTAGTGAACCTCCTCCAATGAGTGATAGAGCTGCAACATATGAGATTGCAACTTTAATAAGAAGTGACAGTCTTACACCAAACCCAATTAACACATCCGTTCATGGTGGTACTTTTGTTCTATGTATCACTTGAAGGCAATTGTTGTCTAGACGCTAGCTTGAGAAAGCCTTGGCCTTCAGGATATGCTTGATCATCTTAAAAGTTTCACGCCTGCAAGGTTCTCCTTTTAAAGATCATAAGTTTTTATTTCTTTTCCATCTCTGCGTGCAGGTTGCATTTAAAACGGGTGAATACAAGCAGCAAGTCATTTTCATCGGTGGTCTGACTGATGGTTTTCTGGCTACCGAGTACGTCTTATCTTAACTGTCCTAATCTTTAACTTTGTATTTTAAAAAGAATGCCGTTTTCTCTGACAGTGGTGCAATTTGATTTCTGAGAAATGTTCTTTCAAGTTTGGCTTCGCTGTTTCCATTCATTTATCAAATGCCTGGTGATATTGTTTATATAAATCTACAGGTACTTGGAACCTCTTGCAATTGCTTTGGATAAGGAGAAGTGGTCACTTGTTCAGTTGCTAATGTCTTCTTCTTATTCTGGATACGGCACCTCCAGCTTGCAACAAGTAACATTTTTCTCTCTCAAATGTGCTCTTTATTCCCATCTGCTTCTCTTATGCTGTCTTTTCTCTCATTGATATGGCTGAGTTGCTGTGTAAAATTGTTTTGTAGTTTTTAAAAGTATTGAGTTACCATTGCATTACTTCTCACAGGAGCCATCATGAAACTCTGTAAACATGATTACTAAAAGACCCCCACTGTCCATCAAAAATACGTATACACATGAGCGTGCACCAAGTATCTATCCATGTGTTTGTGTTTAACACAATGTTTATATGCTTGTCAGCACACATGGGCTTTATGTGCTCTTGTGCAAGTTGTAGAAACAGCTTAGCCAATACAGGCATATATACTGTGCTGCATCAATTTTTTTATGGCCTTTGGATTGTTGAAGTGAACAACCTAAGTTTTTGCATCGCTATGCTGATATGCTGTTCCTTTTCTTTTGATTCTGATGAGCTAATACCCTATCCTTAGTTTGTTAGCTTATGCTGTTGATTTTCTATAATATTTGTCTACTTCTCTTCTTATAAGTTTGTTAATCTTATCATGTGTCGCCGAAGCAAGTTTAGAAGTTTTCCATGTGTTCTTGATAGTTGGGTTGCATTTATGGTTCAAGAAGAACGCAGCTGTGAACTCTATGGTTACCATGGGTACCTGTCAATGTTGAAGAATTATCGAGTCTAGGTTGACCATGTGCCTGTTTCGATCTGGAAAAGATGACACTAAACATTTTTAGTTATTCATTTACAAATTTATTGAAACCTTTGGCAAGTCGAACACTTTTTAATATGTTACTAATGCCTAATGGTCCATGTTTTAACAAGTTGATTCAAGTGTATGATTAAAGCCAAATTATTGGCTTGGTTGTATTCTTTAACCCTGATGTTGATTTGCATAAAAAGGACATTGCTTATTGTTCTTGAAATAATTAATTTGAAGGATGCTGCGGAACTTGATCAATTAATCAGTTATTTAATCAACAAAGAAGATTCTGAAGGTGTGGTTCTTCTTGGTCATAGTACGGGTTGTCAGGTTAGTGCTGATTGAGCTTTTTACTGGTGCTTTAAGCATTACTTTCTGACAATAATGTAGAAATAGATTCATCCTACTTACGTGGAAAAAAAAAACAGGATATTGTGCACTACATGCGTACAAATGCTGCCTGTTCAAGAGCTGTCCGTGGTGCCATCTTGCAGGTAGTTACTGATCCATCTTGGTTTTATTTCCTTTTCATGGAAATCTTCTTTTGCTGTTAAGCTGCACAGAGCTACATGAATTTGCTTGAAGTGGACACTACCATGCTTTCATGGCTTGGGTGGAATTGTGATCTAGTTAATGGTTGTTTGAGCGAGTACCTATTCCAAGGCATAGTAGTGGTCGAGAGTTTTCCATTTCTTTCCAATTTTCTGCTTTTCTTTAGTAGTGGCTGTTGCATGATCCAAAATTTCTATGTTTTAGCACCAAAAACTGGGTAAATATCATGAGACATTTTCAGTTTCATTACCAGTTTTACCATTAATATGTACCACATCTACTATTATACTGATTCAATCGTCATCACTTTGTATATATCCTGTCCAGATGGTGAAGCCAACTAGATAACCTACAAAACATGAAGTGACTTCAGAAATCCAAAATCAGTTAAATAGTCAATTTGACGAGTAGCATATGCGGCAAGTCACATAGAATACCATTTGCATGGGAACTAGCTAATTTGAAAAATGGATTTTGTAGCAATGCAGCAAAAATGTGCCTTGAGTGGGCACTCTGTAGCATGCAGGAAAAGGACACCACAAATGCCATAACTTTCATACAGCGCTCACTTAAGTACCATAACTTTTTTTTCCGATCACTTGAGTTTCATATAACTTTCCATTTTATTACTTCAGTCCGGCAGTTTTTTGAAAATATTTGCCACAAGTGCCATGCCATGTTAGATTTTCGACACTTGGGTGAACATTTGTGAAAAGTTACGGCACTTAAGTGATCAATTCAAAGTAATGACACTCAAATGAACTCTTTTTAAAAGTTGTGGTACTCAAGTGGTTGAAAAAGAAGTTATAGCACTCAAGCAAGCGTCTTACGAAAGTTAAGGTACTTATGGTGTATTTACCCCGTAGCATGCTGCATCATCTTGGTTGTACAATGTATCCAGACACATCGACTTTTCTGAGAGTTTGAATGTGACCAAATAAAATCATGAGAGTTGAATGATTCTGCAGAGTATTGTAGTGAGAATGATTCTACCGAGTCCAGCGGTGGATATAAAAATTGTTCCAAAGTCGAATTTCGTCCCTTAATATTTTAACAGGGATTTCAAATCTTTGCCTATCTAAATATATTAAATCACTTCATAAATCTCAACTATACCTAATTTGAGAATTGAGGACAACCTAAGAAGAAAAGGCAAGTTATAAAGGAGGAAAAACCTCATTCTGTTGACACCAGTGTCAATGTGGGGTTAACAAGTACCGTGCTGACATAGGCTACACAAATATCAGTTTAGATGTATAAACTTCTTAAGGATGGACCACATATTGTTATCTTCTAGCCAAATCACCATTGTGGCTACTTGTAGTGTCCAGAAAAAACTGTATTGAGCCTTTTCATACTTTCCTGCCTTTTCAGACGGTTTCTTGCATGAACCTCTCTACAAAGTTCATGACATGCTTGCTTATAATCTTCAAGATACAATTTGCTCGATAGTCTATGGAATGTAGTTTATCTCTCTAGGATAAAGTTCTAAAGAGAATTCTTCTGTGAACTTTATGCCCTGATGTTAGCACGTAAGCTCCCAAATGCAATTTTTGATGGTCTGAACTCACTGTAGACTCTCCTTAAGGCCATTCATTTCACAATCTAACAGGATCTGAAAAATTGCTATATGCATGACACTGATGTAAATCTGCATGCGTTATTCTTGTTTGCCTTTGTGTATATGGTCACATCTGCAGTAAATTTCCATCTACCATATGAAAGTTTTCATGTCATGCTTTCATAATTTGGTCCTTTAATATGATCATAATCTTTTTAATGACTTGCTAAAGATGAAAGCATGCTTGTTTTGTTTTACCTGAAAGAGTAATGAATTTATGCTCAAACTGCCATATGATGGTTTTACTCTCATGCCACTGAGTTTTTACAATCCACTGAGACTATCTAAAAGCTTGTGACAAGTGAATACACACTTAAACTATCTAAAAGTGACTTCTTTTCATTAACACTTGCAATTTGATTCGATCACAAAACTGAAGCGTGTCGCATATTCTGGATCACAAAAAGATAAAAGTTGAGTATGAGTTCATGTGGTACCTGCCCGTAGTAAGGTGGGGTTGGTTGAAGCTTAAGTCAGTACCACAGTAATATGGATTCGTGGAAGCTTTCCTTAAGCAAGATATGGTAGCCCTCCTGAATCCATCATTTAGTAATGATAAAAATTCTGTTCCAACAATTTCTCAGACATTTAGCCTTTCTATAGGCACTTGACAATAGGCTGCAGTGCAGATGTTGAAGAAACATCCCCACCTACTATGACTCCTTGCTTGTACATATTTCAGAGATGCAAACATTTGGTTTTATTCTTGGGCAATAGACTAAATTGCTTTCCGTTTGTAATTTCTAATTATTTGTGAACTAATGCAAATTGGATATTTCAGGCCCCAGTTAGTGATCGTGAATACAGAGCAACTCTTCCAGAGACTGCTGCTTTGATTGATTTAGCTTCAACCATGATAAAAGAAGGACGAGGATCTGAACTGATGCCCAGAGAAGCAGATGAAGGCTCTCCAATTACTGCTAACAGGTAAGAGTGCCCCAATCTGAAGAAACCAATGGACCAGTTTGGGTATGCACATGCTAAACCATAATTAATGGTTGTTTAGGGTCAGTACAGTCTATTTGGGTTGTCTAGGTAGTATTGCAATGTCTAATGGAGTATTACAATCTTTCTTGTTTTCTGAAATTACTTTTTCATTTGAAAATTCACAATTTGTGCATGCATCAGCAGTATGTACCCCTCCATGTATCATGGGCTGAGCTTTGATTTTCAATTAATTTGATGCAAAGATACCTATATTCTGTGCTTTATCTTGGAAAAGTTGAATGTAGACTGCTGATGCAGCAGAGTTGATTATCAATTAACTTGCAGGTTCTATTCCCTCTGTGCATATATGGGTGAAGATGACATGTTCAGTTCTGATCTTACAGATGATCAGCTGAGAATGAGACTTGGGCATATGTGCAACACTCCTTGCCAGGTATGGGCATTGCCTTTGGTGTTCTCGGAGATAGGCAATTCTTTTTGCTTCACATCTCAACTTGTGCTGAACAATTTGTGTGAAGTAACCTTAATGAGTTACCATGAGGATTCACAAACGAGATTGTGACATAAGTGTGAAGCGAGTGGATTCTTACCACTTGGAGGAGAGGATGAAACATAACTGAGGAATATTTGATAGTAACTAGGACAAGTAAGCTGTCGTAAACTAGCGTGATCAGCGCCAATGAGTCTTTCTGAGACTCTGACTGCTTGTGTTTTGGTTTTTTATCAAAATGTGCTGGTGGAATTCACAATTTACATTTCTCAAACTTTGCAGGTTATCTTTTCAATGGCTGATGAGTATGTGCCGGCGTATGTTGACAAGAAATCTTTGGTTGAAAGGTACTTGCGGAATGATTTCTCGTCTCTCACCTTTGAAAGGGCAATGTTCGTGCCCTTTGCCTGATTTGAGTTATTCAAAACCTAAGATATAGGTTATTGAGTTGAGGTAGCTAATATGAGAATAATTTTCAATTATTGCTGATAAGAGGTAGATGATGAGGACTTTTACCATTCAAGTGGAATGGGGTAACAGGTTATGTCTTCAATTTGTGCAGATTGTGCAAAGCCCTGGGTGGGGCAGAAAAGGTTGAAATAGAGCATGGTAATCACTCGCTCTCTAACAGAGTTTCCGAAGCTGTCCAGGCTATCGTTGACTTTGTCAACAGGGAGGGTCCCAAGGGTTGGGATGATCCATGGAACTAGCTCAGCTCCTCTTCTACTTCCTACAACGTTTTGCTTTACTGTCCGGTTTTTTCCTTTTAAGTTTCCGGGCATGTTTGATTTTTTTTTTTAGTTCTTTTTTTTTTTTTCTTTTTCCACATTATGTTATCAATAGCTTCCACCTTAGTTTCCCTTATTCATGTATTTTCTCTTTGTTAAAACTGTAAAGCAGTGAACCTTCGATTGACTGAAGGGGTTGTCTTACAATTTCAATCATCAAGCCTGATTTTTTGTAGTCGTATCTTCCTAGAAAGAAATGGTCGTGTTATCATGTTTGACTTTGTTTCGCTTTGTCAGGCACAATATGTATGATCTGTTCATTCAGGTACGCATGTTCCACGACTGCATCAGGCGTGTGTTTGTGTATGCATAGAGAAAGGAGAGGACCCAAAACATACTCGACTGTTTACTGGGTATTGAGATGGATTTTAGGTTCCATTTATTGCCTTGTAAATCAATTCATTTGGATGGCATGGTAGCAGCTTTGAAGAAGTTGTGGCGTGCAATTCATAACATGGGTGGGACATGGTTTTTAAGTCTGTTTAATTCTAGAAAAAGTGTATAGCTGGAAGATTATATCCGTAAATACGCTCTCAATTCTCTACATCATAGGGGATCTAATACGAGTGGAACATACTGGGCAAGGATTGCAAGGTTACGCTGATGGAGTTTTTCGCATCTTCACAATTTCAGGCGTAAAATTGCTTATGCTTCTGCCGATGCAAAAGAATGAATACATTATGGTTGTGTTTATAGTGAGGATAGTGGCTAGTGTGACATTGGAATGGAACCTCTTGCCTAGTCTTTATGCACAACTAGCCAGCCACAAAAAGTCCTCCATATCTGGCTAAAAATTTCCTTTGCCTATATGCATTGGATCCCATGATCCTCCCACTTTCTATAAAGAAAGCATCGGCCTATCGAAAATTATATTGGCGAAGACGTAAAGAGAATCCTAGACAAAAAGAGTTGCAATCTAACCAATTGTTGCTCTCAGCCTCTTGTGATCACAATGAAGTTCCTGTGTTTGTAAACTGCTCTCCTTTCGTATTGTCTAACATGACATTGTTCAGAAAAGAAGTCATCCCTGGGAATAGAGGGCTGGACAAAGATTATACCGCAGTTGGTGCTGGTTGCGCCATTGATTTCGGGTATGTACCTGTTGTCACAATAGTACTCAGGAGACCAAGCTAAGCTAAGGCCAAAAACCTGACCTATAAAGGCAAGAAGATCTCGAATCCATAGTAAAGCAGCTAAAAAAATCAAGCTCAGCAAGAAAAGCCACATAAAGTGAAGCAAATTCAATTATAAGTATGGTTTCAACTTCAAATGGACATGGGTAGGAGGCAACTGCTCCCTTTGCTCCTAAAAGTGCAAAAACCCTAGAAAAAAGAAGAAGCAAAGGCACATAAGAGAAAGAAAAAGGAGTGAAAGAATGTTACATCAGTTAAGGCTGTTGGTGAAAGTTCTTATCCCTGACCTTCTTTTACCTTAGGAATCTTTTATTCTTTTTGGGGCATTTTTCCCCTTGCCAAGCTAATCATGCACGACCAACCGAAAATTAATAATAATAATAATCACACACATTCCAAGGTAGACTTTGAAAAGAGAGGAAAAGTTTAGTAGGTCCCGATTGATTTCGTCTAATTGAGTTTTAAAACTTATTGAAAGAGACGCGTTTGAGACCTAATTTCATCACCGGTGATGGTGAGTCGCTAAAGAATGGCACAACTTTTCACAATCTTCATCATGATTTTATCGTAATCAGTAAGTAAAATGCATGAATTTTGTTGATCATTGAGATGAAAGCTCAACTACAACACTCAATTCAAAATCCAAACACGAAGCTTCCAAAAATTGAGGGAATGGCAAGATTTTGTGCATTGATCTTTTCCGATTCACTTAAAAATCTAGATATTATTTTTAAACAAATTCTCATAATTGAGTGCCCCACTCAATTGTCAACAAAATTTATGTATTTTTTTTTCCCTGAATAAGGTCAAAATCATGCTTAACCCTGCAAAAACTCTATACCGATTCTCATTTCATAATTCAAAATATAATTTGAATCTAAGAAAATAATTTCAAACTGGCAATTAAATGTCACATGCAACGAGATTGTGTACTCTTTTTGCACCTCATTTAAAAGATTTATGACTCATATGACTAAAATAGAATAATTAGGATTCAAGCAATGGACGACCGGATATCTAGAATTTCCGTTGTATTTATTTGGTGAGAAGAGCCTATAAAATGGATCCGCCGCCTAAGTTTATAAAAACATTCAATATAAGGAAAAAAAAAATCTAGAAACGGCCAAAAAGTGAATTAAGAGGGGAATATTTGCCATGGAAGTCAGCAAAGTGTAGGGACTAAGGGACAAGTCGAGAATCTCAGAAGATTGGATTGCTTTTATCAAAGAAGGATAGAAGCCAAAAATCTGAAAATCTCGATGATCTTGCATGATTTTTTTTTGCCCTATGTTTGGTTTTATTACATACATATAATAGGGTCTATCTAATCTTCTTCCAAGGGGATCTCTCCAGTTGCGGTCCTTTCACATTTTTGTGAATACTATAGTAAAAAATAGAAATTATTTGTGTCCAGAGCTATTAATAGACAGGTAAGAATGCCTGTCTATGAATGGACTCTTGCGCGAAATGTTTGCCATATGTGTGATTTATTTACGAAACAAAGAAATAAGACTGAGAAATTATTGAAGTTATTTTCGGCATTTTCACCTACCGATAACAACTTTTTGGGAAAAATAATTATCTTTGAGAATTTGCATTCAAACTTTACCAGGGCATCCTATTGTACTATGTATATTCTATATTATAAAGAGAAAATTGAAGTTTGTAATCACTTATTTGGCCCTTATATTTTATCCATATATTGTAGAGTAGAAAGGCGCAAAATAAGGACATAAAAATAAATAAACACATATTAAAAAACTACGGATTTCCTCAATTTCAAAAGATAACTAGAAATTTCCTTTCCTTTCCTTTTTTTTTTTTTTTTGTTGGTAACTATAAATTTCCTTAATCACCTAAGTTTCACGCAAACATAGCTAGCGTCTCAACATGAATGTGTTAATTACATATAATGAAAGTCCAAGTGAAAGAATTATGGCTCCTAAACTCGTCACATGGCACTTCATTTTACTTCTCTTATTACCATGGGGTCCGTTATTAAATTAATCAATACTCTGAAAACTTCTACAATCTAATCTAGTTTGAAAGTTAAATTTCCAAAAATGGTTAAAAAGAGAATATCCTTAAATAATTTTTTCTCAAAACACAGTTTCTTGAATGAGATAATTCTTATATAGTTCATTCAATTAGCTATATCAATTGCTTAAGAATAAAATAAAGGATTTATTTTATATAACTCGGCACAACTTATCCAATGACGAATGAAAGGAAATTAATAAGTTAAGTAATGCAGTTTGTAAATTTAAGTAATGAAGATATAATTTTGTCATTTCCATTAACTTAAGTCGAATAAAATTGACCATAAATATATATATATAAGGAAAAATGAATACCCTTGAATAGTATTATAATATTGACAATCCGAAGGGGCTCTTGTCCCAAAAATTTGAAAATGAACAGACGAAAAGAAAAAATTTTAAAAATGTTGAATTTTTATTCCCACCAATGTGGATGATCCCCAAGCAGGAGGACCATGTGACTCTGATGTGAAACCCTTGAATGCGCAGTTAATTGCATTTGCAGTAGCACGACTGCCCGAGATATTCCCTTCAAGAATATTAACCACAAGCGGACAAAATTGGCAGAAATCGAATAAATAAATAAATAATATAAGCCAGAGCCCGATTGTAGAAACCCTAGACGCTTGCATCGTTATTGTTACTTTGTACTAAGATATCAAAGCCCGATAATGTTTGCTTCCTCTTAGTCTTATTTTATTTGCCCTAAGTTCATCGAAAGGTACGTGCTTGAGCACTTCCTCAAACCTTGTTAGGCGCCTAATGGATACATTTATAAGGAATGTGAGTAGAAGTATGACCAATCGGGACCTCAGATAGAGGTTACATAGCTAGGATAATTCTTAGATACATTGTCAGTGTAAAAGAATATGTAATCAACTTCGTATAATTATCTATCATATCTACATTACAAACAACTTTTAGATAGTCCACTATCTTATTGGTGTCACGAACAAATATCAATCACTTTAATCGCGGTTTGGCGGGATCTATCACATTTAGCAATTTTATTTTTTAGAGAAGAGCATGGGGGAATTTACATTTTCAAGGACGATGAGTTTGTCATGCGCTTACCTAACTCTTGCTCTATATATAGTTTAGGAACTGTTTAATTGAAAAAAATCGTAAGTCGGGATTATCTCAAATTTGGATGAAGTGATAAATCTAAGTCAGATTGCTCTCAATGAGCGTTATCCGACTATATTGCCAAATCTTATCTTTGATAATATGACCTTGGGTTAAGTCTAATCGAATTTTGATTTCTTCGAAAAAAAAAATTAGGTCAAAATTGAAGTCTCTAATTGTGGCCAAGATTAGTCGAAATGTCAGAGTGCAGATTGCCAAGCATGTTGTCGTTTTATTTTCTTTAGGTCAACTGTTAAAAACTTCATGTAGTCTAGGATGAGTTTGGAATATTATAATTTTGAAATCCGATACCCCCCAAACACGATAAATTTTAATCAGTAAAATATCCAAATTTCCTTTGTAGCCCTAATAAATGTGCATAATTACACTAACCATTGATCTATTGAAAAGCTTGATTTTACTTTAGAATTTCGTACACCCTAGAGGAAAGTAACAATAATCTAACATTTTCTTTAACAGACACCATTTCAAGCTTGACTTTAATGTTAGGATCATTAGGTTTTGGATTTTTATAATTGTTGATCTCAAAATTTTGTTCAGTTGGAGATTTACGATGCATAAATTTTAATTTTGATGGCTGTTATTATTTATTTATTGTGAAATTTTTACTTACTAAAAATGTAACTTGGTGAGTTGGGCGTATCTTATGACAATCCCACAACTTTAATGAGGTGGGTTTGGGACTTTTTGTCAAAACTCCGGTTTGGAAAATAACAAAAAGTTATCGCCATAGATTAGGGATTTTTTTAGTTAAATAATTGTAAACTAGATTTCAGGTTCAACAAAAGTCCAAATGCCAAGGTGCAGTTATCCTCTAAGAGAAGAGTTAATATCATGTAAACTTTCTAGTTTTTGCTCTTCTAACAAATTTATTCTTAATTACTTTTCACTTCATAAACAAATCCCAAACGGGTACACATAACATAGATTCCATAAACAAATTATTGAATCACATGAACTCCAAATCGGTATCCCATGAAGAATTTATCCAAACTAATTATTGTCTTAGGAAAAATCTTAAATCGATACTCTTAACGCAAATCCACCTTCTATTAAAATTCATTTATGTCACATATGTGGACTTTTCAAGTCAGATAAGTCATTCAGTTGTCTATTGTGTGTGTTGATATGCATGCATTTGAACAAGATTTGGATGTAAAGTTAACATTGGTCGGGAGCATTAGTTTAGGTACTTTTGTGAGACCAAAATTAATTTGTGTAAACATGTCATGATGGGTAAATGTGTCATGGAATATCAAGTTAGGATTTTTAACAGTATTAACCCTGCAGTAAAAGTCAAATTGCAATGATGGTAAAATTTGAAAAAAGAAAAAGAAAAAGGAATATTCAAATAATAATAAATAAATAAAAAGAACCTTATCGACTTGTATAAATAAAACTTCCAACTTATTGCCAATAAGTGTCAATCGCTCCAGAATAACTAAAATACTCTTTTGATAAGTCAAATCAGAGTTAAATTTTTTTTTTTCATGCTCACGTAAAGCTGTCACCCAATAAAGAAAAGGAAAAATTCGCAAGCATAAAGAGAACTTCATAGAAAAAGAGACTCGGAATTGACCTGGTAACAAGGGCGTTTCCATGATCCCGGCTCAAGAATCGGTGACTGTGGTAGGCTAATTATGGTCTTGTTCCTGAGTCATTTTAAAAATCAGGAAAGAAATTGTCCAATTTGTTCTAAATTTAATGTACAGATGTTAATTCAGCTATAAATTTTTTGAATTTTATCATTGTCATCCAAAATCTTTACTTGGTATCAAAATATTATGTAAAGATTTAAGATCAAATTAATAAAACTGAAAATTTTTGGACCATACCCTAAGTTCAGGTTCATGTCATTTGGCTCGTACATGCACATACCACCAAACGCATCACACACCCCTCATGTCTCGCATCCCTATGCAGCGTCACATGTGTGACTCCTCTCTACCACTCGCCGGTCAAAATATCATCACAATTCCCGTTCTCTAGGTTTCACATTTTGTGGACCCAACCAATTTCACCAATCCTAACTCCATCTTCAATTGCCCCAAACAAAATAATAATAATAATAATAATTTTATATTCGATATGTATACGTTGACACATTGGGGATTGTGTTCAAGAACTTTAGGTGATAATCCTACCAAGAGTTCTTCACGGGTCACAATCTCATACTTCGGCTCGAGAATCTCACTTGTCTCCACTCATAATTAGGTTCGCGACCTACAGAAAGTCGTTGAACAATATCATCGTTCGATATCACGAATTTGAGCCCTGGCACCAAGGTAAAGATGACCGGACCGGACCCGAGTCGGCGCCCGACCCGGATCGGGTTGGGGCAAGAGATGGCCCCTGCTAGAATGAAATGTTGGCATATGATCAATTGCAGGAAACATGGAAGTTTTGAAATAGAGATGGGTACTTGGGGAATTTTTTTACCGCAACTCCCCTTTCCCAAAAACATCTTATTCTGTTCGCAGCATATATAAACATTATATGAACAAAGAAAAAGCATATATCCTTTAAGCAGCAGCTCCCAAGTCCTCAAAAGTTCACTAGCACTTCGTCATAATTAAACCAGCACCTTCGATTTACGATGAAGAAGGTCCCCCACCGACAAGCAGCTTCAGTGAGCTTTCTTCCGGTCATGGTCACACAGATCAAAACCCATTTTCCATCTTGCACGATCCTCATTGTCTAACAGCAGAACCGCTCCGTCACAGGCTGCGCCACTTTTCTTTCAGGAACTCTATCCCTCACATCACGTTGCAACTTCCTGTGTTCTCATCGCTGAAGAAGTGGGTGAACTGATCCCCCGGCGGTGGGTACTGGTGTGGGTACGGATATGGGTAAGGTGGGGCGTAGCTGACCGCTGGAGGCGGCCGGGCGTACATCATGGGTTGGAACCGCTCGTTGCCCATTGCCCGTTGTTGATTCATAAGGGCGGCTAAGTATTGCTGCTGCTGCTGCTGCTGATGCTGATGCTGATGCTGATGCTGATGCTGATGCTGATGCTGCGGCGGCTGCTGTTGCTGCTGTTGGAGATATGGGTTGCCAGGGATGACCGCCGCCTGTCCGGCGGTGCCCTGGAAGTAAGGGCCGCCACCGGCTCCACCAGTGGGCAGGCCCTGGACGGCCGGGATGCCGCCCATTTGACCCATGGATAGATTGCCCATTTGGCCCATCGGGATGTTCATTCCACTCATTTGCCCTAAATTTCCATTTCCCATGGCCATGCCTTTTGGTCCCCCATTGTGGAAATTACCATGGATCATAGAGTTCAACACTTCATTCTTTCCTCCTCCCCCGCCACCGCCGCCGCCGCCGCCGCCTCCTCCTCCTCCTCCTCCCTTTTTGCCATTACTGTTGTTGACATTATGACCACCATTCTGACCACTCTTGTTATTAGACCCACCACCACCACCACCATTATTACCAGTTCTGGCATCTTGAGGCAATCCTCCACCTCCATTTTTCCCTCCACCTCCACCAGCTTGGTTTTGATTTCCTCCAGCACCACCGCCACCTTTTCCTTTCTTACCACCACTTCCACCACCACTCATCTGAGCAGGCATCGCCACACCTCCACCTCCACCACTGCCACCGCCGCCCCCACTGCCTTTCTTGCCATTATATCCATTGTTCCCTTCATTTCCACCAGCATTCCCTCCCTTCTGCACATTCATCATCTGTGGATAATTACCATTCATCATCCCATTGAACATGAAATTTTGACCCAGGAGCCCCTGACCACTCCCCATCACGGGCTTCGTTTTACTGAGAGCATGGTGTACATCATCCAGAGCATCATCGTACTCATCTTCATAGTCATCGTCATCGTCGTCGTCATACTCATCAAAATCATCATCACCCAAATCCTCAGGCAAATTGAACTTCACTGTCTTCTGGCTCTGGCTCTGTTCCTTGGAAGGCATATTCAGGTCCTTGAACTGAGGTGGCAGCTTCAGATCTTGAAACCCTTTGATCTGCTGGAGCTGTTGGAGCTGCTGCAGCTGCTGGAGCTGCTGGAGCTGTTGCAAGTTTGGAACTTGTTGATGTTGACCTCCCTTTGGCTGGTTGCTGTTGGTGGTGTTGTTCCCACCCTTTTGGGCCTTGTTGCCACCACCACCTTTGCCATTGTCGAGTTGCATGTTCTTGAGCTGGTTGCTGAGAAGGCTCTGATTGTTGTTCTTGTTACTGTTGTTGGGCTTTTGAGCACCCCATACCTCTGCATGTTTTCCTGATTTCGCCAGCTTCTTGATGAGCAAAGCCGGGTCTACATTCCCTGCAACCGTAACTTTGCCCTGTTCTGAGTCTATGGCGATTTTGAACACACCTGCAACATAATTAATATTTAAGAAACAAGGATCTTAAGGCTAGACATGCTGAAAAATTAATTACAGTTGGTCAGAGAGAGGAAAAAGAATCAACAGATCCATAGAGAAGAAAGGAGAGCTACTATAGTCAATCTAAACGAAATATCTGAAAATTGACCAAAAAAAAATTCATGTAAAAACAAAAAGAGCTGAAATGAAAAGAAGCTAATGACAAACTTGACAAGACAGGGAGCAGTAGTACCATCAATCTTCTGCAAGATTTTCTTGATCTTCTGCTTACACCCATCACAGTGGATATTCACTTTAAGCGCGCAGGTCTGCAGGGAACAAGAAGCGCAGCAAAAGGAAGACAAACAAAAAGGAAATGAGCAACCCGTAAAAATAACACGGAAGCTAAAAAGAACTTCACCAGGACAAATGGGCACAACAAGAAAGGAAGCAATGAGAAAGAAAGCAAAGACAATGTACAGCAGGTGAAACATAATGCAGAGGAGCAAGACAATTGGGAGACCTCTAGAAAGAGCTCCATTTTGTATGGAGAAATGTGAAGGGGAGGGGATTAGGGAGACGAGGCACGCACCTGGATCTTCAAAATCTCTTCTTTACTCATGACTCAGGAATTGAAGCAGGGGAAACGCGGCTTGACAGATCCGAACAACGGGAGCTCAACGAGAGAGAAACACCCCCTTGCTCTTTCTCCTGGGCTTTATCAAGAAGCAAAGGTAAATGTGTGTGAATGTGTAAGAGAAAGAGAGACAGAGAGAGAGAGAGAGAGAGGAAGGAGGAAGGAATGGCTCTGTTGCTCGTTTCAGTTGCGCTTTGGAATCCAAGAAAGGCTCAGCCACCTCACAGAGAGAGAGAGAGAGAGAGAGAGAGAGAGAGGTAGAGGGTCAGTAGCAGCGGGTGGTCATTAAAAGCTTCTCACGGGGGGGTACTCAAGCTCCCTCTATTTCTGGATATGCGAGTGGAGAGAGAGAGAGAGAGAGAGAGAGAGAGAGAAGGAGAGAGAGAGAGGGAGGAGGAGTGAAGTTCAAGCTTCGGACACTCGACAGCGCTGCTGCTTTGGGGCGCGGATAACGGGCAATCTTGTACCAGGCTACCAGCCACGAGCGTCGAGCCGTGTAGCCAGCCATGTGGCCATCTAGGCTTGTTGCCTCTGTGGCTCTCCAGGGGCGTGTCGGACCTGTCGGTGTTGGCTTGGCTTCAAGCGAATCCCACTCGGGTCGGAGCTGACGCTTTCTTGTTCCTTTTCTCCAATGGACAGTAGAGCGCTTCTGAAGACAAGAACCACCGAAATTTTTATGCGCACGAGATCAAAAATGTTTGGTCCGGCGTACTTGCAAAACACATTTATTAAGATAAAGTAGTTTAGCATGTTCATTTGGAGCTTAATTGTTTTCATTTCATAAACGAATTATAACCCATTGCAGAACATATTTATTAAGATAAAATAGTTTAGCAGGTTCATTTGGAGCTTAATCGTTTTCCTTTCATAAACGAATTCTAACCCATTTGTGAAATTAACCCTTTCGACTTATTTGCGACGATAAAACACCGGTCAACAAGTCTTGATAAGATGCAATTTGATATAGATAATAATATGTTTATATATATTTTTAATGTCCAAATGTGTTAAACTCGTCCTACCACATTACCTGTTTAATAGATGCGTTGCATTTGAGTTTTGAAAAAATGGGCAGAATCGGTAAAAGTGCCGTGTTGAGATTTATGTCTTAAGTTGAACCAATGTGTTTATAGCGTGAAGACGGAAATTGCTAGCCTTAATTGTAGAGTCCCATGTTACCTTGCACGGAAGCACAAAAGGTAGATGCAGAGGCAAAACTGTCGGTGGGATAGTCGAGTAAAATACGAGACACAATAGCGTGAGAAAATATAGAAAGATCATTCAATGTATAATTATAGGAGCTTTTTATTTTGGATGTACAGTATACTTTCCTTTAAAGTTATTCATTTGATCGAAGTAGCTGAATTTACGAGGACATGTCACACGTCTAATGCATTTGCTATGGACTAATTGTTGATTAGTTGCATAAAAATAAAGAAGTTGAAATATATGGAAGAGAAAAATTGAATGCAATAGTAGACCTATATGTCATATCAAATATTGCATTGATCCGCATTATGTATGAATTATTCATTTAGCATATCCTAGTTCGATAAGACCCATGATATCGTAATGTTGAATTTTCATCATAGTACAATGAATAGATGATTGGAGCAAGCAAAACTGACGCGAAGCACGAGTAAGACATATGATAATGTATATTATTACGAAATAGCTACATCTCGATATTAAAATGACTAAATATCATGTTTAGGAAAAAAAATGTTACTCCTATATTGACATGAAAAGATACAAATTAGGAATCTAGTTTTACAAATTGAAATGGTGGGTTAGAGCACCTCATATGGTCAATCAAGTAAATCGGTTCAAAGGGATATTATTTTAAATCTAGTTTAATTGCAACCTTATCATCATAACTTTCTCAATTTCACAGTATATTTCTTCTATCATAAGCCTATCATAAGATTTAAGACGATTTCACAAACCGTGCACGACAAGTGTTGTTCTCTATGAATTGCATCTCGAGCATTCATTACTCAACGGCTAGTCAGTGATCTCAAATGTCGTTGTAGAATCGGATCGTGCACGGATCCTAAAAGCACACGCAATTCAACTTGAATGCGGCCACATAAGGTCCTGATCACAATTAAATTTTACATAACTTTGACTCGGATTGACCGAGTGGGGGATGGATTATGGTGGTGAGGTCAATAAATATGGATCGTGGCGGGGGCCCGGATTCGGGTGTGATCTGAGGGATTTTATTACTCATGACCATCCGCAGATTGGGGGTGGAGTGTGTCAGATTCTAAATCCAAAAATAGTCGTGCATTCAAATGTGTCATTTATTCAGCTGAATTGCACTAGTGTTTAAAAATAAATCAGATAAAAGGACTGCCATAATTAAATGTGCAATTACTATAAAATATATTCATGTGTTTTTTTTTTTTTTTTTGGTCTGGATATATGGAGATATATATGTGTGTGTGTGTGTGGTTGGAGGGTATGCTATTGTATCTTAGAAATTTCCCGGACCAGTCACTAATATTTACCACAGTAATGATGCTAGTTCGTTTACTAAATTTCTATATGGAGCTTATATGAGAGACTATCGGTAGATATGTAGATAAGTGAATCATACTAAAAACTCGATAATTAGGTTTTTCTCTTTTGAACATTTAAAAGTTTTGGCTAGAAATCATATTAGTGATAAATGTATCAGAAGTCTTACAACTTGTTAAGATAGTATAATTGATTCTTAAACTTTTAAGAAGTATAATTAAATTTCAAAACTTGTCAAACTGTTGTCATTGAGTTTTATGTTAACTACGGCTAATTTGGCTAACGAAAAATGTTAATGTGATCTATTTATTTATTAATTTCTCTCTCTAAGGTGATGTTAATGCTAAATAAAAAATATAATATACAACTAAAATGACGTCATTTTGATCGAAATATTAATTATTTCACACTAAATCCTAGTTAAATTAGATTAAGAAAATTAAGAAGGTTTGATATAAGGAATACAAACTGAAAAAAGGAAAATAAAGAAAGAGCGGCGCCCCCATGGTTCTCGTTTGGTGGGGTTTCGTCTCATTGCAAAGGGTTAGCAAATACGGGTGAATATGATTCCAAGATAAAATAAAGCGCCGGAGAACTGGTCCATTGGAAACCAGTGCGGTTCCAAGTTCTAGGGAAAGATAGTCCGATGCTCAATTCTACTTTTTTAGGAATCGCTAGTTCCCAGTTTAGTTCCCCATTCCTACACTTGAATCGGGAAGGGAATGGGTCAGGAATCCTAAAATCCCTAATTGTCTTCCTTGAATCAATTTGTTTTTTTGTGGTGCGTTTCTTTTTCACTTCTCATCTCTATTGTTATATATAGTAATTCTTTTTTATATAGTAATGAGTGAATATTTTATTTAATCTTTTTTTTTTAGATATGGATTGTCTTGATAAGTATATTATCATTGGTAAATAGAGTTTACTAGTTGGAATGGAATGAATATATATGGTGAGGCTTTTTAATAATTATTTTAGTTTAGTTAATAGTAGTTTTAAAATTAAAACTATTATTAAATGATGAACTATTATGTTGTTTCTTTTGATTTTAGGTGGTTAGAATTTGCAACAATTTTTCATTAGTGATTGACGACTTAAGTGCTATAATTTAGGTTTTTTGTATTTTTTTTAATTTTAATCATTTATTTTATTTTACGTGTTCATTTTTTATAGATTGTTGCTATTATCAATGAGAAACTTTCATTTTTGTTGCTACACTTATTTTCGTTTTGTTTAACTAAAATGGAAAAAAAAAAAAACCTCATACATTTTGGAATCTATGACAAGATAGGTCACATGTTTTAAAAAATAAGAAAGCTATACCAATGGATAGGTTTTAGGTAAAACTTATAAAGAATCCGTAAAAAAATCTATAATCGTTTACCCCTATTGGTAAGGGACACTAAGGCCTTGGCATGGACGACGACCCTTGTTAGCCTCAGGCAAGGGCCGACAAGGCATCATGTAGATGTGGGAGAGGATTGTTCGAGGGTCACGGCCACCCATCGCCGAGGCCTCGATGATCCTCACTAGCCCTTTCTAGTGACGATTGTCAACCCTCCGGGGCTTCCTTTTATTTGTTTTTCTATTTTTCCTTTTCTTAGTTCTTGTTCTTTAAATCAAAAAAAGAAACTTTTAGGCTCTTGTATCTTTTAAAATAATTCAACTAACATTCCGGGTAAAAACTTCATATTTATACCAAAATAATGTTGTTTTAGTGCTTTAGTTAACATGAACGCCCTATGTTAGAGAGAAAATAATAAGAAAAAAATCACGTAGGCATTTTTTATTGGTCAAATTAAGAAAATTTTTAAGACTCAATTATATTTTGTTAGCGTGCTTTGGAATTTTTAGTGAAGTTACCCTATTGTATTAAAAAAGGGTTAATACCTTAAAAAAACCCCAAATTGGTACACCTGTGACAAATTTACCCCAAACTATTTTTTTGACCACCAAAAACCCCAAACTGGTACATATGTGACAGATCTACCCTCCGTTAGCTTCCATTCGATTTTTCCGTTAATTTTGCTGACGTGGTTGCTGACGTGGCAAGTCATGTGGAAATTCATAAGTTTAATACCATTAAAAACCCCAAACTGGTATGTTTATGACAAATTTACCCCAAACTGGTATATTTATGACAAATTTACCCCAAGCTGATATATTTACGACAAATTTACTCTAAATTAATTTTTTCGATCATAAAAAACCTAAATTGGTACACGTGCGGCACATTTACCATCTTTCAATTTCCCAAATTTGACTGAGTTGTGATGTCCAATCAATTTTATTTTCCGAATTACTCTAACATTGCCTCCATATCATTAATACTTGATTTTTTTTTATTGGAATCATTATTAGAAAATATTCAAAGACTACCAAATGTGCACTTCATTTTTGTGCCGAGAGGATGCCCATTAACTAAAAGATGGACAGATCGCTTGCGCACATATACAAAAGAAGTGCACATATTGTGATTGCTTCACTCGTTTTTGGTCGACAAACTTGACTTTATGTTTATATGTCTCACCCCACATGATTTACTACTTGTCCGCAATCTGTTTGTACGCTTACATATTACTCTTACTTTGCCGGTCCTTATTAGCGTTACGTAGTCTTTCCTACCTTGAATCGTAAGTGTCAAAATTTTAACAAGGAACTTGCATGTGAATGGTATGAGTGACTCGTACATCAAATGCTCGTTGAAATGCTGGAACCAAAATCACTTATGTTTGTCGCTAATTTCAGGTGTGCTTTGAGTGTGATTGTTTTGTATATGTGCGCAAGTGATTTGTCCATCTTTTAGTTAATGGGCATCTTCCTAAGACAAGAATGAACTGCACATTTGGTAGCCTTTGAATAGTTTTCTAATAGTGATTTCAATAAAAAAAAATCAAGTATTAATGATATGAATGCAATGTTAGAGTAATTCGGAAAATAAAATTGATTGGACATCACAACTCAGTCAAATTTGGGAAAATTGAAAGATGGTAAATATGCCGCACATGTACCAATTTAGGTTTTTTATGATTGAAAAAATTAATTTAGAGTAAATTTGTCGTAAATATATCAGCTTGGGGTAAATTTGTCATAAATATACCAGGTTTGGGGTTTTTAATGGTATTAAACTTATGAATTTCCACATGGCTTGCCACGTCAAGAACCAACGTCAAAAAATTAACGGAAAAATTGAATCGGAAGCTAATCTGGATGGTAGATCTGTCACATATGTACCAGTTTGGGGTTTTTGGTGGTCAAAAAAATAGTTTGGGGTAAATTTATCACATGTATACCAGTTTGGAGTTTTTTAAGGTATTAACCCTATTAAAAATGATAGTTGGTACTTTTCTTAAAGAAAAAAATTCATAAATAATCACCCCGAATAGACAATGGTCCATTGGAAGTGCTGCTCCCCCTTTTTTAATTTCTAGCGTGTATTATGATGGTACAAAAGTACAAGCAACTTGCTTGAAGCGGACGCTTCACATGGGTGTGATGATACTTCTCGTTTGCATGAATGGTCAGTTCTTCGGCTGTGGCAGCATTTAGCTTTTCCCAAGGACCGTCCTCGTCTGGAAACGTTCTCGCCTCCGGATCGAGGTTTCCTTAATCTGTGATTTTCTCTCAAATATATTAGATTTAATTAACGACATATATATACATATACATAATTCCATTCACTCTTCATTTTGGTGTGTCGCGATTTTTAGATTATATTTTTATGAATTGGGAGAATCTGGTTTTTAAATTTTATTTTGTTTTACTAAAAATGAATAATTTCAAAAAATAATTATCTGAAATAATTAATCAATAAAAATATTTTTATAATCGATAATAATTTGTATTATAATATTTTCTTGAATTATAAATATGTTTTTTGTTTATTTATTTAAAAGTAATCAAGTAATTTTTTTCAGAAAATATTGTGATTGATTTTTGTACAGGTGTCTCAGCCTTTTGTACGACTTTGATTGATTTTTTGGGAAAAAAGAGAGGAAGGAGTTTGCTAAAATGAAAGCAAAAAAGAAAAAAAAAAAAAAAAGAGGAGGGAATAACAGTCTCAATCATTAGGGGTGGGGCACTTTTTTCTCACTTTTTCTTTTTTTCTCTGGGCCCTTTTCTTGTTTTTTTGACTCGTGAAGTTTCGAGTGGGGCCTGCCATTGCGCGGCTTCGTTGGATTTAAAAAAGTTGTTTTTTAGTCCCCTTGTATTTACTAATAAAAAGTAAGACGAGCTTCGACTCGAATCAAATTTGTTCTTGGCCTCGTGAACGTAAGGCACTTCGAATCAGAGATGCATTTTTCATGTTAAAGGGATATGTACTATATCTAAGTTCTTTCATGTTTAATTTAGCAACCAAGTGATTTTCGAACTAATTCTCACACACCTTCAACTAATTCGCCTACTGATATGATCTTAAAGGTGTACTAACCAATATAGGTCATGTGCATTCGGGAGTTTGTTTAGCACTCCTGAAAAGACTTTAAACTAAGATCATAAGGAGAGGAACAAATTGCATATATCTTATTGCTAGATCTTTCTTTTAAGCTAAATCATTACATTTTTTTTTTTTTTTGAAGTTTTAGCAATAAGGTTAAAGGACAATGTGGTGCAAATGATATCGGATTGGGAATCCCTTTATTTAAGGAAAAGATTTCCACCTTTAATTTACTTTTCAGAGTAGAAAGGATGATGTATCTACATTTATGTTATTTAATGGTTCAGATTTGCTTTTTTCCGATTCCTCTGAAGTTGTAGCTACTCATCATGGTTATCAATCTCTATCTCAATTGCGCAACACTGTCACTTGGGGTGCATTTGGAAGAGGTTTTTGAGAAATACAAAATCATTTTCCCAAATATTTTTGACTCGAAGTGTTGGAAGAAGATCGGCGGAAGAAACGACTAACTTCTTCGATGTGCGATAAACGAATTAGTCAGGAATGTATATTGCATCATGAGCGAATGGCGAATGATGTGACTTCACGATAGTCCGAATAAAATCACGAGGAAAGTATTCACATTTCACAATGTTAATGGTGATTTTCTTCCCAAAGCAATATTGGAATTACCTTTGTTCATTGATGGAGAGAGGAGACGAAGAGAGAATGATTTCTTTTATAACATTCTTTCAGTCAATCATCATGATGGTTATATTCGGAAGTTATTTATATAACTTTTTTCACAACCTTAAAGGTGTATCTCCATAATGTCATATCAAAACGAATCATTGCATTTTGATTGCACCTCATCATGAACATATCAACATAAAAATAACATCTCCCACTTCAATATGATGGACTTGATAATGCTCTATCAAGAATATAAGTCATTTAACATTCACTTGCTTTAAAAACAATTCATACTAGCAATAAAGCTGTGCGATCAATGAGTACACCTGCACTTGGGAGCTCAAATTATGCATTTGTTAGGGATGATATCATAGTTACAACCCCAAAAAGAAATAAACAATTGATGTCTCAAAGTGCCTTGATATATTTTGCTACATTAGTCTAAGTATACTTATCCCTTAAAGGCTATACTTAACTATTCTCATAATACTATGTATTCATAATTATATCCAAAACCACAAAAGGTAATATACTTGGTTGACCGGTAAATATATGTGATAGATGTAAAACAATAATAATCTTCATTCACATTTTCTCTCCATTTCTGAAAACTGTTTTTCTAGACACGTCCTATAAAATCATATCTATTCATGACCGTCGATAATGTGTTAAAATAACAATATTGATCTTTTACTTCAATAACATAATCAGAAGTAACATAGGGTATACAATTATAATTCTCAAAGGCTCACGATGAAATACGTGTTATAGTGAATTTATCTTTTTATAGGAGCGTATATCATTTATAAAATACATCAACTATACGAATCTTAGTCTAAATATGGTCAAATATTCATATTTAGCTTGAATGCTATATCAACTCGCTTTCTACAGCGCCCAATTAAGTATTTGCGTACGGCGTCCTGCAGGCGTACATGATTGTAGGATTATCATGTTCGGTTTTATCATATACAAATCACAGACCTCATCTTGACTCCAATCAATGTGACATATTATTTTATATACTAAACTTACTCTTCCAACATTTATAATGCATAATACCTCAACTCAAAGTGCTACTATAACACTAAAAGTGATTGCTCGTATAAGTGAGCCAATAATTATATGCTGACATACCTTTTAATAATATGTGTATTTGTGCTAGTCTCATAATGAATTTATGCTTATTGATAAAATATTAAGTTACTAAAGATAAATAGGTACAATAAATATGTTTACATATACATAAACTAATGATCCCCAATAATATTATAAATCATATTCTACATAACCCTACAGACGTTCGGTAGGTCAAGAACACATTTCTAGGAATAGCCTTTATAAACGGATCATCAACCATTCTATTGGTTGAAATGTGTTGTAAGATAACTTCTTTCTACGCTATTATATCTCTAACAAAATTGTTATTTATGTTAATGTGGTTCGTCTTATCATGACACTTGGGATCTTTTACACGGGTAATGGTTGATTGACTATCATAATAAACTGTTGCTGGTTTTGAAACTTCACTGACGATGACTAAATTTTCCAAGAACCGTTTTAGTCATACTAATTTTTTCACTATAGCAAAGCATGCAATAAATATTGACTTCATCGTAGATAAGACTATGCATATATGTCTTTTACTATTCCAAGAAATTGAACATTCATTAAGTAAGAGCGCATAACTAGAAGTTGATTTATGCTCATCTAGGTTTCTTCCCCAGTTAGCATTTGAGTAGCTTGCGTAAATAATTCATTTGATAACAAAGTCGATAGTTCATGATACTTTTCAAGTATCTCGAGATCATTTTCATTACTTTTAGTGTGTTTGATTAGGATTTGATTGATATTAACTCATCAATCCCACGGCATGACATATGTTGGGTTAAGTATACATCATAGCATATATCAAACTTCCGACCGAAGCGTAAGGAATAGTTTCCATTTTTTTTATTTTCTTATGAAATTTTAGGACACATCTTAGTATTCATGCCTTTGCCTTGCATGAGAGAGGGAACACTCAAGAATTTTCATTATATAAGACTTTTGTGATAGAGTAAGGAGTTTTCTTAATCAATCTCTTTAGATCTTAACTCACAATATATAAGCAATTTCTCCCATATTTTTCATTTCAAAATTGGAAGACAATCACTCTTTTATGATAATAACCATCTTATGTCATTCCTAACCAACAATATATCAACTACGTAAAGTGATAAAATCACAAATTTATTTTTGAACCGTTTGACATATATATAGTGACCCTCTTCGTTCATCATGAACCTAAAAGATGTTATGACTTGATAAAAATGAAAATACTAGCCGATTGTTTGAGATCATATATTGAACAAAGATGCTTTCACATCCATTGGATGTAATTATAAGTACAAATGTGCAACAATGGTTATGATAAGGCATATAGAGGCAAACCTTATAACTGGTGAAAATGTTTCCTTATACTCTATACATTCTTATTGAGTATAGTCTTTTGTCACAAGACGAGTTTTATACTTTTCAATGGATCAATTTGCCTTTTACTTAATCTTAAAAACCTATTTATTTCCAAGAGCCTTGCGATCGAGTGATAGATCAACCAAGTCCCAGATGTGATTTGATTTCATTGATTCCATTCTATTTTTCAAAACTTTTCTCCATTCTTCATTGTCAGAAGATGAGAGAGAGCATTTTCCACAGTCTTAGGCCTCATATTGTCTCATGGAGCAATCATAAATGGTTCCCCTTCAATCTTAAAATGACGATGGAGAATACTTTTAGAATTACTTTTACATAATTGAACTTTTCTCTGAGTTCAGTTCGTTAGGTGAAGTGACACTCCTATTAGGTCTTATATGTTAAGGTAAATCTTCATTTTCCTCGACAATATTAGTGAGTGCGTCTTATTAAGATCTTCCATATTATATAATTGAAAATCCTTATTAATTTTACTTCTATTAGGAAAATAGTTTTCCAAAAGCGTAACATCTTGTGACTCCATTTCAATCACACTTTCATAAACTTATTCACCTATAAACGCATACTCTTTGAAGTGTTCAGAATATCTTACAAAAATATATTTATTCTCTTGGGCCTAATTTGTCATATTTATGAAAATAATCATGAACATAAGTTGCACACCTTTAAGGTCGTAGATTACTTAAAGTATGATTTTCTAATAGTTCACAATTCATAAATGGGTGAAAATAACTAACTTAGAGGGCACGCGGTTAAGTATACAAGCAGTAATCAATAATGCATTTCTTCAATATGAGATAGGTAGATTTTCTTGAGCCATCATAGAGCGAACCATTTCAAATATGGTTTTATTTATTCTCTTAATAACCCCATTTTGTTGTGGATATCAATAATAGTCAATTGTCTTACAATTCCATTTTCATCATAAAGAACCTCGAATTGCTCAGATGGATACTCACGTCCGCGATTGGTTCTCAATAGCTTTATTGTTTTGTTTAACTGATTCTTTACAAATGCTATATATTGTCTAAAATAGTTTAATGCTTTTGACTTATGGGAGATTATAAAGAAATAACCGAAACACGTGAAATTATCTATAAAAATGATGAAATATGAGATTTCATGCCTTACCCTCATGTTCAATGGACCACAAATGTTAGAATGTATGAATTGTAATGAAAGTTTGGCTCTGATTCATTTACCGAATGGTTTTTTAATTGTTTTTTTTTTTGCTAGACAATATTTGCATACTAGTAGATCAACATTAATGAGTAACCCTAAAAGGCATTTTCTAGCTAACCTTTATATTTTTTGTAATTCAATGTGATTTAATCTAGCATGTTAAGTACTTGCATCAATCTCAATATTACTAGAATATGCAATTAAAGAAAAATAACAATTAACATAAACATTGTACACATCATAGTCAATGTGTAACATTATAAAACCATTCAATACATAACCGAAATCATAATAAACTGTTATAAACAAAATGTCAACATAATCATCATGAAAATTCAATACATAACCTAAGTTTAAAAGAACAATTACGAATATCAAGTTCCGTTGAATATTTAGAGTATAGAGGACATCATGTAGGAATAGGTTTTAACCATCACATAAGATCAATTTACATGTGCCGATACTCTTTACTTCAGCTCTTGAGTTATTCTCAACATATATCCATCTTCTTCATATTGTATCTACGATACTCCACAAATACTCCTTGATGTCTAGCTATATTGTTGTTCCCGAGTCTACAGTCCATATTAGATGAGATTCAGCAAGTATTATAGTATTGTAAACAAAAGCATTACTTAAAATAATAAAGTGATAAGATACCTCTTTAGATTCAGTGCACTCACGAGCGAAATGACCCAACTTGCCATAATTGTAGTATTTCATCTTGGTTTTGTCCTTCTTCTTACTATGCTTCTTGCGTTAGGTCTTCATTTTCTTTGGTGCCGATCAGTTTTCTTCCCTTTGTTATTGAATTTATAGTTCCTTTTGCATTTGAAGCATGAAACTTTGCGCAAACTCAATTTAACAACATAAGCATTGGTAGATGATCTTGCATCCTTTGAACACTAATCCTTTAATTCCAAATGATGCACTATATTGTCAAAAGTGACAATATTTTCATTGTGCGTCATATTGATTTTTATATGCTTCAAATTGTTAAGAAGAGATCTTATAATAGCATGAACTTATTGTTCATTAGTAAGGGTGTGACTTGCCAACTTCAGCTCACGAATTATGTTTAATATCTTCTGAAAATGCTATCTCACTGTTAGATTTAGGTGCTTTCGGTATGTGTCAAACTTAATGGTGAGTCTCTTCAACATAGTGACAGACATACCCCCAAACTTATCTTTTAAGGTAGCCCACATTACTTGAGTTTTATCATAACCTTCAAATTCATACATGAGATTATTTTGCATATAACTCAGCAAAGTGATACGAATAATGCTATTTGTCTTTTTCTAAGCTTGATAAGTTTCTAGATATCTTTTGTACAGAACTGAGATTCTATGCTTAGGTTCATCCATGGTATGGTTAAATGTTTCCAAAATCTCTTACTATTCAAGGATGTATTGAACATTTTGGTGCCAAATATCATAATTGTTACCATTAAGCTTTTCACTCTTATTGAGATTAGTCATAATGGTCTTGGATGCCGAAACCATAATCAATTGCTATAACCATATTGACATAATAAATGGATAATCAATATTGGCACATTTTCCACATTAACACACATATTTTGTTTGCATCAAAGACAAATTAAATTAATAATAATTCAACAAAAGATGGGAAATGAAAGTTCATTATATTTCCAATTAGCTTCAGTATACTATTGTTTTGCTATCATTAACTAGTTTAATTTGTACAAATTTTCAAGTTCTAGGTGAAATTTTTTTCAAATTTTACCAAGCTACAAACTCCGACTAGAAAAAAAGTAATTACATAACCTCATATAATTTCCAAAATTTTCTATTAAATATCAAAAGTCATAGCACAATGTGAACTAACATATAAAATAATCATGCAACAACTATAATCGAAAGTGGAATTCATAATATAAAGTCAAAAACAAGATCTCCAACCATTGTTCAAATTTGTCCAACGTCATGAAATTACAAGCACTTTAAACCATGTACATGACATCATCGAAACAAGTTCTACACAATACATATGTGGTCATTTACATGTAGGTCAGCTCATATAGTTCCAAAACCATAGTTAAATATAGGTTAGAATGAATAAACAATATATTTATACCTCAAATTACGCATATTTAGGGTTATGTACGCATTTTTATATCTTTAAGGTCTCAAACATATATAATAACTATATCACAATATAAAGTACATTCATACAAACCAAACGCCACTGACTATGTGCCGATCGGACCCTCCACGTGCCCACACGCGTTGCCTGAGTGAGTGGTGCGTGTGGCGCACACGTAGCAAGCTAATAACGCTCCTAGCTAGTCTAACCAATCCAACCACCCAACCAGTCAAATGGTCAAATCGGGTCGGTGGTCAGGTTGAGTCGTCGGCCGGCGGGATGTCACCCCGGCGGTTATTGACCATTTGCTGACATTGACGTCATTGATGACGTCGGCATGTGTCAATTCATTGATGTGCATGTGGCACTCACGCGCTGGGCAGTCCTAGTCATGGGGCGCATGATGTCCATGGGTGTGGGCATGTCCGATGTCTACCGGCAGCGTTTGATCTATTGTTTTACTCGTCTCGACGAGTACTTTCCTCATGTATATTCAAAATTGATTTTGGCCAAAAAAATATTCCAAAAATGGCCAAAACCGTATGGGCGTCCGCGACCTCCAAACTCGTTCTTTGCTTCGGTTCATTTTCGACAATTCATGTTGCAATTTCCGAACAACAAACATCTAGACAATGTAAAGTTCATCCTCTTGATCCCCATATCAAACAACAAGCGAGAAAATTGGACGGAGAAACAAGGCAAAGATCATGACATTGGCTCTGATACCAATGTTGGAAGAAAATTGGCAGAAGAAAGGACTAACCTCTTTGATGCGTAATAAACGAGTTACTCAGGGATATATGTCGAATTACGAGCGAACGATGGATAATATGACTTCATAATGGTCCAAATACAATCACAAGAAAAGTATTCACGTTTCACAATGTTAATGCCTTTTCAAAACAGTAACATAATTACTTTTTTTTTTTTTTTTTGACCAGGGAACTCTTGCACGGTCGGCAGTCGGAGAGTAAACCATGGGGAGGCACGCAGGAAACCACCACCCACGCACCCCGGGCAAGGCACCACACAGCGCTTCAGCCTCCCTGCTTCGCAGGGGCTTCGAACCTGGTTCTCCTCGGTGGAGAACACAAGCTCTACCATCTACGCTGCAACGGTGGGTGGTGTAACAGAATTACCTTTGTTTGTTGATGGAGAGAGGAAGCAAAGAGAGAACAACTTCTTTCAAAACGTTCTTTCTGCCAACTATCACGATGATTATCTTTAGAAGTTATTTATATGACTTCTTTTTACACCTTTTCAAAAGGTGTCTCTCAATTATATCACATTAGGACAAACTGGTGCGTCTTAATCACACTCCATCGTGGATGAACCAACTAATGACACAAAGTAAATACAATTTCCAGACCAAAAAAAAAAAAAAATTGGCTAGATGACTTGTAGTGTCTCTTTTGCAAAGTTACATTGATGTTCAATAAGATAAAATAAAAACAAAAATTAGAGGGTGTGGCTACTATTCATCATCTCCATCGTGGAAACAAATCTAGGGAAACAAATCAATCGTCGGATGGGATTGAACTGTTGAAAAAGTTTAGACGAATTGATGCCAAGATCAAGAAACCTCTTGATGACAACTTTTGATCCAGAAATCTCTAATCTCCACACATACATATTCCAGCACTCAAAATCAAAACCTCCACTTTCACAAGCAAAATGCCCTTATTGAACCGATAAAGATTAAAAAAAAAAAACTCAATCATTACAACTAAAATTACCCTTCCTTGCCCCCAATTCACTGACCTTCACATAATTTACAACACCATGTCCACGTTTCATCCCAACTTGTAACCCTTGACGAACAAGTCTAAAGCCTTAGCAAGCCTCACGTCTCTTGACTCTTAGACTTAGAGCCTTGATGAGCCTCGTGACCCTTGATCATTGACCTTTAATGAGCATTGACATTCAGAGAGTGACGATTAAATTCGGAGCGAGATGAAGAACAATACCTATGAGAAGGAGAGAGATGATGAATAGTAATTGAGGACGATACATGAATGCAAAAAATAAAATCAATGAAGGCAAGACTCGAAGAAGAAAAATTTCTTTTAACCTTAAAAACATCATTTTTGGATTGCTGAAAATCAATGCTGGCCACCAACACTTGTTTTTTATTTAAGGAGTGTTCAGATTGACTTTTACTTCTTCTTTTTTTCTTTACACCACTTTGTTTGTAGTGCTTTTTGATTTCGCCTTTTCACATTTTATTTTTTAAATTTTGTGATGCATACACTTTGGTCTTTTTGTTAACTTAAAAACTTGAAACTTCGACAATATACAATTCATGATTTTTGAAGTTTGGACAACATTTTAAATTTACTCGAAAAAGTGTAGAAGTCACTTTTGACTTTTAAGAAATCTCACAAACAAACCCTAAATCTCAGGGTGAAAACATTTTGGGATTTTTTTTTTGTGACTTGGAAGAGCATAAAATTCCACAACATATGAATCTTCATATTTAGGTTTACATATGATTTAAAATTCGTAATATTTAGAATTTCGGTACATATGATTTACATGTGTGTGTTACTAAAAACCTTAAAATTGCTAAATAAATAGTCTTATGAATAAAGGAGAATTCTAGGATCCCCGGAGAGATTGATCCGCGGTTCTAAAAATACTATATCTAAGTGCATTTTATCTATTTTTTAGACAAAAAATTCCACCTCATAAACTCTTCAAAGATTTTAAACTAACGATCGGGATTTGTTCTCTTGCGACCAAACGACTGCCGCCTTTAAAAAATGCGATTAAGAATTTGTAGAACTATACATCCGTGAGACTAAGCAAGATATCACACCTAAGAAATGGGCAGCGGGGGCAATAAACAAGAATTTACACCTAAGAAATTATTGGGCATGAAAAGTTGGCGCGGCTCATCGACTTTAGCAATAAAGCAGCCGTCGGCATAGAGGAACAATTATTGCGAAATTGAAAGGTCTGCTGAACATAATGATGACAATTTGGAAACACAAAAACCTCGAAAGCGGAATTTCCGTACCGTCGGGCGATTAAAACAAATGCTAATCCGTAGCCCATCGATCGGCGGAAAGGCGCTTCGTTTCACTGGTTTCCCACGCTCGACGAGGCACGGCATGACCCTCGGGCTGTCAGGCACAGAAAAGACAAGCTCCCCCTCTTCCCAGATTGAAATCGTTTTCTTCAGAAAACAATTCGGGAATTGGGCAAGCCATTTGTGATTCCCTCCATGTTTTTCAGTCCGGACATGTCAAAGAGCTTCCGGTTCCATCGGCGTAGAGTGAACATTCTCCCAACTCGGTTGGCTTAGAGCTAGACGAACATTCTCATAGTTAGGAGTTCAACACCCTTACCGCCATCGCCGCTGGCCTAAGCTGGTCAACTTTAGGTTTAACCGGCTCTGGACCACATCAGTCATCAAAGAAAAGTGGGCGGTCCGGTTTTGACTGAAGACTCTGATTTTCGTATTATAGTTGTGTCATTAAAAATGTTTCTATGTGATTATGAAATGTTTATATTAAAGATGAAAATGCGTCACTTGTGTTAGTTTCGTGTTAAGCCGTGTTGATTTCAATTTATCTCAATAAATTTAAATTGTTTTCTTGTTGCATGCCAAGAAATACCACCTCTAATGCCTATTATTAAAGATAGTAGGCATGATTTTACTTATGTTTTTACGTTTAAACCAAAATGAGATTTGTTGTGTAAAGAGGACCGTACAATTGATCACAAATCACAAAATGAATGGAGAAATAAGCGAGAGAGAAACTAACATATTATTATGCTCTCAACTGGCTTTAGATGCCATGTCAAGCATATCCTTGAGCCTATTGAATGCTTCGGGTTTTGATCCTTGCCCAAGCAATCGGTTAAATCTCTAGAGATACTCAACTCAATTGTATAGAAAAACATGTAGAATCTAAGAGATTGAAAGGAAATGAACAAGATTAACATGTAGAATCTAAGAGATTGAAAGGAAATGAACAAGATTACTCATGAAATAAGACTCATACTCTTATTTTACATTACAAAGCACACGTGAAAAATTTACAAAGAGGTAAAGATAGTGAAAGGATGACCGCATACATATAATGCTTGTCATACTTCAACAAATTTATACCTAAATTGGACAGCATTTCTTTTGTTTTTGTTAAATGTCTCTTTTGAAACCCAACTCTGCTTTTCAGGAGAAATGCAAAAACCGATAAAGATAGTTAAAGGATGATCTTATACATATAATACTCGTCATACCTTAGCAAATTTATATCTCAATCGGACATCATTTCTTTTGTTAATTTTAAATGTCTCTTTTGAAACCCAACTCTGGTTTTCAGGGGAAATGCAAAAACCGATAAAGATAGTGAAAGGATGATCTTACACATATAATGCTCGTCACGCTTTAAAAAATTTGCATCTGAATTAGACGACATTTCTTTTGTTTTTTTAAATGTCTCTTTTGAAACCCTACTTTAGTTCTTAGAAGCAATGCGAAACCTGATGCGTTTTTAATTTGGCTCTAAAACAATTCGTTTCTTCTTCCTTTTTTCTTCATGAGAAGACGAAAACTTTACATGGTTTGCCGCGAAGGTTCTCTCTTTATTCTCCCTTTATTTCCCAAAATGCTATTTTGCCAACTCTTGAAGAAACTACATCCAAAAAGAGAAACACAAACCAGACAGGACCCAGTTGCCATGTTGAGTGTCCGCACTCTAAAGTCAAAGATTCGATCACGCATTGGAACTAGAGGAAGATCTCAGCGGTGACCCTTCGTAAAATTAACAATTGTTCCAAGAAAGTCATGAACAAACAAAGTTCTGAGTATAACTTAGAAAATATGTCGGATGTTGGCGGTGGCGATCCTCCATGTGAATGTGACATTGATGGACAACCAAGTACACAATCTCAATACGCAAGATGGACGGCACTATGCATTGTTAAAAATGCTATTATTGGCATATTAACTTATCGCAGGCAATCTTAGAATATATGACCTGACATGTCGAAAAGCATGAAAAACGAATGCCTACTTACTTGTTGCTTAGATATTCAGCATTGGACAAAAGTTGAACATTTCTGTGTTGGATGACAATATCATATGGTACATCCTTCTGTACCTTCAAGGTTTTCAAGGCAAAATGTAGAGACTATTGAGCCACAACAATGCAATATGCATCAAATTTGCAGATCGATTTGGTTTTACAAAGAGTCTACACCCAGCAAGATTGAAGCTGCTTTAGGGTGAGACAATAAGCTACGTTAATGCTATAACTGCTCACAGTGAAAGAACGAGAAATCTCGAATTCTCCGGCGAAAACATCATTTAAAGACCACAGGAGCCGCAACTTCTTCACTGGCAAATTTCTCAACACTTCAACACTAGAGCAAATTGTAACAACATGCATCGATCATCAATCAAGGCTTGAAATTTGCAGGCTCAATTTCAGGCTTGAGACTATCAAGGGTATAACTTAAGTATTTCGCGAATTCCTTGTCCTTCGCAAATTGGCAGAATAAAGAAATTAACCTAAAAGTTGGATCATGCAAAAATTGACTATCAGGACGGATGCATCCATCTTGTTTCGATGATCTTTCAAGAGTTCACCTGCATTGCACCAAAAACAAAAAAAAAAAAGTTCGATCTTTCTAGCCTCCTTTTCTTCTTTATTTTCATGAAACTGATTTAAATACTCTGTCAATATCTTTGATATTCACACTAAATTCACCATTTCAATGCCAAAACGAATGCCAGGAAAGGAGCAGCAAGACTGCAGAGAAATCTCTACATTCATCTGATTCTCTTCTCGCCTCTATTGGCTCACTCCTCCACCTGGAACAGTAAAACAATTGAATCATGGCCACATCCATGAAGGCCTCTATACGTAAGCTGCATTAAGATCTTATGTGTAATAAAAATAATAAAGCTAAATGACCGAAAAGGTATTGTGATTAAAAGAACCAATAGTATACCAGTAAGGAACTTATGTGCAGGGAACAACTGGCCCATGTGACATGAGACAGGTATATTTTTATTCAAATAGCAATCAACATATTTTGACAAAGCCTTCTGGAAATTTTTCTTTTTTCTTACATTGGCATACATTCTCAAGTCTGCTTTCTTTTCCACTCTTTTGCCTTCCAGAATGAGAAAATGCAGGGTTCATTCTATCCTTCGTTCCATCCGTTCACTTATTTACAGAAACAGAAAAGAAACTATAATTTGACATGACACAGCAATATGGCAATAAAAAGTTTGCTAATTGAAATGACATGATTCCTGTTCTCATGAACCTGCATATTAGTTTCAAGAAATTGCCAAAAACTGTGGACAAATTATGCTGTGACACTTCAGAATATTAATTGTTGATAATATATGGATGGAGTAAGAATGCGCAGCCAACTTCTATATGTTACCCAAGAGCCAACTACCATTTCCCCTTTTCGATCATGTTGGATAGACAATTATCAATGCAATAAATGCAACTAGTGTTGACAATGATTAGGCACCTTGCAGAAATTTCTCATAGTCCTCCAGTTGTGAAATGAAACCAGAATTAGGAGATGCTTGTGGCCGTTGGCTCTTCACATGTTCCAAAGCTTGAGAAAGGCTCATGCCATGCTTTTTCATGAGATAAGCAACAACGATTGTAACACTGCAAAATACACATCTTTAGTTCAATAAATTACAAACCTAATTAATGATTAACGTTGTAAAAAAGTAATCATCGCTTTAGCAGGCAATTAAACTCAAAGTCCAGGATATGCCAGAATAGGAAGTTCCAAGTACTCCGGTAAGATTAAATAGCGACTAGCATTCCATGTTTATCTTAGTCCAGAGTATCATTCATGGCCTTTGACTGTTCAGACATAAATGCTGATATGTAAATGGTATCCAGTATGTTTATTCTTCTAATCCATTCAGGTATTTAATAGAAAGGATGAATATATATGATGAATTTGTATCCACAAAAATGATCTTGGGCACATTTACATGTGTTTAGAGGTTGAACTTCTGATTTATGTACATAAAGTAGCCAGTTAGGTTTATGAGGAAACCTAGAAGGCAATGAATTGTTGAATTTTTATGTACATAAAGTAGCCAATCAGGTTTATGAGGAAACCTAGAAGGCAATGAATTATTGCATTTTTGAGTACCTCTACAAGATAGAATAGAATAATTCAGAGTGGCAGTAGTTCCTCATATGAGACTATTGGCTCTATGGATATAGTAATGCTGACTAGGTCAAATTGTTTCAAGAATCTGAAAAACCTCAAAACATGTCCTTTCAAAGAGAGGCAAACATAGCATTCCCATTTCATTTGATGGTGGGAGATGATTTGAGAGCAAAACATTGAAAGGTCAAAAGATTTATCTCCTACATTGTTCAAATATGTGTCGGGATGATCATGATTTCATATTTATCTTCACACAGACCAGTTCCCAATGTCAACTTTATAAAAAAGATCCTAGTAATGCAGTTCACACATCATGAAAAAAAATAAAAGTTTGCCTTCGGAGAAATTTTAATGAAAGATATATCCCCTAAAACCACAATAGCGATAGTATGAGACAGTATCAATGTAGTTATTAGTCATTTTCACATGGACTCAATGCCGATGTCAACCACATTAAAATGACATTTTAACTGCTGTTTGCACACACTGAAAAATGTCTAACTAAGAAAAATAAATACTGAAAAATGATGTAGTAAAGAAGATTGTCTGAGTAGACATGAACCGTGCCCTGACAATGTTAATGGAAGTATTGTCCCAAATGTAATAGGAGAACCACCTTCTAGATTTTCCAACGAAGCAATGGACCAGCACACCTCCACCCAATCTCTTGGCTTCATCAATAAATTCAAAGCACTCATCAAAGTATTCTCTTATGTTTGTGTCGACTTTATCCGGGACTACCTCAATAAAAAAAAAATTGCAACAAAATAACCAGGTCATATATTCAGTTGCAATGGTCAATGAAAAAGACAATCTATCCAAATAAGAATAACTTTGGTTTATGAAGATTAAAACGGAATATTTGCATCCAAGTTATAGTCCTTTATGCCACTAACAAAAACAAAATCATTGTCCCATGGATTGCAATATCTCACAACTCGTAACTCGAATCTAATTATTATTTGCCTTTTCAAACATATCGGATTGCACCGAGTACTTTATGGAATTTCATATGGAAAGAAGCCAAAATATGGCGGACAAACGTTTTGTGCTTGTTACAACTATTAAGGCAAAACAGCCGATACAAGAAAATCATTACCTGTAATTACTTTATACATGAAATCATCTGGATATGCAGGTTTCAAAATACTAGCCACGATTAATATGTGCGTCACATTAAGGTGTTTAAGGGCATCTTTGTTATTTGCAGCGCCGACGGATCCCAAAAATAGACCCTAATGTCAATCACATGAAACAACATCAGCAGCAGCATCCATCAAACAAAAGTAGCAAAGGTACACAGAACGAACATGACAACCAACCTGATGCACGAAAAATGGATTTGAGAGAATGCACAAAAAAACGGCTGTCAGTAGCATACCTCTTCGATTTTGCATGGGTCCTTGTCTTTATCAACACATTCGGTTAGGCTCTTTCTCAAATTTTGAAGCGCTTGGATCTGTACCTCGATGGATTCGTCAAACTGAGCCATTGCCTGAATGAAGTACTCTGACTTTTCTTTTCGATCCTGACTTCCACAGGATTCTCTCACGAGCAAATCTTTGTTTTCAGTGTCAGGATCTAGATGAGCATAACATGGAGCACCAATTAGCAAAGAGAACGAACAAAATTTACTGATTAAAAATGCTGATGAAGAACCAAGCTCATCGCCTGAGCAACAACCATCGATCACACCACATGAAAGTCACTCGCCAAGCGAAACACAGAAACCCCTGATCACTCACACCCATTGATCAACGCATAAACCTGACCGAGACTAACACTACATCTTACACGAACGCAAGCCAATTCCACAGAGATATCAAGAAAAAATGTCTTGACAAAAGCATGCAGAAAAACAAGAATCAACAATCAAGAATCAAGAAGACAGGGTTTGAAGCACGAACAAGTCCATCGAACACCACCCAACACAAACATGGGAAGAACCCAAAACTTCTCAAGATGAAAATCGAACATCCCAGAAAATTCCGGGTCGGTGACATCTACAAGATTGAGATCAAACCACCTGGGTTCTTCTTGCTTCAAGTGAAAACGCGAATCGATAAGGCAAAGCAAGCAACAGAGGAAGATGACCCGATTGAATGCGATCGACATAATCGAAGACGAAGGAAGAATCAAGAGAGGAGCTTACCTTTGGCGAATGGCCTGATCAGGCGCAATTCACGACGACGACGACGACGACGACGACCTCTGGTTCTTCTTGGGGTTTGTGGCAATCGATTCAAGTTGAGATTGTTCGTTGGTGGCGTTATGGGCCCAAAGAGCAGGCCCAACAACAGGGAATCGGATCTGCGATGGAAATGGGCCTAGTCGGTTCGGTCCAATTCCGTCGACTGTTCGATTTGTAAATGTGTTTTCGATTCAATATGAAAATTCATCAAGCTTTTCTTCTCATTTTGGGATTTCGAAAAACGTCAGAGTACGGTGGAGAATTTTTTTTCGAAATTTATAATTGTATTTTGGAATCATGCCTTACTTGAGAAAGTGCGAGGGGTGGTTCGTCTGATTTTGGGATGGTAAAGTTAGATATCATGTATGAAATGGGCTCGACTTAAGCCTGTCTAATTAAAATGTTGGGACTGATTTTTTATGAGGTCAAAATTAGATCGAAGTGTCATGAGTTACCTGGTTTGGGATTTGAAGTGGGTATTGACCCTAATTATTTTGGTTCCAATGATGAATTGGAAAACTATATATGATAAAATTGAGTACGGTGTTAATTGAGATGTTTGAGAATGTCACTAATGATTTTTCTTTTTTTCTTATTAGTGATTGCTTTTGTGTACTTTTGATGTCATTGGAATTGACGAAAACTATGCTTGAAAGGGGTGAGCTTACATCGTTGTTTTTCAACTCATAGGCTTATTTATAGTGCCTGTCTACCTGGCATGGTTCTTGTTCCATCTATTTATCACTTAAATAACAAGCACATCTTTAAACAAAATAGAAGCGTTTTCAATTGGCCAAAACAGCCAATTGATTTTGGTAATCAAAAGTTCCAACTTTGGGAAATGGTCATTGCTCAAGCTATTATCAAACCTAAAAAATCCTTCTTGTAACCCTTCAGAGCTGGCGCAGTTGATTAGGACAATAGAGGATTATGCAGTATAGGAACTAAAGGTCATGTGCTTGAAACCCATCACTACTTCGAGTCAAGACGAATTGCATTAGACCAAAAATCTCTCGGTTCATGATGTTTTTATGGTGTTCTACTAAAAGAACTTTTAGGTAACTAGATTTCCACACTCCTAACTCTAGATTACAAAGAAAGGGGAAAAAGGAAAAAGAAATTGTCACATATCCTTAGAAGCATAAGATTTTGGAAAGACGGCACAAATGACGTCTTTCTTTGCAGTGTCTGCACTTGTACGCGCTTTCGAGAGACACAAACACAACCTTCTTTTAGTTCATTTAATTGAACGATGGCAAGACATTTGGTGGCTATTCTCAATTTCATCTAATTTTGGGCTAATTGGTATGGAATTTCTTAATATCAGTGATCGGTCCATCATACATAAAAGCATAATAACTAGACAAAAGGGAAATAACAAAATAAATCACAGACCACCTCCCTCAATCTAATCCATCTTTAGTCTATTATCTATGCTTAGAAAAAGGTCTACTTCGCTTTTTAGTTGGTGCCACAAACTATAGTTCTTCCCAATCGAAGGAGATGGTATGCTTGGGAGATCGTCGGACCAAAACGAAAAGTAAATAATCGTCTGCCTTATTAATTAATTCACACGATATATAATTCGTATAATCTATTTCTTTTTAGAATCAATCGAGAGATTCACATAAGAAATAGCCTTTTCATATTCAAAAACACAAAAGCGACTTTGGACATGTGAATCACGCTATCACCCGCCGTGTAAATGTGAATCATGATAAAAAAGAGGTAATAAGGCCGCTTTGCAATATACATTTATATATCGGCAAGGATACATATTCCCGTTGTATCATACAATTCTAAGATTCTAATTAACGTGGGTTCTAAAAAAATTGCAAATTATTATCTCTTCCTAGATCTTCTACGGCATCCATGGAAATATGTGATTTTGCATAATATCTTCTTACCTCAAACGAAGTTAGAGATGTATTTTCAATTGTTTTAATTGCCCTTAAACGTCGATGTAAATCATAGATAATAACGGGCTTGGATTTCCTCCGATAAATTTCCAAATATTATGGCCTTAACATTAGTATATATAGTTATCGGGATGTCCCTTTCTTCTCTTAGGATACATACATACATTTATACAAGAGCAAAGGCCCTAAGATTCACGGCGGGTAGGTTATTGCGTATTTCTTCTCTTGCATGGCGATGTTATTAGATCAAAGGAACTAATACACGTATTTTGTTATTTTTTTATGTCATTGTTGGAAAAACATTGGCATCGGATTAAGGTTACTATGTTTTCTAGGGTGTTGGATTTCTGATTGATGATAAATTTCATGTTTTGAGTAGGGTAACAAGAGTCCCAAAGATGGCATTGGTCAACGTGATTCTCATGCTATTAGCATTCACGTTTGTTCACCACCAAGTCGCAATCACGGAGGCGCGGCTCGACGTCGGCGTGTGCTACGGAATGATCGCGGACAACCTCCCGTCTCCAGCGGCTGTGGTCCAACTCTACCAGCGCTACAAGATCGGCAAGATGCGGCTCTTCGATCCAAACCCCGCCGCACTGGCTGCGCTGAGAGGCAGCGGGATTGAGGTCACGTTGGGCACCAAAAATCAGGATTTACAAAGCATAGCGTCGAGCGTCGGTGCAGCTAAGACATGGTTCGACACCAACGTGCGACCGTTCATGAGTGATGTCAAGATTACGTATCTCACGGCCGGTAATGAAGTGGTCCCTGGAGATTTAGCTCAGTACGTGTTGCCTGCGATGCGGAATCTACAAAGCGTCGTCAACAGCTATGGATACAGTGGAGTGGGGATCACCACTGTGGTTGCGACTTCTACCTTAGGGACTTCTTACCCGCCGTCGAGCTCCAAATTCTCCGATGCGGCTCGTGCCGACATGGTCGGGATCATAAAGTTTTTGTCGAGCAATGGCTCGCCGTTGATGATTAATGCCTATCCCTACTTTGCATATGCCTCCGATCCGGCCAACGTGAGATTGGATTATGCCCAATTCACCGCGACTGGCCCGGTGGTTCAGGATGGCTCCTTGAGTTACTCAAACCTGCTCGACGCAGTCGTGGACGCCTTCTACTGGGCGATGGAGAAGGAAGGTGTGACCGGTGTGAATTTGGTGGTTTCCGAGAGTGGCTGGCCTTCGGCTGGAAATGGGGACTTCACCACTCCAGGGCTTGCACAAACTTATAACCAGAACCTTGTGAAGAGGTTTCGGGCCAATGCTGGGACGCCAAAGCATCCGGACCGTAGCTTGGGAGGCTTCATCTTCGCGATGTTCAACGAGAATCAGAAACCCGCCGGCACTGAGCAAAACTTCGGGCTGTTCTATCCTGCCGGCACACCGGTTTACACTGTATTTTGATTAATGCATCCCTTATAAGATAGGTTACAGACGCATATTTCTCTTTATCTAGCACCACTGAGATGGTGTGCAACATGTAGTGTCCTACTATATTCAATCAATAATCTTTGAGTCATTAAAAGTTTGATTTTATATTCATATCTAATTAATCTTGGTTTTCAAGTCGTTTAGTTGATTATATTATGTTTTCTACAGTAGAATGCAAATACATGGGTTCAATACCTGCTAAAAGCAAAAGTTCAAACCGGGCACACCAACCACAAGTTCCAAATGCGTCTCACTAGATATTGCCATCAAACTGTCTAACATACGTATGCTGTTTTATTAAGGTGTCATCAGTGCCGGCATCGCCATGGAACTGGTTCCAGAGCTTACTTTGTTTTGGAAGCTGGAATCTTCCTGGTTTACTTTTCTGATCCGGTTTTATCGTCTACTCGATAACTTGTTTTTCTTCGGGTTCCTCCTTTTCGGTTCTACAACCTATATGATAGGGCAATCCACACCACTTTTAGATATAAGAAACTCATCATTTTGCATCAACCGCATCCCGCGCATTAAAAATACCAGGCGTGAAACCAAACAACTGGTCATCTCAAAAGCTTAATACCAAAACAAAAGTGAAACTTTTGTCACTAATCCCCGATCAGACAAGTAAAGAACAGCAAATAAATAAAGACACACTGCCCCGACAAATTACAAACTGCCAATCGAACGATATCATTGTCAATCCACTGGGCAAACATTTTGGATATGCATAGCAAGCACAGTGGGCTATAAAACTATGAAGACAAAGAAGATGTTTAACATTTTTAAATCTAGGATATACAAATGAAGGGGAACAGAAAAAGGGTTGCGAGCTTAAAGCAATCTGTTGACAAAAACCAGAGTTTGCAGCATCTTAATCCAATGCACAGCAAACGCTGTTTCTGCCAACCCTAGATTTTGCACCTTTGATGTCAACGATACCACGATATATGGATGGAGTAAGAATATACAACCAGGTTCTGTGTTACCAGAAGCAAACTACTGTTTGCCCTTTTTGTTCATGTCGGATAGACACTTAACTATGCACATAAATAAATGCAACTAGTATTGACAATGATTAGGTACCTTGCAGAAATTTCTCATAGTCCTGCAGCTGTGACATGAAACCAGAATTAGGAGATGCTTGTGGCCGTCTGCTCTTCACATGTTCCAAAGCTTGAGAAAGGCTCATGCCATGCTTTTTCATGAGATAAGCGACAACGATTGTAACACTGCAGAATAAACATCTTCAGTTCAATAGATCACAAATCTAATGAATGATTAACATTGAAAAAAGGTATTCATAGCTTTAGCAGGCAATTAAAGTCAGAGTCCAATGTATACCAGAAAAGTAAGTTCCGAGAAATCCATTAAGATTAAATAGCGACTGGCATTCCATGTTTATCTTTAGTCCGGACTATCATTTATGGCCCTTGACCTTTCAGACATAAATGTTGATATGTAAATGGTATCCACTATGTTTATTCTTCTAATCCATTTGGATGTATTTAATAGAAAGGATGAATATATATGATGATTTTGTATCCACAAAAATGATACAGGGAGCCTTTAGATGTGGTTTGAAATTGTACTTCTGATTTATGTACATAAATTAGCCAATTAAGTTTATGAGGAAACCTAGAGGGCGATGAATGATTGCATTTTTGACTACCTCTACAAGATAGAAATATAAAAATCCAGAGCAGCAGTAGTTCCTCATATGAAACTATTGGCACTATAGATATAGTAATGCCGGCAAGATCAAAATGTTTCAAGAATCTGAGAAACCTTAAAACATTTCCTTTCAAAGATAGGCAGACATAGCATTCACATTTCATTTGATGGTGGGAGATGATTTGAGAGCAAAACGTTGAAAAGTCAAAAGATTTATCTCCTACGATATTGAAATATGCGTTGGGATGGTCATGATTTCATAGCCACCTTCACATGGGCCAAATCCTAATGTCAACTTTATCAGAAAGATCATTGTAAAGGTATTCACACATCATGAAAAAATAAGAAGTTTGCTAAGGAGACATTTTAATTTGAAAGATTCTCTGCAGGAAAGCTATATCTCCTACAATCACAACAGCCATAGTATGAGACAGCATCAACACAATTATTAGACATTTTCATATAGACTCAATCCCAATGTAAACCACATTAAAATGACATTTGAAATGCTGTTCATGCATACTGAAATATGTCTGACCAAGAAAAATACATACTATAAATGATGTTGTAAAGAAGATTGTCTGAGTAGACATGAACTATGCCCCAGCAATGTTAATGGAAGATATCATCCTTAAATGTCATGGGAGAATCACCTTCTAGATTTCCCAACGAAGCAATGAACCAGCACACCTCCACCCAATCTCTTGGCTTCATCAATAAATTCAAAGCACTCGTCAAAGCATTCTCTTATGTTTGTGTCTTCTCTATCCGTGACTACCTCGATAAAAAAAAATTCAACAGCATAACCAGGTCATATATTTTAGTTCCAATGGCCAATGACAAAGGAGATCTATCCAAATAAGTATAACTGCAGTTTATGAAGCGGTACTTTACGCCACTAACCAAAAAAAAAAGAAAAATTCATTTTGCCTTGGACTGCACTATCTCACAACTTGTAATTCGAGTCTAATTATTATCTTCCTTTTCAAACATATCGGATTGCACCGAGTAATTTGTGGAATTTCATATGGAAAGAAGCCAAAATATAGTGGACAAACGTTGCTTGTTGCAACTATTAAGAGAAAACAGCCAATACAAGAAAATCAATACCTTTAATGACTTTATACACGAAATCATCTGGATATTCAGGTTCCAACGTACTAGCCACGATTAACACGTGGGTCACATTAAGGTGTTTAAGGGCATCTTTGTTTTTTGCGGCGCCAACAGATCCCAAGAACAGACCCTTCACGTCAATCATATAGAATAACATGAGCAGCAGCATCCATCAAACAAAAGTGGCCAAGGAACATAGAATGAACATGACAACCAACCTAATGCGCGTAAAATGGACTTGAGGGAATGCTCGAAAAAACACAGCATACCTCTTCGATTTTGCACGGATCCTTGTCTTTATCAGTCCATTCGGTTAGACTCTTTCTCAAATTTAGAAGCTTTTGGATCTGAAACCTGATGGATTCGTCAAACTGAGCCATTGCCCGAATAAAGTACTCCGACTTTTCTTTTCGTTCCTGACTCCACAGTAACCGCACGTTTCTCTGACAAGCAAGCATTTTTCCAGTATCAGTATCGAGATGAGCATAACATGGAGCGCCAATTAGCAAAGAGAAAAAACAAAAATGTACTGATTCAAAACGATGATGAAGAACCAACCCTATCGCCCAAGCAACAGTCATCGATCACGCCACATGAAAGTTACTCACCAAGCGAAAGACAGAATTCACTGATCAGTCACACCCATTGATCAACGCATAAACCCGATCCAGACTAACATTGCATCTTACACGAACTCAACCCAGTCAATCCACAGAGAAATCAAGCAAAATGTCTTGACAAAGCATGCAGAAATCAAGAATCAAGAATCAAGAATCAAGAAGACAGGGTTTGAGACACGAACAAGTCCATCGAACACCACGCTATGCAAACATGAGAAGAACCCAAAACTTCTCCAGATGAAAATCGAACATCCCAGAAAATTCCCAGGTCGGTGACATCTACAAGATCGAGATCAAACCACCTGGGTTCTTCTTGCTTCAAGTGAAAACGCGAATCTATCAGGAGGCGAAGCAACTACCTAAGGGAGATGACCCGATTGAATCCGATCTTCGTAATCGAAGGCGAAGGAAGAATCGTGGGAGGAGCTTTACCTTGGTGAATGGCCTGATCAGGCGTAATCAACGACGACGACGACCTCTGGATCTTGCGGTTGCTGGCAATCGATTCGAGTTGAGAATGCTCGTTGGCGTAGTAATGGGCCTAAAGAACAGGCCCAACAATGGGCAATTGGATCTGCTATGGAAACGGGCCGGGTTGGTTTTGTCCAATTCGGTTGGGTCTTCAGTTTGTAAATGTGTTTTCTATTCAATATGAAAATACATCAAGCTTTTCTTCCCTTCCTTTTTTGGAATTTCGAAAGCGTCAGAATGCGGTGAAGAATTTTTTCAGATAACTGCATTTTGGAACTATGCTTTGCTTGAGAGAGCGTGAGGGGTGTCATCTGATTTGGGTGGTAAAGTTAGATGTCATGTATGAATTAGGCCTGACTTAAGCCCTGCCTGATTGAAATCTTAGGGCTGATTTTTTTATGAGGTCGAAATTAAATTGGAGTGTCATGAGGTACCCAGTTCATGATTTTTAAAGATATCGACCCTAATTATTTTGGCTCCAATGATGAATTCGATGACTCTATACGATAAAATTGGGTACAATCTTAATTGAGATGTTCGAGAATGCCAATAATGATTTTTCTAAATTTGCTTATTAGTGATTGCTTTTGTGTACTTTTGATGTAATTGGCATTAACAAAACTAACTATACTTGAAAGGCATATAATTAAGGGGAGATCATGTACTTTTGTTTTTCAACTCAAAGGCCTATTTATGGTGCTTGGCAAGGTTCTCGTTCCATCTTTCTCACTTAAATAGCACCTTTTTAGACACAATTAATGCGGTCTCAGTTGGCCAAAAGGCCCAAAACAGCCAATTGAATTTGTGTAATGAAAAGTTTCCACTTTGGGAAATGGTCATTACTCAAAACTTGACTAGGACAATAGAGGATTATGCGGTTTACTTTTGAGTCAAGACAAATTTCATAGATTAAAGGTCCGCCGGTTCATGAGGTTTGTATTGTGTTCTACTAGAAATTTTTTTAGGTATCCAGATTTTCACACTCGTAATTCTAGATTACAGATAAAGGAAAAAAAATAGAGATGAAAAACTCATATCCTTTGAAGCATAAGATTTTGAAAAGACAGCACAAATGACGTCCTCCTTTGTACCGTTTGCGCTTGTGCGTGTGTGAGAGAGACAGAGACAACCTTTTTATAGTTCATTTAATTGAATGATGGCAGGACATTTGGTGGCTATTCTTAATTTCATCTAATTTTGGGCTAATTATGAAAGTGAGCAAGCTTCAAATGACACGGAATGTCCTATTATGAGTGACCGGTGCACCACAGAAAAAAGAAAAAAAAAAGAAAAAAGAAATCACAGATCACCTCCCTCAATCTAATCCATCGTAAGTCTATTATCTATGCTTAAAAAAGGGTCTACTTCGGGAGATGACTTTACATCTATGCATCTATGCATAAATCATTCAAATTCAACTTTTTTCCTCAAGCAAGATCATTGGACCAAAACAAGAAATAAATAACCGTCTGCCTTATCAATTATTTTGTGCGATAAATAATTACCCTTTTCGTATAATCCAATTATTTTTGAGAATTGATCGAGAGATTCACATAAGAAATAGTCTTTTTATTTTCAAAAACACAAAAGCGACTTTTGACATGTGATACGCTATTGCAGACAATGCAAACGTGAATCATGATAAATAGAGGTAATAAGGCCACTATATCGGCAAGTACACATATTCCCATTGTATCATACAGTTATAACATTCTAATTAGCAAGGGTTCTAAAAAATTTGCAAATTATTATCTCTTTCTAGATCTTCTACGGCATCCACGGAAATTTGTGATTTTGTCATAAGATCTTCTTACCTTAAACGAAGTTAGAGATGTATTTTTAGTTGACCTTAAATGTCCATGTAAATCATGGATAATAACGGGCTTGGATTTCCTCCAATAAATTTCCAAATATTATGGCCTTAACATTAGTATATATAGTTACCAAGATGTCCCTTTCTTCTCTTAGGATACATACATACATTTATACAAGAGCAAAGGTCCTAAGATTCGTGGTGGGTAGGTTCTTGCGTATTTCTTCTCTTGCATGGCGATGTTATTAGATCAAAGGAACTAATTCTAGTATTTTATTATTATTTTTATGTCATTGTTGGAAAAACATTAGCATCGGATTAATGTTACTATGTTTTCTAGGGTGTTGGATTTCTAATTGATGATAAATTTCATGTGTCTGGAGTAGGGTAACAAGAGTCCCAAAGATGGCATTGGTCAACGTGATTCTCATGCTATTTGTTCACCACCAGGTCACAATCACGGAGGCACGGCTCGACGTCCGCGTGTGCTGCGGAAGGATCGGGGACAACCTCCCTTCTCCAGCAGCTGTGGTCCAACTCTACCGGCGCTACAAGATCGGCAAGATGCGGTTCTTTGACCCAAATGCCGCCGCACTGGCTGCGCTGAGAGGCAGCGGGATTGGGGTCACGTTGGGCACCAAAAATCAGGATTTACAAAGCATAGCGTCGAGCGTCGGTGCAGCTAAGACATGATTCGACACCTACGTGCGACCATTCAAGAGTGATGTCAAGATTACGTATCTTACGGCCGGTAATGAAGTGGTCCCTGGAGATTTAGCTCAGTACGTATTGCTTGTGATGTGGAATCTACAAAGTGTCGTCAACAGCTATGGATACACTGGAGTGGGGATCACCATTGTGGTTGCGACTTCTACCTTAGGGACTTCTTACCCGCCGTCCAGCTCCAAATTCTCCAATGTGGCTTGTGCCAATATGGTTGAGATCATAAAGTTTTGTCTAGTAATGGCTTGCGGCAGAAGTCCAAAGACAAATGTCGTAAATCTTTGGCAAGACGACGACACTTAAGTCTTAATAACTTTAAAATTGTACACTTGAGTCCGCGTTTTGAAGTTAAATGGGACACTTAAGTGCCACTCCGGTGAAGATCCGGTCAAATGGCTGATGTGGCGACTTTCCGGCGAGCTCGGTCTAAAACGGCATCGTTTTGCACGCTGACGTGACGGAGAAAATGCAAAAACGACGTCGTTTCGTGTCTATGTGTAAATAATAATATAAAAATTAATTAAATTAAATCTAAAATATTCAAAAATTTTAAAACAATAAGAAAATTTTAAAAATTTTAAAAAATTAAGAAAATTTTAAAAATTTTAAAAAAAAAAATTGAAAAATTAAGAAAATTTTAAATTTTTTTTAAAATTAAGAAAATTTTAAAATTTTAAAAATTAAAAAAAATTAAGAAAATTTTAAAAAATATTAAAAATTAAGAAAATTTTAAAAATTTTTCAAAATTAAGAATTTTTTTAAAAAAAAATTAAAAAATTTTAAAAAAATTTTAAAATGGGGGGAGTCAGGGGGGCCGACGACCTCGGCCGACCCTCCCCCTCCCGTCGCCGGCCCTTCCCGGCGACGGCGTGAGGCGGCGGGGCGAGGAGCCGCCCGTTCGGCCCCCCCCCCCCTTTTTTAAATTTTTTAAAATTTTTCTTAGTTTTTAAATTTTTTTAAATTTTCTTCATTTTTTAAAATTTTTAAAATTTTCTTAAATTTTCTTATTTTATAAAATTTTAAAATTTTTCTTAATTTTTTAAATTATTCTTTTTTTAAAATTTTCTTAATTTTTTTAATTTCTTAATTTTTTTAATTTTTTTAAATTTTTTAAATTTTTTTTTTTAAAATTGTTTAAATTTTGTTTTTTTTAAATTTTTTTGAATATTTTAAATCTAATTTAATTAATTTATATATTATTATTTACACGTAGATACGAAACGGCGTCGTTTTTGCGTTTTCTCCGCCACGTCGGCGTGCAAAACGAAAACGCGCCGTTTTGGACCAAACTCGCCGGAAAATTGCAACGTCAGCCCATTTGGCCGGATTTTCGCCGGAGTGGCACTTAAGTATTCCATTTTACTCCGATATTGGCACTTAAGTGTACCGTTTTAAAGTTATGGCACTTAAGTGTCCCTCCGTCCCAAGTTATGGCACTCTAGGTGTCCTCACCTCAATGGCTTGCCGTTGATGATTAATGTCTATCCCTACTTTGTATAACCCTCCGATCTGGCCAACATGAGATTGGATTATGCCCAATTCACCACGGCTGGCTTGGTGGTTCGGGATGGCTCCTTGAGTTACTCAAACTTGCTTGAAGCGGTTGTGGACCCCTTCTATTGGGCGATGGAGAAGGAAGGCATGACCGGTGTGGGATTTGGTGGTTTCCAAGAGCGATTGGCCTTCGCAAGTCATCAAGGATCGATTTTGATCCCCTAATTAGGGCTTAAAGTGACGATTTTTCTTTCAACATGGCAATTTGCGAAATTGAGCATGCGAGTGGACTTAGAGTAGTCGCTAGACCAAATCTCGAAGAAGGAACTATACCTAATTATGACTAGAACGAAAGTAATTTTATTTTTGGTCAATTTAGAATCTAAAACAAAAAAAATTTGGAAAACAAGGTTCTTAATCAAAATTTATGAAATTTTCGACATACCAGTCAAATTGATGCTAAAAGAAATGTTTTTATGGATTTTTAATTTTTTTTCTAATTTTTTTGGTCAAAGGTTTAACAAAAAGTCAACAATTTAGTTGATTTAAGAAAAGTGAAATTAAAGCTACATGACATTTTTTTGGGTGACAAGCCAATTTTTTTTTCTTAATCTAGAGTTGACTTTTGGTCAAGGAATATACTAAAAAGTCAACTGTTTGACTTTTCAGGTTTTTCTAAATAAAGCTTAAAAATTGTTTAAAAACGATAATGTGAAAAGAAAGAAATGAAAAACGATACTTTTTGATCAATTATGGACTCTGTTGTGATTAGAATGCCGAAATGCAAATTTTTTTTTTTTAATAACTTTTCAACATGTTGATTAAAAATCAAATGCCAACATCCTCTCATGATATATCGTGTTCTTGGTCAACTGGATTACATTTTGATTATAGCAAAATATAATGTAGGCTTTATCCTGCTTAACACTAAATTCTATAACTAAACGTTCCAACCAAGAGTTGCTTTTATTGCTTCTACTACTGTCATGTATTTTGCTTCGGTAGTAGACACAATAATTGTGTCCTCCAAAGTTGCTCTCTGACTAATGATAGAACCACTGAGGGCAAAAACATAACTTGTCAAAGATCTCTTTTTGTCAAAGTTGCCTGCATAGTTAGAATCAATGAAGCCAATAACCGAATGTCCTATACATAACATTTGTTAAAGAGATCATGCATAGTTAGAATCAGTGAACAACAATCGAATGTCCTATTGATAACCTTTGTTAAAGCAAAACCTCACATCTGAGGTACCCTAAATGTATTGAAAGATTCATTTCACGTCTTGCCAGTAAGCTTTACCTGAGCGTGCCATATACCTACTCACAATACTAACAGCGTGTGAAATATCTTGACGAGTGCAAACCATGGCATACATGAGACTACGCATAATACTAGAATATGGAATTTGAGACATCCCATCTTTCTCCTTTTTAATTTTAGGCGACAAAGAAGCCAAATGCCTAAAATGGGACGCCAAAGGATTACTTACCGGTTTAACATTCTTTGTGCTAAAGTTCTTAAACGCTTTCTTAATACACTTCTTTTGCGAGAGGTATAACTTCCTAACTTATCAGTCTCCATGAATTTCCATACCTAAAATATTTTTGGCAACTCCAAAATTTTTAATCTCAAATTCCTTGTTAAGTTGCTTCTTTATATTTTGTATCTCTAATATGATCTTCATTGCAATAAGCATGTCATCCACATATAATAGTAAATAATTAAAAGAACCATCATGCAATCTCTTATAATACACACAAATTTCATGTGCATTTCGCGAGTAGTTATGACTCAATATAAAGCTGTCAAACCTCTTGTACCATTGTAGTGGAGATTGCTTGAGCCCATACAAAGAACATTTCAACCTACAAACATGATATTTTTTACCCTCAACAGTGAATCCCAAAGATCGAGACATATAGGTTGTGTCCTCAAGTTTGTCATGTAGAAAAAGTGATCTTGACATCAAGTTACTCAAGTTCTAGATCATAAAAGACTACTAATGTGAGCAATACACGAATGGAAATATGTTTCATAATTGGAGAGAATACTTCATTGAAGTCGATCCCCTCCTTTTGACAAAACCTTTCGCTACCAAACATGTCTTAAATCTTGCATCTTCAACTCTTGGAATTCCCTCTTTTCTTTTGAAGACCTATTTACACCAAACAACTCTTTTGCCCTCAGGCAATTTCACAAGTGTGACATCCCAATTTTTTTTTTTTTTTTTGGGTAAAAATGACATCCCAAATTTTCACTTATGCTTTCAATTAAATTAATCAGACATTTTATTGATGCGTTTATAGGGCCGTTCTTAGAGCTAATCACTCTCGAGATAACTAGATTATCTGGGGAAGCCATTAAAGAATTCTAATGCAATAGACTTGAGAATTCAACCATAAATTGGCTATTTGATCGTGCTCATCTTTAGAAGCCATTACGGCATAGTTAAAAATCAATTTGAGATTAGAGATAGGTCGATTCGACTGAGATGTGTGGCTAAACGTGGGTGGCTCCACTAAATTGAAAAATTCTCGTTGATTGGCATTAGATTGATTTTTCTATCGTTTTGGTACCTTGTGTTCGTATTTGAATTCTTGGGATTTTCATGACAATCGAAAGTCGCCAATGCGTCGAGTGGGTTCATTGTGTCTTGATAAAAAATTGACCACGAGTCATTTGCACTAAAAATTTCTGAAACTTACCTAGTAGCCTAGGTTATACTAAAAACGTGCTAAAGTGAAATTACCACGAATTTGAGTCCGATTTCAGAAACTGAAAGTTCTGTCATGTCACAATTAATTATAAGAACGTCGACTCACTCTCAGAAGATTTTTTTGCAAATCAAGACTTTTTGGGAAAAAGTCATCCTAAGGCCCTTTTTGTCTAGAAAAAGTCAGGGATTGTTTTTGGTCGCACAATGGGAAAACCAAGTGGGATCAATTGGTGAGGAAAAATACAAATTTGATCTTTGAGGTGCTAATTAAATTTATGAGGACCAAATTGGATTGAATCAAGAAGCAATTAAGTCCAATTGAGGGAGAAATCAAGCAAATTCGTAGCTCCCCCTTACCTAGGCTTTTTAGACAATTTCAAGGGTTGTAATTGGAGCCTTGGTGGTTGATTTTAGGCCATGAAAGGTAGCCAAGCTTGGTGGACAAGTCGGATAAGGTCAAGGGAACATTTGAGGAGAAATTAAGCTAAGTGGACCCCTTTTGTTCCCTCATCCTCTCCCTCTTCCTCTCATCCGGTCGACAACCTCCTCTCCCTTCCTTATTATGCCATTTTTAGAACCAGCAGCCAAGGAGAAGCCATTGGATGCCAGCTGAGGCCACTACACCGTTGCACGCCATGTCGGAACGCCATCCGCCGTTCTCGCGTGCCGCCGCCGCTTCGCACTCAGCTGCGCTACCCCGACATATAGCAACCTTGTCTTGTGTCTCAGCTGCGTCCTAGGGCTGTCCCGAGTAGCTCAGGCTGCCGTGAGTTGCCTCTAACCGCTGTGAACTGCCATCCGAGCCGCCGAATCCGTCGGTCCTTGCCGCCCCATCTAACCTTGTTTCCTCTCTTTTGCAGCCAAGAACATAAGCAAAGTGCAATGGGTTTCCAGCATTGTGTAGGCCCGTTTTGGCCTGCTTCCCAACCCTGAAAGTTTGGCTCGCTTTGGAGAGAAGCGAGCCTCGTCGCATCCCCGACAATTTGAGCCGATCGGATCGCTGAACAAGTGAGTTTAACTCACTAATCCTCGTTTAGTAGATTAATCATGTTTAGGGGTTGTTTAGTTTAGGTTAATATTAATTAGGTGGTTAGATTATATTAGATTAGTGAATTTAATTAATTGTCAATGCATATTAGGTGGTTAGTTAATGCAATTAGCAAGTAAATAGACTCTAGTATTTATCTAATGAGTCTCAAAAAATTTTTGGGTTCGTTTCGGTGTCTAATTAGGCATTACGGACCTAAGTTGGATTTATTGGCATTTATTTATTATTTTTTGTAATTAATTTCTAGAAATTAGGCTAGAATAGCCGGTGACCGAAATTTTGTGCTTGTTATTATGGTGCAATCTGTTTATTTATTTGAGTTTTAATTTGTGCTAATTTTGTTCGATTGTGATTTTCAGATATTATTCCTAAATTGGCTTAACTTTGGTAATTAATTGGAAAATTACCGAGCGTCGGTCTACAATACCAAAAATCTATTTTGTATAGTGGGAGGTCCAAAAGTGAAAATATTGTATTTTTGCTAAGGCTGATCATGTACCCACACACGTATATGGTATGATAAAAATGGTAAATTGATTGTACGATCGGAATAGTATACTATAACGGCTTGGTGACTCTATATGTCATATTGGAGAAAGAACGTTATACAATATCAGCTCGGTGACTCTATACGTCATATTGGAGATAGGATGATATATCATATTGGCTCGGTGACTCTATATGTTATCTTGAAGAAAGGACGATATATTATATTGACTCGATGACTCTATATGTCATCTTAGAGGATGAACAGTATGCAATACTGATTTAGTGACTTGATATGTCATCTTAGAGAATGAATAGTATGCTATTTATTAGCCTTTGGGGCAAGCTACTATCTATATATCACCTAGGGTGAGCAGTTTTGGATTTTGATCAGACTCATAGAGAGTATTGTTTTGACCAGGTGATGGTCTAATAACATGGAATCTAATAACATGGAATCGACTGAGTCAATTGATTGATGATTCGATTTGATTGAGTGACTTGATTGTTGATATGATTCAATGAAATATTAAATGGTATTGACTTGTAGGAAGGAGACTGAGACCAAAGTAAGTCCTCTGACCCGTGTTGTGCTTAGGCAGCCCTTAGGATGTATTTGCTTCCTAATCGAGTCTTAGGAGGGTAGAACTCACTGAGACGTAGTCTCACCCCATTATGGGATAACATTTCAGGTCCCTAGATGGCAGCACCTCCATCTCTTGAGCATTTTGGTATACCAGAGGAAATCACTGAGATATGTTATCACATTCCGATACACCATCACCCTGAATGCTTGGAATATGTACTGGTGAAATCTACCTTTTGGGTTGATGTGGGTGAACCCCAAAATGTGCCCCACAAATACTGATTGTGGTATCACCATTACAATGATGGACGAAGGGTGAGCCCTATACTGGAATCTGATGTACCTTTGTACATTTTAGAGGTAGCGTTCGAGAAGGGAACAACAGATCCCAAGGGTGGATCGGTGGTTGATGCGAAGAATCCTAAGCTTGAGGGCGATTTTGACTCTCCGGTGAACTCAGTAGTGGACTTCAGCTGGAGCATGGAAGAAGGTGAGATTGTCGAGGAAGACCCGGAGGAGGACCTAGAGGAGGATCCAGGGGAGGATTGAAAACCCCACCCCTGTCTTGCAAACCCTATGTTGTGAAGGACCTGATTTTTGTTAATAGTATTGTAATATATACTATATGGTTTGCAATGTATAAAAGTGTGGTTGTGGTTTTTCAAGTTTGAAAAATATGGCTTTACTTTTCTATCTCATTGTTTTATTGTCTGGAGATTTTATATCTGCTTCTGCATGCGTATTAAAATGAAAGGGTTAACAATGCATCCTAGGACATCGCTATTTAATCGACCAAGCCGAGATAGGCGTGCGCTCGAGGATCGGGACGTGACGACAAGATCCCAAGCTTGGTTCCTATGAAGAGGCTCCATCTCTTCATTCATTGCAATAAACCACCTCTTAGACTTAGAACAAATAGTAGATTCATGGAATATAAAAGGTTCTTTAATACTAAGCTCTTGAGCAATCGTAAGAGCATATGCTACCAAATCAGCAAAACCATACCTTTGGGGAGGCTTAATTTGTCGTTTTGCCCCTATAGCCAAACTTTGAGATTGTTCAATTTCTTTTATTTCTTTTATGATAAAATCCAAATCTTGTTGCTCATTGTCACTTTTTGTCTAAATAGGAATATCTTCAAATATTTTCTATGGATGACTACATGAAGCTCCATTTCTTTCCGAACATTCTCCTCATGAATACCTGTAGACTTAGTAATAACCTTTTTTTGTTCAAGTATAGAATTTTCATCAAAAGTAACATTCCTATTAATTATAAACTTTGATGACTGAGGGTTAAAACACTATAGCCTATATCCTTTAATCTTGTTTGCATAACCAACGAAAATACACTTCTTAATCCTAGGTTCAAGCTTATCCTCTTTTACATATTAATAATCAGGGCATCCAAATATTTTTAAATTAGAATTATCAGATGGTTTACCTAACTATACTTTGTTAGGAGTCTTACATTCGATTGTAGTTGAAAGATAATGATTCACTAAATAACATGCTGTGTTCACAACATTACCCCAAAAATCTTTCCCAAGTCCACCATTAAAGAGCATATACCAAGCTCTCTTTGAAAGTGTTTGGTTCATGTGATTTGCCACCCCATTTTGTTGAGATATGTAACTGACTGTTCGATGTCGAATAATCCCCAAATCTTCATTGTATTTGTTGAAATCACCTCTGCAAAACTTAAGACCATTGTCCATTCCGAGATGCTTTATTTTCTCCCTAGTTTGATTTTCTATTAATATATTTTCACTTCTTGAACATATAAAAAATGTTACTTCTACGCTTCAAGAAATAAATCCAGACTTTCCTAGAAAAATCATTAATAAATGCTAGAAGATAAACTGCACTACCTTAAAATGTTACCTGTGTTAGTCCCCACAAATTAAAGTGAATATAGTTAACTGTGCCATTTGTTGAGTGCACCCAGTACCAAAACTAGCTCTACACTGTTTTCTGAAAACACAATGTTCGCAAAAGTTAAGTGAGACCGTATGATTCCTATAAAGTAAAACACATTTACTTAAGATAGTCATTTCTCTTTCGCTCTTGTGGCCCAATCGTATATGCCACAACATTGATTTTTCAAAATCTGAAGAGGATGATATATTTAAAGAACCCACAATAGTACTTCCCTATAAAATGTAAAGATTTTTGTTTTTTTATGTTACCTCACATCACAATCAAGGAGTCTTTTGAAATTTTCAAAACTCCACCTTCTCCTATGTATATACATCCAATTGAATCTAAATTGCTCAATGAAATACGATTTTACTTTAAATTTGGGATGTGCCTAATGTTTGTCAAAGTTCTTACTACATTGTCATGGCATTTAATCTGCATTATACCAATATCTACAATCATGCAAACTGCATTGTTATCTATCAAAACCAAACCACCATTAATTTTCTCATATATGTGGAATCAATTTCCGTGTGGAACATGTGGTATGAACATATTGAATCCAAAATCCATTTATCATTACATGACAATATGAAGACAAAATAGTAAGATTCTTGTTTGCATTAGTGGACTTGTTATTTTTCACCAAACTAGTCGAATTTGGAATTCTCCATCAACTTCTTCCCCTTAACTTTGAGCACTGGACATTCACTTTTGTAGTGTAGTGTCTGAATTTGTAACAATAGTAATACTCCACCTTACTCTTATTTCTGTCTGATCTAGATTTTGAACACCCTTTACTATTACTATGTTTGTCGTGATGATTCAGCCTTCCCCTAACAACTAAGCCATCGACTTTATCATTACTACTATTCGTATTCAATTTTGTATGCATCTCCACGGAATTCAATGAAGCTTGCACATCCTCAAGAGTTATGGATTCCCTTCCATACAACATAGAATTCACAAAGTTCTCATACGAGCTTGGCAATGAACATAACACGATTAGGCCTTGATCTTCATCATTTAACTTCAAATCTAGATTTTTCATATCCATAATGATTTTATTAAATTCATCTAGATGTTCTTGGATAGTAGTTTATGCTTGCATCTTTAGCATGTAAGGACATTGCTTCAAAAATAACCTTGTCTAAGAGATTTCTTCATGTATAGGCTCTCAAGCTTATTCCACAATACCAAAGATGTTTCTTCATCCGTGACTTTGTGAAGCACCTTATCAAATAACGACAATTGGATGGGGCTATGTGCCTCTTCTTCCATCTCCTTGATCTCAGCTGTAGTCATATCGTCTGGATAATTTCCATCCAAGATTCTAACTGAACCTTCCTGATGTAGCAACACTTTCATCTTGATCTTCCATAACCCAAAATTGTTTTGGTCATCGAAGGGTGCCACTTCGAATTTGATAGATGCCATCTTGAACAAAAAGACCTAAATTCCTTCGGCTCTGATATCAATTTGTTGCAAAAAATGCCAATAAAAATGCACAAATCTAAGAACAAGTAGCAAAGGATGAAAAAAAATTAAAATCACAGAAGATGCAAGATTTACGTGGAAAACCTAAAACGGGAAAAACCATGAGGAGAGAGAGACAGATTTCACTATCTTCAACAAAAGCACGAAAGTACAATTTTAAAAGCTCTTAAACCACTTGGTGAGGCACAAGATCTAAATATCCAACAAGAAGATAGGAAAAAATAAAACAGGAAATAATATAAAGGTTAGGATTAGAGATGTGTTATCAAACACATTCCTTTTACAGTCTCTCTTCAGAAATTCTTAAAATAAATGTGTATGATCTAAAATACTCTTATCTCTTAATTTGAAAGTTAAAACTCAACACTATTCTTGAAAGGCATAATTAAGGGATGAGATTGAATTTTTATATTTCAACTCATGGGCTTATTTGTAGACAGGTTCACGTTCCATCTATTTGTCATTTAAATAACTGTCACCCTTTTAGACACAACAGATGCGTTTTCGTTGGCAAAAAGAGCCAATTGGTTTTGTGTAATCATAAGTTTCAACTTTGGGAAATGGTCATTGCTCACGCTATTATCAAACCAAAAAATTCCTTCTCGTGCTTTAGAGTTGACGTAGTTAATCAGGACAATAAAAGATCATGCGGTTTATGAACTAAAAGTCACGCGCTCGCATCCCACCACTACCTAGGGTCAAGACCAAGGTTTTTCCATTCTATGAACTTTCAGGTATTTAGATTTCCATGCTTGTAGCGCTGGATTATAAAGAAAGAGAAAAATAAATTGTCTCATACAAGTGCACCATATATAGAGCATAACATCCATACAAAGGGAAAAAAAAATCAAAGACAATATCCCTCAATTTAATCCACCTTTGGTATGTCATCTAGGATTTTAAATTATTTTCTTTCGTAATGTATGCTCAAAACAAGGTCTTCTTCGCTTTTTAGTTGGTGCCACAAACTATAGTTCTTCCCAATTGAAGAAGAAGGCATGCTTGGAAGAGCTCCGGGAGATGACTTTGCATCTAGACAAAGCCCTTTAGCTCAAAGTGTATTTGATCTAAGCTAAAAGTCAAGTGAGAAAGTCTCTTATGACTCTACATAAACCAATTGAATTTGATTTTTTTCCTCAAGCAAAATCGTTAGGACCAAATAAATAAATATAATTTACCTCCTTATTAATTACTCCATATGATATATGTCACACCACGATCCTCCGAGCGCGTGCCCATCCCTATGTGGTCGATTAAATAGCAACATTCCAGGACGCGTCGCCGACCCATTCATTTTAATGCGCATGCGGAAGCGGATAATAAATCCCCAGACAACAAGAAGATGGGATAGAAAAGCAGGGCCACAAATTTTCAAACCACAACACACTTATATGCACCTATCAAACTATGTCATATACAATACTAGCCGATATATACAAGGTCTGCAAAAAGGGTGGTTTAGAGTGCTACAGATCCTCTAATCATTTGAGCCTTTAACTCAATACTCCGGGGTTTCTGAATCCGAAAGATCCGGGTCTACCACTGAACCACTAGGAGGATCTGCCGTGCCTTTTCCAAAAGCAACCTCTAGCACCGATATAGGGATCTTAGACTTTGGTATGTGATCCTCATTCTGTCCATTTAGCTCACGATGATACCATGATTTGTATTGATGAGGTAACTTATGGGGTAAACCCGCATCAACCCAGACCACGGACTTCACTCGGGTTCTCATGAAGCGGAATATAATACCTCTACTCGGTGACCTTCTTTGGTTGGCCAAAATGCTTGGGAGGAGCTGTCATCTAAGTATTGGAGAAAACTCTCTTATAATTTTGAAGTTGAAAATACGTTTCCATTAGTCTAGTTTAAAGACCTCAATACTCAACTGTTAAAGTTTGATGAACTCTAGACTCTGTTGTCAAAGTCTAAAGACCGTAAGACTTAAGACTCAAAGTCAATCCAAATTGATAGCTTCTAGACCAACAAAGAGAAGACTTATCCAGATGCGAGTTTATCTTAAAGGATTCGGTTCGTACGGTTTATAGAAGATCCTACGGCTGGAGCTAACACATCAAGATCAATTATTCTTATCAATTCGGATAATCAAGATCTGTTGAAAAACGAAGTATACTTGGAAGATTCTACTTATGGAAACATAGATCTTGATTGTATGGGCGAGTAGGATTGGTGGGCTATCATCACATTCCTTAAATGACTCGAGATCTTCTTGATTGATTTTGTCCAACGAGTAGATTGAAGAACTCCTTTAGAAAGTGCCAACGATTATAAAGGCATGAAAGAGTATATAAGGAAGACACTTAAGTTATTCGAGTGTGTGCATGAAAGAAAAATTTCAAAGTCTGAAGCTTTTAGTTCTCTGCTATTTCAATTGCTGAGCTTAAGCTGTACTCAAAAGAGAGATCAAATACTTGTGAGACTTTGATGAAGTGTAGTAGAGTTTCTACAGGTGCAATCAAGGACGTGAGATTGTAAAAACTCTTTTGATTCTTAGTGAAATCTAGCTAGTGGGCTGTTAGTGTAGGAGAGTGGACGCAGGCTTTGTTTAAACTGAACCGCTATAAACCTTGTGTTTCAATTTTCTTTCCCTAAACTCTTTACTTTGATTCATAGTTTTGTATAAATGTTTATAGTCTTTTACATCTTCGGTCTATTATCCTCAAAAGTCGAAGATAATTCATTAAATCTTGCAAAACTTCTTAGAATACCTATTCACCCCCTCTAGGTGTCCTTACTAGCCCTATTAATTGGTATAAGAGTTTGTGTGCTAATTTAATTGAAGTGTTTTTACTTCTAAGTTAAAGATCTATGGCTAGTATGTTGGCTCCAAGTTTGGTTGAAGGCCAGAGTTAGGGGTGTGCATTGGACCCGGGAACCGCCCGGACCGCCCGGAACCGACCGAACCGCCCGAACCGGCGGTTCTTGAGGGAACCGGTTCGGTTCCCGGTCCAATTGTTGAGAACCGTGGGAACCGGTCCGGTTCCCGGTTCCGTGGGCGGATCCGCCCGCCCGCCCACCCGGACCGGACCGGTACTATTTATAATTTAAAAAAAAAAAAACAAAAGTTGCGAAGCCCCCCTGCCCCTAATCGCGAAGCCCTAATTCGCGTTTCTTCTTCTTCAGCCTTTGATTCTCTCTGTTCCTTTCCTTCTCTTCGTCTTCGATTCCACGGTTCCACCCCAAGTATCCACACCGCCACCGCTGCTCCTCCGCCACTGTTCGCCCCCTCGCACCGGTCACCACTTGCCACAACCGTTGCTCCTCCGCCTTTGCAAGAACTCTCGACCGAGACGGCGAGCCCCTTTTCCATCACTCAACAAGGTACGAAGCCCTAATTCACGTCTCATCTCTTGATTCTCTTCCGATTTCTTCCTCAATCTTTGATTATCTCTCTATTTCTTCCTCAATCTCTTCTCCTCGTCTTCGATTCCTCACCAAGCATCCACGCCGCCGCCGCTGCTCCTCCTCCGCCACTGTTCGCCCCCTCGCGCCGGTCGCCACTCGCCACAACCGCTGCTCCTCCGCTGTTGCTGTCTGGCCCCTCGCGCCAGTCGCCTCCCACCACAAACGCTGCTCTTCCGCCTCTGCAAGAACTTTCGACCGAGCCCCTTTTCCGTCACTCAACCGGACCGGCGGTCCGGTTCCCGGGTGGATCCATGCAATAAACGGGTGGATCCCGGTTCCGATTTTGGGTGGATCCATGCAATAAATGGGTGGATCCCGGTTCCGATTTTTTGGAACTGGTCCTTAGTGGGCGGTTCCCGGTTCTAGGTCGGGAATCGCCCGCCCGGACCATGCACACCCCTAGCCAGAGTAACACCGGACCTTCTTACTTTGATGAAAATGAATATAGCATTTAGAAAAACAATATGAAGGCAATCCTAAGATCGAAAGATCCTCTAGAATGAGATGTGGTAGAAAAAAGAATGATTCCTAAAGCTGCATCAGTTTCAGAAAGAGGAAAAGAAGTTACAGACGCGAGCGAGATGACACAAAAAGAAATAACCAAGAGACAAGCTCTTGATGCTAAAACAATTCACTCTTTATATTGTGCTTTATCTCTTACTGAGTATAACATAATTTCTGCTTGTGAAACAGCCAAAGAAGTCTGGGATATGTTGCACATTACCTATGAAGGAATTGATCGAGTGAAAGAAACAAAGATCAATATTTTACTCGGATAGTATGAAGCCTTCAAGATAAAGTTAGGAGAATTTATCACTGACATGTTTAGTCATTTTATAGAGATTATAAACGGTCTAGAGTATTAGGGATAGTCAATCTCAGGACCAATGAAAGTTAACAAATTGCTGCGTGGACTCTTTAAAGATTGGAATCACGTGAAGACTTCAATAAAGGAAACTCAAAGGATCATGCCGCTTTCTGTAGACGAGTTGATTGGCACACTTCAGTCTTATGAAGTGGAGCAAATCAATGAGGAAGAAGATCCCAAAGGTAAGAAGTCAATTGCTTTAAAATCTAACGTTGATTATGATGTTATAGACTCTGAAGATGATATGGATGATGAAGAGTTAGCACTTATGATAAGGAGGGTCAGGAAACTGAACAAAAACTGAAAAAGATTCAATAGGAAGAAGTAAAGCACTCAAAGGTTTCAAAACAAATCAACTGAAGATGATGAAGCCAACAAAGATGTGATCTGTTTTGAATGCAAGAAAAATGGACACATTAGACCCAACTATCCTTTGTTGAAGGAAAAAAAAAAGGAAGAGCTGAGAAATATAGAAAGACACTCAATGTGGAGACATGGAGTGATATTGAATGCGAAGAAAGTGATGAAGATTATGTCAATATTTGTCTAATGGCAAAATTAGAATCAGACTGAGACTCTGAAATAGATTTAAACTCAGATTCAGACTCAGATAGCGAAATCAAGGTAAGTAATTTAAAAATTCTTACTAAAGTCTTGAAATACATTAATGAACTTTGTCTTAATCTCAAAACATCTCTTAAAAGGATTTTCGAGCTAAAAAGGGAGAATTCTACACTTAAGCAACGGGAAAATTCTTGGAAAGAAAAGTTTGAAAACCTAGACAAAAGTTTTGTTGTTTTAAAAGAAAATGTAGACTCTCTTTCAAAAGAAAATATATTTTTAAAAGAGGACATTTCAAATATCTCAAAAAGGTTTTCAATAGAATTTGAAAAGTTGGAAAATATTTTTTTAGTACAAAAACCTTATTTCAACAAATCGGGCTTGGGAATAACTTTATAAACTATTCCTCTAATTGAATTTCCAAAAGTAAATGAAAGAATCAAACAAAAACTTACAAAAACTTCTTACGTAAAACCATTTTGAAAAAGTTTTTGTAAAATCTGTTGGCCGAAGTGCTCTTAAATGTTCAAAATGCAACAACTTAGAACATTTTGAGAAAGAATGTCCTATGGTTTAGAGACCTGTTAAGAAGGAATGGGTAAAGACTGTATATTGCACTAACTCTCCAAGACCCAAGAAAATGTGGGTACCAAAGAAAGCTTGAATTCCTTCTTTAATTGCAGGTCACTATCAAGAAAAAGATTAAATGGTATTTGGATAGTAGCTGTTCGAGACACATGATTGGAGATTCAAGTTGTTTTATAAAACTTGTGCAAATAAATGGTGGAAAAGTCTCTTTTGGTAGAAACAATAAAGGAAGAATTGTTGGGTGTGGAATTATAAAGATTGGAAGTCTCACAATCAACAATATCTCCTTAGTGGAAGGACTAATTACAATCTACTCAGCATTAACCAATTGTGCGACACTAGATTCAAAATCAATTTCCAAGAAGGAATATGCTCGGGAACTAGTAAAGATCTTTCTCAATCTTTTACTTGATGAAGACATGAGTACATTTATCTTATGGATATAAAATCGGAAAGGTCTCAATGTCTAACATCGATTCAAGATGAAGCGAATCTTTCGCATCAAAAGCTTGGCCATGACAACATGAAACAAATTGCCAAGATTTCATCCAAGAAGCTTGTTCATAGACTACCTAACCTGATGTATCAAAAGTCTAACTTTTGCACACCATGTGCGTTAGGAAAACGGGTTAGAAGTTCTTTTAAACCAACAAATCAGATTTCTACTAATTGTGTTTTGTAGCTTCTGCATATGGATCTCTTTGGACCAACCAGAACTCAAAGCATTGGTGGAAAAAGATATTGCCTAATGATTGTGGATGATTATTCTTGATTTACTTGGGTTTACTTTCTGGCAAGTAAGTCTGAAACTTTTTCTTACTTTTCAAAATTTGCTAAGAAAGTTCAAAATGAGAAAGGATATGCTATTTCAAACATACAGACATACCATGGAGGTGAGTTTGAAAATCAAGACTTTGCCAAATTCTGTGATGAATATAGTTTTCAGCATGTTTTCTCTTCTCCATACATTCCTGAACAGAATGGAGTTGTGGAAATAAAAAATAAATCTTTGTAAGAAATGGCAAGAACTATTTTAATTGAAAGTAATATTTTTTTATCGTTTTTGGGCTGAAGTAATTTCTATAGCTTGTTATATTATTAAGAGGGTATTCTTAAGGCTTATTCTGGAGAAAACTCCCTATGAGTTATTTAAAGGAAAGAAGCCAATTGTTTCTTATTTTCATGTGTTTGGTTGCAAATATTTTATTTTGAAAAATGCAAATGATTGAACTGGTAAGTTTGAAGAGAAATCAGACGAAGGAATTTTCCTTGGCTACTCAACTTCAAGCAAAGCCTATAGAGTATTCAACAAGAAAACTCAGTCTGTGGAATAATCTATGAAAGTCAAATTCTAAGACTCTTTGTAGAATCAATTGATTCAGACTCATCTTGAAGAATTTAAACCTGCTCCAGGCTTTACAAAGTCTACCTCCCCTGAAGTGGCTCGGACTTCTGAAGATCAACAACGAACAGAAGTTGAAGGATCAACTGAAGTAGAAGATCAGCAAACTGTCGGATCAACCAATAACTGGAAGCACAAGTCTAGTCATCCCAAAAAACTCATCATCGGTGACATTGATGAAGGGATTTGCACCAGATCCAAAAAGCAAGAAGAGTCTAGCGCCATGGCACTTATTTTTGAAATAGAACCCAAAAGTATAGAATAAGCGTTAGCTGACGAAAGCTGGATTGAAGTTATGTAAGAAGAACTCAGACAGTTCAATATTAATGATGTCTGGGAACTAACTCCAAAACCAAAAGGTCAATCCATTATTGGAGCTAAACGGGTTTAATGGGTTTTCAAAAACAAGATGGATGAAAAATGAAAGGTGGTTAGAAATAAAGCAAGACTCATGGCCAAAGGATATACGCAAGAAGAAGGGATAGACTATGATGAGACTTATGCAGCATAGCAAGGTTAGAAGCAATTAGATTATTACTTGCTTTTGCTTATTATAAAAATTTCAGGTTATTCCAAATGGACATCAAAAGTGCATTCCCAAATGGATTTATCCAAGAAGAAGTCTATGTGGAACAATCTCTTCGTTTTGAAGATCCAACGAGACCAGACTAAGTATTCAGACTGAAAAAGGCTATATATGGATTAAAGCAAACACCTCGAGCATGGTATGGCAGGCTAAGTAAGTTTTTAATTTAAAATGATTTTGTCAAAGGAAAAGTGGATACTACCTTGTTTATTAAAAGAGAAGGTAAATTTTTTTTACTTGTTCAAATCTATGTTGATGATATCATATTTGGATCATCTAATGAAAAATTGTGCAAGAAATTTTCTAAGTCTATGCAGGATGAATTTGAGATGAGCATGATGGGCGGACTATCTTTTCTTTCTTGGATTACAAGTGAAGTAATTAAAGGAAGGAATTTTCATTTACCAAGAAAAATATGTAAAAGATCTCGTTAAAAAGTTCGGATTGGAGAATTGCAAAAAGACCGAGATACTAATGTAAAGTTCTTCGAAGTTAGATAAAGACGAAGGAGGAAAGAAAGTTGACCAAAAGCTTTACAAGAGTATTATTGGTTCACTTCTTTATCTTACTGTTTCTAGACATGACATTTTGTTTAGTGCTTGCATTTGTACTAGATTTCAATTAGATCCCAAAGAATCTCATCTAAGTGCTGCAAAATGTATAATCAAATACATTGCAACTACTTCAAATTTAGGTATGCGGTATCCAAAAGAAGTAGACTTTACTCTCCTCGGATATTTAGACGTAGATTTAGCAGGTTACATAGTTGATAGAAGAATACTTTTGGTACGTGTTTATTGCTGAGAAACAGGACAGTATCTTGGTTTTTAAGAAAGCAAAGTATTGTAGCTCTTTCAACAGCAGAAGCTGAGTATGTGGCTCTTATGAGTTGCTGTTCTCAGCTCTTATAGATAAAACAACAGCTGAGAAACTTTAGAATCGAAGACTCGTGTACCAAGATCAAATGTGACAATACCAACGTAATTAATCTCACAAAGAATCCAATTCTTCATTCAAGGGCAAAGCACATAGAGATTTGATATCATTTTATTAAAGATCATGTTTAAAATGGAGAAGTTATGATTTAGTTCATTGATTCAAAGAATCAACTGGCATACATATTTACAAAGCCACTGGAGAAAAACCTATTTGAGTTTATTTGCATCAGATTGAACATCACATCTCCTATCTAGTAAAGTTTGAAGGTGCTCAGACTCAGAGGTAAAGTCTAAAAGTGTTCAGACTTAGAAGACCAAGAGTTATGACTGTAAGTTATTCCGGTACTAGCAATTTAATTTTTGGTTAAAAAATTGAAAAGGTACAGTTTCTTTTTAATCACTAATCGATAGAAATTATCTTTCCAAGTTTTTAAATTTATGGCATTTTCAAAAAGGCAATTGTTCATCTTCAAAAATGAAGTTATTCATTTTCGAAAAAGGCATTTTTATGACGATTCGTTTGCCTTGCTTCACTTGTTTTATATACTGTTGAAATTTGTCTTCTCCGTTCTCATTCTCAAACCCTAAACTTCTAAACTCCCATTTGCTTTCACTTTTACTCTCGTTTAACCCAAAAAGTTCTCACGTTTTTGAGCAAGTTTGAGAATTTCTCCCTTGAAGCGGCATTGTCTTCGAGAAAGTTTTCGAGAATCGCAAGCGGGGGACCACGACAGAGGGTCCTACTCACTTCGACTTGACCGAGGAAGAAGATTCTCCTCATCAACAACAACAAAGTAAGCAACAACATTCTCAACAACGTCAATCTCTTCCACCACCTCAACCGGAAGAAGAAATAGTGGAATAAATTGAACCTGTAAGAATGCTAAGACTTAATGTTGCTTTTTCGCTTTACTCTAAGTTGAAGGAAGGAGGTACTGCAATGTTTTTGATTGACGAGTTTCTTAGAGAGAGAGAGGATTCGAAAATGAAATCTTATTTTTGTGAGAAATGGAAAAGTTAGGAGTTGCAGAGAAAGGGATAGCTGAAAAGACTTTTGCCAATTTTCCAAGTGACCTACGTTTTGGTATTGCTAATCAACCACAAGAACAGGATGACGATGAACGAATGTTTGCACATTTTTAGCCTAATATGTGAGTGGCTGTTAATGCTGTTGGTGATGGAGCGAGCATTTTCCGCTCTAAGGAGCACAAGAAAGTTTATCTGAATTTGCTGAAAAGAGGGGTGATGAACCCTAGAAGTGTTGACTTTGATTTTCTCGAATCAATTTGAGTAAATCTATGAGAGAAGTTTGCACTTCTTCAAATGGAGAATTTTTGTTTAGAATCTACAATTACTTATCGTAAACTCACAGCATACTTCTATTCGAATTTATCATTTTTGGATGCAAACAGTTTCTTTTTCACAGTAAGGGATAATAAGTTTTTGGTGGATATGGACACTTTGGTTGACCTAATTAGGGTGGAAATGGGGTGTTTCCAATCAATTAGTGTGTCCTTTGCTCATGCTACTTTGGAATTGGTATGAGATAGGGATGTTGATCGCAAGATCTCTTATTTGAGGATGAATGCCTCAAACATCTTGTTGCACAAAATTGTGATCAACTACATCCGTCCAAAATCTACATCAAAGACTGATGTCTCCTGTTCCGAAACAAAGCTGATGTATGCCATTAATGCTGGCTGCAAATTCTCTCTGCCTCACATCATCCTGTTTTATATGTACAGGATAGTGGTAAAAGACAAAGGGACAACTTCCTTATTCTGCTCTTATCACGTGCCTTTTTAGATATTTTAAAATCCACATTCCTACACCTTTATGTTTGACAAACATCACTCCAATGGTGATTGGATTTAAAATGGTCACCAAGATGCGTTTGAAAGAGCTTAACAGGGTGTTGGAGCGCATGAAGAAAAAGTCTCATGTCAAGACGAAACATGACTCTTCAGTGACCAAAAGAAAAGGCAAAGAGCCCATGGTTGCTCCAGCAAAGAAGTAGAGAACTCTCATCTTGCAGGATGAAGAAGATGAGGATGGGATGACTTTTTCAACCTTAAGGAACTTGAAGAGTTTCATCAGCTTTTGCGAGACTAGAGGAGACTAAGAGAAGAGATGAAGAAAGAGAAGAAGAAGAAGAGGAAAAGGAAGGAAGAAGAGAAGGAGATGAATAAGAGGCTCGAGATGACTTTTTTGAACCTACATTGACTGTATCATTGCCAAGCGACTCTGAAAAGACAAGGAGTGCAACTGCTGGTGAGAAAGCAAAAGAAAAACATCACTCTTTTGCTGAAGCAAACAGGAAGAAGAATCTACTTCTCCTCCTAAAGGCACACAAATAGGGGGAGCTGCGGAAAAATGAGGTATTTCTTCGCCTATTCTTACTAGTGATGTTAGTCGGTCTGTAGCAGATCCAGAAGATGTCTATGCTTCTCTCCATCCAGAACCAGAATTTGCGGAATTCACTCCAATTCATAGTAGACAAACTGCTGAAGATCCCTCCAATCTCAGAACTCCAGGAATGGAATCGGTAGGACCCAATGCTTCATTAACTCATTTAGTGGACTTTTCATGCATAATGGATGTTCCGCTGGATTTAAAAAATGGTCAATATGGTTTGAACTATGAGATAAAAGATCTCAAAAAGGCTTTCTTGGCTACTTCAGTTTCATTACAAGATCAGTTACTTACCCTGAAGACTCAAGTGTAAGATGATGTGAAGGGTGAAGATTTCTAGCAATTGAAGGAGACTTTTGGGAAGCTTGAGTAGACAGTGAGCTCTATGGGAAAATTCCAAAGTGTCTGCTTGCCAAAACAGTCATGATTTTCACATCTCTTTTTTCACTCAACATTTTTATTATTCTCCACTTTTTGCTGTTGACAAAAAGGGAGAGAAGTTTGATGCAGATTTGACTTTGGTTTGGATTATTTTATCTTTGGACTTATTTTTGGTTGTGGACTGGACCTTTTGACTTTAGACTATTTGATTGGATCTTTGATACTTGCATTAACTTAGGTCGTGATAATGATTATGGAATGATAGTTATTTTGCAGGACTAACATGTTTTTTGTGGTTGCAGAATCGTTACTATCCATGTCCTAATCTACTTATCTTTTATGAGATATTTTGTTTTGCTTAAGTGTTGTTTTGTAGGCAAAAGTATTCAAATTTGTAGGATGAGAGATTGTTGGAGAAAACTCTCTTATTATTTTGAAGTTAATAAAATGTTTTCATTAGTCTAGTCTGAAGACTTCAAGACTCAAATGTTAAAGTCTGATGAACTCCATACTCTGTCGTCAATGTCTAAAGATCGTAAAACTCAAGACTCAAAGTCAACCCAAATTGATAGCTTCTAGACCAACAAAGAGAAGACTTATCCAAATGCGAGTTTATCTTAAAGGATTTGGTTCGTACGGTTTATAGAAGATCATACGGTTGGAGATAGCACATCGAGATCAATTATTCTTATCAATTCAGATAATCAAGATTTGTTGAAAAGTGAAGTATACTTGGAAGGTTATACTTATGGAAACTTAGATCCTGATTGTATGGGCGAATAGAATTGGTGGGCTATCATCACATTCCTTAAATAACTCGAGATCTCCTTGATTGATTCTGTCCAACGGGTAGATTGGAAGAACTCATTTGGAAAGTGCCAACAGTTATAAAGGCATTGAGGAGTATATAAGGAAGACGCTCAAGTTATTTGAGTGTGTGCGTGAAAGAAAAATTTCAAAGTTTGAAGCTTTTAGTTCTTTGTTATTTCAATCACTAAGCTTAAGCCATACTCAAAAGAAAGATCAAACACTTGTGAGACCTTAAGGAAGTGTAGTAGAGTTTCTACACTGTGTAATCAAGGACGTGAGACTATAAAAACTCTTTTGATTCTTAGTGAAATTTAGTTAGTGGGCTCTTAGCGTGGGAGAGTGGACGTAGGCTTGGTCTAAGCTGAACCACTATAAACCTTGTGATGTAGCCCGCATTGAAGACCGGCTCTCTCAACCAAGAAGATCAGCCCGCATTCAAGCTCGACAAAATTGAGAAGCCGTATTGACATCTTGAGTCCATCTCGGAAGCTGGAAAGACACCTTGGGAGCCATGAAGACGCTTTTATTAGTTTCTAGTTACTATACTATTTACTATTTTCCCCCGGAAGTTTGAAAGACATCTTGGGAGCCATGAAGACGCTTTTATTGCTATTTACTATTTTCCTAGTTTCAACACTTTGTTTTTATTTTGTTAACAATATAAGCCATCCAATTCCTTGTAGAAGACGAATGACTTTTGATAAATGAAAAACTTTGCTTTAAAGCAAGTATCATGAATCTTGTAGAGTTCATATCCTTAAAAACCTAGAAGAGTTTTCACTCCGTCTTTGAAGAGTCGGAGCTTTTTGAAACTTGCATCCTTGAAGAGTTGTAGTCATTGATCTAGAAGAATCGGTGTCCTTTCAACTTCCTTGGAGGCCTAGAAGAGCAACCAACAAAGTTTCTATCTTTTCCTGTTCTGTTCGTTACTTCCAACCCAGATTCGACCATCCTAAGTTACTTATTTCAGAAAACCCAAAACATAGAAATTGTAGATCCAGAAGTCTTTGTTCATTTGGCTTTGGAATCAGGTCAATTCGATATGTATCGACAAAGATATGACTGTTCTCCTGAGCTTGCATAGTGCTGAAATTTTTGTTCGTCCCGTTTTCCTGTGTGCAAGTCACTCTTCCGATCCTACTGTTTGAGAAAGCCTACCCTTGGCTTGCGTCATTTGGTATCGGAGTTTTGGAGGAGAGGACAATGCCTCCAAGACAAGCTAGATGTCATGCTGGCATAACCATTCCCCTTGATGAATTGCACACACTCGCTGAGAATATGCAACAACAAATTGACGAATTGATGCAAGAAGTTCAGCATTTGAGGGCTGAAGCAAATAATTCTCCACCCTGTTCCAGGACTGAAGATTCCCATGGTGACTCTTCCTCTTCGGAGAGTGTTCAATCTATTCACGAGTGGAGGCATGTTCGACATCATTTACAACATATTCGTGAGCCAGATTGGGAAAAGGAAGTCAAGAAAGATGTTCTGGAATTTACAGGTACTGAATCTCCTGATGAAATTGTTGATTGGCTAACACTTGTGAATGAGGTGTTTGAGCATCGAAATGTTTTGGAGAATTGTTGAGTTGGAATCATTGCTATGCAATTCTGAGGCAAGGCGATTGCTTGGTGGAGACGTGAAAAACAAACTCGCCAAGCCGTTGGCAAAGCACCAATCACTTTGTGGAGAAAGATGGAGAGCAAGATTCAAAAATATTTTCTTCCCAAAGGATATAATAGAGAGCTCTACCAATGGTACCAAAATCTATAACAAGGTACGCGAGCGGTGAACTAATACACCAATTAATTCAATGAGTTGGTGATTCGTAACAATATCCAAGACCCGGAGGATGTGCTTGTGAACACATACTTGAACGGTATTCAATTTTACATTCAAGACACCTTGGAAGTCCTTGACATTTGGGACTTAGGAGATGCACACCAACGGGCACTCAAAATAGAGTGCTCTCGTTCTCGGAGATAGCAACTTGCTAGTAAGCCTTCTACTCAACCCCATGTTTCGAAGCAACCTACTACGTCTGAAATTCGTTGCTATTCTTGTGGGGAGTTGGGTCATCGTGCTAGCAATTGTCGAATCAATAAGAATTGACCAGCCGGTAAAGCCTTTTTGGTGGATAATGATTTTGATGAGAATACTGAGGATCCACTTGAAGAGAAGTTGAACAATGATGAAGAAGCTGCGGATGATGAACAAATCGTGCATGCTGACACTGGCAAACTTCTTATGGTGAGGAAAATTTTTCTTACTCCTCGAAATGACACTGGAGATAGGTGGCTGCGTACCAATATTTTTCATTATGCTTGCACAATCATGGGAAAGGTATGTCAATTAATTATTGACTCTGGTTGTTGTGAGAATATAATTTTTGAAGTAGCGGCAAACAAGCTGAAGTTGGAATTAAAAATGCACCCTATGCCTTATAAAATGTTGTGGTTGAAGATAGTGCTGAGGTAACTGTTTCAAAATGATGTCTTGTTAATCTGTCCATTGGTTCTGTTTATAGTGACAAGATATGGTGTGATGTTCTGCCGATAGATGCTAGTCACATTATTCTTGGTTGACCATGGCAATTCGATAGGCGGACAATGCATGATGGTTATCGAAATACATATTCTTTTGAATTTTGGAGGCAAGAAGATTATGTTGGCACCAAGTAGGGTGGGAGATTCTTTTGATGATGATGGCGAGAATTCGAGGATGAATTCTTTTAAAGATGGGGAGGATGATGAAGCCAGCATTGAAGACCAGCTCTCTAGACCAAGAAGATTGGCCTGCATTCAAGCTTGACGAAAACCAGAAGCCGTATTGACATCTTGAGTCCATCCCAGAAGCTGGAAAGACACCTTGGGAGCCATGAAGATGGTTTTATTAGTTTCTAGTTACTATGCTATTTACTATTTTCCCCCGGAAGTTTGAAAGATATCTTGGGAGCCATGAAGACGCTTTTATTGCTATTTACTGTTTTCCTAGTTTCAACCCTCTGTTTTTATTTCGTTAACAATATAAGCCATCTAATTCCTTGTAGAAGACGAACGACTTTTGATAATTGAAAAATTTTGCTTTGAAGCAAGTATCGTGAACCTTGTAGAGTTCATATCCTTGAAAACCTAGAAGAGTTTTCACTCTGTCCTTGAAGAGTCGGAGTTTTTTGAAACCTGCATCCTTGAAGAGTTGCAGTCATCGATCTAGAAGAATCGGTGTCCTTTCAACTTCCTTGGAGGCCTAGAAGAGCAACCAACGAAGTTTCTATTTTTTCCTGTTCTGTTCGTTACTTCCAACCCAGATTCGACCATTCTACGGTAATTATTTCAGAAAACCCAAAACGTAGAAATTGTAGATCCAGAAGTCTTTGTTCATTTGGCTTTGGAATCGGGTCGATCCAATCTGTATCGACAAAGATAAGACTGTTCTCCTGAGCTTGCGTAGTGCTGAAATTTCTGTTCGTTCTGTTTTCCTGTGTGTGAGTCACTCTCCCGATCCTACTGTTTGAGAAAGCCTACCCTTGGCTTGCATCACATTGTGTTTCAATTTTCTTTCCCTAAACTCTTTACTTTGATTTGTAATTTTGTATAACTGTTTATAGTCTTTTACATATTCAATTTGTTATCCTCAAAAGTTGAAGCTAATTCATTAAATATTGCAAAACTTCTTAGAACACCTATTCACCCCCCTCTAGGTTTCCTTACTAGCCTTATCACTAAGGACCTGAAAATGTTATCCCACAACGGGGTGAGATGATATCTTAGCCAGTTCACCCCCTTAAGTCCTGACTAAGAAGAAAATACGCCTCAAGTGCTGCCTAAGCATAAGCACAACTCAAAGGACTTACCTTGGCCTCCGTTCCTTCCTACAAGTCAGTATAGTTCACACACTCAACCAATCAATACTATCTATCAATTCGATACTATCTATATGGTATTGTCAACACCGACTATGCTCACACAAGCTGAAAAGGATACATAGTAGATTGCACAAACTAATATAGATAGATAGTAGCTTCCACCAGCTGATATATGGATCGTAACAAGTTGATAAATGATCATTACTCACACAAGTTGATATAGTATGCTACTCTTACAAGTTGACATATCAAGCACTTATAGGCTGATATAGCATACTGCTCTCACAAGCTGGACATCTACATCTCACACAAGCTAAACTATGATAAACTCACCCCGGCTAAGAAATTTGTGCCTTGCACACCAATCCCTCAATTAAATAATAAACTTGGCCCAATTTCATCATGTTAAAATATACATGATGAAAATAATCATATGTGGATATACGGTAGGCCTCGGCCAAAAGTATAATATCTTTAATTGATAAAACTTCACTAATTATATAGTCGATAAAAATATTTTTTGGCATTGTAAATTGACTCTCGGTAATTAAATACAGAAATTAATAAATTTTGGGATAAATACCCCAAAATTACAATTCACACTCAATTTGCACAAACTAGTACTTAATTAAATAAACCAATCCTACCCTTGTAATTAGCACAAAATTCCGGTCACCGGCTATCCTGATGTAATTTTCGAAAAATAATAATTAATTAAATAATTACCAAAATTAATTAATAAATACCAATAAATGCAACTTAGGCTAGAAAAGCCTAATTAAATACTGAAACGGGCTCGAAAAAAATATGAACCTATTTAAATAAATACTACGACTTATTTATTTGCTAATTGCACTACTTTAACCACCTAACATGCAATATTGAACGATTAAATTGCTAATTCGTTCTAATTAATCACTTAATCCATACTTAACTTAAACTAATCAACCCTGAGGCATAATTAACTCCCTAAGTGGAGATTAGTGAGTAAACTCACCGGTTTCGCGATCTGATGAGTTCACTAGGACGACGAGGCGGAGATGATTGATAAACTTCGAAGCGGGGGCATCTTTTAAGGCCCGAAAGCGGTCCAAAGTGGTCAAAACAGTGCATAGCAGACCCAGGGGTTTCAGTTCTGGACGGTGGGCTAAAGAGGAGGTTGAGTGGCTGGTTGGGCTGGAAACGGCCAAGGAGGAGGCAAGCAGGTTGCGGCGGGGCTTGGCGGAGCTCAACGGTGGGGGGACGGGTGGTTAGGAGCTTCAGCTGGGCTTGACGGGCATGGGGAACGGTTGCTGGGCTTGAAATGAGCAGGGCGAACGAGTGGTGGGTGGGGGATGCATGGTTTGCGAGCGGCGCTGGATGGCAGCGACGGGCGACAAAGAACTCCAGCGGGCGTCCGACAGCTTGGGGGAGGAAGATGGCCAGTTTCTCTATAAATTTCAGGGCTTCTCTAGTCTTGAAAATGGAGGAGTCGACGAAAATGGAGGGGAGGGGACAACAGCACTTGGAGGGGGCCACCTTGGCTCAATTCTATCCCTTTGTCCCCTTGGCTTGACCCCATCATTGTCGGCTGTCCTCCTCAGCAACTTGCAACAGCAAAAACTTCTTTAGGAAGCTATTGAAGAGGTCCAAAGGTTGAGGGCATGAGGGGCTACGAATTTTGGAGTGTCTTCCTCCAAATTTGAACCAAATTATCTTCAAATCAAGCCAATTTGACGGCCATAAATTCCACCATCGATTCCTCAATCAAATTGACATTTTTTCTCGTCAATAGAACTTACTTGCATCCCAAATATGCGATAAAATATGGTTTCCTGAATTTTCTGGACAAAAAATGCATTACATTGAAATTTCGTCGAAAATCTCGGGTTGTAGAAAAATCTTTTGAGGATGAGTCTACGTTCCTAAAATGACTTGTGCCATGACAGGGAATTTCAATTTATGAAATCGGATTCAAATTTGTGATTAATTTCAATTTGATGCGATTTTAGTGTGACCTAGCCTGCCGGGTAACTTTCAGAATTTTTTAGTACAAATGATCTATGGTCGATTTTCTTTGAGACACAATTAACCTCTTTGACACATTGGCGATTGTTGGTGGTCGTGAAAATCTCAAGATTTCAATTATAGATACATGGTACCAAAATGATAGAAAAATTAGTCTAATACCGATCGACGGGAATTTTCTAATTTGGTGGAATCACCCACATTTAGTGTCACGCCTCAACCCTCGAGTAGTGCCCATCCCTCGGTGGGAATAAATATGCAATGTCCCAAGACGCGTCGCCAACCCATTCATTTTTAATACACATGCGAAAGCGAAACAAATCCCTTGACAACCAAAAGCTTGGGATAGGAAAGCAGGAAATTACTCACATAAAAAATAAGCCTTTTTATAAACACACAAGATTTATATACAAAATAAGGCTGTCTATAAAAGACCGGCTTAATAAAAAGGGGAAGTGTCCTAAGACAAACTAGCTGGACACGTTTGCCGAGCCTTCAATCTCCACTTCCCCAGACTTTAGGCTTCAAGTTCTCCACGACCGTCATCTAAGGACTTGAAAGTAGTTATACAATAATTAGTGAGACAATATTTTAGTAAGTTCACCTCCTAAATTTCGACAAAGAAGGAAATACGCCCTAAGGGCTACCTAAGCACAAGCGCATGTCAAAGGACTTACCTTTGCCTTAGATCCTTCCTGCAAGTCAGTATAATTCATATAATATCATCCAATCATTTCAATTCAATTTAGCCATCAATCAATCAACTCATTTGACTCCACAACATCGATACCATCCATAACTCTATCGATTCAAACACTGCTCTCTTAAGCTGAAATAGATGGTCTAGCTCACCGAAGATAATGTCTTAATTTGCTCACTGAAGCCGCTAGATAAATTATTGCTTACCGAAGTTGCTAGATAATATTTGCTCACCGAAGCTACTAGAAAACTATGATGCTCACCGAAGCTGATATCTATAGTGCTCACCGAAGCTGCTATCGACCTATATTAGTGTTAATGCTCCCCGAAGCTGTTATAGATCTATATTGCTTACCTAAGCTGAAATGGTACTTAAAAAAAACTACTTTCGATGACCACACCAGACACCTGGTATTTTCTGATTAAAATACCCATATTTCACAACCTTCACTCAATTTCACAAACATAACAATCAATTGAACAAACTAACCACACTGCTGCGATCAGTACAAAATTCTAATAAACGGCTCTCTCGGTATAATTTTCAAAAAATATTAATTAATTAATAATTAAATAAATTTTGAAAATTAATTTAATTTAAATATAAAATAATATAATTAAATAATATTTAATTTAAATAAGTAATTAATTAAAATTCTAATTAAGATTACACTAATCTAATTACATAATTAGACTAATAAATCCATCAACTAATCTAATCATGCATATAATCTAATCAACATTTAATTAAACTAGTCTAGCCACCTAAATATACTTAGCATAATCTAAACACCCCATAAGCATAATTAACTCAATAAGTAGAGTTTAGTCGGTAAACTCACCAGATTTGCGGGCTGATGAGTCCACAGCGATGGCGGTGCGATGGTGGCTGATAAGCTACAAAGCTGTGGCGCCAAATGAAGACCGGACCGGGCTGAAAATGGTCACGAAGCTGGCTAGATTTCTTGCGAGTTGATGGCTCGGCTTTGGTGGAGGTGCTACGGACGAAGACACGGGCTAGCTAAGCTCGTGGAATTTGCTGGATGCGAGTGGGCGGGGCTGCTCTGTGAAGAGCAACGACAAGGGAGTAGCTTCGGTTTTAGGGGAACAAGAAACGTGGACGTGGGGTTGGGTTGTAGCTGTGCGAAGGAGCTGCGGGTCAACAAAACCAATGCACTCGAAGGAACTTTGGTGGGATGCTAACCGAGGGACGTGCTGGCAGGGTGAAGGATGCGCGGCAGTAAAGGGGGTAATTCGGTGGAGAGGTTTTTGGGTTGACTAAGTAAATGGAAGAAGCGGATGCGTGGGTAAGTCTTGGTGGTGATGCAGAAGATGTGGGGAAGAATTTGCTGGAAATGAAGGAATGGCTGAGGTGTTCGAACGTGCGGAAGAAGACGGGCGGAAGAGGAAGTCGGTAGAAATAAGGGGGGAAGAATTGTGCTTGAGAAGTTGAGAGGGGGGCCCAAAGTCTAACAAAATCAATCCATTCCATTGAATGCATGGTCCCTCCTAAAGCCCACACACATATCTCTAATGTCCCCAATTACTTTCTCAACATTTTAATCCCACAAAAACCAATATAATGCCAAAATTGCAGCCCTCATAATAGCATACGAATTTCTTCAATTTTGAGCTTCCATTCTTCATCAAATCTCCCAATTTGATGTCCAAATTCAACAAGGAAGAAGTCCACATAATTTTTGCAAGTCCCCTTCACAAAATAACTTGGCTTGGAAGTCAAAACTACTTTCAATTCGGCCAATCCGAATTTCTGTTCTTTTCCAAAACGTTCTTATTGATTTTTTGTCCTCAAAATTTAAATCATTACAATTCTTTAAACAAAAATGTGGGGGTACAGTTGTCTCATCAATTTTTCACTTTCCTAGGTTGCTCCTTTAATGCCATGGTGTTGCGAGACCACTTTGACCAATGGGATGGTCTTAGTACGTAGAACCTATTCTTTTCGATCCACAATCTGAACCGGGCTTTTCACGTACGACATTCTGTCGTCCATGTCTAAATCCTCAAAATTCAGCACATGAGTCGGGTCATGCTTATACTTCCTCAAAATCGACACGTGAAAGACATCACGCACTTGTGCTAATCTTGGTGGTCATGCAAGACGATACGCTAGGATCCCGATTCTTTCAAGAATCTCAAATGGACCTACATATTTTGGATTCGGCTTTCATTTCTTGCCAAAGCGCAAAGTACCCCTCATTGTTGACATCTTCAGAAAAACATGATCACCAACTTGGAATTCCAAAGGCATTCGATGCTTATTTGCGTAGCTTTTTTGATGACTTTGAGCAGTCTTCAATCTGTCTTTGATAATGGCAACTGCATCCATTGACTGTTGAACTAACTCTGGGCCTGTGATCTTTCTTTCCCCGACTTCATCCCAACACATTGGTGTTTTGCACGTTCTGCCATACAACGCTTCAAAAGGAGCCATCTGAATGCTCTGCTGGTAGCTGTTGTTGTAGACAAACTCAACAAGATGAAGCTGTGCCTCCTAGCTTCCTTTGAAATCCAATATGCAAGCTCGCAACATGACTTCGAGGGTCTCAATCATCCTCTCAAACTAGCCATTCATCTGAGGATGATATGCCGTACTATATTACAGCTTCGCTCCTAAAGCACTTTGCAAGCTTTTCCAAAATGCAATTGTAAACCTCGGGTCTCGGTCTGAAGTAATCGTCACTGGCACTCCATGCGGTCGAACTATTTGACGCATGTACAACTCTACGTGCTTGTCCAAATCAAGGTCCTTTCGTACTGTGATGAAGTAAGCCGACTTCGTCAGTTTGTCGACCACTACCCAAATGGAATCATTTCCTCTCTAACTCATTGGTAAGCCTGTTACAAAATCCATGGTGATGTGTTCCCATTTTCACTCTGGGATCTCGAGAGGTTGTAGAAGTCCTCTTGGTTTGCAATGTTGTGCCTTCACTTGTTGACACGTTAGACACTTGGCGACATGCTTGGCAATGTCCATCTTCATACCGGATTACCAATAGTGTTAATGCAGGTTCTGATACATTTTCGTACTACTAGGATGAATGCTGTAATTGTTACGATGTGCTTCTGATAAAATCTTTTCTTTAAGTGCTGCATCATCAGGTACACACAATTGTCCTCGGAACCTCAGCGTTCCGTCATCAGAAACTTGAAAGTCAGCATTCTTCTTTTTGGTATTCTCTAGCAGAATCTTTTGAATCTTTGGGTCTATCCTAAAGCGTCTTGATTTTGATATACACTTCCGTTTCAATTCTGAGGGCAGCCATAAGATTTGAAAGGTGACCCATCTCAAATTTGAAAACTGAATCTTGGGCCTTCTCAAGTAAAGTCCGTTCCTTGAGTACCATCTATGCAATTGAGGACTTTTGACTCAATGCATCTGCGACCTTATTCGCCTTTCTAGGGTGATATAGAATGTCACAATCGTAATCCTTCAGGAGTTCCATCCAGCGACGCTGTTTCATATTCAATTCCTTTTGAGAGAATAAATACTTGAGACTTTGATAGTTAGTGAAGATTTGGAATCTTTTTCCACACAAGTAATGTCTCCAAATCTTTAGAGTGAAAATGATCGCTGCGAGTTCTAAGTCATGCATCGGGTAATTTAGCTCATGAGATCTTAATTGATGGGACACGTATGCAAGAACTCTACCATGTTTCATCATCACGCAACCCAATCCTCTAAATGTCGCATCACTGTAGATCTCGTATCCTCCAGGACCAGATGTAATAGTCAGCATAGGTGTGGTAGTCAGCTTCTGCTTAAACTCTTGGAAACTACGTTCGCACTTGTCTATCCACACAAAATTTTCTTCTTTCTTTAGTAGTCGAGTCAGGCGATGCTAATGCTGAAAACCCCTCTACGAACCTTCTGTAGTACCCTGCCAAACCTAGAAATTTTTTGATCTATCACTATCGTTGGTCTTGGCTAGTTGATCACTGCTTCTATCTTGTCGGGTCCACGGAGATTCCTTCTCCTGAAATCATGTGACCTAGAAATGCCACACAAGTTAACCAACTCTCGCACTTGCTGAACTTGGCGTACAATCCATGAATCCTCAGGGTCTAGAGTACCATTCTTAGATGACTCTCATGCTCCTTATCACTCTTCGAGTATACCAGAATATCATCGATGAACACGATCACAAACTGATCCAAATATTCCTTGAACACATGGTTCATCAGATCTATGAAAGCAGCTAGGGCGTTTGTTAAATCAAACGACATTATAGTAAACTCATAATGGCCGTATTGAGTGTGAAACGTTGACTTCGGTATGCCATCATTTTTCCTTAGTTGATGATATCCCATCTTCAAGTCGATCTTTGAAAATATTGATGCTACTTGCAACTGATCAAACAAGTTGTTGATTCTCGGTAGTGGATATTTGTTCTTGATCGTCACCTGATTGAGTTCACGATAGTTGATGCACAGAAGTAACAAACCGTCTTTCTTTTTCATGAACAGAATTGGTGCTCCCCAAGGTGATGCACTGGGACGTCTAAATTCCTTATCCAACAATTCCTGCATCTGCACCTTCAATTTTTTCAGCTTAGACAACACCATTCGGTAAGGAGCTTTAGAAATTGGCTCTGTCCCGGGAGTTAACTAAATCATGAATTCAATTTCTCTCTCTGGTGGCAAGCTTGGCAATTCCTTGGTAAACACGTTTGGAAATTCTTGGACTACTGCAATATCTTCTATCTTTAGCTCCTTAGTTGTCGTATCCACGACAGTCGCTAAGTAACCTTGACAACTCTCGTTTAACAAACGGGTTGCATCTAGCGATGATATTAAGGTAATCGAGGGTCCTCCTCGACTCCCAACAAAATCGAAGCTCTCACCCCATAACGGGTTAAACTAAATCACCTTGTGATAACAGTCTAGCTTAGCTTGTTGCTTGATGAGCTAGTCCATGCCAATTATCAAGTCAAAATCATATATGGTTAGAACTATCAAGTCTATATTCCCCTCTCACTCACCAATCGCTAATGTGCAACCATGACAACCTAATGCAGGTAACACCTTATCCTTTAATGGTGTAGATTAGCTAACCACCAACTCCAACAATTTAGGATTTAGTCTTACTAGCTTAACAAATTGCTCAGTTATAAACGAATGAGTGGCGCTAGGGTCAAACAAAGCATATGCAACATGGTCATCGAACGAGATAGTACTTGTAATCACATTAGGCGCATCCTTAGCCTATCCTCTCATGATAGCATATGTCATTCCCTGACCTGGAGGTTTGTTCAATCCACCTTGTTGTGCAATTTGTGGCATAAATCCTCGATTCTGACCTAATGGTGGCAGTGGCGGTAACTGTTGTGGTTCGCTTGGCCTTTTGGGACAATCTCTAGCCATGTGACCTTGCTGGCCACATTGAAAATAAGCACCCATCCTTAAGGGGCATGGGGCTGATCCATGTCGCCTTCCACAAAAGCGACACACGCCATTCTGACTCGGTGTTGACTTTCCGATTCCACTCTTCCTGTTGGGCGGAATATGATATCTTCCTCCGATCATGGGCTTCTTCCCAAATTGGTTACTATCTCTATTAGAACCAAACCACGACCTAGATGCAGCAGCTTGTTCGTTCAGTTTCCTCTCAATCAGTTGGGCTCGTCTGTACAGCTAATTATAGTTCTTTATATCAAACGGTACCAGCGGATTTTTCAGCTCTGGTCGGAGGCCATCCCTAAACTTCCTCGCTTTTTCCTTGGGATCCTTGATCAATCTTGGAACATACTGTGATAACTCGGCGAATTTCGCCTCATACTGATCCATAGTCATTTGACCTTGACGAAGGCGATAAAATTCTGCTATGTTGAATACTTTAACAAAGACGTTCCACCTTGGAACCATGCCTTCTGGGAATACCTCTTCTCTGGTGGCCCTCCACCAAGTACTTGCAATCCCCTATAGCTGATATACTGCAAGGGTGACCTTTTCTTCCTTGAGCGTGTGCCCATCCCTCGGTGGTCGATAAATATGCGACGTCCCAAGATGCGTCACCGACTCATTCATTTTTAATATGCATACGGAAGCGAAACAAATCCCCTAACAACCAAAAGCATGGGATAGGAAAACAAGAAATCACTCACATAAAAAACAAGCCTTTTTATAAACACACAAGGTTTATATACAAAACAAGGCTATCTACAAAAGATCGGCTCAACAAAAAGGGGAACTGTCCTAAGACTAACTAGCTAGACATGTTCGCCAAGCCTTCAATCTTCACTTCCCTAGACTCTGGGCTTCGGGTTCTCCACGACCGTCATCTAAGGACATGAATATGGTTATATAATAACCAGTGAGACAATATCTCAACAAGTTCACCTCTTAAACTACGACCGGGAAGGAAATATGCCTTAAGGGCTACCTAAGTACAAGCATAGGTCAGAGGACTTACCTTTGCCTAAGATCTTTCCTACAAGTCAGTATAATTCATATAATATCATCCAATCATTTCAATTCAATTCAACCATCAATTAGTCAACTCATTCGACTCCACAACATCGACACCATCCATAACTCTATCGATTTGAACACTGCTCTCCTAAGCTGAAATATATGGTCTAGCTCACTAAAGCTGATGTCTAAATTTATTCACTGAAGCTGCTAGATAAATTATTGCTCACCAAAGTTGCTAGAAAACTATGATGCTGGCCAAAGTTGATATCTATAGTGCTCATTGAAGCTGCTAATGTATTATTGCTCACTGAAGCTGCTATAGACCTATATTGGTGTTAATGCTCCCTGAAACTATTATATATCCATATCGCTTACCTAAGCTGAAATGGTACTTAAAAAAAAGCACTTTCGGTGTCCACACCCGACACTCGGTATTTTCTGAGTAAAATACTTATATTTCACAACCATCACTCAATATCACAAACATAACAATCAATTGAACAAACTAACCACACTACTGCGATCAGTGCGAAATTATAACAAATGGCTCTCCCGTATAATTTTCGAAAAATATTAATTAATTAATAATTAAATAAATTCCGAAAATTAATTTAATTTAAATATAAAATAATGTAATAAAATAATTTATAATTTAAATAAATAAATAATTAAAATTCTAATTAAGATTACACTAATCTAATTACATAATTAGACTAATTAATCCATCCACTAATCTAATCATGCACATAATCTAATCAACATTTAATTAAACTAATATAATACTTTGCATAATATAAATACCCCATAAGCATAATTAACTCCCTAAGCAAAGTTTGGTTGGTAAACTCACCGGATTTGCAGGCCAATGAGCCCACGGTGACGGCGGTCGATAAGCTCTAAAGCAGTGGTGCCAAACGGAGACCGAACTTGGTTGAAAACGGCCATGAAGTTGGCTGGATTTCTTGCGGGTTGATGGCTCGGCTTTGGTGGGGGCATTGCGGACGAAAACACAGGCTAGCTGAGCTCGTTGAATTTGCTGGATGCGAGTGGGCAAGGCTACTCCATGAAGAGCAATGGCGAGGGAGCAGCTTCAGTTTGAGGGGAACAAGAAATGTGGACATGGAGTTGGGTTGCAAGCGTGTGAATGAGTTGCGGGTCAACGAAACCAGCGCTTGGAGGAACTTTGGTGGGATGCTGACTGAGGCATGTGCTGGCAGGGTGAAGGACGCGCGGTAGTGAAGGGGGGTGAGATAGCTAGTATAACCACCTAGAGGGGGGTGAATAGGTGCACAAACAATTTATCGAGATACAGAAGCGATTCTAGGCAACCGATAGAAAGGAAGTTCTCTATTGATTAACAAAATGAAGTACGATCAAAGTAAAGAGAGTAAGGAAGAGAAAATTGAACACAAGGTTTATAGTGGTTCGGCTTATTCCAAGCCTACGTCCACTCTTCCGCACTGACAGCCCACCGGCTGGATTTCACTATGAATAAAAGAGTAGTTACAAGACAGCTTTTCCTTGATTCCACAGTGTAGATGTTCTATCACACCTCCTCAAGGTTTCTCACAAATATAGACTCTCTTTTGTATACAAAGTTTCGCTCAAAGGAATTGTCTAAACAACAAGGAGCTTCAGACTTTGGAATTCTTCTATCGCGCACTTCTTGAACAACTTAGAACGTCTTCCTTATATACTCCTTTATGCCATCATACCCGTTGGCATTTACCAAAGGAATTCCTCCAATCTACCCGTTGGACGGAATCAATTAGGAAGATTATTCGAGTTATTAAAGGAACGTGTCGATAGCCCACCAATCCTGTTCGCCCATACAATCAGGATCTCGGTTTCCATAAGTAGAACCTTCCAAGAATATTTAGGCAATCATCGGTTCCTTAATCTTCGAGTCAATCTCAATCAATCAAAGAATTCCGTTGTGTCTTTTCCAGCCAAGAGATCTTCTCCGTTGATAATGTCATATCCTTAATGAAACATCAAGTTCTGGATAATCTTTCTTGAACGGATTGGAGACTGTCAATGAGGATAGACTTTGAGTCTTGAGTCTGGCTGTCCGGAGGTCTTCAGACTTTAAATAGCGGAGACTGCAAACCTTCAGACTAGACTGATGGAAACGTTTTGTCAACTTCAAAACACTTCAAGAAGATTTCTCCAACAATCTCGCCCTTTTTGATGGTGACAAAACTTTCCTGCAGATTTGGACAACTTTGACCTGCAAAACATTTCTCAAACACATATGCATATCTTATAGAGATAAATGGCTAAATGAATAACACTAGAATTTGCAACTACAGAAAATAGGTTAGTCTAGTATGCGATAAAGCCATCCATAAGATATCAATAGTAGTTAATAGAAGCAGTCAAGTCCAAATCTAGTTCAGTTTTCATCCAGACACAAAAACAAAGTCAAACAGATCAAAACAATCCAACAAACAGTCCACAAACCATACGATTAAAAGTCAAATTGTTCAAATCTTGCATCTCTCCCCCTTTTTGTCAGCATTAAAAAAGGTTGAGATGAAAATGGAATAAAGTCAAGATTGCTTGGGAACGCGGACAAGCTAGAAATCTCCCATAGACTGAACGATGCCTTCCAGCCTTTTCAAGTCTTCTTTCAGTTGTGCAATCTCCTCACCCTTGGCATTGGCCTGAATCTGAATAGAGAGAGCTTGGATTTTATCATTCAATGAACATGAAGAAACTTGACCCGCATTTTGCAAGGTTTGAACCTCGCATCCCAAGGCATAAATTTGACCTCGCATCTCCAAGAGAATATCCATGATTCTACGAAAATCTACTGCATTATCAGTCTGGGTACTTGCTTCGGCTCGATTTGATGGAGTAAATGCAGACGATGGTAGATCAGCATAATCTCGTAAGTTTGGCGATGAAACTTCATGACCTTCCTCTGGAAATTGAGAGGCATAAATGTCCTCTGGGTCTGCAGGAGAGCGACTGACGCCCTCACTTGCATCAGGATATGAGGATTTCCCTCCTTTCTCTTGAACTCCCCCTGTTTCCATGCCTACAGGTGGAGAAGAATGTTCCTCAGGTTCTCCTTCTTCTCTTCTTTCTCAACTCTTTCCTTCTCAGCTTGTCTTTCTTCTTCTTCCTTCTCCTTTATGGCTTTCGTCATTTGTTCCGATTCTTTCTCTGGAACAGAACGACTAAGATTCTTCAAAGCCATTGCAGAAATGGTGAGGTTTTCATCATCATCTTTATCTTCAACAATAAGAGCTCTTCTTTTCGTTCTTGAAGCAACCAAGGGCTCCTTTCCTTTCCGTTTTGATGAAGAAGAGGGTTGATGAGCTTTGACTGGAGTCTTCTCCTTGAATTTTTCCAACGCCTTGTTCAATTCTTTCAGACGCATTTTGGTCACCATTTTCAGTCCTACCATCATATGATCGCATGATCGAACACAAAAGATTTGCGGAGGCTAAATATTCAGATGTCTGAATAACTTCGTCACAAGACTTGGGTAAGGAAGTTGACCTCTGTCCCTCATCATGGCTCTATACATGTGGAACATAACAGTATGAGGAAGAGAAAACCTTTTCTTCAGTGAGGATGGCATACATCAGCTTTGCCTTTGAACTTGAAACATCAGTCTTGGAAGTTGATTTCGGTCGGAGGCAATTGATCACAATCTTGTGAAATAAGATGTTGAACGTACTCATCCTTAAGTAGGAAATCTTTTCCTCTGTTCTCCTGTCCTTAACAAGTTCTAATGTAGCACGAGCAATAGAAACTTTGATCGGTTGATATCTTCCTCTCTCAACTCCTAATACATCCGCCAGCATATCCATATCCACAACAAAGTCTTGATCTTTGACGCTGAAAGAGAATCTATTCGCATCCAAAAAGCTAAGATTTGAATAAAAATATGCGGTTAGTCAGCATAGGCCTCTGTAGTGTCGGAGCAGAACTTTTCAAGTTGAAGAAAACCGAACTTTTTCCTCAAGTTCACATTCACAGCATCCAGAAAATCAAAATCCACACTCCTAGGGTTTATCACCCCACGCTTCAGCAATTTTGAGTACAAATCGTTTTGTTCCTTCGATCTGAACAAGTCTCCCATTTTTCCTCGATTTTCAACCGCAACACCCATTTTCGGTTGAAATTGACTATACATTTTGTCATCATCATTTCCATCAACATGATTAACTCTCCAATCTCGAGGATCACTTGGGATATTCGTAAGGGTTTCTTCAGCCACCCATTTACGAGCAATTCCCAAACTTTCCATTTTTCGCAAAAAGATATATTCGTTTCCATATCCTTTGTCTTTAAGAAAATCATCGACATACTTCAAAGGAGTATGAATCCCTTTTAAAGCACGATACAGCTTATATATATAAGCGGGTTTTTGAACTCTTACGGGATCTCGCATCCTCGATGATTTCTTCCTCTTGTTGATGATCAACGCCTTGAGGACTAGATGGAGGAGAGTGACGCTGCGAGAATGTTGTGGGCTCTGCTGGCTGTGCGGAGACACTTCTTCTTCGGTGAGATCGAAGTGCGTAGGCCCCTCACTCATTCGCCGTGGTCCCCTGCTTGCGATTCTCGAAGACTTTCTTGAAGACGACATCTTTCTTAGTTTTTGGAAGATTCCTTACTTGACTTTCCCAAGAAAGATGACAACTTTTTCGAAGATTAAACAAGGGAAGAAAACGGGAATGGAAGATCGATGCTTTCTAGGGTTTTTGAGAGTAAAGTAAAGAGAAATCAACAGTGCACGATCGGTTAAAAAATGAGATAATCGAACCGTCACAAAGGAAAATAAAAGATGCATTTTCAAAATAACTGTCATTTTTCCGCGAAAATAGTCATTTCAAAAATAATTTCCTTTTTGAAAATGAGACGATACAATAATTACGTCGATTAAATATAGCAATTTAAATACAGTCTGACAGTCGTACCTCTTCAAGATAAGATTCGAGAGAGAGAGAATTACTTACAGTTAAGGTCTTGTATGTCTGAGTCTGAAAGTCTTTAGACTTTGATTTCCTCATACCTCAAAATGTTGAGTTTGGAACGGATGGTTTCAAATTGATTTTTCTCCAAAGCCTTTGTGAATATATCCGCCAGTTGGTTCTTTGAATCAACAAACTGAATTGAAACTTCTCCATTTTGAACATGATCTCTAATGAAGTGATGTCGAATCTCTATATGCTTTGCTCTTGAGTTAAGAATTGGATTTTTAGTGAGATTGATAGCGCTTGTGTTGTTGCAATTAATCTCTGTGCATGAATCTTCAATTCCAAAGTCTCTTAGCTGTTATTTTATCCAGAGAATTTGTGAACAGCAACTCCCAAGAGCTACATACTCTGCTTCTGTTGTAGAGAGAGCTACTGTACTCTGTTTTCTTGAAAACCAAGATACTGTTCTGCCTCCAAGTAGTTGACAGGTACCCGAGGTGCTCTTTCTATCAACTCTACAACCGGCTAGATCTGCGTCTGAGTATCCAAGAAGAGTAAAGTCTTCTCTTTTAGGATACCATAGACCGATGCTTGAAGTAAAATCAATGTATTTTATAATACGCTTTGTAGCATTTAAATGAGATTCTTTAGGATTTGCTTGAAATCTGGCACAAATGCAAACACTAAACAAAATTTCAGGTCTAGAAGCAGTAAGATAAATAAGTGAGCCAATGATACTCCTGTATAGCTTCTAGTCGACTTTCTTTCCTTCTTCATCTTTGTCTATCTTCAAGGAACTTGACATTGGTATTTAAGCCTTTTTGCAATTGTTCAGACCAAACTTTTTGACGAGATCATTAGCATATTTTTCTTGATAAATAAAAGTTCATTCCTTCAGTTGTTTCACTTGAAGCTCGAGAAAGAAGGTTAACTCACCCATTATGCTCATTTCAAATTCATCGTGCATAGTCTTAGAGAATTTCTTGCACATACTTTCATTAGGAGATCCGAATATAATATCATCGACATATATTTGAACTAGCACAAAACTTTTGCTTTCTCTTTTAATAAATAAAGTAGTGTCTACTTTACCTTTTACAAAATCATTTTGGATTAAAAACTTACTCAGCTTGTCGTACCAAGCTCGAGGCGCTTGTTTTAAACCATATAAAGCCTTTTTGAGTATGAATACTGAGTTTGGTTTCCTTGGGTCTTCAAACCCAGGTGGTTGTTCCACATAGACTTCCTTATGGATGAATTCATTTAGGAAGGCACTTTTGGCATCTATTTGGAATAACCTGAAATTCTTATAACAAGCAAATGCAAGTAATAAACAAATTGCTTCTAACCTAGCTACCGGTGCATAAGTCTCGTCATAGTCGATCCATTCTTCTTGTGTGTATCCCTTGGCCACGAGTCTTGCTTTGTTTCTTACGACCTTTCCTTTTTCGTCCATCTTGTTTCTGAAAACCCATTTAGCTCTAATAACTGATTTACCTTTTGGTTTTGGAGTCAACTCCCAGACATCATTGATACTGAATTGCTTGAGTTCTTCTTGCATAGCTTCAATCCAGCTCTCATCGGATAAAGCTTCTTCTATGCTCTTGGGTTCTATTTCAGAAATAAGAGCCACAGCACTAGACTCTTCTCGCCTTTTGGATATTGTGCGAATTCCTTCATTGATGTTGCCAATAATAAGATCTTTGGGATGACTGGACTTATACTTCCGATTCTTGGTTGATTTGTCGAATGATGATCACTTCCTTCACTTGAATCTTCAACGTTACTTGCTTCTTTGGTCCTTCAAAGTCTGAGCTGTTTCTTTAGACTTTGTAGAGTCTGGAGCGGGTTCGATCTTCAAGATGAGTTTGAATAGATTCATTTTGTATCGAATCCTGGAATTAGACATTCATTGATTCTTCCACGGTTTGAGTCTTTTTGTTGTAGACTCTGTACTCTTTGCTTGTGATTGAGTATCCAAGGAAGATGCCTTCATCTGACTTTTCTTCAAACTTACCAACTCGATCATTTGCATTTTTCAGTATAAAACATTTGCATCCAAACACATGAAAATATGAAACTATGGGCTTCTTTTCTTTGAATAGTTCATAGGGGTTTTTTTTTTTTTTTTTTTTTTTTTTTCTAGAATAGGCCTTAGAAAAACTCTATTGATAATATAACATGATGTTGAAACTACTTCAGCCCAAAACCGTAAAGAGATATTGCTTTCAATTAAGAAAGTTCTAGCCATTTCTTGAAGAGATCTATTCTTTCTTTCCACAACTCCATTTTGCTTTGGAGTATATGGAGAAGAGAACAAATGTTGAAAACCAGATTCTTCACAAAATTTAGCAAAATCTTGATTTTCAAATTCACCTCCATGGTCTGTTTTTATACTTGAAATAACATACCCCTTTTCATTTTGAACCTTCTTAGCAAAATTTTTAAAGCAAGAGAAAGTTTCAGACTTACTTGCTAGGAAATACACCCAAGTGAATCGTGAGTAATCATCCACGATTACTAGCCAATATTTCTTACCTCCAATGCTCTGCGTTCTTGTTGGTCCGAAGAGATCCATATGCAAGAGCTGCAGTACACGGTTAGTGGAAACTTGATTTATTGGTTTAAAGGAATTTCTTACCTGTTTTCCCAATATACATGGTGTACATAGATCAGACTTTTGGTATGATAAATTGGGTAGACCACGAACAAGCTTCTTTCTTTGAGATTTTGGCTATCTCGCTTCATGTTGATATGCCCAAGATTTTTGTGCCATAAGTTCGCTTCGTCTTGGATTGAGATTAGATATTGCGATTCATCTGGTTTCACGTCTAAGAGGTAGATATTCCATGTCTTCGACCCATGAATGTTTGAGTAGAGTCTTTACTGGTTCCTGAACAAATACCCTCTTGAAAGTTGATTTTAAAATCGGCATCACAAAGCTGACTGACATTGAGCAGATTGTAATTGAGCCCTTCAACTAAAGAAACATTGCTTATTGAGAGGTTCCTAATCTTTACAGTTCCAAATCCCACTATTTTTCCTTTGCTGTTTCCTCCAAATGAGACTTTTCCACCATTCACTTGAACAAGCTTTATGAAACAATTTGAATCTCCTCAATCATGTGTCTCGAGCATCCACTATCTAGATACCATTTCACTTTTTCTTGATAGTGACCTGCATTTAAAAAGAAACTCAAGCTTTCTTTGGTACCCATATTTTCTTGGGTCCTTTTGAGTTAGTCTGATATACGGTTTTTGCCCAGACTTTATTGACAGGTCTCCAAACCATAGGACATTCTTTCTCAAAATGTTCTGTACTATTGCATTTTGAACATCTAAGAGCATTGCGACCTACTGGTTTTACAAAAGTCCTTTCAAAATGATTTTTGTAAGCATTTCTTGTGGGTCTTTGTTTAATTCTTTCTTTTACTTTAGGAAAATCGAATAAAAGAATGGTTTCAGTAGTCATTCCCAAACCAGATTTATTGAAATAAGGTCTTTAAACAGAAAGTATTTTTTCTAGTTTCTCAGATCCTAGAGAAAATCTTTTGGAGATATTTGAAATATCATTTTTCAAGAATGCATTTTATTTTAAAAGATTATCTTTACATTCTCTGAGAGAAGAAACATTCTGGTCTAAGCATTTCACTTTTTCTTCCAAAACATTCTCTTGTTGTTTTAAAGCAGAATTTTCCTTTTTGGGTTCGGAAATTCTTTTAAGAGAAGTCTTAAGACTAAAACATAATTCATCAATGTATTTTGAAACTTTAATAGGGATTTTGAAGTTACTTACCTCAAATTCACTTTCTAAGTCTGAATCAGTCTCGGAGTTTGATTCTGAATCTGATTGTGCCATTAGACATATGTTGGCATAATCATCATCACTATCTTCACATTCTGTATCACTCCATGTTTCTGCTTTAAGAGCCTTTTGATACCTTTCGGTTTTTCCTTTCTTCTTCCTCAGAAGAGGACAGTTGGGTCTGATGTGCCCCTTTTTCTTACATTCAAAGCAGACTACATCTTTATTTGATTCATAATCTTCAACAGACTTAGTCTGTTACTTTTGAAAACTTTGTTTCCTTGGATTGAATCTCCTCCCTTTTCTGTTTAGCTTTCTAAATCTTCTTATCATGAGAGCAAGCTCCTCATCGTCCATATCGTCTTCAGAATCTGCAGCATTAGAATCGTCATTGGATTTTAATGCAATGGATTTCTTACCTTTAGGGTCTTCGTCTTCATTGATTCGTTCCACTTCATAAGACTGAAGAGTTCCAACCAATTCATCAACAGATAATGGCATGATTCTTTGGGTCTCTCTGATTGAGGTCTTTATGTGATACCAATCCTTGGAGAGTCCACGCATGGTTTGTTTACCTTCATGGGATCGAAAATTGGTTGACCTTGATTTTCAAGACCATTCACGATATCTGTAAAACGACTAAACATGTCAGTTATAGATTCTCCTGATTTCATTCTGAAGGCTTCATATTGACCGAGAAGAATGTTGATTCTAGTCTCTTTCACTTGATCGGTTCCTTCGTAAGTAATGTGTAATCTATCCCAGACTTCTTTGGCTGTATCACAAGAAGATATTCTGTTATATTCAATAGGTGATAAAGCACAATATAAAGAATAGATTGCTTTTGCATCAAGAGCTTGTCTCTTGATTATCTCTTCCGAGTTATTTCGCTAGACTCAACGGTGTCTTTTCCTCTTTCGAGACAGTGCAGCTTTAGGAATGATTCCTTTTTCTACAACATCCCATTCCAGAGGATCTTTTGATCTTAGGAACGCCTTCATCTTGTTTTTCCATATGTTGTAGTCCTTTCCATCAAAGTAAGGCGGTTTGGTATTGCTTTGCCCTTCTACCAGCCCTGGAGCCAACATACTAGCCATGGATCTTTAACTCTGAAGTAAAATACTTCAAACAAAGTGAGTACACGAGCTCTGATACCAATTGAGATAGCTAGTATAACCACCTAGAGGGGGGTGAATAGGTGCATAAACAATTTATCGAGATACGAAAGCGATTCTAGGCAACCGATAGAAAGGAAGTTCTCTATTGATTAACAAAATAAAGTACGATCAAAGTAAAGAGAGTAAGGAAGAGAAAATTGAACACAATGTTTATAGTGGTTCGGCTTATTCTAAGCTTACGTCCACTCTTCCGCACTGACAGCCCACCGGCTGGATTTCACTATGAGCAAAAGAGTAGTTACAGCACAGCTTTTCCTTGATTCCACAGTGTAGATGTTCTATCACACCTCCTCAAGGTTTCTCACAAATATAGACTCTCTTTTGTATACAAAGTTTCGCTCAAAGGAATTGTCTAAACAACAAGGAGCTTCGACTTTGGAATTCTTCTATCGCGCACTTCTTGAACAACTTAGAACGTCTTCCTTATATACTCCTTTATGCCATCATACCCGTTGGCATTTACCAAAGGAATTCCTCCAATCTACCCGTTGGACGGAATCAATTAGGAAGATTATTCGAGTTATTAAAGGAACGTGTCGATAGCTTACCAATCCTGTTTGCCCATACAATCAGGATCTCGGTTTCCATAAGTAGAACCTTCTAAGAATATTTAGGCAATCATCGGTTCCTTAATCTTCGAGTCAATCTCGATCAATCAAAGAATTCCGTTGTGTCTTTTCCAGCCAAGAGATCTTCTTCGTTGATAAGGTCATATCCTTAATGAAACATCCAGTTCTGGATAACCTTTCTTCAACAGATTGGAGACTGTCAATGAGGATAGACTTTGAGTCTTGAGTCTGGCTGTCCGGAGGTCTTCAGACTTTAAATAGCAGAGACTGCAAACCTTCAGACTAGATTGATGGAAACGTTTTGTCAGCTTCAAAACACTTCAAGAAGATTTCTCCAATAAGGGGTAATTCGGTGGAGAGGTTTTGCTAGGTTGACTAAGTAAATGGAAGAAGCGGACGCATGGGTAAGTCTTGGTGGTGATGTAGAAGATGTGGGGAAGAATTCGCTGGAAATGAAGGAATGGCCGAGGTGTTCGAACGTGCAGAAGAAGATGGGCAGAAGAGGAAGTTGGCAGAAGTAGGGTGGGGGGGGTCGTGCTTAAGAAGTTGAGAGGGGGCCCAAAGTCTAACGAAATGAATCCATTCCATTGAATGCATGGTCCCCCACAAAGCCCACACACACATCTCTAATGTCTCTAATTACTTTCTCAACATTTTAATCCCACAAAACCAATATAATGCCAAAATTGCAGCCCTCATAATAGCATACAAATTTCTTCAATTTTGAGTTTCCATTCTTCATCAAATCTCCCAATTTAATGTCCAAATTCAACAATGAAGAAGCCCACATAATTTTTGCAAATCCCCTTCACAAAATAGCTCGGCATGGAAGTCAAAACTCCCCTCAATTCGGCCAATCCGAATTTCCGTTCTTTTCCGAAACGTCCGTATCGATTTTCCGTAAAAAATCCCAAACTCTCCGAAAATTCTTCAAAGGATGAGTCGACGTTCTTAAAATAAATCGTGACATGACAAAACTTTCAATTTCTGAAATTGGGTTCAAATTCGCGGTTAATTTTAATTTGACGTGATTTTAGCGTGATCTAACATATTGGGTAGATTTCAAGAATTTTTGGTGCAGTTGATCCGTGATCGATTTATCTTGAGTCACAACGTACATCTTCAACCCATTGACAACTCTCGGTTGTTTTAAAAATCTCGAGATTTCAAATACAGGCACAAGGTACCAAAACGATAGAAAAACCGATTTAGTGCTAATCGACGAGAATGTTGCAATTAGGTGGAATCACCCACACTTAATTACACACCTTAGTCGAATCGACCTATCTCCGATTTTTGATAGATTTTCGACTGTGCTGTAATAACCCTTGCAGATTAGCACGATTGAGCAGTCGATTCGTGGTCGAATTCTCAAGTTTATTGCGTTAAAATCCCTTAATGACTTCCCAAAATAGTCTAGTTATCTCATGAGTGATCAATTCAGATATTAGCACTATATGCGTGTCGATGAAAGGCCCGATTCATTCAATTGAAAACAAAATTGAAATTTCAGGATGTCACATTTAGCCACACATTTCAGTCAAACCGAACTATTCCTAATCTCTAATCAATTTTCAATTGTGCTGTAATGATCTCTACAGATGAGCATGGTCGAGTAATCAATTTCTTGTAAAATTCCCAAATCTATTGCATTAAAATCTCTTAATGGCTTTCTCAAATAAACTAGTTATCTCATGAGTGATCAACTTAGAGAATAGCACTATAGGCGCATCGATGAAATGCCCGTTCATTTAATTGAAAATAGAACTGGAAATTTCATGATGTCACAATATATAATCACCCTTTTCGTATAATCCAATCATTGAAAATCAATTGACAGATTCCACCTCACCACTATATTCAAATAAGAAATAGCCTTTTCGTTTTCAAAAACATATAATGTATTTTTCCGACGAAAAAAAAGGATTTAAGTATTGTTATGTACTTAATTCATGTTAGTGCGCTTGATGGAAATGTGAAACATGGTAAAAGAGGTAAGGCCACTTCGCAAATCGCATCAGACTGTTGTAGCACTCTAATTAATGTGGTTTTTTGATTTGCAAATTATTATCTCTTCCTTGATATTCTTGGATAATGATGTTGACGTGTATGCAAATATCAGGTATCTATGGAAATTCAAGATTTTCTTGCCTAAAACGAAGTTTGAGATGCATTTTTAATTGTCCTTAAATGTCAAGTAAATCATGGATAACGATGGGCTCTAATTTCCTCCAAGTGATATCCATATATTATGGCCTTAACTTTAGTATATATGGCTACCAAGGTGTCCTTTTCTTCTCGTAGGATACATCCATACATTTAACAAGGACAAGGTCCTAAGATTCGCAGTGGGCAACAGAAGCTAGGTGGATAGTGGGTAAATTCGGGCTCATGATATCATTAGTTTCGCTTTGACCTTTACTTCTGAGTTTTTGCATATTTCTTCTCTCAAATGGCGATGTTATTAGATCATAGGAACTAATTCTCGTATTTTATTGTTTTCTATGTCATTCAGCATCGGACTAATGTTACTGTGTTTTGAAGGGTTTTGGATTACTGATTGATGATTAATTTCATGTGCTTGGAGTAGGGTAACAGCGATCCCAAAGATGGCATTGGTCAGTATCATTCCCATGCTATTGACATTCGTATTTGTTCATCACCAAGTCGCAATCATGGAGGCGCGGCTCGATGTCGGCGTGTGCTATGGAATGCTAGGGAACAACCTCCCTTCTCCAGCAGCTGTGGTCCAACTCTACCAGCGGTACAAGATCGGCAAGTTGCGGCTCTTCGATCCGAACCCTGACGCACTTGCTGCGCTAAGAGGTAGCGGGATAGAGGTCACGTTGGGCACCAAAGATCAGGATTTACAAAGCATAGCATCAAGCGTTGAAGCGGCTAAGACATGGTTCGACACCTACGTGCAACCGTTCATCGGTAGTGTCAATATTACGTATCTTGCGGCTGGTAACGAAGTGGTCCCTGGAGATCTTGGTCAGTATGTACTACCTGCGATGCAGAATCTACAAAGGGTTCTTAATGACCATGGACACAGTGGGATACGCGTAACCGCTGTGGCCCATGGTCCTACCTTAGGGAATTCTTATCCGCCGTCGAGCTCGACAATCTCTGATAAGGCTCGTGACGACATGGTTGGGATTTTAAAATTTTTGTCGAGCAATGGCTCGCCGTTGCTGATTAATAGTTATCCATACTACGCATACACCTCCGATCCAGCAAAAGTGAGATTGGATTACGCTCAATTCACTGCGACCGGCACAGTGGTTCAGGATGGCCCCTTGGGTTACTCGAACTTGCTCGATGCGATGGTCGACAGCTTTTATTGGGCGATTGAGAAGGAAGGCGTGACCAATGTGAATTTGGTAATTTCAGAGAGCGGCTGGCCTTCGGCTGGAAATGGGGACTTCACCACTCTAGAGCTTGCACGAACTTATAATCAGAACCTTGTGAAGAGGTTTCAGGCCAATACCGGGACGCCTAAGCATCCGGACCGTAGCTTGGGAGGCTTCATCTTCGGCATGTTCAATGAGAATCAGAAACCTGCCGGCATCGAGCAAAATTTCGGACTATTTAAACCCGACGGAACACCGGTTTACAATATAGTGTTTAAATAATGCATTTTATGTAAGATAATTGATGAACACATATTCATCTCTATCTAGCAACAGTGAGGTGTTCTGCAATATGCAGAATGCTACTATATTGAATAAACTATCTTTGGTTTATTATAAGTTTGCTCTCATGTTCATATAATCTTGATTTTTCAAGTCATTGACTTTGATTATATTATGTTTTCTACAATGGAATACATGTGCATGGTAAAAGCATGGTTCAATACCTGCTGACAGCAAAAGTTCAAACCGGGCATGTAATGTAGTGACATGCACATCAACTTTAAGTCCCATACTTGTCTGTTGCGACCTATTCCTCCGGGCTTTTGATTCCTAGGGATAGATTTGAAGGTACTTGTTCAAGTGACAATCCTCAAGGTGCATCATATAAAGTGGGCTCACAAACATTATCTTTAATGTTCATCCAGGAGGTCTACCAATCAAGAACATGAGTTCTCTCAAACCTGTACCTTGCATGACAGTGGTTCATTTTAAGTTCTTAGATGACTTAAAAAACATTATCTAGAAGTCGCCATTAACCTATTTGTTGGGAGTCGACTAGAAACCCAATCAAGGGTCATGAGACTTCCCTTGATTTCCACGAAACCTAGAGATTTCATGGATTCGGGCACTTGGGTTTCGCTAATTGATGTCTATTAATGCCCTTTCAGTACTGTTGGGAATAACGGATTCCTGAAAACCGGATTCGACACTAAATCGAACCCCTAAATCAATGCGGAAGACGAAGCCCGGGAATAACACGTATCACCGATCGTAAAGCACACCACGGATTCGAGCGTACCTTGTTAGCCACAGATTAGACACTGACGCCGATAAGAGGAAGAGAATTTGGCCCTTTTCGATCCTGTTCGATCCGACGACGCCTTGAAGGGAAGAAGAACGATGCCTTATGCTTACTGTTTCTTCTTGGAGGGAGAGAGAGCGTTGCAGAGGATGCACATACATTATGCGCCAAAGGGTGTCTTCTCTCTCTCTCTCTCCTCCCTTTTATACCTTCCCCCATCCACGGGCCCTATTCCCATGGGCTGGGCCTTTTTGGGCCCAACTTGAGCGGATGGGCCAACTCAGGCCCATCAATAAAGAAAAAATCCATCATCTCCCACTCGCACATGGTGGTCCAAAACCAACATGGGCGGACAGGCCCTACTCAACCCCATCAGAGAAAAATCCATCATAGACTCTCACTTAACATGGTGGGCCGAATAGAATTCTCTTTTCCTCTCTTCAACATTCATACGGGTGAATAATCCGTGCGACCAGCATACTTTGAGAGCTCGTTGCCATACATCTGTTAGGAATATATAGCAGCTCATAATGGGCATCACATCATGAGTAGATTTAGTATGCAGTACCCTAAATCGATCAATCGCATTTATATCTCTCTTGATCTCTTTTAAACAATGATATATATATTGTATTCACAATTATGATTATCACAAAGACAGTCATAATTGGTTAATCGGTGAATACAAAACTACAATGTGATTCTCCAAAATCGATCTTCCTCTTTCCTTCAAACTCTCAATTTCAGTCCAGCTTGCTTTTCTAGAAATGCCCCATTAGATCGAATCACTCATGACCATTGGCAACATCCTAAGATAGCAAACACTAAATAGAAATCTTGAGAATAAGTAAGAGTCATGAGGGGACTAAGAAATTGAGGAACTCTCTTCCTCAAGAGTCTCACACGACATAAAAGTTGAGATCAAACTTTTGCCACTCTTATTGGTCGTCTCATGCATACGTAGTATGAAATACGTATTACGGTATTAACTCATTTCCCATGGAGCGTATGTCTATACCTTTCAATACCGTACAGATGATAGTTCGACATACCTAATGTCTAACTTGAGTTCACGTATCTACTCATTCACAAAATTCATCGAACTCACATCGGCATCTTAGACGGATAAAGTAAAATATGTGGGGTATTTTACTTTCGGACATTGTAAGTATTATATCCTGATCTTAACACCTAGTTAAGGCGACATACGTGTTTTAAGCTTGAGCTCTCGATTATCACCTAGATAATAAGCTTTAAAACAGTCTCATCTCTATTTATCACACAGTAAATAGAGGCGATTACCCGTGTGAGTGGGCTAATCTTATATCTGTCCGACATACTTCTCAACTTAAAGTAATGCACTAAGCATTAAGATGCATAAAGATCAAACAAAGATTCATAGGCATTAATGATGAAAACACAAATTCATCAAATTGTGAACACTTAGGGAAAATACAATATTCAACATCGGTCTCTACGCAATCCTAGAGATTTCATATGGCCACAAAACACATCTCTAGGTATTGGCTTTGTCATAGGATCTGTTACCATTCCATGCGTAGTATGTACTCTAAGTTCACATCTTTTCGTGCAACTATATCATTGACAAGATTATACTTGGTATCTATATGTTCGGTCTTGCCATGATATTTTGGATCTTTGGTGTACATTTTTGCTGCTTGGCTATCACAGTTAACCAACAATGAATCTGCAGCACTTCCAATAACACCTAAATGATCCAAAAAATCTCTTAAGCCAAACATTTTCTTATACTGTTGCTGATAATACCACGAACTCAACTTCCATCGTGGATAAGGCTATACACTTTTGTTTCTTACTGCTCCAACATATGGTGCCATTATTCGGTAAGAAAACAAACCCAGAGGTAGATTTTCTTTCATCTAAATCTCCTCCCCAATCAGTATCACAATAGCCTTTGAGTTGCAGATCCTTTCCTTAATAACTCAACGTATAATCAGCAGTCCTCTTTAGATACCTCAGTATTCTCTTAACGGCTTTCCAACGTGCTTGACCTGGATTGGATTGGTATCTACTCACCATTCCAACTGCAAAACATATGTCAGGTTTTGTACACATCATAGTGTACATCAAGCTTCTAACAGCACTAGCATAAGGAACATGTTTCATTTGTTCCTTCTCTTGTGGAGTCCTTGGACACAGTCTATGTCTCAATCCTTCACCTTTTACAATAGGAGTGTCTATGGGTTTACAGTCTTGCATACGAAATCATTCAAGAATCTTATTTATATAGGTTTCTTGCGAAAGAGACAACGATCTCTTCGAACGATCTCTCGAAATCTTAACTCCAAGAATGTATGCAGCCTCACCCATATCCTTCATCTCAAAGTTAGAAGACAACCATCTATTGACAGTATTAACCAACTCCATATTGCTTCCGGCAATCAGTATATCATCAACATATAATGATATGATCACAAATTGATCCTTGGATCTTTTGATATATACATAATGATCCTCATCAATCATTTTAAAATCATATGCCATTATGGTATTATGAAAACGCATATACCATTTTATTGACGACTGCTTAAGGCCATATATCGACCCCCAAAGTCGACATACCTTTCCTTCTTGGCCTTTCACTATGAAACCAGCATGTTGTTCCATTTATGTTCCTTCCTCTAATTCTCCATTGAGGAAAGCGCTTTACATCCATCTGATGTAACTCAAGATCCATACTAGCTACTATTGCCAGAATAATGCGAATCGAGGTAAATCTCACTATAGGAGAAAATATATCTTCATAATCAATTCCTTCCTGTTGATTATACCCCTTCGCCACAAGGCGAGCCTTATGCCTTTCTATCGAGCCATCAGCCTTTCGCTTTATTTTGAGAACCCACTTGTTCCCAATAGCTTTGTGTCCTTTTAGAAGATCAACCAGTTCCTAGACTTGGTTTGATTTCATTAACTCCATTTCCTCTTTCATTGCATGAATCCATTTTTCCTTATTAGGGCAATTCAGAGCCTCATTAATATTTCTTGGCTCATCCTCATCTTGTGGAGCAACCATAAAAGTTTCCTTTTCAATGTCAAAACATCGACGGGGAATACTTTGGCGACTTGTTCACCGTATGTGAGATTGTACACTTAGCACATTATTCCCCATCATGCTCCCACTTGGATTAGGTAATGATGATGTCGTCACATCAGGTGGTTGCAATTGAGAATGAGTTGAATTCAATTCATCACATCTCATATTACTCCCACTTGGACGAACTCCACTAATATCATTATCTTGATCCAAGGTTTCAAATAGGGAGTAATTTTCCCTATTTCGCCCCTCTTAGGAAATTCATCCACTAAGGATGTGACATCCCGTGATTCAAATTCAGTTATACTTCCACTTTCCTGCTCACCCATGAACACATACCCTTTTGAGTGTTCGCAGTATCTCATGAAAATACTCTTATTTTCTTTGGGACCCAATTTCCCAAACTTGTGAGAGGACTCATGAATATAGGCAGCACAACCCCATGGCTTAAGAAAACTTAAGTCTGGTTTTCTAACTGTCCATTACTCATATGAAGTGGAAATAACTGATTTGGAAGGCATCCGGTTAAGTATATTGGCAGCAGTTAACAACGCATCACTCCAAAAAGTGATAGGTAAGTTAGCATGCGCCATCTTGGACCTAACCATTCCAAAGAGGGTTCTTTTTATTCTCTCTCGCAACACCATTTTGTTGAGGAGTATATGGAATAGACAACTATCTTTCTATTCCTTTTTCATCACATAATTTTCTGAACTTATCGATAAATATTCTCAACCTCGATCGGATCTAAATACCTTTATTTTCTTGTCTAATTGATTTTCTGCCAGGTTCATAAACCTTCTGAAACAACTTATACTTCAGATTTATGAGAAATCAAATAGACATATCCGACTCGAGTATAATCATCTATAAAAAAGTGATGAAATAAATAGCCCCTTGCCTTCCTCTCACATTCATTGAACCACAGACGCTCAAATGGATTAAATACAGAGGAAATTCAGCTCTTTTATCTTTTCCAAATGGTTTCCTTGTCATTTTCCCTACTAGGCAATGCTCACTTATGGACAAATCGACTTTTTCAATATTGCCCAACAAGCCCTCTTTGGCTAGTCTATTCATATGTTGTTGGCCCATATGACCAAGTCTAGCATGCCACCATATTCACATCATTATCATATAAGGTAGAAGACGTGAAACAAGGGAATAACATATTGACATCATCACAGTCAACATTTAGTACAATAAAACCATTCAAAAGTGACCACAACCATAGTAGTTTGTATCTAAACACAAATCTACACCTTTATTATGGAAGTTCATACCAAAACCAAGCTTAACCAACACTAAGACAGACACTAAATTTTGACGAATCTCCAGAGCATATAGAACATCAAGATGCGTCCACCATGCATGTTCAATTGGCAGGTGCCAATCCCTTTAACTTCAGCTCTGGAGTTATTTCCAATATAGATCCACTTAGTTCCAATTGGTATCGTCGGAATTCCACGAAGGATCCTCTATCCTTTGCTACATGGTCTGTCGCTCCTAAATCTATATTCCACAAAGGATTGGATTCAGCCTATAATGCAGAACTTGACACATAAGTAAAGTTCTGAAAAGTACAAGGGGTGTTTACCTTCTTTGGCTCACGACAATTGCGAGCATAGTGACCTCTCTTGTTACAATTGTAACATCTCACCCTTGACATTTTCTTCTCTTGAGGATGTTTTCCTCTCTTGTGTTGGTTAACTTTTGATTTCTTGCAATAAGGACTTGATCCTTTGCATTCCCACATATTGAACTAATCAATACGCTTGCTCTTAGAGCACAAAGCCCTTTCTGAGCTAGAACCAGCATTGCAAATGTCTATTTTCGGCTCAAATACCGTTAGGCTATCCTCTACTAGCTCAAGGTGGCGCATGGCATCCTCAAGATCTTCCATAACATGGTCAATAGCTTCTAGTGCTTCTTGTTTTTCCAGCACATATTGAATCTTCATATTCAATATTTCACAATTGTCGCCGTTCATATCAGCAATTACATTCTTAGTTGCTGAACCATCGTTCTGAACACATCAGACATACATGCACGAATAATTAATGCCTATCATTTATGCATCCCTATTTGCATAGACCCATCATATTAATGAATAATTTCAAGTAAGGCTTCAGAATCAAAATGTCACTATGTTTCCAATCATCATCCAAAAATCATAACTCAAAATTATTATTAATATAATTGTCTTATGCAAATAAATTCTATGAAGTTACAAAAAACTTCTATTAACTACCCATAGCAATCAGCAGTAAAAGAAAGCAAATATTATCTAACATCCAATAGAATAACAGTGCTTTCACATAATATAACTAACATATCGGTTGCTACATCAACAACAATCAGGTAGTAAACATTACATAATTAATCAAAGAAATAAATAGGGAATGTCCCTTCTAATCTATCACCAAAACATCTCGAGAAAACTGAAGGCACATTTGCCAATCATGGAAAAACTTTTGGAGAGCATTCATGTCGCCACCAAGGCGCATTTACTCTACGCCATGTGGCGCTCAATCTAAGGGTTGAAGTTTTAGCCAACTCAATCCTATAGTGCTCTCTTACAAAAGCTTCCACCAGCCTCCTATAACCCGGGACCACGTTGACCTCCCATAGCCGATCCAACACTGCTTGCCATTCAGGTGGAAGAGTGTTCATCAAAGCCGCACCTTCTCAAAATCCGGCATTATATAACCATTCCGATGATTTCTGATCATCCGATTGACTTTGACCACATGTGATACTAAATCACCATCATGCCACCGATAATTAGCTAATTCGACATCAGCCTTTTAAGTCTTGCATTTCCTCGTCCGTTCTCTGATTGCGGTATCCTTGCATAACGCATCATAGTTCCCGCAACAAATGCGTAACTAAAAATGGATCACTTACAATCCATAATAAATATAAGGAAAATACATAATTTTCTAAAATTCATGCAACAAATGCAAAATTAAAAATGAATTACTTATAACCCACATAGGCATGAGTGAAAAAGAAACAAATTCCTTTTTTTTTTTAAATTTTTTCGGGTCAACGGTAACGGTCAAAGTCAACGGTCCACGGTCGTCAATGGTCAACGATCGTCAGTCAACGGTCAACGGTCGTCGGTCAACGGTCAATGGTGGTCAACGGTCAACGGTCGTCGGACGTCGGATCGGTCGGGCCGAATGGGCCGGCTCGGGCGAACCGACGCACGTGCCGCGCGCGTGTGCGGGATGACGTCATGCAGACGTCATCCGGCACATGCCGCGCGCGTGCCGAGTCTCCGCGGTTCGGGTCTGGTCGGATCGCCGGTCGGGTCGCCGGCCGGTGACCGCCCGACGAAACGTCGTCGGTGATGACGTCATCCGAGCGGTTACCGACCGTTGGATGACGTCACGATGACGTCATCGCGTGACGTCAGCATGTGTTGGTCCGCAGACCGGCGCGTGCCGGTTCGCCCATCGGTGGCATGCACGCGTCGGTTCGCCGACCGGCGCGTGTGTCGCACGCGCTTGGCGATCCAGCGCCTCCGGGTGCGTCGCGCCCACGCGTAGCGCCTTCCGGCCGCGCGTGTGGGCGCGTGCGGCATCTCCCGGCGGCGTGCGACATGTCGCCGGACTCGTCTCGACGTCGCCTTTCTCCTCATGTGTTCAGAATTTGATTTTGACTTACGAAAGCTCAGAAAAATGGCCGAACAACGCTCGGGTGTCGGGATTTCTCACCCCGATCCGTACGGCCGAAATTTTTTTGCGAAAAATCAATCAAAAAACATCAAATTGATCGGGAAAACGTGAACTAGGGCTCTGATACCAATGTTGGGAATAACGGATCCCCGAAAGCTGGATTCGACACTAAATCGAACGCCTAAATCAATGCGGAAGACGAAGCCCGGGAATAACACGTATCATCGATCGTAAAGCACACCACGGATTCGAGCGTACCTTGTTAGCCATAGATTAGACACCGATGCCGATAAGAGGAAGAGAATTTGGCCCTTTTCGATCCTGTTCGATCCGACGACGCCTTGAAGGGAAGACGAACGATGCCTTATGCTTACTGTTTCTTCTTGGAGGGAGAGAGAGCGTTGGAGAGGACGTACGTACGTTATGCGCCAAAGGGTGTCTTCTCTCTCTCTCTTCTCCCTTTTATACCTTCCCCCATCCACGAGCCCTATTCCCATGGGCCGGGCCTTTTTGGGCCCAACTTGAGCGGATGGGCCAACTCAGGCCCATCAATAAAGAAAAAATCCATCAAGTACTTATGAGTTGTATTGTTACCTAAGGTGGTTATGTAGTCCTTTTAAATTTTTGTGCAAATTTGAGTCTTAATGCTAAATGGTCACATATGGATGGTTCATTCGTGCCATTTTACACTAACCATCATAATGAAAAGGAAAGTAATCAAGTAATCTAAATTATAATACAAGAAATAGAGACCCAAAAAAGAATGGAGGCAATTATTCTAGGCACAAAACAAGAAGAAGAAAGAAAGTAAAATTGCAAATCCTTGAGTATTTATACAATTGAATGGAAAACTCAAGACATATGTTGGGAAAATGAATTTCTTCATGATAAACAGATCTGTTTGCAAGATGATACAAATAGAGAATTCTTGGTTCAGTTTTCCAGCATTAACGATAGAAATTAGGTTGAGCAGTAAGGGTCGGAGAAGGGTAATCACTCATTCTTAAAACCAGCATTCTTAAGACATCTTTTACTTTTTACTAATTATAATGAAAAAAAGTGCAGCTAGCTTAAGTACAATAAAGGGGTTGGATTGGACATCGACCCTTCCACCATCTTCAAGTCTTTTTGGCCACCTTCTCTAGTAATTGCCTTTCAATTATTCTAATCATAAGCTAATGCTAAATTAGCATTAAAAAATGCAATCACTTTAATCTAGACAAGTTCAAACGACTCGAAACAGTTCATCACACAAAAAATGGTCTTGATGTCGGCCTTGAGGTTTATACATGTCGAGCCATCCTATGTTCAGTAATTGATTAATTTTAGCCATCCCTTATGTTCATAAGTAGTGGTCAAGATCGAAGGATTCCTAATTTTGGATCTAGGTGTACTCCTTTGGCTTACCCCATGTACATGCATCGATCCTAAATTATTCATCTAGAAATCACATGCAAAGAGAGTAGAAATTTATACACTTGGGCCATGAGACCTTGGTTCTCAAACAATCATCCGAAGAAAGTGAACCAAAGAGGGTCACTTATTCATTCAAAGCAATTGCAATCATCCAGGTATGTAGAAAACATAGCCAGTGAAATGAAACACAAATAAAGTAACTCAAAAAGTCGAATCTTTCTAGAATTTGCAATGAGGACAAAAGTTTTGAATAATTACAAACAAGTCCTCAATGGGAGATTTTCAAGTTTTGAATTGTAACAAACAAAGACATTAACTTTATTGGAGTTTTCAAACAAATATGATGTTCTTGGAAAATGAATTCTGGAATTTGGGTGCGGATAAGTCGGCACACTGATCGGTTCTTTGAACAATGAAGCATGTCTTGATTCCACCAAAACTAATGTCAAAAGAAAACTGAGATCGTTGTATACAACTTTCAGGTTTTGAAAGTTTTAGAAAATTCATCAAAATTATGAAACACTTTCAGATGTTTAAGAAGAATCTAGGTGCGGAATTAACAACACTCTGATTAGGCTCTTTTGAACATCCTAAGGAGTTTCAAATTTAATGAAATTAGTGTCAAATCGAACTACAATATGCTTTTTGTAACTTTCACGAGGAACACATTTCAAACTTTGCATCGCATAATTTTATAAAAGTTGAAAAATGACCAATGGTAAGCTCTGGAAAACAGAGTTTTGGAATGCCATGCAACTTTGTGACACTCGTGAAATATGACAAATGGACTTTATTTTTTGAAACTTTTTGACAACAAAGATAACATATGACAAGCAATCTTCATGATTCTTGTCACGCCTCGATCCTTGAGAGCGTGCCCATCCCTCGGTGGTCAAGAAATTTGAAATGTCCGAGGACGCATTGTTGACCCATTCATTTTTAATACGCATGTGTCATAGGCTGATCGATTGGGATCATGACCGTGCAGCGACTTAGGCACTTTTGGATAGCCTAAGCCAAGCCTTACTCGATCGATCGCACACTCGCTCACTTTGCCCGGATTCTAGAGAGAGAAAGTTTCTAGAGAGAGGAGCTCTGAAAAGAAAGGAGCTTTGATATTACTTGTCGTAATGACTGTATCACCCACTCTTGAAAAGTTGCGGAAGGAGTCTTGTTGTGAATCCAAGTGAGCGCAGGAGGTCTTCCTTGAGAAGGCACATCCCTTTAGCTCTAGAAACCTCTTGACCGTGACATTCTCCCACACTCATTCGAGCAATGCCCTCGTCGCTCACCGCTCGACAGGCGACCTTCTTGGCACAAGATGGGCTTTCCTCCTTTGATTTTGCTTGGCTCGGACGCTCACTAATGATGGACCATACCCTTCCATCTTCAGCTCCAACTTTGGCTCGGGCATGGCACGCGTTGAGTACTCGATCTCGGGGAAGAGTGCTTGGATCGGCATGGCGTATGTTGGAGTAGAATCCAGCTCTTCCTTTGGCTTCTTGTTGGTTGGCAGCTTGCTCATGTGCTTCTCGGCCCTCAAGCTCTTGTTGAGGCGTCGGATTGTCGCGATGGTCTTGGCGTCGACCACCCCTTTCATCATGGGAATCATTGTTGGGCATTTTGGATTGAGGATCATGATGCACTTGGTCCTCATGTCGATCATGGACCTCATGCTATGGAAAAACTGCATTCCTAGAATGAGATTATAATTGTCGAGAGGAATTACCCCAAATGTTAGATTGCTCTTCCATTCGCCGATTCGGACGTCCACATCGGGAGTTGATCCTATGCCATGGAAGTCATTCGAGTTGATGGGCTTGTATGACTTCCAGGTTGGCTCCACGCGAAGTCCCAAAGCCTTTGCCACTTTGGTTGATATAAACATGTTTGACGCATCCGTGTCGACTAAGGCGTATAGCGTTCAGTAACACACCTCGACCTCCACGAAGAACATGTCCGTGTTCGGTGGAGCTTCTTCTTCTGTGAATGGTGATCGAACTTGGATGGTGTTGACAACCTTCTTAGCTCCAAGCTGAATTTGTCGCTTCTCTTCTTTGGGCTCCTCCTCCACTTCTTTGATGGCAAGGAGGGCGTTGATCTTGCCCTTCTTTGGGCGCTTTTGAGTCCAATGTGGACCTTTGCAAATGAAGCAAGGAGAAGGTGGGGGTTGATCGAACTTACTCGTCGTGTAGTTCATTTGGGGTCGACCCCTTTGGAAGGACGGCTTGGAAGTTCCTTCCCCCCTTGTCTTGACTCGTCCGCCTTGTTCATGCATGCCTCGGGGAGTGCTTCTTCCTTCAACCTTGGATCGATCTGACCTCTAATCTCTTGCTCGATTCTTTGGTTCGGCTTTGGTGAGGCCAACGAGGGACTTAGCCATGCTTAGCACTCTTGCAAGACTACTCACGTTCCGTTGTTTTAGCTCAAGTTGTGCCCACAGCTTCAATCCATCCATGAACGCTCCAAGAGCCTCCTCCTCTCCAACGTTGCGGATTTGGAGTTTGAGTTTTGTGAACTCCTTCATGTATTCTCAGATCGTGCCCCTTTGTTCAAGGTGATGGAGCTTGCTACGAGCTTCTTGTTGAGCAAACTTAGGGAAGAAATAATATCAGAACTCCCTCACGAAGTCATCCCATGTGTCCACGAGATCGGCGTCGCGCTTCGTCTCGTCACACCCATTGCGCCACCAAAGCATTACGGTATCAGAAAGGAACATCGAAGTAGTTCTTACCTTGATCAACTCGTCTTGGATGTTGATGGCACCAAAGTATTGCTCCATGCTCCACATGAAGTTGTCCACCTCCTTGGTGGATTGGTAGCCTTTGAACTCTTTGAGTTTTGGCACCTCAAGCTTGGGCACCGCTTGTGTAAGCATTGATCCATGGGTGATGCTCAGCTTGCATAGGGCGAGCTCAGTCTTGAGCTCTTGGATCTCCGCCTTCATGACTTCGACCTCATCCTTATGAGGGCTTTCTTCCTCAATCACTTGGACACGCTCCTTCAACACATCGATCGATGCTTCAAGGGCTTCGTCCTTGTCATGCAATGGGGCTGTCACTTGGTTGATGCTGGTCGTGAAGTCTTCACGGAGCGAGACCTCAACCTCCATGATACGGTCTCTCACATCGTCAAGTCCTTCCATGAACTCGACCATGGCACTCCGGACCTTCGCTAGCTTCTCATCCAACATAGCTACGGCGTCCATTGAGGCTTCTCTTTTCTTTGTTCGGCTGTGAGTCTCCTTGACTTGGACAGCCTCTCCATCCATAGCAGCTTCTTGGCTCGACATTCTCTCGAATAGTTGGTGCTCCTTAATCTCTTGAAATAGATCTCTCCTTTGCTCCAATCCCACTTGTCACGGGCCGATTGATTGGGATCATGACCGTGTGGCGACTCAGGAACTTTTGGATCGCCTAAGCCAAGCCTTGCTCCATCGATTGCACACTTGCTCACTTTAACCAGATCGTAGAGAGAGGAAGTTTCCAAAGAGAGGAGTTTTGGAAAGAAAGGAGCTTTGATATTACTGAAAGGATTGGATGGATACAAATGAGGGGGAGGGCACTCCTTCTTATACTAAAGGCCCTTAGATTACATCAGTAGATTGTCTTTCTCTCTGGCAGACGAGATCGCACTGCCAAACCTACCGACACTAATGACAGCTACCAACTATCGACATTAATGGCTAGAGACTTCTAGAACTTGTTGTAATGATCGTATCGCCCGCCCTTGAAAAGTTCCCAAAGGAGTCTTGTTGGGAATCCAAGCGAGCGTAGGAGTTCCTCCTCGAGAAGGCACGGCCCTTTAGCTCCAGAAACCTCTTGGTCGTGACACATGTGGAAGTGAAACAATTACCCTGACAAGAACCAACACAGGATAGAAAAACAGGATACAATTCACAACCAAAACACTTTTATAAACACCTTGGTTTATAAATATACAAGACTAGTTTATAAACAACAGTTTACGAAAGATTGGTCCTCAAAACAAAGCTGTCCTACGACCAGCTAGCTAGACCCATTCGCCGATCCTTCAGTCTCCACAGGCTCTGGGGGCGCTAGGTCCTCCACAACATCATTAGGAGGTTCAACTGCATTCTCACCTAAAGTGGCATTGACTATGTTATGCCTTGATCCTTGAGCGCGTGCCCATCCCTTGGTGGTTGATTAAAACTCGCGACTTCCAAGGACGAGTCGCCGACCATTTCATTTTATTGCACACGCGGAAGTGAATAACAAATCCCTTGACAGTAACCATCTCGGGATAGAAAAGCAGGATAATAGATTCACAAATAAAACATGCTTTTATAAACATATCGAGTTAATTACAAAAGTCTATAACCAAAAGACTTCAAAAGACCGACTCAAAAAGAAGTTGTCCTATCTGACCTACGCCTCAGATCACCTTAGCTCGGCTCAAGATCCTCCACTCTATGGCCTTGAGAAGAATTGAGCCCATGACGGGGTGAGATATAAATCTCAGCGAGGTCACCCCCCCTAAATTATGACATCCTGAATTTTCGACCCATCATGATAAGACAAAATGGGCTTTTCATCGGCGCGCCTTTGGTCATTTTTCTCTGAGTTGATCACTCATAAGTTAATCAATCTATTGGGTGAAGCCGTTAAGGGGTATAACCATGGTAAAATTCCTAAAAGTTACCTGGTAGGTTAGATTGGACTAAAATTGCATATGGTCGATTTTAACCATGAAATTGAATTCGATTTCGGGAGTCGAACATTTGAGCATGTCACGATTCATTTTTAGGACATTGTATCATCTTTCGGGAAAATTCCATCAGGTCTGGGATTTTGCAGAAAAATCGATTTTAGGCAATTCGAAAAAATAAGTGAAATTTGGATGGGAGAAGTGATGGCCTATTTTGCTATCCAAAATTTGTTAATTGTGAGAAATTTATTCAAAAAAGTAAGTGGGGACCAAGTATATTAGCATGGAGATTTTTAGGGACCAAATTGGATTGAATTGAAGTCCCATTGGAAGAAATTCGTAGGCTAGAGAGACCGTCATATTTTGGTCTCCATTTGGACTTCAAATTGTGCAAATTAGTGTTGAAATTGGCCTTAGTTGACCAATTGATATTGTTAGTTGAAGATAAGGTTGATTAATCACTCAAGTGGTCAAAGATAATGTTGTTTGACTATCTTTTTCTTTCGCCCACTAGGCTTCCTCTCACGCATCTCTCTCTCTCTCTCTCTCTCTCTCTCTCTCTCTCTCCCTTTTTCCTTCATTTCGCATGTTCCCTTTCCCCCATCCGACAAACCCTTGCCATTTTCTTCCCTTGTTTTCCTTTTCTTTGACTTTTACACTCATCCTACTCTATCTCTCTCTCTCTCTCTCTTTCTCCAAGCTTCTCTCGGACACCAAGCTGATTCCCTTCTCCTTCGCAGCTTCAGCTTTGCTTTCCTTTCTCCTCATTTTGGATGGAACCACCTCTGCACTTTTCCCTACAACTTCATTTCCCTTCGCTGACACCAGCTAGCTTCCCCCTTCAAACTTTGTCTCCCCACTGAGTCAAAACCCCAGTAGAATTCCTTGGAGTTGACACCACTCTCGCTAGCCCACGTATCTGCCGAATTCACTAGTCCAGTGCCCGCTCATCCCCACCGATAGCCCACCTTCACTAAAACCATTTCGGTTCAATCCCACGCACTGCAGCCAACCCACATGCTAACACTTGTTCCACCATCGACGATTCCCTCGTCCAACCGAGTCAACTGCAGCTTCTAGCGAAGCTCCCGAGTTGACTCCTTGCTTGACTCCACCATTTCGTTCTTTGCCCAACTAGCGAAGCCCCGCCTGAAGTAGCTCCACTGCCTCTTCTCACGCCTATTTGTAGCCCACGCAATCTTCAGTCTTTGGTCCAGCCCACAATCGGGCTGAGACCAGCCTAAGCCAAGTTGACTAGTAGCTCCGGAACCGAACAGTGGCAGAACCAATTTTCAGTCACCTAAGAGGAAGCGGAAGCTTTCAGAAGTGTTATATCAGGTACGATTTTCATAAATGGCAAGAAGACATATGCATTGTTTGACACGGGTGCTATGCATTCATTTATATCTGAAAGATATAGGCAATTGAGTGAAATAGAAGCTACGCCTCTTGAGATGCCTCTTTGTGTTTCCACGCCTTTAAAGAATATGGTATTATCTACGATAATGTGTGCAAAATGTAAGATAACAATAGGAGGAAGGGATATGGAAATAGACCTAGTCGTAATGGCTATGTATGATCTTGATATTATCATAGGAGTGGATTGGCTTTATGAGTATCGGGCCAAAATGGATTGTTATAGGAAAGTGATCCAATTTGTTTTACCGGACAAATCTAGTTGTGAATTTTTTGAAGGTCAGACCAATCTATCTATAGCACTTATTTCAGCAATAGAGGCTCATGTATTACTTGACGAAGGATGTCAAGGGTACTTGGCAGTGGCTAAGGACGACGAAGGATGTCAAGGGTACCTGGCAGTGGCTAATGACTTTGCTAGAGAAGAACCAAAGCTCGATGAAATTCAAGTAGTCAATGGATTTCCAGATGTATTTCCTGAGGAGTTACCTGGTTTACCACCAGAGCGAGAAATTGAGTTTGAAATAGAACTAATGCCTAGAACAAGACCAATATCGAAAGCCCTGTATAGGATGGCCTTAGTGGAACTAAAGGAATTGAAGGTGCAACTACAAGAGTTGCTTGATAAAGGATTCATTAGGCCAAGTGCTTCTCCTTGGGGTGCACCAGTCTTATTTGTGAAAAAGAAAGATGGGTCGATGCGTTTATGTATTGACTATAGGCAACTGAATCAAATGACCATTAAGAATAAATATCCTTTACCTAGAATTGATGATCTATTCAACCAACTACAAGGAAGTTCGGTCTTTTCTAAGATTGACTTGAGATCGGGATACCATCAGTTAAGGATAAAGAAAGAAGACACTCCTAAGACTGCATTTAGGACTCGTTACAGACATTATGAGTTCTTAGTTATGCCTTTTGGATTGACGAATGCACCGGCCGCATTCATGGATTTAATGAATAGGATATTTAAGCCTTATTTGGATCAATTTGTGATTGTTTTCATTGATGATATCTTGGTATATTCTAGAGGACTTGAAGAGCACATGCAACACTTGAGCATAGTTTTGCAAACTCTGAGAGATCATAAGTTGTATGCCAAATTTAGCAAGTGTGAATTTTGGTTAGACCGGATAATATTTTTGGGACATGTGGTGTCAGAAGGAGGAATTCCAGTGGACCCGGTGAAAGTTGAGATGGTACTAAATTGGCCGAGACCGACAACACCCACTGAGATCCGAAGTTTCTTAGGATTGGCTAATTATTATAGAAGATTTATTGAAGGGTTTTCACGATTAGCAGGCCTCTTAATGAAATTAACGCAGAAGAATGTAAAGCTTGAATGAAATGGAGAATGTGAAAGGAGCTTTCAGGAACTTAAAAGAAAATTGACTACGGCTCCAATCCTGACTATACCATTTGGGTCCGATGGTTTTACAGTATATAGTGATGCATCTCACAAAGGATTGTGATGTGTTTTGATGCAACATGGCAATGTCATAGCCTATGCATCGAGGCAGTTGAAGCCCCATGAGCTAAATTACCCAACGCATGATTTGGAATTGGTAGCTATAGTGTTTGCTTTGAAAATATGGAGACACTATTTGTATGGATAAAAATTTGAAATCTATATAGATCATAAGAGCCTGAAGTATTTGTTTTCGCAAAAAGAGTTGAACATGAGACGGAGAAGGTGGATGGAGTTATTGAAAGATTATGACTGTGAGATACAATACCATCCAGGAAAGGCAAATAAGGTGGCAGATGCCCTTAGTCGAAAGTCGGCTATGGACATGGCTAGTCTAAGAATAACATAGTGGAATCTATTAAAGTCTATTGTGGATTTAGACTTCAAGTTGGAAATGGACCACCTTACCGGTATGCTTACTGCACTAAGGATTGAGCCTGAAATCATTTAGAAAGTTAAGATTTTACAAAAGTCTGACCCAAAATTTTTGAAGATACGAGACGCCGTGTCTTTAGGAAAAAGACCAGAATTTCAAGTTTCTGAAGATAGAGTGGTAAGATGCCAATGACGATTTTGTGTTCCCGACAATGAAGAAGTGAAAAAGGAAATTCTGTCAGAGGTACATATGAGTAATTATAGTATTCATCCAGGTAGTACAAAGATGTACATGAATTTATGTCAGCAATTTTGGTGGAATGGCATGAAAGTAGATACGGCTAAATACGTTTCTCAATGTTTAACGTGTCAACAAGTGAAGGCGGAACATCTCAAACTTGCAGGACTATTGAGACCGTTAGACATACCAGAGTGGAAATGGGAACATGTAACGATGGACTTTGTGCAAGGACTGCTAAGGACATCAAGTGGTCACGATTCGATTTGGGTGATAGTGGATCATTTGACTAAGTTTGTTCATTTCCTAGCTGTCCGTATGAACTATTCAATGAATAAACTTGCTGAGATGTATGTAAGCCAAGTAATACACTTACATGGTATTCCTGTAACGATCACCTCTGATCAAGACTCTAGGTTTACTTCGAATTTTTGGCGAGGTCTCCAAGATGCCTTAGGGACAAAGCTTCAATTTAGTACTGCTTTTCACCCTCAAATAGATGGACAAACAGAAAGAGTAATCCATACTCTAGAAGATATACTAAGAGCATGTGTTATTGACTTTAGAGGAAATTGGGATGAAAATTTGCACTTGATAGAGTTCGCCTATAACAATAGTTTTCAGAAAAATATAGGCATGACTCCATATGAAGCATTATATGGAAGAAGGTGTAGGACCCCTATCTGTTGGAATGAAGTAGGTGAAAGAAAACTAACAGGACTCAAGTTAGTGCAAGTTACTATAGAAGCGGTCGAGATAATCAGGAAAAGATTTAAAACAGCCCAGAACTGATAGAGAGACTATGTTGATAGGCATAGAAGGCCTTTGGAGTTTAGTGTGGGAGATCATGTATTCCTTAAAGTATCCCCTATGAAAGGAATATTTTGATTTGGAATGAAGGGTAAGTTAAACTCTAGATTTGTTGGACCTTTTGAGATACTTGAAAGAATATGAGATGTAGCTTATCGTTTGGTGCTACCTCCAAAATTGGGAAATTTACATGATGTGTTTCATGTGTCGATGTTGAGAAAGTACCAGCCGGATTTTGGTCACATACTCGATCATGAAGCCATCAAAGTAGGTGAGAGAGTGAGGTACATCAAAGAGCCTGTGCAAGTGCTGGATCAAAAGGAGCAAGTTCTTAGGACCAAGAAAATCCCGTTGGTAAAGATAATATGGTGACATCATGATGTGGAGGAAGCCACATAGGAGAGTGAGGAATCGATGAAGGAAAAGTATCCCTACTTGTTTCAAGAGACATAAGCGATGCCTAATTTCGAGGATGAAATTCTCTAAGGAGGGGAGAATTGTGGCATCCCAAAATTCATGGCAATCTCTAGAAGCATTAAAGTCTATGAATAGGTGATGGAAGTACCATCAAGTTATATTGTAGCTATTTGATTCATAATTTGTAATGAGATTTATGGTCAAGCTTTTAGTGGATAATTAGTTTGATAGGAAAGAAAATTCTATCATTGGCCATGTGAGTTATAAATTGGAATTTATGGACTTATGGCTTCAAGTCTTATGGCCATATTATTTTTGTAAGTTAGGATTTTATTTAAGTGGAAGATATTAGTAGATTAAATTAGAAAAGAGTGGGCCAAGACCAGCCCAAGATCACCCACCATTCGGCCACATGGGCCTGGCCCGTGAAGCCCAAAGGGAGAGGAGGAGTTGCCATCGACCAAGCTGGCCCAAGCCCAGTCGGATTCAAGCCCATCTTGCATGGCAATTGCCAAGTGGCGCTGGCATGCAAGATCATGATCGTTAATGATGAGGGGGAAGAAATTAGAGAGTGAGGGAGGCGGATTAAGCGAGGGAAAGAGGAGAGGAAGAGAGGGAGTCATTCGAGAGAAAGAGGAGAGAAAGAGAGAAAGGAAAGGAAGAGAGAAAGAGGCTGTGCGTGCGAGAGGAAGAGGGAGGTCCGTTTGCCGATCGTCCGCCTAGCTCGCCGCCGTTCGTTCGCCGCTTTGCCCGTCGCTGTTTTGTGCTTAAATTCAAGGCAAGTAGAGTCCTAAAACCTACCCTTTGCTTGCTGTGTTGTGTGTGTAGAAGATGGTGAATTTTGGTTGTGGTAGATGTGATGAAAAGTCGAAGCCATGGGGAGAAATTTGTTGGCCTAGCATGCTGTTTTCTGGAAAAACCAGTCCGCCCCTTCACGAGTTTGTGAGCTGCATGCGACTTTTTAGTTGGAATCTTACTTCAATAGCTTAATAAAAGTTGTAGAGAACATCTTGAGGAATAACATACTAAAATTTGAGATAAAACGGATAAGGATTTCCTGGTGAAAAGATTTTCTTTTGGAGAGATTAGATCTGGAAATTGTTGTACTGATCTTTAGTGATTTCGTGGACTGTAAAGTAGCTTTCTTGCGAAAATCTCACTTTGAATTATTAATGAAAGTTGTAGTGTACTTCTTAAGATAAAACATATACAAAATTTAGAGGAAATAAACAAAAATAGGTCGGTGAAATCGTTGTCTTTTGAAGAAACTGGATCTGGGAAAATGCTACATCGACTTAGTATGATTCTTTGATTTTTATAAAATCATACAATTAAAATTTGATCATATGTCCTTAATGAAAGTTGAAGATAATATTCTGAGGTACAATATACTGAAAAATTAGAAGAAACGGACATATGTAGATTGGTGGAATGAGTTTCCTCTGAAAGAAGATAATATGGAAAAAAATGACACCGAGAGCAGGGGTAATTAATCGTCTATATCTGTTAATCTAGAACGATTTGAGGTTTTATTTATTCACGAGATATTTACCTTCAGGAATTTTCTATAAAATATCAAAATTTCATAATTTTTGGAGGTCATTTGGATATTTAATTTAAATTACTTCCGAAACTGTGCAAGCTGAAGTGTTAAAATTTTGAAGACTGTGATGCATGGACCATACTGTTTTGTGTGAGATTCTTTTGGTATGGTGTTCTTCATGAGATATCTGCCTTTAGGTCTCGTCTATAATTTTTCAAGTTTTCAGAATTTATTTATACCATTTACTAATTTTCCTAGAGTTTTAACCAAATGAGTGTATTCTATTTTATCTAAAAATTGATGTGTTATTAAAAATAAATGAATTTTTCCATGTGATGCAATGCTTTGAGTGGTTGAATTTGCTGCATATGTGATGACATATGGCATGTTATGTGGCATCAAAAAGTTGGTTGAGACCCTGATATTGTTGTATCAAGTACCATGTTGAAATTGAAATACTTGTGTGGATATAAATTGAAATAATAACAAGACCATCGGAGGTGTGAGCCAACGATGCCTCGGGAGTTTTGAGATGCCTAGAGTGTGTGTGCCGGATGTTCTCGGGAGTTTCGAGATGCCCAGAGGTGTGTGCCGGAAGCCTTGGAGGTGTGTGCCGGGGGGATACCTCGTAATGCTAGTTGGGGTACGAGATGCCCGGAGGTGTGTGCCGGAGGTTTCTCATGATGTCAGGTTGGATGCGAGCGATAAATTGAGGGATGCAAACATTGGTCCTTGGAAAGATAAAAATTGAGACTATATCATGCGCATGGATGTGTACATATGGCATTGTGATATATGCATGACTGTTTGATGATGAGTGCATGGTGGTATATGCACATATGGCGTGGTTATATATGCATGGCTACAACGTAAGGTATGCTTGAATGCATGAATGATATGTGTTTTATTTATGATACCTTGATTGTCTGTTTGATGCATTGTGAAGTGTGGTGGATCTTTACTGCTGAGTGGTTGTACTCACCCCTTTTGGGGATTAACATTTCAGATTAGAAAGATGCCTCTTTCACCAATTGTGTGTGGTACTTTTTATGGCATATCTACTGACGTCGAGGTGGAGTGCACCGAGTATACTTGGTCTGGAGTATGTCCGAGTTCGAGTATTGGTGATGTACGACGGGGGATTAGCTGATGGCCCTATCATCCAAGAGTTTTTGTTCATTCACATTCGACGCAGTGGGGTGATGCTAGGGATGCTACTCCACCGCCGCCTGATGCACCGGGGTGGGTGTGATGGTGCGTAGGACTGGTGGGAGCTGACGCTTTCTTTTTGGGGATAGCCGACACTTGTTGATGTAGGGATGTACATGTTTTGTATAGGGTAGAGTTCTCTTTTTGGGATAGCCAAGTATAGTTAAAAATCTTGGCCTTTTTGTATCGACCTGAAATGTCCATAATGAAAATATAAATAAAAGTGAATCGGCTTTATCTTTTCTTTTGGTGCGTAGTTGGTGTGCATTGCATTATGGTAATTGGAGGAAGAAATGGTGAGACTTGTTTATGCTTCCGCTAATGAACTGTGCTGGGACCTTTAAAAAAAAATGGAAAAGTATTTTATTGATCAACCCCTCATGAACTGTGGTTTCATTTTAATCATAAAAGTCATTAGACTGGTATGTAGTAGGATGAGTGATAAGAAAACTGTGGTGACCCTAACGGATTGGGGGCCGTCGAGGGGTGCCACACCACAATCTTCCCTTAGAAGCTTCCTTGATGCCTCAAATGTTGTACACCAAGGGACCTATGAATTTTGTACTAATTTCTCCTAAATTGAACCAAATTCCTCTCCAATTGGATCCAATTTGATGTCCATAAATCCACCATGGTGTCCTCATCAACATTAATATATTTCTGCATCAATTGAACCAACTCGAATCCCAAAAACACGACAAAAAACGGTCCTATGAATTTCCCGGTAAAAAATAGCCCTACTTTGAATTTTCACCAAAAATCCCAGTTTGTAGAAATATCTTCATAAGATGAGTCGATGGCCCTAAAATAAATTGTGATATGACAAAACTTCCAATTTCTTAAATTAAGGTTTAAATTCGTGGTTAATTTTAATCTGATGCGATTTTAGCGTGACCTAGCCTATCGGGTAGCTTTTAGGAATTTTAAATGCAATTGACCCGTGATCGATTATTTTCGAGCCACATTGTACATCTTCGACACATTGAGGACTCTTGGTTGTCATGAAAATCTTGAGATTTCAAATACGGACACAGGGTATTAAAACGACAGAAAAATCGGTCTAGTGCCGATTGATGAGAATTTTGCAGTTAGGTGGAATCACCCACACTAAATCACATGGCTCCGTTGAGTCGACCTATATCTGGTCTCTAATCAATTCCTAAAAGCTAGTTTGCAAAATGACTCTTGCAAACTAGCACGGTCGAGTAGTCGATTTCTAGTCAAATTCTCAAATCTATTGCGTTAAAATCCCTTAATGGCTTCACAAGATAGACTAGTTATCTCATGAGTGATCAACTTAGAGAACAAAACAATTTTATAAAAATCACCAAATACCCAGTGGTCATTCTGGAAAATTAGCATCACAGAAGCAAGCACATTTAGTTCATAACATGTCTTACTAGCCTAATGATCTTCTTTTGACCTAAGAATTTTACACATCAAAGATCACAATATGATGAATAGAACTCATGAAAACATCAATTCCTAATTGTCATCACAAGATTTTATACAATTAACATACGACGGTCATTCAGCGGTAGCATGTTTACAGACGGGACATTATGTAATGCAAGTCTAATCATGTCTAAATTTTCATGAAAATTTTACAGCATGTAGAACTTGAAAACATCTACAATTTTCATGAAGACCTCAATTTAGACTCTAAACGTGTAATTTTATGACATTCAAAGAACTGAGACACCACAATTTGTGAAACAGACTTCATTGAACACATGAAGGACGGTTTAAAGGTGATCTACTTAACCAAATAAATCTCAAACTTCATGAAAATTTTACATGTTATAGACCTATGTGTTATGCACAACTTTCATGAAGAAACCGACTTAATGTTCAACGTGGAACAGATGCAGGTTGGCCTGATGCACTATTTTACAGATTGTGACATGAACGATTTATAGATGATCGACCTAACCAAATGATTCGCAAACTTCATGAAATTTCAGTATGCTATAGATCTAAGTGTCCCAATCAACACGTTAAGATACCAACTCGAAAATCATAGGACAAAAAATATGAAAAATATACAAACCGCATAGGTCAGTGAAACAGAACACAGCCGCAGAACATCAACAAATCCAGAATCAGACACTGATGTTGTAACAAGCATATGACAGGGCAAACGATGGCCAAATGAAGTATATAATATGTCTATGGAAAGCTGGTAAAGTTTACTTTAAGTCATATGAGGCCTCAAAGCCAAACAAGATCATTTACTAGCTCGTTCCAATACATCTATCAGATCCGTCAAAACAGGCCAACAATTTTCCAGTCGAAGCAAGTATGCATCATCAAGCTATAAGCTCATCATCAATCATCACAATATCATAAAAAATTATCATAGATTATCTCAATCATTGATATAAACATGAGATAACCACATAGGGTGGGTAGGTATCACACTTATTGATCAACCATCATAGATCACCTAAATCATCGATCAACATATCAAGCCTTATTGATGTAGCTATCACGCTTCTTATCAGTTTTTGGGTGGGTAGGTTCCATGAACCTTCTCCTGATATAAGCGATTTCCAGTTCTTGGAACATGAATCCTACTTTTTTTACCTTGAAACTATTTTTTTCTGGTCCGGTTCCAAGGTCTATTAATGACTCTTTTTCTTTTGGTTTCTTGACCCTAAATGACAAGGCAATCCGCACCACTTTGAGAAAAAAAAAAAAAAAAAAAACTCATCATTTTGCGTCGATTGCATCCAGTGCAATGAAAATACAGACATGAAACCGAACAACTGGTCATTTCAAATGCTCAGCACCACAACAAAGGTGAAACTTTTGTCACTAATCCCCGATCAAGTAAAGAATAGCAAAAAGAAAAAGAAAAAAGAAAAAAGCCACATACTGTCCCGATAAATTACTAACTGCCGAGCAAACAATATCATCCTCAATCCACTTGGCTAACATTTTGGATACGCATAACATGCACAGTGGGCAATAAAATTAAGATTTTCGAACTAGGATAGACATTTAGGCGAGCAAGGCAAATGACGGGGAACAAAAAGAGGGGCACGAGCTTAAAGCAAGGGACTTTGACCTGTTGGCAAAAACCAGTTGTTGCGCAAAAGATGGCATCTTAATTCAATGCAAACTTGATGCTCTGTTTCTGCTAAACTGGCACCTTTCATTACTACGATAATACAAGAAACTCTCACGAACAAAGATTCTCTCTAAGCTCTGCGCACGACGGGATCATTAGTCATCGCAATGATATCACAAGAAACCACTGACAAAAAGAAACGAATAAATTCAGACAGAGAGAAGGGGGGGGGGAGAATAGGATCTTCAGGAGCACGAGAGACGTGGTTGAAGACGAGGAAGCGAGGGAGTGAAAAATGACGTCGGAGCCGCCCCCTTGATAGTCGGCCTCAGAGGGAGGCTCAAATGACGAGCGAGCGCACTCAACCTAGGATGGCTTGGAGAAAAAAAGAGGCAAAGAGGAAAGACAATCCGCGAGGCGCAAGCTAGGCGAAGAAGAAAAATATGAAATTAGAGTTCTTCATCTCTTGCGAAAACTGGTCCGGTCGTCACAGTTCCCAAGTGGTTCTTTCCTCAGAACCAGTACCTGATCTATTTCTGGGGTGGTCCAATTTGCCCACGCTTTTGATATCAACATCTCTTTATGCACGTATTTAAGGTCCGTTTATTTCGTGAAAAATATTTTTCTCATTTTCTGATATTTGATTTGTTTAGAAAAATGAGTTAATGGAAAATATTTTCTTCTCCAAGCTTAAATTTAGGAAATGATTTCCTCTTTAAAAGAACGGAATAACGTTTCCAAAATATAATAATATATCGACACTTAGACCTGAAACTCTATGTTTAAGCATGGAAACCCCAACATTTGTCCTTGGTTCTCATAGGACTAGGCCTCTAGCGTTCGAGCCCAGGTCCATCGAGGTCGAGCCCAAACCCTCGGGCTACGTTTGGCAGTCAAGATAAAATTCGGGATAGGATATGATTTATCCCATTCTACGTTTGATACTCGCTCATGACAGGATAAAGTCGGATATAAATAAGATATAGGTCCGATAAAATTATCCAATGAGGGAGGTGGGATAAAGGTGGATATGATTTTTAATATCCATAATAGGAAAATTAATTTTCTTGAATAACAAACTTATCAAATTAACAAAATTGAAATTATATTTCAATATAAATAATATTTGAATTCTAATTTAAGAAATTAAAAATAAAAAAATAAAATTTTTTAATTAGTTTTATTTTAATTTATATATTCAACTTTAATTCTATCTTATAGTAAAAATTCAATCTATAAATTATATATTTATAATTATTATATATTTTAGGTATTTTTGTATTTTAGGTATGTTAGTACGGTTTACTATTTGAAATTTTTTTATTAAAGAATGATGAAAGGGAATTAAAGAAATAATAAAGAAAATAATATAAAAAAGAGGAAAAATAAAATAAAAATAAATTAAGGAATAGTGTTACGAGAGATTTTCACCATCTCTATTTACAATGATATGCCCTTACATGACATGATGTGAATATATCTGACTTTAATAATGCGATATACCAAACAATGGATATGATATAAAAAAAATTCAATGATTTTATATCCTATCATATTCAGTCCTATTTCGGTTAGAAATCCAGATGACCAAATGTAGTGTCCATACCTGATGCTCTAGCCCCTGAGCTCAAGTCCATAAATTTCACGCCTTGATCCTCCGAGCGCGTGTCCATCCCTCTGCAGTTGATTAAATAGCGACATCCTAGGATACATCGCCGACCCATTCATTTTATGCACATGCGGAAGTGAATGAATAATCTCCAGATAACAACAAGATGGGATAGGAAAGCAGGGCCATAATTTTTTCAAAAGCAAACCACACCTTAATATATACATATCAACCAAGTCTTATACAACTATTCGATACACACACACACACACACAAATGAGGTTTGCAAAATAGGAGGGTTTCATAAAACTACAGGCCCTCTTCCTCCACCTCCTCACTCTCATTTGAGCCTAGTTCCTGGATCTTCAAGATCTGGGTCTACCATTGAACCTATAAGGGGATCTATTGTGCTTTTTCCAAAAGCAACCTTCAGCACATATAGAGGTATCTTAGATTCTGATATGGGACCCTCTCTCTGGCCATTTTGATCCTGGCGGTACCATGATTTGTATCGGTGGGGCACTTTATGGGGAATACCCGCATCGACTCAGACTATGGACCTTACCAGCTCATAGGTCTAGCCCCTAGGGCTCCCATGCAATGGAATGTAAGACCTCTGTTCTATGACCTTCTTCGGCTGACCAAAGTGCTTGGGAGGAGCTGCCATCTATGGACCTGGAAGTATTATCTTTCAACAGGGTGAGACGATGTCTCAGCAAGTTCAACCCCCCAAGACCTGATTAGGAAGAAAATACGCCCTAAGAGCTACCTAAGTACAAACATGAGCTAAAGGACTCACATTGCCTCAGTTCTTTCATGCAAGTCAGTACAATTTATAAATTTAATAAACCACTTCAGCACACCAAGACATCAATTTAGATCGAACTATCAATCAATCGACTTAGTCGATTCCATGTCATTAAGACCATTGCTTGGTCAATCCAGTCAATACTATCTATCCAGTCTGATCACATCAAGGACTACTCACCCTAAGTTTAAGATAGATAGAAATGCTAACCAAAAGCTGACAATCACGTATACTACTCACTCTAAGCTGATATATCTAAGCCCTTAGGTTGATATAGTATATGACTAATGCTCACTAAAGCTGTGTGGTACTTAATTGCTCACCGAAGCTGTGCGATACTTAGGGTATACTGCTCACTCTAAGCTGATATATCAAGCCCTCTGGTTGATATAGTATACCATTCTACCCAACCGATCATTTCACCATTTTTATCATACCCAATAAAAATAATCATGTGTGGATACACGGTCGGCCTATGCCAAAAATATAATATATTTACTTTATTAAATCCTACTAATTATATAATTGATAAAAAAATTTTTGGCACTGTAAACCGACGTCCAGTGATTTTCTAATTAAATACTGAAATTAATAAATTTTGGGTTAAATTCCCAAAATTGCAAATCACACTCAATTAGCACAAATTAGCAATCAAATAAATAAATAAATAAACCATTGCAATCAACATAAAATTTGAGTCATTGGCTATCTTGGTTTAATTTCTGAAAAATAATAATTAATTAAATAATTTCGAAAATTAATTATTAAATACTAAAAAATAGCAACTTAGGCCGGAAAAGCCTAATTAAAAGCTAAGACGGTCCAAATTTTTTTCGAACCACTCTAGATAAATACTAGAGCTTGTCTAGACTCTAATTACACTACTCTAACCACCTAACGTTCAATAACGGTTAATTAAATTGCTAATCTATTTTAACTATCCACCTAATCCATACTTAGTCTAAACTAATCAACCCTTAAACGTCATTAACTTACTAAGCAGGGATTAGTGAGTTAAATTCACTTGATTAACAATTCGTTCGGATCAAAACGACAGGGACAAGGAGAGGATTGACAAATTCCAAAGCAAGCACGCCGTTCGAGGTTCGAAAGGGCGCTAAAATGGGCTAAATAGTGGCCATGAGACCCACTCGGTACAGTTCTATTTTGGGGCCAAGAGAGGCTGGACCGGTGGTTAGCTGAGCGAGCAAGGACCCGTGGTGGCTGCAGGAAGCTTGATGAAGCTCAGCAGGCTTCCAGGCGGTTCCAGCGATGGCAAGGAGAGTCCGAATGGCTCGGGGGATGGCTTGAGGTTGCAACTGGAGTAGAACGATAGCTAGAGATGCATGGGCCTGGTGTGTCTGGCGTGCGGGGCGCGATAATGATGCGGCAGAGATTTGGCTGCTCAGCGAGGCTTGCGATGGTGGGGAGGGTCTGTTGGCTTAGTTCTCTGGGTTTTTTTTGGAAGCTTCAGCTACTGTAATGGAGGGAGCAGGAGGTTGACGGAGAGAGGAAGGGGAAGGAGGAATCGGTTGGGCTGGAGTGGGCCACCTTTGGTCTCTCTCTCATCTCTTTGTCCCCTAGGCTGGTCCCACTTTGCTTGCTGTCTTCCACAATTGATTTCCAGCCACCAAATCCTCTTTTAGAAGCCTTGAAGTGGTCTAATTGTTGGGTCCAAGGGGGTGCTACGAATTTCGACTGGAATTGGCTCAATTTCCATTCAATTCCTCCTTGAATTCACTCAATCCGGCCTCTATAAAATCAATTATCGAGTCATCGATCAAATTGGCATTTATTCTCACCAATAGATCCCACTTGCATCCTACTTTTGCTATAAAAAATGGTCATCTCAATTTTCCGGTCGAAAATGGCCATATATCGAGTTTTTCTGCCAAAATCTTGGTTTACAGAAAAATCTTCGGAGATTGAGCTGACATTCCTAAAATGACTCGTGACATGATGGAACTTTTAATTTCTGAAATCAGATTCAAAGTTGCGATTAATTTCACTCTAGCGCAATTTTAGCGTGACCTAGTCTACCGGGTAGCTTCTAGAAATTTTTAGTGCAAATGACTCGTGGTCGATTTTTTTCGAGCCACAATGAACCTCTTTGACACATTGTCAACTCTCGGTTGTCGTGAAAATCTTGAAGATTCAAATACGGACATAGGGTACCAAAAACGATCTATTTGGTGGAATCACCCATGTTTAACCATACATCTCAGTCGAACCGACCTATTTCTAGTTTCTAATCGATATTTATTGTGCCGAAATGATTTTTGCAGATGAGCACATTCGAGTAGTTGATTCATAGTTGAATTTTCAAGTCTAATGCGTTAAAATTCCTTAATGACTTCCCTAGATAGTCTAATTATCTCAGGAGTGATCATCTCTAAGAACAGCACAATAGGCGCGTCAATGAAAGGCCAAATTAATTTTATTGAAAACATAATTGCAAATTTTAGGATGTCACAATAAATATTGTGCTTGAGTCCCTTGATGCTTGAGTTCTAGGCCCTTAGGCCTAGGTTCACAAAGGCTGTGTGTTGGTTCTAGGCTCTTGGGCTCGGGCTTGGGCTTGGGCTCGGGTCCTTGGTCAATGAAACGTTTGTTATTGCAAAAATATTCAAAAATAATTTGTAATTTTGATCATTTCAAATTTCATATATTCTTTTATTTTTCTTTTTGCCTCAAGAATGACAACCGGCCACAATCGAGCTCAAGCTCGATGGCCTCAAGTGAGCTTAACCTTGCTAGATCTGGTGAGGCAAGGCAAGCTCAAGCTCGCCGATTGTGACCAGCCAAGGAAGAAGTATATGTATCTAATGAACATACACTTATGTAAATTATAATGGTTCCATGAATCAATCTTTTTTCCCCTAAAAAGATATTAAAGAGTATTGACATATTTTTTAGAGGTTGTGAAATTTATACTGATGGCTCATTTGATAAAAATGAAAAATAAGCGTTGAAACTATAAACACTGAATTTTAAGTGTTGACAATTTTATGTATTGACAATTGAAACAAATAGTTGTTCGATAATCACTGAATTTTAAGTGTTGTTTGGACTAATGTTAATATGTTTTGAAGGGTTTTGGATTACTAATTGATGATTAATTTCATGTGCTTGGAGTAGGGTAACAAGGATCCCAAAGATGGCATTGGTCAATTTCATTCTCATGCTATTGACATTCGCATTTGTTCATCTCCGAGTCGCAATCACGGAGGTGTGGCTCGACTTGGGTGTGTGTGTTGCAACTAAATTTTCAGGTGCACCACCTAAAATTAGGTTAATTGATTGCTAAGTCCAACTTAGCTTGGGCTCTCCCAAGCCTATACCATTCACGACTTATATTTAAATATCTAGCATGCAAAAGGGAATTGCCACTAATCAATTTACGGTATGTCGATTATACATCTAAGTAAAATAATGGGAGAATTATTTTACTTCTACGAACTAGAGATTTTGGGTACGGGGACTTGATTACGTTAGATTTCTCTAACGCCCTTTCGGTACATTTCTCTTTTATTTTGAAAAAAATGTTTTGCAGACAGCTTGAATTGATTTTAATTTATCTCCCTAATATGTGAGGTTATCATGCGGATGCGCAAACCACTAATTTAACACCCAAGAAAGCAATAAAAAAAAAACATGTAGAACTTATCTCATGGCAGCGAAAACATTTGCGTTGTTAGATTAAAATTCACATCAACAGTCCTAAATATGATTTCTAATTAACATGCAATTTCTTTTTTCTCTTTTTCACTTATTTAATGAAAATTATGCAATATGCAATACATGCTACTAATCTAACATAAAAAGATATGACATGACAATATGACCTAAACTATATGACATAAATAAAATGCAATCTATACGAAAGAGTGAAATTGATTTATTCTAAGGCAATTTTTTTTTGTGTGGTATTTTTCATGAAATTCGAAATTAGAAAATTGCAAGAAAATTATCTATCAAGATTGTAATATCATCTAATTTATATCAGGAATTAGGTTAGGCCAAACCCTAATTTAAACTAGAATGTTATTATAATTTAGAAATCCCTTATGCAATCTACCTAAAAATATGTAAACTTAGTTAGAAAAATATTATCTAGAATTAAACTATATGCAATTTATCCTAATATGCAATGGCATGCAAATAATGCCATAATTCTATTTTTTTCTTTTTTATTTATAAAATTTCGAAATTAAAATTGCAAAATAATTAAACATGCAATTTAAATTAATGAAACGAAAATCTAACATCCTAGGTTTATGTTTTTGGACTTTTTTTAATTTCAAAAATTTGAAATAATAAATTTCCTATCCTAAATATGTAAACACCCTAAAACAATAAATAAACCTAATTTAACTCACTTTTTTTTTTTGGATTTTTTTTTGGGAGCAAAATCAACTTAAACCACACGACGGTAAAAGACAAGATAAGATTGATATCCAAAAATTGACGAACTATATCTCGTGCATGAGATCGGGTTAGCCAATTTTAAAATTAAATCGCAAATCGAATCTCGGGCGCGAGATCGGACTGACGATTTTGCAAGAGATTGTGAGTCAGATTTTAAGTATGAAAATCGGACCGTCAATCCCTAATTTGATGGGCTATTTCATGTCGAAATCTCAACCATCCATTCGGGAATAGTTCTACTAAAAAGAAAATTAAATAAATAACATAAAAATAGAATAAAATAAATAAATAAAATTACCTAATTGATTTTCCTTTTCTTTTTCCTTTTTTTTTGTTTTGCTTTCCAACCAAGGTTAGTGCTCATGGTGGTTGGTCACCGTCAGTCCGGCAAGGGCGTCACGGTCAGAGCTTCGACGAAGGTCCGGCGAGGGGTAGTAGCGCGTGGCAAAGGAGCAACAGTAGCTTGGCATTCGGGTGTTTCGAGTTTGCTGGCGTCAGTCATTGGCATAAATGAACAAGGCAGAGGGCAACGCTGGGTCGTCGAATTGTTGGATTTGTGGCGTCGGGTCACTGATTGGAGGTCATGATGGTCGGATCTAGTTGTAGGAGCGGAGCAAAGCGAGCACGGTGGCACGGCGTGGTGCAGGGATGCGGGCTTGCAGGTGAGAGTTCCGGCAATATGGAACAATGACGATTTCGTGGGTTTGGGGCAGATCTGCTAGGCGTCAGAGTAGGAGCATCGCAGATGGAGGCTTGAGCAAAGGTGGTGGGCTCATGGGTGAGGCAGAGCATGACGGTACTAGGTTGAGCTGTTGCGGGGAGCGTTGGCAAAGCGCAGGTGAGGAGGAAACGTGAGATCATCATAGTCGGATCAATAGGGTGGCAGTGGTGCGCGGTGGGGCTGTGTGTCGTAGCGAGACTAGCGAACGACAATGACCAACGACTCAGCTACCGAGGCTGAGCTTGTAATTGGTGGACACGGGGACTCTGGATCTGGGGCTTGAGCAGATGCGTAGGGATGGAGATGCTGGGTCGTGAGTTGGCGGGTCGACTCAGGGTCCGGTGAGTAGAGGAATCAGGTCGTGGCATGGTAGAGCAACTCAGGCGTGAGGGAATCTCCAAGCAGCGTAGCTCGGTGGTGTTGGCGCAGCGCGGGTCATCGGAGTATAGGGTTGTCCATCGGGCTTTGGTGCTGCTCGAAGGGTTGGGCTCGCGAAAAAGCTAGGTCGGCAGTGTTGGTGAGGAGGAGCTGTTGGTCTGCAGGTAGCAAATTTCGGTGAGTGCAGGGGGAAGAGGATGAACAGTAAACGTCCAATCCCCCTGCCGATTAAACTTTGGCTTTGTTATGAAATTCATGAATGAATATTCATTATATTGATCTTATCTAATTTACTTATTATGGTACATTTGTATCATATATTCTAAGTACATCTCCATATATAATGAATGTTCATCTCCCTTATCCAGTACATATATCATTCGATACATTATTATTAATGATAAGTACATTATTGTTCTCCTATAAATAGGAGTTTAGTTTTGATGTACAATAGAACAACAATCACAATACAGTGAAATATTTGGCTTTCTCTACTATCTCTAGTGTTTACTTGCTTTCTCTTCTCAATATCTTCTTTATTATATATTTGCAATGCAATATTTTACAACACGTTATCAGCACGAAGATCTACCGACTGAGTAAGTAAGTTTTGCAAGTTGTCAATATAAATGTAAATGGAAAATACCGAGAAAAAGGAAGATATTTGTTTACTTGATGGTGCAATAACACATACTATATTTCGTAGTAGACACTTTTTCTCGAGTATGACATTGCGTAAGGCACAAATCCATATAATATCAGGTCCTGTTCCAATTATTGATGGTTTTGGGAATGCCACAATTATTTTGCCAAATGGCACCATCCTGCATATTGAGAATGCATTTCTAAGCATTAGATTTAAAATGAATCTGCTCAGTTTCAAAGATGTACGCCGTAATGGGTACCATATTGAGACTGTTTATGAACAAGATAAGGAATATATTGGCTCTTCCTCTTATAAGATAGGCTTGAAGACCATCCATGAGAAGCTAGAAGCTTATTCTATGGGTTTGTATTGTGTCATGATTAAGGCTGTTGAAACCTACGCCACCACATCCTGGAGATTGGTAAGCCCTAATCAGTTTGGACTGTGGCATGATTGCCTCGGTCATCTTGGCGCTTCAATGATGTGTATGATAATTCAAAATACAAAAGGGCACACTTTAAATGATATAAATGTATTGCTGTCCAAAGATTATAATTGTGAGGCTTGCTCACAAGGAAAGTTCATTATCAAACCTTCTATAACAAAGGTTAATTTTGAATCTCCTTTATTCTTGCAAAGAATTCAGGGTGATATCTGTGGACCAATACAACCACCAAGTGGACCATTTTGATATTTTACGGTATTAGTGAACGCATCTTGTAGATGGTCCAATGTTTGCCTATTATCTACGCGCAATGTCGCATTTGCACGTTTACTTCCATAGATTATAAAGCTCCGGGCACAATTCCTTGATTATCTAATTAAGATCATAAGGATGGATAATGCTAGTGAATTTACATCAAAGAGTTTTGATACATATTGTGCTTCACTCGGAATCGAGGTTGAGCACCTGGTTGCATATGTTCATACTCAAAATGGATTGGCAAAATCCTTGATTAAACGTATCCGAATCATTGCCCGCACTCTATTATTGATAACGAATCTCAACGATACATCATGGGATCATGCAGTTTTGCATGCGGCAGCTCTAATAAGATTACGCCCCACTGTTAGTCTTTTACAATCTCCCCTTCAAATGGTTATTGGTTATGAACTAGATATTTCACATTTACACACCTTTGGTTGTACAGTACAGGTGCTTGTAGCACCACCAAAAAGGACGAAAATGGGTCCCCAACGCCGTTTGGGCATTTATGTTGGGTTTAATTCACCGTCTATCATTAGGTTCTTGAAACCAACTACTGGTGATCTTTTTATTGCCAGATTTGAAGACTGTCATTTCGATGAGACTAGGTTTCCATCAATTGGGATGCCTACAACTTCCATGACTGCAAAACAAAAACCAGTTAAGGTTTTCTCCTAGAATGAGAAAAATTTATCTCAATTAGACTCAAGGACCCCTGGATGTGAAAACGAGGTGCAGTGCATAATCCATTTACAGGCTATGGCTAATAGACTTCCTGATGCATTTAATGATGCTACTAAGGTAACGAAGTCTCATATTCCAGCTGCAAATGCTCCAGCTAGGATAGCTGTTCCCGAAGAACAGGCTAAAATGGATCAAAATCCCCCGCACTTGAAGCGTGGTAGACCAATATGATCAAAAGATAATGCTCCTCGAAAACGAAGGGGAAAGAATCAGGAATCCGCTCCAGAAGAGCCTAGCGTTGTGCTTGCTCCCAAAGAGCTTATTGCCCCTGAAGAGGCGTAAACCCATGAAAGGAGCACTAACCCCGGAATACTGAGAATTCTATTACATATTGTAATGAAATTTGTGATCGAAATGAAATCATTATTGATGATACTTTTGCATTCTCAGTTGCTCATAAAATTATGGATGATAATTGTGAGCCAAAATCTATTATTGAATGTTGTCAAAGGTAAGATTGACCTAAGTGGGAGGAAGTAATTAAAGCTGAATTAGTTTCCCTAACTAAATGAGAGGTTTTTGGACCTATAATTCGTATCCCCGATAATGTAAAGCTTGTTGGATATAAATGGGTATTTATCTAAAAACGAAATGAGAAAAATGAGATTATCAGGTATAAAGCTCGACTCATTGCCCAAGGATTCTCCCAGAGACCCGTGATTGATTATAATGAGACATATTCATTTGTGATGGATATGATTATATTTCGTTTTCTCATTAGCCTAACAATCTTTGAAAGATTGGAAATGTGTCTTATGGATATTGTGACGACATATCTATATGGCTCATTAGACTATGATATTTATATGAAAATTCCTAAGGGATTCAAAATGCCTGAAGCATGCATTCCCCGCAATTTATTCTCAATAAAATTGCAAAGATCTTTGTACGGGTTAGAGCAATCCGGTCACATGTGGTATTAATGCCTAAGTGAGTACCTAATTAAGGAAATGTACAAGAATGATCCTATATGTTCATGCGTGTTTATTAAGAAATCAGAAACTGGATTTGCTATTGTAGCAGTTTATGTCAACGATATAAATTTAATTGGAACTTCAGAAGAGTTAGCTAAAATTGCTGAGTATTTGAAAATGGAGTTTAAAGTTAAAGATTTGGGTAAAACCAAACTTTGTCTTGGTCTAGAGCTTGAGCATAAAGCAAATGCTATAATTGTCTATCAATCAGCATACGTTGAAAGATTGCTTAAACGTTTCAACATAGACATAAAGCAAATGCTATAATTGTCTATCAATCAGCATACGTTGAAAGATTGCTTAAACGTTTCAACATAGACAAAGCTCACCCATTGAGCACTCTTATGGTTGTAAGGTCTCTAGATCCCCAAAAGGACCCATTTCGTCCTAGAGAATCTGATGAAGAGATACTTGGTCCTGAAGTACCATGTCTCAATGCAATTGGGGCTTTGATATACTTGGCACAATGTACAAGACCAGATATCGCTTTTGCGGTAAATTTATTGGCACGTTTTAGTTCTGAACCAACTCGAAGACATTGGAATGGAGTTAAACATATTTTCCGTTATCTTCGAGGAACCATAGATTTGGGATTATATTATTCCAAGGATTTCACTAACTCTGGTTTAATTGGATATGTTGATACTGGATATAGATCCGATCCACATAAGGCTTGCTCTTAAACCGGGTATTTATTTTGTTATAACGGCACTACTATTTCTTGGCGTTCTACGAAGTAATCGCTAATAGTTACATCTTCTAACCACTCTGAGATTATTGCTTTATATAAAACTGGAAGAGAGTGTGTTTGGTTAAGATCCGTTATAGAACATATTTATAATTCTTGTTGCTTAATACCAGTTACAAATTCTCCCACTATAATTTATGAAGATAATGCTGCTTGTGTTGCACAAGTCAGGGGAGGATATATCAAAGATGATAGGACCAAGCATATCTCGCCGAAATTTTTCTATACTCATGAACTTCAAGAAAGTTGACAAATTGATGTTAAACAAATTCGATCTATAAATAATCTTGCAGATCTTTTTACCAAATCATTGCCAACATCAAGTTTTCAGAAATTAGTATATGGCATTGGTATGCGGCGAGTTCACAAGATGCAAGATTAATTAGCCTCAGCAGTGGCTACATGGCTCAATTGAGGGGGATATATTATGAACTATACATTGCAGTATTGATATGCGGCGAGTTCAAAAGATGCAATAATGATTAGCCCCACGAGTGACTATATATGCATCGCACTCTTTTTTCTTTATGTATGGTTTTTTCCCATAGGGTTTTTCCGGCTTAAAGTTTTTAACAAGGAAATTAATGCATCCATAAAAATGGAGAGACCATAACATTTGTGCTCTGTAGTCTTTTTCCCTTTTGTCCGGTTTTTATCCCACTGGGTTTTTCCGGCTTAAAGTTTTTAATGAGGCAGTATCATTTGATACACATTCGTAATGAATATGATGAATATTCAAGGGGGAGTGTTATGAAATACATGAATGAATATTCATTATATTCATCTTACCTAATGTACTTATTATGGTACATTTGTATCATATATTCTAAGTACATCTCCCTATATAATGAATGTTCATCTCCATTATCCAGTACATGTATCATTCGATACATTGATATTAATGATAAGTATATTATTGTTTTTCTATAAATAGGAGTTTAGTTTTGATGTACAATAGAACAACAATCACAATATAGTGGAATATTTGGCTTTTTCTACTATCTCTAATGTTCACTTGCCTTCTCTTCTCAATCTCTTTTTTATTATATATTTGCAACGCAATATTTTATAACAGGCTTATGCTTTTTCCTTTTTTTTTTAAATTTTTTTTCCTCTCTCCTCCTACCCATCTCTTCATACACACACACACACACACACACACACTCTCTACCTTCTTTTGACTTTTTCCTCTTTACCTCTCCCACAAACTGAAGCTCTCTTCTCTCTCTCTCTCTCTCTCTCTCTCTCTCTCTCTCTCTCTTTCTCTTTTCACTGTTCACTTTTTTTCACCATAAGAAGCCCCCTCGTATGGCCGTATATTCAATGTGTCTTCTCCCCCAAAACCCTACACGAGTAAACTTTTTTATAAGCCAAAGATTAGGGTTTTAATTTCCTTTTCAAATCAACATCTGCGAAGATTTCTTTTCCGCATGCAATATAACTTTTTATTTTCCACATCTCTTCTAGATTTTCTTTGCAAAAAAAATGAATATTCTCTATTTGTTTTTTAAAAAAAATTGTAATAGGATTTTTTCAAATATGGGCTTGAGTCAATTTGCTCGCTTCGTGGGCTTAGTTCGGTCTGCTAAGTTAAAGCTCAGAACCACTAACTTGAACCCATTTGCCATCGGTCCAATAAATAAATGCAAAAAATGCAAATTAAAAATAAATGCACCTAAATCTATATGCTATGCAATTAATATTTTTTTAGGGATAAAATTAACCCCTAATTTTTAATGCGATAAATGACTAAACGGGTCGCCAAAATTTAGGTGTCAATAGTGTGCTATGGAATGATCGGGGACAACCTCCCTTCTTCAGTAGTTGCGGTCTAACACTTCAGGCACTACAAAATCAGCAACTTGCAGCTCTTTGATCCAAACCTTGCCGGACTCGCTATGCTGAGAGTTAGCAGGATAGAGGTTGTGCTAAGCACCAAAAATCAAGATTTACAAAGCATAGCGTCAAGCGTCGATGCGGCTAAGACATGGTTCAACACCTATGTGCAACCATTTATCAATGGTGTCAATATAATGTATCTTACGGCCGGTAATGAAGTGGACCCTAGCTCAATATGTACTGCCTGCGATTCAGAATCTACAAAGTGTTGTTAATGGCTATGTATATAGTAGAATACCGGCCACTACTTTGGTCGTGACTACTACCTTAGGGACTTCTTACTTGCTATGGAGCACCAAATTCTTTGATGCTGCTCGTGCTGACGTGGTCAAGATCATAAAGTTTTTGTCGAGCGATGGCTCACCTTCGATGATTAATGTCTATCCCTACTTTGCATACGCCTTTGATTCGGCCAATGTGAGATTGGATTACACTCAATTCACCGCGATCGACCTAGTGTGTGACATTATGAAATCCGACTCCTTTTGAAATATATGAAATTGTTATTTCATTAATATACTGATGGTTAAATTTACAATAAACTAATCATTTATAAGTTAACTAATTTATTAGAAGATGCCATAAAGAATTAAATGCGAACGACTAGAAAATTCAATAGTGGATAGACTGCTTGACCATTAGAATCAACAAGGGACAATACTTCGATGTTATAAGTCAATTATAAACGAAGTACATAGTCAATTTGCGGGTGATTCCGCACAATTATGATACTTGCTGTGAACATTGGTAAATCAATTTTCTATTGATCTTGTACCTAGGGTAAGTAATTGAATCATTGCAATTACATGGTAATCAAGGGCTATCCATGATTTAAAAAGGCGTAGACGTGAATAAAAAATTATCGACCATGGTTGCGAAAACCCCTAAAAGCCACCCTATATTTTATGTCATACTAAAGTTGCATGTAATTAATTTTAACTATGGAAATTTAGTTTGATTTTAGGTATTGAACTTCCAAGGATTTTCAAGACCAACCTATTAGATGTAGCCTCATTTATTTGGCATTTATCTTTGAGCTTTAAATTTTCAAATGAGGTTTGGCGCGCCAAGAATTAGAAACTAAAAAAAGGAGCTGGGCCAAGCAAAGGCCCAATGGGTCTCATGCCTAGGAAGATGCTGCCAAGAGGGCCCAAGAAGCCCATCCAAGCCCATTTCAAGCAATTAGGCTCAAGGACAACATTGGGATTTATTGTTAAAGTTTTGAAATGACCAAAATGCCCCCTTCTAGAAGACTTGTCATTGAAGAAGAAAAAGACAAAAGGGGACATGGAGCTTAAATATGAGGCCTTTGAGGGGAGTTAGTAAGGTGAATAATGGAAATGAAGGGAAATATCTGAAGCCTCTCTCTCTCTCTCCTCCTCCTCCTTTCTCTAGCTTCAACCGTCCCCTCCTCTCTCTCCATCTCTCACATTTTTGTTTTCTTTTCCTCCATCTTTCTCTCTCGTCTCCCCCTTGGTTCTCACCCTTGCTGCCCCTTGCCATTGTTCACCATTGACATTTGCCGCTTGTTGCCGTACTGCCTATCCATGCCGTCGCCATCCCTCATGCCGTCCTCACCGCCGCAAGCCACCACCACCGAACCACCCAGGCCAAGCTTAGCCAAGCTTCAAGCTTCGCTAAGCTGTGCTGTGGTGTTGCCATCAAAGCTAAGAACATCGTGCCCTTATCGCTGTCACAGCACTATCACTGTGAGCTTGTTGTTGTCGTAAAACCGTGAGTTAATTTCCTAATCCTTGATTAGGGTGTTAATTGCATTTAGGGGTAGTTTAGATGAAGGCTAAACGTAGATAGTCTTAATTAATGACGGTTAAATGTTAATTACGATTTAGTCTTAGTTAATTACAATTTAGTGTTAATGGTGGTTTAGTCTTAAATTAATGTGGTTTATTATTAATTAAAGATGATTTTGTGTTAATTGCGGTTTAGTCTTAATTAATGACAATTTAGTGTTTATTATGATTTAGTCTTAATTAATGATGGTTTAGTATTAATTGTGGTTTAGTCGTAGTTAATGACTATTTAGTGTTAATTAATGATAGTTTAGTTGATAGGTTATCGCGATAAGTATAATTGATAAGTCATCGCATTAGGAGAATAAGTAGTATTTATATGCATCCTATACTTGAACTATTGAGTGAATTTTTACTTGATTTTTGTCATTTTAAGCTTGTGATGCTATGAAAAATAATTGTCCAAGTTAGAAACCCTGTGTATTATTTTAAAGAAAGGTTTTATTGACATGTAAATGGTAATTCATGAGGTGTCATGTTTTATGTGTTAAATGGGGCAATGATGTATTAAAACGAAAGTGTGAAATAGTTTGACTGATTAATTATATGTACGTGATCACGTGTGATTATTTTACTGAATTTTATGTGTGAAAGTTGCGGTAATTTGTTATATGAGCATCAACCACGTTTGCATTGGGCTAATGATGAGAAAGAAAAGTGGTATAAATGATTAGTGTGCTTGCATAGTCACATAAAGGAACCCGTCACCTAACGGAAGTTTGGAGAAGGATGATTTTTATCGGATGCTTGGAGGGGATTCGGATGTCAAGTCATAGTTGAGGCCAGACTGATACTTCTTAAGGAATGCCATTTATGGCGGGGGTCCAAAACGATGCAGTGCCTGATGGTGAAGGATGATGCCCAGTCATGCTGGAAGACCGCAAACTCTTGTGTAGGTTGTGGCTGAGTGGTTGTAATGCATTGTATATGAGAAATTATGATAAGTGTTCTGATTATATGCATGCTTGATGTATTGCTATGGGCACATGTTAATTAATAATGTGCACGTGTTAATTAAAGTATGGGTTCACTACCTGCTATAAGCAGAAGTTCTAACTGGGCATGTAATGTAGCGACAGCCACATGAACCCTAAGTTCTAATTGTGTCTCAATAGATATCAATGCTTACCGATGTTGCTATCAAATTGGTTCGTATGCTGTTTTATTAGTGTTGCTGTCGAGTCGTCTACTATATCCGTTCATCGAACAATATCTAAGGACATTCGTTTACGAATTTTAAAAATTGAAAGCCAACTTTTTACTATCCCACAAAAATTTCAGTTATCACAAGAAACAATAGTGAAAATATAATATGTAAATCTGCATGTCGAAAATAATATATCTTGATAGTTTGACCGTTAGTAAAAGAACAAGAAGAAATTGGTGTTGCCAATTTATATTTGGTTGTTAAATGCATGGGATGTTTTAAGTTTGTTTGTAAGGGACGTAGCTCTGCTTAAGCCTTCTTGTCTTGCAATAAAAATATAGGTTTATGAAAAGAAATTGGACTTCTTTTTGTTGTTGTAATTTTCTTTTTCTGCGCTTTGGTTATTTTTATTTATTTTTTCCTTTTTCCCTCTAGACTTTCTAATGCATGTTTTTACCCATTAAGTAAACATATATAGTATCACACAGTTACATAACTTACTAGGTGAAGGGAAAGAAAAACATATACTACCTATTTAATTTACTGAGAACTAAATTCTGAAATTTAAGTAGTGAATTCTATGTGTTGAAAACGAAAATATGATTGTTATTTCATAATAGCTGTATATTGAGTATTGTAATATGAACTTACCAAATATGGAATGATGAATATTATTGGTAGCTTTTTAAAATTTTATTAAATATAGATGTATAAATTTCCGCACATAACAAGTAAGGTAGGTTCCAAATTGGCGTCGTGACCACCCCCCCCCCCCCCCCCCCCACACACACACACACACAAACACACCAAAAAATAAAAAATGAAAAGCTTTCCAACGGAAATGAGTCTAGAGGAATTAATCTAAAGTGGGCTGATGACCCTCAATTAAGCACGGACTCTCTCAAGCCTTAACCTTATGCAACTTGGGATTTTGTTTTAAAATTTCAATTTAGCCTAAGGGATTCTTGGAGCCGCATTAGCCTTTTGAGGTTGGCTATAAACCACGCTAATAATCTATTTAGCACCCTTTCAGTACCTTTAACTTGGTGGGATTGTTTGTCTAAGTGATCAAATGATAATTTTTTTACCAATTATGATCCTAAAGGTCATTTGATGTTGCTAAGCATTCATGGAATGGTTTTCTATGAGTTTATTATGACCCTATGAATTACTCTAACCATGCTTCAAAAATGAAAAAGAGCAATGTATTAAAAGTGAGAGAAGTAAGCACCAAAATATTTAAAAGCTCGAAGCAAAAGTGTGGAAACAAAACTCAATACTAGCTGAGCAAAGTTTATACATGATCCCCATGAGCTATGTCCAAATTGAGTCCAATTTCTCATCAAAAAGATTAATCTATTAAAACCTAAGTTATACCAAAGCCTAAAGGCAACTACTAAAATTCTTAAACTAAAATTTATGCTTACTTAATGAAGGGTAATATCATGAAAAATCTCAAATTGGTACACTTGTGATAAATTTAACATAAAGTAATTTTTTTAATTGCCAAAAACCCCAAATTGATGTACCTTTGACAGATTTAATCCAAACTGGTATATTCTTAACAAATTTAACTTCTATGAGTTTCCATTAAATTTTATTATCAAATTGCTAATTTGTATGACATGTGATAGTTAATTAGTGTACCGTTTTGGAATTTTACTCTTTCTTTGCTAGAGTTGCATTGATTTTGTGATTTTTTATGGTATTAATCTAATTTGACAAAATATATATTTGTTACAAAGATTTCAATTTGGACTTTTTGATGGTAAAAAACATTAGTTTAGAGTAAATTTGTCATAATTATACTATTTTGGGATTTTTGTGTTCATTTATGGTAAATTTGTTATAGACATATCGATTTAGGGTTTTTCATGGTCAAAAAATTAATGTGACTATATTTATCATAGGTATTCAAGTTTGGGGTTTTTTGTGGTATTAACCTCTTATTAAAACTAAGCTACATCTATTACTAAAGTCACACGAATAGGTCAACACCATTTTAAAGCTATTTTCTAAATTTAAATTTTTCGAAATTTTAAACAACAACAACAACAACAACAACAATAACAACAACAATAATAAGGGTTAATATCCTTAAAAACTCAAAACTAGTACACCTATGACAAATTTACCATAAATGAATTTTTTGATTACAAAAAACCCTAAACTGGTATACCTTTGATAAATTTACCACAAAATAGTACACTTATGATAAATTTATCATTTGTTAGTTTTTGTTACATTTTATTGTCAAATTATTAAATTGAACATGTGACAGTTGGATGGTATACTAATTTGTGATTTTACTCTTTGTTTGTCACAATTATACATTTTTTGATGATTTTTTTGTGGTATTAATTTAATTTAACGGATGGTATCTTTTTCATAAATGTACCAGTTTGGGTTTTTAATAGTTGAATAAATTAGTTTAACGTAAATTTATTACAAGTGTATTAGTTTGCGTTTTTTTTATTTATTGTCACTTGGGGTAAAATTTGTCACATGTGTACCATTTTAGGGTTTTTCATGATTAAAAAAATAGTTTTGGGTAAATTTGTTACACGTGTATTAGTTTGGAGTTTTTCATAATAATAATAATAATAATAATAATAATAATAAGTTGAAATAAAATCAACTCACTAGAAAACAAGCCCGGTCCAATATAACTACAATTTTTTTGTGGTGAAAAAAGTCTAAATACTGAAAAGCCTGAACTTTCTTTAAAAAAAAAAAAAGTTAGGCCTTAAACCCACCTAGTTATCTACTTCGTCCATTCACTCAAACGATCCGCCTTCTTCACTTCACTGATGATGACTTCATCATCTTCTTCACGGACGGAGGACAACACCAAATCCTCCATGGCTCACAGCACCAACACCCTAGAATACAATGATTGCACCATACAATCAAGATATATCTCGGTCACTCGGTCTCCCAATTTCAATTTCAGGGAACGCGTGTTTGTAGCACAAATCTAAGCTCCTCCTTGTCACCGGACCTTCTATTCATAAAATTCTAAACGCAATTGAATTTTTCGAACGAGTAATATAATTATGAGAAAAGGATATTGTCCCATAGAGAATGATGAATAACAAACCAATTAAATATTAAAAATAGATTAATTCTAAAATTTATCTAAATGATCAAAATAAAATTGAGAATAAATTTAAAAGGGATAAGTGCAATAGAAGTCCTAAAACTTGTTATGAAAATGAAATTGAGTTCTAAAACTTACAAAAAGTGCAATTAAGTTCTAAAATTTGTCAAATTGGTTCAATTGAGTCTTAAAGTTAACACCATTAGACTTGCCAATGGAAAATGTTGACGTAGTGCAAATGTGGCTTTTTAAATGATTTTTTTTTTTAATTTTCCACGTGGCTTTTTAAAATTATTTTTATTCAAAATTAGATTTAAAAACTAAAAAATAAAAAATAAAATTTATTTTTTAAAAACTGTAAAACAAAAGAGAGAAAATGGTAGCTCCTCCGCCGTTGCCACCGCTGCCCATTGCCGAAGGGGCTAGAGACAATCGCTGGCCCCAAGTGAGGGTTGGCGACCCTCACCTGGCACAAGCGAGGGCGCCCAGATCTAGGCACACCGACCCTTACGAGAACAAGGATAATAAAAACAACACAACCATTTCCAAAAGCATTACTTTTATTTATATACCATTAACCCTAGGAAGTTTAATAATTACAAGTCTTTCTATGGCCACTTCTTACTGACCATCTCAAGAACCTTCGAGGGTCAAGCTTAATCTAAACTTCACCAATGATAGGGACATCCAAAAAGTGATACATCTCGCACTTACCACAATTGTACATGACGATTCTTCATACTACCGCTCTAAAAAATAATAAACAATGCCTAGTGAGATAAAATTTCAGCAAGTTAAGGACCTAAGCATCGATAGGATGCTAATTTGTCTCGGAGGCAACCTAGACATACAGCATTACATATCTCTACCTCACCTTAGCACACCCCTACACAATATCAATTAATATATGCCAACAACAATGCAGCACATATAATTTATAATTAGAACATATTACATAACTTTCCATGCATCATGCATTCACTCGTTTTTATGACCCCTCGGGTTACAGCCAACACAACCAACACAAGAGTTAGTAGTCTTTTGGCATGATCGAGCAATGTGCTGCCCCATCGCGCATGACATTGTCCAAAACCCCTGCCACAGATGGCATTCCTTAAGGAGCATTGGTTTGGCCTCAATTGCAACTCTGTATCCAAACCTCTGCCGTGCATTCGATAAATATCGTGTATCGTCCCCAAACTCCTGTCGGGTGACAGGTTCCATTAAATGACCACTCAAACACGCCCATACTCACGCCCATTTTATTTGCCTTTAATTAGCCCAATGCAAGCAGGTTTCGTGCATGTGCAACAAATTACAGAAATTTTCACTTGTAAAATTGCGATAAAATAATCGCACGTGGTCATGTGCGTAAAAATCAATTAGCCAAATTTTGCACAATTTCATTTTAAAGCCTCATTGACTCATTTAACATGTAAAACATGGCATCCAAAACATGACACCTCATAATTTGTCATTTGCATGCCAATAAAACCTTTCTTTAAAAATAATGCTTAAGACTCATAAATTGGATAATCATTTATATGGCATAATAAGCTCAAACAATAAGAATTATGCATAAATTCATCCAACAATTCAACATTCATAATTTGGACAATCATTTACATGGCATAATAAGCTTAAATAATAAGAATTATGCATAAATTCATCCACTAATTCAAGCATAAATTTTTACTTATCGACTAATCCATCATTAATTTGTGCTAAGTGTCATTAATTAGCACTAACTACCATTAACTAAGACTAACTACAATTAATTAATCTAATTACAATTAATTAAGACTAACTACAATTAATTAAACTAATTGCAATTAATTAGACTAACTACACTTAACCTCAATCTAAACTACTCTTAAGCACAATTATCACTAAACCATCATTAACTACCATGGACCATCATTATTCATAAATTAATCCTAACCCTAAATGCAGTTATTCAACATGTAGGTCCGATTAAGTTCATACTTCCTCAGCATCGATACATAAAATACATCATGCACCTGAGCAAATCGCAATGGCAATGCGAGACGATAGGCCAAGGTCTTAATCCATTCCAAGATCTTAAAAGGGCCAATGTACCTTGGACAGAGCTTCCATTTCTTGCCAAATTGCGAAGTACCTCGCATTGGTGACACTTTGAGGAATACATGCTCATCCACTTGAAATTCCAAAGGTCTACGGACTGTTGAACCAATTTAGGGCTCGTAATCTTACGTTCACCAATTTCATCCTAGTGGAGTGGAGTTCTGCAGACCCTATCACACAAACTTTTTCCAAAAAGCTATCGTAAACTTAGGATCGCGATCTGATGTGATCATTACTAGCACTCCATGAAGACGAACTATTTGACGCACATAAAATTCAGCATATCTATTCAATGCAAAGTCTTTCCGTATGGCGATAAAGTGCGTAGACTTCATTAACTTGTGAATTGGAAGGACATTTGGCGATGGAGTCTAAATAGTTGTTTGAGTCCTAAGCTAAACTCCTTTCCTTCTTAGTTCAGTTGCTCAACCACAACCCATATGGAATCATTATCTCATTATGAAATCTACTGTAATATGTTCCTATTTCCACTCGGGTATCTCAAGAGGTTGCCAGACTCCACCAAGCTTGCAATGGTGTGCCTTCAATTGTTTGCATAGTAGACACTTGGCAACATGCTTAGCAATATACGCATTCATATTGTTCCATCAATAATACCGGTGTAAACTCTAAGACATCTTTATGATGCCTGGATGAATACTATAACTGCTGCGATGGGCTTCCTACAAAATTTCTTCCTTAAGTTCCGCAATATTGGGCATGCATAATCGTCCACAAAACTTCCATATTTCATCTTCAATCACTTGAAAATCTGCCTTCCTCTTTTTTGCATCTCTTTGCAGAATCTTCTGGATTTCAAGATCCGTCGATTGCATGGTCTTGATCTTCACCTGCAATTTCGGTTCAATTCTAAGGGTTGCCATAAGACTTGAAAGTGGCTTACCTTAAACTTAAAATCCGAATCTCAAAGTCCTTCTAGTAGAATATATTTTTTGAATTATCATCTACGTGATTATGACTTCCGACTTAGTGCATCTGTGACCTTGTAGGCTTTACAAGGGTAGTACAAAATGTCGCAATCATAATCTTTGAGAAACTCCATCCAACGGTGCTATCTCATGTTTACCTCCTTTTGAGAGAACAAATACTTTAGACTTTGGTTGTCCGTAAAAAATTGGAACCTTTCTCCACACAAGTAATGCCTTCAAATCTTTAGGGTAAAGATGATTACTATCAATTCCAAATTGTGCATTGGATAATTCAACTCACGAGACCTTAGCTAATGGGACGTATACGCAACTACTCTCCCATGTTACATTAAAATGCAGCCCAATCCTTTAAATGACACATCACTATAAATCTCGTAACCTCCAGGATTAGACGGTATCATTAACACCAGTGCAGTATTTAGCTTATACTTAACCTCTTCGAAATTATGCTCACACTTATTTGTCCATTCAAATTTCTCATCCTTATTTAGCAATCATGTTAGAGGCATGTCTATCATGGAGAATCTTTCCAAGAATCGTCTATAATAGTCTGCCAATCCCAAGAAACTTTGAACCTCAATTACTGTCGTTGGTTTGAGCCAGTTCATAACTACTTCAATCTTGGTCAACTCCACAGAAATCTTTACACTAGAAATCACATGACCATAACAAGCTCCCATCCTAGTAGGACACAAGACTGCTTCGTGCTTCCTTCCACAAAATCATAACACACCATTCGCGTTATGTGCTAGCTTTCCAACTCTGCCCTTTTAGTTGGGAGCGATGGGATGTTTTCCTCCTACCATCGGTCTCTTCCCAAACTGATGATTGTCTCTATTTGGCGCAAATCGCGACCCAAATGCCGCTGCCCACTTAGCCATATTTCTCTTAATCAGCTGAGCCCTCTTGTATAGATCATCATAGTCTTTGAGATTCAAGGGCACTAGCTAGTCCTTGATCTCTGGTTTCAGACCATCCCAGAATCTTCTCACCCTATCCACTGGGTCCTCGATCAACCTCGAAGCATACTTGGATAGATCAATGAACTTCGCCTTATTCTGATCCACTGAGATTTGATTTTGATGGAAGCGCTCAAACTCAGCCATCTTATGTTCCCAAGTGTAGTCTGAGAAGTGTTTGCTATAAAAAGTGTCAACGAAGGCATCATACTCTGGGATTGTGCCTTCGGGAGACACCATTCCTTTGATGACTTCTCACTACATGCTTGCATTAGCTTGTAGCTAATAGACGGCCAAGGTCACCTTATCCTCCTCCGAGTACCTCAACAGTGTGAATGCCTTCTCCAATTCTCGAACCTAGAGGATTGTAGCCTCAGGATTGCCTGCTCTGGTAAACTTCGACGGCTTCAACTTCAAGAACTACTCCACCAATTTATGTATGGGCTGGTCACCATCCCCATTACTAATGTTTCCAGTCCCTATAGGATCTCATCCACCCTGGGATCACCTGGTGCCTTTCCTCTAGCACTAGCCTACGTCGATGCTATCCCTCTGGTACCTACTTGAGTTGGTGCCCTTTCTCTAGCACCTATTTGAGTCGGTACCCTTCCTCTGCCACCAGCTTGAGTCGACACGGCTTTTCTCCAAGACTCCCTCTTGTCACATCTTTGCTTAGGTTTTTTGTTACGACATCCCAAGCTCGTCGTTGTCCCAATTCTTTTATCTTATCATTATGCACATACGAAAACGTGTACTTAAATTTTCCCTAGATAGATAACAATTGGAAGACGTGGACAATCTCACACAAACACACTACTTCATACATATATTACAGAGATACAATATATATGTTGTCTTTGGCTACATTTTTTTTACATGATAGCAAAATTGGGAACCCTCCGCTATTAGTCGGTATTATGATCTAGTTCCTCGACCTCTCAAATGGTGCTCCATTGTTCAGGCCAGTTAGCCCATTGAACCTACGTAGTGGGCCGACGAGGTCTCCATCAAACCAGACATATTGGGCTACATAACAATGAGGGATTGAGTCATCTAGCCTTTTGTCGACCCATATGGTGGTAGTGCATTTACAATATGTATAAGTGGTCTCCTCCTCTAAGTTCACTATGTTAGCGATTGACACTTCCATATTTATAGAATGTAGGTTGGCCATACTTATGGACATGAAAAGCATAAGGAGTGAGTCTTGGGAACTCAATAAATAAAATTCCTAATTTTCTATCAAGAAAGCCTCTCATCATCAAGAACAGTGTTGATGGTAGATCAATAGCAAATTATAAGTCATGTTTCATCCATACATGCCATCCATATCGAAGGACCATTGGCTTAACAACTAGCATATGAATAATTCACAATTATGCCTCACCGGCATCCATGCAAATTCCTTTACTACCATCCTGGCTCAATTAGGTCTTCTTAGCTCAACCAAGGCATCTTGCTTCATGCTAGGCATCAGGACATCTCGGCTCAACCAAGATATTCCAGCTCAATCGAGGAATCTTGGGGCTAGCTTATCCGAGGCATTCAGGCTCAACCAATGAAAATACACCATAGTCTACATCCTATTAATCTTGTCTGCATAACCAACGAAAATACACTTCTTGATCTTAGGTTCGAGCCGCGATCCTTTTTTACATATTAATAATCAGGACATCCAAATATTTTTAAAATAGAATTATCAGAAGCTTTACCTAACTATACCTTATTAGGAGTCTTTCATTTGATTGCAGTTGAAAGAGAACGATTCACTAAGGCTCTGTTTAGTAACCGGTCAAATAGTAAAAATTTCTATTCTTTTGTTCTCGGGAATAGTTTTGGAATAGAATCGTGTTTGGTAAAATTTTTGTTCCCGAAAACAAATTTCTATTTTTTTGTCACCGGAAGTAGATTTGGAATAGAATCAAGAATAATAAAAAAAGTTGATTATTGTTCCTAGGAACAATTCTATAATCAAGCCCATATTCTCTTTTTATTTTTTATTTTCTTGTTCTTCTTCCATTTTCTTGTTCTTCATCTACGGCCACCACCATGGTTGCCATTTGCTGCCCACCGCTGCCGGTCGCCGGCAACCGGTCTGGCAAGCTCGCCGGTGGCTAGGTGGGCCTCGCCAAATTTGGCAAGGTTGAACTTTGATGGGGTTGGGCAAGCCTTGGCGGGGTTGGGCGAGGCCCACTTGGCCACCTGCGAGGCTCGCCCAACCTCGCTAGTGGCCAGGTGGGCCTCATCGCTAAGGGCTGGCGACACTCTGGTGAGGTTGTCGGCCCTCGTCTAGCCAATCGCCGGTCATCCCAAGGTTGGCGACCGGCCACTTGAAGAAGAAGAAGAATAGGAGAGAGAAAGGAAAAAAAAGGAAAAGTAGAAAAAAGAAAAAAATGAAAAAAAGTAATAAAATTATTTAAAAATTAAAAGAAAATGATTTGAAGTAGAAATTTTGAGCATGGTACCAAACACAATTCTATTTTGAGAACTGAAATTTTGGACAATTACCAAATAGTTTAAAATGCTTAGAAATTGTTTCTAGGAGTAGAATACAAAAGAATCATTTCTAATATGAAATTGTTCCCGAGAATAGAAGCATTACCAAACACGCCTTAAATAACATGCTGTGTTCACAACATTAGCCCAAAAACCTTTCCCAAGTCCACCATTAAAGAGCATACACATACTCTCTATGAAAGTGTTCTATTCATGTGATTTGCGACTCCATTTTGTTGAGATATGTACCTAGTTGTTTGATGTCGAATAATCCCCAAATCTTCATAGTATTTGTTGAAATCACCTCCGCAAAACTCAATACCATTGTCCATTCGGAGACGCTCTATTTTCTACCTAGTTTGATTTCCTATTAATATCTTTCACTTCTTGAACATATCAAAAATGTTACTTTTACACTTCGAGAAATAAACCCAGACTTTCCTCGAAAAATTATTAATTAATGTTAGAAGATAAATTGCACTACCCTTAAATGTTACCTGTGTCAATCCCCACAAATTGAAGTGAAAATAGTCAATTTTGCCATTCATCGAGTGCACCCAGTGTGACATCCTGATTTTCCAACTCTGTTTTTGATTAAATGAGTTTGGCTTTTCATTAATGCACCTATAGTTCTTTTCTCTGAGCTGATCACTCACGAGATAACTAGTCTATTTGGTGAAGCCGTTAAGGGATTTTAACGCAATAGATTTGAGAATTCGACTAGAAATCGACTGTTTGACCATGTTAATTTGCAAGGATCAATACGACACTGTCAAAATTGATTAGAGATCAGAGATATGTCGATTTGACTGAGGCATGTGATTAAAGAGTGGTTGATTCCACATAATTGCAAAATTCTCGTCGAATGGTACTAAACTGATTTTTCTGTCATTTTTGTACCCTGTACCCGTATTTGAAATCTCAAGATTTTTACGATAACCGAGAGTCACCAATGAGTCGAAGATGCATAATGTGGCTTGAAAATATTCGACCATAAGTCAAATGTGCTAAAAATTCCCAAAAGTTACTCGGTAGGTTAGGTTAAGCTAAAATTGCTTCTGGTTGAAATTAACCGTAAATTTGAACCCGATTTCAGAAATTAAAAGTTCTGTCATGTCATGATTCATTTTAGGAACATCGACTCATCCTCTGAAGATTCTTTTTGCGAACATGAGTTTTTGGCAAAAATCAAATTTAGGCGTTTTTGGACTGGGAAAATTAGAGGACTGTTTTTGGTTGCAATTTTGGTAGTCAAGTTGGATTATTTGGCAAGGAAAAATGTGATATTGAGTGTAGACACCTTGGCTAAATTTTTGGGGCATCGATTGGGTTGATTTGGAGAGGAATTGAATGAAATTAAGGGGGAATGTTACAAAATTCGTAGGTCAAGGGGGAGTATTATTTCAGCCACCTTGGGAGACTTCTTGGAGAAGCCTTGGTGTGGATAATGGCTAAGGATGATGGATGAGCATGGTAGGGGCATGAAACTTGAGTGTTTGGATATTTTGTGGCCCCCTCTCTTCAGCACCTGTCTTCCTCTTCCTTGCAGCCTTTTCTCCATTGTTGTGGGGGTGTATTGAGCTCAAGAAAACAAAAAAGAGGCCCCTGTAGTCAAGCTAGCCACAGTTGAGCATTGCCTGAGCCTGTTGAGCGCTGTTGCTGCCACCAAAGCCTTGCCCTCGTCATGAGCCAGTTCGTGCGCCCATTTGCGCCAGCTTGCCATCCCTACACATCTAGGCTGTCGTCTCGTGCTTGTTGCCGTTTGCCAAGGCTGTTCCAGCTATCGTTCGCCACTATTGAGCTCGCTAGGAGTTGTTGTAGCCGTCACCGTCCTGCCGTGTCCCTTTTCCACGCTAGCCAACCGCTTAGACTGCCCCCTTCAGTCGTGAGCAGAAGCCAAAGTTTCAGCCCAACTAAGACTTCGAGGCCCATTTTAGGCCTTGTCCAGACCTCGCTTAGTGTCGCTACAGGCTTGCTTGTCACTCGCCTCCGTGTCACCATCACCATGAACTCATCGGCCCACACAACCGGTGAGTTTACTTGCTAAACTCTGCTTAGGGAGTTAATGACATTTAGTTGGTAATTAGATTATGCCAAAAACTTTTTTTTCTATTGGTTAGTTTTGATTAGTGATTTAATTGTTTAAATATGATTGTTAGGTGGTTAGAATAGATTGATTAAGAGCTAAATAAATTGTACTATTTATGTGGATATGTGCATTAATTTTCTAAGCCCGTTTAGGTGGTTAAATTAGCGTTTCCGGCTTATGTTTCCGAATATTGGATTTAATTGCATTTATTTAATTAAATTTGTAATTTATTTAATTATTTAATATTTTTCGAAAATTATCTTGGGATAGCTAGCGACCAGAATTTCGTGCTGATTGCAATGGTGTGCTTAGTTTATGCAATTAAATTGAGTGGTGATTGTAATTTTGAGTATTTAATTCAAAATTTAGAAATTTTGGTATTTAATTAGAAAATACCAAATGTTAGATTTTAACATCGAAAATGATTTTTAAATATGAAGAAAATATGCCAAGTGCATTATCTTAATTAAGACATTTGAGTGCAATGCACAATGTCCTTAACCGGAATTGAATGATCATGTGATGGTTAAGAGAGCCCATCCTCGATATGCGTTAGGTGGACATTGCCCCTATATGGGATGCCCTAACAATGGATGTCAGATCTCGGTAGAGGCCAGACCGACGCTCCTTTGGGAATGCATCCCCGATGTGTGTTTGGTGGATGTTGCCAAGCTCAAGGGATGAGGCGAAGCTTGGCTACGCCAGAGGACCGGTGTGTGTCGAGTAAAAATGCTTGTGCATGTAGTAGTTAATTGAAACGCATGATTGATTGAGATAGATGCGCTGAATTATGGGATAAAATTGTGTGGCACGAAATGTGACATGTTATGACGATTTGGCCCTATAATCGGGACCTTTGTGATTGATTGAGATTGAGTGAGACGTTCCAATTGATGTGTGCATCTACTATATGCATTGAGTATATGAACTACACTGATGTGTAGGGAGGAACTAAGGCGAGGTAAGTCTCATTGGTTGTGTTGTTAGGCCGCCTCTAGACGTATTTCCTTCCTAGTTGGGGTTTAGGGGGTAAACTTGCTGAGACGTTGTCTTACCCTGTCGTGGGTTAACCTTTTCAGATCCTTAGATGACGGTCTTTCCAAAACATTTTGGTTGGCCTCGAGGGGTTACCGAGTGGAGCATAGACGTCCCTGTCCCCGGGAGTCATTGGGTTTATGAGTTTGTAGTGACTATTATTTGGGTCGATGAGGGCCTACCGCAGAGGATACCTCATCGATTCGGGGCGTGGTTTCATCATGGGCTCAATGGATACAGGGTTGGTTCCCTTCAGGGTTTTGATATCCCTACCGTTGCGGTCAACGGAGCTCTAGGTGACGATGCAGTTGACCCTCCTGATGGGGTTGTGGAGGACCCGAAGCCCCCGGAGCCTATGGAGACGGAGTCTAAAGGATCGGCGAATGTGTTCGACTAGTAGGTCGTAGGACAGTTTCTTTTTGAAAGCCGATCTTTTTGTAGACTTTTGTATATAAACCTAGTGTGTTTATAAAAAGTATTTTGTGAAAATTTGATTCTACTTTTCTATCCCATATTTATGTTGTCTGGGAATTTGTTTATTCGCTTTTGCATGTGGATAAAATGAATGGGTCAGCGACGTGTCCTAGGATGTCTCTATTTTGTCGACCGCCGAGGGATGTGCGTGCGCTCGAGGTTTGGGGCATGACACCCAATACCAAAACTAACTCTACCCTGTTTTATGAAAACACAATCATCACAAAAGTTAAGTGAGATCGTAGGATTCCTACAAAGTAAAACACATTTACTCAAGATAGTCATTCCTCTTTCGCTCATGTGGCCTAACCACACATGCCACGACATTGATTTTTCATAATTTGAAGAGGATGAAATATTTAAAGAACCCACAATAGTACTCCCCTATAAAACGTAAAGATTTTTTTTTTTTTATTATGTTACCTCACATCACAATCAATGAGTCTTTTGAAATTTTCAAAGCTCCACATTCACCTATGTACATACATCCAATGGAATCTAAATTGATCAATGAAATAAGATTTTACTTCAAATTTGGGATGTGCCTAATGTTTGTCAAAGTTCTTATTACATTGTCATGGCATTTAATATGCATTATACTAATATCTACAATCCTACAAACTGCATTGTTATCTATCAAAACTAAACCACCATTGATTTTCTCATATATATGGAATCAATTTCTATGTGGAACATGTGGTATGAACATATTGATTTAAAATCCATTCATCATCGACATGACAGTATGAAGACAAAATAGTAAGAACATTGTCTGCATTAGTGGACTTGTTTTTTTTTTTTCACTAAACTAGCCGAATCAGAATTCTCCAACAACTTCTTCCCCTTAACTTTGAGCACTAGACATTCTCTTGTGTAGTGTAGTGTTCGAATTTGTAACAATAGTAATACTCCACCTTACTCTTATTTCTGTCTGATCTAGATTTTGAATGCCCTTTACTATTACTGTGTCACGATGATTCGACCTTCCCTTAACAACTAAGCCATCAACTTTATCATTACTACTACTTGTATTCAATTTTGTACGCATCTCCACATGATTCAATGAAGCTTGCACATCCTTAAGAGTTATGGATTGCCTTCCATACAACATAGAATTCACAAAATTCTCATATGAGCTTGGCAATGAACATAACACAATTAGGCCCCGATCTTCATCATTTAACTTCAAATCTAGATTTTTCATATCCATAATGATTTTATTAAATTCATCTAGATGTTCTTGGATAGGAGTATTTGCTTGCATCTTTAGCGTGACAGCCTAATTTTTAGGTTTTGTTTTCAATTGAATAAGTCGGGCTTTTCATCGATGTGCCTATAGTTCTTTTCTTTGAGTTAGCCACTTACAAGATAACTAGCTTATCAGGTAAAGCTGTTAAAGAATCTGAATGCAATAAACTTGAGAATTCGACTAGGAATCAATTACTCGACTGTGCTAATTTACAAGGGTCAATATGTCATTGTTAAAATTGACTAGAGATCGGAGATAGGTTGGTTCGATAGAGGTATGTGATTAGTGTGTGGGTGATTCCACCTAATTATAAAATTCTCGTTGAACGGCACTAGACCGATTTTTCTGTCATTTTTGTACCTTGTGCTCGTATTTGAAATCTCGAGATTTTCACGACAACTGAGAGTCGCCAATGTATCGAAGATGTACAATGTGGCTAAAAAATAATCAACCATGGGTCAATTGCACAAAAAGAAAATCCTAAAAGCTATTTGGTGGGTTAGGTCACACTAAAATTGCACCTGGTTGAAATCAATTGCGAGTTTAAATCCGATTTTAGAAATTGAAAGTTATGTCATGTCATGATTCATTTTGGGAACATCGACTCATCCTCCAAAGATTTTTTTGCAAACCGTGGTTTTTGGCGAAAATTCAAAGTAAAGTTATTTCAGACTGGGAAAATTAGAGGGCCGTTTTTGGTCGCATTTTTAGGATTTGAGATGGACAAATTGACAAGGAAAATTCATGAGATGGACAATGGTACCTTAGTTGAATATATGGACACCAAATTAAGCTCAATTGAAGAAGTCTTGAAGTGGAATTGGATGGAATTGGCCCAAAATTTGTAGCTAGGGGTGGTGTACAACATTTGGACCACTTGGAGACTTGTTTAGAAAGCTTGAGGGCTGCATTTTGGCTGAGGAAGATAGCCATGCATTTTGGATATTTTGTGGCCCCCTCCATCTTCAGCAACTTCTTCTTCCTCCTTGCTTTGCCTTTCTCCATTGTTGAGTGTTTGTGAGCTTAAAATTCCAGAGAAAGCCAGCCAAGAGCCAACAACAGTTGCCAGAGCTCCCTTGCCACCCGTCCATCCGTCCATCGCATGCCAGCTGCGAAAATGAGCCATCGCTGTCAACCTATCTACTCGTCCTTGCCATCCCACGGTCCAGTGCCATCGTTCGCCTCTGCTCGCAGGTCCCGTGAGTCGCTTGGCCGTCGTTTGCAGCCGTCCAAGCCATTGAAGCTACCGCCATCGCTCACCTGGCCTTGTTGCACCATTGTCATCCCTCCTTGCGCTTCTAGCTGCTCGAGTAGCTCCTTTAGCCAGCAAGCATAATAAGTTGAGCCTCACAATGGGCTGTTGGCTTCGTTAGGCTTTTCTGGGCTCGTCTGGACTTTGGTTGGTGTTGTCGTGGGCTTGGTTGTCGCTCGCCTTTGCGTCGCTGTCGCTATGAACTCATCGGATTGCTAAACCGATAAATTTGCTTGCTAAACTTTACTTAGGGAGTTAATTATGCTTAAGGGTTTATTAGTTTAGGCTAATTAGGGATTATGTGGTTAGTTAGTATAGATTAGTGATTTAATTGCTTATTTGTGCATGTTAGATAGTTAGAATAGACTAATTAAGTCTTAATTAGATCGTGTTATTTATCTAGATAGGTTCGGAAATTTTTTAGGCCAGTTTAAGTGGTTAGATTAGCATTTCCAGCCTAAGTTGGTATTTATGGTATTTAACTTACATTGTTTAATTATTTAATATTTTCTGGAAATTATATTGGGATAGTCGATGACCGGAATTTCGTGGTGATTGCAATGGTGTACTTAGTTTCTATAATTGAGTGTTAAATTGTGCAAATTATTTAGAAATTACCGGGTGTCGGGCTTTGACATCGAAAATGATTTTAAAGATTATATCAAATAGTAGGATTTTAAAAGGAAGTGCATCAATTTTTCTAGTGCGAATTGATCGTGTATCCACACATGATTATTTTTACCGTGTGTTTTTAATACGAAGAAAATGAGCAAAGTACGTTATTTTAATTGGGATATTTGAGTGCAAAGCACAATGTCCTTGACCGAGATTGAATGATCGTGTGTTGGTTAAGAGAACCCATCCCTGAAATGAGTTGGGTGGACATGCCCCTATATGGGATGACCTATCAATAGATACCGATCGCAATAGAGGCTAGACGATGCTCCTTTATGGAATGCCATCAACGTAGTGACATTGCCGTGTTCGATGGGGTGAGACGATGCCTGGTTACACCAGAAGAGTGCCGAATATCGAGTAGGCCATGCTCATGTGTGGCCGTGATTAACAATTGGAATGCATGTTGAGTGAAATTTGTCACGCCCCGATCCTCGGGCACGCACCCATCCTTCACCTTAGTCGATTTATATCGACATCCCAGGACACATAGCCGACTTCTTCAATTTTAATATGCATGCATAAGCATATAAAACAATCCCTAGACAATAAAATAATGGGATAGGAAAGTAGGACTAAATTCCGATAGGAAAGTAGGATTAAATTTCGAACTTTCAGAAACAACCACACTTAAATACATTGCAAACTAGTGCACATATATATGAGGCGGACTACTAAGTCTGATTCAACTTAAACAAGTTGAGAATTAAGGTCTACAAGCAAGGGTGGGGGTTCCACAAACTATGGGTCATTGTCCTTCTCTCCATCATCCTCTACACTTTAACTGGAGCCTCCAGTAGACTGCACCTAACTTTCGAGATCTTCAAAATCTAGGTCTGTTACATCTAGGGACCTGAAATGTTGTTCCACAATCGGGATGAGACTATGTCTCAGCAAATTCTATTCCCTAAGACCTAATTAGGAAGCCAATACACCTTAGGCTGCCTAAGCACAACACAAGTCGAAGGATTTACCTCAGCCTCAGTTCCATACTGCTGCATTATTTACAGATGCTTTATATCACATCAACCAATCATTGAATTATGTCATTACGTCAATTCAGAAGTCAGATCGAATCATTAAACAATCAACTTAGCCGATTACGTGTCATCTCAACCCTTTCTTGGTCTGCTCATCTCATACTATTTATAAGTCCATTCATATCAAGACTACTCGCTCTAAGTTGATAAATAGATAGTATAGCCTATATTAGCTGATAGGGTTAAGGTATACTGCTCTCTCTAAGTTGACAAATCGCTCACAGGTAGATATAGTATACCCCTAATGCTCACTCTAAGCTGATAAAGTGTACTGCTTGCGCTAAGCTAACATATTGCCCGCATGCTGATATAGTACATAGTACACCAGTATAATACTCTCGCTAAGCTGACATATCAGAGTCCGTAGGATGGGATAATATATTATCCTGACCATTTAATGAATTCATCATTTTTTATCATCTTCGATAAAAATAGCCATGTGTTGGTACACTGTTGGCCTTAGCCAAAATATCATAATTTTACTTTTTGAACATCCCACCAGTTTCAATAGCCCATTAAATATTTTTGGCATTGTAAATCGACGCCCGATTATTTTTCAATTAATAACCAAGATTATTTAATATAGGAATAAATCCTAAAATCACAAATAAATCAATTCAGTACAAATCAATGCTTAAATAAATAAATGGACTGCACCATAATAATCAGCATAAAATTCTGGTTATCGGCTATCCCTACCTAATTTTCGGAAAATAAATAATTCCAAAAATTATTAAATAAATACAATAAATCCAATTTAGGCCTGTAATGCCTAATTGGAAGCCAAGACAAGTCCAGAAAATTACCGAGACTCATTCAATAAATAATAGGATTTGTCTACTTGCTAAGTACATTAACCATTTGCCTAACATGTATAGGTAAATCCCTAATTTAATTATTTTAATCTAATCTAACTAGTTAATTGTACTTAATTAAATATAATAAACCCCTAAGCATCATTAGCATACTAATAAGGGATTAGTGAGAAAAAATCATCAGTTTAATAATTCACTCGAATTGAAACGTTAGGAACATCACGAGAGACGTTTTTCTCCAAAGCGGGCCTAAGGTTCGGGGCCCACAAGGACCTCAAAACGGGCCTAGAAGTGGCTGTGATACCCACAAAAAGTAGTTGTTCTTGGCTGGAAATGGAAGGAAATCAACTCAGTTTAGGTGGGAATTGATCAAGAAGGAAGAAATAGGCCAAATCGGGCCTAGATATGGACTCACAGAGGTTGAATGGGCTTGGGACAACCTTGGGTGAGCTGCAACAGGCTTGAAACAGTTGCTGGGAGGCGAGAGGGAGGCAGGCAAGGGGCGACGGTGCACGAGGCTAGCGCGGGCAGCGCCTTCTGCACTCATCTCACAAGTGTATAGATGGGGGATTGTGTGTAGGATATGGCTTGCCTTTCATCATTCTGACGCGCCTCATCCAGCATGCTCAATTAATCTTGTATTCTTCACTTAGCTGTCTATTCTAATAATCCTCAGTGGAATAAGTGACTTAGACAAGCAAAATTATCATGCAGAATTCATCTGGAAACGACATGCAACATTTCGAATATGATGGAGTTTGAACTCTTCAAAACAAGTTAATGGTTTTGACTCAAAAAAGACCCTATTGACAACTTTAGGGGCTAACGTAATGGTGTTTCCAAATATGTTAGATTTTGAACATCAAAAGGGTTATTCGCAAATGGACGTCGATGGTTGTCCATATTGATAAGGGATATGACACATGAAGGATCAGCCGGGGTTTGGAATCTGATCCGGCATCTCTGCTTTTGTCCCTGCAGAAGAGAAGATGTACAAGTAGATCAATTAGTCTGGCCAAAATCAAATGTGGGTTGAGGCCTGAAGGATCTCTGTCATTTGCTTTGGCAATTACTCAGGACGCCATTTCGCTTATGAGAGTTTGTTATGCCTCTCATTGATTTATTATCTTTGTTTTTGACAGTCAGGTAATCCTGCAACAAACAAGTCATGCTTATCATTGATTCGTTATCATTGCTTTTGACAGTCAGGTGATCCTGCAACAAACAAGAGGGAATGTGTTAGTCATGAACTCTTTCAAGAGTCGAATAACTGGAATCGATACAACTTTACCCTTCACTGGTTTGCAGATGATTGGATGGACCTGAAGTGAGATGGGGACACGAAGTCCTATGTCCCTTGCTTTGTTAGGTCACCTGTTCTCTCGTAATTTGCAAGTGCAAGAGAAGCAAATTTTTTTTTTTTTTTTTTTTCCAAGCGGCTAACTGCCGCGTCAGGGATTCGAACCCCCGACTTCGGACCTTTTTGCTTCTTCCCAGATACCACTCGGCTAGAGGCGCTGACGGTGTCCATAGGCCGCTGCCTTTTTTATTTAACCGAACCGGCTCCAGGATGACACGTCCTTTTATACCAAGTTAGGTAAATCGATATGAGTCACTTGATTTGTCCAAATTAACCTTTAAGCTTGTTTCTTGAATCCTATGCTTCCTGTCAATAGGAGAAAACATGTCAAAAGTGAGTTTAGACACTGGGAGTATTGGAAACGATACCAAAATACTCTTCTCCAAAGTTTGTATTTGCTGACTTCTAGGGATATTTGAATGTCGATGACAGCCTTTTCGTCTTGGCATAGTTTGACATTTCTTTCGGTTGGCCTTCCTCACTCATGGCCATGTATGCATGATTGATGGTTGTCGATTTATCTTCAACGCCTTCCTTCTGTCGAATTTTCTTATGTCTTTGACTATATGACCATTAACAGCATTGAGCAAAGTCACGTACTTCAAGCTTCTATGGAATCTGAGATGAACAATCAAAATCTCCAATTCTCTGATGGCAATTACTTTTTGGGAGAGCATGCATCTGGAGCACGAAGTGAAGTTTCTAAGCCCTTAGTCATCATTTGAAAAAAAAGGGCTAGAGACTGTCTCAACTGTCTAGATTTCCTCCCTGTTGACATTGGTCAATTCAAAGGAAGAGAAGAAATTCCGTTTCTGCACTTCTTGGCTTGTCGAAGCCGGAAATCCCATTGATGAAACCGTAGCATTTAGTTGCTCGGGCACGGCGCGACTCCAGTGGCGTGTGACAGTGCTGGCTTCTCCTCTGCTGGTTGCTAGTTTCGCACGGCTTGGGGAGAGAGAGAGAGAGAGAGAGAGAGAGGATAGAGATGACGGGGTGAGGGCTCCACCAAGCCAATTTTTGCACTAAATTGTCTCCCTTAAGCTTGTCCATCAAGACAATAACCCGTGGTTGCAAATGAGCCACCAACACACTCCTCACAACCCTTGAGATAGTCCAATTTTGCTGGGGCATGGGGGAGCTACGCATTTCCAACATTATAGCTTCAATTGGACAGTAATTCTCTCTTGATTCACTCTCAATTGGCTTCCATAAATTCAATTGACATCTCAATACTTCAATTGATATATTTCCTTGCCAATACAACTCACTTGCTTCCCAATTTTGCAACCAAAAATAATCATCGGCCTTGATTGAACAAAAATTGTCATAATTCGACTTTTTCCCAAAAAATTTCGATTGTCAGAAAAATCTTCTGAGACTGAGTCGTGGGTCCTAGAATTTATTGTGACATGACAGAATCTTCAATTTCTGAAATCGGAGTTGAATTTGTGGTTAATTTCTATTCGACGCGTTTTTAGCATGACCTAAACCACCGAGTAGTTTTCAGAGATTTTTAGTGCAAATGACCTGTGGTCGATTTTCTTCGAGTCACAATGAACCCACTCGACACATTGACAACTCTTGATTTTGTGTAAATCTCGAGGATTCAAATATGGACACATGGTCCCAAAACGATAGTAAAATCAGTCTAATGTCAATGGACGAGAATTTTCTAATTTAGTGGTGTCACCCATGATTAGCTGCACATCTCAATTGAATAGACCTATCTCTGATCTCAAATCGATTTTATATTGTGCCATAATGGCCTCTAAAGATGAGCACAGTCAATAAGCCGATTCCTGATCAAATTCTCAAGTCTATTGCAATAAAATTCCTTGATAGCTTTCCCAAATAGTCTAGTTATCTTCAGAGTGAACAGCTTTGAGGACTGCCCTATAGGTGCTTCGATGAAATGTTTGATTTATTCAGTAGAAAACATGATTGAAAATCTGGGATGTCACAACTCTTCCCCTCTTATAAAAATTATGTTCTCGAAATTTAAGCCTTTACAATCCTTAAACAAAAATGTGGGGGGCATCGTCGTCTCATCTAGTCTCACTTTTCTCGGTTGATTCTTTATTCCCGTGGCATTGTCAGACCATTTTGACCAAGGGGACTCTCTTGGTTTACCGAATTTGATCTTTCCGATTCACGATATGAACCGGGCTTTCCACGTACGACACTCTGTCGTCCACGTCTAATTCTTCAAGATTTAACACATGGGTCGGGTCAGGTTCATATGTCGTCAACTTTGGCATGTGAAAGACGTTATGCACTTATGCCTACCTCAGCGACAATGCAAGACGATACGTTAGGATCCCAATTCTTTTCAGAATCTCAAAGGAACTTATGTACCTCGATTTCAATTTTTTTCCCCTCCTTGCTGAGGCACAAGGTATCCCTCATTGGTGACACCTTCAGAAAGATGTAATCGCCACCTTGGAATTCTAAGGGCCTTCAATGCCTAATGATACAACTTTTCTGGCAGCTCTGAGTGGTCCTTAATCTGTTTCTGATCACGGCAACTACAATAACTGATTGCTAAACTAAGTCTGGGCCTGTGATCTTTCTTCGCTTATTTTCCTTCCCATAACTGAAATTCTGTACACTCTACTATGCAAAGCTTCAGTAGGAATCATTTGAAAGCTTTGCCCAAAACTAGGAATCTTGGTTCTAGATCTGATATTAGTTCGTCACTAGTACTCCATGCAGACGAACTGTCTAACACACATACACTTCTACATGCCTATTCTAATAAGGATCCTTCCATACTGTGATAAAGTGGGCCAACTTCATCAGTCTGTCGACCATTACCCCAACTGGAGTCATTATTCTTCTAACTTCTTGGTGAACCTATCACACATTCCATCATGATATACTTCCATTCCCATTATGGACTCTTGAGTGATTGTAAATGCCCTATTGGCTTGCATTACAGAACTTTCACTTACTAGCACATATGACACTTGCAACTTTTTTGGCGATATCCACCTTTCTATCAGTTCACCAATCAAGCTGATGCCGACTCTGACTTATTTTGTATTGCCTGGTCGAAATTGTAATTACTATGGTGAATTTCTAACAAGGTCTCTTACCTGAGTGCTTCATCATTAGGTACACCCCATCACTTTCGAAACTTGAATGTTCCATTCCCAGAGATATGAAAGTCAGTCTCTTTCTTATCAGTATTCTTTCATAGGATCTTCTGAATATCCCGGTCTGTCAATTGAAGCGTCTGCTTCTGACCTAAATATCCGGTTCAATTATGAGGGCGGCCATAAAATTCAAAGGGTGGCCTTCCTCAAATTTGAAAACCGGATTTTGAACCCTTTTTGAGTAAGGTCTATACTTTAACCAACCTATGCACAATTGAAGACTCTCGACTCAACACCTCCAATTCTTCAGTAAAATTTATGCTACGAGTTCTATGTCAAACGTCGAGTAGTTCAACTCATGAGGTTTCAACTAGCGGGAGGCGTATGCAACAACCTTACCATGTTGTATTAACACACAACTCAATTCTCTGAACGACGCATTACTATAGATTTCGAATCTTCCAGGACCAGATGAAATCTTCAGCATAGGTGCGGTAGTCATTTTTTTCTTAAGCTCTTGGAAACTACTCTCGCACTTGTCTTTCCACACAAATTTCTCCTCTTTCTTCAAGAGTTTTGTCAGTGGCAACACCAAAAATGAGAACCCTTTCACAAACTGTCTGTAATAACCTACCAAACCCAGAAAACTTCTAATCTTTGTCATTGTAGTCGGTCTTGGCCAATTGATTACGGCCTTAATCTTGCTCAGGTCCATGGAGATTCCTTTTTTCGGAAATTACGTGACCAAGGAAAGTAACACAAGTTAACCAAAATTCGCACTTGCTAAACTTAGCATACAATTGATGAACTCTCATCGATGAATATGATCACAAACTGATCTAGAAATTCTTTGAATATTTGGTTCATCAAATCCATGAAGGTAGCATGAGCATTCGTCAACCCGAGTGTCATCATTGTGAACTTATAGTAACCACATCGAGTACAAAATGCTGACTTAGGAACATCTTCCTTCCTAATTCTCTACTAATGATATATTGTCCTCAAGTTGATCTTTGAAAATATCGACGCCCCTTGTAACTGATCAAATGAGTCATCAATCATTGGCAGTGGATACTTGTTTTTGATCGTCACCTAATTGAGTCTCCGATAGTCAATGCATAAGTGCAACAAACCATCTTTATTCTTTACAAACAGAACTGATGCTCTCTAAGGTGATGCTGGGATGAATAAATCCTTTATCCAATAATTCCTGCATCTGCACCTTCAATTCTTACAACTAAGATAACACCATCCGGTAAGGAGCCTTAGAGATTGGCTCTGTCCTGGGGGCTAACTCGATTACAAATTTAATTTCTCTTTCTGACAATAGACCTAGCAATTCCTTCTGGAATACATTTGGAAATCCTTGCACAATTGAAATATCCTCAATTTTCAGTTCATCAATTGTCGTATCTACGACAGCTGCTAGGTAACCTTGACAACCCTCGTCTAACAAACAGGTTGCCTCTTGTGACGAGATTAGGGAAATCGAGGTCCTCCTCGATTTTTGATAAATTCAAAATTTTCCTTTGTCGATAGATTAAACTGTATCGCATTGCAATAACAATTCATTACAACAAAAACTCCTCGAGCCAAACCTTTTTATATATGGTATCAAAGTTATACATACGCAAACCCGTCAAGTATAACTATTGTCAGAGATTCATCTTTCTACAACTTTATTACAACAATGGAAATTTTTACAACCTTCACTCGAAATCCAGTTGCGCTACTCTGATAAAAACACCTCAAAAACATTCTTCGTTTGCTCGGTGCCTAGTCAATCTATTCCTATTCCTTGCGTCATTCTAGTGGTGTTCTATCTATGGTGCTTTCCCTTTTTCTAGTCCTCCGGTGATGGCGTACACTCTTCCCTGCTCTGGCGATCTGTTTGGTGTAACCATATCTATGATCGCGTCAGGTGTAGTTTCTGCCTAACCTTGTGTGATGGCATATACCGTGCCTTGAATTGGTGGTCACGGCTGACCTCCTTACTGCACATTCTGTAGTGCATAACCCCTGATCTGACCCATCGACAGTGGTGGTGGTAACTAAGGTTGTCCTCTTGGTCGCCTTGGACAATCTTTGGCCATGTGACCCTACTGACCACATTCAAAACAGGTGTCCGTCTTACGGGGGCACTGATTCACAAGATGTCGTCTTCCACAAAGGTGACACATCTCGATCCTATTTGGCACTGGCTTGCCAACTCCACCTCTCTTATTTGGTGGAACTTGGAATCTATTTCCAGGCATAGGCCATTTTCCCTGACGGATTGTATCTCGATTCGAAAGAAACCTTGATTCAGATGAGACAGCTTGCTCGTTCAGACCTCTCTTTATCATATGAGCTCAACGATAGACTTCTCGATAGTCTTTCAAGTCCAATGGCGGCAGAGGATGTTTCAATTCAGAACGAAGACCACTTCTGAATTTTCAGGCTTTCTCTTCAGGGTCTTCTATCAATCTTGGAGCATACTGTGACAGTTTTGCAAACTTGACCCCATATTGGTCAACTGTCATGCTCCCCTGGTGGAGACGTCGGAGCTCCTCAATCTTTTGTTCCCACCAAATGTTTGCATTACCTTGAAGTTGGTACACTGTCAGTACTACTTTTTCCTCTTCATTGCACATTAGAAGAGCAAATGCCTTCTCCAGATCTTGTATCCACAAAGACGTGACCTCGGGGTCTCTTGTACCAATGAACCTCGGCGGGTTCAACTTCAGAAATTGTTCCACTAACTTGTAGATTGGCCTTCTAGCGGCCGCAACTCCTGGCGGAACTTCAGCAGGGGTGACAACAGGTGTAGCGATAGGTGTTGTAGAGGGGGCGGCCTTGGTAGTGGCGGCAACAATAGCAGTAGCGGCGGCCTATGCGGTGGCTTCAATAGCAGCTGCTTGATTCTGTGCCTGCTAATCCATCCTATTTCCCATGACTTCTAGTACTTGCATGATCCCTTCAATCCTAGGATCATCAAGGGCTACTACCCCAGAACCAATGGGAGGTGGTGCTTCGCCACTAGCGCTAGCCTATACTGGCGCTTTACCGCGACCTCCTTGGGTACCGACCCTAGTTGGCGAGCTAACCCGAGACGTAGGCCTAACGATTCTCTTACTCGAAGTTCTTTGCTCCGGCTCGCTCATGATTTAGTCTTTTCTACTGAAATCTGTCTTCCAAATCCACATTGGATTAGAAGATGAGCGACACACAACAAGTAATATTATCACACAACTACCATCGACATGCACCATCATGAATTTTAAATGTCTTTCCTACCACTATCTCATGGTCCATCGCACCTTATCACTCTAATTCCTAACAATTGCTTTTATACCACTTAAATGGTGACGTCACGCCCCGATCCTCGGGCACGCACCCATCCCTCACCTTTGTCGATTTATAGCGACGTCCCAAGACGCATCGCCGACCTCTTCAATTTTAATACACATGTGGAAGCATATAAAACAATTCCCAGACAATAAAACAATGGGATAGGAAAGTATGACTAATTTTCAAACTTTAAAAAACAATCACACTTATATACATTGCAAACCAGTGCACATATATATGAGATGGACTACTAAGTCTGATTCAACTTAAACAAGTTGAGATTTAAGGTCTACAAGCAGGGGTGGGGGTTTCACAAACTACGGGTCCTCGTCCTCCTCTCCATCATCCTCCACACTCCAACTGGAGCCTTCAGCAAACTGCACTGGACTTTCAAGATCTTCAAAATCTAGGTATGCTGCATCTAGGGGCTTGAAATGTTGTCCCATAATCGAGATGATACTACGTCTCTACAAGTTCTACCCCCTACCCGATTAGGAAGCCAATACACCTTAGGCCGCCTAAGCACAACACGAGTCAGAGGACTTATTTTGGCCTCCGTTCCATCCTGCAAATCAGCATTATTTACAGATGCTTTATATCACATCAACCAATCATTGAATTACATCATCACGTCAATTCAGAACTCATATTCAAATCATTGATCGATCGACTTAGTCGATTACGTGTCATCTCGACCCTTTCTTGGTTGGCACATCTCATACTATCTATAAGTCCGTTCATATCAGGATTGTTCTCTCTAAACTGATAAATAGATAGTATAGCTCACACTAAGCTAATAGGGTTAAGGTATACTACTCTCGCTAAACTGACATATCGCTCGTAGGCTAATATAGTATACCCTTGATGCTCATTCTAAACTGATAAAGTGTACTGCTTGCGCTAATCTTACTTATCTCCCGCAGGCTGATATAGTACACTAGTACATATGAGAGCATGTAAGATGATATAGTATACTATCCTAACCAATCAATCTACTCACCAATTGTTATCATCTCCGATAAAAATAGTCGTGTGTGGGTACACGATTGACCTTAGCCAAAATATCATAATTTCACTTTTTGAACATCCCACCAGTTTCAACAGCCCATTACATATTTTTGGCTCTATAAACCAATGCCCGGTTATTTTTCAATTAATAACCAAGATTATTTAATTTAGGAATAAATCCTAAAATCACCAATAAATCAATTCAGCATAAATCAATGCTCAAACAAATAAATGGACCGCACCACAATAATCAGTATAAAATTTTGGTCGCTGGCTATCCCTGCCTAATTTATGGAAAACAAATAAATAATTAAATAATTGCAAAAATTATTAAATAAATACAATAAATCCAATTTAGGCTCGTAATGTCTAATTGGAAGCCAAGACGAGCCCAATAAATTACTGAGACTCGTTCAATAAATAATAGGACTTGTCTACTTGCTAAGTACACTGACCATTTGCCTAACATGCATAGGTAAATCCCTAATTTAATCTAACCACCTAATTGTACTTAATTAAATCTAATCAACCCTTAAATATTATTAGCATACTAATAAGGGATTAGTGAGCAAAACCCACCTGTTTAACAATCCGCTCGGATTGAAACGTCGGGAACGTCGCATTGGACGTTTTCCTCCAAAGTGGGCCTAAGGTTTGGGGCCCACAAACATCTCAAAACGGGCCTAGAAGTGGTTGTGATACCAACACAAATAGTTGTTGTTCTTGGTTGGAAATGGAAGGAAATCAACTTGGTTTAGGCGGCAATTGATCGGGAAGAAATAGGCCAAACCTGGCTTAGATATGGACTCATGGAGGTTGAACGAGCTCGGGACAGGCTCGGGCCCGAAACAGCTACTAGGAGGCGAGAAGGAGGCAGGTAAGGGGCGACGTCGCGCGCGGTCACCGCGACTTCGGTGGCGTGCGACGACGCTGGCTTCTCCTCTGCTGGCTGCTGGTTTTGCACGGCTTGGAGGGAGAGAGAGGGTTTTGGACAGTGGAGTGAGAGAGAGAGAGAGAGAGAGAGGAAAGGATAGAGATGAGGGGGTGAGGGCTCCACCAACCCAATTTTTTCACTAAATTGTCTCCCTTAAGCTTGTCCTTCAAGCCAATAACCCATGATTGCAAATGAGTCACCAACACACTCTTCACAACCCTTGAGATAGTCCAATTTTGCTAGGGCATGGGGGAGCTAGAATTTCCAACATTATGGCTTCAATTGGACAACAATTCTCTCTTGATTCACTCTCAATTGGCTTCCATAAATTCAATTGAAATCTCAATGCTTCAATTGATATCTTTCATTGCCATTACAACTCACTTGCTTCCCAATTTTGCAAGCAAAAATAATCCTCGACCTTGATTGAACAAAAACGGTCATAATCCGACTTTTTCCCAAAAAGTCTCGGTTGTCAGAAAAATCTTCTGAGACTGAGTCGTCGGTCTTAGAATTTAATGTGACATGACAGAATCTTCAATTTTTGAAATTAGAGTTGAATTCACGGTTAATTTTCATTCGACGCATTTTTAGGATGACCTAAACTACTGGGTAGTTTACGAAGATTTTTAGTGCAAATAACCTGTGATCGATTTTCTTCGAGCCACAATGAACCCACTCGACACATTAGTGACTCTCGATTGTTGTGTAAATTTCGAGGATTCAAATATGAACACATGGTCCCAAAACGATAGTAAAATCAGTCTAGTGTCAATGGACAAGAATTTTCTAATTTAGTGGTGTCACCCACGATTAGTCACACATCTCAGTCGAATAGACCTATCTCTGATCTCAAATCAATTTTATATTGTGCCATAATGGCCTCTAAAGATGAGCACAGTCAAGAAGTTGATTTCTGGTCAAATTCTCAAGTCTATTACATTAAAATTTCTTGATAGCTTCCATGAATAGTCTAGTTATCTCCAGAGTAATCAGCTTTGAGAACAGCCTTATAGGTGTGTCGATGAAATGCCCGATTTATTTAGTAGAAAACAGGGTTGAAAATATGGGATGTCACAAAATTGATGCGCTGAATTATGAGACAAAATTATGTGGCACAGAATGTGACATATCATAATGATTTGGCCTTATAATCGGGATCCATGTGGCTGTTTGAGAAGATGAATTGTGGCGTTCAAATTGACTGAGTATGAATACTGCTTATATCTATGATATGAATTGTACTGACATGCAGGAAAGATCTGAGATGAGGTAAGTCTTTATGATTATGTGGTTGTGCAGTTAGGATGCCCCTAGGTGTATTTTCTTCTTAGTTGGAGTTTGGGGGGTGAACTTACTGAGACATTGTCTCACCCCCATTGTGTACTCAATCTTTTTAGATCCTTAGATAGCAATTCCTTCGGAACGTTTTGGACCGCCACGGGCTATTACTGAGCGGGGGATAGATGTCCGGATCCTTGGTAGTCATTGGGTCTACGGGTTAGTCGTGACTACCGTCTAGGTCGACGAGGGCCTACCTGAGAGGGTACCTCATCGATTTAGGGTGTAGTTTTGCCATGGACTCAATGGATATAGAGTGGGTCCCCTCTAGGGTTTTGAGATTCCCACGGTGGTTGTCGATGCCACTTTTGGTGAGGGAGTTGATCCTCCTGATGGAGCTATGGAGGACCCGATACCTCCAGAGCCTGTGGAGTCTGAAGGACCAGTTAATGTGTTCAACTAGTGGATAGTAGGATGGTTTCCTTTTTTAGGGTTGATCTTTTGTAGACCTTGGTATATAAGCTCAGCTCGTCTATAAAAGTGTTTTTGTTTGATGTGATTGTTCTACTTTCCTATCACATGCTGTTTGTTGTTAGGGGTTTTTAATTCTTTTCCGCATGTGTAATAAAATGAATGGGTCAGTGACGCATCCTCGGACGTCGCAATTTTATCGACCATTGAGGGATGTGCGCGCGCTTGAGGATCGGGGCGTGACATTTAGTGTGTAAAGACACTGCTTCAAAAATAATCTTGTCTAAGAGATTTCTTCATGTATAGGCTCTCAAGCTTATTCCATAATACCAAAGATGTTTCTTCATCCGCGACTTCACAAAGCACCTTATCAAATAACGACAATTGGATGGGGCTATGCGCCTTTTCTTCCATCCCCTCGATCTTAGCTATAGTCATATCGTCGGGATAATTCTGTCCAAGATTCTAACTGAACCTTCCCGATGTAGCAACACTTTCATCTTGATCCTCCATAACCAAAATTGTTTTGGTCATCGCAGGGTGCTGCTTCAAATTTGATAGATGCCATCTCGAACAAGAGGACCTAAACTCCTTCGGCTCTGATACCAATTTGTTGCAAAAAATGCCAATAAAAAATGCACCAATCTAAGAACAAGTAGCAAAGGATGAAAGAAAATTAAAATCACACGAGATGCAAGATTTACGTGGAAAACCTAAAACAGGAAAAACCACAAGGAGAAAGAGAGATTTCACTATCTTCAACAAAAAAGCATGAAAGTACAATCTAAAAAGCTCTTAAATCACTTGGTGAGGCACAAGATCTAAATATCCAACAAGGAGATAAGAAAAAATATAACAGGAAATAATATAAAGGTTAGGATTGGAGATGTGTTATCAAACACATTCCTTTTACAGTCCCCCTTAAAAAATTCCTAAAATAAATGTGAATGATCTAAAATACTTTTATCTCTTATTTTGAAAGTCAAAACTCAACACTATTCTTGAAAGGCATAAGGGATGAGCTTGAATTGTTGTATTTCAACTCATGGGCTTGTTTGTAGACAGGTTCACGTTCCATCTATTTGTCGCTTAAATAACCGTCACCCTTTTAGACACAACAGATGCGTTTTGCTTGGCAAAAAGAGCCAATTGGTTTTGTGTAATCAAAAGTTTCAACTTTGGGAAATGGTCATTGCTCAAGCTATTATCAAACCAAAAGATTCCTTCTCGCGCTTTAGAGTTGACGTAGTTAATTAGGACAATAAAAGATCATTAAGTTTATGAACTAAAAGTCACGCGCTCGCATTCCACCACTACTTAGGGTCAAGACCAAGGTTTTTCTATTCTATGAACTTTCAGGTATTTAGATTTCCAGGCTCGTAGTGCTGGATTATAAAGAAAGAGAAAGAGAAATTGTTTCTTACAAGTGCACCATATATAGAGCATAACATCCATACAAAGGGGGAAAAAATCACAGACCATATCCCTCAATTTAATCCACCTTTGGTTTATCATCTAGGATTTTAAATTCTTTTCTTTCGTAATATATGCTCAAAACAAGGTCTTCTTCGCTTTTTAGTTGGTGCCACAAACTATGGTTCTTCCCAATTGAAGAAGAAGGCATGCTTGGGAGAGCTCGGGGAGATGATTGCATCTAGACAAAGCCCTTTAGCTCAAAGTGTATTTGATCAAAGCTAAAAGTCAAGTGAGAAAGCCGCTTATAACTCTACATAAACCAATAGAATTCGACATTTTTCCTCAAGCAAAATCGTTAGGACCAAATAAATTAAAATAATTTACCTCCTTGTTAATTACTCCATATGATATATAATCACCCTTTTCGTATAGTCCAATCATTGAAAATCAATTGACAGATTCCACCTCACCACTATATTCTTTTTTTTTTGGTCTGAACCACTATATTCAAATAAGAAATAGCCTTTTCGTTTTCAAAAACATCTAATGTATTTTTCCAACGAAAAAAAGGATTTAAGTATTGTTATGTACTTAATTCATGTTATTGCGCCTGATGGAAATGTGAAACATGATAAAAGAGGTAAGGCCACTTCGCAAATCGCATCAGTTTGTTGTAGCACTCTAATTGATGTGGTTTTTTGATTTGCAAATTATTATCTCTTCCTTGATATTCTTGAATAATGATGGTAACGTGTCTGCAAATATCAGGTATCCATGGAAATTTAAGATTTTCTTGCCTAAAACGAAGTTTGAGATGCATTTTTAACTGTCCTTAAATGTCAAGTAAGTCATGGATAACGATGGGCTCTAATTTCCTCCAAGTGATATCCATATATTATGGCCTTAACTTTAGTATATATGGCTACCAAGGTGTCCTTTTCTTCTCTTAGGATACATTCATGCATTTAACAAGGACAAGGTCCTAAGATTCGCGGCGGGCAACAGAAGCTAGGTGGATAGTGGGTAAATTCGGGCTCATGATATCATTAGTTTCGCTTTGAGCTTTACTTCTGAGTTTTTGCATATTTCTTCTCTCAAATGGCGATGTTATTAGATCATAGGAACTAATTCTCGTATTTTATTGTTTTTTATGTCATTCAGCATCGGACTAATGTTACTGTGTTTTGAAGGGTTTTGGATTACTGATTGATGATTAATTTCATGCGCTTGGAGTAGGGTAACAGGGATCCCAAAGATGGCATTGGTCAGTATCATTCCCATGCTATTGACATTCGTATTTGTTCATCACCAAGTCGCAATCACGGAGGCCCGGCTTGATGTTGGCGTGTGCTATGGAATGATCGGGGACAACCTCCCTTCTCCAGAAGCTGTGGTCCAACTCTACCAGCGCTTCAAGATCGGCAAGTTGCGGCTCTTCGATCCGAACCCTGACGCACTTGCTGCGCTAAGAGGTAGCGGGATAGAGGTCACGTTGGGCACCAAAAATCAGGATTTACAAAGCATAGCATCAAGCGTTGATGCGGCTAAGACATGGTTCGACACCTACGTGCAACCGTTCGTCAGTGATGTCAATATTACGTATTTTACGGCTGGTAATGAAGTGGTCGCTGGAGATCTTGGTCAGTATGTACTACCTGCGATGCAGACTCTACAAAGGGTTGTTAATGGCTATGGATACAGTGGGATACGCGTAACCACTGTAGTCTTTACTGCTGCCTAAGGGACTTCTTATCCGCCATCGAGCTCCACATTCTCTGATGCGGCTCGTGACGACATGGTCGGGATTGTAAAGTTTTTGTCGAGTAGTGTCTCGCCGTTGCTGATTAATGTTTATCCATACTTCGCATACGCCTCCGATTCGGCAACAGTGAGATTGGATTACGCTCAATTCACTGCGACTGGCCCAGTGGTTCAGGATGGCTCCTTGAGTTACTCGAACTTGCTCGACGCGGTCGTGGATGCCTTTTATTGGGCGATTGAGAAGGAAGGCGTGACTGGTGTGAATTTGTTAATTTCCGAGAGCGGCTGGCCTTCGGCTGGAAATGGGAATCTCACCACGCCAGGGCTTGCGCAAACTTATAACCAGAACCTTGTGAAGAGGTTTCAGGCCAATACCGGGACGCCTAAGCATCCGGACCGTAGCTCGGGAGGCTTCATCTTCACCATGTTCAATGAGAATCATAAACCTGCTGGCACCGAGCAAAATTTCAGACTATTCAATCCCGATGGAACACCAGTTTACGATATTGTGACATCTAGATTTTTCCAATTCTATTTTTAATAAATTGAGATGGGCATTTTGTTGGCACGCATATAGTTCTTTTCCCTGAGTCGGCCATTCATGTGAAAACTAGTCTATAAGGTGAAGCCGTTAAGAGATTCTAATGCACCAACTCGAGAATTTGACCAGGAAGCGACCTTTCGATCGAGCTAATCTTCAAGGGTCATTACAGCACGGTTAAAAATCGATTAAAAACTGGAAATATGTCAACTTGACAGAAGCATGCGATCAAGTGTGGGTGATTCCATCAGATTGCACAATTCTTGTCGATTAGCACCGGACCGGCTTTTCTGTCGTTTGGGTACCCTGTATCCGTATTTAAAACCTTGAGATTACCACGACAACCGAGAGTCGTCAATGTATCAAATATATACAATGTGGCTTGAAAATGATCAACAGTCAAATGCACGAAAATTTCTAAAAGCTATCCAATAGATTAGGACGCGCTAGTATCGTGCCGGAGTGAAATTAACAGTGAAATTGAGACCGAATTTAGAAATTGGAAGTCCTGGTGTGTCACAAATCATTTTAGGAGCATTGACTTATCTTTGGAAGATTTTTCATGCAAGCCAAGTTTTCAGCAAAGAATTAATGTATGGTTAATTTGATAGGCCCACTTTTGGTCATGCTTTTGGGACTCAAGATGGTTCTATAGTCAAGTAAATATGTGAATTGAAGTGTGGTGACATGAGATTAATTTTATGGATTTCAATTTGGTTCAATTGGAGTTGGATTGAATGGAATTGAAGAATATGCTGTACAAGATTTTGAATTTCATGCCACAACGGAAAAAAAAAATTGCACCCATTGGAAGATGTTGTGGAGGATTTGAGTTAGTGGAGTGTGACATTATGTAATGTCATGGTGGGGCCAAAGTGGAGAAGAAATTGACAAGTGGCAAGTGCTAATTGGCCCTCTTAAAGTGGGGACTTCACTTCTCCAATCAACTCCATCTTCAACCTTGGCTTCTTGGATTTTGAAAAGAGGGGAGAGAGAGGAGCTGCCATCGGAACCAGCCAACCTCGATGCCACCCCCTTCGCCTGCTTGACACCGCCACTTGTCGCCGTCGCCGTCACGGTCGCCACTCGTCAGAGCGTCAAGGCCCGTGTGTGCCTCGCCGGCTAGCTCACGCGTTGCTCCGCCTTGCTTTCGCAACCTTAAGCCTCCGGCCCTTTCGTCCGCTGCTGCTCCTTGTCGCTAGCCTGGCTATCGAAGCCGCCGCTTTCACCCACACGAGTTGCCGCCATCTGTTCCCACCGGTTTTGCATGAAACCGACTGTTGGGCAGCCCTCCTTTGGCCAAGGTTAGCAGCTGGAAGTTCCAGCCCTAGCCGGACCTTCAAGGCCCATTTTAGGCACCTTCTAGTCCTCCTTTAGTGTCACCCTGAGGAGGTTTCTCAACCGCCTCGCTGTTAGCTTCGCTAGAGACTTATCGGAAAGCGATTCCGATGAGTTTAGCTCACTAAACCTCGATTAGAGGATTAATTATGCTTTGGGAGGTTTAGTTATGTTAAGTGTTATTAGGTGGTTACTTTAATTTATTTAAGTGTAGATTAGATTAAGGTGGTGTTTAATTTAAAGTATGTTTAATTAAGACTAGTTGATGTTTATATTAGTATAATGGTGATTTGACTTTAATGATTTATTTTTGATTTAAATAAATATTTCGAAATTATTTATAATTTAATAATATATTATTATATGAAATTATTAAAAAATATTATTTAATTAATTTTCGGAATAAATTTAATTATTTAATAAATTCTGAAAATATTTCAAAACCTTAATTTCTCAGAATTTTGCACTGATTGCTGTTATGTATTTAGATTTTGAATTTGATGAATGGATAATGCAAATTGAATGTTGATTGTGAAAAATAGGGATTTTATTCATAAAATCCCAAGTGTCGGGTTTTGATACCAAAATTGGATTTTAAGAATTATATTAAATAGTAGGGTTTGAAAAAATGAGATATTGGTTTTCTAGTTTGAAATTAACGTGCCCCACACACATGAATAGTTTATGAAATATTTTTAATATGAAGAAAAGAGGTCGGGATCACTATTTTAAATTAAAGCATTGAGTGAAATGCAAAGTGTCCTAGGCCGAGTATGGATTGGTCGTGTAATAATTAAATGGAAATTGTCTTGGGCTATTGAGCTGGACTTGCCCCTATATGGGATGCCCTATACAATGGATGTGGGTCGCAGTTGATTCTGGGCCCATGCTCCTTCGGGAAAGCCGTCAATGTAATGACGAAGCCGTGCTCCAAGGTGGGGAGATGATGCCTAGCTATATGTCAGTAGATAGTTGAATTGCGAGTATGCTATGTGCATGCATAGAAATGAATAAATTGAGATCGCATGCTGTGATTGTGGATTATGTGAAATTGATTGTGTTCCAGTGGTTTAGTTTTTATTACTACCATGATTGAGTGATATGAATTGTACTAACCTGCAGGAAGGAAATAAGACGAGGTAAGTCTTTTGTACTGTGTGGTTAGGCCACCTTAGGATGTATTTTCTTTCTAATAGGGGTTTAGGGGGTGAACTTGCTGCGACAATGTCTCACCCCGTTGTGGGCCAAAATTACAGACCATAAATGGTGGAACTCCCGGAGCGATATGGTATCCCGATGCAAATTATGGAGCAGGTGCATAGCTTTCTCGATCCTGATAGTGATTGGATCTATGAGCTGATTAGGACCATGGTCTAGATCCAAGAGGCCGAGCTTGTCAAGGTGCCTCATAGATATAAGGCGTGGTTTCGCTTTGGGCCCAATGGTTTCAGGATTGGTTCTCTTGATAGCTTTGATTTTCCACCTACTGTGATGGAAGCCATTTTAGGTGAGGGTGTAGCTAACGCTCCCGATGGCGGGGTGGAGGATCTGTTGTCTCCAGAGGTTGATTAGTTAGAAGTGGGATCCATCCGTCTTAGGACAGTTCCTTCTTTTTGGTGGACTGATCCTTTTTGTGGGTTGACCCTTTTTGTTATGCATATAAACTCTGACTCATTTTTGGTGCATGTAATCTCTGACGTGAACATTTATGAAAGTATGTTTATGAATGAATTGGTTTCCTACTTTCCTATCTCGTAAGTCTTGTCAAGGGTATTATAATACATTCCGCATGCACATATAAAATGAATGGGGTCGGCGACACTACCTGGGAATGTCGCAATTGCACGACCATGGTGGGTTGTTCCCGCACTTGGGGTTCGGGTTGTGACATCCCCGTTTAAGTGGTATTAGAGCATGGTCTGTGTATGGAGTGATAAGGTGCGTGGGAGTCATGGGATAGTTGGTAGGAAAGGCTTTTAATATACTGATGCAAGTAGTTGATAGCTGTTTGTTAACTTGTTGGTGAGATCACTCAAATTCTAATGTGTTATTGGAATTTGCAAACTGGTATCTATACTAAGCCTATAGCATGAGTGACCAAGTACCGAGAGCTGCTAGGAAGAGAGCAGTAGGTCCCGTGTTTCTAGTTGGGCCACCAACAAGGGTCGGTGACCAAGGTGCCATAGGTAGAGAGTAGGCCGAGGCCAGCATGAGTAATGTAGCATCGCCTCTAGTCGATGCTAGGGTAGTAGCCCTTGAGGATCCAAGATTTGTTGGAATCATGAGGATACTTGAGTTGATGGATAATAGAATAGATCGGCAGGCCGCCGCTTTAGCTGTCGCTACCGCCGCTGCCACCAATGCCGCTAACGCCGCCAATGCTGCTACTGCCACAGTTCCCGCCGCTCCTATTGCCACACCTGCTGCCGCACTAATTGTCAAACTTGAGGTAGCACCTGTTGAAGTTCCACCTTGGAACATGGCCACTGGGAGGCCTATACATAAGTTGGTAGAGCAATTTCTGAGGTTGAATCTGCCGACGTTCATGGAAGCGGGAGATCCCGAAGCTACATATGGATTTAGGAGTTAGAGAATGCCTTTGATTTACTGATGTGCATCGAGGCAGAGAAGGTTGTTCTGGCAGCTTATCAGATGAAAGGGATCACAGGTACTTGGTGGAAGACTACTAAAGGGATAATGTTCCTTGAAGGCGTAGTTCCAGAGTGGAATGCCTTTCTTGAAGTCTTTAACAAGAAGTACTTTTTTGATTGCACTAGAGAGGTGAAGATGGCGGAGTTTCGACGCCTTCACCAAGGTACGATGTCAGTTGATCAGTATGAAGCGAAGTTTGCTAAACTGTCGCAGTATGCCCCTGATCTAGTCTAGAGATCGTCAAACCGAGCTCAAAAGGTTTAGAGACGGGCTCTGACCGGATGTGAAGAGCTCGTTGGTGCCATTATATCTGAAGAAGTACAAGGACCTTTATAAACAGGCCTAGATGATTGAGAAAGACCAAAATGAGAAAGCTGTTGCATCTGGGTCGCGATTGAATTCGAACAGAGAAGGTAATTGGTTTGGGAAGAGACCGATGTTTGGAGGAAGGTATCTTGTTCCACCCAATAGGAAGGGTGGGATAAGGAAACCATCGCTGAGCCATAATGGAGTGTGTTGTTCATGTGGAAGACGACATGGTTTGGCCCCATACCCCTCTAGGACAGGTGCCTGTTATGAGTGTGGCCATCATAGTCACATAGCTAGGAATTGTCCCAAGAAATAGATGGGACAGCGTTAGTTGCCACCACCACTACCACTATTGGGTCAAAACAGAGGAATCGTGCTGTAGATCATGCCGTAGGGTGGATTGCACCGACCTCCAGCTCGGGGAAGGATGTATGCGATCACTAAAGGACAGGCGGAGGATGCGCCTAATGTGATCACAGGTATGGTCTTACGGAACGACCAATCTGCTTATACTTTATTTGATCCTGGAGCTACTCATTCATTTATAGCTTAAAGATATGTTAAGTTGATAGAATTAATTCTTGAGTTGTTGGAGTTCGTGATTAGCATATCTACGTTGTTGAAGGATAAGGTGTTAGTTACAGTGGGTTGTCTTGGTTGCAAGTTAGTGATTGGTGAGCAAGAGGGAAGGATAGACTTGATAGTCCTAGCCATGTATGATTTTGATGTGATAATTGGTATTGACTGGCTTACCAAGCATTGAGTTAAGATGGACTGTTATTGCAAGACGATTCAGTTTAACCCTTTAACGAGTGAGAGCTTCGAGTTTATTGGGAGTCGAGGAGGACTCTCGATTTCCCTAATCTCATCGCTTGAGGCAACTCGCTTGCTAGACAAGGGTTGCCAAGGTTACCTGGCGACTGTCGTGGACACGACAGCAGAGGAGTTGAAGATAGAAGACATCGCAGTGGTGCAAGAGTTCCCAGATGTGTTTCAAAAGAATTACCAAGTTTGCCGCGAGAGAGAGAGATAGAGTTCGTGATTGAGTTAGCCCCCGGGACTGAGCCAATCTCTAAAGCTCCTTACCGGATGGCCTTGTCAGAACTTAAGGAATTGAAGGTTCATATGCAAGAGTTCGTGATTGAGTTAGCCCCCTGGGAAGCACCAATTCTTTGTGCTTGTGCATCGACTATCGACAACTCAATCAGGTGATGATCAAGCTTCAAGGAACATCAATATTTCCTAAGATCAACTTGAGGACAGGGTATCATCAGCTAAGAATGAAGAAGGAAGACATACCGAAGTTGGCATTTCGCACTCGATACGACCATTATGAGTTTACTGTGATGCCGTTTGGGTTGACGAACGCCCCAGCTGCTTTCATAGATCTGATGAACCGTGTGTTAAGAGAGTACTTGGATAAGTTCGTAATCGTTTTCATCGATGACATCTTGGAGTACTAAGGATCATGAACGGCACTTAAGGATAGTGCTTCAAACTTTGAGGGATCATGAGCTATACGCAAAGTTTAGTAAGTGCGAGTTTTTGGCTAACTTGCATGGCTTTCCTAGGTCACGTCATCTCCGTAGAAGGAATCTCAATGGACCCAGCCAAGATTGAAACAATGATCAACTGACCAAGACCGACTACAATGATAGAAATCGGAAGTTTTTTGGGTTTAGCAGGGTATTACAGACGGTTTGTAGATAGGCTTTTAGTGTTGGCATTGCCGTTGACAAGACTTTTGAAGAAGGAAGAAAAGTTTGTGTGGTCAGATAAGTGTGAGAGTAGTTTCCAAGAGCTTAAGCAGAAGCTAACTACTGCACCTGTGCTTACTATTCCATCTGGTCCATGAGGGTTTGAGATCTATAGTGATGTATCATTTAAAGGACTGGGTTGCGTGTTAATGCAGCATGGTAGGGTTGTTGCATATATGTCCCATCAATTGAGACCTCACGAGCTAAATTATCTGAGGCATGACTTAGAACTCGCAGCGACCATCTTTACCCTGAAGATTTGGAGGCATTATCTGTGTGGAGAAAGATTTTAGATCTTCACCGATCATCAAAGTCTCAAGTACTTATTCTCTCAGAAGGAGTTGAATATGAGACAACGTTGATGGATAGAACTCCTGAAGGATTATGACTATGAGATTTTGTATTATCCCAGAAAGACGAACAAGGTCGCTGATGCACTGAGTAGAAAGTCTTCAGTTGCGCAGATGGTACTCAAAGAATGGAGTATACTCAAGAGAGCATGAGATTCGAGTTTCAAATTTGAGGTAGGCCATCTTTCGAATCTTATGGTCACCTTCAGAATTGAGCCGGAAGTGCAGGTCAGAATCAGAATACTTCAGTAGGTAGATTCGGATGTTCAGAAAATCGAGAAAATGAAAGCTGACTTTCAGATTCCTGAAGATGGAACATTGAGATTCCAAGGACGATTGGTTGAACTTGACGATGTGGAGCTTAGAGAGGAGATTTTATCAAAAGCGCATTGTAGCAGTTACAGCATTCATCCTAGTAGTACCAAGATGTATCAGAATCTGCATCAACACTATTGGCGGTTTAGTATGAAGGCGGACATCACCAAGCATGTCGCCAGGTGTTTGACGTGTCAGCAAGTGAATGTGCAACACTACAAGCCAGGAGGACTTCTGCAACCTCTTGAAATTCCATAGTGGAAATGGGAGCATATCACGATGAATTTCGTGACTGGACTACCAAGGAGCCAGAGAGGAAATGATTCGATTTAGGTAGTAGTCAACATATTGACAAAGTTGGCTCACTTCATCGCAATTCAAAAGGATCTGAGTTTGGATAGACACACAGATCTGTACATGTGCAAGATAGTTCGTATGCATGGTGTGTCGGTTATGATTACTTCAGACAGAGACTCGAGGTTCACCGCCGCTTTTTGGAAGAGTTTGCAATCCGCTTTAGGAACGAAGCAGCAGTACAGTATGACCTATCATCCGCAAACTGATGGCCAGTCTGAGAGGACAATTCAGACTCTCAAAGACATGTTGCAAGCTTGTGTTTTGGACTTCAAGGAAGCTGGGAGAAACAGCTTCATCTGGTTGAGTTTACCTACAACAACAGCTACCGGCAAAGTTTTCAGATGGCTCATTTTTAAGCGTTGTATAGCAGAGCGTGCAGAACGCTAATATGTTGGGATGAAGTCGGGGAAAGAAAGATCACCGGTCTAGAGTTGGTGTAGCAGTCAATAGAAGCAGTTGCAGTAATTAGAGACAGATTAAAGATTGCTCAGAGCCACTAGAAGAGTTACGCCAATAAGCGTCGAAAGCCATTGGAATTCCAAGTTGGTGAGTACGTCTTTCTGAAGGTGTCACCAATGATGGGTACTTCTCACTTTGGCAAAAAGGAGAAACTGAGTCTGAGGTACGTAGGTCCCTTTAAGATTTTGGAAAGAATAGGGACTCTGGCGTATCGTCTTGCACTGTCGCCGAGGTTGGCACAAGTGCATGACATCTTTCACATGTCGATGTTTAGGAAGTATCAACTTGATCTAACACATGTTTAAGATTTTGAAGAATTAGACGTGGACGACAGGATGTCGTACGTTGAAAGCCCGGTTCAGATCGTGGATCGCAAGGAACAAGTTATGCCCACCAAGACCATCCCATTGGTCAAAGTGGTCTAGCAACACCACGGCACTGAAGGAGCAACTTGGGAGATTGAAGAATCGATGAGACAATTGTACCCCTACCTTTTTCCTTAAGATTTGTAACGGTTGAAATTTTAAGAATGAAATTTTTATAAGAAGGGAAGAGTTATGACATTCCGATTTTTCCAATCCTATTTTCAATAAATTGAGATAGGCATTTCATCGGCACGCATATAGTTCTTTTCCCTAAGTCGGCCACTCATGTGAAGACTAGTCTATCAAGTGAAACCGTTAAGAGATTCTAATGCATCAAACTCAGGAATTTGACCAGGAAGCGACCTTTTGACCGAGTTAATCTACAAGGGTCATTACGGCATAGTTAAAAATTGATTAGAAACCGGAGATAGGTCGACTCGATAGAAGCATGAGATCAAGTGTGGGTGATTACACAAAATCGCATAATTCTTGTCGATCGGCACTAGACCGCTTTTTCTGTCCTTTGGGTACCCCGTGTTTGTATTTGAAACCTTGAGATTACCACGACAACCGAGAGTCGCTAATGTGTCAAAGATGTACATTGTGGCTTGAAAATGATTAACCATAGGTCATATGCATGAAAATTTCTAAAGCCGCTAGTATCGTGCCGGAGTGAAATTAATCTTGAAAATTAGACCAAATTTAGAAATTTGAAGTCCTGATGTGTCACAAATCATCTTAGGAGCATTGACTCATTTTCAGAAGATTTTTCATGCAAGCCAAGTTTTCAGCGAAAAATCAACATATGGTTAATTTGGTTTGGGAAAATTTGGTAGGCTCACTTTTGGTTGTGCTTTTGGGACTCAAGATGGTTCTATGGTCAAGTAAATATGTGAATTAAAATGTGGTGACATCGGATTAATTTTATGGACTTCAATTTGGCTTAATTGGAGGTGGATTAAATGGAATTGAAGAATGTGTTGTAAAAGATTTTGAATTTCACGCCACGGCGGAAAAAGAAATTGCACCCATTGGAAGATGTTGTGGAGGATTTGAGTTAGTGGAGTGTGACATCATGTGATGTCATGGTGGGGCCAAAGTGGAGAAGAAATTGACAAGTGGCAAGTGCTAATTGGCCCTCTTAAAGTGGGGACTTCACTTTTACAATCAACTCCATCTTCAACCTTAGCTTTTTGGATTTTGAAAAGAGAGGAGAGAGAGGAGTTGCAACTGGAACCAACCAGCCCGGACGCCACCCCCTTGGCCCGCTGGATGCCGCCGCTCGTTGACGTCCCCATTGCCGTCACGATTGCCACGCGTCCGCACGTGAAGGCCCGCGCGCACCTCGCTGACCAGCTTGCACACTGCTCTACCCTGCTCGCGTGACCCTGAGCCTCCAGCCCTTTCTTCCACCGCTGCTCTACCCTGCTCGCCAGCCGTTGCCAGAGGTCCTACTTGGCCGCTGGAGCCACCGGTTTCACCAGCACGAGCTGCCGTCGTCCATTCTTGTCGATTTCGCGTGCAATCGACCGCCGGGCAGCCCTCCTTCGGCCAAGGTCAGCAGTTGGAAGTTCCAGCCCTAGCCAGACCTTCAAGGCCTATTTTAGGCGCCTTTGGTACTCGTTTGGTGTCACCCTGAGAAGGTTTCTTGACTGCCTCACCGTTAGCCTCGTCGAAGACTCATGGAAAAACGATTCTGGTGAGTTTAGCTCACTAAACCTCGATTAGAGGGTTAATTATGCTTAGGGAGGTTTCGTTATGTTAAGTGTTATTAGGTGGTTACTTTAATTTATTTAAGTGTAGATTAGATTAAAGTGGTGTTTAATTTAAAGTATGTTTAATTAAGACTAAATTGATGTTTATATTAGTATAATGGTGATTTGACTTTAATGATTTATTTTTGATTTAAATAAATATTTCGAATTATTTAATATTTTAATAATATATTATTATTCGAAATTATTAAAATATTATTATTTAATTAATTTTTGGAATAAATTTAATTATTTAATAAATTCTGAAAATTATTTCTAAACCTTAATTTCTAAGAATTTCGCACCGATTGCTATTGTGTATTCAGATTTTGAATTTAATGAATGGATAATGCCAACTGAATGTTGATTGTGAAAAATAGAGATTTTATTCATAAAATCCCAAGTGTCGGGTTTTGATACCAAAATTGAATTTTAAGAATTATATTAAATAGTGGAGTTTGAAAAAGTGAGATATTGATTTTCCGGTTCGAAATTAATGTGCCCCCACACACGTGAATAATTTTTGGAATATTTTTAATATGAAGAAAAGAGGTGGGGATCACTATTTTAAATTGAAGCATTGAGTGAAATGCAAAGTGGCATGGACCAAGTATGGATTGATCGTGTGATAATTAAGTGGAAATTGTCTTGGGCTATTGAGCCGGACTTGCCCCTATATGGGATGCACCATACAACGGATGTGGGTCGCAATTGATTATGGGCCCATGCTCATTCGGGAAAGCCGTCGACGTAATGACGAAGCCGTGCTTTGAGGTGGGGAGACAATGCATGGCTATATGCTAGTAGATAGCTGAATTGTGAGTAGGCTATGTGCATACATGGAAATGAATAAATTGAGATCGCATGCTGTGATTGTGGATCATGTGAAATTGATTGTGTTCTAGTGGTTTAAGTTCTTATTACTACCGTGATTGAGTGATATGAACTATACTAACCTATAGGAAGGAAATAAGACGAGATAAGTCTTCTGTACTATGTGGCTAAGCCACCCTAGGGTGTATTTTCTTTCTAATAGGGATTTAAGGGGTAAACTTGCTGAGACAATGTCTCACCCCGTTGTGGGCCAAAATTATAGGATCGTAGATGGCCGAACGGCTGGAGCGATATGGTATGCAGGTGTAGATTATGGAGCAAGTGCATAGCTTTCCCAATCCTAATAGTCATTAAATCTATGAGCTGATTAGGACCACGGTCTAGATCTAGGAGGTCGAGCTTGTTAGGGTGCCTCATAGATATAGGGCGTGGTTCCGCTTTGGGCCCAATGGTTTTAGGATTGGTCCTCTTGATAGCTTTGATATTCCACTTGCTGTGATGGAAGCCATTCTAGGTGATGGCGTAGTTGACGCTGCCGATGGTGGGGTGGAGGATCTATCGTCTCCGGAGGTTGATTAGTCAAAAGTGGGATTCATGAACGAGTCCAACTAGTAGTCTTAGGATCGTTTCTTCTTTTTGGTGGACTGATCCTTTTTGTGGGTTGACCCTTTTTGTCATGCACATAAACTCTGACCTATTTTTGGTGCATGTAATCTTTGACATGAATATTTATGAAAGTATGTTTGCTTATGAATGAATTGGTTTCCTACTTTCCTATCCCATAAGTCTTGTCAGGGGTATTATAATACGTTCTGCATGCGCATATAAAATGAACGGGGTTGGCGATATTATCTGGGAATGTCGAAATTGCACGACCATGACGGGTTTCATGCGCTCAGGGTTCGGGGCATGACAGATATAGTGTTTAATTAATGCATCCCATGTAAGATAATTGATGAACACATATTTATCTCTATCTAACAACGGTGAGGTGTTCTGCAATATGCAGAATGCTACTATATTGAATAAACTATCTTTGGTTTATCTTTGCAGTGTATTTGATTGTGTGCACATGAGAAAGAGAGAGAGAGGAAGATGCAACCTTCTTATAGTTCATTAAATTGGATGACGACAAGGCATTTTGCGGTTATTCTTAATTTCATCTAATGTTGGGCTAATTTATGAAAGTAAGCAAGCTTCAAACGGCAAAGAATGTCCTTATGTCGGAGGTCAGTGCACCTTACATAGAGAGCATAATTTCCATACAAAGGAAAAAACAAAATAAATCACAGACCATATCGCTCAATTTAATCCACCTTTGGTATATTATCTAGGCTTTTAAATTCTTTTCTTTCGCGATATATGCTTAAAACAAGGTCTTCTTCGCTTTTTAGTTGGTGCCACAAACAATGGTTATTCCCAATTGAAGAAGGCATGCGCGGGAGAGGTTTGGGAGATGACTTTGCACCCAGACAAAGCCCATAGGCTCAAAGTGTATTTGATCAAAGCTAAAAGTCGAGTGAGAAAGTCGCTTATGACTCCAAATAAACCAATTGAGTTCGACTTTTTTCCTCAAGCAAAATCGTTCGGACCAAATAAATAAATAAGTAAATAAATAATTTAACTCCTTGTTAATTAAACCATACGATATATAATCACCCTTTTTGTATAATACAATTATTGAAAATCAGTTGACAGATTCCACCCCACTGCTATATACGGATAAGAAGTAGCCTTTTCGTTTTCAAAAACACATAATGTATTCTTCCAACGAAAAAGAAGAAGAGGATTTAAGTATTGTTATGTGCTTAATTCACGCTATTGCCCACGATGGAAATGTGAAACACGGTAAAATGGGTAAGGCCACTTCCCAAATCGCATGGTCTCTTGATTTGCAAATTATTATATCTTCCTTGATCGTCTTGGATAATGATGTTGTGTGCTGTAGATATCGGGTATCCATGGATAGTTGTGATTTTCTTGCCTAAAACGAAGTTTGAGATGCATTTCTAATTGTCCTTAAATGTCAAGTAAATCGCGGATAATAATGGCCTCTGATTTCCTCCGAGTAATATCCATATATTATGGCCTTAACATTAGTATATATAGCTACCAAGGTGTCCCTTTCTTCTCTTAGGATACATCCATACATTTAGCAAGGTCCTAAGATTCGCGGGGGGCAACAGAAACTAAGCGGATAGTAGGTAAATTCGGGCTCATGAGATTGTTAGTTTCGCTTTGAGCTTTACCTGAGTTTTTGCATATTTCTCCTCTCAAATGGCGATGTTATTGGATAAAAGGAACTAATTCTCATATTTTATTGTTTGTTATGTCATTGTTGGAAAAATAGCAGCATCGCCTAATGTTACTATGTTTTGAAGGGTTTTGGATTACTGACTGATGATTAATTTCATGCGCTTGGGGTAGGGTAACAACGATCCCGGAGATGGCATTGGTCAATATCATTCTCATGTTATTGACACTCGCATTTGTTCATCACCAAGTCGCAATCACGGAGGCCAGGCTCGATGTCGGCGTGAACTATGGAATGAACGGGAACGACCTCCCTTCTCCGGCAGCTGTGGTCCAACTCTACCAGCGCTACAAGATCGGCAAGTTGCGGCTCTTTGATCCGAACCCTGACGCACTCACTGCGCTGAAAGATAGCGGGATAGAGGTAACGTTGGGCACAAAAAATCAGGATTTACAAAGCATAGCATCGAGCGTGGATGCGGCTAAGACATGGTTCGACACCAACGTGCAACCGTTCATCAATGGTGTCAATATTGCATATCTAACGGCCGGTAACGAAGTGGTCCCTGGAGATTTAGCTCAGTATGTACTACCTGCGATTCAGAATCTACAGAGTGTTGTTAAAAGCTATGGACACAGCGGAATAGGCGTAACTACTGTGGTCGCTGCTTCTACCTTAGGGAATTCTTACCCGCCGTCAATCTCCACATTCTCTGATGCGGCTCGTACCTACATGGCCGGGATCGTAAAATTTCTGTCAAGCAGTGGCTCGCCATTGATGATTAATGCTTATCCATACTTTGCATATGCCTCCGATCCAACCAACGTGAGATTAGATTATGCTCAATTCACCGCGACCGGCACAGTGGTTAAGGATGGCTCCTTGAGTTACTCGAACTTGCTCGATGCGATCGTCGACGCCTTTTATTGGGCGATTGAGAAGGAAGGCGTGACCAATGTGAATTTGGTAATTTCAGAGAGCGGCTGGCCTTCGGCTGGAAATGGGGACTTCACCACTACAGAGCTTGCACAAACTTATAATCAGAACCTTGTGAAGAGGTTTCTGGCCAATACCGGCACGCCTAAGCATTCGGACCGTAGCTTGGGAGGCTTCATCTTCGCCATGTTCAATGAGAATGAGAAACCTGCTGGCGTCGAGCAAAACTGGGGGCTGTTCAATCCCGACGAAACACCGGCTTACGATATAGTATTTAATTAATGCATCCCACGTAAGATAATTGATGAACACATGTTTATCTCTATCTAGCAACAGCGAGGTGTTCTGCTAAATGCAGAATGCTACTATATTCAATCAACTATCTTTGGTTCATTATAAGTTTGCTCTCATGTTCATCTAATCTTGATTTTTCAAGTCATGAACTTTGATTATATTACACGCACATAGCAAAAGCATGGTTCAATACCTGCGGACAGCAAAAGTTCAAACTGGGCATATGTAATTTAGCGACATGCACATCAACTTTAAGTCTATTACGTCCTACTCCTCTGGGCTTTTGATCCCTAGGAATAGATTCATAGGTATTTGTTCTAGTGATAGTCCTCAAGGCGCATCACATAAAGAGAGCTCGAAAGCATCATTCTTAATGTTCGTCTGAGAGGTCTATCGATCGAGAACACAAGTTCTCCCAAACATGTTCCTTGTTCATTTTAAGTGTTTTAGACAACCTAAAAAAACATTATTTGAGAGTCGCCACTAACCTCTTTGTTGGGGGCCGACTAGAAACCCAATCAAGGGAAGGGAGACTTAATTTGATTTCCACGGAACCCATAAATTCCATGGGCTCAGAAACTTGGGTTATGCCAATGGATGTCTATTAGTGCCCTTTTGAGTTGGATTGTTATTTAAGGTAGTCATGCAGTTTTGTTACATTTTCGTGCAAATTTGACTCTTAATGCTAAATGGTCATACATGGATGGTTCGTTCATGCCATTTTACACCAACTATCAAAATGAAAAGGAAAGCAATCAAGTAAGCTAAATTACAAGACAAGAAATAAACACCCAAAAAAAAAAATTGTAGGCAATCATCCTACGTGTGGAAAAAAAGAAGAAGAAGAAGAAGGAAAGACAACTGGTCGGGTATTTATACAATCGGATGGAAAACCCAAGATATATGTTGGGGAAATGAATAAGTACAATGCAAAGGAGTTGGATTGGACATCGACCATTCTACCTTCTTCAAGTCTTTTTGGCTGTCTTCCCTAGGAATCGCCTTTGAACTATTCTAATCCTAAGATAATGCTAAACTAGCATTCAAAAATTCAATCAAATGCAATCACTTCATGTAGACAAGTTCAAGAAACTAGAAACAATTCATCACACAAAACATGGCCTCAGGGTCAGCCTTGAGGTTCATGCATATCAAGCCATCCTATGTTCACTAATTGATTAATTTTAGCTGTCTGTACTTGGCCATCCCTTACGTTCATAAGTAGTGGTCAAGGTCGAATGATTCATAAATTCGGATGTAGGTGTGCCCCTCTTGGTTTACCCCACATGCATGCATCGATCGTAAACCATTCGTCTAGAAATCACATGCAAAGAGAATAGAAATTCATACACTTAGGCCATGAGACCTTGGTTCTCAAACAATCATCCAAAGAAAGTGAACCAAAGAGGGTCACTTAAGGCGCGTTTGGTAACATTTCTGTTTAAAAATTGTTCCTAGGAACAGAAATAGAAAAAAGTGTTTTTGTTCCAGGAAACAATTTTTGAATAAAAAAACGTGTTTGGTAAACTTGTTCCGGGAACAAAAAATGAACAGAAACACGTTTGGTAAATTTGTGTTCTTTTTTTGTTTCTTTTAATGTTTTAATAATTTTCTTTTATTTTTTATTTTTTTATTTTTTTCTTCTTTTGGCCGGTCGCCGGCCTCGGCCAACAAGGGTCGGTGGCCTTGCCTAGCCATGGCGAGGCTCAGCCTCGCCTTGGCTAGGCGAGCTTGGGCTCGCCTAGATCCGGCGAGCCCAAGCTTGCCCAGCCTTGCCCCCGCGCCGGCGAGGCTCAATCTTGCCTTCGGGGCAAGCTCGGGTTCGCCTAGATTCGGTGAGCCCGAGCTTGCCCAGCCACCAGCCGAGGGTCGGCCTCGCTTGGCCACCACTAGGTCAGCGAGACTCGCCAGGTGCCGGCGACACTCGGCCTCGCCGGGGGCCGACGACCAGCCAAAGAAAAAAGAAAAAGAAAAGAAGAAAAAAGAGAGGAGAGAGAAATTTTGTTTTTAAAATTTGTTCTAATCTGTTCATAAACAGAAACTTTGTTTCTTGTTTCTGTTTCAAATATGTTCCTAGGAACAAAAAAATATATTTGGAACAAAAACGCAAACAAACGCGTTTACGTTCTGTTTCTTTTCTTGTTCCTTGGAACAAAAAAACAGAAATTTTGTTCATAAACAAAAACAAAGAACATTAACAAACAGGCCCTTATTCATTCAAAGCAATTACAATCATCCAAGTATGTAAACAACATAGCCAATGAAATGAAACACAAAGAAAGTAACTCAAAGAATTAAATCTTTCAAGAATTTGCAATTAAGGGCACGAGTTTTGAAATAGATGCAAACAAGTCCTTAAAGGGAGATTTTTGAGTTTTGAATTGTAACCAACAAACACATTAACTTAATTGGAATTTTGAAACAAATTTGATGTTCTTAGGAAATAAATTTTGGAACCCCGGTGCAAAAAAGTCGGCACACTAATCGGGTTCTTTGAACGATCAAACGTCTCGATTCCACTAAAATTAATATCAAAAGAAAACTGAGATCGTTATCTACAACTTTTGGGTTTTCGAAAGTTTTCAGAAAAGCACGCTAAATTCATCAAAATTATCAAACACTTTCAGATGTTTAAGAAGAACCTAGGTGCGGACTTAACAGCACTCTGATCAGGCTCTTTTGAACATCCTAATGAGTTTCAAATTTAATGAATTAGTGTCAAATCAAAGTATAAAATGCTTTTTGTAACTTTAATGAAGAACGCATTTCAAAATTTGCATCACTTGAATTTATAAAAGTTGAAAAATGACCAATGGTAAGCTCTGGAAAATAGAGTTTCGGAATGCCATGCAACTTTGTGACGCTCATGAAACATAAAAAATGTTTTTATTTTTTTGAAAATTTTTGACCACAAAGACCAGCCACATAACAAGCAATCCTCATGATGACAACATCGCCTAATCCAGCATGCATGATTTTATAAAAATCACCAAATACGCACTGGTCATTTTGAAAAATCGGCAGCACAGAAGCAAGCACATTCGGTTCATAGCATGTCTTGCCAAACTAATGATCTTCTTTTGACCTAAGAATTTTACACATCAAATAACATAATATGATGAACAGAACTCAAGGAGACATCGACTCCTAATCGTCATCACATGATTTTATAGCAATCAAAGAACAGACGACGGTCATTCAGCAGTAGCATGCTTACAGACAGGACATTATGCAATGCAAGATATGATTTGAATTTTTCATGAAAATTTCACAACATGTAGAACTTGAAAACATCTACAAATTTCATGAAGACATCGAAGTTAGATTCTATATATATAATTTTATAACACTCAAAGAACTGAGACACCACAATCTGTGAAATAGGCTTTACTGAACACATGAAGGACTGTTTAAACGTGATCGACCAAACCAAATCAATCTCAAACTTCATGAAAGTTTTACATGTTATAGACCTATGGGTTATGCACAACTTTCATGAAGAAACCGACTTCATATGTTCTATGTGTGATTTTAAAAAAAAAATGAAGAATAGATGCAGGCCAGTCTTCTGCACGATTTTACTGATTGTGATATGAAAGATCTATGGATGATCGATCTAACTAAATGATTCGAAAATTTCATGAGATTTTTATATGCTATAGATCTAAGTGTCCTAATCAATGTTTGTTAAGATACCAACTTGAAAATTGTGACATCCCAGATTTTCAACTTTGTTTTCTACTGAATAAATCGAGCATTTCATTGACGCGCCTATATGGCTGTTCTCAGAGTTGATCACTCTTGAGATAACTAGGTTAGCTAAGGAAACCAATAAGGATTTTAAGGCAAATAGACTTGAGAATTCGACAAGGAATCGGCTTCTTGACCGTGTCTATCTTTAGAGGCAATTGCGGCACGGTATAAAATTGATTTGGAATCAGAGATAGGCTGAGTCGATAGAGATGTGTGGCCAATCGTGAGTAACACCACTAAATTGAAAAATTCTCCTCGATTGACACTAGACTAATTTTCTTATTATTTTGGTACCCTGTGCTCGTATTTGGATCCTCGAGATTTTAATGACAATCAAGAGTCCCCAATGAGTTGAGTGATTTCATAGTGGCTCGAAGAAAATCGACCACGAGTCATTTGTACTAAAAATGCATGAAAGTTACCCGATAGCTTAGGTCACGCTAAAAACGCGTCGAATGGAAATTAACCGTGAATTCGAGTCCGATTTCAAAAATTGAAAGTTCTATGGTGTCATGAGCTATTTTAGGAACGTTGACTTAGTCTCAGAAGATTTTTTGGAGATTTTGAGATTTTTACGAAAAATGGATTCAGACATTGCGGAAAATTTACGGAAATTCGGATGGGCCAAATTGAAGAAAAGTTGGACTTCCAAGTCGAGCCTTTGGGTGTCAGGGACTTGCAGAAAATTGTACGGGATTTTCCTTCAGCGAAATCGAACCCCGATTTGGAGAGTCGGTGAAGAAATTGGAGAGTATTGAGTGAAATTCGGAACCTTGGCTAAGAGGGCTGCAATGTTGGCTTTAATTAAATTAATTATGGATTATCTCTCTAGAAAGTATTAGGGGACAAAGCTATTAATGCAATGGATAACAATTGTGGACTTTAAGCTTTGATCCAATCCATTTGAGTATGCAAGACCAGCTGCTCTTCACGGACGCCGCTTCTTGTTCATTTCCCTCGGTGTAACTCACTCCACCTTCTCTCTCTCTCTCTTGCTGCCCTTCTCCTCCATCGTTCGAACTCCAGCGCTCATCTCACGCTGCTGCTCCACCGACCTCTGCCCCCACCGATTCTCCGCATGAGCCACCACAGCAGCACCGTCCAAGATCCACGCGTCCACCGAGTGAGTCAGCCCCCTTCCATGAAGCCAGTCAACCAAAGTTGCCCTTAGCCCCGAATCCTCCTATAGCTGGCGTTGATCCATCAGTTCGTGCGAATTCGCTTCTGCTTTGTCACCTGCAGCCAGCCACGCGTCTTCACGGTCAACAACAGGAACATTTCCCAGTCGCTTGCTACCCCTCGTCCGCGTGGATTTTCCAGCGCACGAAGACAGAAGCAGTAGCCGCGCCACACGTTAGTCTTCATCGTTTCTTCGGTTCCATCCAGTGGCCAGTGAAGTCCACGAAGCAGCTCCACACCCCACCAAACACGTCTTCAGCATCGCCTTCTTCGTGCTTTCGTTGGGAGACGCGAATTGAAGCCCAACCCACGGCCTTCATCTGGCCGTGCGAAATCCACCCAATCCACAAAGTGCAACCCAGTTTACTTTTGTTCCGGCCCGTGTCTTCAGTCTGGCACTTTCAGCAATTCGGGCCCAGCAAAAGTCAGTCCAATTGAGGGCCATTTCAGCAGTTCAGCCCGGCCTAGAATTGAACTCAGCCCGTGAAGTCAAGTCTAGTTTAGCAGACCCAAGCCCAAGATCAAGCCCAACATCATTTGTATTTCAGTGAGGCCCAACTAGAACAGCCCATTAGTTGAGTCTTCAGCCCAATTCAGCAAGGCCCAAGTCCAGCAAGTTCTTTTAAAGCCCAAACCGCGAGGCAAGGTCTTTGGGCCCAGCCCAAGGGTCCATCGACATCGCCGAAAGTTTGGATTTTGGCCGCCGTTGCGTTGTCATCGCAGTGTTCCAATCTTCGCTTTGCCAAGTGAGTTTTGCTCACTAATGCTTTCTTAGTTTGTTAATTATGCTTAAGGGTTGATTAGATTTAATTGAGTGCAATTAAGTGGTTAGATTAGATTAGAATAATTAAATTAGGGATTTACCTATGCATGTTAGGAAAATGGTTAGTATACTTAGCAAGTAGATATGCTCTGTTATTTATTGAACGAGTCTCGGTAATTTTCCGGGTTCGTCTCGGCTTCCGATTTGGCATTACGGGCCTAAATTGGATTTATTGCTTTTATTTATTAATTTTCGAAATTAATTTATTTATTTATTTATTTTCCGAAAATTGAGTAGGAATAGTCGACGACCGGAATTTTATGCTGATTGTCGTGGCACAGTCCGTTTATTTAATTGAGCTTTATTTTGTGCTGAATTGAATTATTTGTGAAATTGGGAATTATTCTTTAATTGAATAATCTTTGGTTATTAATTGAAAAATAACCGGGTATCGGTTGATAATACCAAAAATATTTGAATGGACTACATAAAATGTGGGAATTATGGAAGGAAAATATTATATTTTGGCTAAAGCCAACAGTGTCCCCACACACAGCTATTTTATTGAAAATGATAAAATATGGAATTGATTGAATGGTCGGATAGTATACTATATCATCCTACGGGCTCTGATATGTCAACTTAGCGAGAGTAGTATACTGGTGTATTATGTCAGCCTACGAGCGATATGTCAGCTTAACGCGAGCAATACACTTTATCAATTTAAAGTGAGTATTGGGGGTATACGATATCAGCCTACAGGCGATATGTCAGCTTAGCGAGAGCAGTATACCAGTATACTATATTAGACTACGGACGATATGTCAACTTAGCAAGAACATTATACTTAACCCTATTAGCTTAGTGCGAGCTATACTATCTATTTATCAGCTTAGAGTGGGCAGTCTTGGACTATGGTCGGACTTATAGATACTATTAAAATGCCGACCAAACATGAGTCATGATGGCATGTAATCGACTAGGTCGATTGATCAATGATTTGATTTGACGTGGTGAATTGATTGATTGAATGGAAATGACTAGTAAATGGTTTGATTGAGATGAAATCGACTAGGTTGACTGATCGAGATATCGGTTTGTGATGTGATTGCTTGGGTACCTATTGAACTGTGCTAATATACAGGTGGAATTTGAGGTCAAGGTAAGTCTTCAGACCCGTGCGTGCATAGGCAGCCCGATTAACGTATTGGTTTACTAATCAAGTTTTAGGGGGTAGAACTTGTTGAGGCGTGGTCTCAATAGTTATTGAATAACCATTTCAGGACCCTAATGAGGAGCCTGAGGAGAAGGAATCTGAAGAGGAGAACCTTGATGTGGAATCAGATGATGAGGAAGATTTTGAAAAAGAATATGACCATGAGGAGGATCCTGAGTATGACCCGGATGAGGACTGAAATCCCATCCTATTTTGTTAGACCTTGATTATATGTGGATGAGTGTTAGATCATATTCCTGTGAATAGTATTGCTTTATATACTATGAGGTGTTTGTATAAAAGTGTGGTTGTGAATTTCAATATGGAAATTATAGCCCCGCTTTTCTATCACATTGCTTTATTGTCTGGGGATTTATAACTGCTTCCGCATGTGCTATTGAAAATGAAAGGGTCGGCGATATGTAGTCATGGGATATTGCATTTTAAAATCAACCAAAAATGAAGGATGGGCATGTGGTCGAGGATCGGGGCATGACAAAAATCATAGCACAAAAAATCATGAAAAATACACAAACCGCATAGGTTAGTGAAACAGAACATGTAGCAGAACATCAACAAATCCAAAATCAGACACTGATTTTTTAACAAGCATACGACAGGGCAAATGATGGCCAAATGAAATATGTAATATGTCTATGGAAAGCTTGTGAAGTCTACTTCAAGTCTGTTGTATTTTATTAATACGTCCAAGATGGGGTACAATTAAGACACACGATTTCGTCTTAATATATTATGAAGGAAAGATACCCTTTGAAAGAATATGAGGGAGTCATATAAAAAACTTCTAAAGATAATCATTGCAACGGTTGCCAGAAAGTACGTCCAAAAAGAAATTGTTCTCTCTTTCCCTCCCATTTCCATCAAAGAAAAAAAGGTGTTCCATTACTCATTTATGAAAATAATTGGCATTTATGCTACGGAAATTTGGATGTTTTCTTTGTAACTGCATCCAGACCATTGTGAAGTTATATTGTTCGTTGATGACTCGTAATTTAACGTTCGTTTTGGGGTAAATTGTTCATTGCAAATTCAAAAGAGGTTAGTCATCTTCCTTCGACTTTCTTCCTACATTGTATCAAGGCCCGGTTATGATTTTTGCCTTATTTCTTCATCAAATTTTCTTGTTTACCATTTGATATCGAGATCAAGAGAATGAAATTTACACTGCCTGGATGTTTATTGCTCGGAATTGCAATATTGTGGCACCCCCCAACAGCCCCCAATCCATCTCGCGACCTTACTTCTTCGTCTTGGATGTCCTTTTATTTTAATCAATGGACTTCAAAGAATCCATGTGGGGGTTCTATCATATACTTTATTGGTCCCTACGCAATGTATATGGCGGAAGCGTATCCAACAACTCTATTTCCTACACACAGAAATGATGCACACTAAATACACATATAGATAATAACCGGGCACTTTTTATTTACACATATCTACTAGATGGACATTGTTGGTTAGCACATCAAAAAGCCATAGTTTCCTATACTCGGCTACATACCAAAATATAACTGACATTTCCAACAACCATATATACATATAGTCCATCATTCAATGCTGGCGACCAAAAATTTTCCTTACTGTCCTCACCATCCTCAGTCACTCCACACCGCTCGATCCCCTATCGTGGTCGTCCTCTAGTGGCTATGGCAGTGGCCCCAGATTACACTTGTTCCTGCAAACCTATAGGATGACATACTCCTAACGCACAGGACCTGAGGGAAGACTGGTGTCGATCATCATGATCACCTCACTCGAATGAACGTCAGTCCCAGCATATCAAGATCCTCATGCTCTGATTGCTCCCACTGTAAATCGATAGGGATCTCATAGAATGTACTAGGAGGTGCGAGCAACAAAGGCATCTTTCTTAGTTTGAAATATGTTAGTCCCACAAGGGGTGAGTATGACTACTCAGTAGTTAAAGCTCTACTAAACTATATTATGCAAAACTATCACCACTCGATTTCATGCGAAATATACAAGACACATAGCTGGAGGAGTAAGTTTGCATTAAAAAAATAGAGGTTTCAAACGAATGGACATGACACAGCAGCACAATCAAGCTTTTGAACTTAGCATAATTTTGATTCACTACCACCATCTCCGGATGATCAGTGTTTGTGTCCCTCCAGGCATTTTGTACCCAATCTGGCATCACGAAGGCCTCTGGTTCCATATTTCCGTCACCAGGCATCTGGAGCATGTTACGTCACATCTCCAGGCATCTTGCACCCCGCTTGGCATCACGAGGAATCTCCAGGGCTCACCATGTCAATGATGTCCCCTACCCTCCAGAACGTGTATCGTCATACATCTGGGCATCCCGGCTCTCCTAGGGAACCTCTGGGGCTTGCTAGTCCCCAGGCATCCAGAGGCATCGCCACTATGATCCTCCAGGCAACCCGTCTCCGGGGCATTGTCATCTCGAGGGTCTGATGGCAGAAATAACACATCAACCATGGTGTAGTAATTTAATCATTTCAATGCCAAAACGTTTTCGAATCGTTAATATGGAAAATCCCTTGGATTTTTCCCCCGAAAATCCCACTTTCACAAATACTCTCCAATCATTTTTTAATCCATATAAAGAAACTTGAATGGTAATTACCCTTCCCGGCTTGCAACAAAATATTTTTCGAGATCTATAAGTACATTTGAAATCGGCACGTCGATAAATCCAAATTTCAATCCCAACTCCAATGGTTTAGAATACTTTCTATACAAGGTTCAGAAATTTGAAAGTACAACACATTTCTTCAAACATTTGGGAACGGTGCCATAGTACATAAATTTTGATGCAAATCGGGAGATTTCTAAAACGGTTTACGAACAAAATTCTCCAAGTTTCATCGCTGCAAAGTATAGTGTACAACCAAAGTTCAAAACTGAAATACTCATGAAGATTTCTCAATTTCCTAACCCCAAATCGATTCGATCATCCTAGAAGTCATCATCCAACATGAAATTTCAAATCCTATTAATCTAACAGCACTTCCTCAAGCAACAACAGCATCACATTATATAGGCTAGTAGACTTTCACTTGCCTTAAATCCAATGGCATCGATGGCGAGCAAAGTGGGGAGCTTGCGGGTCGCAGATGCGGCTAAGGCAGCTGGCCGGCAGTGACCATAGGCGAGACATGGCAGGTGCGGTGGTGTGCTGGGAGAAGGGAAGACGGCGACGGAGTCAGCAGGCGGCGTCAGCTACTACAAGTAAGAAGGGCAGAGGATTTGAAGTTTTGTAAAAATTGTGGCTTCACCGACTGAAAGAGAGAGAGTCCCTTCTCTCTTGGCTTTTGACTTCTTGAGTCAATTTGTGCGGTGGCAGCAAGGAACGAAAATGGCCGCCATGTTGGCCCCTTGCATGCGGGGATGTGTCCCCTTGCATGCGAAGCTTTCGTCCGCTGGCCACCAAGGGAGAGAGGGGAAGACGTGGCCTCCGGTCAATGATCTCCTCCTTGTTGACCGGTTACACAAAGGGAAAAGAAACGGGGTCGTGGGGAACAAAGAAAGGGGTTCGCCCGTGTGCATGTGCATGGCCACGTAAATCCATAGTCTTCGTGCCTTCAAGGAAGAAAATAGATGGATGTGGCTGTATGGGCGTGACATGAAGTCTCTCGGTCTCTTCGTCGTGTGCACTCGTGCAATGAGGGACGGACGGTTAAGGTTAGCGCGTAAGTAACTTTTTGACACATCAGTTGGAATGAACCTCGGTCTCGCTAGAAATGTTATGTAGGAAAGATTTTCAACGAGACTATAATTTATTCGAAAATCAGACCATGACCAAACATAATGTTTCGGTCCGGTGATGATGACAAAATGGCGTACACAAATGGTGCCAACTACGTAGTCTGATGACAAATTCGTCGACCCATCACCATTTGTTACATATTGGAGGTCTGATGAAAATCTAGATGTTACAATTCTCTCCTCCTTAGAGAATTTCATCCTCGAAATTGGACGTTCCTTACGTCTCGTTAAATAGATGAGGGTACCTTTGCCTTGTTTCTTTTTCACTTTCCCACGTGGCCTCTTCCATATCGTGATATTGACATAAGACCTTAACTAGTGGAATTTTCTTGGTTCGAAGGATTTGCTCCTTTCAATCTAGTAACCCAGATTGGCTCTTCCAGGTACCTCACTTTCTCATCCACTTTGATGGCTTCATGATCAAGTATATCTCCAGGATTGGGTTGATACTTCCTCAGCATCGACACATGAAAAACATCATATAGATTCACTAGCTTGGGAGGTAATGCTAGCCGATAAGCTACATCCCCTATCCTTTCAAGGATCTCAAAGGCTCCAACAAATCTGGGATTCAACTTACCCTTCATTCCGAATCATGATATTCCTTTCATTGGGGATACCTTAAGAAATACATGATCTTCCACGTTAAATTCCAAGTGTCTTCTACGCTTATTTGCATAGCTTTTCTATTGACTTTGGACTGTTTTAAGTCTTTTCCTAATGATCTCAATAGCCTCTATAGTAATTTGTATCAATTCAGGTCCTGTCAATTTCCTTTCACCTACCTCATTCCAGCAGACATGAGTCCTACATCTTCTCCCATATAATGTCTCATAGGGAGCCATGCCTATACTTTTCTGGAAACTATTGTTAAACGCAAACTCTACCAACTGTAACCTTTCATCCCAACTTCCTTTAAAGTCAATGACGCAAGCTCTTAACATATCCTCTAGTGTCTGGATCACCCTTTTTGTTTGTATGTCTGTTTGCGAATGAAACGCAATACTAAACTGGAGCTTAGCCCTAAGGCGATTTGAAGACTTTGCCAAAGCTTTGAAGTAAATTTTGAATCTCGATCTGACGTAATAGTTACACAAACACCATGTAAACATACCACTAAGCTTACATATATATCAGCATATTTATCTATTGAATAGTCTATGTCATGCCCTGATCCTTGAGCGTGTGACCATCCTTCGATGGTCGATTAAATTGCGACGTCTCAGGACGCATTGCTAACCCATTCATTTTAATGTGCATGCGAAAGCAAATAATTAAATCCCCAAACAACACAAAATTGGGATAGGAAAGTAGGGCCACGATTTTAAAATCACACAACATACCTTTATACAAATCTGATTAGTTTATTTACAATACTAGTCTATTCACAGAGGTCTACCAAAACATAAAAGCTACAGGTCCTCTAAGTGTTCGAACCCTCAACTGAAGATTCTAGGGTCTCTAGCTCCGGGGAACTCGAGTCTTCTACTACGCCACCAGGAGGGTCAGTCGTACCTTTGCCAAAAGTGATCTCTAGCACTGACACAGGAACCTCAAATTCTTGTAGGGGACCCTCCCTAGGTCCATTTCACTCGTAATGGTACCATGCTCTGAATTGATGGGGCACCCTTCGAAGTATGGCCGCATCAACCCAGACGATGGTTTTTATGAGCTCGTAGACCCAGGTTCCTTGACCCTTGGGAAAAGGAATCTACACGACCTATTCGGTGGCCTTCTTAGGCTGGCCAAAACGCTCAGGGGGATCTACCATCTAAGGACCTGAAAATGTTAGCTCACGGCAGGGTGAGACGATGTCTCAGCAAGTTCACCCCCTAAACTCCGACTAGGAAGGAAATACGCCTAAAGGCTACCTAGGCAGACACAAGATAGAGGACTTACATTTGCTTTAATTCATTCCTGCAAGTTAGTACAGTTCATATTCTCAACCAATCAATTCAAATCAAATCATCGATCAACTAGTCCATTAGCTCAATTCCATACTCACGATACTATATATCAATTTAATACCATATAACAGTCCTCTGACACCACCATTATTCACATCAGTTGCAACATATGGTTTTAGTTCACTCAATCTAGTATAGATAGATTGATAGCTCACTCAAGCTGACAAAACGGTCTTAGCTCACACAAGCTGACGTGTAAAGGGTCCCAAAAGCTTACGATAAATATGCTCGCATAAGCTGATATGAACATATGCTCTCAGAAACTGATAATTCACCAAGTTAAAAGTACTTGATAAAAATAGTCGTGTGTAGATATATGGTCGGCCTGAGCCAAAAACACAATATCTTTCTTTTAGAAAATCCCACTAATTATAAAAGTCCATAAGCACATTTTTGGCGTTGTAAACCGACGCCCAGTATTTTCCAATTAAATACTGAAATTATCCTATTTTGGAATAAATACCCAAAATTACAATTCCCACTCAATTTGCACAAATCAACATTCAATTAAATAAACCAAGCATACCATTGCAATTAGCACAAAATTCCAGTTATCAGCTATCCTGGTATAATTTCTACAAAATAATAATTAATTAACTAATACCAAAAATAATTCAATAAATACAATTAAATGACATAGATAGAGACTTAGGCCGAAAATGCCTAATTAAATACTGAAACGGGTCCATAAAAATTCCAAACCTATATAGATAAATAATACAACCTATCTAGTTGCTAATTAAGCCGATCTAATCACCTAATATGAAAAAATGAATAATTAAAATGTTAATCCATTCTAACTAACCACTTAAACATTAATTAGCCTAAACTAATCAACAATTAAGTATAATTAACTTCCTAAGCAGATTTTAGTGAGTAAACTCACCGATTTTGAAATTTGATAAGTCCACAACGGCGGCAAGGCGGAGACAGACAACAAACTTTGAAGTGGCGACACCCTACGAGGCTTGAAAGCGGTATGAAATTGGCCTCGAAGCCCTCGAAGGCTTGCTGGCTTCGACTTTTGGTTAATAGGCCAAGAGAGTGAGCTAAAGCAACGGTTTGGGCTGGAACAGCAAGGATGGCTAGTGGATGACTATAGTGGTACATGATGGAGGCGAACGACGACGGAATGGCAACAACGGGGCTCCGACTGAGCTCGACATGGCCTGAGAAGGTTTGGGGGATGAACTGGGCACTTGGGATAGTGTGCTAGAGGCGGATGGCAAGACGGCGAGCGACAAGCCTGGTGGCAATTAGATGGCTTGCGACGGCCTAGGGGGGGCTTAGCTAGTTTTCTCTGCAATTTTTGGGGTTTCAAACCTCTCTAATGGAGAAAGCAAGCAACTGGAGAAGAAGAGGAAGACAACTGCACTTGGAGGGTCCCTTTTGGCCCAAATAGTCTTCTATTAATCATTGCAAGGCCCCCACTTCGTTCAGCCCTATCCTTAGCAATTTAGCAGCCCACAAGCTTCCCTTAGAAGCTTCCTTGATGCCCCCAAATGTTGAACACCATGGAGTTGCGAATTTTGAAGCATTTGCCCCCAAATCCACTTCAATCTCCTCTTCAATTAATTCAATTCGGCCCCCATAAATCCAACAAAGATGCCCACACTTCAATTCACATTTTTCCTCGCCAATAAAACCAACTTGCATTCCAAAAATGCAATAAAAAAATGGTCTCCTGAATTTTCCGGACAAAAACAGCCTTATTTTGAATTTTCACCAAAATTCTCGGTTTGCAGAAAAATCTTCAGAGGATGAGTCAACGCTCCTAAAATGACTCGTGACATGATGGAACTTTCAATTTCTGAAATCAGGTTCAAATTCGTGGTTAATTTCAATCTGGCGCGATTTTAGTGTGACCTAGCTGATCGAGTACTTTTTAGGAATTTTTAGTGTAATTGACTCATGGTTGATTAATTTCAAGCCACAATGTACATTTTCAACACATTGGTGACTCTCAGTGGTCATGAAAATCTCAAAATTTCAAATACGGGCGTAGGGTACCAAAAGGACAGAAAAATCGGTTTAGTGTCGATTGACAAGAATTTTGCAATTAAGTGGAATCACCCATGCACTAATCACATACCTTTGTCAAATCAACCTATCTCCAGTCTCTAATCGATTTTCAACTGTACCATAATGATCTCTGTAAATTAGCACGGTCGAGCAATCGATTCCTAGTTGAATTCTCAAGTCTAATGCATAAAAAAAATTAGCGGCTTCACCTGATAAACTATTTATCTCGTGAGTGATCAGGTCAAAAAATAGAACTATAGGCGCGTCAATGAAAAGCCCAACTCATTCAATTGAAAACAAGACTAGAAATTCAGGATGTCACAACTCTTCTCATTTTATAGAAATTTTGTCCTCAAAATATAAACCTATTACTCAACTTTAAACAAAAAAGTGGGGGTACATTCGTCTCATCAAATCTTCGCTTTCCCAAGTTGCTCCTTCAATACCGTGGTGTTGCCAAACCACTTTAACTAATGGGATCGTCTTGGTACACATAATCTACTATTTCTGATCTACGATTTGAACTGGGCTTTCCACGTATGACACTCTATTGTCCACGTCTAATTCCTTAAAATTAAGCACGTGGGTTGGGTCAAGCTCATACTTCCTCAACATCGACACGTGAAAGACGTCGTGCACTTGTGCCAGCCTCGACAGTAATGCAAGATGATACGCTAGAATCCCAATTCTCTCTAGGATTTCAAAGGGACATATGTATCTCGGACTCAGCTTTCCCTTCTTGCCAAAGCGCGAAGTACTTCTTATTAGTGACACTTTTAGAAAAATATGATCACCAACTTGAAACTCCAAAGGCCATTGACGCTTATCTACATAGCTTTTCTGGCAGCTCTAACCGGTCTTTAATTTGTCCCTAACGATGGCAATTGCATCCACTAACTGCAAAACCAATTCTGGGCATGTATCTTTCGTTCTCTGACCTCATTCCAACACAATGGCATTCTGCATGTTCTACCATACAACGCTTCGAAAGGAGCCATATGAATACTCTGTCGGTAGCTGTTGTTGTAGGCAAATTTATCAAGATGACGCCGTTCATCCTAGCTTCCCTCAAGATTCAACATGCAAGCTCGCAGTATATCTTCAAGAGTTTGAATCGTCCTCTTAGACTGGCCATCCATCTGAGGATGATAGGCCGTATTGTATTGCAGCTTCGTTCCTAAGGTGGTCTGCAAACTTTTCCAAAAAGGCAGCTATAAACCTCAGGTCTCGGTCTGATGTAATCGTCATCGACACTCCATGCAGATGAACTATTTGACGCGCGTACAATTCTACATATTTGTACAATTCAAGGTCCTTTTGTACTACGATAAAGTGAGTTGACTTTGTCAGTTTGTCGACCATTACCCAAATAGAACCATTACCCCTTTGACTCCTTGGTAAGCCTGCCACAAAATCCATCATGATGTGCTCCCATTTTCACTTGGGAATCTCGAGAGGTTGCGGAAGTCCTCCTGACTTACAATGTTGAGTCTTACTCGCTAACACATCAGACACTCGATGACATGCTTGGCGATGTCCGCTTTCATACCAGGCCACCAATAGTGTTAACGCAGATTCCGATACATCTTCGTACTACCAAGATGAATGCTGTAACTGCTATAATGAGCTTCTGATAAGATCTCTTCTTTAAGCCTTGTATCATCAGGTACACACAATCGTCCTCGAAACCTTAGTGTTTCATCTTCAAAAATCTAAAAATCGGCATTTCTCTTATCGGTATCCTCTTGTAGGATTTTCTAAACATCTGGGTCTGTCAATTAAAGCGTCTTGATTTTGATATGCACATTCGGCTCAATTCTAAGGGTGGCCTTAAGATTCAAAAGGTAGCCTACCTCAAATTTGAAAAACCGAATCTCAAGCTTTTTTGAGTAACGTCCATTCCTTAACCATCATCTATGCAACTGAAGACTTTCGACTCAAAGCATCTACGACCTTATTCGCCTTCCCAAGGTGATGTAGAATATCACAATTATAGTCCTTTAGAAGTTTCATCCGGCAACATTGTCTCATATTTAACTCTGGAGAGAATAGATACTTGAGACTTTGATGATCGGTGAAGATCTTGAATCTTTCTCCACATAAATAATATCTCCAAATTTTTAGAGCGAAAATGATTACTATGAGTTCTAAGTCGTGCGTCAGGTAATTTAACTCATGAGGCCTCAACTGACGGGATACGTATGTAACAACCCTACCATGTTGCATCAACACACAACCCAGTCCCCTAAACAACACATCACTATATATCTCGTCTCCTTCAAGACCAGATGGAATGGTCAAGATAGGTGTGGTAGTCAGCTTATGCTTAAGCTCTTGGAAATTACGCTCGCACTTATCTGTCCACACAAATTTTTCTTCTTTCTTCAGCAGTTGAGTCAATGGCGACGCTACTGCCGAAAACTCTTTGACAAATCTTCTGTAGTATTCTGCCAAACCCAAAAAGCTTTTGATCTCTAACACTATCATCAGTCTTGGCCAACTGATAACTACTTCACCTGAAATCATGTAACCTAAGAACACTACACGAGTTAACCAAAACTCGCATTTGCTAAACTTAGCGTACAATCCATGAATCATTGGGGTCTGAAGTACCATCCTCAAATGTCTCTCGTGCTCCTTAGCACTTCTCAATTACACTAGAATATCGCCAATGAACATGATCACAAACTGATCCAGGTATTCTTTAAACACTCGATTCATTAAATCCATAAAAGCAACTAGAGCGTTCATCAAACCAAACGGCATTACAGTGAACTCATAATGGCCATATCGAGTACGGAACATTGACTTCGGTATGTTTTCCTTTTTAATCCTCAACTGATGATACCCTATTCTCAAGTCGATCTTTGAAAATATCAATACTCCTTGTAACTGATCAAATAAGTCGTCGATCCTCAGAAGTGGATACTTATTCTTGATCATCAGTTGATTGGGTTAACGATAGTCGATGCACAGGCGCGACAAACCATCTTTCTTTTTTCATGAAGAGTACTGGTGCTCCCCAAGGCGATGCACTGGGACGTATGAATCATTTATCTAACAATCCCTACATCTGCACCTTCAGTTCTTTCAACTCAACTAATGACATCTGGTAAGGAGACTTAAAGATTGGCTCTGTCCCGGGTGCTAACTTGATCACGAACTCTATCTCGCTCTCTCTGGCGGTAGGCTTGGCAATTCTTTTGGAATCACGTTTGGAAATTCTTGAACTATTTGGATATCTTCGATCTATAGATCCTCAATTGTCATATCCACAACAATTGTCAACTAACCTTGACAACCCCCATCTAATAAATGGGTTGCCTCAAGCAACGAAATTAAGGAAATCGAGGGTCATCCTCGACTCCCTACAAACTCAAAACTCTCACCCACTAACTGGTTAAATTGAATCGATTTATGATACCAGTCCATCTTAGCTCATTGCTTGGTGAGCTAGTCCATGCCAATTATCAAATCAAAATTATATATGGCTAGGACTAACAAGTCTATCTTCCCCTCTTGCTCACCAATCACTAACTTGTAACCAGGACAACTCAATGCAGCTAACACCTTATCCTTTAACGGTGTAGATATGTTAACCATTGACTCCAATAACATAGGACTCGATCCTATCAGCTTAACAAACTGTTCAACTATAAATAAATAAGTCGCACCAAGATCAAATAAAGCATAGGCAGCATGGTCGTTCAGTGAAACCATACCTATAACCACATCAGGCGAGTCCTCTACCTATCCTCTTGTGATGGCGTACACTCGTCCTTGTGCTCGCAGTCTGTTCTATTCTCCCTACTATGCGATCTGCGACGCCACCCTTCTGTTAAGAGCCATTGATGGTGGTGGCAGTAATTGCTAGAATCCTCTCAGCCTTTTGGGATAATCCCTAGCCATGTAACCTGATTGGCCACACTCATAACACGCACCCATTCTCAGATGGCATGGGGCTAAGCCATGTCATCTTCCACATAAGTGACACGCGCCATTCTGTTGCAGTGCTAACTTGTCGATTCCACCATTCTTGTTGGGTGGCACATGGAATCTTCCTCCGGTCATAGGCCTTTTCCCATACTGATTCCCATCTCAATTAGAGTTGAACCTCGATCCAGACGAGGTGGCTTCCTGACTTAAGCTTCTTTTTATTAGCTAGGCCCGGTTGTAGACTTCGTTATAGTCCTTCAGATCAATGGCACTAGCGGGTTCTTTAGTTCTAGTCGAAGGCCATTCTTGAACTTTCAAGCTTTGTCTTCTGGATCCTTTATTAATCTAGGAGCGTATTGGGATAGCTCCGTAAATTTGACCTCAGATTGGTTAACCTTCATCATCCCTTGGCGAAGGTGTTGAAATTCCTCATTCTTCTATTTTCGGGCGCTACCCAAAAAGTACTTACTGTTAAATTCTCTGAGGAAAGCGATCCACACTAGGACTACACCTTCCAAAAATACTATACCTCTGGTGGCCCTTCACCAAGTATTTGCATTACCATGCAGTTGATATACTACCAGGACATCCTTTTCCTCCTCCTCACTGCACATTAGAAGTGCGAAGGCCTTTTCCAAGTCTTAAATCCAAAAAGATGCGGTCTCGAGGTCTCCAACACCCGTGAACCTTGGCAGATGCAGCTTCAAGAACTGCTCTACCAACTTGTAAATCGGTCTCTCTCTTAGTACAACCACGTTTTCAGCTGGGACGACAGCAAGATTGGCTATGGCTACAGCCTTGGCAGCAACGGCAATGACAACAGTAGTAGGAGCTTGAGCAGCAATGGCTTGATTCTAGGCCTGCTGCCCCATCAAATCTATCATCGCTTCAAGTGCCTGCATGATCCCTTCGATCCTGGGATTACCAAGGGCTTTTACCCCCAGCACCAACAAGACGAAGTGCTACACTACTAGAGCTAGCTTGAGTTGGTGCTCGACCACAACCTCCTCGGGTACCGACTCTCGTTGGCATCCTAACCTGAGTCGTAGGTCCAATGGTTCGCTTTCTAGTAGTTCTCTACTCCCAATCACTCATTTCGTAGGATTTTTAAAGAAACCTACTTTCCAATTTCACACGGAATTAGAAATTGAGGGATCTCAACAAAAGATTTACCAAACAGCTATCATAGACAAGCACCAGCATGAAATAAAGGCCAATCCTACTATCCCATAAACTTATCGCACCTTCTCACTCCAACTATCGACCAATTTTGATACCACTTCAGGCGGGGATGTCATGCCCCAATCCTCGAGCACATGTCCATCCCTCGGTATTCAATTAAATTGCAACATTTTAGGATGCATCACCAACCTATTCATTTTAACGCGCATACGAAAGCGAATAATTAAATCCCTAAACAACACAAAGATAGGATAGGAAAACAAGGCCACGATTTTAAAACCACACAACACACTTTTTTTACAAAACCGACTAGTTTATTTACAATACTAGTCTATTTATAGAGGTCAACCAAAACAGAAAAGTTATAGGTCTTCTAAGCGTTCGAACCCTCGACCGAAGACTTCGGGATCTCTAGCTCCGAGGAACTCAGGTCTACCACTATGCCACCAGGAAGGTCAGTCGTACCTTTGCCAAAAACGATCTCTAGCACTGACACAAGCACCTCAGATTCCTCCAGGGGCCCTCCCTAGGTCCATTTCGCTTGTAAGGATACCATGCTTTGAATTGATGGGGCACTCTCCAAGGTAGGGCTGCATCAACCCAAACGATGGTTTTTACAAGCTCGTAGACCTAGGTTCCCTGACCCCCGAGAAGAGGAATCCGCACGACCTATTCAGTGACCTTCTTAGGCTGGTCAAAACACTCAAGGGGATCTTCCATTTAAGGACCTGAAAATGTTAGCCCATGACGAGGTGAGAGGATGTCTCAGCAAGTTCATCTCCTAAACTCCAACTAGGAACAAAATATGCCTAAAGGTTATCTAGGCATACACAAGATAGAGAACTTACATTTGCCTCAGTACCTTCCTGTAAGTCAGTACAGTTCAGATTCTCAACCAATCAATTCAAATCAAATCGTCGATCGATCAGTCCTTCAGCTCAGTTCCACACTCACGATACTATCTATCAATTTAATACCATATAACGAGGTACGAAAATCTGGAGTGCTAAAACTTGGCACGAAGGGATACTTAGGTACCAAAACTTTGAAAATGTATACTTAAGTGCCAAAATCGGAGTAAAATGGATCACTTAGGTGCTACTCCAGCCAAAATCCGACCAAATTGATGACGTGGCAATTTTCCAGCGAGTTGAGTGCAAAATGATGTCGTTTTGCATGCTAACATAGCGAGAAAATGTAAAAATGACGTCGTTTTGTATATGATGTGTAAATAATTCATATAAAAATTAATTAAATTTAATTATAAAATAAATTTATTTAAAATATTCTAAAAAATAAAAAACTTAAAATTAAAAAAGGGGGGCGCCAAAGGGAGGCGGTTGAGGGCCGAGCCCTCGTCGCCGTCGGGAAGGGGCTGGCAACTTGGGGGGTTGGGGGAGGACGCCGATTGGCCGGGGCGGCAACCCCGGCCGACCCTCCCCCTCCGTCGCTGGCCCCTCCCGGTGGCGGTGAGGAGGCGGCAACAATGAGGGCTCAACCCTCAACCGCCTCCCTTCGGCGCCCCCCCCCTCTTTTTAATTTTAAAATTTAAAATTTTAAGTTTTTTTATTTTTAGAATATTTTAAATAAATTTAGTGTTAAACTTAATTTAATTAATTTTTATATTAATTATTTTCCCATCAGAGACAAAAACGACGTCATTTTTGCATTTTCTCGTCACGTCAGTGTGCAAAACAACACTGGTTTGCACTCAACTCGCCGGAAAATTGACACGTCAGCAATTTGGTTAGATTTTGGCTAGAGTCGCACTTAAGTGATCTATTTTACTCTAATTTTGGTACTTAAGTGTACATTTTGCAAATTTTTGAAACTTTAAGCGTCCTTTCATGCCAAGTTTTGGTACTTGAGGTGTACTTCTGCCCCATATAACAATCCTCTAACACCACCACTATTCACATTATTTGCAATATCATGGTTTTAGCTCGCTCAAGCTTATATAGATAGATAGATAGCTCGCTCAAGCTAATAAATATATAGATCGTGCTTGCTCAAGCAGATAAAACGACCATAGTTCACTCAAGCTGATAAATATATAGATTGTGCTTGTTCAAACTGATAAAATGATCTTAGCTCACATAAGCTGACATGTAAAGGGTCCCAAAAGCTGACGATAAATATGCTCGCACAAGCTGATATGCACATATGCTCTCACAAGCTGATAATTCATCGAGTTAAAAGTATCTAATAAAAATAGTCACGTGTGGGTACATGGTCGGCTTGAGCCAAAAACACAATATATTTCTTATGAAAAATCCCAATAATTATAAAAGTCCATAAACACATTTTCGACGCTATAAACCGATGCCCAAATTTTCCAATTAAATACTAAAATTACCTAATTTTGGAATAAATACTCAAAATTACAATTCTCACTCAATTTGCACAAATCAACTCCCAGTATAATTTCAAAAAATAATAATTAATTAAGTAAATAACAAAATTAATTAAATAAACACTATTAAAAGCCATAGATAAAGACTTAGGCTAGAAATTCCTAATTAAATATCGAAACAGGCCTGGAAAAATTCCGAACCTATCTAGATAAATAATACAACCTATATAGTTGCTAATTAAGCCGATCTAACCACCTAACATGCAAAAATGAATAATTAAATTGCTAATTTATTCTAACTAACCACTTAAACATTAATTAGCCTAAACTAATCAACACTTTAGCATAATTAACTCCCTAAGAAGAATTTAGTGAGTAAACTCACCGGTTTTGAAATTTGATGAGTCCACGACAATAGCAACGCAGAAACGAGCGACAAACTTCAAAGTGGTGACACTCTACGAGGCTTGAAAGTGATCCAAAATGGGCCTCAAAGCCCACGGAGGCTTGCTGGCTTTGGCTTCTGGTTGATGGGCCAAGAGAGTGAGTTAGGCAGTAGTTTAGGCTAGAATGGCAAGGATGGTTGGCAAACGGCTGTAGTGGTGCACGGCAGAGGCAGATGACAACGACGGGGCTCCAATTGATCTCAACGTGGTTTGAGGAGGTTCGAGGGACAAACTGGGCACGTGGGACAGCGAGCTAAAGGCGGACGGTGAGACGACGCGCACTGGGGGCACAACAACGAGCGGCGAGCTTGGCGACAATCGGACATCTTTCGATGGCCTAGAGGGGCTTGGCTAGTTTTCTTTGCAATTTTTGGAGCTTCAAACCTCTAATGGAGAAAGCAAGTAGCTGGAGAAGAAGAGGAAGATAGCTACACTTGGAGGGTCCCTCTTGGCCCAAATAGTCTTCTATTGATCATTAAGACCCCCACTTGGTTTAGCCCTATCCTCAACCATTTAGCAGCCCACAAGCTTCCCTTAGAAGCTTCTTTGATGCCCCCAAATGTTGCACACCATGGGGCTATGAATTTTGAAACATTTTCCCCCAAATCCACTTCAATCTCCTCTTGAATTGATTTAATTTGGCTCCCATAAATCTAACTAAGATGCCCACACTTCAATTCACATTTTTCCTTGCCAATAGAATTAACTTGCATCCCAAAAACGCGATAAAAAATGGTCCCCTGAATTTTATGGACAAAAACGGCCCTAGTTTAAATTTTTACCAAAAATCTCGGTTTGCAAAAAAAATCTTTGGAGGATGAGTCCAATTGACACGGGGTCGATGGCGTTTGGTTCGTATGGATGTGCTCTACATAGTAATATAATTATTTTACATGTTTAAAATTTTTAAATGTATAAAAATGTGTACGGAACCCTAAGTACGCATATTTTTGGGATATAAATGCATTGTTTATTCATTTTTTAGCTTGTATTTTCTTAAGGTTTCGGAAATACATAAGCTAGCTTAAATAAAAATGATTTCACATATGTTGTGTACAGCTTGGTTCGATGATAGCATGTATATAGTTTAATATGCTTGTAATTTTCTAGTTCCAAGAAAATTCTAACAATGGTCAGAAATCCTTGATTTTTTCATTACATGTTGAATTACAATTTTGATTATAGTTGCTGCATGATTATTTTTTTTTTTATACATGGGTTCACATCATGATGTGTCTTTTGTGTTAATGGAAAAATGTAGAAATTGCATGAGGTCATGTAATTATTTTTTCTAGTGAGAGTTCGTAGGTTGGTAGAATTCAAAAGTGTTCTCACCTAGAACTTAAAATTTATGCAAATTAAATTAATTAATAATAGTAGAACAATCGTACATAGAAGCTGATTAGGAACATAGTGAACTTTCGTTTCTGTGTCTTTTGTTGAATTATCATTAATTTAGTTTGTCTTTGCTGGAAATTAAATATGTGTGTTACTCTGAAAACTGTGCTAGTATTGATTCTATATTTATTTTGTCAATGTGTTATAACAATTGATTATGACTTCGGCATTGTGATTGACCTCAATAAGAGTGAGAAGCTAAATAATAATAATTATAATATTTGACACTGAAAGGTTCAATACATCATTAAGAAACAAGAGGTTTTGGAAACCCCCAACTACACCATAGATGAACCTGAGCATAGAATTCCAGCTCAACACAGAAGAGATCTAGAAACTTATCAAGCTTGGATGAAGAAAAATATCATTACTCGCATCACGTTGCTAAGTTGTATGCAAGATAATCTCATGTGTGAGTTTGAAAGTTATAATAAAGCTCAAACAATGTGGGTTGCCTTGAAAAATAAGTTTGGGAATACATCTATCACTAAGTTGAGGAAACTCACCATCAAATTTGACACATACCAAAAGCATTTAAATGTAACGATGAGGCAGCATCTTCGAGAGATATCAAACATGATTTGTGAGCTTAAGTTGGCAAGTCACTCATTTACTGATGAACAACAAGTTCAAGCTATTATAAGGTCTCTTCTTGACAATTGGAAGCATAAGAAGACCAATATGACACATAATGAGAATATTGTCACTTTCGATGATATAGCGCGTCATTTGGAACTAGAGGATGAGCATCTAGAGTTTGTGAGATCCTCTACCTATGCTTATGTTGCTGAATATAGTTTGTGCAAAACTTTGGGCTTTAAGCGCAAAATGAATCATCAATTCAACAACAAAAGGAATATGACAGATCGGGCATCTAAGAGGGCTAGGACCTTTCGAAGCAAGAAGCGTGGTGAGAAGAACGAGGCCAAGATATAGTATTACAATTGTGGTAAGATTTGTCACTTTACTTGTGAATGCATTGAGTCGAAAGATGTACCCTATTACTCTATCACTTTAAGTAATGATTATGTTTCTAACACTGTAACGCTTGCTGAATTTCATCTAATATGGACTGTAAACTCATGAGTAACAAACCATGTAGCTAAAGACCAATAAGCATTTGTGGAGTATTGTCAGATACAGCCTGTAAGAAGATGGATATATATGTTGAGAATAACTCAAGAGTTGAAGTGAAAGGTATCGGCACATGATGTTCTTTATGCTCCATATATTCAATGGAACTTGGTCTCCATAGTTATTTTTCTTAGCCTAGGTTATGTATTGAATTTCCATAATGATTGAGTTGACACTTTGTTTGGAACAGTTTATTATGGTTTAAATCATGTATTGAATGGTTTTATAGTATTAGACATTGACTAAGATCAGTATAAAGTTAATGTCGATGGTTTTTTTTTTAATGGCATTTTCTAGTAATGTTGAGATTGATACAAGTATTTGACATGCTAGATTATGTCATATTGGGTTAAAAAAAATGCAAAGGTTAGTTAGAGAAGGCTTTTTAAGGTCACTCACTAATGTTAATCTATCCATATGTGAACATTGTCTAGCAGAAAAAGTAACTAGAAAACCATTTGATAAAGGAATTAGAGTCTAATTTCCATTGCAACTCATACATTCTGACATTTGTGGTCCTTTGAACATGAGGGCAAGGCATGGAGCCTCATATATTATCACTTTCATAGATGACTTCACGTGTTTCGGTTATATCTTTCTAATCTCTCATAAGTTAGAAGCATTTGACTACTTTAGATGATATATAATGATAATAGAGAATCGGTTGAACAAAATAATAAAAGCATTGAGAACCGATCGTGGACGTGAGTATCTATCTGAGCAATTCAAAGCTCTTTGTAATGAAAAGGGAATTGTACATCAATTGATTATTCTTGATACTCCACAACAAAATGGGGTTGCTGAGAGAAGGAATAGAACCATATTGGAAATGATTAGGTCTATGATGGCGCAAGCAAATCTACCTATCTACTATTGGAGAGATGCGTTATTGACGGCTGTCTATGTACTAAACTGAGTGCCCTTAAAATCAGCCACTTTCACCCCTTATGAATTATGGACTAATAGGAAACCGAACTTAAGTAATCTATGTCCATGGGGTGTGCAGCTTATGGTCATAATTCTTCCCATAAACATGGTAAACTAGGTCATAGAGGGAAGGAATGTATATTTATAAGGTATTCTAAACACTCCAAAGGGTACGTGTTCATAGGTGAACAAGTTGATGGAAGTATGACCTAAATAGAGTCACGAGAAATCATGTTCTTGGAGAACGATTTTCCTAATAAATGTGAGATTGATAAGGACTTCTAATTATATGAGATGGAATATCTTAATAACAAACCCACTAATGTTATAGATGTAAATGAAGATTTACCACGACATACAAGACATAGTGGGAGTGTTGCATCGCTTGGTGAACTGAATTCAAGAGAAGTTCAATTACGTAAAAGTATTCCTCGTTGTCGTTTTGAGATTGAAGGGAAACATTTATGATTGCTCAGCAAGACGATGTTGAGTCTAAGACTGTTCAAGAGGCTCTTTCATCTTCTGATAAGGAAAAATGGAGAAAAGCTTTGAAAGATAAGATGGAGTCAATGAGGGCAAATCATGTTTAGGACTTGGTTGATCTACTACCCAATCGCAAGACTATTGGAAACAAATTGATTTTTAAGATTAATCGAAGGGTGGATAGATAAAAAAAGAAAAAGAAAAAGTATAAGACTATTGGAAACAAATGGATTATACTCAACAATATGGTACAGACTATGAGAAAAATGTTTTACCAGTTGTAAGGTTTGCCTCAATACACCTTATCTTAGCCATCGTTGCATATTTAGACCTTAACCTACATCAAATGAATGTAAAGATGACATTTCTCAATGGAGAATTAGATGGGGAAATCTATATGAAACAACCAATAGGCTTCATAGCTAAAGGTCAAGAGTATAAAGTTTGCAAGCTTTGTAGCTTAATATATGGCCTTAAGCAATCATCTAGATAGTGGTATATTCGTTTTCATCAAGCCATAACGATTTTTGGTGTCACAATGATCAAAGAAAATCATTGTGTATATATCAAGTGGTCCGAAGATAAATTTATGATTTTATCACTTTATGTGGACGGTATTTTATTGACTGGAAATGACAAGGTTTTAGTTATCACCATAAAATAACGGTTATCCTCCAATTTTGAAATAAAGAACATGAGAGAAGCTGCTTATATATTATGAGTTAAGATCGAAAGAGATCGATCAAAGAAACTCCTTGCTTTATCACGAGAGTTTTATATAATGAAGATTCTTAAACGTTTCAATATGCAATACAGTAATCCCATTGATACCCATGTTATGCAAGGTAAAGGTCTAAGTACTAAGATGTGTCCTAAGACTCTAGAAGAAAATGAGGAAATAGAAACTATTCTTTATGCTAGTGCGGTCGGAAATTTGATGTATGCTATGATGTGTACTCAACCCAACATATGTTATGTTGTGGGATTGGTAAGTTGATATCAATCAAATCTTGATCAAGCACACTAGAAAGTAGTGAAGATGATCTTAAGATACTTAAAAGACACCATGGACTATTGACCTTGTTACCAAGGGAATGATTTACGCCTATTAGGTTATTCAGATACTGATTGGGGTGGAGACCTAGATGAGCATAAATCGACTTATAGATATGCGTTCTTACTTAAAGAATGTGCAATTTCTTAGAATAGTAAGAAATAGACATGTACGGCCTTATCTACGATTGAGGCAGAATTTATTGTATGCTCTGCCACAATGCAAGAAGCAGCATGACTAAAAATTTTCTTTGAAAATTTAGCCATTGTCATTGAAATTCCAAGACCAGTGATAGTTTGTTGCGATAGTCAAGCAATCATTGCTTATGTGAAAGATCTCAAGTATCATGAAAGAACAAAGTACATTAACATAAAGAACAACTTCATCAAAGATATAATAGCGTAGAAAGAAGTTATCCTTCAATACATTTCAACTAATAGAATGGTTGTTGATCCATATACAAAGGTTGTTCCTAAAGACGTATTATTGACCCACAAGATGTCACTAGAATTACGTAGAATATGATATATGATATTGTAGAGGATCATTCATTTATTATTTATTGATGACTTGATTTTTTATCAACAAGTACAAATCCATTGTGAGACTAACACAAACACACATATATTATTAAAAAGTATGTCAACATGTAATGATTGGCTCACTTACATGAGCAATCACCTCAAGTATTATACTTAGTACGTTGAGATGAGGCATTATGTACAATAAATGCTAAGAGCACGTTTAGTACATAAAATAATTTGTTGCCTTGATTGGAGTAACGATGAGGTATGTGATTTCTTGATATAATAAGACCAAACATGATAATTCCACAATCATGTATGCTTGAAAAATGCCGAATGCGAGTACTTAATTGGGTGTTATAGAAAGTGAGTTGATATGGCCCTCGAGCTAAACTTAAGTATGTAAGAAACACGTAACTATGTTTAGGCAAAGATTCGTATAATTGATATATTTAATAAATGGCATACACTCTTATGAAAAGATAAATCCACTACAGCATGTAATTCATACTACATGTGTATTGTACAACCGACAAGAGAATGTGAGTAAAATTATCCTTATTTACTCATTGTTTGAACCCTTGAGGTAACTTATAATTTACCTCATTTTGCGTCATATGTTACTTCTGATTATGTTCTTGAAGTGAAAGATTAATGTTGCTACTTTAGCATGTTATCGGCGGTCATGAATAGACATGACTTTATGGGATGTGTGTAGGAAAGCAATTGTTCTAAAATGGAGAGAGACATGAGTATGAAAGAAAACTATTGTTGTTTTACATCTATCGCATGTATTTATTGGTCGACCAATTATATTACCTTCTATAGTTGTGGATATAATTGTAAATGCATGGTGTTATAAGAATAGTTAAGCATAGCCTTTAATAGATAGATATACTTAGATTGATGTAGCAAAATATAGTTGGGGCATTGCGAGATATCAATTGTTTATTTTATTTCTTGTGGTTGTAGCCATTATGTCATCTTAACAGGTGCATAATTTGAGCTCTCAAGTGCAGGTGTACTCACTAGTCGCACGGCTTTCTTGCTAGTATGAATTGTTTTTAAAGTTGATGAATGCCTTATATTCTTGATAGAGCGTTATCAAATCCATCATGTCCATGATGTGGTGCAAGTAAGACACACCATTTCATCTTAATATATTATGAGGGAAAGACATCCTTTGAAAGGATATGAAAGAGTCATATAAAAAAACTTCTAAAGATAACCGTTGGGACGATTGGTAGAAAGTACGTTCAGAAAGAAATTGTTCTCTCTTTCTCTCCCCTTTCAATCAAAGAAAAAAAAAGGCGTTCCATTACTGCTTTACGTAAACAAATGGCATTTATGCTATGGAAATTTGGATGTTTTCCTCGTAACTGCATTCGAACCATTGTGAAGTTATATTGTTTGTTGATCACCCGTAATTCAACGTTGATTCCGGGGTAAATTGTTCATTGCGAATTTGAGAGAGGTTAGTCATCTTCCACCAACTTTCTTCCTACAAAGTCATATGAAGGCATCGAAGCCAAACAAGATCATTTACTAGCTCGTTCCAATACATCTATCAAATCAATCAAATATGCATCATCAAGCTATAAGCTCATCATCAATCATCACAATATCATCAAAACTCATCATAGATCATCTAAATCATCGATCTAAACATGAGATAACCACTTAGCGTTCAAATCTTAGCCCCGATTGCCTATGGCGATCTCGCCTCATCGAATTCAAGTAGAATTTACCTTGTTTATCTTTGAACTAGAGTTCAAATGAGCTATTCCAGCCACTTGTATACTTCAAGGAATGGCCAATTGTAGCTCAATGATATCTAGATTGAATGACAAAATCACAAGTTGAAATCAAGCTCAATCTTGTGAAGGAATAATCAAAGGATGAGTGTGACATCCTAAATTTTCGACTATGTCTCGAATATATGGAATGAGCATTTTGTTGACATGCCTATAGTTCTTGTTCTCAGAGCTGATCACTCACGAGTTAACTGATCTATCAGGTGAAGCCCTTAAGGGATATAAACGCGATAGACTTAAGAATTCGATCAGAAATCGATCGCTCGACCGTGATAATTGGCAAAGGTCAATACAATACCGTTATAATCGATTAGTGATCGAACATAGGTTGATTCGATGGAATGGCGTAATTAAATTGTTGGTGATTCCACATAATTGCAAAATTCACGTCAAATGGCACTAACCTGATTTTTCTGTTGAAGCTGTACTTAGTACCCGTAATTGAAACCTTGAGAGTTTTACGACAACCGAGAGTTGCCGACGAGTTGAGATGCACAAACATGGATAAAAAATTATCGACCATGGGTCAAACACATTAAAATCCTTAAAAACTACCCGATAGGTTAGGTCGCGCTAAAATCGCGTCCAGTCGATTTTAACCACGAAATTGAACTCAGTTTTGGGAATTTAATGTTTAAGCCTGTCACAATTTATTTTTAGGACCCCGTCTCATCTTTTGGAAAATTTCCATCGAGTTTGGAAAATTGTGGAAAAATCAAAATTGGACAAAAATGAATTAGTGAAATTCGTATGTGCGGTTTATGGGCATTTTTGTGTGAAGGAAATAAGGGAAAATTGGCCATTGATTGATGCTTGGACTATGGTGGCTGAAGACTTTAGGGGAAAACACTCAAGTGCAAGATATTTTGGCTTGGCTTCTAATTAGATGCTATGTGGACTTCTTTGCCTCTTTGTCCCCCTCCCTTCTTCCTTATGCGACCAGCTTCCTCCCCTCCCAGCAGAACAGCTTCTACTCTTCAGCTTCTTCTTCACTCCATATTCTCCTTCTCCATTTTCATTCCCTTGTTGCCGCAAACACAAGCCCAAGGCCAGCATTGAACCAGCCTAGCCAGATGCACCACCGTCCAAGTGCTGCAGCTCCTTCACGTGCCTGTCCCACCGAGCCGAGACGCTAGCTAGTTGATATAGCTAGTACGAGTACCTAGAGGGGGGGTGAATAGGTATATAAAAGATTTTTCTTGATAATTGCACAATACTAGACAGTTGAAGGATTTGCGACAAATAATAATCAACGTAAGACTGAGTAAAGGAAAGAGAGAATTGAACACACGGTTTATAGTGGTTCCGCTTATTTCAACCCTACATCCACTCTTCTGCACTGACAGCCAATTGGCTGGATTCCACTATGAACAAAGAGATGTTACAGCATTGATCTTCCTTGATTTCTCAGTGTAGATGATCTACCACACTCGCTCAAGGTCTCACTAAGTATAGACACTCTCTGTGTATACGATTTCGCTCAAAATATATCGACTAATAATCAATGTGCTTCAGACTCTGGAATTTCTCTATCGATCACGCACTAAAAACAACTAGAACGTCTTCCTTTTATACTCATTTATGCCTTCATACCCGTTGGCACTTACCAAAGGAATTCCTCAAATCTACCCGTTGGACGGAATCAATAAGAAGATCATTCGAGCTATTAAAGAAACCTGATGATAGCCCATCAATCATGTTCACCCATACAATCAGGATCTTGGTTTCCAAGAATAGAACCTTCCAAGAATATTCCGTCGACCATCGGATCTTCAAACGATCTAGATACGAATAAAAGAATCCGTTATATTTATCCAACCAAGAGATCTTCTCCAGAGGATAGGATTAAATCCTCAACCAAATACTTCGGCTCGGGATTAGAAAGACTGTCAATGAGAATAGTCTTGAGTCTTGAGTCTTGAGTCTAGTGATCAGAAAGTCTTCAGACTCTAAACAGAAGGTCTACAAATATCCAAACTAGACTGATAGAAACGTTTTGTCAGCTTCAAAATATTCTGGAAAGATTTCTCCAACAATCTCCCCCTTTTTGATGGTGGCAAAACTTTCCTGTAGATTTGAACAACTTTGACCTGCAAAAACATTTTTCAAGTAATATGTCTATCTCATAAAGATTAATAAATCAACCAGACTCTACATCCACAGAAAATTGGTTAGTCTTTCATGAGTAATACCATACAACAACACTTGATATAAATGCAAACAATCAAGCATCAAATTCTACACCTAATTAAGTCAAATTCAAGTTCACACCCAAGTTCACTCAAGTCATACTTAAAAACAAACATATTCAACCACAAATTTAAAGTCAGAGTTTAAAGTTCAAATTGGTTCAAATTGCTTCTCCCCCTTTTTGTCATCATTAAAAAGGTGAGAAAAGAGTCAGGTTTGCTTGGGAATGCGCACGATTTGGAAATCTCTCATCGACTGGATTATGCCTTCTAGCCTCTTCAAGTCTTCCCTTAGATGAGCTACCTCTTCTCCTTTGGCATTGGCTTGAATTTGTAGAGCAAGGTCTTTCATTTTATCCTCCAGGGTAACCGAAGATGCTTGTCCAGCATTCTTCATGACTTGAATTTCACAAATCCAGCATAGATTTGACCCCGCATTTCCAGAAGAACATCAAGAATACGACGAAAATCTGCAGAATTGTCCGTCTGTGTACTTGCATGTGCTTTCTCGGATGGAGTGAATGTAGGCAATGGAGCTTTTGTATAATCTTGAGGATTTGGTGTTGGCGTATCATGTCCTTCTTTAGGCATTTGAGAAGCCTGAAAATCTTCTGGATCTGTTGGTGATCGTCTTAGACCTTCACTGTGGGCAGCATGTGGTGTAGACTTTCCTTGCTCGCCATCTCCCCTTGTCTCTAAGACCTCAAATGGGGAAGAGTGATGATCATGCTCTTCTGCATCTTGATTCCCCTTCTCTTCAGCTTCAACTGCAGACTTTTCTTTCTCTTCTTCTCCTTCTTCTTCAGCTTCCTTCTCCTTCTCTCGCTGCTCTTCTTCTTCTTCGTTCTTGGCTTGCTCCTCTTCTTCTCTCTGTTCTTCTGCTTCTTTCCTTTTCTTCTGATGTTCTGTTGATTCAAGTACAGAACGTCTAGTCCTTACCAAGGCTGAGATTGTGAGATCTTCCTCTTCATCTTCATCCTCCAAGATGAGAGTTCTTTTCTTTGTAGATGGGGCGCCAATGGGCTCCTTCCCTTTTCTCTTTGAAGCAGAAGGTACTGGAGTCTTCACTCTAAACTTCTCCATTCCTTGGAAAGCTCTTTCAGACGCATCTTCGTCAGCATCTTCAAACCTACTACCATTTTATCGCATGGTCGAACACAAAAAGTATGTGGAGGTTCAATATTTAAGTGTCTGAAGATCTTGGTCACAAGACCAGGGTAAGGCAATTGGCCTTTGTCCTTCGCCATTGCTCTGTACATGTGAAAGAGAATGGTGTGAGGGAGAGAGAACTTCGTCCCTGAGTTAATCGCATACATCAATTTTGCTTCGGAATTGGACACTTCAGTCTTGGATGTAGACTTGGGCCTAATGCAATTGATCACAATTTTGTGAAGCAATACATTGATGGCACGCATCCTTGAATAGATGATTCTTCCCTCTGTATCCCTATCTTTGACAAGTTCCAATGAGGCACGAGCAATTGAAACTTTGATCGGTTGATAGCGTCCTCGTTCAACTCCAATTATGTCAGCCAACATGTCCACGTCTACCACATAGTCTTGGTCTCGAACACTGAATGATATTCTATTTGCATCTAAAAAACTAAGATTTGAATAGAAGTATGCTGTCAATTGCGCGTAACCGTCTGTGGTATCAATGCAAAATTGCTCAAGTTGAAGCAGATTGAACTTCTCCCTTAAGTTTACATTAATGGCATCCAAGAAATCGAAATCAACACTCCTAGGGTTTATCACCCCTCATTTCAGCAGTCTGAAGAACAGATTCTCCTGTTCCTTTGATTTAAACAACTCCATTCTTTTTCCCTTCACCCTTGCAGCAACACCCATTCTAGGTTGAAAATCACTGAACATTTTATCATCATCGTTCCCGTCAGTTGGATTCGGTCCCGATATACGAGGGTCACTTGGAATGTTCGCAAGTGCTTCCTTAGCCTTTCCTTTGGGAGCAATTCCCAAATCCTCCATTCGTCGCAAAAAGATATACTCATTCCCATAATTTTTATCTTTAAGAAAATCATCCACGTAGTTCCACGGAGTGCCAATGCTCTTCATCGCACAATAGAGTTTGTAAATAAAAGAGGGTTTTTGGACTCTTACGAGTGCTCGCTTCCTCGATTATTTCTTCTTCTGGATGATGACCCGCACATTGTGGGGTAGATGGTGTTGAGTGACGTGGTGGAGAGTGAATCGGGCTCTATTGCTGACTCGATAAATCTTCTTCTTCGGTGAGATCGAAATGGGTACGTCCCTCCCTCATTCTCTGTGGTCCCCTGTTCGCGATTCTTGAAGACTTCCTCAAATAAGACATCCTTCCTTGTCGTTGAAAGATTCTTTTACTTGCTTTCCCAAGAAAAGATGACAACTTTCTCGAAGATGAACACGAAGTAGAGACAGGATTGGGAGGAGAATACCTTTTGGGGTTTTGAAGATTGGGCGAAAAAGAAAACTGTATATATATAACTCAGTTTTGAAAATGAAAGTTCAATCGACACAAGGAAAGTGAATGGTCACTTTCTTTTTAAAATCATTAACTACCAAATAGAAGTTAATCCTTTTGAAAAGACAAAATTTCGTTTTTCACGGAGATTATAAATTAACTGAACTAAAGATTGTACCTTTTTGAGTTTGAATATAATAACAACTTACAGTCTATAGCCATGAATGTCTGAGTCTGAGGGTTGGAGAGTCTCTAGACTTTAACTTCTTCAAGCTTCAACATATTGAGTCTGGAATGGATAAAATTGAATTGATTTTTCTCCAAAGGTTTTGTGAATATATCCGCTAGTTGACTTTTTGAATCAACAAATTGAATTGAGATTTCTCCATTTTGAACATGATCTCTAATGAAGTGATGTCGAATCTCTATATGCTTTGCTCTTGAATGAAGGATTGGATTTTTGGTGAGATTGATTGCGCTGGTGTTGTCACATCTGATCTCTGTACATGAGTCTTCAATCCCAAAGTCTTGTAGCTGTTGTTTTATCCATAGAATTTGCGAACAGCAGCTTCCAAGAGCTACATACTCTGCTTCTGTTGTTTAGAGAACCACAGTGCTTTGTTTCCTTGAAAACCAAGACATTGTCCTGCTTCCAAGTAACTGGCAAGTTCCTAAAGTACTCTTTCTATCAATTCTGCAACCGGCCAGATCTGCGTCTGAATATCCCATAAGATTAAAGTCTCCCTTCTTAGGATACCAAATGCCGATACTTGAAGATGAAGCAACGTATTTAATATTACGTTTCGTAGCACTGAGATGAGATTCTCTAGGATCTGATTGAAACCTAGCACAGATGCAAACACTCAACAAAATGTCAGGTCTAGAGGCAGTAAGATAAAGAAGTGAACCAATGATGCTCCTGTACAGCTTTGATCAATTTTCTTCCCTTCTTCATCTTTGTCTATCTTCAAAGAACTTGACATCGGTATATCAGTCTTTTTGCAATTTTCCAATCCAAACCTTTTAACAAGATCATTAGGATATTTTTCTTGATAAATAAAAGTTCCTTCCTTCAATTGCTTTACTTGAAGACCAAGAAAGAACGTTCACTCTCCCATCATACTCATTTCAAACTCATCCTGCATAGACTTAGAAAATTTCTTGCATAGACTTTCATTAGAGGATCCAAAAATAATATCATCCACATATATTTGAACAAGTAAAAAGCTTTTGTTTTCCTTTTTGATAAATAAAGTAGTATCTACTTTACCTTTGACAAAACCATTATGTATTAAGAACTTACTTAGTCTGTCGTACCAAGCTCGAGGTGCTTGCTTTAAACCATACAATGCCTTTTTCAGTCTGAAGACTGAGTCTGGCTTCTTTGGATCTTCAAACCCAGGTGGTTGTTCCACATAAACTTCATCATGGATAAATCCATTTAGGAAGGCACTTTTGACGTCCATTTGGAATAACCTGAAATTTTTATAACAAGCAAACGCAAGTAATAGTCGAATAGCTTCTAACCTTGCTACTGGAGCGTAAGTCTCATCATAGTCTATTCCTTCTTCTTGCGTATATCCTTTAGCCACGAGTCTTGCTCTGTTTCGTACGACTTTTACTTTCTCATTCATCTTGTTTCTGAACACCCATTTAGCTCCAATAACAGTTTTACCTTTTGGTTTGGATGTCAATTCCCAGACATCATTAATGTTAAACTGTCTGAGCTCTTCTTGCATAACTTCAATCCAGCTTTTATCAGATAAAGCTTCTTCTATGCTTTTTGGTTCAATTTCAGAAATGAGAGCCACAGCACTAGACTCTTCACGTCCTTTGGATCTGGTGCAAATTCCTTCATTAATTTCGCCGATAATGAGATCTTTGGGATAACTGGATTTATACTTCCAGTTACTGGTTGATTTGACTGGTTGATGATCTCTTTCTTTGTTTAAATCTTCATGAACAGCTTGGTGCTGATCTTCCAGAGTCTAAGATGCTTCTTGAGTTATAAGCTTTGGAGGGTCTGGAGTAGGTTCAGACTCTTCATGATGGGTCAGACTGGATTCATCTTACGTAGAGTCTTGAAATTTGACATTCATTGACTCCTCCACAGACTGGCTCTTCTTGTTATAGATTCTGTAGGCTTTGCTTGATGTAGAATATCCGAGGAAGATGCCTTCATCTGATCTTTCTTCAAACTTACCAACTCAATCTTTTGCATTTTTCAATATAAAGCATTTGCAACCAAACACATGAAAGTATGAAACAATGGGTTTCTTACCTTTGAATAACTCATAAGGGGTTTTCTCTAGAACAGGTCTTAAGAAGACTCTATTGATGACATAGCATGCTTTGAAACAGCTTTCAAATTCAAAAATCGTGAAGAAATTTTACTTTCAATTAAAAGAGTTCTAGCCATTTCTTGAAGAGATCTATTCTTTCTTTCCACAACCCCATTTTGCTGAGGAGTATATGGAGAGGAGAACACATGCTTAAAGCCAGATTCATCACAAAATTTTGTAAAATCCTGATTTTCAAATTCACCTCAATGATCTGTTCTTATACTTGAGATAACACATCATTTTTCATTTTGAACCTTTTTAGCAAATTTTTCAAAATACGAGAATGTTTCAGACTTACTTGCAAGGAAATATATCCAAGTAAAGCGGGAGTAATCGTCCACAATTACTAGATAATATTTCTTACCTCCAATGCTCTGGGTTCTGGTTGGTCCAAAGAGATCCATATGCAGCAACTGTAGTACATGATTAGTAGAGACACGATTTATTGGCTTAAATGAATTTCTTACCTGCTTTCCCAGAATACATGGTGTGCATGGATCGGACTTTTGGTATGGTAATTTGGGTAGACCTCGAACAAGCTGCTTTGATGAGATTTTGGCTAATTGCTTCATGTTGACATCACCAAGCTTTCTGTGCCATAAGCTTGCTTCATCTTGAATTGAGATTAAGCATTGCGTTTCATTTGGTTTCATGTCTAAGAGGTAGATATTTCCACGTCTTCGACCCATGAAAGACTGAGTAGAGTCTTTACTGATTCCAGAACATGTTCCTTCTTGAAAGGAGATCTTGAAACCAGTATCACACAATTGGCTAATGCTAAGAAGGTTATAGTTGAGTCATTCCACTAGAGAAACATTGCTTATTGTGAGATTTCCAATTTTCACAGTTCCAAATCCCACAATACTTCCTTTGCCGTTTCCTCCAAATGAAACTTTTCCACTATTTACTTGAATAAGCTTTGTGAAGCAATTTGAGTCTCCTGTCATGTGTCTTGAACATCCGCTGTCAAGATACCACTTTACCTTTTTCTTGACGGAGACCTGCAATTAAAAGAGAGTCTCAAGCTTTCTTTGGTACCCAAATTTTCTTGGGTCCTTTGGTGTTAGTAAGATAAACATTATTAGGCCATACTTTCTTAATAGGTTTCCAAATCATAGGACACTCTTTTTCAAAGTGATCCCGACTGTTACACTTTGAACACCTGAGAGCATTTCGACCTACAGACTTTACAAAAACTTTCTTGAAATGATTTTTGTAAGCCTCTCTTGATGGTCTTTTCTTAATTCTTTCTTTTACTTTAGGAAAATCAATCAAGGGAATTGTTTATGCTGTCATACCTAGACTGGACTTATTGAAATAAGGTCTTTGAGCTGAAAAATTTTTTTCCAGTTTTTCGGACCCTATTGAAAATTTCTTTGAAATATTTGATAAGTCAATTTTTAAAAAAACATTTTCTTTCAAAAGATTATCTTCCTTTTCTTTAAGAGTGGAAACATTCAAATCTAAATTTTTAATTCTTTCTTCTAAGACATTTTCCTTTTGTTTTAGAGCTGAGTTTTCCTTTTTAAGTTCGGAAATTCTTTTAAGAGAAGTCTTAAGACTAAAACACAGTTCATCAATGTATTTAGAAACTTTGACAGGAATTTTAAAATTACTTGCCTCAAATTCACTGTCTGAGTCTGATCTAGAGTCTGAGTCTGAGTCTGATTTTGCCATCAAACACAGGTTGGCATATTATTCATTACTTTCTTCACACTCTGTATCACTCCATGTTTCAACTTTGAGAGCTTTACGAAACTTTTCAGCTTTTCCTTTCTTCTTCTTTAGAAGAGGACAGTTGGGTCTGACGTGTCCCTTTCTCTTGCATTCGAAGCAAACTACATCTTTGTTTGGTTCCTCATCATCTACAGACTTGGTCTACTATCTTTGGAAACTTTGTTTCTTTGAGTTGAACCTTCTTCATTTTCTATTCAGCTTTCTGAATCTTCTTATCATAAGAGCAAGCTCCTCATCGTCCAGATCATCTTCAGAATCTGTATCATCAGAATCATCATTCGATTTTAATGCAATAGATTTCTTACCTTTTGGATCTTCGTCTTCATTAATTCGTTCCACTTCATAAGACTGAAGTGTTCCAATCAACTCGTCGACATATAGTGGCATAATTCTTTGCGTCTCTCTTATTGAAGTCTTTATATGATTCCAATCCTTGGAGAGTACACGCAGTAGCTTGCTTACCTTCATGGGATCAAAAAAATTTTGTCCTTGGTTCTCAAGACCATTGACAATATCTGTAAAACGACTAAACATGTCAGTTATAGATTCTCCTGGTTTCATTTTGAAGGCTTCATATTGACCGAGGAGAATGTTAATTCTAGTCTCCTTCACTCGATCTGTTCCTTCATTAGTGATATGTAATCTGTCCCATACTTCTTTTGCTGTAACACAAAAAGATATTCTGTTATATTCAGTTGGTGACAAAGCACAATATAAACAGTAAATTGCTTTTGTATCGAGTGCTTGTCTCTTGATTATTTCTTCTTGAGTCATTCCACTAGTCTCAACAGTTTCTTTCCCTCTTTCAAAGACTGATGCGGCTGTAGGAGTAATTCATCTTTCTACAACGTCCCATTCCAGAGGATCCTTTGATCGTAGGAAAGCTTTCATCTTGTTCTTCTAGATATTGTAATCATTTTCATCAAAGTAGGGTGGTCTGGTATTGCTTTGCCCTTCCACCAGCCCTGGTGCTAGCATACTAGCCATGGATCTTTTACTCTGAAGTAAAACACTTCAAATAAAGTAAGAACACAAGCTCTGATACCAATTGATATAGCTAGTATGAGTACCTAGAGGGGGTGAATAGGTATATAAAAGATTTTTCTTGATAATTGCACAATACTAGACAGTTGAAGGATTTGCGACAAATAATAATCAACGTAAGACTGAGTAAAGGAAAGAGAGAATTGAACACGCGGTTTATAGTGGTTCGGCTTATTTCAAGCCTACGTCCACTCTTCTGCACTGACAGCCAATTGGCTGGATTCCACTATGAACAAAGAGATGTTACAGCATTGATCTTCCTTGATTTCTCGGTGTAGATGATCTACCACACTCGCTCAAGGTCTCACTAAGTATAGACACTCTCCGTGTATACGATTTCGCTCAAAATATATCAACTAATAATCAAGGTGCTTCAGACTCTGGAATTTCTCTATCGATCACGCACTAAAAACAACTAGAACGTCTTCCTTTTATACTCCTTTATGCCTTCATACCCGTTGGCACTTACCAAAGGAATTCCTCTAATCTACCCGTTGGACGGAATCAATAAGAAGATCATTCGAGCTATTAAAGGAACCTGATGATAGCCCATCAATCCTGTTCACCCATACAATCAGGATCTTGGTTTCCAAGAATAGAACCTTCCAAGAATATTCCGTCGACCATCGGATCTTCAAACGATCTAGATACGAATAAAAGAATCCGTTATATTTATCCAGACAATAGATCTTCTCCAGAGGATAGGATTAAATCCTCAACCAAATACTTCGGCTCTGGATTAGAAAGACTGTCAATGAGAATAGTCTTGAGTCTTGAGTCTGGTGATCAGAAAGTCTTCAGACTCTAAACAGAAGGTCTGCAAATATCCAGACTAGACTAATAGAAACGTTTTGTCAGCTTCAAAATATTCTGGAACGATTTCTCCAACACTAGTGATGCCAGCCTTGCCTCACCCTCACGAGTCCAATCCCGTGACCAGCTCCACCTGTCGCTGCCGTTCGTCTGCCAGCCGTCCGCCGTAGCTAGCTGCTCAATCGTATGCCTCTACTGTTGCTAGCCGCCCCTAGCTGCACCATCCCAGCTCTGCCTCAGCCCAAACCGCCGGCCACAAAACCGAAATCCCAGCTTTGGCACCTTTGACTACTACGATAATACAAGAAACTCACACGAGCAAACATTCTCTCTAAGCTCTACGCATGACTGGATCACTAGTCATCACAATGTTATCACAAGAAACCACAGACAAAAAGAAACGAATAAATTCAGAGAGAGAGAGAGAGAGAGAGAGAGAGAGAGAGAAATATGATCTTTAGGAGCACGAGAGACACGGTTAAAGACGGAGGCGCTGCTGGCGAGGGAAGATGAGGAAGCGAGGGAGTGAGAGATGACGTTGGAGCCGTTGCCTTGATAGTCGGCCTTAGAGGGAGGGCTCAAATGATGAGCGAGTGCACTCAGCCTGCGATTGCTTGGAGAAGAAAGGAGGCAAAGAGGAAAGACAAGCCGTGAGGCGCGAGCTATGTCTCAGAGGAGGCGATGAAGAAAATGATGAAATTAGAGTTTTTCATCTCTTGCAGAAACGGGTCCGATCGTCACAGTTCCAAGGTGGTTCTTCCCTCAAAACCAGTACCCGACCTATTTCTAGGTGGTCCAATTCGCCTTCCCTTTTGATATCAACACCTTATTATCAATGCTTCTCTTTTCTTATTCTCTGAAGGCTTTTTATATATGCATATACACACATTTAAGGTTCATTTGTTTTGTGGGAAATATTTTCCTCATTTTCCGATATTTGGTTCGTTTAGGAAAATAAGTCAATGGAAAATATTTTACTATCAATGTTTAAATTTAGAAAAATAATTTCTTCTTCGAAAGAGTAGGAAAACATTTTCCAAAATATATTTAGATATCGACACTTAAATCTGAAACTTTATGCTTAGGCATGGAAACCCCAACATTTGTTAGGGATTACTGCAGGACTAAGCCTCTGGCATCTGAGCCTAGATCCACCAACATTGGGGCCAAACCCTTGGTGCCCATACCTAATGCCTCAGCACCCAAGCTCAAATCCATAAAGATCGTGCTTGAGTTCACGATGCTCAAGTTCTAGTCCTAACCCTTAGGCCCGGGTCCACAAAAGCTGTGTGTTAATTCTCGGCGCTTGGGCTCGAGCTTAGGTTTTTGGTTAATGAAATGCTTGTTATTACAAAAACATGAAAAAATAATTTGAAATTTTATATATTTTCTTTTCTTTTCTTTTTTGGTTCAAGGCTAGAAACCGGCCACAATCGAGCTCAAGCTTGTTGGCCTCAAGTAAGCTCAACCTTGTTGGATCTGGCAAGGCTAGGCAAGCTCGAGCTCGCCGACCGTGACCAATCATGAAAAGAAAAAAAAAAGAAAAAGAAAGAAAAATACAAAAAATATAATTAATATAATTAAAAGAAAAATAATTGTACATATGAGTTTTTTTAAATAACTTTCCTCATTAGATATTTCTTACCAAACAACATAAAATACTTTTCAATTCTTTTCAGGTTTTAACAAAACGCTGGAAAATATTTACTTTTTTGGAAAAAAATTTCCAAAAGTTGTGCATTTTTTGCGAAACAAACTGAACTCTAAGTGAGAAGTACATGTATCTAATGAACATACGCTTATGTAAATTATTATGGTTTCATGAATCTATCATTTTTCCCCTAAAAACTTGTTAAAGAGTATGGACATATTTTCTAGAGGCTGTAAAATTTATAATGATGGCTCATTTCATAAAACTGAAAAATAAGCGTTGAAAATATAAACACTGAATTTTTAAGTGTTGAAAATTTTAAGTACTGACAATTGAAATAAACAGTTGTTTGCTAATAACTTAAATTGAGCACTAAATATTAATAATTTCTCATCATAAGTGGAATTGAGATCATTATTGCTAGGTTTTAACAATATGATTGGCAAGATTCCAATTGACATCAATTACTTCTTTGCTTAATTAATTAAGTAATGCCTTACTTTCTTATTATCGACATCTGATTTTTTTTTCTCAAAAGTAGTTTTTCTCACATTTTCAAGAAGAATAAAAGTCTATTTTCCTTCAAAAACATCTTATATAATATACATTTTTTGCATCACTTAGGCAATCAGCAGAGTTTTTAAAAATTGGGATTAGATTTCTCAATATATATTCCCATAAAGAGAGAGAGAGAGAGAGAGAGAGAGAGAAAAAGAGGAAGTTAATCTAGCATGTCATTTTGCATTTAGTCATGATGGGTTGTTTTGATGAATAATCCTATTTGGCGTTCAAACTTCAAAGGTTTTTGAATAAATTCAAGTTAAATGCCACCATAAAGCCTCTTAGAAATAGACCTATGGAAAATAGATTTTAAACAAATCTTCGTGGCGCCTGGCCTGTGGTGTCTTGAGTTGGCATTGACCTCGAAACGATCAAGATAAGTTAGGGAAGAATCTGCCACTATGTAGAATTGGGGATCTCTCGCATCCCTTTCGAGTTTTCGTTCATGATCCAGAAAATCTTCTTTATCAAGTCTTCATGTCTCCGCATCAAGCATGAAGACCCACGCACGTCGTTTGAAATCAATCTGGTGGAAACAAGGCGAAAAGCGCAAAACCGTGCAATTCACTAATTCGATTGTCTCGGTCTTGATTGGTAGCTCGTTTGTCTTCGAGTTCATGATATTTGATACATATGTAAATCTTCAAGGGGGCAAATTGTAGAAAAATGTTCTAAACCTATTGCACTTATACCAGTTCAATCGTGAACCTTCCAAATGTGCTAATTTAGTCCTAAAACTTTTGATTATTGCTAGTTTAGTCCTAACATTTTGACATTTATCAATTTAGTCATTCCAACCAATAATAATAATAATAAATTAAAAACAATCAAAAAGTTCTAGAAATTTTCAACATCAATGCGAATTGTGCCATGTAGGATGATCAATACTCACTAGACTGTCATGTCAACAATTTCTAGCCAAAATTAACCGAAAAGACTAAATCGGAAAATCATCAAAAGGTTTTGGACCAAATTGACACAATTGAAATATTTAACACTGAATTGGAAAATCATCAAAAGCTTTAAACTAAATTGATCAAATTGAAAGGTTAAGGATTGGATTGGAATATGTGCAATATATTTATGATTTTTTTTGGTAATTTTCTCTCCTCTAGTTCGAGTCTCGTGAAGTCGGGCTAGGGACAATTGGGCTCGACAATTGATCAATCACTTTCTAGAATTAGTTTGGTTCGATCTATCCTATTTTCAATGTAATTCACTAAGAAGGGATTGACCCTCGGTTCAAGAGGTTGAAGCATTGTTTAAAAGGGGCCAGTTGCACCCTTGTACAAATCTCTGTTTAGTAGACTCGATAGGAAAATTATTTAAAAAATTTTAAACCTGTTGTATGATGGTCAATTTAATTCTAAACATTTAATTGTGCTGATTTAATCCTAAACCTTTGAAATATGCTAATTTGATCATTAAGCTTTTGATGATTTACCAATTTAGTTTTTAACATTTTAACAATTTGTTAATTTAGTCTTTCTAATCAATTTGGACTTAAAGACACTAATCTAGTTAGCGTTAGCCATCCTACATGACATGATCGGTGCTTATGTGAGTAATTTTTGTAATATTTTGCTCATTTTTAATTTTTTTTTCCTTTCTTCCTCTTTTTTTTTCATTTTCCCTTTTTTCCCTTGGTCGGCCTCAAGCCAAGAATACATGTCGAGGGGCGAGTGTGGGCTACCGTTGCCAGATCTAACAAAGGCAACCCTCACCCTTGTCTAGGTGTGGGCATCCCTCACCTGAGGCTCAACTGTAGTCGGTGGAGAGAAAGAGGGGAAAAAAGGAAAAAGAAAAAAATCATAAAATTTAAAAAAAAAAAAATTCAAAAATTGTTCATGTTAGTGCCACCCAAGCCATGTAGAATAGCTAGTGTTGATTAGATCTCCTCAATAGTGGTTTTTGGCCAAATATGACCAAAAGGATTAAGTTGGTAAACATTAAAATACTAGGACTGAATTGACACAATCAAAAGATTTAAGACTAAATTGACCATCGTGCAATAAGTTTAAATTATTATTTTTTGACATCTCTCCTCAAGATGGACCGAGGTGACCAGCCCTCGTTCAAGGTGTGTCTGCGCTTTTTAAGCTTTTTCCTCCTTTCGAATGCATGCATAACCATGTAGGGTGTCGGATATAACAATCATTTATTTCCATTGCTCAAATTGTTGTTGATCGAAGTAGAATGTCTGGGACGTTGATTTTGATTTGAAATTTCAACTTATCGTCCAAGTACTTGGCTTGGATCGCGTGTTTTTTGGGTTGATTTTCTAATAATATATCAAAGCTAGTACCATCCATTTTGCGTATGTCCATCTAGCACTCAAATTCTACGTGCCACTCTTAATCTACCTTGCACGTGAGAGGAGGTTTTCAAATATTATTCTACCTCGCTGGATAACAAGGAATGATTCTAATGGAAATGGCTTTTTTCTACGGTGCCTTGTTGATTCGAAACATCTAGTCATCCTGCATGCCCTCCTCTGTCGCATCAAAAATATTTTAATATTATCAAGTCAGATCAAGAAATTCCAATATCAAACAAAACCAACTTGAATGGTGTAAATGATATTCATTCCGGAACAAAAAGAGATCTTTTCATTTTCTATTATTGGATGAGTCTCTAAGTAAAAACACATGCTTAATAACGACATGAAATTTCTTTCTTCTGAGAAGCGACTAATTGCAAGGGGTGGTCAACAGTGGACAGCAGTGTACGGCCATGGCAAGTGGTGGCTAGCAGACAATGGATGGCAAATAGCAACCAGGGCAATGGCTGGCGGCAATAGTGAGTGGGCAACTATACTAGTAGTGAAGACGAGTAATGAGAAGAGTTTTTATTTATTCTTTCTACTTAAGAAATAGATAAGTATAAATTTTACTTCTCATTTCTAATATAAACCTATTTCTAGATTAAAAATTTGTTCCAAAAATTGGAAAAATGAAATTATTTTACCAAATGGATTTTTATTACATATATAAGTCTGAAACCAAAAAAAAAAAAAATTATTGAACAAAACTAGAATAGTTATCATGTGCACCTTAAGTTTTCCATTTATCCATTCAAACTTTGTTTTTTCCCTTTTTTATTTGTGGCCCTCAGAAAGAGAAGAAATTTCAAAACAGTCCCCCAACGTGGAATCTAGTCAGCAAAAAGTCTTCGATAAATCCTCGGTCCTTATTTATCCATTCAAACAAAACCACCTCGAAGGGACCGATAAGTTTCTCATTTATCCATTCAAACTTTTTCCCCCTTTTTTTTATTTCTAGCCCTCAAAGAGAGAAGAAATTTCAAAACGGCCCCCAATGTGTAATCCAGCCTGCGCCAAGTCTTCGATGAATCCCCAGTCCTTATCCACTCATCCATTTCCTCCACTTATCTAAGCCGCGGTGACTTTCCGCAACTTCACCCGCCGTCACTCTCTCTTTGTCTTCTTCTTCAGCAGCCACTCGCAAGCCCATTAACTTCTCTCTCTCTCTCTCTCTCTCTCTCTCTCTCTCTGTGAAGAAGGAAAACAAGCCGTCCAAAGTTCGTTAAATTATGAATAGATTAATAGAAGGTAAAAGTTCATAGATGAAAGCATCGTATGTTTTTGGAAGAACCTATTTGCGGAAGGTGAACAGATTATATGATCAAAATTCATGAAAAGTGACTCAAGTTGGTGTTTTATAGCCGCCTTTTAAGAGTTTCAATGCGCTGAAAACAGCCTAAGCCTAGAGCAAATCAGACCAGTGTTGTGATTTTTGGATAAATAGAAAGATGTTAAGTACACTGCAAGTGCTCTGCAAAAGGACGCTTTGATAGTCAAAGAAGGTATTTAAAATCATATTAATGTGGCTGGTAGCATTCAAGAAGCTCACCAATAACTTGATATTATCACCTCGTTGATTTTCCTCAACAAAGGTTAAGGTGAAAACAAATACCTTGCGCAGCGTGAACCCCACATTTGGAGAGCATTACTTGTGCTCGCTAGTAATTCATTAAACTAATAATTTGTTAAACAACGCCGAGGTTTATCTTGGAAGTGTTGTCACATTTGCCACATCAAATGACCCTTTTTTTGTTTAGCTCAGTTGAATTTTTAAGTCAAAGTTATTAGGTGATCTTGGGTCTCTTTCACTGCAAAAGTTAGCTAAAAAGGTAAGTCTTTTCTTTACACTTATAAATCGACCATTAGTCCCTTCCACAACGGATATGAGACAATCTCAACAATCTTCCCTTCACACATACGGCTGGGTCAAAGACATAATAACCCATAACTCTACCATGTGACTTTTTCGGTTCAAACTTGTGGCTTTAATACCTAGTGTTAAGTGGTTTTAGGCTTTTCTCATGCCAAAACCTAACTCAAGAGGTGAGATTTTCCCTCACACTTAGGGTGCGTTTAGTAATGATTATGTTTCCGGTAATAGATTCTGATATGAAATGATTCTTTTTTATTCAGTTTCCAAGAACAATTTCTAAGCATTTTAAGTTATTTGATAACTGTCCAAAATTTCTTATTCTGGAATAGAATTGCGTTTAGTACGGTGCACACTGATTCTGTTCCAAATCAATTTCTTTTAATTTTAAATTTTTTTTCCTTTTTTTCTTTTTTTTTCTTTTTTTTTTCCTTTTTCTCTTATTCTTCTTCTTCTTCTGGCCAGTTGCCGAACTGGGCGACCTCACCAGAGTGTCACCGACCCTCGGCGAGGCTGGCCCTCTTCGACTGAGCCTCGCCGACAGTTGGGCAAGGCTCGCCCAGCCTCGCCAGATCTAGCCAGGCCGAGCCTTGCCGGTGGCCAAGCCGGCATCAATGGGGTTGGGCGAGCCTCACCGATGACTAAGCCGGCCTTAGCGGGGTTGGACGAGCCTTGCTAGGGGTGGGTGAGGCCCGCCTAGCCATCGACGAGGCTCACCAAGCCCCGCCAAGGCTCGGCCTAGCCAGTGGCCAGGAGAGCCTCACCGAGGCTGGGCATCACAAGGCAAGCCCAGGCCCGGTGAGGCTCGACCTCCCTAGATCTAGCGAGGCCAAGCCTCACCGATGGCCAGGCGAGCCTCGCCGGGGCCAGGCAGGCCTCGCCCTAGCCTGGCGAGCCTCTAGCGACTGGCGGCGGTGGCAGGTAGCAGCGTACAGTGGTGAACAATGGTGGACGGTGGTAGCGGGATGAAGAAGAAGAAAATAGAAGAATAAAAATAGTTGGTTTTGATTCTTAGATTTGTTCTCGGAACGATAATTAACTTTTTTTATTTATTCTTGATTATGTTCTAAATCTAATTCTAGGAACAAAAAAATAGAAATTTGTTCTGGGAACAAAAATTTTACCAAACGCAATTATGTGCCCAAACTGCTCCCGAGAATAAAAAATTAGAATCAGACACTGTTTGGATGGTTACCAAATAGGCACTTATAAACTGACCACCAACTCCTTCCATATATTCAAGAATGCAAAAGTTGATACATATCAGACTATTACTAAGTGTAACGAACACAGATGTAAACTTTATTATAGTAAAACTAAAATATCTCTCACTAAACAATAGCATCTCATGATGCTCCTAAGCCTATATTAATGACATGCGTTTGGGAACAAAAGAGCGAAGTCCTTTGGTTAGTGGATTTGCAACCATATCATCTGTAGAAATATGCTATATTATAACATCATATTTATGTACAATTTCTTTATAGTCAAAAAATTGATTATCATATATTTAGACCCCTTGAGACCTTCGTTATTAATAAATAATGCTACAAATTTATTGTCTTAATACAACTGTATGGGTCAATCCATGAAGTTAAATATGGTCAACTCCTTAATGGGGTTCCTGAGTCTAATGGTCTAAGTAACAACCTAAAAGAATGTTGCAAACTCTACTTACGTAACAAAAGATAACTTAGAACTTTATTTACTACACTTCCTACTAACATAAATATGTATTTCATTATTGATCTCATGTCATCCTAACAACTAGCAAAATTTATATCTAACTACCCTACTAGCTACAAGACTTAAACATGTATGTAAATCAACATATAGTTTTTTGTCCCTTTTTTGTACCTTAAGAAAACTTATTAGCAGTAACCCAACGATTCTGTCTTGACTTTAAATAGTATTTGCCTATAAGTCTTGCCATAAATACAATATTTAGTCTAGTATAAATTTGAACATACATTATACTTTTAAGTACACTGACATAAGGTACACCATTTAACTAGATTTTTTCAATATCTAAATAAGGACAATGTAATGGATTCGGTCCATCACCCTTAATGACAGGAGCAATTCCTGGCTTGTAGTGATGTATATTGAATATTTCCAAAATACGATCAACAAATGTCCTCTGAGATAAATTCAATATATATGGCGAGAACGATCCTTTTAAGTACACTGACATAAGGTACACCATTTAACTAGATTTTTTCAATATCTAAATAAGGACAATGTAATGGATTCGGTCCATCACCCTTAATGACAGGAGCAATTCCTGGCTTGTAGTGATGTATATTGAATATTTCCAAAATACGATCAACAAATGTCCTCTGCGATAAATTCAATATATATGGCGAGAACGATCCTTACGGACCTAAAAAGGTCTCCATAAATTCAACCAAGATGTCCTCGACCAAAATAACATTTTTCCTTGCCAAAAGACCAACTTGCATCCCAAAAATGCGATAAAAAACGGTCCCCTAAAGTTTCCGATAAAAAAAAAAAAAAAACTGCCATATTTTGAATTTTCGCCAAAAATCTTAGTTTGCAGAAAAATCTTCAGAGGGTGAGTCAACGGTTCTAAAATAAATTGTAATATGACAGAACTTTCAATTTCTGAAATCGAGTTCAAATTCGCGGTAACATTCAATCTGGCGCGATTTTGGCATGACATAGCCTAATGGGTAGCTTTTAGGAATTTTTAGTGCAATTGACCTATGGTTGATTATTTTCAAGCCACAATATACATCTTCGACACATTGGTGACTCTTAGTTGTCGTGAAAATCTCGAGGTTTCGAATACGGACATAGGCTACCAAAACGATAGAAAAATCGATCTAGTGCCCGATCGACAAGAATTTTGCAATTTGGTGGAATCACTCACGCACTAGTCACACACCTTTGTCAAATCAACCTATCTCCGATCTATAATTGATTTTTAACTGTGTCGTAATGATCTATGCAGATTAGCACAATTGAGCAGTCGATTCCTGGTCAAATTCTCAAGTCTATTGTCTTAAATCCCTTAACGACTTCACTTGATAGACTAGTTATCTTGTGAGTGATCAGTTCAGAGAATAAAACTATAAGTACGTCGATGAAAAGCCCAACTTATCCAATTGAAAATAGAACCTGAAATTCAGGATGTCATAACAGCATCACGAAACCAAATTGCTTTAGCTCTTGGTTTCCATGAAGGGATGCTTCCAATTCAATATTTGGGGGTTCCCATCATCACCTCAAGGCTTGGGAAGGCAAATTGCTACTCCCTCATCAACCTCATCACAAAGAGGGTTCAATCCTAGGCCCATCGGTTCCTTTCTTTCGTCGGCCATCTTCAGCTGATTAGGTCTATCCTTCACTCGATCCAAGCTTTCTAGGCTAGTGTATTTCTTATACTTAGCGCTGTTTTGGACCAGATTGAGCAAATCCTGAGGCAGTTCCTCTGGAAAGACCTGGGCCTAGGTAGAGGTGGTGCCAAAGTGTCCTGGGAGGATGTATGCCTTACAAAAGAGGAGGGAGGACTCGGTATTAGTAGACTATGGGATTGTAACATGGCAACCATGTTAAAACACATCTGGATCCTTTTTTACGGATAAGGAATCCTTTTGGTGTAGATGGATTCATTCAACCTTTTTAAAAAGGAAAAAATTCTGGTCAGCCAAAAAGCCTATTGTCTACTCGTGGGCCTGGAAGAAGATTCTTCAACTTAGGAGAGAATTTCATAATTCCTTTCAATGGAAGGTTGGGGATGGCATTTTCATATCCCTCTAGTTCAATCATTGGCACCCTAGAGGCCCCTTGAACTTGTATTTCTCGGACACTCTCATTTATAGCTCAGGCTTATCCAGGCTCGCGAAGGTTGTAGACCTTTACTCAGACTCCGGCCAAGCTATCAAGACTATTTTGGAATCTTGGGAACACCCTCTCCCTGTTCTTTCTCAGAACCAAGATCATTTTTGCTGGATGAAGAACCCTTCAGGTGCGTTCTCGGTTGCTTCTGCGTGGGAAGATGTCAGATCAAAGAAGGACTTGGTGCCTTGCTCCGCACTTGTTTGGAGTAATGTGATTATTCCTTGGTGCCAATTCAATCTTTGGCTGATGGCTAGAAACCGGCTGCCCACCAAGGTTCTGTTACTTTCCTATGGAAGAATTGAGAGTGCGACTTGTGCGTTTTGCAACTCTAGACCCGATTCTATGGATCACTTATTTTTTGGTTGTCACATTACTACTAGTCTTGCATTTTTTTGGGCTGCGAGATGCAACCTCCCATGGCAAAACAGGTCTTGGTCCGAAAATCTCCAATGGGCTATGAAGTATCTTTCAGGCAAAGAGTTCCATCATTGCATTGATCAGTTCTCCTTTGGAGCCCTATACCATGTGATTTGGAAAAAGAGAAATAGCATACTCTTTAGGGAAGAAACTCTGGTGAATCTAGCTTTGAAGAACCACCTCATCAAAGTAGTTAAGGATAAGGCCTTGATTTTTACCAACATTGCGGACATGGCTAGGAATAGGAGGCTTCAACACAATTGGGGCATTGACCCTTCTGTTTTTGCTCCTTTGGTGGTGAATCATCCCCCCTAAATTCTCCTTAGGTGGTCCCGATTCTGGTTTCGGCTCTATTCTAGCGGAGGAGGGTCTACTTTTGCTTCTCAACGTAGAAGCCAGAGTCGGCCTTCGTCCGTGCGTCTGCTACGGCTGGTCCCTTAGGTGTTTTTGGTGGATCAGGCGTTCCTTGGAGTTTTTCTTGATTAGGATTTCTTTGACGTTTGGAGGGGAGGCCTGTTTGGTTGCTGTCTGGTTCCATCTCTTCTTCTTTGCTGCCTTTTTGTCTGGTCCTTCGTTGTTTCTTAGGTTCGGTGCCGTTGTTTGGTTGCTTTGTTTCTTGGTTGTTCTGCTGCCTTTCGGTTGTTCTACTGCCATTTTTTTTTACAACTGTTTTTTGGTGCCGATCCTTTTGTACAGGTTGGTTAAAGCTCAATATATTCTTACTTTATCCAAAAAAAAAACATTATTATACTCGTTTCTTATATTTGTAAGGCATTGGACTATTTTGACTAGCCTACTTATACTTGACTATTATGCATATATTGGTTGTGAATTGAGTTTAAGATTTATTTTGGGATTTGAATAAGTTTAGACTAAATCTAAAACTCTTATTACTTATTTTGATTTGTTGATCTCAGAATAGATCCATGATAAGAATGATTCATTTATTTGGATTGCAAATGATGATTGAGTTTAATACTTTACTGCTGAAAAAATCGGTTTAATTGTCTTGGACTGAAGGTAGATGATTCATATTTGTCTGAACATTATACTAACCACCTCCAACAATATATATATATATATGGCACAAAAAGAAGAGTTATTTAAAAAGAATAAGTACGTGACCAACATCTTTTTCTTGAAATTAAAAAAAAAAAAAAAAAGACTTCCCATTTGACGTGCCTCAATTTACTAACTTTAAAAATACTGGGGTATATCTGAAACAAATTACAGTTTTTAAATCATGACTTTGTTAACCAGAAGTAACCACCGTCGGCTGACAGCAAGATGCAAAGTAGAACAAAACTTTTAAACTAATTTTGAAGTGAACAGTGGGACCCAATTGATAGGTCGCATTAACGGATCTAATGAAACGTCTTTTTCTACGGTACGGTGTTGAGCACATCCTCCACCATTGAATCAAAAAGATATAAATATCGTCATGTCGTATTGAAAAGTTGTTATTATTGTAATAATTATTGTTAGGTTATAGCAACATTATCGACAAAATTCAAGAAAATGGCACTAAGTGTTATAATTTTCATACAGGGTTCTAAAACTTTTCGAATGATCACTTAAGTGTCCTCAATAACAAATTCCGACAATTTATCCTTTGTGACTTTTTTAATTAATATTTTATTCCTACGTTGTGATGACTTGACTATTATTAACAAAACATGCAACTTATAAACAGAGAAGTCCGTCTCTCTTGCCTTCTCAAATCAGGGAAGCAAGTTCATGGCAAAATTGAGTTTTCTTCAAACACACATCAAAATGGTCTAAAGAACACTTTAAGTACCAAAACTTGATACGAAGGAATACTTAAATGTCAAAAGTTATGAAATGTACATTTAAAAAAAATAAAAAATGAGGCACCTAAGTGACAAGTTCAGCGAACGCCTCTGAAAATTCTACATAACAATTTTTTTTTTATTAATATTGCTTACCTACATGACTCACCAGAATGCTAACTCAGTAAAGAAACACCAAAACGACATCATTTTTGTTGATGTGGCTAGATAATTAATATTAATTAAATTAAATTAAATTTACAACTAAAATAAATAAATATTTTTAAAAAAAGGAAGAAGATGAAGTTTACAAAAGGCAAGGGCTGCAAAGGCTGAGCCCTTGCCACCACCTCCCTACCGTTGTTGGGAGCGGCCGGTGACAGTAGGGGAGGGTCGACTCTGGTCGCTGGGCACTAGCTAAGGGCCAACAACCCTAGCCGATCAACGACAGAGGCTTACGAGCCCTTACCTAAATCTGGGGCAAAGGACCCTCCTCTAGATTCTGCAAGGGTCACAAGCCCTTGCCTAGCCAAGCCAAGGGCCATCACCTATCCGGCGACCTCAATCAACCCTCTCCCCTTCGTCACTAGCCCTTCTCGGCAATGGTGGGAAGGCAACGGCAGCAGTTGAGCCCTCACCTTCTGTAATGTTCATGTTCTTCCTTTTTTTATAAAGAATTTAATTTAAATTTAAATTTAATTCAATTAATATTTATATTAATTATCTAGCCATGTCAAGATGCAAAATGACGTCATTTTGCACTTGTCTTACCAGAAAAATGCAATATATGCAATTTGGCCGGATTTTCTCATCATTGATCCATTTTACTCTAATTTTAGTTTTTGAATGTCACTTTCCTAACTTTTGACAATCAAGTATCTCCCATGCCAAGTTTTAGCACTTCAAGGGTTTGGGTGTCCATCAAAATGGATTGCAACACCAACACAAGCAAGACCCATCTCACCATCAACACTAGGGTCATCTCCTGAGCTTTCTCTTCCTCTTCTTCCTCGTCCTCATTGTCTACACCACCTTCTCTTCTTCTTTGCAGCTCTACTTGCCCATTTCGTCATCCAACACAATCTGACCGTCGAGCATCACCAACTGAGAAGACACCCACAAAATAAAAAAGATCAAGAAAAACTTCCCAGCCGAAGAAAAAGGGAAAATTTTGGAAGTGGTATAAAATGTTGAAGTTTCGAAGTGGGTATATAAAATTGAAGTGCTGTTTATACTTGGACATTTGAGCCCGCAATTGAACTAATATTCTCCTTCGTCTTCGCTTTGGTTGGCATGATCTTGAGCATTTACAGAGTTCTTAGAAAATTTTTAAATTTTTTAATATTTATTCCTGACAAAATAATAGGAAAAAGAAGGAGAAGAAAAAGGAAAAAGTTAAGATAGCATGTCATTTTTGCATATGGTCATGGGTAGCTTGATGGAGAATCCTATTTGATGTTCAAAATTCAAAGATTTGTAATCAATCCAATCATTGATTTTAGTTGGCTTTCTTAATGGAGATAAAGCATATCAAATTTGAGTTAAACGTCCAAATCTTTTAGGGTTATTCGAAGGCATGCAAATTCAAATGGTTAGAGGCTTGAGATAGATTTCCGAATTCGAATTGAAGAATGTTAATATCCACATCAAGATGAGGATGTCAATTAATTTGCTTGAAAGAATCCGTTTACAAAAAGTGAATTGACCATATAAGATAAACTCATGAAAAACCTAGGCGGACTCATGCAGAAATGATTCATGCTACAAACGAAGTGGGTGGTTGTGTGTGTACGAGCCTCTACAACTTTCGTGGCAAGATTTAGCTCTTTATCAAATTGAATTGGACTCAAGTTTGTGCTTTACAATTGTCATCAATTGTTGGAATCTGCTAAAAGCAACCTGGGTTGAATCAGACTTGTTTTGCCGTTCTTAGATAAGTAGAGAAGATGTCAGACAGAAGCAATGCGGTTTACTTTGGGAAATGGCCACTAATGCTTCAAGAAGGACCTTCTAATGGTTAAAGGTCATACAACCGATAACTTGGCCTAATGAAGCTTACAAATGATATTTTGAAGCTCGGAAGTTTTTAGAAACATTTCAAATTTTTGTGGCATTCAAGAAGCTTATGTTGCATTGAAATTTCTTGGTTTACTTTGTGCAAATAGAGTGATTTTTATTGTACTCCTCTACAGAAGGTGAAAATATTTATACTTTGAAATGAGAGGGACAGTGTGTGGTGAGAGGTGCTCGAAATATGTAGAAGGGACTCCAGCTTCAAGTAGAGGCAATATCCATTATTTCTCAAGCTCCAGATTTGTTGAGATTGTTAGAATTAAGAGAGTGAAGTAGGCTAAATGAAGTGTCAAATCACTATAGATTTGATTTGCGTTTCTCCTACCATTTAAAATCTTTTAATTTTTGTTTGATATAATTGTGATTCTACAGAACTGCATACGTTTCTACAGTGCTACTGTACTTTCTATGCACTATTGATCACGTATTTGTGAAAGAAGTTTCAACTTTCCCAAGACAAGCAATTCCCCATTTCTTACTTTCCGTGCCTAGTCCAATTCATAACTAACATTACCACACTTTTAATTTGCCTCTCTATTTCACTCCACATGAATGAATTTTCAATTTTGGATACTCAATGTAAACATCGCGACAATTTTCTTGGACGTGAGTCGAGCAATAAATCAAATTAAGTGGTTGCATATTGAAATACATGATGCAAAAAGAAAAAAGAAAGAAAGAAAGAAAGAAGGGACGTCCAAAAGGGATTGGCCATAATCTTTTTTAGAAGCCAAAGATGAGTTTTCCTCATTTGATGTGCCTTAATTTGCAAACTTTACGAAGGCAGGGGTATATCTGAAAAGAGAAAATGGCAATTCGTGAACCACGTGAGGTGCAAACTCGTAACTTCCGAAAGTAAACGGTGGGACCCAATTGATAGGGCGCCGTGAACGGGTCCGATGCAACGTCCGCTTTGTGCGCGCCCCTCCACCGTCGGATCGAGAAGTCATGGGAATCGAACGAACCAAACGGGACGGGCTCGAGATGTTACGTCGAGGGAGGAGGAATGGATCTGGACTTCATTGTAATCAGGTTCGTCGACGTCGTGTTGGCCAATCAGCTTCTTCGGCATCTGGACACGTGGCGGCATCCTGTTCGCCCTGGGCTTTGCGTTTTGGTTTTATTAGCCTAGCGGCTTTGTGTCATCATCTCACGAGAAAGCCCCCGGCAATGTTCTTCTGAAGAGAAATGAGAGACTAGGTAACAAAGTGAATTTGTTAAAATATAATAACCGAAATTAAGAATTGACAATAAACTGTCGAACATAAAGTGCAATAGAAAGAAATTGTTAATTATATTAAGGATAGTAATTAGAGTTAAAAATACATTGAGAAAAATTGAACTTCAACAAGTATAGCATAAAAAGAAATTTGCATACATTTTTTTTTTCTAAAAGTTATATGAAACTGCCAATTTAAGTCAAAACGCGCAGGATATGTGATTCTATGCTACAAGTCTATAAGTTCTATGAAGTTGCCAATTTTACATGACATACTTGAAAAATGTGAACCAAGATGTTATGTCAAATGATAAAAATACACAACAAAAATATCCCACCTTTTGCCTCCAATATAAAAATCATATAAAATTGAATTTGGGCTCTTGAGCCAATTTTATACTTTTGCCTTGTCGCGCTCTTGCATTCCTACTTTTTAATTATAATGTTTATAGATTGAATTGGAGGCAAACGGACAAGAAAATTAAACATTCATTGACAAGCTTTCATCCCCAATCTTGTGGTTTGTGTGCACACAATTCTACTTCTATGCGTATTTGTAGTTTGATTTGCATAAATAGATATGTTAAATAAATTGTTGAGAAAATCCGTTAAAATGTTTTGAAGATGATATAATAATGAAAAGCTACGTTTTTGAGTGTGTGAGTGTGTGGAGTGCACAACTTCTTATACACAAGCCACATGCAAATAATGTTTACAACATAACATCTAAAGCATGGAAAAGCTTTGGCTTTGCAAAAGAAGAACAACTTATTGAATGAGAAACGTGTCCAAGTTTGGAAGGATCCTTGCAAAAGGAGAACAAGCTGTGGAACGAGATTTTGCTAAAGCTTGGATGGACAAATAGAAGGTGAAAGTTTTATATAACACATGAATACATCAATTGACCTACAAGAACATGTTTATATAAGGTGAATGGGTCACATGTTCGCGAAAAGACTAGAAGCATCATTTTGCATAAATAGTACATGCTACAAACAAAATGGATGTTCTAGAAATGACCCTTTACAATTCTAGCGGGAAGATTCGGCTCTATATTAATTCAAATTAGATTTAAGTTAGTATTTTGCAATAGTCTTTGTAAGCGTTAGAATTTGCATGATATCTTATAACGAGAAGGTATTGGGTTGATAAGTTGGTTATTAGGCATTATGCAAAGCATATGTCGACTCAATAGGAGCCCTTTCAATTTCTACTCTTTCACTTTAAATGCGGCAAACTACTATACTTTTCTACTTTGTGGTAGCTTTTCTCAAAGAAAAAGACGGGAAAGTCTACCTTACCTCCCAAAAGTCCCCCTTACTCTTAGGCAAATTTTTATCTTCCCCAACTATGAGGAAATACCTCCGAATTTTACATTAAATAGTTAAGAAGAAACAGTTTTCGGACTTATTTAGGTTCTAGTCTTTGTAATTGTTAGAACTCGCTAAAAGCTGCTTGGTGAGATTTAACCGCAAGGTTGCAAAGTGGAGCCAAACCTTAACACTCGAGGTTGCAAATTTGTAATTTCGACAGTAAATGTCCATTCTTTGTATCGAGACGTAAAGCGACGCACGCTTTTCACGCCGCTACAAAAATTTAAAAAAAAAAAAATGATGCCGTGTCGATTCGCATCACCAAATTCTCCTACGCGCACCCTCCACCGTCGGATCGAAAAGATCGAAAGCATCGTTGAGAAGCAGTCACTTTCGCTCGGACTTCCTTTTCTTCCTTCGTTTTCTTTTCTTCTTTTTAAATTTACTTTCCGGCCCTCGAGAATAGAGGAAATTACAAAACAGTCCCCCCCGGACGAGGAGCCTGGTCAGCCAACGCACGAAAGTGTTCCGATAAATCCGCTTTTGCCTTATCCGCTTCCACCCGTCCCTTCAGTTTCTCAAGAGCCGCGGCGAATCTCCGCCACCTCCAACCACCGCCCGCCGCCACACTCTCTATCTCTCTCTCTCTCTCTCTCTCTCTCTGCGCGCTTTCATGGCGTCTCTGCCTCGGTACCACCTTCTGCTGCTCCTCTGCTGCTTCTCGTGCTTGGTGCACTCCTCGCGCTCCCGCACCCTCGTCCTCCCCCTGGCCAGGGACGCCTCCACGCTCCGGTACGTGGCCACCGTCTACCACGGCCCTTCCCTCGACCCCCTCGAGCTCGCCGTCGATCTCGGCGGCCCGTCTCTCTGGCTCGACTGCTCCGCTCCCTCCTCGGGCTCCTCCGTCCGCCGCGTCCCCTGCCGCTCGATCCAGTGCCTGGCCGCGACCTCCGACGCTTCCGGGCTCCGCCGCGCGTGCCCGAGCGGGCCCTCCTCCGTCTGCGTCGTCCGGGCGGAGGGCGGCGAGGCCGGGGTGCTCGGGGAGGGAGCCGTGGCCGTCGATTCCGTGGACGGGTCGGGGGAGAGGTCGGTCGCGGCCGTCGACCGGTTCCTGATCTCCTGCGCGCGCGCGGCGCCGGGATTCGGAGCGAGCGGAGTCGGAGGGACGTTGGGCTTGGGACGGAGCCGGATTTCGCTGCCGTCGCAGGTGGCGACGGCGTTCGGCGCCCGCCGGAGGTTCTTCGCGTGCCTATCGGCGTCGGAGGGCGTCATCGTCGCCGGCGACGGGCCGTTCTTCTCCCACCTCGACGCCGACATCTCCAAGTCCCTGACCTACACGCCCCTCGCGACGCCCCTAGCGACCGCCAGATCGCCGCGAGCCTCGGACTACCTCATCAACCTCACCTCCATCAAGATCAACGGCAAGCGGCTCCCCCTCAACTCCTCGTCACCGTCCTTGATCCAGCTCAGCGCCGAGATCCCGTACACCGCCGTGGCGAGCCCGATCTACTCCGCCTTGGCCGAGGCCTTCGCGGGGGCGGCCTCGGCCATGGGGATGGCCAGGGTCCCGCCGGTGGCGCCGTTCGGGGCGTGCTTCGACCCGAGGAGCGTCGGCGCGACGGCGGCCGGGCCCGACGTGCCGGCGATCGACCTGGTGCTGCAGAGCGAGATGGTGAGGTGGAGGATTGGCGGGTCGAGCTCGATGGTGAGGGTCAGCGACGAGGCGACGTGCTTGGGGGTCGTGGACGGCGGCGACCGGCTGGGGAGCTCGGTGGTGTTGGGAGGGCACCAGCTGGAGGACGTGCTGCTGGAGTTCGACTTCGGGGGTTCGAGGTTGGGGTTCAGCCCGTCGCTGTCGACGATGCAATTGTCTTGTTCTAATTTTAGGTCCAATTTCAATTCCATGGCATGGTCGTCGCAATAGATGCGATTTCTGATCGCATTGGTTTTGGGAAGAACGGGAGGATGTACAGAGTCCTGACTGAAACGAGCAAGATTAGAAAGAAGCAAAGGGACCCAGGAACTTACATTAGAGAAATAGCACTAGAATAGCTTTTGGTTCTTGCAGGTTTTGCCAGATTTGTAGATTGGAGTACCGCTGAGTATCTGTATTTTTGCTTTTTATTCAATCAAGTACCTCGAAATACTAATTTTAGATCGGTACGAGAGTCCTTGGTAAAATCGGGAATGAAAATGCCGATCTGATCACTAACTTTAGTAAATTGTCATTGACTACCTGTGTTTGTGTTTGATGTGATTTGTGGAGATGATACCACAGGAAAACAATATGCTAAAGTGTCATAAATCTTCTCGCTCACACACAAACGCTACCCGACATCTAAAAGAGATAGAGACGGGCTTTGGCTAAATAACTGAGTCACGTCGCTGATGTGGTCTTTTTCAATGGCAAAGTTCTTTTGCATCAGTGGGGGCATGCAAAATTCCGAAAAGGAGAAGTGCTTGTGGGTTAAGCGAGAAAGTAACAGCAACACTAAAATTTCTACGACAGAGAAAAATCCAAGCAAGCATCGGCTCTGGTAAGTCCTTTTCAGGTACGGACATAATACCAAAAAAGTCGCTAACGTTGCCTTTCTTCCACGTATGGTGTCTACGCCTACAAATTTATCTCTCAGGACCATTTGATTAGCACTTTCAACTTGGTACGACTTGCTTTTCTTCTTTTTTTTTCCCTTCCACGTATAAAAATTGAAAAAATCCTTGATTTTTAATTTCTTCTCTTTTTTCCGAAAGTTACATAGTCATCTCAGACGTTAAAAGTAACTGTATTCACTTCTTCATTGCATGACAATGTCCGTTTATCTGCCTTTCCACTATTTGTGTATCATAAAGGAAGGATTCACAATTGTATGATCGCACCGTCACAAAATTTAAGATTCATTAGAAATATTCTATTGAATTCCAAACAATGCACCGTTCGATGACTAGTGAGGGGTAGGAGATATATCATTACACATTCAAGCTATGGCCACTCAAGAGGATAAAGGATAGGAAGGAATAGTCCCACCTAGAGGTGGCAAAATGGGTCTAAAACACATATATTTAATGGTGTTGGTCATAAATGGGTTGCCTTAAATTTTAAAGATAAGCTTAAGTAGGTAATGAATGGGTTACCTAACAACTTAACGAGTCACTTAACAATTTAATGGGTTATAAATGAGTTACCTAACGAGCTTACGTCAATCATGTTATTTTTAATTTTTTTTTTATTTTTTTATTATTCTTTTGAATTTTTTGAATTTATATATATATTTTAATGAAATCCGGTGAGGGTCGGCGGTTGACCAAGCAAGGGCCGTGGAGCCCTCGCTGGTCATGGCCCTCACCCACATGGCTACTAGATGAGTATTTGTATATTTTTTTTATTCAATCAACTACTACAAATTTCTAAATTTAGATCGGTCTAAAGTCTTGAGTCAGATCGGGAATAAAATAGTCGATCTGATCATTACCTTTAGTAAATAATCATTGACTATTCATAATTGTATTTGACATGACTTCTAGAGATGACGCCACGTTAAAAGAATATGCTAAAATCGTCTAAATTGTCTTTCTCTCACACACAGTACTCAACATTTAAAAGAGATAAACATGAGTTTTTGCTAAATAAGTGAGTGACATCGCTAATGTAGTCCTTTTCGAGAGTAAAGTTCTTTTGCATCCAACGCTTGCACCACGCCATGAGTTGGGGCATGCAAAGCTCCAGAAGGAGAAGGAGAAGGAGAAGTGCTCGTGAGTTAAGCGAGAAGGTAACAGCAACAACAAGATTTCTACGATAGAGAAAAATCCAAGCAAGCATTATCTGCCATGGAATAAATCCTTTTCAAAGCACTAACATAATACCAAAAGAGTCACTAACGTTGCCTTTCTTCCACATATGGTGCCTACGCCAACATATTTTTCTCTCGGGACCATTTGATTAGCAATTTCAACTTTGTACGACTTGCCTTATTTTATTTTTTTTTCCTTCCACATAAAAGATGAAAAACTCCTTGAATTTTAACTCCTTTTTCTTTTGCCGAAAGTTGCATAATCATCTTGGATGATAAAAGTAATTGTAGTCACTTCTTTATCGTATGACAATGTTCGTTTATCTGCCTTTCCACTAATTGGATATCATAAAGAAAGGGTTCACGTTTGTATGATCGCACCGCTGCAAAATTTAGGATTCATAAGAAAGATTGCACTCACTAAATTCCAAACAACGCGCCGGTTGATGACGAGTGAAGGGTAGGAGATATGTCATTACACATCCGAGCATGGGCCACTTGGGGGGATAAAGGATAGGAAGGAAGAGTCCCGCAGCGCCTGTGCTTCGTACGAGCTATAGAAAGAAAAATCAGAAGGTCAAGAAATCACAGCCATCTTTCAATAATATCACAACCCAAGTCCTATGGAGATGAGGGAACGGCATAGTCATCCTTTCTTCAAATGATGCAGCCTTAAACTATATCCAAATATCCAGCTCTCAAAAGTTCCTATGATAACGCTTTTGCTCTAATGACCACTAATTGAGAAACCTGAAAAACATAAAAGGAGAATGGATGAGTTATCATGACTCAGTAAGTAACACATTTCTTCTAAGTAGATCGAATAAATACTATGCTTATTTAAAATATAAACATAACTCACTTTCGCCAAATTTAGAATTTAACAAACCTTTAAGGTCAAAATGTGATATTTATCACTAAAAGAAAAAAGAAAAGATTTGCTAAATAAATAAATAAAAAGAAAGAAAAGAAAAGAGAAGAGCATGGCTAGGGCCATGCTCGTGGGTGCTATCGTCATTGCCACCCATGGTTGGAAGGGGTGACGGAGCTTGTTAGCCCTTAGTGAGGGTGGTCGGCCCCAGGCAAGGTCTCGTTAGCCCCAAATGAGGGTTGGCAACCCTCCCTAGGATTGTGTGAGGGCACTTAGATCTAGGTGACACTGGCCCTCATTTTGGGCTGATGACCATTGCACGCCCTAGGCGAGGCCTTGTCAACCCCTTGAGATAGCTTGCAAGGCCTTGATCTAGATACCCACGTAGATTTGGGTGACGCTAGCTATCACCTGGGGCTGATGAGCCTTGCTAGCCCTAAGCGAGGGCCGAAGACCCTCGCTAGGCCTGGGCGAGAGCCGATGTCACCTAGATTTGGGCACCCAAGCCTGAGCACAAGCTAGTGATGATCGCCAACCCATCCGACAATGGGTGGTAGCAATGACAACACCTATTGACTTGGCCCTACCTTGCCCTGACTTGGCCCTACCTTGCCCTTCTCTCTTTCTCTCTCTCTCTCTCTCTATTTTGTTTTTTCTTCCAATTTTGTTTTTTAAATAAAATTTTATCTTTTTATTTTTATTTTTCAATCTAATTTAAATAAGATTTAAAAAGAAAATAAATAAAAAAATCCCAAGTAGGAGAGAGAAATTAATTAAAAAATGCCACATCAGCATTTTATGTTAAACAAATTGATAATGTTAATACAAAGATTCAATTGTAACAATTTGACAATTTTTAGGATTTGATTGTACTTTTAGTAACTTTTAGGAATCAATTACACTTTCTTGACAAATTTTAGGATTTCTAGTGAACTTATCCCAAAAATAAATTATCAGAAAAATATTTTCTAGAAAATTATTACTTGTATAGCTTATGAAAATAAATGAACAATAGATGTTATCATAATCCATGCAAATATTTAGATATAAATTGTCGTTGACAATGAAAATATTTTTCATTGATTGATTATTTCAAGTGATAATCTTTAGGAAATGTTTTTCATATCATTCGCTTTTTTGCGAAATAAATGGAGCTTAAGTATTCTACATTTGTGAAATATCCCCAATATCAAACACTATAGTTTTCTAACTTGGCTTGGTCACAAATATATGCCCATAGAGTTGGATTTACACATGCGACTTTCTTAGACCGGACTGGTAAAGCGACGCTCGATACAAAATATTGAAATTGACGTTTTAGTTCTCATGTAAAACTTTAAACAGCCATGTAATGCCTGATCCTAAGTCCTACCGAGTGTATTGCCTCCATTTTATTAAACGGGAAATCATGGTGTAAATCTATTCTAATATACCAAATTAATGACACATCCAGAAATAATGAAATTTACATTATACCCCACATTAATGAAAGGCAGATCTTTATATATTATTCTACACCCTTATTGAGAGGTGCGACAGAGACAAGTCTCGTAAAAAAAATTACATACAAGCTTAAAAAACCCGAGAAGTTCAATGATTATTACTTTATACTTTATTCGAGCTTAAAGAAGATTGATTTATCAAGCTCTTATAATTCGATCGGTCGTTAAAGTGCTTGACATGCTCGAGCCTGAGCTAACCTTGCTGTATCATCACTTTTGCAGGTTGGACTCAAGTAGAGTTAATACTTGAGCTCAACTTGGATATAGGTCAAGCAAGAGCGTATGTTCTTTTGTTTTCATTCAAGTAAAAGGGCGAGAGGAGTGACCAATTCTAATAATCCCATATAAGCATTATCATAAGGGTCTTATGCTGTCTACTAAATGTTGCAATTGAATCATAAATACTATGCACCATCCAATCAAGTTGTATTTGAGTAATCAATAGATCAGTCTGGAATATATCCATTGATCGTTTCAATGGTTGCCATATGTAGATTTAGTTTCGTTTTTTTTTTTTTTTTTTTTCTTAATTTTAAAGGATTTTATATACGTTGTTTGTTAGTTTTTTCTTTACAATTTTCAGTGGAGACCTATCAAAGGCATTCCAAAAGTTCCATATCCTCTCATTTCTTATCCTACACTCTCCTGTTATATCAATCCTTAAAAGTTTGAGAGGGACATAATGCCTATAGAGTTCTATTGGGAAATCTGTAAGCATGAGTAGTCATAATCTGGAAGTTGGAAATCTATAAATTACACCCATTCATGAATATGTCATTTTCTTATTGGCTTAACCTTTAAAGAGTCCTAAAATTTAATATCAATGGGTAACTGATTGATTAATTTATTTGTGCAGGACCTTGTGCTCTTATATAATTTCGTAGAGTCACTATTTAAAAAGATATCTCAGATGTCTTAGTAATAGATAGAGAATGAGAATTTAATCTCTCGTTGTTCCTTGCTAGCATAGTGGTATAGGATTGCGTTACCCGTTATTAATTTGAAATTAAGTAATTTGTAGCCTAACAAATATATGAGTCTAATGGTCATGCCTATTTTGTCACGAAAATTCAATATTCACAAAGTGAAAATGTAGAACTCATGAAAATCTGATGTGTGCAAGTACTTTCTTTAAGGATGAATCCCACCTTGATGGATGGTAAAAAACACTACAACATTGAAAATTCGACAACTCAAAAGATATAGTCATGTCCAACTATAATGATGACGACAACTTTCAAAGCATGTGAACAAGCTTTTGCATTGGAGACAGCATATGCTCGGATATCTTATCAACCAGCGAACACTTATTTCACATCTCTAGAGCTGAAAATGGTTAGACAAGTTACAAATATCAAATTAGGACAAAACCCATATTATTTTCCTTGAAAGAGGAGTCAGCCAATGGCGAACTTCCTAACAATGCTGAAGAAGGCTGAGAATTTGGGAGGGTAGTGAAGTCCTGGTCCTCCCCAGCCCTCCCATCCCCTTGACCCCACTGGCCAGGCCCTCCAGGAGGAAACTGTAGGTGCAGGAGAAGAACCCCAGCACTGGGACCCGTTCCGGCCTTGACCCGTCAGTGGAATGGGCCGACACGACGTCCGGGCCAGCTCAGCATTGGTGATGAAGCGGAGCATCGTGTAATTCGCGATGAGTGAGCAAATGTCGTTTCTTCGCCCCTGCTGGGCCCTGGAGAGGCAGGTGCTGCAGGACTTGAAGGGCTCCTGGGGGCCTTGTGAGCACTGGGCCAAGCGGCGGTGAACCAGGCTGTCGGTGGATGACGAGAAGCCCTGGTCGCAGTCGACCCAGAGGAACCCCGCCGAGGTCGAGGGTCAGTTTGATTGTGACAATGGGGGTTTCTCTGGTGTATGGTGGTGAGTTATTGGAGCGTTGGGGAGTCCTTGGTGAGCCGAAGGACAAGGGCTTCAAACGTGAATGAGGCTTGGGAAGTGATTGGGAGTGTGACCAATACGGTGGAGCAAAGCATGAGCAACAAGAAAGACTTAGAAGCCATGATAACAAGAGGCTTCCTTTGGATTTCTATTAAGAGGTAGCCTCACCATATGAAGGGAGCTTGCACTCCCACGAGTGCATTCACGGCCTGTCCGTTTGACATGCAAGAACGGCAGGTTCTGCATATGCATTTGTTATTTCAACATACAAATGTCTGCACATCTTGAATTCCTAATTATTCTCGTATATTTATTTTCGTCTAGAAAAGGAAATAGCCTCTGATTATTTCACATTCCAGTAATTTTGAGATTCGAATAAGGATCAAGATGAAACACTTTAGGAAAGAAATTCTATTTATTTGAGAGTGGATTTCACACTGCATGGAGAAGATATAGAGGACAGTGTCCTTTTAATACCGTCCAAGCTTCTGAATTTTTTCATAAATGGCTTTTAACGAGCTTGGGACAGCAATAGCGCGTTGGTCACAGAAGATGGTCGTCGTTTCAGGACCTTTCGACTTGGTAATTTCCAGCATGTACGGAGCGGACGCATTGTAGAATCCCCCCGAAATCCTTTATCCCCTGGAGTGACCGGGTCCGACACATCTCCTCCTCCTCCTAATCATTCGTCGACCAGCGCATTTTTTGAAATTCAGTGAATACGCTTTCTCTAATGTATCATGAATTATGCTGCGGAGAAATAATACAAATGTCAATTTTTCCATGATAATACCCAACTAGTCAAAACACAACTAAGAGAACATTGTTAAACAATAGAAAAATGACTACAATTGGTATTGGAGTGGTGTTATCTCTACCCTTTAGATGGCTCAATACACCACCCTTGGAGATAAAACTTTATCTGGATTTAAACGCCAAGCGATTCCATGTGCATTTTCTACTTTTTTCCGTGATTCTCTCTGTGTATAATTTTCCTGGCTGTGGAGATTGCAACTTTATATTACTATCCCATCCTTTTTTTATTTTTATTTTTTTACTCAAATATGAAAAAATATTCAGGAATAAATCATTTCAAGAGAATATGGGTTAATTCACATCAATAACGTGATAGAAAAAGAAATTTAAGGTAAAATCACTTTAATAACAATACTTATTGCCAATCGTATCTTATATCTATTCAATAGTCGGTCCTCTTGCAATACAAGAAGCAAACTCAAAAATAATAAAACAATACTTATTGCCAATCGTATCTTATATCTATTCAATAGTTTTTTTTTTTTTGGTAAGAGTATATCTATTCAATAGTTGGTCCTCTTGCAATACAAGAAGCAAACCAAAAATAATAAGTCGGATATTAATCAACCTAAAATAACATAACAAAAATTTTGACCATCATAATGCAAACTCTCAATTGAATTGGGTGCTTCTTATCACCCCCAAAAATGATAATCGTACTTTTATTATTATCAAATGAATTTACGTTTCAAAATACGAGACTTGAATTTTGCACAGTCAAATCTTCTTTCTCATCTTGAGACACGTGTATCTTGCCAAAAAAGAAGAAGACAGAAACACAAGGGAGATGTGGGGAGAGAGATAGGGGCTTGTTAAATCATTATCCAGTCAAACTTTCTTTTTATGTAGAGAGTACTTTAATCAAAAGCAATCTATAGTTTAATTAGGGTGTGCATGCATCCATTTGAGGTGTAGAAATAGACCCATCCTTATGTTCAGCATCCAAGATAACCAAGCAATTTTTAGAACAGAAAAGGAGTTAAAATCAGGAAGCTTTTCCAAATTTGTTCGGAGTTGAAATTTCTAATAAATTGTCTCCAAAGAATATATGTTGACATAGGTACAATAAATAGAGGGAAAATTGTTAAAAAATCATAGATCTATTGTATAGTTAATTCAATCGTTAACTTTTTAATTTGGTTAATTTTGTTAATTTAGTCCAAAAACTTTTGATAATTTTTCAATGGAGTCCTTTGGGCTAATTTGATTGGAATCGTTGACGGGACATTTCGATCAATGATGTGTCGTGCACCGATATTGAATGAATGAATTTTTTAATTTTTTTTTAATTTTTCTTTTCCTTTTTTCTTAATATCCATTGTTCATTTTCCCAACAATCCCTGCCCGACTCTTCCACGAAGATGAATAGTGGAAAAAATAAATAAAAGGAAATAAAAAATAAAAAATCATAATTTTTTTTTTAAATTGCAAACATTATCTATATTAGTGCCAATCATTTTACGTAGAATGATTGATATTTACATCAATGATTTTCAATCAAAATTGACTAGAATGACTAAATTGATCAAATTAAAAAGTTTAAGACTAAATTGGCTAACATACAATAATTTTAGTATTTTTGGATGATTATTCCAATAAATGAAAGAAAGACGACGTTAATAACTTTGTGTATTATATTTGTACCAAGAAAAGAGCTATTCTATGGCAAAAATTCTTTATTGGATTTTCTCTGTTGGAGAATCTTGGTGTTGCTCTTGGTTTCTTATTCTCTTTTTGTAATTTGCATGCCCCACTCATGTCATTGTACATGTTTTTGTACCAAAATAAGTTTTCTTTGCATTTTGGTAACTATTCCCTGTAGGGATTATTTGAATGCAAATGAGTTGGGCTTGAGTCAAGCCAATTATGGGCGGCCCAAGCTTAAAACCCAACATCTACAACTGGCACAGCATGGGCTTGACGCAATCTCCATCCTTGTATATCTCTCATAGATATGATATCCATCATTTGAAAGTATTTCTCGAACAGCAAGTACACCTTCATTAAGCCTACTATGCATTGACCATGCTTACACAGAAGCCACAATGAACAATATTGTTGTGCCCTAGACACAATTCATTATGTCAGTCCAAGCACCTCTTATCCCTAAAAAAGGCGTGCTTTAATCTAGCATATATTCTCAATCGGGTGATAATCACTTACGATAAATATGACTGGCCGATTAGTGAGTATATCCAAGTAAACACATATCGATCTTGCTTTCCTACTTGAAGCTCTCCTTCTCAACCTAGTTACTTTCCCAACATGTCTCAAAGGCCGCATCATTCTTGATTGGAAGAAGCATGCTAAAGATTTTGGAACGCAGTAGAAAGTCTTAAAGGTATTATAAGAGGTTTTCATAACCCAAAAGTTCTCATATAGAGGAGCATAGCAATTAATTTCTATAATTATAGTAAAATCTCAATACTAGATAGAGCATTGAAAAACGTTACTGCCATAGGTAATTCATTTGGAACTCGATCAAACTTGTCTTGTTACATCCTAAACAGTGCTTTTGTGTCAATGAGACATTTATATTTGCATATGTGTTGTTCATGCTTTTTTGTTTTTTGTTTTTTTTTAAAGATATGTGCATTAAAGTTTTAAAACTTATTACTAAAGTGTAATTGAGTTCTAAAATTTTTAAAAAGTGTTAATGAGTCTTAAACTTGTTGAGAAATGCAATCGAGTTTTAAAATTTTTAAAAAGTGTAATCAAATTCCCAAACTTGTCAAATTGATCAAATTAAGTCCTTTCATTGATTATACTTTTTAATAATTTTAAGATTCAATTGCACTTTTGTGACAAGTTTTAGGATTTACTTGCATTATTTGAAAGTTTTAGAACACTTCAGTGAAAGGTTTTAAGACTTCCGGTGCATTTATTCCTTCTTCCTTTTTTATTCCTGATATGTTGATGAGCAAGTCTGCTAGGTTCTCATACCAATTTGGTATAAAAGAACTAATTTTGTGATCCATACCAGGTCCACCAAAATTTAAAAATTTAAAATTTCCTTGATGTTGCTAAAACCTATCTTTTATTGAAATCTTGAGAAGCAGTTGGTAAGAATAAATTAGAAAAAAAAGTCGTGGAATTTCTTATATCTGTTGATTATTCATAGACTTCACAATATGGCTATCTATAGTAATATGATATTACAATAAAAAATTACAATCAATCAAGATAACGAGATTATGATACGAGAGATACATAGAATCAAAAAACATATTTCTAATATCTTATTAGTAGGGGTGATTGGTTCCAACCTTGAAATCGAGAATTGCCCACTAAAGACCAGTTCTGCAAAATGAGAATTAAGAACTCTACTTTGGACACTAAGTTCTCACGGGTTTTGTTCTTTTTAGGGCAGCTCATACTATCTCAATAAAACATGTGTGTACCACCGCCCGTGGTGGCCGCGATGGTTAAGGCTTGGTACCCCATCCGCCAGGGGGAAGGGTTCGAGACTTCGCGTCCGCATTCGTGCGATTCACTTGTGGCTAAGTCAGTGGTGGGGGCCCAGTTTACCCCAGGGTTTACTCTCCGCCGTGAAGCGGCGCACGGAGGTTCCCTGGGTCACCAAAAAAAATAAATAAATAAATAAATAAACATGTGTATACAATTAGGGGGCCCATTATCTTATAAGACAACTCAGAACTCCCTCTTTAGGCGATGTGGAACAAAAAACACCTCTCCTCCTTGCACACGTTCAGGGACCGAGGCACGGACACACTACCATCCTTCCTCCCCGTGCACCGCCGCTTGGGCTGTCACAAGTGTAGTCCAGTAATACCTCATATATGCTGCATAATATAAATTCTGAAATCTGCATTATGCAAGAACAAACAGAAGGTAATAATTCACCTAGTAAACTTTCTAATGCCAAATGGCGCTCGTTGAGAGCTTTACAAGGACCATGTTCATGGAAGGGACAATGAGGGGGTTCGAATTCTGAGTTTGAAAAAGATTTGTGACGTCTCACGAAGCTTGAGTTTTTCTAGTCATTGATAGATAATGCCATCCCATGTGCTCTTGTAAATAAGAGCAAGACGTTGAAATTTAGTTTCTTGGTTGCTGCTAGTGATGTGCTTGTGGATATGGACACGGTGGCTGCTTGGCTCATGCTTTTTAAATTTTGGACGCTGCTTGTTTACTGTACATAATGATCTTAGGAGGAGCAGTGCTCGTTACGGATCCCTCTGCTTTCCCTTTTACACAGCCCTTGTTTTTTGGTTGTCCCTACGAACTACAGATCCTCTCTTCTTTTTGCTTATATATATAGAAGTACTGGTCTGGTTTGAACGGTACAAATGGGCGATTCCACATTGGAACCAAGAAGCGACCGCCACCACTAGTTTCAATTTATTGGAATTGGGAATTGGACTAGACCTTTGGGAACCACCTAGAATAGGCCAGTTCGGTCCGGTTCCGAGCGATCCCTAGTTCTTTTGCACACCCTCACTCATTAGATTGAAGGTAACATGAAAGAAGTCAACTGAAATTTGGAGGAAAGATCTTGAAAACATGCGGATAGATGTGCCTTAGTGAACAAATCAGCCATTTGATTAACTGATGAAATAAATATGAGCCGAATGATGCCGTGAAACACATGATAGCATAATAATAGCAATAATAATATGCGGAAATATTCATCTCTTCTGCGTATTTTTATTATTAACTGCAGTCGGGCTGGACGAACTGTCGAAGTGTCAATCTCATTGCGGAGCCTACCTCCACGTAGGGTGTGACGTTAGTGCAATGCGAGCACTTCGATGGATGGGGCCTTTGGAAATGCAGTCAACAAAGTTCCGCAAGCCATATTCGAAGAGACTGGGTCGCAAATTCTTTGCACACCGGGGGCGGCGCGGTAAGGCCGGCTGCAGTGCGGCGACGATTGAGAGGAGTTGACATTCGCACGAAGAAGAAGAAAAAGGAAGATCAAGGAGAGAGAATACAGAGGAGAGAGAGGGGATATGTGGGTTGTAGAAAAACATGGGCCATTATACAAGGATTACAATTGGCTGTGAAAGTGTAGATACAGAAGGAGAACAATATTAGAAAAATTGCTCTATCTCGCAGCATGAATGATACCGAAGTTTTGCATGTCCCCAATTATCTTCTTTGGATATGCTCTATTCCCAGAAATTTGATGGTTGATAGGACCAAAGTTCAGGTTAAGAACTTAAGCTGTATTTGATGGGTCGAATATACCACTAGATAGGATAACTTTTATCCTATCCGAGATTAGGGCAACTTAAATATGTCCAGAGTATCGTTAGGTATAGTTTAGATAAATAAACTCACCTAAAGAGTGGAATATATTTAAATAAGATGTCTCCCACTCATCTCTCTCTCTTTTTTTTTTCTTTTGTTCCCTCTATCCACCCTTAGCTGTCATCCACTGCCTCTACCACCCATAGCCTCCCACTGAGCCTCCTCTCGTCGCCGCCGATGAGGCTCTGACGAGCTCGACTCAATCTTGGCCACGGAGTAGCTCCATGACCAAATCTAGAGCATCATATACCGTTCACGGAGGAGTTCCATGGCTAGATCGGAGCTTAACTGGACCATGACCAAGGTGGAGCTCGGCCTCAACCCTGGAATGCTGCTTTCAATGATAAAGAGGAAACTTTAAGGACAAAATCGCAATATGTTTACGATATTTCAGACACAATGGGCAGAAAGAAACAAGATATATCTTTTATAGATGCAACAGAGAAGACAAGGATGTATGAAAGAGATGAACCCAGAATCTGAAGATTGCAGGCCAGCGATGAAGATGGAGGAGGGATTGGTGGTTGCTAAAGATTCTGCATGATGGTGATGCCTAGGCAGCACCTTGAGGGTTTGGAGTTTCGAACAGTCGACATTCAATCTGGCATAGGCAATGACGAGGAGGGTAGTGAGGAGATTGAAGTGGGATTTGTCAATGGCGAGAGTCATTACGTCGACATTCAATTCATTCGAACGGTTAAAACTCAATGCAGCTTGAATATGCGGATGCTTACCTAACAATGTATAAGTTATTAGAAATCCTATGTTTGTTTAATCAAACTTATATCCTGATAAAATAGTTCATATGATTACCAATAAAATGAAACATAGTTGATTTTGATAGCGGGTCAATATAGATATCCTCATGGTTGGTTTGCGGAGGAACATATCTAAAAACTCAAGTGTAATTCAAGGTGCTTCTTTCCTAAATGAAACTTCGGATTGATCTCCACACAAAGAACACTAAAGTTATTGAAGTAGAGAAATATTGTGATTTGTGTAAGATCGCATCGAACCTTTTGGAATTCACGTACATAGGGCAAATTCTTCTAATCATCGTCCAAAGCATTTTTCAGGAAAATAACTGCGCATTTCTAAGGCAGTGATTATGCAGGAATGCCACCTTTTTGGTTATTATTATTATTTTTTGGTCGGAGCCTTTTTGGTTAATTCACTTAAATGAAAATTGCATATGCTTCAAGTGCATTTGTCTATTGATGATTTTCCCCTTTTGACTGTCAAAGCGCTTAAGAAGCTCCGTGATTTGTTAACATTAGAAATATTAAATGAATTGGTAGAGAGAGAGAGAGAGAGAGAGAGAGAGAGAGAGAGAGACCCTACAGGGTGTACTCCACCGCAGATATTGAAGAGTCAAAATCAACACGCGCTATTGGCACAGAATTTTTAAATGCTCACTTTAAAAGACCAGACCAAGTTGCTATTTGACGACATTCTTCTTCTCTTCCACCAGTTTCCATCCATGGCTTCCATTCCTTTCCACTTTCTTGTACTCTGTTCGATTATCCTATCCATCACATTCCCTATCCCTTCACAAGCCTCATTCAGGCCCAAGGCAGTAGTCCTTCCGGTCACCAAGGACTACTCAACTCTCCAGTACCTCACCACCCTATACCAAAGAACCCCCTTGGTCCCTGTCAAACTGACCCTCGACCTTGGTGGCAAGTTCCTCTGGGTCGACTGCAACCGAGGCTACTCGTCGTCCTCCTACAGCCCTGCTCGGTGCCGTTCTGCCCAGTGCTCCCTCGCAGGGTCCCAGATCTGCATCAGCTGCTTCACCGGGCCCTTGCCCGGATGCAACAACAACACGTGCGGCCTCTCCCCAGACAACACTGTGACCCGCACCTCCACGGACGGCGAGGTGGCCCGGGACGTCGTGGTGGTGCAGTCCACCGATGGGTCGATCCCGGGCCCAGTCGTCTCGGTGCCCAAATTCCTCTTCACCTGTGGGGCCACGTTTCTCCTACAAGGCCTGCCGAGAGGGGTACAGGGGATGGCAGGGTTAGGGAGGACTAGGATTTCACTCCCCTCTCAATTCTCTGCTTCCTTCAGCTTTGATAGAAAGTTTGCCATTTGCTTGAGCTCATCCTCAAGCTCCAGTGGAGTGGCCTTCTTTGGCGGTGGGCCCTACATGATGCTTCCCGGGATTGATGTCTCAAAGTCCCTCATCTACACTCCATTGATCATCAGCCCGGTGAGCACAGCATCATCTTACTTTGCGGGTGAGCCCTCAACAGAGTACTTCATTGGGGTCAAGTCCATAAAAGTCAACGGGAAACAAGTCCCCTTGAACGCATCCCTCTTGAGCATCGGCAAAGAAGGCAACGGCGGCACCAAGATCAGCACAGTGAACCCGTACACCGTGATGCAGACCTCGATCTATAAGGCTGTGGTTGGGGCTTTCGTGAAGGAACTCTCACAAGTACGGAGGGTTGCGCCAGTGAAGCCCTTCAGGGCGTGCTTTGACTCGAATAGCATTGGGAGCACGAGGGTCGGGCCGGGCGTTCCGCAGATCGACCTGGTGTTGCAAAGTAGCAGTGTGTATTGGAGAATTTTTGGGGCTAATTCAATGGTGCAAGTGAAGGAGGGTGTGTTGTGCTTGGGGTTTGTGGATGGAGGGTTGAGTCCAATGACTTCAATAGTGATAGGAGGGCATCAACTGGAGGACAACTTGCTGCAGTTTGATCTGGCCACATCAAGGCTTGGGTTCAGCTCTTCTCTCCTGTTCAGGCAAACCACCTGCTCAAACTTCAACTCAAACTAAAGCTTAGTGGTATGCCACCATGAAGGTTCCTTTTTTTACTCTCTTTCTCTAATCAATGAAGGTCCAGATATATTGGCCCGACTTGTGGGTGAAATACATATAATTATTTCTTTTTTTACACTTGGAAGTTGTAACTTGTATAATCATTTTGATCCATGAGATAAAGTGAGTAAATTGTGTCTAATGGTTGACGAGAGATCTGGCATATGCTGCCTCTGATATATGCTTGACAGCATATGCGGAGATTCGTTTAAAAGAGCTGTCCTTCTCATGATGGTTGCATATCACGACCTGTTTTCCCCTGGTGGTCACTAATCTATCAATTGATTGAATCGATTACTAGTCATTCGAGCTCGGCCTGGGGTGCGATTCTAGTTCTGCCTTTGCATTTTTCCTATCATGTACGACAAAATCTCCACAATATGACTCAAATCACGACTAATATCTTATTCGCGATTTGAGTCAAAAAAAAAAAAAAAAATATCCTATTCGCGATCTCCCGTGAAAATATTATTCTCGATGAAAAGGAGTCCGACATAGTCATAGACTGACTTGGGCTTATTCAATGACCTAGAAGTCCACTTAAAATGTATATGCAACAGTGAAAATCTTTCATATTTTAAGAATAAAGATGCTATAAAGTCTAGAGCGACCACTATAAAAAGGCATGCGTGGGAAGTGCTTTTGTTAAAGAAATATGTGTAACTTGCTCGTCTTTGTCCTTTTATGTAATCTTCTTTTGAAAGGAATCTACGTGTCAATCTGATCCGGATATGGATATTCATTAGACTTTCAGTCAACTTGAACCGGCTAAGATATTAGTTATGTAAAGTAAAAAAAGAAAAATGCCTTTAACGTCCCTAACGGCAAAGGATTATAGGCAATCTATTGCGGTGGCAATAGATATTTTCAATGAACGTCCGTATTTTATACACGGCATTTTCACATGAGATAAATCTACGTGAGTGTGTAAGAAGTTATCGAGACATTAAGGATGTGTAAGAAGTTACGGGGAGATTAAGGACAATTTCCTTGAGTACTGATGACAATTGATATGATTTATTGCAATTTAGAGTAAATCAACCTTCGCAGATATTTGATGCTTGCAATGAGATCATATGTCAATGTGGCATGGTTGAGGACACCTAATTTAAATCTAAACATTACACGTGACATTGTCAATGTCCAAACTATATTGCCTTTATACGGTTCCTGCCACCCAGGTCCTCCATCTCCATCTCCTCTATTATTAGTCAAAGGGAAAAGAGCAATGGCACATTATCCAGACTGGGATTTCTTTGCACGTCCCCATTTGTCTCTTTTTGCGAAGTAATTATACAGAACAGATAGATTTTCCCTCAAAACTTTCAGGCTTCCCTTGGAAGTTCATACGAGTTACTAAATTCCGCTTGTTATCACCAAGACATTTTGAATGACTTCCTAAACTTCTCATTTTGAAATATACTTACATCCGGCTGAAATCAAGGCACTAAAAGAAATTATATTCTTCTTCAATTCATAACACGTCTCACTTTAGTCAATGTTCTTATGATACCTAGATCCATTTTGATTCCAACATTACAAACACCCACAATACCATAGTTGGCATTGTTCGTCAACTGTACGATGGCACTATTCCTGCACTGATAAGCAGTAAATCAGTCTGTTTAATGTATTATGAAACTAACGACCAAATTCCATAATCCATCCGTTGAACAAAGAATCTTCAATGATAGATAAGACACAATTATCAACTCCAATAACCTTACCCTTCTTGTTCTTAAGGCAAACCTTTCTTAGATGCCCAATGTTGCCTCAATTCCAACAAACAACACCAACTCTTCTAGGCATGCTATGTCTTTTCTAGTTTGCACTATCCTTGCTAACACGCAAACTAGTTCTTCAAATACCTTCACCTATTAAACCAATAGACCTATTCACCAAATTGTCTCTTATGGACGTATTAACTTGAAATCAAATTGCAAACTTCATCAAACATCAAGCTTCGTAATCAAGAGGAATTACTAACTATAGTAACAACAATATTCTAACTATTAGATAATGACAAAATCAAAGCATGTACCTTATCATCAAAGTCAATCTCAATTGAGCTTAATTGACTAGCAACAATATTGAATTCATTGATATACTCAACTCTTGACGCACTTTTGCACATCTTAAGTAAAACAGATTTTGCATTAAAGTAGACCTTATTATGACAAAAGGCTACTTGTACATGTTCGACAAGGCATTCATCAAATCCAATAGTAGTCGAATAACGCCCAATGACCATCTATCCAACCAATCCCAATTGGCTCGTTTCATAGAATCTAACTTCTCCTAGACATGGGGTAAGTGTAGATTTCTCTAGTACATATAAATCTCAACTTGCATATTTCCTTCTCATATGTTGATTTTGCTTTCCTTATTCTATCACAAACAATTTGCTTCAACCAGTCAAGCATGACTCTAATACAAATTGTTGCTGAAAGAAGGCGATTAAACAATAAAATAAATAAGACAAGTAAATAATTTAATACTGGATTTACATGGTTTGGTTAATGCGGCCTACTCTGTAAGGAGAGTAACACAAAATTCCATTGTAAATGTAGCTATACACCGGAGGTTATGACTACAACAACACATGTCTCGAACCTTTACTTAAACTTAGAAAGGTTAAAAAGTGAGATTGAAAACGAAAGTTGAAAACTTGAAGAGTTTTGAGATGGGATTATATGATCAAAGAAAGAAATGTACTTGGAAGACTTGATAAGAGTTACCAAGAGATAAAAAGAAGTGACCAAGGTTAAAAGTAATGATGATCTTGGGTTAAAAACACTAAGTGCAAAAGAGAGAAAAGCTTTTTAATACAAAAGTTACAAGCAACTTAATGTGACTAAAAATAAAAAATAAAAAAAATTTCTAACTCACTAGATATAAACATTTTAGTACAAAAACAATGAAATCAATATATGTTCTAAACACTAATAATTTTTGAAAAATATTTTGAACCAACTAAAGCATTCAGCAAAAGTTATTAGATGCTAGGAGAATCTCAACTCAAGAATTTTATAACTTGATGATTATTTGATGAGTATTTTGGAGTATATCAGTCTCTATCAGTAATTACTAGGGTGATATGTCTTTTACAGTCACTCTGTGTAATCAACCTATGTACAAATGTTCATTAATTTTATTCCTAATGGAATCTCTTTTCAAAAATCACGGAAATGGAAAATTCCTTTTGGATCTTTTGCACATTACAAAGTTCATAATCCAACTTGAGATTTCATTCATGACATTCACTATCTTTATATCATAAATATTATTGACTAATGTAGGAAATTCCAAATGTCACAATGGATGTAGGCTTGGTTATAAGTCAAACCATTATACATCTATGTGTGCCTATTCTATTCATTGATGACTGCTTTGGAAAAGTGCAGGCCATTGTTTTAAAATCTAAAGATCAAGTGCTTGTAGCTTTTAAACAATTTCATACTAATGTGGAAAAAAAAAACTGGGAAGAAGCTGAAATGTTCTAACTGACAACGACTGTGAAAGTAAAGGCCTATTGTTACTGTAGGGATTATGGTATCAAGCTAGAGAAGATTGTTCCAAAAATATCACATCAAAATAGAGTAGCAGAGAGAATGAACCAGGCAATTAATGATTAGATTTGGTGTACTCATGCGAGGTTGCCAAAGTCATTCTAGGGCAAAGCGATGAGAACAACAGTGGACTTGATAAACCTTTCTCCACCAGTTCCACTTAAAGGGGATGTTTCACAAAGTGTTTGGAGTGGGAAAGATGTTTTCTACAATCATCTTAAAAAGTATTTGATTGCCGACCGTTTGTGCATGACCAAAAGATGAAGGGTTGAAGCTTAATAACAAGTCTAAGTAGTGTATCTTCTTGGGTTATAGATATAAAGAATTTGGCTATAGGTTATTGGATCCAGTTGCAAAGAAAGTTATTAGAAGCTGAGATGTGGTTTTCTTTTAGCATCAACTCATTGAAGACATCGACAAGCTAGGGAGGTCAAAGAATATAGCTCAACATTATGTTAGTTTCAGCCTAAATTCTCCTACCGTATTGGATGGATATCACATGAGAGAAGTGCATAGAAATCATGAAAATGGTAAATCCTCCCAAAATGTTGATTCTTCAGCTAAAACAATTGAAATAATTAAGTAAGAATAATTGGTTGAGCAAGAACAGCCTGTTGAGCTAGTGGAGCCAATTGAGTTGATAGTTGATCTTACCTCAAGTGAGAAGCTTTGAAAGAGAGCGTAAACCTTCACAGAAATATTAGCCGCATGAGTATTTCTTACTCATTGATGCTAGAAAGCTAGAAACTTATGAAAAAACCATGTTATGTGATCAAAAGAATAAGTGGCATGAAGCCATATAAGAGGAGCTCAAATCCTTACATAAGAACCACGCATTTGAATCGGTAAAGTTACCTAAGGGTAAAAGAATACTCACAAGGTTTATAGTGGTTCGGCTTAGACCAAGCTTACGTCCACTCTCCCGCACTGACAACCCACTGGCTAGATTTCACTATGAACCAAAAGAGATTTTACAGTCTCACGTCCTTGATTCCACAGTGTAGAAACTCTACTACACTTCCTCAAGGTCTCACAAGTGTTTGATCTCTCTTTCGAATACAACTTAAGCTCATTGATTGAAATAGCAAAGAACTAGGAGTTTCAAAATTTGAAAATTTTCTTTCATGCACACACTTGAATAACTTGAGCATCTTCCTTATATACTCCTCCATGCTTTTATAACCATTGGCACTTTCCAAATGAGCTCTTTTAATCTACTCGTTGGACAGAATCAATTAAGGAGATCTCGAGTTATTTAAGGAATGTGATGATAACCCACTAATCCTGCTCACCCATACAATCAGAATCTAGGTTTTTATAAGTAGAACCTCCCAAGTATACTTCGTCTTTCAATAGATCTAATTACCCGAATTTATTTCAATAAGAATAATCAATCACGAGGTGCTATCTCCAGCCATAAGATCTTCTTCAACCGTATGAACCAAATCCTTAAAGATAAACTCGCATATAGATAAGTCTTCTCTTCATCGATCTAGAAACTATCAGTGAGGGTAGACTTTAAATCTTGAGTCTGGAGGTCTTTAGACTTTGACATTTGAGTCTGCAAGTCTTCAAACTAGATTGATGGAAACGTTTTGTCAACTTCAAAACAACAAGAAAGTTTTCTCCAACAGTTTCATGACAATCAAGATTACAAAAAAAAAATGTTGTTTTGTCTACAACTAAAGCAAAGTATATCATTATCACCAAAAGAGGTAAAAAAAAACTCTTATGGATGCAAAAATTCCAATTAGAGTTTGGGTTGAAGCAAGAGAAGTTTGTTATGTATTATGATAGCATGAATGCTATTTATCTCAACAAAAATTCAGTGTTGCATTCAAGATCGAAGCATGTTGATATGAAGTATCATTGGATTTGAGAGAAATTAGAAGAGAATATGTTTTTACTTGAAAAAGTTTACGTTGATTACTATGGATTCGTCATGATAACCAAAGCTTGGCACATGGTGAAACTTGACTCTTATAGAAACAAAGTAGGCATGATGGAACTTCCCACATAATGCAGAGGTGGAGATTTGTTGGCTAGGTCCGCCTCTTCTGGGCCCAACTAACATTCATACAAAACAAAAAAAAAGGAGGAAAAGTCAAAAGGCAAAACAAAAAGAAAGAGAAAAAAATGCCCGTGTGTCTAGTGTAGCAGGAAAGTGAAAAACGGAGAGAAGGCGTGAGACTATGATGTGAATTGTTGCGGAAGGATTGTTCTACGAATGTTCAAATGGTGTGAATTGCAAACCTTGACCTCCAATCAAACCTGTGATTGGCAACCTCGGTATGAATGTGACTTGTTGACGAACACGTGTCAACCAACCAACGTTATAGACGCCACGAGCGAAAGAATTCGCTATCTTGCTCGATAAGTCGAATTGACCGCCACAAGAGAATCTTGATTAGGTCAAGTCCTCAAAAGAATAGTAAAAGAGAACCTCTCAATTCTTTTCCTCAAAAATAAAATATATCTGTCCCCAAAGAAATTTGGCAAATCCTTTATATAGGCTGCCACACAAACCCTAAAAACTAACCCTAAAAATCTAATGCGTCATATTCTAGAATATTCTTAAACAAGAATATATATATAAATTGACTCGGTCAATTATTTGGTGACCAAATAATTAAATTGCACCAAGATTTCCAAAATTCTTCAAGATTTGATCCAAGGTCATCTTCACGCCAAAGATCACGAACCATGACGCCAATAGCTTGCCTCGAGTAATCGAACCAGTTGGAATAGACAATGGGTCCCTAGCACCTCCTCCTCGATATGGCTCGATGTTCACATCATTCCCTCCCCCGTGCAAAGGAGTTGCCCTCAAATCATTGCTGGCATCGAAAAGAGTCAAGTCAGAAACATTAAATGTGGCACTAACGTCATACTTACTTGGAAGATCAAGCTCGTAAGCATTATTGTTAACTCTTTCCAAAATCATGAATGGTCCATCCCCTCGCGGTAATAACTTAGAATGTCGCTGCTCAGGAAATCTCTCTTTGTGCATATGAACCCAAACCCAATCTGCCCAGGAACACATAATGTATTCTTCCAATGAAAAAGAAGAAGAGGATTTAAGTATTGTTATGTGCTTAATTCACGCTATTGCCCACGATGGAAATGTGAAACATGGTAAAAGAGGTAAGGCCACTTCCCAAATCGCATGGTCTCTTGATTTGCAAATTATTACATCTTCCTTGATCGCCTTGGATAATGATGTTGATGTGTGCTGCAAATATCGGGTATCCATGGATAGTCGTGATTTTCTTGCCTAAAACGAAGTTTGAGATTCATTTTTAATTGTCCTTAAATTTCAAGTAAATTGCGGATAATAATGGTCTCTGATTTCCTCCGAGTAATATCCATATATTATGGCCTTAACATTAGTATATATAGCTACCAAGGTGTCCCTTTCTTCTCTTAGGATACATCCATACATTTAGCAAGGTCCTAAGATTCGCGGGGGGCAACAGAAGCTAAGCGGATAGTAGGTAAATTCGGGCTCATGATATTGTTAGTTTCGCTTTGAGCTTTACCTGAATTTTTGCATATTTCTCCTCTCAAATGGCGACGTTATTGGATAAAAGGAACTAATTCTCATATTTTATTGTTTGTTATGTCATTGTTGGAAAAATAGCAGCATCGGACTAATGCTACTATGTTTTGAAGGGTTTTGGATTACTGACTGATGATTAATTTCATGCGCTTGAGGTAGGGTAACAACGATCCCGGAGATGGCATTGGTCAATATCATTCTCATGTTATTGACACTCGCATTTGTTCATCACCAAGTCGCAATCACGGAGGCCAGGCTCGATGTCGGCGTGAACTATGGAATGAACGGGAACGACCTCCCTTCTCCGGCAGCTGTGGTCCAACTCTACCAGCGCTACAAGATCGGCAAGTTGCGGCTCTTTGATCCGAACCCTGACGCACTCACTGCGCTGAAAGATAGCGGGATAGAGGTAACGTTGGGCACAAAAAATCAGGATTTACAAAGCATAGCATCGAGCGTCGATGCGGCTAAGACATGGTTCGACACCTACGTGCAACCGTTCATCAATGGTGTCAATATTACATATCTAACGGCCGGTAACGAAGTGGTCCCTGGAGATTTAGCTCAGTATGTACTACCTGCGATTCAGAATCTACAGAGTGTTGTTAATAGCTATGGATACAAAGGAATAGGCGTAACTACTGTAGTCGCTGCTACTACCTTAGGGAATTCTTACCCGCCGTCGAGCACCACATTTTCTGATGCGGCTCGTACCTACATGGCCGGGATCGTAAAGTTTCTGTCAAGCAGTGGCTCGCCATTGATGATTAATGCTTATCCATACTTTGCATATGCCTCCGATCCAGCCAACGTGAGATTGGATTATGCTCAATTCACCGCCACCGGCACAGTGGTTAAGGATGGCTCCTTGAGTTACTCGAACTTGCTCGATGCGATGGTCGACGCCTTTTATTGGGCGATTGAGAAGGAAGGCGTGACCAATGTGAATTTGGTAATTTCAGAGAGCGGCTGGCCTTCGGCTGGAAATGGGGACTTCACCACTACAGAGCTTGCACAAACTTATAATCAGAACCTTGTGAAGAGGTTTCTGGCCAATACCGGGACGCCTAAGCATTCGGACCGTAGCTTGGGAGGCTTCATCTTCGCCATGTTCAATGAGAATCAGAAACCTGCTGGCGTCGAGCAACACTGGGGGCTGTTCAATCCCGACGAAACACCGGCTTACGATATAGTATTTAATTGATGCATCCCACGTAAGATAATTGATGAACACATTTATCTCTATCTAGCAACAGCGAGGAATGCAGAATGCTACTATATTCAATCAACTATCTTTGGTTCATTATAAGTTTGCTCTCATGTTCATCTAATCTTGATTTTTCAAGTCATTAACTTTGATTATATTACACGTACATAGCAAAAGCATGGTTCAATACCCGCGGACAGCAAAAGTTCAAACTGGGCATGTAATGTAGCGACATGCACATCAACTTTAAGTCTATTACGTCCTACTCCTCTGGGCTTTTAATCCCTAGGAATAAATTCATTGGTATCTGTTCTAGTGATAGTCCTCAAGGCGCATCACATAAAGAGAGCTCAAAAGCATCATTCTTAATGTTCGTCTGAGAGGTCTATCGATCGAGAACACAAGTTCTCCCAAACCTATTTCTTGTTCATTTTAAGTGTTTTAGACAACCTAAAAAACATTATCTGAGAGTCGCCACTAACCTCTTTGTTGGGGGCCGACTGGAAACCCAATCAAGGGAAGGGAGGAAGGGAGATTTAATTTGATTTCCACGGAACCCATAAATTTCATGGGCTCAGAAACTTGGGTTATGCCAATGGATGTCTATTAGTGTCCTTTCAAGTTGGATTGTTATTTAAGGTCATCATGCAGTCTTTTTACATTTTCGTGCAAATTTGACTCTTAATGCTAAATGGTCATACATGGATGGTTCGTTCATGCTATTTTACACCAACTATCAAGATGAAAAGGAAAGAAATCAAGTAAGCTAAATTACAAGACAAGAAATAAACACCCAAAAAATTTTTGTAGGCAATCATCCTAGGTGCAGAAAAAAAAAAGAAGAAGAAGAAGAAGAAAAGACATCTGGTCGGGTATTTATACAATCAAATGGAAAACCCAAGATAAATTTTGGGGAAATGAATAAGTACAATGCAAAGGAGTTGGATTGGACATCGACCATTCTACATTTTTCAAGTCTTTTTGGCTGTCTTCCCTAGGAATCACCTTTGAACTATTCTAATCCTAAGCTAATGCTAAACTAGCATTCAAAAATTCAATCAAATGCAATCACTTCATGTAGACAAGTTCAAGAAACTAGAAACAATTCATCACACAAAACATGGCCTCAGGGTCGGCCTTGAGGTTCATGCATATCGAGCCATCCTATGTTCACTAATTGATTAATTTTAGCTGTCTATACTTGGCCATCCCTTACGTTCATAAGTAGTGGTCAAGGTCGAATGATTCATAAATTCGGATGTCGATGTGCCCCTCTTGGTTTACCCCACATGCATGCATCAATCATAAATCATTCATCTAGAAATCACATGCAAAGAGAATAGAAATTCATACACTTAGGCCATGAGACCTTAGTTCTCAAACAATGATCCAAAGAAAGTGAACCAAAGAGGGTCACTTATTAATTCAAAGCAATTACAATCATCCAAGTATGTAAACAACATAGCCAATGAAATGAAACACAAAGAAGGTAACTCAAAGAATTGAATCTTTCAAGAACTTGCAATTAAGGGCACAAGTTTTGAAATAGATGCAAACAAGTCCTTAAAGGGAGATTTTTGAGTTTTGAATTGTAACCAACAAAACACATTAACTTTATTGGAATTTTGAAACAAATTTGATATTCTTAGGAAATTAATTTTGGAACCCGGGTGCAAAAAAGTCGGCACACTAATCGGGTTCTTTGAACGATCAAACGTCTCGATTCCACTAAAATTAATATCAAAAGAAAACTGAGATCGTTATCTACAACTTTTGGGTTTTTGAAAGTTTTCAGAAAAGCACACTAAATTCATCAAAATTATCAAACACTTTCAGATGTTTAAGAAGAACCTAGGTGCGGACTTAACAGAACTCTGATCAGGCTCTTTTGATATCCTAATGAGTTTCAAATTTAATGAATTAGTGCCAAATCAAAGTATAAAATGCTTTTTGTAATTTAATGAAGAACGCATTTCAAAATTTGCATCACTTGAATTTATAAAAGTTGAAAAATGACCAATGGTAAGCTCTGGAAAATAGAGTTTTCCATGCAACTTCGTGACGCTCATGAAACATAAGAAATGTTTTTTTTTTTTTTTAACTTTTTGACAACAATGACCAGCCACATGACAAGCAATCCTCATGATGACAACATCGCCTAATTCAGCATGCATGATTTTATAAAAATCACCAAAGTCATTTTGAAAAATCAGCAACATAGAAGCAAGCACGTTCGGTTCATATCATGTCTTACCAAACTAATGATCCTCGTTTGACCTAAGAATTTTACACATCAAAGATCATAATATGATGAACAGAACTCAAGGAGGGGAAAAGTACAAAAAAAGTCATAAACCTATTGCATTGGTACCAATTCAGTCTTAAACTTTTTAATTGGACCAATTCAGTTCTAAACATTTTCATATCGGTACCAATTTAGTCCATCCGGCTAATTTTGGTCAGCTGGCGCTGACGTAGACATCAGTCGGTGACTGGACACTAATGTGGAAATTTTTAAATATTTTTCTAATATTGTTTGAATTTTTTTGAATTTTTTCCTTTTTCTTTTCTTTTTCTTTTTTTTTCATTTCCTTTTTCTTTTCTTTTCTTCATTCTTCCTCCTTGGACTGTTCTGGCAGTGGCCGGCGAGGGCCTCGAAGCCCTTGCCCGGCCTCTCCCAGGGCCACCGGCGAGGTGGCTTTCGCTCGGATTTGGGCAAGGCTAGCCTCACCTTGGCGTTGCCAGCTGTGGGCGAGAGGCTGGCAAGGCTGGCCTTGCCCAGATCCAGGCAAGCCACCTCACCTGTGAACCTAGGTGGCTTCACCCGAATCTGGGCAAGGCTAGCGGTTGGTGAGGCTGGCCTTGCCCAGATCTGAGCGAAGCCACCGGCGGAGAGGCTGGGTGAGGGCCGTAACCCTCGCCGGTGGCAGGCGAGGGCTTCGAATTTGAGGCCCTCACCTAGTGGCTAGAATAGTCCAAGGAGGAAGAAAAGGAAAAAGAAAAGAAAAAAAGAAAAAAAGAAAAAAAAAATTAAAAAAATTTTACGTTAACGTCCGGTCACTGATCGATGTCCACGTTAGCACTGGTCGGCCAAAATTAACCGGATAGGCTAAATCGGTACCAATATAAAAATGTTTAGGACTGAATTGGTATCGATGCACTAAATTTAAGACTTTTTTGATACTTTTCCCGTCAATGGTTAATTACACTAAAAATTATATGTAAAAATTAATGGCACCAAAGCATATAAAAGAGCATATGTAAAGATGTGTTTACCATGTGTTTACCATGTAGGCCACGTAACTGGTCATAACTTAAGTTATGGCCTACGTGAGCGACAATAAACGAAAAGAAAAAGAAAAATGTAAAAAAACCCAATACAAGCTACAAATACTAATTATGCGGACGTGCACAAGCTTGACAGTATAGAATATCATGTAGGTTTGATTTTTAGATGAAATGGGAGGACAAAGTCAATCATAAATAAAAGAGTTAATATCCTGAAAGACCCCAAATTGATGCATCTATGACAAATTTACTCCAAATTATTTTTTTGAACACAAAAAACCCCAAACTGGTATACCTTTGACAAATTTATCATAAACTGGTACACTTGTGATAAATTTACCCTCTGTTAGTTTTGGTTAAATTTTTTTGTTAAATTATAAAGTTAAATGATACGTAACAATTGACCGGTATACCAATTTGGGATTTTACACTATATTTGTCACAGTTTACAATTTTTGTAATTTTTTTGTGGTATTAATATAATTTAGTCACAAATTTACCAATTTTGGGTTTTTTGTGGTCGAATAAATTAGTTTAGGGTAAATTGATCATAAATGTACTAGTTTAGGGTTTTTATAATTAGTAGGGGTAAATTTGTCATAGGTATACCGATTTAGGGTTTTTCATGATCAAAAAAATAGTTTGGGGTAAATTCATTACAAGTATACCAATTTGGGATTTTTTTAAAGGTATTAACCCTAAATAAAATGAATAAAACATTTTCATTTTAAACAATAATAATTTCCTCTATCATATCAAACCTAAAAAAAAAAAAATGGAAAAGACATTTTCAACCGACAAGAGGCGCGTGGCTTCCATTCAATGAATCTCCCCAACGAGCAACTTCGAATTGTCTCGCGATCGGACAAGAAGTCTGATTTATATCTGAGTTAGGTTCACGTGTCAATCTTATCCGGACATGGATATGACCGATTGCATCAGCAACTTGTTGTGCTTTTTTTTTTTTTTTTGTCAAACAGAAAGATGGCAAAATGGGTCTAAAATCCATATTGTAACTCATACTTAGCAAAATTAGTTATAAATGGATTGCCTTAAGTTATAAAAATAGGATTAAGTGGATCATAAAAAAAGTCATCTAATAACTTAATGGCTCTGAAATGGGTTGATAACTAACTCATTTCTAACACATATGAGGTATAGTTGGACTAAAGAGATGTAAAGCCAATTTTTATCATTTTTATAATTTTCTTATTTTCTTTTCAATTTTTTCTTCTAAGTCCAACGAGAGTGGCTAGTTAACCCTCACCGGTCACTGGGCGTGGACTTAGAAGAAAAATGAAAAAAAATCAATGTTTTTAAATTCGATTTTTTATAAAAAATTTCCGTTGAAGGAAATGTTTTAGCAATAAATTTATTTTAAAAAAATAAGAAATCAGTTTTCCTCAAATTGAGTATTTTAACAATATGATGAATCCTTAGATTTATATTACATGAAAATAGGTTAAATTGAGTTAAATGAATCAATTTGAGTTGGATCATTTTCGATCCTATGCGTATAGATCTAATTGTAACATATGATATCCAACGAAACATCTTAAAACCTTTTTAATATCTTTCTTTGCACGTTAGACTCTGAGCGTCAAGGTATAATGCCTACCATTTCGTGCACTTTCAGTCCCACTCACATGCAGTGACTGGCTTTCAATCTTCTTGCGATTAGTGCAGCCAAGTACAGCTTGCTCTAGCATGCTGCTTAGCCGTGTAATTTTAGTCTTCGTCTGTTCAACAATGGCCTTTTCGAAGCAGAGCAAGGTTGTAGGGTCTCGCGGAATCGAATCTCGAATTTCAAGGAACGATCAGAAGATGTTGGTATGGTTTTGGACAATAACGCACTGGATTTCCCTAGCTTTGAGAAGCTGCTTCTATGTATTCACCTACAAATCGTGACTTATTCGATTATTTTCTTGGTGTAGAAGCCGACCTATTTTTCTTGTTTGTTAGGTTACATAAGATTCAAATTTTAGGAAAATATTGGTGAATTCAAGCAAGGGACACTCTATGGGCGAGATTGCAGCGTTGTTCTTTGATTTTATTTCACATAGTTATTTTGTGAACGATTATTATGTTGAGGTCTCCGTCTCATTAGAAAAGGAAACTGCAAATGTGGCTTTTTGTGGTTTTTTTTAGATCGTTAGAAGAATTATTCATTAAATTTTTTCTTGAAATTGGGTTGTTTTTTAATCAATGAAAGCATAGGTTGGTGAAAAATGTTTGGTTACCCATTGCTGTCGGTATCTACTACTCCTGCTATTAATAATAATAACAAAAGCAGTACTAAATAATAACAATAATAATACAGTACTAGAGCATCTTGGTTCAACTCCGAGCGATGGCATGGCATCTTCTGAAACAAATATAATAAGTCCTATAATAAATTGAATTCCCGATTACACTTCCATAGATATATTATTGTTATTACTATACAATTTAGCAGCATTGTAAAGGTCACAATAAATATACTATTGTTATTCTCATACAATTTAGCCGTGATTATGCTCGACTTAAACAACAATTGCTACTATTGGTATTATAACTTTTAGGATAAAATTACCAAAAAACTTCCAAACTTATTACATTTGTGCAAATTTAGTATTTAACCGTTTAATTGTGCTAATATAGTCCTAAACCTTTTTCAAATTTGGCTAATTGAGTCCATACGGGCTAATGTTGGCTGGAAAATACTGATGTGGATATTGACTTTCCTATATGATATATCCGACGCTGATGTGAACATTTTTTTCAATTTCTTTTTTAAGATCGTTTCAAAATTTTTATTATTTGTTTGGTATTCTTTTCTTTTCTTTTTTCTTTTTTACCATGGTCAACGAGGACCATTGGGCTCTCGTGGACCACTGGTTGAAGGTAGCAAAGCCCTTACTAGCCATTGGTGAGGGCCACGACACCCTCACCAGCCCAAAGGCCATCGCAACCTCAAGTGAGGCCAACCCTACCTAGATTTGGACGAGGCTAGTCAAGGGCCATGATTTTTGCTCACGGCCGATGACCCTTGACCATGACAATAAAAAAAAAAAATGGCAATAAAGAAAAAGAGAAGAAAAATGAATAAATATTTTGAAAATATTAAAATATTAATAAAAGTCTTCCACGCTAGCACTCACTGTGCCACATAGGATGATCGGCATCCATATTAGTAATTTCTAATTAAAATTGGCCAGATGGACTCCACTAGAAAAAAAAACGTGAAAATGTTTAGGACTTAATTGACACATTTAAATTTTTAAAACTAAATTGATAAAAGTGTAATAGGTTTGAGAATTTTTTGGTAATATTTCTAAACTTTTAGTGATACAACCTGTGGTAGAGATTATGTGACCCTAAGTAAATCTTCTAGTGGCAATTACAATCACTGCTAAAATAGTAACTAATTGTTACTAAGGGTTTGTTTGTTTTACAAAAATCATTTTCCTCATTTTCCAATGTTTGATTCATTTAGTAGGAAAATGAGTTAACGAAAAAATATTTTTGTAATCAAATAAAATCTATAATTACATTAAGGAAAATAATTAGGTATTGGCACTTGGACTCGAACTTTTATATTTGGGGACAGAAACTCGAACATCGATTTTTGGACCCTAGCGTCCTAGATCAGGTCTCTGGTGCCTAAGCCTAGAAACCTAGTGTCCATGCTTGGATCCCTAGGGCCTATGCCTAGGTCCATTTAGGCTGAGCCCCATTCCATCACAATAAGGCCCAAAGCTCTAATGCTCATGCCCAATTGATTGGGGTCCATCAAGGCCACACATAGGACTCTAGTCCTAGTTCTCGATTCTCCAACTGCTCATACTTAAGTTACTAGTGCTCTAATAACATATCTCTATTAAGAAAAATCAAAATAGATTTTCTATACCAAATTATGGAAAATATTTTTCAGTTCATTTTCAAATTTAAGCCAAATATAAAAAAATATTATCATTTCCTAGAAAATGATCTTTTAGAAAACATTTTTTTAAAACATCACATTTTCTATAAAATAAATGGAGCTTAAATGTTAATTTTTTTTTTTTTGTAGTGTAGCTACAAAATGACACGTCACCAATTGTGGTGCGAGCTCGCACCTCTCTCCTGGTACATCGCATTAACGCCTGTGAACATCTTAAGGGTCGTCCACTGGGCTGATTGTTAAGTTGCAGTTTCTGGAGAAATCAATTTAAATTTGGATGTCATGTTGATGCTGCATATGTTACATTATGAAAAAATTTCTCGTTTATACAAAGAATGGCCATTTTTAGGAAAAAGTACCAAAAAAGTCATAAACCTATTGTATTGGTACCAATTTAGTCCTAAACTTTTTAATTTGATCCAATTCAGTCATAAACCTTTTAATATTTATACCGATTCAGCCCATCCGGCCAATTTTGGCCGGCCGGCACCGACGTGGACGTTGGTTGGTGGCCAGATGCTGACATGGCAATTTTTATGATTTTATTATTATTTTTTCGAATTTTTATTAATTTTTTTCTTTTTTCTTTTCTTTTTCCTTTTATTTTCAGTTTTCTTCCTCATGGTGGCCGACGAGGGCTGCAAAGCCGTCAGCAAGGGTCACGGCCCTCGCTCGGCCTCTCCTAGGGTCGCCGGCCGAGGCGGCTTTGCCCGGATCCGGGCAGGCTAGCCCGCTCGTAGCTGGCGAGGCAATGGTGGCCATCGCCGGGGTGGAGGTGAGGGCCGCGAAGCCCTTGGTTGTTGGGGGCGGCGGGCTAGAGTTTCGGAAGCGAAGATCGGGCGGAGGAGTGGCAGCGTGAGGTGCGGGAGGTGGGGACCGGGGCCTCGAATTGGGATTTTGTGGAGGTGAGGGCGGCGTGACAAGGTCGAGAAGCTTCGGGGTCGACAACGGAGGAGGCGCCGGGGAGCCTCGCCCAGATTTGGGCTAAGCCGCCTCGCCTACGGCCCGGGCGAGGCCGAGCGAGGCTGTGACCTTGGCCGGCAGCTAGCAAGGGCTTCATGGCCCTCACCTCTGCCCTAGCGATGGCCACCATGGCCTCGCCAGCCGTGGGCGAGGCTGGCCTCGCCTAGATCCGAGCAAAGCCACCTTGTTGGTGACTGCGGGAGAGGCCGGCGAGGGCCGCGACCCTCGCCGATGGCAGGCGAGGGGCTTCATGGCCCTCGCCGGCCATCGTGAAGAAGAAAATAAAAAGAAAAGGAAAAAAAAAAGAAAAAAAGAAAAAAATTAATAAAAATTAATAAAAAAAAAAAAAAATCATAAAAATTGCCACATCAGCATCCGGTCACCGGCCGACATCCACGTCAGTGTTGGCTGGCCAAAATTGGCCAAATGGACTGGATTGGTACCAATATTAAAAGATTTATGATTGAATTAGTCCAATTAAAAAGTTTATGACTGAATTGGTACCAATGCAATAGGTTTAAGACTTTTTTGATACTTTTCCCGCCATTTTTAATAACATTGTAGAAGCAAAGAGAATCCACCTTTTTCTTATATAGTCAAAGATAATCCACCTTAATATTAACAGAATGAGAAACCGAGCGCAAGGACAGCATTAAACGGCGGAAAACGAGCACGACGGTGGAATGCTAAAGTCTCAACTTCTTTAAACAGAAGAAGTAAAGTTGAAGTTGGCACAGGTAGTTTGCATGTACAAGAGCGAGGAGGTGAACCCCAACCTCCGTTTCACAAGATCGAATTGCAAGAGATTGTCCTCCAATTGATGCCCTCCGATGACCACAGATGTTCTTGGGTTCAAGCCGCCGTCGACAAACCCCAAGCATAAGACGTCATCCTTCAATTGCACCATCGAATTCGCTCCAAAGATCCTCCAAGACACACTCTTGTGATGCAACCCCAGATCGATGGTGGGCACGGGCGGTCCAACTCTTGTACTCCCCAGGTTCTTGGAGCTTATGCAGTACTGGAAGGGCTTAACACTAAGAACCCTAGTCACGCCCTTGGTTTCTTCCATGAATACTTTGAGGACTGCCATGAAGATCGACCTCTCCATCACGGTGTACGGATCAAAGGTGCTGATCTTCGTACCCCCTTTGCCTTCTTTGTTGATGTGCAATAGCGACATGTTTAGTGGAACCGCTCGGCCATTGATCTTGATGGAGGTGAGACGGATGAAGTAGTCCGTCGAAGGGTCATCCTTGGAGTAATATCTTCTCGTGCTCTTTGGGTTGCGTATTAGGGGAGTGTACATGAGGGACTTAGAGACCTCCTTCTTTGGTTGGAATTCGTATGGTCCGTCCCCGAAGATGATGACTCCATTTGATTGAGAGGATGAGCTTAAGCACATGGCGAAGATAGGTTGGAATTTGAAAGCTGAAGCAAACAGCGAGGGGAGGGAAACTAGCGATCTTCCAAGCCCAGCTATCCCCTGAGCGAAACATTGTTAAGTCCGTGTTAGCATACACCTTAGCCACGATATTAATCGATAGACAATATATAATGTACTTCATTTATTTGATGAAACATTATTTCACCAAACACATTTTCCTTTTTTTATTTTTTTTTTAGTTTTTAAATCGATTTTTAATTATTTTTTTTTTAATTTTTTTTAATTATTTTTTAATTTTCTTTCTTTCTTTTTTTCTTCTTCTCAATTGATTGTCGGCCATGCCTAATAGCCTCAAGTGAGCTTAGGCCCCGCCCCGCCTGATCTAGCGAGCCTGCCTACTTGCCATGGTCAATGATCAGAAGGGGAAGAAAAATAAAAAATAAAAAGAAAGGAAAAAAAAAAAAAGAAAAAAAAAAAAAAAAAAGATAAATATAAATAAAAAATTGATTTAAAAAATAAAAAAATAAAAAAAATATTATTGAAAAGAGTGCATGAAGAAAAATATTTTTCTTACCAAATGGTAGAAAATATTTTTTACTTCATTTTCAAGTTTCAGTTGAATACTAGAAATTATCATAATTTTCCTGAAAATTGACTTTTTGGAAAAACATTTTCTAGAAACGCTACATTTTTAGTGAAATAAATGGAGCCTTGCTAAAATGTTATAGATCATCACATTTTATGTATGGACCGAATTTATTAAAAATCATTACAACCTTAGGGATCATGTGTGGTCCTCACGGGATTGAGATGGTGTGGCCCATCACTATTCAACATATGATTGAGATGGTCCAAATTAGACCGAATCTAGGTGACTACTTCAATTACCATATGGCCTAATTAGCTATAGTGCCTCATACCTCAGCCCCACTAGATAGGCCCTTTAGAAGCGAAGGAGAACCAAAGGTGCAACTGAAGACCAGCCCTGGGACGAAAACCATGGGCCCGGAGCTCCTCCCATCAGTGGACTGAATCGACACGGCATCAGCCGCCATCTCGCCGAGGGTGGAGATGCGGGTGTACGGGTTGTAAGAGAAGTGGCTGCAAGCGTTGTTATTGCATCCCGGTCCGTGCGGAGGGGGGCATTTAACTACACAAGCCCCAGATCGCGAGATCTTGCAGATTTTGGAGCCGCATGGGACATACCTATAAGAAGAGGAGACATATCCCTTCTCGCACTTCACCCACATGAAGTTGCCTCCAACATCAATGGTCAGCTTAATTGGCACGAGAGGGGTTCTTTGCTTGATTTGTGCGGTGTATTGTTGTAATGAGAAGTCCTTAGTCACAGGAAGGAGGAGGGCTTTGGGTTGAAAAGTTTTGGCTTGAGGTTGCGAGACTGTGAGGAAGAGGAAAAAGGAAAGGAAGAGCATTTGACTTGAAGAGGCCATGGATGCAAAGTGGCTTGAAGACGGATTTGATGGTTTGGATCGGAGGGTCTCTTTCATAGGCGCTTAAATATTTTTGGCCTCGTGAATTGAGGTAGTAGTCAAGAGGCAGCGCCATGAGCGAGGCGCATTGGGACTGGAGACACTCATCTTCTGCGGATTTACGGCATGGAGAGGACTGACAGAGTGCAATTTGTATGAGTTTTGACTCTCCTGAATCTGTGCCAATGAGATTTAAAGTTGTTGACAACTAGCTTTTTGTCGGTTTATCCATCATTAGTCGCGTGAATGATGTGAGCGTTGAGACTAATAATGGAAGATAAGAAGAAAATGGAGATGATTCCATCGACATTTTGACTGAAGTCTAAGTTCAATTTCGTCAAGGGTTATAATACACCATCTTATTTTGTTTGAAATTGCGTAATTTAAATCCAATACGTTGAGTTTGTGACTGAAACTTTGGTTAAATCGGAGTTTGGATTGAAGCCAGGAGATACAGAAAGACAGAAGTCCCGTTTATACACCACAAGAAACTCACCTTTCAGTGGCATGACCGTGCCACCAATGCTCCAGCCATGTCCGTACAATTTTTAGGGTGCAACTACTCGATGCTGCAATGCACCTGTAGCAAACTGAAATAATGCGCTAAGGTGGGTGTGGTTGAATGTTTTAATTTAAGCATTGTTGACACAAATTTTGGCAACCTCATATGGTCATTCATTTCATAGAAAATTAGAAGTCAGTCTCCACCCCTAAACAGAAATATTTTTAATTTGCATGATAGGAGCATTTCATAAATTGCATTATAATAGGACTGCGGATAATGGTTTGAACACAGGAGATTTTGAGCTTAACTTATTTATCTTGTCTAAGCTCGTGAGAGCATAAAATTTGGGCAAGCCTGTAGAAGATCTTAGTGGTAGAAATATGCATGTTGAGAGTGATACATAGGAAATTTATTTATATGGAGATAATGATATCTTAATTTTGTAAGATGTGACCACTTTGAGTTATAATAGGAAAGTGATATCTTGAGAGAAAGTCTCAATCCAAGCCTATATAAATCTAAGTAATAAGTGCATTAGAAGTCCTAAAACTTATTAGGAAAGTGTAATTGAGTTATAAACCTTTCAAAAAGTGCAATTAACTCTTAAAACTTTCAAAAAATGCAATCAAATTCTAAAAGTTGTCATATCGGTCCAATTAAGTCCTACTGTTGATTGCATTTTTTAATTGCCAGCCATAGTTAAAAAAAAAAAAAAAAGAAGGAAAAGAGAAAAACAATGAATAAATACGAAGATGAATGAGAAAAAAAAAATTTGAAATGCTGACAACCTCTGGCAACAATTGCCGGCCACAATTAAAAAAGGAAAAAAAGAAGGAAAAGAGAAAAATAATGAACGAAGAAGAAGATGAAAGAGAAATTACAAAATAGGAAAAAATCGAAAATGCCCCCATTACACCTTTGAATGTGGCATGTGAGATGCACATGCTTGCTCAAACCCTCATATAAAACTAAGTGACTACTCCAAGCCATTATTTGAGATAAGGTTCACTTGGAACCTTCTTTTGAGAAAATGAACCAATTTCAGACTTTTATTTGAAATATTCACTTTAAATTAGGTAATCTTACATTTTAGATGGTTTTCTTTTTTGATTTCAAAAGAAGATGAAAAAAAAAATGTAGCATGAATATGTCATATAGAATAACTAGTATCACTTGCCATGTCATTGGCATGTCATCCTACTAAGTCATTGGATAACATGTCATCTTGCCACGTCATCATTATATGCCATGTCATTGTTGGGACGTTATTTATGTCATGTCGTTTAGTGATTAGATGATTAGGGTGAATATAATTTAGATTGCATGTCATGTTGGAATAGCTCACCTAAATTTTACTTGTCATTAGAATTAGGTCATGTAGATTGCACATTCCATCTCATGTTAAATTAACTTCATATAAACATAATTTAGAGTTAAGCTTGCAATTCACGCATTGAATATAGTTTAATTATAATAAATAAGAGTAAGGTGGAGTGTTACTATTGTCACAAATTCAGACACTACAAAAGTGAGCATCCAGTGCAGAAAGCTAAGGGGAAGAAGTTGATTGGGAATTCCAATTCGGCTAGTCTAGTGAAAAATAATGAGTTAGCTAATGTAGACAATGTTCTTACTGTTTTGTCTTTAAATTGTTATTTTGATGATGAATGGATTTTGGATTCAGCATGTTCATACCACATGTATCCACATAGAAATTGGTTCCATATATATGAGAAAATCAATAGTGGTTCAATTTTGATGGATAACAAGTTCGCAGAATTGTAGGTATTGGTATGGTGCAGATTAAATGCCATGACAATGTAATAGAACTTTGACAAACGTTAGGCATATCCCAAATTTGAAAAAAAAAACCTTATTTCATCGAGCACTTTAGATTCCATTGGATGCATGTGCACAAGTGAATGTGGATTCTTTAAATATAACGTCCTCTTTAGATTCTGAAAAATCAATATTGTGGCATATGCGGTTGGGCCACATGAGCGAAAGAGGAATGACTATCTTGAGTAAACATGGTTTACTTTGTGGGGATCATATGGTCTCATTTGACTTTTGCGAACATTTGTTTTCGGAAAGTAGCACAAAGTTAGTTTCAGTACTGAGGTGCACTCAACGAAAGACATAGTTGACTATATTCACTCCAATTTGTGGGGACCGGTATAGGTAACATCTAAGGGTGGTGCAATTTATTTTGTAACATTTATTGATGATTTTTCTAGGAAAATCTGGTTTTATTTCATGAAACGTAAAAGTGACATTTTTGATACATCCAAGAAGTGGAAGATGTTAATAGAAAGTCAAACTGGGAAGAAGATAAAGCATCTTAGAACAGACAATAGACTTGAGTTTTGCAGAGGTGATTTCAACAAGTACTATGAAGATTCGAGGATTATTTGACATCAAACAGTTAGGCACACGCATCGATAGAATGGAGTGGCAGAGCACATGAACCAGACAATTTTACAGAGAGTTAGGTGTATGCTCTCTAATGTTGGACTTGGGAAAGATTTTTGAGCCGAAATTGTGAACACATCATATTATTTAGTGAATCATTCTCCTTCAATTGCAATTGAATGTAAGACTCCTAATGAGGTATGGTTAGGTAAACCTTTTGATTATTCTAATTTAAAAATTCAGATGTCTAGCTTATTATCATGTAAAAGAAGGTAAACTTGAACCTAGGGCCAAGAAGTGTATTTTTGTTGGTTATGTAGATGGGGTTAAAGAATAGAGGTTATGGTATTCTAACCCTCAGTTATCAAAGTTTATAATTAGTAGGCATGTCACTTTTGATGGAAATTCTATGCTTGAATAGAAAAAAGTTGTTGTTAAGTCTACAGGTATTTATGAGGAGAATGTTCAGAAAAAGGTGGAGCTTCACGTAGAGCATCCATAGAAAATAGTTGAAGATACTTCTATTTAGCCAGAATGTGATAATGAGCAACAAGATTCAGATTCTATCAAAGAAGAAGTAGAAGAAATTGAGTAACCTCAAAGTTTGGCTGCAAGGAGGGCTAAATGACAAATTAAGCTTCTCCAAAGGTATGGTTTCGCTAATTTGGTAGCATATGCTCTTACAATTGTTGAGAGCTTGGTATTGAAGAACTTTCTACATTCCATGAAACTACTATTTATTCTAAATCTGAAAAGTGGCTTGTTGCGATAAATGAAGAGATGGAGTCTCTTCATAAGAACCAAACTTGGGATCTGGTGAAATTGCTTGAAAGCAAAAGAGCTATTGGGTGCACATGGATCTTCAAAAGAAAAGAAGGAATTCCAGGGGTTCAAGATGAAAGATTTAAGGCATGTTTAGTAGCGAAAGGTTTCAATTAGAAGGAGGAGATCAACTTTAGTGAAGTATTCTCTCTAGTTGTAAAACATAGTTCAATTCGTCTACTACTTGTGTTAGTAACCCTTTATGATCTAGAACTTGAGGAACTTGATGTCAAGACCGCTTTTTCTGCATGGCGAGCTTGAGGAGATAATCCATATGTCTCAATCCAAGGGATTCATTATTGAGGGTAAAGAAGATCACGTTTACAGATTGAAACGGTCTTTGTATAGTCTCAAGCAATCCTTATGATAATGGCGCAAGAGGTTTGATAGCTTTATGTTGAGTCATGGTTACTTGTGAAGTACACATGCTAGTTGTGTGTATTATAAGAAATTGCATGATGGTTCTTTTATTTATTTATTATTATATGTGGATGACATGCTTATTGCAATTAAGAACATATTATAGATACAAAATTTGAATAAGCAATTTAGTAGAGAATTTGAGATGAAAGATCTTGGAGCTGCTAAGAAAATTTTAGGTATGGAAATTCATAGAGATAGATAGGTTGGGAAGTTATACCTCTCGCAAAAGAAGTATATTGAGAAAGTACTTGAGTGCTTTGGCATGAAGAATGCTAAACTCGTAAACACTCCTTTGGTGTCTCATTTTAGGCTTTTGGCTTCTTTGTCGCCTAAAACTAAAGAAGAGGAAGATGAGATGTCTCAAGTTTCATATTCTAGTGGTGTGGATAGTCTCATGTATGATATGGTTGGTACTCATCTGGATATGTCATAGGCCATTAGTGTTGTGAGTAGGTATATGGCACATCCGGGTAAAGCTCACTGGTAAGCCGTATAGTGGATTTTTGGGTACATTCGGATGACCTCAAATGTGGGTTTGGTCTTTAATAGAGGTTGTGATATAGGACATTTGGCTATTGGTTTCGTTGATTTTGACTATGCAGGCAATCTCAATGAAAGGAGATCTTTGACAAGTTATGTTTTTACGTTTGGTGGTTCTGTAGTTAGTTGGAGGGTAACTTAATATGACACTGTTGTTTTGTCTACCACTAAAGCAAAATACATGGCAATAGCGAAAGCAGTCTCGTGAAGTGTTTGGTTACAGAAATTTGGTTTGAAGTAGGAGAGAGTCTCCGTTATATTTTGCGATAACCAAAGTGCAATTTGGTTGATCAAGAACACAATGTATCAGAAGAGGACAAAACATATCGACATATGGTATCACTTTGTATGTGATGAGGTTGTTAAGGGTACGATTATGATGAAAAAAACATCTTCGATAGATAATCTAGTAGATATATTGACCAAGCCAATTCATTTGATCAAGTTTAAGCATTGCTGGACTTGATTGGCGTTTTTGCCATTTGAGTTGCTTGGGTGGAGTTGGTGGTGTTTCATCCCTTATTTCCTACACTAAGTACGCTCGCATAGGCTTAGGGGTGTGCATAATCAATTCCGCCATTTTAGGGGTGGCCTTGTGTGGTCACTTTTGGTGTTGAGGGAGAGAGGTCTTGGGGTGTTTGGTATATGCTCTTTTGGAGATTTGAAGTCAAGGTGGAGATTTATTGAGTTTTGACTTTTAAATTAAGAGATAATGGTATTTTAAATCATATACCTTTATTTTAAGGATTTTTGAAAAGAGAATATAAAAGTAATGTGTTTAATAACACATCTCCATCCCTGACATCTATATTATTTCTTGTTTTGTTTTTTCCTATTTTCTTGTTGGATATTTAGATTTTCTTGGTTGGATATTTAGATCTTATTGCTCACCAAGTGATTTGAGAGCTTGTTCTTTTTTTAGATTGTATTGTCGTGCTCTTTGTTGAAGATAGTGACACTTCTCTCTTTTCGTGGTTTTTCCCAATTTGGTTTTTCTACGTAAATCTTACGTCTCATGTGATTTCAATTTTCTTTTATCCTTTACTACTTGTTCTTAGATTGGTGCATCTTTGATTGGTGTTTTTCCGCAATAAAAGGCGTAACGCTAGTAACCCTAGTCATGCCCTTGGTTTCTTCCATGATTACTTGAGGACTGCCTAAAAGATTGACCTCTCCATCACAATGTATGGATTGACGGTGCTGACCTTTGTTCCCCCGTTGCCTTCTTCATTGATGTTCAGTAGTGAAGCACTGAGCTGGATTGCTTTCCCATTGATCTTTATGGAGGTGAGACGGATGAAGTAGTCCGTTGAAGGTCTATCCTCGGAGTACTCTCCCGCGGTGCCTTTTCTGTTGAGGTTTAAGGGAGTGTACATGAGGGACCTAGAGACCTCTTTCTTAAATTGGAATTCGTATGGTCCGTCTCCAATGATGATGACTCCATTGGATTGTGAGGAGGAGCTCAAGCACATGGCAAAGACCTTATGGAATTTGAAAGTTGAAGCAAATAGCGAGTGGAGGGAAACTATCGATCTTCCAAGCCCAGCAATCCCCTGAGTAAAATATATTTAAGTCCGTGTTAGCGTGTACCTTAGCTATGATGTTAATCAACATACACTAATAATGTACTTCTTTTATAGGATGCAATAAGTAATTCTTTTTAATGATATATATGAATCATGTGGTTTTCAAATAAAATGTGTCATGTCATATTTTACGTATGAACCCAATATATTAATCAATCACTTGCAACCTTAGGGATCATGTGCGGTCCACATGTAGCCTATCACTATCCTAACATGTGATCGAGATGGTCCAAGTTAGACCACATATAGGCAAGTACTTCAAATGTTATGTGGGTTCTTACATAGTGAACAATACCTTAGCCCTAACAGAGAGGCCTTTAAGAAGCAAATGAGAGTTGCAACTGAAGATCAGCGCTGGAATGGAAACCGCGGCCTTGGAGCTCCTCCTGTTAGTGGACTGAGTCAAGATAGCATCAGCGGCCATCTCACGCCATTGGTGTTGTCGATGAACTAATTGTAAAGTAAGGGTGCGAATGATAACAATTTTGGCTAGAAATTGATTTCTTGAAGAGGAATAGATTTTTCTATTTCTATTTCTAGATGAGTTCATAAGCAAAAATAACCGTTTGATAACGATATAAAATTTCTTCATTTCGGACCAGCAACGGCGACGGCTAATGGCGGCGGCAGCGGCGGACGACCGACGAACCGGCAACCAGTGGCGGCGGGCGATCGGCGGCAGCGGCCGATGACCAATGGATGGTAGTCGGCGACGAATGAATGAAGGACCGATTGATGAACGATGATAAAAATTTTTATTTCTCATTTCTGTTCTAGAAATAAAGAAGTAGAAAATTTCTACTTTTGATTTCTATTCAAAAACTATTTCTATAATAAAAATCTATTTCAGAAATAGAAAAATGGAATAAGTTTATCAAATGGATTTCTATTCTAGAAACATGTCTAGAATAAACAAATTGTTTTTGGAACATAAACAGGTGGTTGTCATGCACCCCCTAAGTGGTTGTAGGTTTTACTGTTGCATCTTGCTCTGGGCGGAGAGGGGCATATAAGTACAAAGCCCCTGATCGCGAGATCTTACGAATTTTGGAGTGGCAAGCGATGTGCCTATAAGAAGAGGAGACATAACCCTTCTTACAATCCACCCTCATGAATCAACCTCCAACATCAATGGTCAGCTTAATAAGGAGAAGAGGAGTTCTCTGCTTGATTTGGGTGGTGTGCTGGAGTGACGAGGAGTCCATAGTCACAGGAAGAAGGAGGGCCTTAGGTAGAAAAGTTTTGGCTTGTGTTTGTAGAATTGCGAGGAAGAGGGAAAACAAAAGAAAAAGCAAATTACTAGAAGCAGCCATGGATGCAAAGTGGAATGAAGATGGATTTGATGTTTTGGATTGTTAGGGTCTCTTTTATAGGCGCTTGAATGTTTTTGGGCAATGCGCTTTTGAATCTCATGAATGAGGTCAACTGTATAGGAGTCGATGAGTGAGATGTGCTGGGACTAGAGACCTTACCTTCAACTTGAAGGCTTTGGAGGACTGATATAGTGCAACTTGTTTGACTTTGACTCTCTCGATTCCTAGCAATTGAGGTGACATACGAAGGAAATGGGAATCATTTGGACCGTCTAGAACTAGATCAGACTGCTTAAGAACTAATGATTCCTAAGGAAATCGGTCTGGTTCCTGATTTCAAGTGTGGAATTGCTTACATAGACTAGACCAATAATATTTATAATATATATGTAATTTTAATATTAAAAAATGAAAAATCCTTAATCCCTAGGCTACTCATTAGTTTTTATGTTGGATAAATGTCTGCTTTTGCTCACTTATAACAAGATTGGTGAGTGTACTCTCTTACTTACACACTTTCTAACATACTAATCTTGTCGGTTCATTGGCTTTATCTTGGAGATGATTTTACTAGGTAATTCTTTGTTACATATTACAATGCTAATGCATGAAGCTTGATGAGATCACCTCTATATATCCCCTTAGGAACTGGACTGGACTGGTGGTTTGGTTTCCAAGTGGATTCATGTAACTAACAAGCGGTTCAAAATTAAAATTTTAAGAACCGACCCTTAGTGGGTAGTTATCAAATCTATGGTGGAAATCGCCCACCCAGACCATTGTCACGCCTCGATCCTCAGGCATGTGCCCATCCCTCATCTGGTCAATTAATAACGACGTCCCAGGACACATCACCAACCTCTTTCATTTTAATACGCAATTGGAAGCATATAATTAATCCCTAGATAATAAAACAATGGGATAGAAAAGTAAGGTTATATTTTTCACAATTGAAAAATTACAACCACACTTTTATACAAGCAAACCTCATAGTATATATTACAATACTATTAACAAGAGTTTGGTCTATCACATATCAATTCACACACTGGGTTTGCAAAATATGGTGGGGGTTTCAATCCTCATCCGGGTCATACTCTAGATCATCCTCAGTATCCTCCTCCGGTTCCTCTTCAAGTTCATCTTCAGGGTCCTCCTCTTCAGGCTCTTCCACAGATTCCTCCTCTAGGTACTCTTCCTCCTCAAAGACTACTCCATCTTCTATGCTCCAGTTGGAGTCTACTGCTGATTGCTCTGGAGAGTCGGGATCATCACCCAACTTAGGATATTTCGCATCGATCATCGCTCCGTCCTTAGGATATGCAGTCCCATTTTTGAATGCTGCCTCTAAGACGTATAAAGGCACATCACCTTCTGATACTTCTCTTCGCCCATCATGGTAGTGACAATACCATGATTGATACTCATGGTGCACCAAGCCGTCTCTACCCACATCAACCTAGACAGAGGATTTCAGCAAAACATACTCTAGACCTTCTGGGTGGGGGGCGCATCGAAAAGTGGTATCCTATCTTAGTGATCTTTTCGTGTATATCAAAATGCATGGGAGGACGATAAGGTGGAGGTACTACTATCTAGGGACCTGAAATATTGTCACACAACGGGATAAGACTACATCTCAACAAGTTCTACCCCCTAAGATCCAATTAGGAAGCCAATATGCCCTAAAGGCTGCCTAAGCACAACACAGGTCAGATGACTTATCTTAGCTTCAGTTCCATCCTGCAATTCAACATTATTTACATATGCCTTATGTCACATCAATCAATCAATTCATAACATCAGATTAAATCATTGATCAATTGACCTAGTCGATTACATGTCATCTCGACCTTTCTTGGTCAGCTCATCTCATACTATCTATAAAATCCGTTCATATCAGGATTGCTTACTACTAAGCTGATAAGTAACTAGTATAGCTCGCTTTTGAGATGATCGGGTATACTGCTCTCTGCTAAGCTGCCATATCACTCTTATGGCTGATATAATATACCGACAATGCTCAATCTAAGCTGATAATGGATACTACTCTCTACTAAGTTGACCATATCGCCTGTAAGTTGATATAATATATCGGTATACTGCTAAGCTGACATATCGTATGTAAGCCGATATAGTATACCATCCCAATCATACAACTAATTCAATCATTTTATCATTCTCGATAAAATAGTTGTGTGTGGGTACATGGTCGGCCTTAGCCAAAATATAATAATTTCACATTTTTAAACATCCCATCAGTTTAAACAGCCCATAACATATTTTTGACGCTGTAAACCGACGCCCGATAATTTTCCCATTAATTATCAAAATTAATTAATTTATAAATAAAATCCTAAAATCATAATTAAATCAATTCAACATAAATTAACACTCGATAAATAAATAGACTACACCACAATAATAAGCATAAAATTTCGATTGTTGGCTTTTCCAGCCTAATATTCGGAAAATAAATAAATAAATAAATAAATATGGAAATTATTAATTAAATGCAATAAATCCAATTTAGGCTTGTAATGCCTAATTGGAAGCTGAAACAGATCCGGAAAATTTCTGAAATTTGTTCAATAAATAATAAAGCATGTCTACTTGCTAATTACACTAACCAATTGCCTAATATGCATTGATAATGCACTAATTTAATTGCTATACTCTAATATATCCACCTAATCATATTTAATTAAATCTAAACAACTCCTAAACATCATTAACCGACTAAGCGGGGTTTAGTGAGCAAAGCTCACTTGTTTAACGAGCGAGTCAGATCAAACTGACAGGAACGTCGCGAGGAACAATTCTTCTCAAAGTGGGCTTAGGTTTCGAGACCCGGAACCACCTCAAAACGGGCCCGAGACGCTGCTGGAAACCCACCTGCAAAACAGAGAAAACAAGGTTGGTTTGGTGAGGCGAAGTTGGCAATGGACTGGCGGACGGCTTGACAAGGCAACCGGCGGCTAAACGGGGGTCTACGGCGGCCAAATGGCCTCCGGCTTGGCTCTACCAGCAGTTGAGATGGCGAAACAGATTGCTGGAAGGAGCAGGGGATGTTGGCTGGGCAGTGGTGCGCGCGGCATGCGGATGGGGCGAAAGCAGTGAACGGTGGCTGGCGGTGGCGTTCTTGCAGCGTGCGGCGTGGACAGCAACTTCTCTGGTTCCTTTGGTCTTCACATAGCAACGAGAGAGAGAAAAAGAGGGGTTTGGCTGGCCAGACTTGGAGAGGAAGAGAGGGGAAAAAGGGGGCCACCATAGCCAAATTTTCCACATGCTTGTCTCTTTCACCCATCCTACACCACTCACACCTTCCTTGGCTCTCATTCAACCACACATGCCCATTCTACAACCTTGAAATGGTCCAAAACCAATGGCCTAGGGGGCATACGAATTTGATAAGCTTCTCTCTCAATTGGGCTTCCAAAGTTTCACAATTCAATTCAATTCAGCTTTGATAATTTCAATTAGAACCTCAATAATGAAATTGGTATTTTCCTCACAAATTATCCATCTTGCATCTCAATTGTGTGATAAAAAATGATCCCTATCTTTTGCTAAATGAAAATGGTCCTATGCCGACTTTCTCCCAAAAAGTCTCGGGTTGCAGAAAAATCTTTTAAGAATGAGTCAACGTTCCTAGAATTTATTCTGATATGACAGAGTCTTCAATTCCTTAAATCGAACTCAATTTTGCTGTTGTCACAACCAATTTTTTTCGGATGTGAACCACCTAGGGTTTGGCTAATGGATTGTTAAGCCTAGACTTAACTCAGGCTCTCCAAAGCCCATACCAATTCGCAACTTAGGTTCAAGTTCTTAACATGCAATTAATTTTTAATTAGGAGTCGCCACTAATCTATATTTTGGTGGGTCGATTAGAAATCTAAGTAAAGTAACAAGAGATTTTACTTTACTCCTACGAACCAGAGACTGTGGGTACGGGGACTTAATTATGCTAGAATTCTCTAACGCCCTTTCGGTACCTTTCTTTTTATTTTGAAAAAAATGTTTGCCAGGTAGCTTGAATTGATTTTAAAATATCTCCCTAACATGTGAGGTGTTCATGCAGGTGCGCAAGCCACCAATTTAACACCCAAGAAAGCAATTAAATGATGCAGAACTTATCTCAAAGCAACGAAAGCATCTGCATTGTTAAATTAAAATCCACATCAACAATCCTAGATATCGCTTCTAATTAACACGCAATTTCAATTTTTGTTTTCACTTTATTTAATGAAAATGATGACTTATGCAATGCATGTCACTATTCTAACATGAAATAATATGATAACATGACCAAAATTGTATGTCATAAATAAGCATGCAATCTATCCTAAAGCATGAGATGAATTCATTCTAATTCTTTTATATTTTCCATGAAATTTGAAATTAAAGAAATGCAACAATTAAATATGCAATCTAAATTAATCAAATGACCTAATTCTAATGACAGGTAATGCGATGCAATGACATACTAAAATGACACGCAACATACAATTTTTTTTTTTTTGGTCAGTCCTACTCTATGCCTATGCTACACTCACTCGCAGATTTGTGCCATGCCTCTTGCAGGGCGTGGGAGTCGCAACCCACTCTCGAAACTTACGCGTTCCTACCCCCATCCCTCCCTGAGAAGGTGGGGATTTGAACCCCTCACCTCCCCCTTCCATGTTGGAAGGATGGCCACTGGGGCGAACCCCCAGTGGTTACGCAACATACAATTTAGTATGCGAGTTATATGTCACGCGCCATTTATTAAATGACTTAGTTTAATGACGGGGAAGTTCTAATTAAATGAACCTAATAAGAACTAAATGACGTGCATTTGATATTTCTATTTAAAAATGCAAAAATGATCTAACTAGATTAAAACTCTATCTAATTTAAACTAAGGATCAAGTCACATTAAATCCTAATTTAAACTAAGATATTATCTTAATCTACCATGCAATTTATCTAATATGCGATGACGTGCAAAGAACGCCTTAATTCAACATGATATATGCATGATGATTTTTTTGTGTTTTTTTATTAATTTCGAAATTAAATTTTCACATGCAATTCAAATAATGATAAAACTAACATCCTAAATGAATGTGCTTTCTTTTTTGTTTTCTTTTTCATGATTCAAAATAAAGTTTTTATTCAAAATAAAAAAGATAAAAACCTAATCCTAATTCAACATTTTTGGATTTTTAAATTTCGAAATAAGATTGCAATTTTAATCCTAAACAAGAAATATTCTAAAGCAAATCTATTCCTAACTCAATTTTTTTGGATTTTTCTTTTACGAAAATATGATTGACTCAACCAACTTGACGATAACAAATCAAACAATATAAGATTGATATCCAAAAATTGACGAATCATATCTTGCACATGAGATCGAGTTGGCCAATTTTAAATTAAATCGCGAATTGAATCTCGGGCTTGAGATTAGATTGTCGATTTTTGTAAGGAATTGCGAGTCGGATTTCGAGCGTGAAAATCGGACTGTCATTCCCTAGCTTGAGGGTCTATTTCATGTTGGAATATCAATAATATACTAAGGAACAATTCCACTAAAACAGAATATTAAAGAAATAATGAAAAATAATAAAAGAAAACTACGTAATCTGATTTTCCTTTTTTCTTTTGTTGTTTCTGTTTTCTTTTTCTGCCTTATCCAGCACAGCTTGCTCGTAGGTCTCCAAGGGCAGCTGTCGTCGGTCCGGCAGGGGGATGAGTATGGCGTCGGGCAACGGGTGGTGGTGTCGCGGCGGTTCGGGCGGCAGCGGGCGGTCGGAATCGTGGGGGTTCGGGCGGCTGCTGCAGGGGCACCTGGTCGTCGCGGGTCAGTGCGGGTTGAGCGGGGGTGGCGTTGGGCAGATCTGGCTCGGGTCTGGTCTCGATAGAGCTTCGGTGGGCCAGAGGTTGCGGTTAAGGTGGGTCGCGGCGTCACAGGAGCAATTGTCGGGTGCAGTGGACAGCGACTCGCGAGCGTAGGGGAGCGGAGCAGGAGGCAGAATCGGGTCTGGCAGAGACTCCGGGCAGCGTTAGCGCAGGGATCAGGTGGTGGCTTCGAGTTGCAAGGTAGAATCGGCTTCGCTGCTGGGGTCGAGCAGCGGTGGGAGCGTAATAGCGTGGACGCAAGCGAATCTGCAGAAAATTCAGCAACGAAGAAGAAGCACAGTAGATGTCTTTTCCTCTCTACAGTCGCACTTTGTCCCTCAGTCCGTCCTCTCTCTCTCTACTATTTTCTCTCTACACACTTTCAAAACCTCACTTTTTGTGTTGACTTTTCAAAGGCACGAATGAAGAGCCACCGCATGAAAGAACTTTTTTTCTTCTTTTGTGTGTTCTTTTTCGAACTAGAGCTTGAGAGAAGCCTCCCTCTACGTACCCCCTCCCATCCGAGCCACAAAACGAATGAAAAGAAGAGTTTTCTTTGCTTTTATTTTCTCCCCAGGAACAAAATGGAAGAAAAGCCCCCTTGTGTTTTACCATACACGGCCCTTTTATACGCAAGAAAAAATGTGATCTTGGTGGGATATTTCGAAGATTTTTATAACCTCTTGATCACAAAAATCTTTTTATTCTCCTTATCTCCTAAATATTTTTTACTGATTCTTAAAGATAAGATCACAATCCAATTTTCTCAAATTCCAAAAAATCCTCATTTCAAATCTCAATTTCAAAAAATGGGCTTGGGCCAATTTGTATTCTTCATGGGCTTAGTCCGACCTGTTAATTTAAAATTCAAAATCACCAATTAGACCCATCCGCCACCGGTCCAATAAATAAATGTAAAAAAATGCAAATTAAAAACAAATGCACCTAAATCTATATGCTATGCAATTAATAATTTTTAGGGGTTAAAATTAATTCCCAATTTCTTAATGCGACAAATCACTAAACGGGTAGCCAAAATTTAGGTGTCAACAGCTGTTAATTTCACTCAGGTGCGTTTTTGGCGTGACCTAGGCTGCTGGGTAGTTTTCAAAAAATTTTAGTGCAAATGACCCGTGGTCGATTTTCTTCGAGCCACAATGAACCCACTCGACACATTGGTGACTCTCAGTTGTCATGAAAATCTCAATGATTCAAATACAGACACACGATATCAAAACGACGGAAAAATCCAACTAGTGCAGGTCGATGAGAATTTTGCAATTTAGTGGGATCACCCACATTTAACTACTCATCTCAGTTGAACCAACCTATCTCTGATCCTTGATCGATTTTTAGCTATGTCGTAATGATCTCCGCAGATGAGCATGGTCGAGCAGTTGATTTCTGATCGAATTCTCAAGTCTATTGCATTAAAATTCCTTAATGGCTTTCTTCAATAGTCTAGTTATCTCGAGAGTGATCAGCTAAGTTTAAGATGAATTATAACATACATGATCACTAAATGTATATCCACCAACTTGTTTCCTTTGAAATTGCGTAATTTACTTTCCAATTGTTGAGTTTGTGGTTTAAGTTCTTGCCAAATCGGAGTCTAGATTGAAGCTGGGAGACAGAGATAGGTCAAGGTTGTGGTTAAACACTACAATGAACTCACCTCCTTGTGGCGCAACCACCATCCAGCTAATGTCATTGATCATGTTACTAAAACTTTTAGCCACGCCAAATTTGGATACCGCATCGCACTACAAAAAGGCATGCCGTGAAGTGAGGTAGTGAGGCCAAATTGTATGCCCCTGAATATTTTAATTTTAGACTCGGTTTCATTGAAAATAACCTCCAGAAAAATATATTCCAGATTTTTCGGTATTCATTTCACGGAAAATGAACTAGTTAAGGAAAATATTTTCTGCTATTGAAAAAAATACCTTCAAAAGTGGGGAAATGTTTTCCATAACTTCTTCCACCTCACATTTTTTTTCACCAAATACATTTTCATTTTATTTTTGTGTTTTGTTTTTCTTTTTTTCCTTTTTTTTAAATCTAGTTTTTAAAATTTTTTTTTTTTTTTTGTTTTTTCTTTTCTTTTGTCCCCTTTCTTCTTCTTTCTTGGCCCTAGCCGTTGCTAGCCAGAAGCCAACTTGAGCCTTGCCACAGACCGACGAGGTAGGCAAGGCTATGTGTCGCTCGAGTCTAGCTCCATGAGGGCAAGGCTTGAGCTCACTTGGTTTGGCGGAGCTCGGTCTTGCCTAGATCGGTGGAGCTCGAGGTCATCTTGATCTAGTGAGCTTGAGACTCACTCATCATCTCAATGGAGCTCGCGTGAGCTTGAGGATTGTCGCCGTCGACTGTAGGCCTCTGGCCTTGCCTAGTTTGCCCTCACGTTCACCGATCTTGATTTGACAAGCTAAGAGTCTAGTGACCTTGAGCTCTATTGAGGTCGATGAGCTCAAGTCTCGCCCAAGGCCAAATTTGGCAAGGGTGAGGCTTGAGGTTGCCGGATTTGGTGAGTCGCGAGCTCACCTAGATTGGTCGAGCTTTGAGCTCACCGTATCTAGTGATCCACATCTTAGTCAATCAGTAGGTAGTTGGCCATCATTGAGGCATGCAATAGGGGAGGACAGAGGAGGAAGAAGGAGGAAGAAGAAAAAAAAAAAAAAAAAAGGAAATTTTCTTTTAAATAATAAAATTTTGATTTTTTTAAAATTAAAATAATTTAAAAATATATATATTAAAATTAAATATTTTTGGTCAATCAAAAAAAATTTGGTAATTTTTTTCCAAAAAATCAAATTAACAATGACAAAGATTTTCCACTCTATTTTCAAGTTTTACCCGAACGCCGGAAAATATAATCATATTCTTGGAAAAAGGTTTCCTGGAAATTATTATTTTTTAAATATGATATTATCCATGAAACAAATAGACCCTTAGTGGCATAATCCACGACCACAAAAAATAATAGGTTAACTTGTCACTGTTGCATGTTCGAAAAATTGGGAAAATTACCAAAAACTTCTTAAAACTTTTCCCACTTATGCCAATTCATTCTTAAACATTTAAATTTGGTTAATTTAGTCTTAATTTTTTTTTATGATTTTCCAATTTAGTCCTAAACCTCTTGATGATTTTCCAATTGGATTAATTAGTCAAAAATCACTAAGGTGGCAGTCTAATTAGCCTCGATCGTTCTACATGATTGGCTAGCATTGATATGAATAATTTTTGTAATTTTTAAATTTTTCTGAATTTTTTTATACTTTTTCTTTTTTTCTTTTTTGCATAGGCGAAGTAGACCTCCTAAAAGTGACAAAATCTCACCGCCTTAGACTGACCGTAGGTGATAAAAATTCATCGCTTTAGAGAAGCCAATACTGCCGCCTCTTGACAATCAAGAAGACGAAACCGCCATTGTGTTTTGTTGCCTTTGGTTAATTTTCCTTTATCAAGGGCGACTGAGCAAATGTGCAAATGCAGTAAATGAAAAGGCGACAAAATTAAGGCGAAGGAGCAAACTTAATAAATGAGAGGCAACATTAGGTAAAGGCGATAATAAAAATAAAAAAAAATTGTGGTTGTAGGTCAATCTTTGGTAAGGGGCATGTGAACACTTTATGTTGGACCAAGTCATGTTCGACCGTACTAATAAAGTTGATGAAAAAAATTGCCTGATCATAGGCCAACCATATGTAGTGTTCAGTCGTCGCATTTTGGGATTGAAACTTTCCTGTAAGAGATCGTAATATTCTATTTTCCACATTGGATTTGATAGGAACCATAGTTGAATGGTTAACCTTAAAAGTATATAATTATCCAAAATGTCTTAAATCTATCATATAGAGGTCATGACCATTTAAATCTTTTTATTGTGCTAATTTAATTTTAAATCTTTTATTGATTTGCCAATTTAATTTGAAACCTTTTAAGAATTTGCCAATTAAGTCCTTTAGGACATAAATTATCCATAAGGACTACATCAACAAATTGTTAAAAAATTTATGACTAAATTGATAAATTGTTAAAATGATTAGGACTAAACTTGCATTATCAAAAGTTTTAGGACTAAATGGGCTGCTATATAATAGATTTATGACCAATTAGTATAATTTAGAAGTTTATGACTAAATAGGCCACCAAACAATAGGTTTAGGACTTTTTGAACAATTTTTCCACCTTAAAAAGGAATGAGGCAACCAAGGCAAGTTCAAAATCCATGAATGGATTGAAGCTTATTTCACTAAATTCGCAATACAACGTTGGTTTACTTTTTAGGTCTCTTCAAAATTCCACACCCAACTTAGGTAGAAAGCACGAAAACGAGCAGATTCCGAGTCACTTGGTTAAAGTGAAGTTGAAGTTGGAGCAGGCAGTTTGCTTGAATAGGAGAGAGGAGCTAAATCCAAGCCTTGCTTTCTCCAAGTCAATTTGAACAAGATTATCCTCCAGTTGATGTCCACCAATCACTATGGATGTTCTCGGTTCCAAACCGCCATCGACGAAACCCAAACATATGACATCTTCCTTCACTTGCACCATCGAATTTGCACCGAAGATCCTCCAATAAACACTGCTGGTGTGCATCACCAGATCTATAATCGGCACGGCCGGTCCCACTCTTGTGTACGGAGTGTTGTTGGTGCTAAAGCAGTACTTGAATGGCTTAACGGACGAAACTTTAGTCAAGTTCTTGGCTTCTTGTCTGAACACTTTCACGAAGGCCTTGAAGATTGATGTTTCCATCACCGTGTAAGGATTGACGGTGCTGATCTTTGTCCCTCCATTGCCATCGATGATGTTCAGTAATGCCGCGTTCAGCGGGACTGCTTTCCCATTGATCTTGATGGAGGTGAGGTTTATGAAGTAGTCGGTTGACGGGTTGCCCTCAAAATAAGATCCTCCAGTGCTTACTGGGTTGAGAATTAATGGGGTGTACATGAGTGACTTAGAGACCTCGACATTAGGGAGGAACTCATATGGGCCGTCGCCAAAGAATATGACACCACTGGAGCTTGATGAAGAGCTCAAGCACATGGCAAATTTTTTTGGAATATTAAAAGCGGAAGCAAATTGGACGGGGAGTGACACTTCAGATCGTCCCAGCCCAGCTATTCCCTGCAGTGCAATAGAGGTATCGATTAGTTATGGCCCATCTATTTGTAGGTGGCAAAGTTTTTTCATGTCGTGTTCCCTTGTCGTGTCCAAACCATTTTAATCATACGAAACTCACCAAAGCACCAGCGGAGAGGCCCTCGAGCAGCCAAGTAGAACCACACGTGAAGACTACCCCCGGCACAGTGAACGCCTTCCCGACCGTCTTCCCGTCAGTGGACTGGATGACCATGGCGTCGGAGGCCATCTCGCCGCCACCGCCAGAGTGGGTAAATGGGTTGTTAGGCATGTGGCTGCAGGTGTTGTTGTTGCACCCAGGTCCAGGAGGAGAGTAACATTCAGTCACACAAGCACCCGAACCCGAAGCCTTGCATATCTGAAAGTCACATGAGACCGGCCTGTAGGAAGATGACACATACCCACTTTCACAATCCACCCATTGGAAAATCCCACCCACATCAATGGCCAGCTTAATGGGCACAAGTGGTGTTCTTTGCTTGATTTGGGTTGTGTATTGGAGCGTTGAGGAGTCTTTGGTCACAGGAATGACTAGTGCTTTTGGCTGAGAACTTGTAGTTGCTAGGGTTTGGGAAGAGACCAAGCACAGGAGAAAAGAACATAAAATGAACCTAGAGGAAGTGGCCATTGTGAATAGAAGAAGGAAGATTAGTGGATAATGATGCTTTTTTCTTTCCTGATTGGTGGAGATAGAAGGAAGATATCATGGCCTCTTATAGGAAGAGATTATGCCTCGAGGCCATGTGATCTTATCTGCATCCTAAATTAATTAATCTGGCACCGTCAAATAAACAATTTAAGAAGACAATGGCTGAGACAAGTAGGCACCATGTGATCTTATTATATATCTTATTCGCGGTGGAGAATTTTGTTTGATAGCGGGAAAGTAAAGTTGCTTCGTCGTCTTCTTCATAAATAATTTTATTGTCATAAGTTATTGGTGAGGCAACAAGTAGCCGTTGGCGCTCTTTATAATATGCACCCTGAAATAGGAAAAAACTTACTATATTTTATAGGTAAAATATAACAAACCATACATCGATAAAAATGTATCAAGTTGTTAAATTCGGTGATGAATTGACAGATATATTTATGATTTCATGCTTTGTAGATTTGCATAGATCGTAATGTTGGTATCTCGAACTCTAAGATATAAATCGAGAATTGTGAGATAGTAATGAGGGGAAACTACTGGACAATACTATTCTAAACTGCGGTGGTAGTTTACATTAGCTTCCAAACTTTCCATTGTCAGACCATGCCCTCTTGAAGTTTTATTGCAGTTGTTAGGTCTCGGTTATTTTTTCTAGTTAGCGTGCGCAATACACGACTTTTAAAGAGAAAGTATATTATCATATCATTTTTTTTAAAGGGAGTCTATCTTTTACCCTTAATTGTGGTAAACAATGAAAAAGAAAAGAAAATTAAAGTAATAAATTATGTAAATAACAATACTTGAAAAAATAAATATCAATATTAATATAAAGAAAAGTAGTTAATTTCTAATGAACATAGACACCTTAATAGAACTAAATACAAGATTTTGGGAAAAATAACAAAAAACATATTAAACAGAAAACTTACCAAAAAAAAAACATATTAAATAGAAAGGAAAAAGGCCTGAATGATATGGACACCTCCCCAAAACGGGAGAGAGAAACTTTCAAATTTAGATTAGATTGGAGGAGAAAAACTCCCCAAACAGGAGAAAATTGAGAAAAAAAAGTAAAAAATAATAATCCAAGAAAAAGGGAGGATATGATAGATTTAGCTCAAAGTTCCCCTCCATCTTTTTTCGTTGATTGATTGTGCCAACCAGTTAACATTTTCTACTCTATTGCTTGTTCAGGCGATGAGATTCGATTTTCCTAATGCACCTACAAACTCTCGCCTTCGAATATTACATAAATTCATTTCATTTATTATGAAATATACTTTAAATTTATCAACTCTTTTCTTGATAATTTACATTTTTGGGAAAACGGTTCATTTCTAGCAAGTTTAAGTGTTCATTTTAATAGTCGTAGTTTATCAAACTTGAGGAAAGCATTCTTTTCGCCGCCTTTCTCATTATACTATGCCAACGCCTACTTGTCGCGCACTAATCAATGATCATCATCCATGAACAAGACGACGAGGCGACGTTAGTTGTTTGTTATTAAACGAAAGCCTCCGACGCGAATTTGACGAACTCGGGAGATTCGAGTCGAGGAAATTGGACTCCGTTTCTCTAATATAAAACAGAGAGAGGTTCGGTGGATGTCTCATCCATGATTGCCTTTATTTTATCTACTCATCTGTCGGTACTTGAATAATTAATTCACGATATGGAATATAAGCACATGGCATAAAGGAGGGCATACCTTTGCCCAAACAAAAACTTCACAGAAAAATAGATAAAGGACATTCATTATTAGCACCAGTGGCGACGATCCAGAGTGCCAAGTCCAGTCTTCACGTGCTGAGCTGCTCGAGCGCCTCTAACCTCGTGCTTTCGTGAATTTTATGCAACTGTACATATGGGTGGACGTGACATAAAATATTCCATGATGTAAAATATAAAACTCAACATGTTTTCAAAATTGTTTCATAGGATTATAGACTATACAAATCCCTCCCGTTTGAAAAAGGTGATTTACTTATCTATTATTATCTAACCGAATGAGTGATGAACCTTATAGATATAGCTTTATGAGTAATGCGGAAGCGTGAACAAATGACACAATTTGAGTAAGAATTAAAATAAATAAATAAAAGTTCAACAAAACACAGTTACGTTAGTGTTTGGTGGTAGAGATAGAGGAGATGGTTCAAATCTAATTGGCAAAGTTAAAAGTACAATCGCTTAATCACACTTACTCGTAAGCGTTCTCAATCCTAACTTAAACTTGAAACTACAAGAGTTAATCATAAAAGGGAAGTTTTCTTATAATCTCATGGATGATAGCTCACAATTCTCTCTGTTTCAAATTAAAACTAATTCGTTTATCTCTAGTAAGTTTTCATACATATTAAGTATACTCAATATGCACAATAGACCAAACTTAGCAACAAATTACTTATGTGCCCCAAACTATGACCCCTCATTGACTTCAATTTCAAAAAGGAAAATAAGTCTTGTGGCAAATTAATTTCCCTTTTCTGCATGACCTAGATGTTGTTGGCAAGAGTTTAATTCGGACTTTCCTAATATGGGCCAGGTTCCCTTGCAATTCAATTGTTGGCCAGATTCAAATTAATTGGGATTAACTTTGACCATAATCAATAATTTCCACCTTGGGGAGAAGTCCAACTTCATCCCCATCGATCGCCATCTCCTGAGCCCCTTTGCGCTCCTTGCCCGCTGCAAACGTTGACCAAGTCCAAAAAGTATCGGAACTAGGTCAAGGGGACATGCATTGTTGATAAGTCTGCCCAATTATTTGCTATTTCTCAATGTGAAATCTTCTCAAAATATTTCTTTTGAGATAGCTGCAAAACTCCTACAGTCCTAACAAGCAAAATCTTCATACCTAATATCTTCTTTGTAAGATCTAAATCTTTTGTTTCACACTCAAGACTCAATTGATGCTTCAACACATCAATATTAGACATAACCTTAGCTGCTATCAACATATTATCCAAATAATTGAAAGACCCATCTTTCAATCTCTTATAGTAAACTCATCTATCCAACTAATTTTTCTGATAAACATGACTAACTATGAAAGCATCAAATTGTTGGTACCACTGCTTTGGAGAAAATTTTAGCCCATACAAAGATTTCTTTTATAAGCAAATATGGTCTTGCTTACTTGGAATAGCGAATCCCTCAAGTTGCCTCGTGTAAACTCGCTCCGCTAACTCACCATGAAAAAACGTTGTTTTCACATCTAGTTGCTCTAGCTTGAGATCTTGAGCAATAACTAAAGCAAGGACGACATAATAAAAATTGCCTTACCACGGGAGAAAACATCTCACTATAGCCAATGACCTCCCATTTTGTATATCATTTCGCAACAAGTCTTGCCCTACACCTTGCTGCCCCAATACTTGGACCATCCTTCTTTTGTTTTGTAAATCCATTTGCGCCTAACAATCTTTTGGCAATTTCACATTTTTGACATATTTAGGGCTATTCAAGTTGTCGATTTTTGAAGTTGTTTTTTAGAGTTGTCAATTTTTCATGGTGTCAAGATTTTTTAGAAAATTGCCAATTTTTTGGGTTGTCAATATTTTTCAAGTTATTGATTTTTCAAGTTGTAGATTTTTTTGACAAAACTATTTTTATCGACTCAGTTTGTCACTTGTCCATGATAACTAGCAAATGGTCTTATTTTATATCACCAAAAAAGTAAATTAAATATCAATATGTCTTAAATAACATAAGAATGACCTTTCGAATTTGATTTAATTAATACGGCTTGATTAGGTGAAAATTGGAATATAGCTATAAAAATTTATAAAATGGGAAAATATATTTGGGGAATTATGTATTCTGGAAATCTGGATTTATTAGAAAATTTATTCCAATGATCTATGATATGCAAAATTTCTCTATTAAATGATGATGGCATTATGAAAAGATGATGAAGGTTTATAAGTTGAAGCGTAAGTATTTATTAATTGGCATTATCAAAATATACATGGCATTTATTATGTACTAATGGATGGTGTGTGAATAATGTCATGTAACGAACATATATGCCATGGCCTATTCATTAGAGAGCTAACTCCCTTTTGTAAGTATTTGTTTAAGACTTTGGGAAGGGACAGATTCTCTACCATCTAAGATGGTCCTCTACCAGGTTGACGGGACATGAAGTCCTAGAGTTCATATACAAGATTATATTACTTGCATAGTATGATATGGCTTGAGTAGCTTATTATGAGTTGACCATTATCATAAGGTGTACAATGGTACATTTATCATCACTTATGTAGAGGACACCCATAATGGATGGTTACGTGAGTTAATGATTTCGTCCCCCATTAATTGGTGGTGACGATACCTCGTTAGTTGAGATTAGTCTTGGTTAGAGACAAGTAAGGCTAGAAACCTACCTAGTCAAAATGAAGTTTGATCTGCGAGAGAACAAACCATTTTTCTTGGTTTTACAAAGGAAGCACGATGGGATAACTATGTCTGAGGCAATTTTATTATTGGCGCGACAACCAACAATTTGCAGCTTATTAAAATTCTCAAGAATTAGGAATACAGCATTCGTTTATATTATTGGTCTCTTCAAAATCCATCACGCAATTTGCATAGAAAGCACGTGAAACAAACAGATCCCCAATCACACGCTGGAAGTGAAGTTGAAGTTGGAACAGGTAGTTTGCTTGAATAGGAGAGAGGAGCTAAATCCAAGCCTTGCTTTCTCCATGTCAATCTGAACAAGATTATCCTCCAATTGATACCCACCAATCACAATGGACGTTCTCGGGTTTGAACCGCCGTCAACGAAACCTAAGCATATGACATCTTCCTTCACTTGCACCATCGAGTTCGCTCCGAAGATCCTCCAATAAACACTGCTGTTGTGCATCACCAGATCAATAAGCGGTACAGCTGGTCCCACTCTTGTGCTTGGAGTGTTCTTGGAGCTAAAGCAGTACTTGAATGGCTTAATGGACGAGACCTTAGTCAAGTTCTTAGCTTCGTGTCTGAACACTTTCACAAAGGCCTTGAAGATTGACCTTTCCATCACTGTGTATGGATTAACAGTGCTGATCTTTGTCCCTCCGTTGCCGTCAGTGATCTTCAGTAAGGCCGCATTCAGCGGGACTGCTTTTCCATTGATCTTGATGGAGGTGAGGTTTATGAAGTAGTCAGTTGACGGATTACCCTCGAAATAAGATCCTGCAGTGCTTACTGGGTTGAGGATTAATGGGGTGTACATGAGTGACTTAGAGACATCGACGTTAGGGAGGAACACATAAGGCCCATCACCAAAGAATATGACACCATTGGAGCTCGAAGAAGAGCTCAAGCACATGGAAAATTTTTTGGGAAATTTGAAAGCAGAAGCAAATTGGACAGGGAGGGACACTTCAGATCGTCCAAGCCCGGCCATTCCCTGGAATGCAGAAAGTATCAATCAGTTTTGGCCTGTCATATTTGCGTGTTCTTCCATAGGTACTGGTAGTAGGCTAGAACAAAGATCAAGAAACTTTTGCCAAAATGTTCAACATTGTACACTGATGTTTCGTGATAAAAATTACATCAAAGATAGTTCCTCTGTTCTTTGATGTGTTGCAATTTGACTGATATATCTACTTTTAAAGCACAGATACCTTTATAATTACTTAAAGAGAGGTAAACAACTCGTCTGTGAACGTGGTAAGAAACCTCTTTGTTTATCCAACCAGTATTTCATATAAAATACATATGCGATTTGTCATGTTGTGTTCCCCTGTCGTGTATAGACTGTATAATCATAAAAACTCACCAGAGCACCAGCGGACAGGCCCCCGAGCAGTGAAGTAGTACCGCACGTGAAGACTACCCTCGGCACCACGACCGCCTTCCCCACCGTCCTCCCGTCGGTGGACTGGATGACGGTGGTGTCAGAGGCCATCTCGCCACCCCCAATGCCTATGCTGCTAAACGGGTTGTCAGGGATGTGGCTGCAGGTGTTGTTGTAGCACCCAGGTCCAGGAGGAGCGAGACATTCTGTCTCACAAGCAGCTGACCCTGAAGCCTTGCATATTGGAGAGTCACAAGGGACAGGCCTATAGGAAGAGGACACATACCCACCATCACAATTCACCCATTCGAAATTCCCACCCACATCGATGGTCAGCTTAACGGGCACAAGCGGTGTTCTTTGCTTGATTTGGGTGGTGTATTGGAGCGTCGAGGAGTCCTTGGTCACAGGAATAACAAGTGCTTTAGGCTGAAAACTTGTGGTGGCTAGGGTTTGGGAAGAGACCCAGCACAGGAGCAGAGAACATAAAATGAAGCTGGAGGAAGTGGCCATTGTGAATAGAAGAAGAAAGATCAGTGGATAATGATGTTTGTTTCTTGATTGGTGGAGCTAGAAGGAAGAGATCTTGGCCTCTTATAGGAGTTTGAATAGAGGTATATGCCTTTAGGCCATGTGATCTTACCCTATATCATGAATTAATTAATCCGGCGCCAGCAAATATGCAATTGATAAAGGCGATGGCTGAGACAATCCGTCGAACCCTTTCTTTGATTTGACCATAAAAAGTTGGCCAAATACGCGGTGGACAATATTCAATTTAGTAATGAGCAACTAATGTTGCTTCGTCGTCTTTTCCATGAATAATTCATTGTCATTAATTGATAGTGAGGCGACCAGTAGGCGTTGACACTATCTAGTGAGAGCGAGATGACGGCGTTGATGACATACGAATTAAAAAATCCACCGGAATTGCCTTGAAATTTCGCCTCGATTTTATCGATCTTTGTGGACATAATAACATCACCGACAATTTCTTTTCCTTTAGTCCGGTGACGTAGACCTAAAATGAATGAAACCCTTTTCAACATGAGTTTTTTTTGCAACAACGTTTCAACATAAGTTCATCTTTCGCTAAATTAGATAAAGTTTGACACGAAAACATGAGATTTCGAGTTTTCACATAAATATGCGGTATGTGTACCATATTAATTACTATTGGTATGAAGTTGACAAAATTTTATTTTTCTTTTTATAAAAAGAGAAATGATCGAGTGACGGTCTTTAATTTATTATGAGAAAATATAGTTATTAAATATTGTGGGGTCCACTCTGTGTAAACTTTGTGGCTCACAACAAAGTGTTATTTTCATAGTCACTTAAAGACTATTATATTAGCAAAACATGATAGGCTCATTGCTATACTTGACAACATCTAAACCCAATATCCTATTTAGCACATGTTTGTGTGCTTGGTTTGAATCTGATCCAAAAGAATCATATTTATCTACTATTAAGCGGATTATTTGGTACATTGGATCATTTCTAAAAATAGGTATTTGGTATTCCAAAAATTTAGATTTTATACTGTCTGGATATTTGGATGTTGACTTTGTAGCATAGAAGATCCACAGAAAGAGTACATCAAGAACTTGTCAAATATTGGGAAGCATGTTGATTTCTGGATTCTCAAATAAGCAAAACTCAGTTGCTCTTTTCAACCACTGAATTTGAGTACATTGCACTTGGAAGCTGCTGTGTTCAACTTATTTGGATGAAGCAACAACTAAGTGACTTTGAAGAAGAGAATGAAAATATTCCAATTCTCCTTGATAATACAAGTGCTTTAAACTTGACGAAAAAAGAATCTAAATATCTCGACAGGAATATTCCAATTCTCTTTGCTTGACTTAGGTTGTGTATTGGAGCTTTGAGGAGTCTCTGGTCACAGGAATAAGTAGTGCTTTGGGCCGAAAATTTGGGATGGGTAGCGTTTGGGAAGACCAATCCCACCCACGACAATGCTTTTTCTTTGTTGATTAGTGGAGATAAAAGGAATGGGAAAGGTACCGAAAAAGTTTCTAAAATTATTGCATTGATAATAATTCATTTATGAATCTTTCAGTTGGACTAATTTAGCTTTAAACATTTTCATATTAATAATAATTCAGTTCGTATGGCCAATTTAGATTAGAAATTACTGACGTTGATGCCGACTATATTACGTGACATGGTCGATCGACGTGGATAAATTTTTTTTGTATATTTCATTATTTTTTTAAAAAAATCCCTTTTTTGGGTTCTCTTTCCTTTGGCTCGTGGCCGCTTCTTGTCCATGGCCAGCGGTTAGCCACAAGCGAGAGCCACGGCGGTTAAGTCCTTGCCAAAAGCTATTAGGGTGGCCCTCACAACTTTGGCACGGCCGCAATGTCCTCACTTGCGGCCATTCGTCAACCATGGCTGAGTACCAGCCACAGGTAGAGGGACATGAAGAAAAAGAAAAAGAAAATGAGAAAATTTGAAAAAATTAATAAAAATTTTGAAAAAATTAATAAAAATTTTGAAAAAATATTAATAATTAAAAAAAAAATTACATCGACGTTAGTTGTACCATATAAGAAAACTATGTCTACGTCAACAATTTTAGGCATAAATTGGTTGGATAGGTTGAATTGGTATCAAAATTGAAATGTTTATTACTAAATTGATACTAATGTTATAGCTTTAGGGCTTTTTTTTGTAGAGATCATGGCCTCTTATAGGAATATGAATAAGGGTATAGCTTTTAGGCCATAAGATTTATTCTAGGTCACGAATTAATTAATCAGTCAACCAAAAACCAATTAATTAATAAGCAACAAACGTTGCTTCGTCGTCTCCTCCATGAAAAATTCGTTGTCATTGATTATTGCTGAGGCAACCAGTTGGCACTGGCATGAGAACCGGACGACGGTGTGAATAACATAAGAATTAATAAAACCCATCGTAGTTGCTTTGAAATATCAGCTCTTCGTCGATTTTTCGTGGACATGATACCATCACCGACCATTTGTCTTCCTTTAGTCCGGTGACTAAAATATAAGGTTTTGTCTGAAACCTGGTTGACTCGGACTAAAATGGATAAAACACTCTCGAACACAAGTTCATCTTTCGCTGGATTAGACAAAGTTCACATAGAGTAAGAAAGGGAACATCATAAAGTAGAGCTCATCAAAACATCCAAAGCCAATTCGGAGGGAATCGCCAAAGGTCTCTGTTTTTTTTTTTTTTTTTTTTTTTTTGATATCCAGGGAACCCCGTATAGCCGGTAGCTAGCAGGTAAACCCTGGAGCGACGCTAGCGGAGGACTCATCACCCGACGTCGCAGGTCTCTGTTAGTAATATACGGAATGAAAATTATACAGTTTAGAAGATGGATAGACATATATCGTTCTTTTCCTTAAAAGCACATGCCCAAAAGTTTAAGAATCCTAAACTAATGTCATTATGTTTTACATCAAATGTATTATGGGAAGATTAGCTTACATATTGTAAGACTGTTTTGCTCATCACTTGTTCTACATTATTTTAGCAGTGTATTTTTCAATAGCATTTCAGATTGATTGCTTTTTATCAATAAGAATTAGGGTTTGATTATATTGATAAAATGATTTAAGACCGAATTGTTGTGAGATTTTGTGAGACCACTATCAACTGTTCAAAAAGCTTAAGTTGTTAAATGAATGCATTATTTATTACTTAAATATTCCAATACTCCCCTTCATGTTTAGTCTAGTCTTTGTAGACTAGTATAAGCTGGAAATTTAATTAGAGAGGTAAATGAAATTTAGAAAGATTTAAACTCAGAACCTTTAACTCTAATATCATGTGAAATTTTGTGAGATTACTGTTGACTGTTGTAAAAGTTTAAGCTGTTAGATGAATGTATATTTATTAATTAAATATTTCAACAATTACAATCGTATGTCAAGTCGAGAACTCCATTTATAAACTTAAAAAAGGTCACATTCGCGTAATCAGCACTGTACACACAAGTAATCTGAAAATTCCTATGGGCTTCTTTATATTTTATGAATACCTCGTTGACAGTCCATATCCTCCGTAATCGATGGACGAATCCACGAGATCCAATGGGAGCATTTGGAGGTGATTGATATCGATTTAAGTCATCTGCACGTGCTCTTTTAATATATCTTTTTAGGCAATGTAGTACTTTTGTTTAAATGTATCCTTATTTCTCCTTGACGCTTCTCAAAAGTCAATTAAATTCTTTTTTATATAGCCCTCCTCCTCTAGACCTTAGATCAATGAACACCAATTCTCAACCGACCATTTCTCTTCCTTTTGTCCGGTTAGCAAAATATTTTGAAACTTTATTGACGGAGACCTCAAATAAGCAAAATCTTTTGTTAACATAAACTCATCTTCGAAGGTATAGACAAAGTTTGACCGGGAAATATGGGATTTCGAATCTATATGTCTCATATTATATTCGACTACCCAAATAGTTGTCGAATGAGATATGAGTAAATAGAAAAATAGCATGAGATATTGCAGCATAGGAAGAAAATAGCAAATTATAAAATAACAAATTTAAGATAAAATTAGAAAAAGTATAAAAAAAAAAAAAACTCTTAAACTATTGCATTTGTACCGATTCACTCATGAACTATTCGATTGTATCAATTAAGTCCTGAATCTTTTAATGATTTGTCCATGTAGTTCATCTGTCATTTTGTTGAAATAGACATCAGCAATCTTACGTGGCACGATCGGCCCTAATGCAGATAAATTCTGTAATTTTTAAATATTTTTTCTGAATTCTTTTATTTTTTCGCTTCTCCTTTCTTTTCTTACTTTGTTTTTTTATTCAACTCGTGGCCGGCTGATCTAGGTGAGAACATCGCAGCCCTTGCCGGGCACTTATGGTGGGAATAGTGGTTTGGATAGTGGTTTGTGGAATCACCACATGAAAAGAATCTATAAAATATTGAATCATGAGTGTATATGTGGAATCACCACATGAATCTACGAACTTGATAGATATCTATTGAGAATCTTCATAATTTGTTATATTTTACCTCTCAAATAAAGTAGGTTTAATCGAACAAATAAATGAATAAATAAATTAGGTTTTGTACTATTTCACGGTGCATATTATATTTATTATAGTTTCATAACAAGAAAAATGAAAAAGTGTTAATTTCATACCAATATAAAAATGATATGGCACACAAACTAGATATTTAGTAAATGTTTTGAAGAATTATATGTGCTACAATATCTTGTGTTATTTTTAACATGTACTCAAAATTAGAATATCCTTGCATTTGATCACAAAATTTACTTAGTACTTCTTGTTTTGTCTTTTTCTATTTACGTTGTATGCTACAATATCTTGTGATATTTTCTTATTTACTCATATCACAATATGGCATCTATTTGGATAATTAAATGAATTAAGGTTGTGTTTGGTCATCAGGAAAAGAAGGATTGTAACGATAGTAGTTTTGAAGGTTGAGAAGACGAAATTATATAGAAAAGAATCTGCTTGACTTTGAAATGCGTCAAGGGGATGAAAGGATAAAGGGTAACAGAGTACTACATTGCCCAAAAAGAAATATTAAAAGAGCACGTGTAAAGACCTTACATAATATCATTCACCTCCAAATGCTCCGATTGGAATAAGTGCATATATACATTAATTGCGGGGGAATATGGACCTTCAATGAGGTCTTCCTAAAATATAAGGAAGCTGTAGGAATTTTCAGACTGCTTGTGTGTAAAGTAGAGTGCTGATTACACGCACATGACCCTTTTTTTAGTTTATAAATGGGGCATATGCACCCTAAGTTTTCGGCTTCATGTACGAAAGCAATTCAGTCAGAATTTTTTAATCAATATGATCAAACCCTAATTCATTTCAGATGAACAATATTGAAAGTTGGACCGCTAAAAGAACGGAGAATACGCTGCCAGCAAAACTGTCTGACAATACGTAGGCTTTTCTTGCTATAGCACATTCGATGAAAAATCATGGTAACATTAATGAGTGCAAATGGTCGGTGATGGTATCATGTCCACGAAAGATCGATAAAGGCCTGATATTTCAGGGCAACTACGGTGGATTTATTTAATTCTCATGTTATTGACACCGTCTCGTCTTCTGGTCCTCATTATAGAGTGCCTTGCGTCTTCTGGTCACCTCTGCAATAATTAATGACAATGAATTATTCATGGAGAAGACAACGAAGCACCGTTAGTTGCTCATTAATTAATCGTTTTTTTTTTTTTTCTTTTGCTGACTGATTAATATATTCATGACCTAGAATCAAACCACATGGCCTAAAGGCTATACCACTATTCAAATTCCTATAAGAGGTCATGATCTCTCCCATTAAAGGAAAAAGTACCAAAAAAGTATAAATCTATTGCATTTATACAAATTTAGTCATAAATCTTTTAATTAGACCAATTTAGTTTTAAACATTTTCATATTAATATAAATTCAACTCATTCGGCCAATTTAGGCTTGAAATTGTTGATATGGATGCAACCATCCTACATTGTGTTGCTAACGCCAAAATGAATGAATTTTTAAATTTTAAGATATATTTTTAAATTTTAATAAAATCTTTTAAATTTTTCCCTTTGTTTTTTTTTTTTTTCTCTTCCTTCACTTCCCCTTGCCCTACGGCTGGCAACCTGCCACAAGCAAGAATGTCATGGCTTGTGCCGGAGCTAGTGAAGGCTCAACCCTCATAGCTTGGGTGAGGGCTGCCTTGCCCTTGCAGATCTAGCAAGGGTTGGACCCTTGCGGATTGGGCAAGGGCCACCCTCGAGGCTCTTGCCTTTGGTCGGTCATCAATCATGGCCAAGTAACGGCCATAGGCCAAAGGAAAGAAAAGCAAAAAAAAAAAAAAAAAAAAAAAAAGAAGGAAAATAACAAAACAATAAAAAAATTGAAAAAATATTTAAATTTTGAAAAAAAAAAATTGTTTATATTAGTGCCAACCATACCACATAAAATAATTGGCATCCACGTCAGCAATTTCTCACCTAAATTGGCTAGATTGACTAAATTGTTATTAATATGAAAATGTTTATGAGTAAATTAGTTCAATTGAAAGGTTTATAAATAAATTAATACAAATACAATATATTTATGACTTTTTTGGTAATTTTCCCCTTCCTTATATCTACACCAATCAACAAAGAAAAGAAAAAACATCCTCGTGGGTGGGATTGGTCTTTTCCCAAACTCTAGCCACCCCAAGCTTTCGGCCTAGAGCCCTAATTATTCCGTGACCAAAGACTCCTCAAAGCTCTAATACACAACCCAAAATGAAGCAAAGAACACCACTTCTGCCCATTAAGCTGACCATTGATATGGGTGGGATTTTCCAGTGGGATATTCCGATAGGCAGGTCTCTTGTGATTCTCAAAAATCAGGTGCTACAGCAACACCTACAGCCACATCCCTTACAACCTATGTAGCACGGACACTTTCCGGAAGCCTTTATGTCATGTCCGACACTCCGACACGCTCCGACATGCGGTCAACGAGTGTCGAAAAATCCGACATGTGGTCAACTCTCTCCAACATACAAGTCCAGAATTCCGACACTCGATTTCCATGCACGGGGTCAATTTTAAAAATTTCTAATACTTGAGGGGTCAAAATATAAATATACACAAAAGAAGTAATAAAATAATAAAATTGCTATAAATATACACGCACAAGGTCAATTTTTTTTTAGAATTGTTTTATTTTTTTAAAAGTCTTTTACTATGAAAGAAGTAATAAAAAATGCTATATATAATAAATAAATAAATTTAAAAATATCATTTCAGCATTTTTCTTTAAACAATGTTTTTTTCCTCTAAGTTTTGTTTATTATTGTAACAAATTAAAATAATGAATGATATTATTTAATATTTTTCATGTAAATTAATTCTAGGCTATTTTTATTATTATTTATTTATGTATTTATATATAAAATATATTTAATATATAACGTATCGAAACGTGTCGAAATTTTTTATTTTTAAGAAATGACGTGTCGGCGTGTCGTGTCGTGTCGTGTTGTTGAAAATATGTCTCGATTTGAGCCCGTTGAACGAGAGTATGTGAACTCAACCACGTGCGAGTCAGCAGAGCATGTGAATTGGCCGAAATTGTCAGAAGATCGCATGCGGATCTATGAGCTGCAAGCGTGAAGAATGAAGAGAGTGTGCAGCCGCGAGAGGGGAAGACCATTATTTTATTCTATCTCTTTAATTGTATGCACATGGACGTGCATGCATGGCAAGAAGTGGACGTTGAAGACCAAGATAAAAGTAAAAGTTTGTAGGCTTGTTTTGTCTTCTTTCTCCTTGTTTCTTTCCTTTGCCATTTGTTTATTCAGCTGCAAACAACCAAAGGAAAGAAAGGATAAAATATTACCTGAAGGAGTTCAACGTCGTGGAGATGGTCTTGGAAGACGGCGGCCATCCTTCTTTCGCGCTTGAATTATGGGCGCATGTTTTCTGCCTTATTAAATGCGTCCCATGCATGCATGCGTGCCCGTGAATTTTGGTGGGCATCAGTGCTGATTGCGGGCGCCTGAATGGCTTCACATTTTCTGTCTTACTTCGTCCTTAAAAGGCAGAGGAGCGAAGGAGAAGAGTGCGCCGAGCTGAGTTATTTCGGTGGCCGAAGAGAGAGCTAAAGAGAGAAGTCGTGAGGCTTTCAGAAGCTCTCGGCGAGAGAGATTTTTCTCGTTGAAATTACATCCGAGTGTTTTAGCCAGTTAAATTCTTGTGAGTAGAATTTGTATAATTCTTTGAGTGAGGTTTCACTAGGAATTGTGAGGGGCTAAACACTGTGTGAGTTATTTGGGTGTAATTTGGGGCTGGAAAACACTGAGTGTGTTTGAGTGCTCGAGTGATTGTAATCTTCGGTGTATCACTTGTTTCTATAGTGGAATTTCGTGCTGCTCTCCCCGTGGACGTAGGTTCTGATATTCGGACCGAACCACGTAAATCCGGTGTCCGATTTCCTTTCCTTCATTCCGACTATTTTTATCCGATTCGCTTGGTCCGTCTATATTCCACACGCGCGCAACAACAAGTGTTGTGTCGTGTCACATGTCGCGTGTCCATGTCGGTGCTACATAGCTTACAACCCATTAAGCAGCTGGGGCATCGGAGGCGGTGAGATGGCCTCTGACACCGCTGTCGTCCACTCCACCAACGGGAGGGCGGTCGGGAAGGTAGTCGTGGTGCCAAGGGTGGTCTTCACGTGCGGTAAAACTTGGTTTCTCAACAAGAGGACGGCCTATTGTGACTCAATTTCCGCTGGTTCTTTGGGGAGTATGGCATGATTATACAGTCTGGACACGACAAGGGAACACGACATGGCAAAGTGCATGATTTACACCACATGAAGGGAAAATTGTCCGAAAAATCCTAAACTTATTACACTTTGTCCAACTTAGTTATAAATATTTTAATTTTGTCAATTGAGTTTTAAACATTTTTCTAGTTTTTCAGTTAAGTCCATCCAACAAATTTTATCTAGAAATTGCCAATAAGGCCACATAAGATAGCCGATGTTGATGTGTACAAATTTTTATATATTTTTAAATTGATTCTTATATATATATATATATTTATATACCTTATTTTCCTTGTTTTCCTACCAAGTCTAGCAAGAGTTGCCAGTATCCTCACCAACCATAGGAGAAGGCCACAAAGCCTCACCCACGGCCGACAAAAGCTTTGCTGCTCTTGCTAGATTTGGGCGAAGAAAAAAGAAAGAAAGAAAGAAAGAAAATAAAAGAAAAATTACACAAAAATAAAAAATACATAAAAAAAATTCATATATATTTTTTTAAAGTTTAAAATTTTCCATGTCAGTACCGGTACCGAATGTTTGGTTGCAGTGATGGCCATTACATTACATGAGACCAAACAGTGAATAAATAATACATACTTAAACCAAGCAGCGTAACAGCTATTAAACTTTTATTAAAAATAGGAGGTCTCTTCGCTTTATCCGATAGAACAGATGATCGTACAGTAAGGCTTTTATCACACGAGACTTTCCCAAACAAAGTTGGTCTAGGACATGGACACTTTATTTTGGGTAAAAGAAAAGGCAAGTAACTCTTTCTTTGAGATCGAAAGTTCCTTGAGAAGCAAAGAAAAGGTCAAGGCCGAACTGTGAAATCGAAGTTACCGCATGAGCTCCCGAAGGAGGACAAGGAAGAACTGAATCCCAATCTAGACTGGGCCAAATCAAATTGCAACATTATGTTCTCCAATTGGTACGTCCCGATCACCACGGCATGCTCCGCCGTGTTTCCGCCATTGACGATTGCCAAGCACGATGCATCGGTGTCCACTTGTTTCAGCAGATTAGAATTGTGAATATTCCAGTACGCTCCATCTCCTAGCACTAGATCGATTCGAGGAATGCTCCCGACCTTCGTCTGTCTCGTGACATTCGTCTTGAAGCAATACTCGAGCGGACTCACCTTCTTTGCTCGAGGGAAGCCATCCAATGCCTTCTTGAATTCGCTCATAAAGACACTATAAATGTCACTCCTCAGGCTAGTGTAGGGCACTGTAGTACTGAGCTTCACACCTCCACTTACGTCGAGCGCAAACGTGTTCGCTGGAATACTAATGGCCTTTTGGTTGATCGATATCCCCGTCACGTTTATAAAATATCCCAGTGCTGAGGGATTCTTGATCAACGGAGTGTAGGAAAGTACACTTGAAGCATCAAAGTTTGCCGGAGGGTCGAGATAGTATGGACCGTCACCGAAGAAAATGACCCCTTGATCATCACTTGAGCTCGAGAGGCAAAGGGAGAATTTCTGGGTGACATCGTCGATGATGAATTGATATAGTAGAGAGAGAGTGGACTGCGACAATGAAGCAACACCGATTGCTTGTGCTGGAAGAGATTGCAAGAGAGACGAAGGAGCACACGAGACGAACCGATTGAAGTACTGAATCCTGTATGTAGAGAGAGATCTACCGGCGGTCCAATATACCGTGAGGACATTGCGACTCCCATTAGTTAAGGCACATGACCCGGTGATCGGGTTTACAGGTGTGTCGTAGCAAAGGCACTGATCGGAGCTATGTGTGTTATTCGTCTCAGGGCATAGCGGAGACATGTAACGGCGAGCGGTCAAGCAATCTGACTCGTCACAAAAGACCGGCAAGTGCAACGAATCGCACTGGTTCCATATGAAAGGAGCGTCGAGGTCAACGAGATATTGCTCGGAAGGGTTCAGTGTGAGGGTAATGGTGTGGAGGGACGTGCTGGGGTCCTTGTGGAGGGACGTGACTAGAGTGTGAAAAGGTTGAGCTGAGACTTCCAGGGACGAAAGACTCAGCACGAAGATGAACAAAGCAAGTATAAGATTGCACATTTTGGTCAACTTTGGCATGCCAATTAGATGACACCTGAGATTGATGATTGAGAAGGGGAGATTTTATAGAAGAAAAGCATTGTCCTTTCAGCTTCATCAAGGGCTTCATAATGCTTAAGGGGAAGTTTAATTAAGGATAAAGATATGAATTTACTAGATTTGAGTAAAGTTCAGACATCAAATAACAAATGCAACTTGAATTTATTGGATCATGTGATTTAATACATAATGTACAGGAGACATGGTACCTTGGAGTAGATTTCCCCAAGATCGAGGAGGAGCTCGTTGGATTTTCGCCCTAGCCATGTGCGACATGGAGTTCTAAGTACTCGTGCATTACATCGACTCTCTCTATCGCTCATGTGCAAGATGGAGTTCTTAGTACTCATGCATTGCATTGACCACCCACTAAAGAGCAGAAAGTACAAATTAAAGGTTCAATTGCCTAAAATGGCTAATTCCAAGCCGAAACTATTATTAATACTCTATTCTAAATCCATATGCATGGAGTCAAGATAGAGCTTGCCCAGGCCAACAAACATTTCCGAAGATACCATTTGATAATTATTTTTTTTGCCGACTTTGATGATTTTGTGATGTAAAAGATGCATTTTAAGTCAAATTTGATGTGCATAACACGACAAATACCATATCCGAAGGTTATCCAAGACCAGCTGACTGGTTTGACGGCATGTGAGCCGGTCCAAATTTGGAAATGCTGCCAAGGTCCGATCGAACGACGCTTAATATTGATCGTAACCCGCGTTCATTCATTAATGTTGCTATCAACTCCACTTGCTCTCATCTAATCACCTTTAGCACATATACAATAGGGTTAACACCACGAAAAACCTTAAGTAAATAAATATGTGACAAATTTACTCTAAACTTTTTAACACAAAATTCTAAAATTGGTACACCTATAACAAATTTGACATCTTGTAGTTTTTGCTAAATTTTAACGTAAATTGCTGAATTGAATGACATGTGATAGTTTATAGGTATATTAATTTTGGATTTTATCATTCATTTGCCACGAGTATATCAGTTTATGATTTCTTGTGATGTTAATCTAATTTGATGAAAACTAACAGATAATAAATTTATCACAAGTGTACTCTTTTAAAGTTTCTAGTGTTTAAAAAATTAATTTTAAGTAAATTATCAGAAATGTAATAGTTTGAGGTCAATTTATCGTATAAGTATTGATTTTGGATTTTCAGGTTATTAACCTCATATATATCATTTACCAGATATTTAGCCTATAACGTTAAAACACATTTTCATCCATGTAGCTTGAGCACTTCGCTTCCGTTGCATACCTCCAAAAATTTCTCAGGTTCAATCGTCTTAATATGTATCTTAAAACATTTCATGAATCATTTGAGCTCACATAAGAAACTCAAAGCAGAGCTAACAGACGGTGCCAAGTAATTTTGAAACCCATTGACTTGGAGAAAGTTTTATCATGACCCCGATTAGATTTGTGTCACGCACTCTTGTATTTTTTTATTAAAAAAAATTATACTAATTACTCAAAATGATACAGAAGTACATAATTTTTCTACAAAACAAACTGAAATAGAGCATGAATACTGAAAAACAAAGTTAAATCCAAAACACAAGAGGGATCGACAAATAATGAGGTTAAGTACAAACCCATTCCACACAAACGGATCTATTAAACCAAATTAGCAACCAATCACTGGACCTCATGTCTTTGACAATGATGAGCACATGTCGGAAATTCCTTCTCCAATAATTATAACATTGCCAGTTAACGATGCATATTTAGGTTCGGATTTCTCTATACTATCGTTGTATAGAGATAACAAAAATATGTTATATAAATACAGATCTAACATGTGTAAGAGCAAATATTTAAAATTCAACAAGACGCCAAAACAACTACAATCATCATTGAGGTTGAAGGAAAAATAGAGGAGTATCGAATCCTCAAAAGCATATTTATTAGACTCTCATATCTAGATTGGAAGATGATAATATCCAAATCTAGAACTAAATCGAGAGAAGTCAAATCTCAAATTGAGAATTAAATGGGGAGAAGAGAGCTCCCAAATCTAAATTGGGAGAGCAGGAAAAGCAAGCAAAAAATAATAAAATGCCAAAAAAAAAAAAAAAGAACAAAAGAGAGGAGAAAGTGAGACTACTTCAAATCCTCTCCCATCGCTTGAAGAAAACAATGGGAAAAGAGAGAAGACAGAGAAAAAAAATGGTTTTTGGCTCCCGACTCTTACTCTTTTGTTTAAATGCCATAAATTCATCCTTTTCTGACCATTTCTTTTTTTTTTCCTAGTACATTTCGCTCTTTTCTCTCCTCTTCCAATTGCGTTGTTATGTGGGACCTAGCCGGCAAGTGGTCTATGCCACGACAGCCGTCAACCTCCACCACTGCCTAATCCAGCCGCCTCCCTGACAACTCCTGATCTCTCTCTCTCTCTCTCTCTCTCTCAAACTGTGGATTAGGCCGGCGTCCTCCTTTGCAAAGGTCGCAGGTTGATAAATACGACTTCCAACAGTAAATAAACAGAAGTCATGTCATGGTCACAGCCTATGGAGGTCGCAATCTCATATAGAGAGAGAGAGAGAGAGAGAGAGAGGTTAATGTGAGTCTCCATAAATAATTACTGGAGAGGCTCCTAACCCTATACTCTATCCAGTGCCAATGCAGAAGAAATGCTCTGAAAGCAGTCTCATCTATGAGCTGCAACCGTCAAGTCAATGGGGAAGAAAACCACTTGGCGGAAATATATTCTGCTGTTTCAATTTGCAAACTCAAAAATCTTTTTTCATGGTTCTATTGTAGTCATCTAAAATTCAAGAGTACTGAAAATACTGAAATTAATGTGGAGTTATAAAACATTTACATAAAGATACGCTACATTTGAGATACGTTTGGTAATACTTTTGTTCTTGATAACAATTTTGTTCATGAATAAATTTTCTATTTTTATTCTCTAGACAAGTTTTTGGACGGAAGAACCTGTCTGATAACTATAATAAAGTTATATTCTCATAATAGGAAAAAAAATGTATTTGATGTGACCCTACAAATTTATATTCCCAAATTTTCATTTAATTATATAAATGTCCATGGAGACTTAACAATTCATTTTAGAAAAAAACTAGACTTTTGAAAGAATTTAATTGATCAAGATATTCGTAGATGGCATCGGAAAACCTAATGTTATAGTCAATAAAAAAAGGATGGCTGAAAATGATAATATAGAATCCCACTAGTTTATAACTCACAATATGAGGAGATTGACACTTAAATTTTGGGCATTATAATAAACAGCTCCATAGAACTTTTGAGATTTTTAAGCTGCAAGAAAGAGAGTGAACATTGCCCAGTGGAATGGACAAGGGCGAACAATTAAAGATAGAGGTGATCCTAATGTTGGTGCACTTATTTGCCCAAACTCATTAAACTCTCAAGCAAATGATATTGGAAATCCATGGAGTGTAGATTTATTCAATTACTATGAACAAAAGACAAATGGTAATGCAAAGATTTAGTTAGAGCCATCTACTTTTCTATCAAAATAGAATTGCAGATTATTTTAAAGAATATCTCTAATAAAATCTTAAGGGAAAAAGATGACTTCTTTCAGTGGAGTCACTAAGCTGTCACGACCTAACATTGTCTCTAAAAGAGAATACCATTTAAAAATCCACACGATAAGCCCTAAGAACTTATTCAGTTTTGAATCCAACTTCTATCAAAAACATTTTCACATTTTTATGCTAAATTAATTCTAAACTAGAATTAACACTAAATAGATGAGTATTAGGTATCACCCGAACCTTGGGTCGATTGTGTGAAGACGAGTATTAGGTTACACTGAGCTTATTTTTCTAAAACATGATGCACTTTATGTTCAAACATGATGCATGTGCCATGAAATCATGAGTTTCTTCATCAACAATATCATGAACAAGCCTAAGCCCAAAGCCCCGCTCGAGTAACAAGCATAAACGAACCCTGCACCAATCCAAGTCATGAATTCGATACGACTCAATACCAAATCACATCTTATGGCTATGGGCAAACCTCAACTTGTACCGCTCGAAAGCTATGAACCGTGACCTCATTCTAGTCATACAAGAAATTCAAGTACATGAACAAGTCATAGAATACATCAAACATCCAAGAATCAATCGACCTACCCTCGGCTTGTTCAAGAGAGGATTTCCTAGAGTTGAAGATGTCCTGAATGTTACTAAAAGAAGAAAGAAACTTCACTTGCCTAAATGAACCTCGAACTAAAGCTCGAACTACACAAGATGGGTGGCTTGCTTTGATGGCTAAAGGAGAGAAAGAGGGCGTGAGAGGAGGGGCAACTATATGCCCCATTTAATGAACATTAAATGAAGTTTGACAATAATGGTGCTATAGTTGCCAACTCAACAATTCTAGAACCTTCGGTCATTAATGAGGGCTCGTGTATCGCTCTCTAATTGGTCCACATATCTGCCGCCTTTTTTAGAATATCCAAGGATATTTTGGGCTATCATCATGACTTTTGAATATTCAAAGGATAACTCATGCCTTCATTTAATGAGGGGGCTCTAGAATTCTCTTATTGTCATTTTCTTCATCAATAAGGCAATCTAGAGAATTCTATCATCCAAGTTGATTCTAGGGCTAGAGAATGGATCATTAAGTATACCTCGAAAAACCAAATTATGTACACCCGAGGTTCGGCCATCACACCCCATATTCACCCAAACCGTCCCCTTAGAGGGTCGATTGAACTAGGGGGCCAACATTGGTCAGCACCTTGGCCGGCCCTTCGGTCGACATAGCTGCGTCCGTCTAGGTCCAGGACTAACCCTTAGGTTGGTCCCTAGCCTTTCATTGAGCTTGCTGTAATCGATTTCCTTTATTTTAGGTCATTGGTCCGTTGATTGGTTCAAGGCCAATTCTAAGGCTACCCATGGCCTAGCACTAAGTCAAGACACTCATGGACCTTAGAATTTGTGATGAAATAGTCGGGTATATCCCTGAGCTCATTCCAGTTGACACTCAACCACCGGTGGGGTTTGTGGTCGATGCATTACCGATCCACGGTCAGACATCACAATTCAAGATTCCATTTCCGATCACCAAGAATTAAATAGGGAATGATGCATTTTTGGTTGGAAGATGGTCACATTTGATCAATTTGGATCGTCTGTGTATTTGCACATAACTAGGCGGAACCGCCCGCGGCTAAAAACTGCGACTGGTGGATCGACCCATGATCATCCGCCAATCCAAAATCACTCCGTGACCAATCCTTGTGATCCTATCCCATTGGTATGATTGGTAGAAAATTCATGGCCAACACCTCGACCAATTCGTGACCAGTTGGTCAATCGATTGATCGAACCATGACCAATCCGTAATTCATTACTGATCAAGCCGATTGAACCAATCGATCCATGGCTAATGGCCCATGGTCAATTCATGTAGGATCTTATGGCCAATCCTTACGGGGTCGGTATCGAGGATGTTACAATTAGTCAACCTCATTCATGAAGAAGTTAGGGTGTTCTAGATAATTTCATCTTGTCTTTTTCTTCCTCAAGAAGGCGGTCTAGAGAATTCGATCATCTAAGTTGGTTTCGGGGCTAGAGAAGCGATCATTTGGTACATGTTGACACCTAATATTTTAGAAAATAATAAATAAAATAAAAATTCGGTTTTGGAATTTTTTTGAAAATATATCTTCTTTTCAAAATTCAAAAAAAAAATTCAGTTTTTATTTGATTTTGGAGCCTTTTTACTGTTGGAGTTGTTGAGTGAATATCTCACTCGCAAAAACAACTCCGAGCCTTCCTCTATAAATAAAGGGCGAGATTTCGGAACCGGGGGGGGGGGGGGGGGGTTGAATTCAGAAAAAATCGACAAGAAAAATTCAAAAAAAAGGTTCTTTCTTCGGGAGCTTCTTTTTCCTTCGTTCCTTTGAAAATCTGCACAAAAGAAGAATGAGGAAAAAAGCTTTTTGAGGTAAAAAAGAAAGTTGCAGCAAGAGTCAAAGGGGAAAACAGCAGAAAAGAGGAGAAAAGTAAAAAGTCTCCGGCAGAAAGTACACAGGGGTAGAGGGAGAGTGACGTGAGGGAGAGAGAAAAAAACAAAAAATAAAGAAAAAAGTTGTGCACTGTTCATCTTCCTCGTGGATTCCTCCTCCGCAAAGCCCCACGCCGCTGTTGCTTCCACGACCGCGACCACCGCCGTCCGCGAAGCCCCACACCGCTGCCGCTCCGGCGCCCCGCATCACCGCCGGTCCGAGATCTCCACCAGCACGCCTTGCGCCAGTCACCGCCGCCCGTGAAGCTTTCGGTACTGCTCGCTCCGCCGCTGCTCCAGCATCACTCAACACCGGCGGACTTCCATCGCAGCAACCCGCTCCCCGCGACACTACTCCGAGCACCATCATACCTCCGCCACCGTTGCTTCGCCGGACTTGCCATTGACGCGCAGCAGCACAGCCACCAACGCTCACGCTCCTGCCGTCCACCACTGCACCGAAGCCCTGCTGCTCCGCCTGCACCAGTATCCCAGGCTTGCTTCACCGCGACCTCCTGCTTGCTCGCGCATCCACAGCACCACTGCCACTACCACAGCTCGCATCCTCACCTCTGCAGCAACCGACGCCGGCTCCACGCCCGAACAGGACCATTTGCTGCCTCCTCTGTTTTGCTGCAGGTCTGGTTACTGCTGAACCTCGCCGGAGCTCCGACGGATAGCCCTTATTCCGAACGGCGACCCATCACCGAACCACCAGCTGCTCCTCGCCATTCCTCAAGCCAACCGTGAGTTGGACTAGGTGATTTTCTAGATATTTGATTTCATGTTTTTTTATATATTCTAAATTGATTTGTTTTGATTTATTTTTATCATTAGGAAATTTGTCATATTAAGTTATGATAATAAAAAATATTGACCCACTTGCGAGACGTCGGGTTAGATTTTTGATTATTTCGACTTTTCATGGCAAATTCATGATTTGCTTTGCATCATTGAAATGTCATTGATTTACATAGATAAATTTTCAGTAGTACATGTATTTTGATGCATCATTGTTATTTGCACACCACATATCATATCATATGTCATATCTAGAATTTAAGTATTTAGGTCCATATGCATTTCATATTTAAAGCTTTGCATTTCGATATTTGTTTTAGATTCATATAGGATTAGGTTAATTTTCCTTTAATAAAACAAAAAAGGAACAAAAAATGTTATTTAGGTTATATAGATTTCATAATGTGTACACCACATGTTGCGCCTTAGTTAGTGGGTCATAGGTTAATATTTTAATATTCTAGTCATGCATTTTTTTTTAATAAAAAAAGGCCGAAGATTAATATTGCATCATTATTTTCTTTTTAATAAGAATCATTAAGTCATTTGAAAAAGAAAACACAAGAGGTCATTTACTTGGTTAGTTAATAAATTAGTTTATAATTGATCATATTTCATGTCGTCATTGTTAGTGCAGGTTGCATATGTGTAATAAAAAAAATCATGAAAAAATCATAAAAAGAACATGCATATAAAATTATCACGTCATACATTTCATATCATACAGCATATGCATATTTAGGGTTGTGTAAATTAGATTGCACACATATTGTAATGATTTGAATTATGCCACATGAATTGCATCTCATATGTCATTAAAGTAAAATTCATGCATATTAAGTTTAAATTAAGATTGCATATAATTAATATTTTTTTAAAGGAAAAGAAAAAGTAGGTGTCCTGTCATTTAGAAATCATGTTTAGGACATGCATTTTATTAGCATTATTTATTTATTTATTTGAATGTTATTTTATTGATTATGCACCTGCATGACCACCATTTGCATGTTAGTAGCTTAGATTAAAATTAATCAACATTGTCTGCTAAATATTTTTGAAATTAAAATAAAAGGTACCGAAATGGCGTTAGACTAATCTAGCGTAATCATGTCCCCGGATTTATTGAATCTCTGGTTCGTAAAAATAAAGTATTCTCCCATACTTTATTTGGGTTTCTAATCAAACCCTAATTGATTAGTGGCGGCTCCAAATTGAATTGAAATTGCATGTTTAAATGAGTTAATTTCTATCAAATCGCGATTGGTAGGACTTGGGAGGGTCCGTGCCAAGTTTTCGGACTTAGTAATCCATTAAAACTTTAGGATTGCCCTGAAAATTTAGGTCGCGACAGCTTGGCGACTTTGCTGGGGACAGAGTTAAAACTCATAGTGGACATAGGCCTGTTTCTTTTTCCTTTTTTATTTTAAATATTTTGTTTGGCAGCATGGATACCAGGTATGTCCCTGATTTAAGTGTTAAATGTTTTTGCAGATGGGAGGTATAAGGGGAGTAGTCTTTGCTAAGCCTTGTTTTGCAGGTTGGAGTTAAGGATGAATGGTTGAACTATAGAAGTGTTGTTTGCAATTAAACTGTTGTGTATGATTTATTGTTTTTAGCACTACACTATTGCACACACAACCTGCTGCCGGACCTGAGCTGCGGTAGGATTCTTAGGATGGTGTTGAGAATGATACTTCCTCTAAAGCGAGACTGCTATATAGAGGTTGACCTTCTCTTCCCCGAAAGTTCTTCATGGTGTCAAATGTGTTTATTCATATCCGCAAGACTGCGTGATTATTGGGTATTCCATTCGACTGAGCCGGGGTTAGGAGGCCCTGACACGTTAATGCGAGACTGCAACGGTCAGATCATCCTCTTAGCTCCACTTTGTTAAGCCGTCTAGACAGAAATCGAGCCTCACTTTTCATGCGTGTGTCTATGTGATTGTCATCTATTTCTAGTGAAAGTAAGTTGTTTAAATTCTTCGCAATTTATTTATTGCAATTTCGTTGGTCCATGACAATAGGTTTCATCGTCGGTCTTATTTTATATCCAATGGGGAGATCCGATGTTCAATTCATTCCAACTCCCAAGATTGAGCTCAGAAGGTGGTGAAACAATTTAAGTAAAGAAGGTCAAGATTATGCGGAGTCGATACTGGGACGGCTCATCCCCATTTTGGATATCGGAGTCCATAGTGGTGTTTTGCAAGCTATATCGCACTTTTGGTGTCCCGAGACGGCTACATTTATTTTTGGTAAGAATGAGCTAACTCCAACACTGGAAGAGTATAGTGTCATCATAGGAATGCCCCTTGAGACTGAACTTGTTAGGCCACCTCTTGGTATGGAACCCACATCAATTTTATCTCAATTTCTAAGAATTAAAACTGATGAGGTGAAGAAAGTTTTGAAAGCTAATTATAATGCATGCCCTTTCTCTTTTTTGGCTAATCATTTTTTAAATCAGTCTTCAATGCGCCAAAAGGGTAGGATATTCATCTTAGCATTCTTTGGACTTATAATATTTCCTCATCGAAAAAATGCTATTGATCCCTCGATTGAATGGGTGGTCAGACAAGCATGCGCTGGCATGAACTTTATAAACATGATTTTGGCTGAGACATTTTTGTCCCTCAACCGTTTTAAACAAAATGGAGAAAAAATCATGAATGCCTCCTGAGCTTTTACAGATTTGGTTTCTTTCTCACATGAAGGAGTTTGGTCATTTCATGCGTCGAGGTGAATTTGATCACCCAATAAAAAGATTTTCAATCTTAGAAAAAAAATATACCGGAAAATCATTTTCCGATTGGGTGACTTTTCTTAAAAATCCAGATCTCAAGGGCTTCCTATGGTATGCTAAATGGTTCCACGTTAGCATGGCTCGTTTCTCTCACAAGATAGATAATCCAATTCCACTGATGGGAATTACTGGTGCAACATCTTACTATCCTTATAGAGTGGCTCACTAGTATCGAATGCTCCAAGATATCCCACCTCCTCTCCGAATGGATCTATTTCAAGCCCACTTTGTGCGCAAGGATCACAAATACCTTGATGAGATCGAGCATCTTGAAAATGCATGGAAGGAATGCCATCCGGAAAAAATAGTGGTGCCTAGAAGATTGAAAGGAAATGAGAGGATTTTTCATGCCTCGGATTATTATATCCATCATCACAAGATCCCTCAAGCTCTACTTTCCATGATACCTGAAGTGACCATGAAGCCCACTCGTAAAGCACAAATTGAAAATCTTGAAGAAACGGTGGAAAGGAAAGAAGCTCGTATTTCTGAGTTGGTTCGACAGAACAAGAAGTTTCGAAAGACTGTGATCTCCCAATTGTATATAGAAAGAGTCACTAGATTTAGGAGTTTAATTCTGGCTTTATGATGTTATTTCAAATTCTTAGATTGATGTTTTAGGAATTTAATTTCCTAAGGAGTTATTTTAACATTTTAAGTTGATGTCTTTGGAATTTGATTTCACTTAATAAAATAAGCGATTGACCGTTGTCATGGACCAATCTCATTTGTTATGATACTTACTATATTATTTTACATTTACAGGTGACAACATGGCTCACCTAAGATCACCAATCCGTACTCGTTCTAGGGCAACAATGGCTGATAACACCGAACAAGTGCGTGTTGTTGAACAAGCTCGTATCGCCACCCTCGAAACGGAAATGAAGCAAGTCTTGAATGTTCTTGAGCAGTGTTGACACCTATTTTTAGCAAATCTAGGAAAATAAAGAAAATAAAAATTGCATTGGAACAAATAAAAGGAAAAAATGGGGAAAATTGATTTGATTGATTATGCATGGAAGTTTGAAATTCTGATGAGTATTCAGATTTTAATAAATGCAGAAACAATTGAAAAATCAAGTGAATAAGAGGCAAGAATTTTGCAAAATGGAAGAAATCGAGCGGGATCGAGCGATTGCGAAATCACGTTCCGATTTGCAGGCTTGATTTAATGCAACAGAAGATAGGAAGTCGGAAATTGCTATAAAAATGGCCATATGAAAATCACTATAAAAGGAGCCATAACTTTCGTGAATCAAAAAAAGGAATTCAGAAAAATTTTCGGAGGAGAAAAAAAATTGAGAGAGAATCCACTGAAATTTTCGTGAAAAGAGGGAAGGAATTCAGAGAGGGAGAGCAAAAAGGCGAGAGGCCTTTCTTCGGTTTTGGGGAATAAAATAAAATGGATTTCTCCTTCGTTCTTTGAGAGAGCAAAAGGACAAAGCTTTAGAAGAGAGAAAAGTCAAAAAAGTACAAAAGTCAGCAGGGAATACGTGCGAATAGAAGTGAGAGAGAAGTGGGAAAAAGAGAAAAAAAATAATTGACAAGACCCCTACTGTTCATCTTCTCCGGGGTTCTTTTTGTTGCTTTGCTGGTTCCTGCATCTTCGGTCTCTGGGTTACGCCGACGGCCTCCTTCCACCACGCATCCGCCAACCACCGCAGGCCTGCGACCCGAAGCTCGCTCGCCGCTGCGCCACCATGAGCACCGTCGCCACGCCACCGGAGACTACGCCGACCGTCGCCGTGCCTTGCCACCAACGCCGCACCAGCATTCCCTCGTACTGGCCACCACACCTCCGCGTCGTACCACCGGGCCTCTGCCATCGCCACCGAAGCCCGCCGCGACCTGCAGCCCAGCACCGTCGCCGGCGTGTCCGCCCGTTGCTCGAGATCCCACAACCGAGCTTCGCACCGTAGCCGACGCCACCGCCCAGCGACCCGCGACCCAGCCCCGTGACTCGCGACTCAGCCCCGACTTCGCCGCTTCCCTGAGTTGGAGCCCGCTGCCATTCCCTCACAGCCATTCCCCCGCCGGAGTTCCGACGACCGATCAAACGACCGCCCGACACCATTCCCCGTCGATTCCCTTAGGTAGTTTTTATTTCTTTTATTTATTTTTTAACTTTTTACTTTATCTATAGTTTAGTTTCTTTTACTCTTTTTATTTGTTATGTTATCTTTTTGTGTATTTCATTTGATAACATTTTTAGTTTAGGTATTTAATTTGTAATGTTGGATGTTAATATTTGTGAATTTAGTATGCATTATCCATAGGGATTTTGTCCGAAATTAATATAATTATTAATTTGATCCGAGAGACATCGGACCATTTTTCTAATTATTTTTAATTTTTGGGCTTTTTTTTTTTTTTTTGTAGAATCTCAATTGTTAAATCATAATAATTATTTAATTTGGTCCATAAGACTTCGGACTAGATTTTTAATTATTTTGAGTTGTTGTGATGATCAGGGTTAGAATAATTGTTAATTTAACCTGTGAGACGTTAGGTTATTTTTTCAATTATTTTGATCCTTTATTTAGTAATTATATTAATTGTTCAGCTTAAAAAAAAAAAAAAAAGAAACTAAAAAATAAAAAAATTCAAAAAAAAATTCAAAATTTGCATGAGCATATAGGACGTTAAGGTTTAATATAATAGACACGTAGGTTTAATTAATCAAATTTTTAGGATTATATTTCTAGGATTGCATTTCTAGATAATATTTTTAGGACTGCATTTTTAGATATTTTAAAAGAAATAAGTTAGGATTAGACTTAAATAGCCTTTTTAGAGTTTTAGATATAATTGGCACATTTTCATCCTCTTTTTTTAAAATAAAAAAAGTAAAAATAGTCTTCTAAGACAGAATAGGGTTTAAGTCAAATTAATCCCAAAAATGGATTAGAAGATTATTTTTAGATAGATTAATTAGGGTTTTCATAAATTCTGAATTTCAATAAAAAAATGCAAAAATACTAGATGCATGTTAACTAGTTTGCATAATAGAATCATTTAATCAGAATTTGTTAATTAGTAAAATTAGGTCATGAGGTGCATGTTAATTAGTTTGCATAATAGGCCCATTTAATTAGAATTTGCATATTAATAAAATTAAGTCATTTAGTTTTAAAATGCATTTTTAATAAAAGAATTCTAATTTTTAAGAAAATCCAAAAAAAGTTGTTTGCTTGCTTTGTGTGATGCAATTTATTTATTTGAATGTTTTAATAATGGATGAGTACCCGCGTGGCCACCACATTTGCATGATAATGATTTAGCTTAAAATAAAACCAAGTTGCCTGCGAAAATATTTTGAAAATTAAAAGAAATGGTACCGAAAGAGCATTAGAAAATTCTAGTGTAACCAAGTCCCCGTACCCTTAGTCTCTGGTTCGTAGAAGTAAAATAAAACTCCCTTTATTTTACTTAGGTGACTAGTCGACCTACCATAAACCGATTAGTGGCGACTCCTAATTAATAACCTCTTGCATATTTAAAAATTTGAACCTTAAGTCGCGATTTGGTATGGGCTTGGGAGAGCCCGAGCTAAGTGTAAAAGCTTAGCAGTCCATTAACCTAGTTTTAGGTGGTGCACCCGAAAAATTGGTCGCGACAGCTTGGCGACTCCGCTGGGGACTTGTGTTAAAACACTTAGTGGACTTAGGCCAATTTTTCTTTTTCTTTTAAAAAGATTTTGTTTGGCAGCGAGGATCCCAGGTACGTCCCTAACATTTCTAAGGTGTTAAATGTTTTTGCAGATGGGAGGTATAAGGGGAGTAGTCTATGCTAACCTTTGTCTTGCAGGTTGGAGTATGTGATTAATGATTTATTTTTCTATGATTAGAAGTGTTGTTTGTATTTAAACTGTTGTGCATATCTTATTGTTTTTAGCACTACACTATTGCACACACAACCTGTGGCCGGACCTGGGCTGCGATAGGATTTCTAGGATGGTGTTGAGAATGATACTTCCTCCAAAGCGAGACTGCTATGTAGAGGTTGACCTTCTCTTCCCCGAAAGTCTTTTCATGGTGTCAAATGTGTTTGTCCATATCCGCGAGACAGTGTGACTATGGGACATTCCATTCGACTGAGCCGGAGTTAAGGGGACCTGACATGTTAATGCGAGACTGCAACAGTCAGATCATCCTCTTAGCTTCACTTTGTTAAGCCGTTTAGATAGAAATCGAGCCTCACATTTCATGCATGTGTCTATGTGCTTGTCATCCCTTCCAGTGAAAGTAAGTTCTCTAAATTCTTACTTCGCAATTTACTTACTTTATTGCAATTTTGTCGGTCCATGACAAATAGGTTTCGTCACGTCTTGTTTTATATGCTATGGGGAGGACCGACGTACAATTCATTTCCACTCCCAAAAAAGAGCTCAAGATGTGGCTGGATCAATTAGATCAAGAGGGCCAAAGGTATGTGAAGACTAGGATTGCCCGACTTCTCCCACTATTGGAGATCAACATCCACTCTAGTGTGATACAAGCACTCCCTCACTTCTGGTGTCCACAAACTTCCACATTCATATTCGGTGAGTACGAATTGACTCCAACATTAGAAGAATATAGTGTTGCCATTGGAATGCCCCTGGAAAAGGAACTTGTTAGACCGCCTATCGGTATAGATTCTATTTCTGAATTATCACATTTTTAGAAATCGAAGCCGAAGGAGTAAGGAAAGTTGTCAAAGCCAATTGTTTTGCATGCCCATTTTTCGTTTTTGGAAAAATGTTTTGCAAATCAATCAATGATTTCAAAAGCTAGGATCTTCATGTTAGCATTTTTGGGCTAATTGTTTTCCCTTATCGAAGAAATGCCATTAATCCTTCAATTTCATGGGTGGTTAATCGTGTTTGTGACGGCTTAAATTATGTCAATATGATCTTAGCTGAAACATTTTTGTCATTAAACCGTTTCAAACGAAATGAAGAAAAGACCATGCGTGCCCTCCCCGAACTTTTACAAATATGGTTTTTCTCCCACATAAGAGGATTTGGGCACCTCATGAAACAATTTAAGATTGATGATTTTAGGCATCCCATACAAAAATTTGCGGTCTTAGAGCGTTTTTCTCCAAATAAACAGTACGCTCGTTGGATTAATTTTTTGAAAAATCCTGATCCTAAGGCATTCCTATGGCATACTAAATGGTTCCGAGTTAAGGAGGCTCGTTTCTCACACAAGCATGATGAGCCCATCCCGTTGCTGGGTCTTTCTGGTGCAACTTCTTATTACCCATATAGGGTGGCCCGCCAGTACAAAGCTCTTCAGGAAGTTCCTCCACCACTCAAGACAGAGATGTTCCAGGTTCGTTTTGTTCGAACGAACTATAACTACTTCAACGAGATCCAGATGATCATTGCCGCATGGAATGAATGCCACCTAGAGAAGATTTTGGTGCCCAAAAGATTGAAAGAGGAAGAGGAACTCCACCATGCGTCGGCATTCTACATTCAACAACACCAGATTCCTGCGACCTTACGTCCAGTGGTGCCAGATGTGACCGAGAAGCCCACTCAGCGAGCACAAATTGAGCATCTTAAGCGGAAAGTGGAAATGATTGAAGCTGAAAATAAGAAGCTTCGCAAGGCGTTGAAATCCCGAAAGCATATAAAATGAGATCTTTTGAATTTTGATTCTTAGTCCGATGTCTAGGGAGTTTGATTTCGATTTTCAATTCAATGTTTTTAGTTCAATGTTTAGGGACTTAAATTTCAATTCTTAGCTCATTGTTTGGTTTAATGTTTTTAATGAATTTTGAATAAAATCGGGTGATTAGACCGTTGTCATGGGCCATTTTCTATCCTATAATTGGTTCTTACATTACCTCTTTTTCACTTTTAGGCAATAACGGATTCTCCACGCTCACCCATTATCACGCGTTTAAGAGCAAGAATGGCCGACCAAAGCGAAATGCGTGATCGTATGTCTGCTGTGGAGACTCAACTCCAACAAGTACTCGCTTCTATACAGCTTGTAACGGATCAACTCCAATTCCTCCAAGTGAATCCAGCAGCTGCACCCGCTCTTCCCGAGATGGTTGCCCCGAAGCCGGCAAACAAGGCCCAAACAGGTGAGGATGACATGCCCGGGCTGGAAGATGATCCATTCCCGATTAATGTGGAAAAGGGTACTCTTGTCAACATCCCTAAGACAAGATAGGATGAACGCGTTGCAAAGTTGGAGGAGCAAGTGAGACAGTTGCAGGAGTCTCAAAGCTCACTCCCATTTGACCTCTCGATCTATGAGAAAGTTAAAATGCCGAGCAAGTTCAAAATTCCGGAGTTCGAAAAGTATGATGGGACATCTTGTCCAAAGTCTCATTTGCAGATGTATCACGTCCGCATGGCTCAGCATGTCAAAAATGAGCCCCTTATGATCCAATCATTTCATGCGAGTTTGACTGGGCCCGCACTAAACTGGTACGTGATGAAGAATATGAACCTCCTCGACACCTGGAACGAAGTGGCTGACGCGTTCCTCAAACAGTACAAGTTCAACATGGACATCGCGCCTTCCCGAGAAGACCTGGAGCGGATGGAAAAGAAAAGAAGTGAGTCATTTAAAGAATATGCTGTGAGATGGAGAAACTTGGCAGCTCAAATTACTCCTGAGCCTACCAACAAGGAGTTGATGAAGTTGTTCGTGAAGACCCTTCCATCTGAGTTCCGTAATCGAATGGCCAGTACATATGTCGAGAGCTTCAATCAGCTTATTCCTGTAGGAGAGCAGATCGAGATGGGGATAAGGGAAGGATGGTTTTCTGAGCCATCTACCAAAAGGTTCTCTGCCAAGAAGGAGAAGGAAACGGCTGTGGATGTGAACGTGGCTTATAGCCAAGAAAGTGCCAAACGTGCCCCGGCTATACAAGTGAACTCAAGACAGCAACAACTCGCTGGCCGTCAATCATTCGCCCAAACGAATAATAGAAGGCATTTCTCTCCTCTCCCAGTCTCCATCCCAAGTGCCGATCCTCCGAAAGAAGGGTTTGCTTACTAGTGAACCAAAGCGCCCTAACCGTGAAGGCATTCGTGGTTACGACCCGACGAAGAAATGTGACTACCATAATGGTGAATTGGGGCATTCAACTGATGAATGTTTTACCCTCAAGCACAAGATCCAGAATCTCCTCGATACAAAGGCCTTTTCATTTCAAACTGCTCGGCCAAACGTCCAAAAAAATCCGCTACCAGAACATGAGGGTACAGTGAATGCTATCCTGGAATCTGAAGTCGGACAGATCAGGAACTCGAAGGTGCACGTGGCGGATGCCTACAACGGGCTAGTGAGAGCTGGGTATTATCGAGGTCAGGAAGATGTCCCTTTATCAGTGATGAGAGAAAGAATTGCCAAAATGGTGGATGATGGCATCATTGTGTATGCTGATCATAACTGCATAGTTTCTACTATCTCCCACCTCATCATCGATTGGGAGGAGGAGCAAGCTGCACTTGATGCGACAAGAAAGAGGTTGATCCTTCGCTTGTAGACATGCCCCCATTAGAGGATGCATCTGACGAAGGGATAGTGATAGAGGTGCCTCAGCCGTATGAATATGTCAATGATAAGGCAGTGCCTTGGTCCTATAACCTGGATGTGGACCTTGTTACAAGGTCTGGTCGGACTTATGGTCAAGTCAGTGCTCAACCTGCAAAGCCGGTCACTGATGAAGAGGCTAAGGAGTTTCTGGCAGTAATCAAAGCAAGCGAGTATAACGTGGTTGACCAACTACGAAAGATGCCCGCCCAGGTCTCTTTACTCGAGCTCTTGATGACATCTCCTGTTCACCAAAAGTCGCTAATGAAAGTGCTGAGTGAAATTCGTGTGCCAGAGACGGTTGAGGCAGACAAGCTGGAAGAATTTGTGGGATCGGTCCTTCTTAAGGATTTGATCGCCTTCTCTGATGAGGAGTTTCCTCTTGAAGGCAGGGGACATAATAAAGCACTCTACATATCCGTTAAGCACAAGTCTTCCCATGTGTCTCGAGTACTCATTGATAATGGGTCCGCTCTCAACATTTGTCCATTGGCCACTCTTCATCGCCTTAAGGTAGACCTGTCAAGGATACATGCTGCGAAAACTTCGGTGCGAGCTTTCGATGGAACAAGAAAGGAAGTGATCGGGGAAATCCATCTCGATGTACAAATAGGACCGGTCATCTTCAACATTCCCTTTCAAGTGCTGGACATCCCTATTGCATTCAATTTCTTGTTAGGTCGACCATGGATACACACTGCTGGAGCTGTGCCTTCAAGTCTACATCAAGCTGTCAAATTTGTGATTGAAAGGAAGTTGGTCATCGTGTATGGTGAGGAAGACCACCGGATTTATCATGAGACGGCTATCCTCTATGTGGAGCCAGATTCCCAGTTTGAATCAAGTTACCACTCATTCGAGTTGGTGTCCACTATACATGCTTCTCGGGGTTCATCACCGCCTGCCCCTGAAGTATCAAATGCTGCCCTCATGGTGGGAAGAGTTATGGTTGGGAATGACTTTGTCCCTGGCAATGGTCTTGGGAGAAATGGTCAGGGCATTCGAAGCCCCATTGAAGCCCTTCAGAGGTCCCGCTCTACTGGTTTAGGGTACCAAGGATGAGGTGGGAGAAGTTCTGAAGGACGAAGACAAGAGAGGCGAAGCTCGCCACCTAACCAAGAGCGAGAGAGGCAAAACCCACTACCCCCGAGCATTCACGAGACATTTCCTAGTCCTCCAAGAATGATGCATGAAGAAGCGGAAGTGATAGACACTTTGGGGCAGCCTAGTGGCAAATTTGACTACCTGGTGAAGTATTCAACCCCTCCTAGCTACTACATTGATTCTAGTGAGATAGTCCCAGATGGATGGGGTGGCATGGATGATTCGACACCCTCGAAGGCAGAGAGCCTTGATGATGAACTAGAAGGAGTTACAAGCCTATTCGACAACCTCATCATAGGAGCCATTGATGAAGGACCCCCTGAAGAGATGGGCCTTGGCCCACAAGAGTAACTCTTTTGTTGTTCTTGCACATTCCCCTGCGTGGGAATTTTTATTATTTTCTGAATGATGTTTCCAATTTCTTCTTTTAATGATTGAGTGTTGCATTTTCTCCATTCAATAAATGTAATCGATTGATGAATTTCAATGAAATTACAAATTTTATTTTGAGGGCATGATGAGGTACATCAAACTAGCCCGGTGATGATATCCAACCAATAAACGAAAAGAAAAATCCAAGGAGAACTCTGAGGCCTGGGCTTCATCATGCTTCCTCGTGTCAAAATGTTTCAAAAAAAAATGTTTTTGTCAAAGATTCTTTTTAATGAAAAAAAAAAAAAAAGAAAAAGAAAGCAAAGATGCTGATTACTCTGTTTGTCTTTCTGATTTATTTACTTCATGTTTCAGGAACAATCCTATGGCATGCAAAGGTGTGGAAATGGTCCAATCCATTGCAACAAGTGTTGATAACGATGATCCCGAAGACTCCATCAAAGACTTCATCGAGGTGCAACGTAGCTGGGAACAACATGAAGAAGCTAAGGCTCTCACATCTGAGCAGACTGTCACTATTAATTTAAGTAATGCTAAAGAAGCCAAGGAGGTGAAAATTGGGGCAAATCTCCCTAAGGACGAGGCTGAGTGCCTAATTCAGTTACTAAAGGAATATCAAGATATTTTTGCATGGACCTACGCTGACATGCCTAGGCTAGACCCATCAATCGTGGAGCATTGCCTACCTACTAATCCGGACATGCCACCTAAGAAGCAGAGGTTGCGGAGGACTAAGCCCGAGCTTTCGAAGAAGATAGAAGAAGAAGTGATGAAGCTTTTGAATGTGGGATTCATTGAAGTCTCACAATACCCCGAATGGGTGGCTAATATCGTACCGGTAATGAAGAAAGACGGTCGAGTTCGAGTTTGTGTTGACTATCGAGATCTGAACAAGGCTAGTCCAAAGGATGATTTCCCATTACCACACATAGATGTCCTTGTGGACAGTACTGCTGGTTTTGAACTATTCTCATTTATGGATGGTTTTTCCGGGTACAATCGATAAGGATGAACGAGGAAGACAAGGAGAAGACGCATTTATCACCCCGTGGGGAACCTTTCATTATAAGGTCATGCCTTTCGGACTCAAGAATGCGGGGGCAACCTACCAAATGAGCCATGGTAGCCTTATTTCATGACATGATGCACCAGGAGATTGAAGTCTATGTTGATGATATGATTGCAAAGACTCGACCAAGAAAAAGCCACATCGAAACCTTGAAGAAGTTGTTTGATCGACTTCGTGAGTTCAAGCTTCGTCTAAATCCCGCTAAATGCGTGTTCGGAGCAACATCCGGTAAATTACTCGAATTTATTGTGAGCAGTAAAGGGATTGAGATCGATCCTTCCAAGGCTAAGGCCATATGTGAATTGCAACCTCCGTCAACGGTGAAAGAAGTCCGGAGCCTTCTAGGGAGATTGAATTACATAGCGAGATTTATTTCCCAACTCTCTGAAACTGCCAAGCCATTCTTCAAGCTTCTAAAGAAGAATGCACAAGTCAACTGGGATGACGAGTGTCGAGAGGTGTTTAACAAGCTAAAGCAATACTTGATGAATCCACCAGTTCTTGTCCCACCCTCACCAGGGCATCCTTTGATTCTTTACCTCACTATTCATAGTGAGTCATTGGGTGCAATGCTTTGGCTCAAGAAAGTCCCGTTGATGAAAAGAACGGGCCATTTATTACCCGAGCAAGAAGTTCACTGTATCAGAGTTGAAGTATTCTGATGTTGAAAAAACTTGTGTGACATTGGTGTGGGTGTTGCATAGGTTGCGACAATACACACTACATTATCGACATTCCTCGTGATCGAGAACGATCTTATCAAGTACTTGCTTGATCGGCCGCTTTGGTGGGTAAGTTGGCCAAATGGCAAATCTTGATTTCCGAATTTGATGTGCAATTCATGCCACAAAAGTCGGTTAAAGGCCGAGCGATCGCTGATCTACTAGCCGAGAATTCAGGGGCCCCTAATGATGATGATAGTTTCCTTGATGACCGTGTCTTGAGTGTAGATGAAGACTCATGGAAGATGTTCTTTGATGGAGCTGTAAACCTATCTGGTTCGGGTACTGGGGCGGTTCTGATATCTCCTGACGGACAACACCATCCGATAGCTACAAAATTGATATTTCCATGCACTAACAATGTAGCCGAGTATGAAGCTTGCATCCTCGGGCTTCAAGCCGCAATTGAAATGGGTGTGGCTAAATTAAAAGTGTTTGGAGATTCTGCACTGATCATACTACAAACCGTGGGAGAATGGAAGACCAAGGATGCGAAGTTACTCCCATACCACAAGTATTTAGAAAATCTGGTGAAAGAGTTCAAAGATGTTTCGTTTGAATACTTGCCGAGGTCTCATAATCAATTTGCGAGACGCACTTGCGACGTTGTCCTCTATGCTGCAAGTCACCGATGGGTTGGAGGTTGAGCCTCGAAAATAGAAGTTTTGCCAAAGCCGGCTTATTGTATGATTGTGATCGAAGAATCGATGGAAAACCATGGTATTACGATATCATGAATTACATTAAAAAACAAGAATTTCCCGAAAAGAAGCACTCGGCCGATAGGAAGTACATCACAAAGATGGCCTCGAAATTTTTCGTTAGTGGTGAGAATTTATACAAGAGATCTTATGATTCTGTCTTGTTGCGATGTATAGATGCAGTTGAAGCCACTCAAATCATGCAAGAAGTGCACGAGGGGGTATGTGGCCCCCATATGAATGGACACATGTTGGCCAAGAAGATTATGAGATTAGGGTATTACTGGCTCACACTGGAAAGTGACTGCATCCGGTATGTTCGGAGTTGTCATCGCTGCCAGATTCATGGAAATAAGATAAATGTCCCTCCAACTGAGCTGCATCAGTTTTCCGAGCCATGGCCTTTCTTGATGTGGGGTATTGATGTGATTGGCCCAATTAATCCCAAAGCTTCAAATGGACATCGATTCATTTTGGTAGAAATAGACTATTTCTCCAAATGGATCGAAGCTACATCATTTGCAAGTGTCACCGCTCGTAATGTTGTGAAGTTTATCAAACGTGACATAATTGCTCGCTATGGTGTCCCCAAAGCAATCATCACTGATAATGGGACCAATTTAAACAACAAGCTTGTTGATGAATTGTTCGGAGAGTTCAAAATCAAGCATCTGAATTCGTCCCCTTACCGCCCTCAAATGAATGGGGCCGTTGAAGCAGCCAATAAGAACATTAAGAAGATTTTGGCTAAGACAGCCGTGAATTATCGAGATTGGCATGACAGGCTACCCTTCGCACTAATGGCGTACCGGACATCGATCCGCACTTCCACTGGAGCAACCCCGTTTGCTTTAGTGTACGGCATGGAGGCAGTTCTACCTGTAGAAGTGGAGATTCCTTCTCTGAGGATTTTATCCCAAATGGATTTATCTGAGGCGGAATGGTCACAACAAAGATTCGAGCAGTTGAACTTGATCGACGAGAAAAGATTGAAAGCTCTCTGCCATGGCCAAGCATATCAACAGAGAGTGGCCAGATCTTTCAACCGGAAGGTGCGGCCAAGGCATTTCCAGGTAAATGACCTAGTCCTAAGGAAGCTATTGCCGATCTTTCCGAATCCACGGAGGCAAGTTCGCTCCAAACTACAACGGCCCATATGTGGTAAAGAAGATACTTCTGGCAAAGGCTTGATATTGGCGAAAATGGACGGTCGTGAGTTTTCCACTCCCGTTAATTCAGATGCTGTCAAGAAGTATTACCCATGATAGAATTTGCCATGTCATGTTTTGAACTACAAGCATTTCAATGATGAATAAATTGTTTCAATGAGTTTTATTGCAAATCTTGCGTCTTTTCTCCCTTGATGAATTATGTGCAATAAATTGAATGTGTCAAATGGGATACTTTGGAATGACGAAAGGCAAGCCTTGTTCCATACATTGTTTCATACACTAACCCCCAGTGAGTTGTGTGAAAAATTCCATGCCCGCAAGGAAGAGGGCTATCTCGCAAATGGTACGTCAACCAAGGTGATGAGAGGCATTCTTTTCTCTATCCTAAACACTACAAGTGATCCATTGCTCAACCCCTTTGAGCCCCATACACTTATGGAGATTTTTTTTTAAAATTATCCCTGTCAAGAATCATCCCACATTGGGACAAATTTGAAATGAATGGTAGGAATCTTCTTGCTCTCACTTGCATCAATCTTCAAATATTGCTTTTGCAGTGTAACTTGTACGATAATTTGAAGTGCCTTAAGATGATGAAGAGCAGTTCTTTCTTTATCCTATACACTTCTATCCATTGCATAGCCCACTTGAGCCTATGAATTTACTTCATATTAAACCCAGTTGGTGATCATCCCCCATACTGGGGCAAGGCAAAAAGAATCATTCAAGTAACATGGCTTAGAATGCTGTAAAGGATAGTTGTGCAAGTTCAAAAAAATAAGTGCAAAATAATGGGGTATGAAAAAGCAGTGTGCCTGGTAAAAGCAATGCCAATGCCAAGAAAAGAAAAGAAAAAATCAAACTCTTCATACAGTAAGTTGTGTCCCCAGCAAGGTGGTACCAAAAAACTCTTAAATGCTGTTGCAATCATTCGAGTTGTGATAAAAAAAAATCTTTGAAAGTGGAGAAGGAAAGTTGTGGAAATGTCAAGATGATCACCAACTTTAACCCCCCTAAACACTTTTTGAGCCTAATGATCATTTCATTTCTCAACCCATGAACCGAGCCTGTTACGTCCCTTGCAAAGTCTCTTCTGATTATGGCACTTGAATTAACCTAGGGGTTCACATGTTTTAAGCATCGCTCGAAAAAGTGCGAGCAAGATTATTTCTTTCTCATTTTGCAGGGTTCTTGACTTGTAAACCCAAAGATGATTACATAACATCACTCTCTCTTTCAAAAGCCTTGACTCAAAGAGTCCCTTTTGTTAAGCCGTTGACCAGGCCCACAGTACGGTCCTTATTAAAGATCTCTCAGATTGGTAAGGTCGTATCACTTGCGAGATTGCACAAAAACTTGTTTAGCATGATGATAGTGAGATAGAGTGATTGTTAAAATCCTGCGTCAAAGGTCAGGATGAAACAACCCTTTTGATAAGGATGAGAGAAAAGTCCCTTCAGACCAAAAGATCCCTCATTTGACACATCCATAACACTCATGTATCTAGATTAGAATATCCTTTTGAAATTCTTCCCAAAGGAAATCAAGTAATGCAAAAATGATAGAAATCATCACGCATGAACCTTACTTGAATTAATGCATGTCTGTGAATGCATATTGCCTCTCCTACAATTGTGTTTTGCAGGAGACATATCCCCAAGGAACAGAGATGTCATCAGGTAAGTCTATCTATATCCATACTTTAAATACTTGTCATTGTACAAGTATTCCTTTTCAAGCACCGACACTCAATGGAGTTGTCCCCCAAAGATTTTTCCTCCAGATTCAATCTGATTAAGGCGACCGAAGAATGGTTCGGGTCCTGGTCGGATGATTTCTGTCGCAAGGCTGGGCGATCGAAGAATGGTTCGGGTCCTAGCCAAGCAAAACCTCAGTTCAGGCGACCGTAGAATGGTACGGGTCCTAGACAACCTCAGTTTAGGCGACCGTATAATGGTACGGGTCCTAGACAACCTCAGTTTAGGCGACCGTAGAATGGTACGGGTCCTAGACAACCTCCGTTCAGGCGACCGTAGAATGGTACGGGTCCTAGACAACCTCCGTTCGGGTGACCGTAGAATGGTACGGGTCCTGAAAAATCATTTTTTCGTCAAGGCGACCGTAAAATAGTACGGGTCCTAGATGCAACCAAACAATGCCATACTAGGCGACCGTAGAATGGTACGGGTCCTGGGAAAGCAGTCACTTTGTGAAGTCATGTTACTATTCTAGGCGACCGTAGAATGGTACGGGTCTTGGACATGTAACACCAATCTATCTTGAGTTACTCTACCATCCCCAAAGGTAAGTAATTCCAGGTAAGCTCATTTATCATTTGCATAAGCATTTCCATGCATCATATAAATTTCATCTCAAAATGGGAGTCATTTTCCACAACAAAAAAAACAAAAAAAACAAAAAAAGCAAAAACAAAAAGTCATTTAGTACATCTGCACGATTAACATTTAGGTCTCAACTTGTCTTTGAAGGCAACCTCTACGAGCTCACCTTCAAAGAGGGGCAGCTGTTGATACCTATTTTTAGCAAATCTAGGAAAATAAAGAAAATAAAAATTGCATTGGAACAAATAAAAGGAAAAAAAGGGGGAAAATTGATTTGATTGATTATGCATGGAAGTTTGAAATTCTGATGAGTATTCAGATTTTAATAAATGCAGAAACAATTGAAAAATCAAGTGAATAAGAGGCAAGAATTTTGCAAAATGGAAGAAATCGAAGCGGGATCGAGCGATTGCGAAATCACGTTCCGATTTGCGGGGCTTGATTTAATGCAACAGAAGATAGGAAGTCGGAAATTGCTATAAAAATGGCCATATGAAAATCACTATAAAAGGAGCCATAACTTTCGTGAATCAAAAAAAGGAATTCAAAAAAAATTTCTGAGGAGAAAAAAATTTTGAGAGAGAATCCGATGAAATTTTCGTGAAAAGAGGGAAGGAATTCGGAGAGGGAGAGCAAAAAGGCGAGAGGCCTTCCTTCGGTTTTGGGGAATAAAATAAAATGGATTTCTCCTTCGTTCTTTGAGAGAGCAAAAGGACAAAGCTTTAGAAGAGAGAAAAGTCAAAAAAGTACAAAAGTCAGCAGGGAATACGTGCGAATAGAAGTGAGAGAGAAGTGGGAAAAAGAGAAAAAAAAAATAATTGACAAGACCCCTACTGTTCATCTTCTCCAGGGTTCTTTTTGCTGCTTTGCTGGTTCCTGCATCTTCGGTCTCTGGGTTACGCCGACGGCCTCCTTCCACCACGCATCCGCCAACCACCGCAGGCCCGCGACCCGAAGCCCGCTCGCCGCTGCGCCACCACGAGCACCGTCGCCACGCCACCGGAGACTACGCCGACCGTCGCCGCGCCTTGCCACCAACGCCGCACCAGCATTCCCTCGTACTGGCCACCGCACCTCCGCGTCGTACCACCGGGCCTCTGCCATCGCCACCGAAGCCCGCCGCGACCTGCAGCCCAGCACCGTCGCCGGCGTGTCCGCCCGTTGCTCGAGATCCCACAACCGAGCTCCGCACCGCAGCCGACGCCACCGCCCGCCGACCCGCGACCCAGCCCGTGACTCGCGACTCAGCCCCGACTTCGCCGCTTCCCTGAGTTGGAGCCCGCCGCCATTCCCTCACAGCCATTCCCCCGCCGGAGTTCCGACGACCGATCAAACGACCGCCCGGCGCCATTCCCCGTCGATTCCCTTAGGTAGTTTTTATTTCTTTTATTTATTTTTTAACTTTTTACTTTATCTATAGTTTAGTTTCTTTTACTCTTTTTATTTGTTATGTTATCTTTTTGTGTATTTCATTTGATAACATTTTTAGTTTAGGTATTTAATTTGTAATGTTGGATGTTAATATTTGTGAATTTAGTATGCATTATCCATAGGGAATTTGTCCGAAATTAATATAAATATTAATTTGATCCGAGAGACATCGGACCATTTTTCTAATTATTTTTAATTTTTGGGCTTTTTTTTTTGTAGAATCTCAATTGTTAAATCATAATAATTATTTAATTTGGTCTGTAAGACTTCGGACTAGATTTTTAATTATTTTGAGTTGTTGTGATGATCAGGGTTGGAATAATTGTTAATTTAACCTGTGAGACGTTAGGTTATTTTTTCAATTATTTTGATCCTTTATTTAGTAATTATATTAATTGTTCAACTTAAAAAAAAAAAAAAAAAAACTAAAATATCAAAAAAATAAAAAAAAATTCAAAAATTTGCATGAGCATATAGGCCATTAAAGTTTAATATAATAGACACGTAGGTTTAATTAATCAAATTTTTAGGATTATATTTCTAGGATTGCATTTTTAGATAATATTTTTAGGACTGCATTTTTAGATATTTTAAAAGAAATAAGTTAGGATTAGACTTAAATAGCCTTTTTAGAGTTTTAGATATAATTAGCACATTTTCATCCTCTTTTTTTAAAATAAAAAAAGTAAAAATAGTCTTCTAAGACAGAATATGGTTTAAGTCAAATTAATCCCAAAAATGGATTAGAAGATTATTTTTAGATAGATTAATTAGGGTTTTCATAAATTCTGAATTTCAATAAAAAAAATGCAAAAATACTAGATGCATGTTAACTAGTTTGCATAATAGAATCATTTAATCAGAATTTGTTAATTAGTAAAATTAGGTCATGAGGTGCATGTTAATTAGTTTGCATAATAGGCCCATTTAATTAGAATTTGCATATTAATAAAATTAAGTCATTTAGTTTTAAAATGCATTTTTAATAAAAGAATTCTAATTTTTAAGAAAATCCAAAAAAGTTGTTTGCTTGCTTTGTGTGATGCAATTTATTTATTTGAATGTTTTAATAATGGATGAGTACCCGCGTGGCCACCACATTTGCATGATAATGATTTAGCTTAAAATAAATCCAAGCTGCCTGCGAAAATATTTTGAAAATTAAAAGAAATGGTACCGAAAGGGCATTAGAAAATTCTAGTGTAACCAAGTCCCCGTACCCTTAGTCTCTGGTTCGTAGAAGTAAAATAAAACTCACTGTAACCAGCTCCGCAAGATGAAGTGGTGTTACCACAACAAGCTCCTATGGATGATTCGAGAGATAAAGGCAAGAATACAACCGTAGTTGGGCCATCAAGCTTTAAGGATGTCTCAAGGGAGAAAATTACTGACAAGCCTCAAATTGTTGTTGATGAGGAGATACAAGTGATACAGCCGGTTGTACCGAAGACTGAGCAGGAAAAACGCTTGGCGAAAGTCGAGGAGAAACTTAAGCAGCTACAGGGTTCGTTTATCTAAGGCCCAACTGATTTGTCCCACTATGCAAAGGTCAAGATGTCGAAGAAGTTCAAAATGCCAGATTTTGAAAAGTATGATGGCACCTCTTGCCCAAAGATCCATCTGCAGACTTATGTGGTCAGGATGACCCAATATATTGATAACATCCCCTTGATGATTCAACAATTTCAAGCAAGCCTGACATGACCAGCACTACAGTGGTACATCATGAAGAAAATTAATCTGCTGGAGACTTGGGAGGATTTGACAGATGCCTTCTTCAAGCAATATAAGTATAACATTGATGTCACTCCATCTCGAGAAGATTTACTTCGCACCGAGAAGAAGAGGACAGAATCTTTCAAGGCATATGTCACGAGATGGAGGACTGTACCCGCTCAAATAACTCCAGAGCCAACAGAAAATGAGCTGATGGATTTGTTCATGAAGACACTCCTGCCTGAGTATCGAAATCGAATGCTGGGATCGACTGCCGAGTCATTTAATCAGCTGATCCCTGTTGGCGAGCGAATTGAAGTAGCATTGCGTGATGGATGGGCGTCTGATCAAACTAGCTCATATGGGAGAGTCTCAACCAAGAAGGATAAGGAACTTGTAGTAGAGGTTAATGCAACTTATGTGCAACCACCTCGCCCTACCCCGTCAGGGGGGAGCACGACCATTCTTTGGCCAGCAGAAGAACTCTTCCAGGCGTCAATTTACGCCTCTTCCTAAGCCATTGTCAAAGATCTTGCCAACCCTTCAAAAGAAAGGATTACTCGCTAAGGAGCCTAAGCGATCTAATCCCGAACGTTTCCCCAACTATGATCCATCCAAGACATGTGCTTATCATATGGGAGAGGTGGGGCATTCTGTTGACGATTGCCATACGCTGCAACACAAAATCCAAAATCTTTTGGATGCCAATGTGGTCTCATTCCGCGATGCACAACCGAACATCCAGAATAACCCACTCCTTGACCACCCAGAAGCTGTGAATGCCATTTTCAATTTTGATGTTGAGCCCACCATGTTTCAGATGATGCATAAGGAAGCAGAAGTGATGGACACCCTGGGGCAACCAAGTGGCAAATTCGATTACTATGTAAAGTATTCAGCTCATTCCAGCTCCTACTTCGACCCACGGGATATCATCCCAGATGGATGGGGTGGCATAGGTGATCCCGCACCTCCAAAGATTGAGAGCTCAGATGACACACTTGAAGGAATGACTGAATTGTTCATCGACGAAGCTCGAGAGTAGGACACTCCTCTGCGCAGGAGTCTTTATTGCTTTCCGTATTTGCATATTTGCATTTTCAATTCTAGGATTTCCCTCATTTCAGTAATGTAATTTGCTTTTCATCCAATAAAATGCATGGAGATTTTTCATGTTTTAAGGGCATGTTGAAGTATACCAAACTAGCCCTGTGATGAAATCCTACAAAAAAGAAAACAGCAATGAGCTAATTCTGAAGGCTGGGCTTCTTCATGTTCCCTTGAAATTTTTTTCAAAATAAAATAATTTTACAACATGCATCTAATTTACCTTGTTTGTTTCATTTAATTATTTGCTTTATGTTTCAGGTGTAGCCTTTCGCACATTTAAGGAACCTCTATGAGCTCCCTTGCAAAGAGGGGCAAGACACAGACACTTAACAACTTTCACTTCATGATTTGATAGAGCATGGCATTTTTATCATTTCAGAATGTTTTCACATGATGTGCAATTCACCAATTCCACTTGAAATTTATCAAAATAGATAATTCAATAAAGGATGTTGAGTTACTTGAACATGTTAAATGATGCTAAATGAGGTGTGAAAGGCAAGCCTAAATCCCATACACAGTCCCCTGTCTATACATTGTGAGGTGAGTATGGAAACGTTTTGTGTTTCAAGATGAAGAGTTTTCTTGCAAGAAGTACGACAACTACAATGACGAGGGGCAGTTCATTTCTCTACCAGTGAACCCTTGTTTAACCCCTCTTTGAGCCTAAATACTTGAAGAATTTCTTTCATACTACCCCTGTCAAGAACCACCCCACATCGGGGCAAATGGAGGTAAGTTGACATTAAAGGAGAGTGAAATGGATGGAAATTTTCTTGCTCTCACTTGCATCAATCTTCAAGTCATGCTATTATATTGAATTCATATGGTAATTTAAGTGCCTTATGATGACGAAGAGCGTTTCTTTCACTATCCTACACACTTATATTCTTTGCATAGCCCACTTGAGCCTGTGATTTCGTTTCTTTTAAACCCAGTTGATGATCATCCCCCACACTGGGGCAAGGCAAGAGACAGATGAAGACCTTTGAAGGTTTGAGTGTCATTTAAAATATACTTGACACACACATTATGTGCAATAACTAAAAATCAAAATAGAACTAAGGGGCATGAAAAAGCAGTGTGCCTGGTAAAAGCAAGGCCAATGCCCATGAAAAGAAAAGAGAAATGACTGATGAATTGGGGGGGCATGAAAAAAAGCGGTGTGCCTGATCGATGCCCATCATTAAAGAAAATGATTTTAAAAGAAAAAATGTTGAGAAAAAATCTCCAGTTGAATAATCATTGGCATCGGTGATAAACTCTTAAGCCAATAAAGAAATTTGTCAAGAAGACAATCCATGGCGAAGAAAACTGGTGGTAATGTCAAGATGATCACCAACTCTTACCCATTACACACATCTTTGAGCCTAACGATCCTTTCGTTTCTCAAACCCAAGAACCAAGCCTATGTTACATCCCTTACAAAGTCTCTTCAGATTAGGGCACTTGAATTAACATAGGAATTCATATGTTTTAAGCATTGCTCGAAGAAGTGTGAGCAAGATTATTTCTTTCTCATTTTGCAGGGTTCTTGAATTGTAAACCCGGAGATGATTACAAAATGGTTCTTTCAATAGCCTTGACTCAAAGAGTCCATTTTGCTAAGCCATTGACCAAACCCACATTTACAATCCTTGTCAAAGACCTCTCAGATTGGTAATGTCGTACTAATTGCAAGAAAATTCGAACTCTTGTCGACAAGAAATAATAAGATTGAGTGATATATTCCCGCATCAATGGTCGGGAAAAATAACCCCTCCTAAATGAGAGCGAGTGAAAAAGCCTTTTTTACACCAAAAGTGTCTCGTTTAGCATGTTCAAGAAATTCACAGCTTAGTGAAAATTGTCTTAATGATAATTTTTCCAGTGGAAGTTTGAAAAAAGAAAAATAAAAAAAGCCATCATGTATGGTCCTTCATTGAATTAAAAAAAAATGAAAAAAAATGAATGAATTTTTTCTCAAAGACCAAAGGATTTGTCTTTGAAACCCTGAGTTTGTTCAGTCATCTTGGTGCTTGATGAGAATTCCAAGTACCCATTTAGTAAAATATTTTCAAATGTCTAGTGTGAACCCCATATATTTGAACCCTTAAACGCATGATGTGATACCAAGTGTTTGTCTTTCCAAACGTCTGATGTGACTTCCAGATGTTTAGTAAATATTTTCAAATGTCTAGTGTGAACCCTAGATATTTGAACCCTTAAACGCTTGATGTGATACCAAGTGTTTGTCCTTCTAAAACGTCTGATGTGATTTCCAGATGTTTAGTAAATGTTTTCAAATGTCCAGCATGAATTCTAGAATTTGAACCTTTAAATGCTTGATGTGACTTCCAAGTATTTGTTTTTTCGAGCGTCTGATGTGATTTCCAGATGTTTAGAATTTTTAAGTACTTGATGCAATTTCCAGGTGCTTGGGATTTGATGAGAGTCCCAAATCCCCCAAAGATTTTTCTTCGATTCGCTTTGATTTAGGTGACCGTAGAATGGTACGGGTCCTAAACAACATTTATTGCTCTAACAGGCGACCGTAGAATGGTACGGGTCTTGGAAAAGCAGTTTCTCCATTCAGGCGATCGTAGAATGGTACGGGTCCTGAAAAATCAATTTTCCGTCAAGGCGACCGTAGAATGGTACGGGTCCTTGACAACACATATTCCCTATTTAGGCGACCGTAGAATGGTACGGGTCCTAGACAAAACCTATTTCCCTATTTAGGCGACCGTAGAATGGTACGGGTCCTGGAAAGTAAATCCCCGTTTAGGCAACCGTAGAATGGTACGAGTCTTAGACACAACCAAACACTGTCATACTGGGCGACCGTAGAATGGTACGAGTCCTAGGAAAGCAGTCTCTTTGTAAAGTTATGTTACTATTTTAGGCGACCGTAGAATGGTACGGGTCCTGGACATGTAACACCGACTGCCTAGAACTACTCTATCCTTCTTGAAGGTGGGTTATTCCGGGTGCTTGGGATCTAATGAGAGTTCCAGACTTTGAGCCTTTCAAATATTTGAAGAGATTTCCAGATGTTTGTTAGGTCTCATAGGAATCATTTCACACCTGATAATACTTTTTTGAATCTCTAGATAAGTATGACAGGTACGTGCTCTTCTTTGCATTTGCATTTCATTGAGCATAGACACATTGAGATCTACGTTCTTAACCAAATCATTGCATTTACATTGCATTATTGCATGACCTTGCATTTCAAAAAGAATTAAATTTATTTGAAAAAGAGGTCATTAACATTTGCATATGCATTTCATATTCATTTTGCATTCATTTTGCATTTGCATTTCATTGAGCATAGACACATTGAGATCTACATTCTTGACCAAATCATTGCATTTACATTGCATTATTGCATGACCTTGCATTTCAAAAAGAATTATATTTATTTGAAAAAGAGGTCATTAACATTTGCATATGCATTTCATATTCATTTTGCATTCATTTTACATGATTTAAATTTAGGTGTCATTTATTTTTGAAGGAAACCTCTATGAGCTTCCCTTCAAAGAGGGGGCGGTTGTTGACACCTAATATTTTAGAAAATAATAAATAAAATAAAAATTCGGTTTTGGTATTTTTTTGAAAATATATATTCTTTTCAAAATTCAAAAAAAAAAATTCAGTTTTTATTTGATTTTGGAGCTTTTTACTGTTAGAGTTGTTAAGTGAATATCTCACTCGCAAAAACAACTCTGAGCCTTCCTCTATAAATAAAGGGCGAGATTTCGGAACCAAAGGGGGGGGGGGGGGGGATTTAGAAAAAATCGACAAGAAAAATTCAAAAAAAAGGTTCTTCCTTCGGGAGCTTCTTTTCCTTCGTTCCTTTGAAAATCTGCACAAAAGAAGAATGAGGAAAAAAGCTTTTTGAGGTAAAAAAGAAAGTTGCAACAAGAGTCAAAGGGGAAAACAGCAGAAAAGAGGAGAAAAGTAAAAAGTCTCCTGCAGAAAGTACACAGGGGCAGAGGGAGAGTGACGTGAGGGAGAGAGAAAAAAAAACAAAAAATAAAGAAAAAAGTTGTGCACTGTTCATCTTCCTCGTGGATTCCTCCTCCGCGAAGCCCCACGCCGCTGTTGCTTCCACGACCGCGACCGCCGCCGTCCGTGAAGCCCCACACCGCTGCCGCTCCGGCACCCCACATCACCGCCGGTCCGAGATCTCCACCAGCACGCCTTGCGCTAGTCACCGCCACCCGTGAAGCTTTCGGTACTGCTCGCTCCGCCGCTGCTCCAGCATCACTCAACACCGGCGGACCTCCATCGCAGCAACCCGCTCCCCGCGACACTACTCCTAGCACCATCACGCCTCCGCCACCGTTGCTTCGCCGGACTTGCCATTGACGTGTAGCAGCACAGCCACCAACGCTCACGCTCCTGCCGTCCACCACCGCACCGAAGCCCTGCTGCTCCGCCTGCACCAGTATCTGAGGCTTGCTTCACCGCGACCTCCTGCTTGCTCGCGCATCCACAGCACCGCTGCCAATACCACAGCTCGCATCCTCACCTCTGCAGCAACCGACGTCGGCTCCACGCCCGAACAGGACCATTTGCTGCCTCCTCTGTTTTGCTGCAGGTCTGGTTACTGCCGAACCTCGCCGGAGCTCCGACGGATAGCCCTTGTTCCGAACGATGACCCATCACCAAACCACCAGCTGCTCCTCGCCATTCCTCAAGCCAACCGTGAGTTGGACTAGGTGATTTTCTAGATATTTGATTTCATGTTTTTTTATATATTCTAACTTGATTTGTTTTGATTTATTTTTATCATTAGGAAATTTGTCATATTAAGTTATGATAATAAAAAATATTGACCCGCGAGACGTCGGGTTAGATTTTTGATTATTTCGACTTTTCATGGCAAATTCATGATTTGCTTTGCATCATTGAAATGTCATTGATTTACATCGATAAATTTTCAGTAGTACATGTAGTTTGATGCATCATTGTTATTTGCACATCATATATCATATCATATGTCATATCTAGAATTTAAGTATTTAGGTCCATATGCATTTCATATTTAAAGCTTTGCATTTCGATATTTGTTTTAGATTCATATAGGATTAGGTTAATTTTCCTTTAATAAAACAAAAAAGGAACAAAAAATGTTATTTAGGTTATATAGATTTCATAATGGATATACCACATGTTGCGCCTTAGTTAGTGGGTCATAGGTTAATATTTTAATATTCTAGTCATGCATTTTTTTTTAATAAAAAAAGGCCGAAGATTAATATTGCATCATTATTTTCTTTTTAATAAGAATCATTAAGTCATTTGAAAAAGAAAACACAAGAGGTCATTTACTTGGTTAGTTAATAAATTAGTTTATAATTGATCATATTTCATGTCGTCATTGTTAGTGCAGGTTGCATATGTGTAATAAAAAAAATCATTAAAAAATCATAAAAGAACATGCATATAAACTTATCACGTCATACATTTCATATCATACAGCATATGCATATTTAGGGTTGTGTAAATTAGATTGCACACATATTGTAATGATTTGAATTATGCCACATGAATTGCATCTCATATGTCATTAAAGTAAAATTCATGCATATTAAGTTTAAATTAAGATTGCATATAATTAATATTTTTTTAAAGAAAAAGAAAAAGTAGGTGTCCCGTCATTTAGAAATCATGTTTAGGACATGCATTTTATTAGCATTATTTATTTATTTATTTGAATGTTATTTTATTGATTATGCACCTGCATGACCACCATTTGCATGTTAGTAGCTTAGATTAAAATTAATCAACATTGTCTGCTAAATATTTTTGAAATTAAAATAAAATGTACCGAAAGGGCGTTAGACTAATCTAGCGTAATCATGTCCCCGGATTTATTGAATCTCTGGTTCGTAAAAATAAAGTATTCTCCCATACTTTATTTGGGTTTCTAATCAAACCCTAATTGATTAGTGGCGGCTCCAAATTGAATTGAAATTGCATGTTTAAATGAGTTAATTTCTATTAAGTCGCGATTGGTAGGACTTGGGAGGGTCCGTGCCAAGTTTTCGGACTTAGTAATCCATTAACCTAAACTTTAGGATTGCCCTGAAAATTTAGGTCGCGATAGTACACCTCAAAAAACTGAATCACGTACACCCGAGATTTGGCCATCATGCCCCATGCTTGCCCGAATTGTTCCTTTGGACGATCGGTCAGCCTAAAGGGCTGGTTGTCCTTCGATTAGTTCAAGGCCAATCTTGAGGCTACCCATGGCCTAGCACTAAGTCAAGGCACTCATGGAGCTTAGAATTAGTGACGAAATAGCCGGGTCTATCCCGAGGCTCATTCTTGTCGGCACCTTATCCATCCATATGGCTTATGGTCGATGTATTATCGATCCATGATTAGACATCATCAATTCAAGAATCTTTTTCGATCACTAAGAATTAAATAAAGAATGATGCATTTTTTGTAGGAAGATGATCACATTTGATCAAGTTGGATTGTTTGTGTATTGATGCATAGTCGAGCAGAATCACCCATGGCTAGGCATTATGACCGATCATGAGTCAAAAAGTCATCTTATAAGCTGGTGATTTTATCCCATCGGTATAGTCAGTAGAAATTCACGGCCGACACCTCGACCAGTTCGTGACCGGTTGGTCGGTCAGTCGGACCGTGACCGATCCATGATTCATTGCCGATTGAATTGATCGATCCATGGCCAATGACTCATGATTGATCCTTTTAGAACCTTATGTCCAATCCTTATGAGCTCAAAATTGAGGATGTTACTACTAAGGTATGATTGACGACTCGCTCACCATGCCATCTACTTGACTCACTTTCATCTATCCTAACAAAATTCCAACAATTTAAGATTGAACAAACAACGACACCTCAAGTGGACTTGCACAAACCGAACAATCACAATTTCGAACCATCAACCCCTAACTGAAACTCAACTAAACCATCACCAATCCAATACCACCGAACCTCAAATTTGAACTTCACAACCAAACCATCATGATCCCAAGACCACTGAACCCCACTGTCGAACCTTCGACAACCCAAGACCACCAAACTTAACCCACGCCATCATCGCAACATGCAGATCCAAAATTAAGCTCAACACAATTAAATTGTAGTCCTAATAATTTCATGACATTTCACAGCACAATGCATAGTATCTAAACCTTAGCGGAGAAACAATATAAAATGAATCAAGACAACACAAATTAAACACCACAGCACGTCAAAGGCAAGATTCTTTGAATTGCACAATGAGTAAATCAACATAGCATAGAAAAAAGGAATTTCACTTGCCTCATGCCTTGGTGAGTAAAACTGAACCTAAACCCTAAACTCACGGAAAAACTGAACCTTGACCTTCGCCTTGGTTGGATGCAACTCGACATAGATCCATCCTGTGAGCGAAATTGAGAAAAATGAGAGCAGCAAGTGATCAATAGAGAGAGAACGAGTGACTGGTGTGAGAGAGAGAGGGAGTCGAGTTGAGAGATATAGATGAGGGTGAAAGAGAGAGAAACCGAGAGAAAATAGAGAGGAGAGAGAGAAAGAAATGATCTTATACCCAAATTAAGGTTCTTTGCATGTGATCCTAATGGTTGCATGGAGAGAGTGAGGACTAGGTGGAAGAGAGAATGAGAGAGAGAAGGGTAGGCCGGCTCATGAAGGAAAGTGGGACCATTTATGTCTAATTTTCATGTAGATTATATTCTAGGGACCATACTTTAAGTCTAGAATTCATCCAATGAGTCCTAAAAACTTACGAGTCAAAAACCGTTATCTTTCAATTCCAAAATTGACACAATTCAAATAATGCCAATTTAACTGACCCAATTACCAACGCTAAATTCTATTCTCCTAGCTCACTAATCGGATGGGCCAAAAATCTAGATGTAACATGTTCCCATCTTGGGACATCAGCCTTATCAGCCGTAGGTTTAGAGGGATTTTGCGGCCAAGCCTCATTCTCCGCCTAAGGGGCAGGTTAATCAGGGTCATCAAACACAAGACCCATTAAGTGTGACATCCCAAGTTCTCATCCGTTGGTTTAGTAGAAATTGATTAGGTAGTGCTGAGGAGCATAAATTAGAATTTAGAAAAAAAAAAATCAAAATCAAAGTATTTAGAATAATGGCCTTAGCCCGTATATTAGCCAAGAAATTTTATTTTTCTATTTTTATTTTGTGTTGATTTAGTTGTGGATGAGGTCCTCGTTTTAATTATGTGATAATTGGACATGAATGGCACTAAGGCTTTCAAGGACATGACCCTTTTGTGTTCTCTCTCTCTCTCTCTCTCTCCTCTGCCTTCTCTTCCTTCTCCCTCACACTAGCCACCACCCCCTCCAATGCATCCTTTTGCGTGCCTCATTTCCCCAAGAGGCCATCATGACGTTCCCTTTCCAATAGCAATGGTTTGCCATCATTTTTCCCATCTCTCTCCTCCCTTCTCCTTCTTCCTCCTCTCTCTCATTCTCTTCGCCCAACCTCCTCCTCCTCCTCCTCCTCCTCTTTTCCTCCCATTCTTCTCTCTCTCTCTCTCTCTCTCTCTCTCTCTCTCTCTCTCCTCCTCCTCCTCCTCCTCCTCCTCCTCCTCCTCCTCCTCCTCTTCTTCTTCTTCTTCTTCTTCTTTCCTCATTCCCCTCTCTCTCCCCCCTTGCAAGAAGCTCTCTCTCTCTCCATCGTACCTCTCTGTTTCACTTGAATTGCTCTTCCCCCCAACCCGTTTTCTCCGCCTCTCAACCTCTACCATCGCGGCTTTGCCTTGTTGGACCATGAAGACTCAAGCCATGAGGAGCCTTGAGAATCCCCATTGTGTACCTATTCCATCCTAAACCGCACCGTGCCGTTGTCATTGTATCTTCGAGGCAAGTGAAGTTTTGTCATCCTATATCTTGTGGTGAAATTGTCTTGCATGTTGATTGTGCCTATTCTTGATTTGTTGGGTATTGGTTTTTCAGTGTCGTGTTATCATTGTGGGTCTTGTGAGTTGTTGCTTTAGAATTGAAGGGTCGGATGGACCCGCAGGTTCATCTCAAAGGTGCAATGCCTTGACGTAGTCATGCGAGCCCAAAGGGGACCGCCACATGGCCATAAGCTAGAAGGTGGGTTCGTGAGCCGCGAGGTGGGCCGTGTGGCCATGGGATCGAGCTACAACTCGGTGGATTGTAGTTGGTGAGCCGTGTGCCCGTGAGACCTAGCTAAGGCTTGGTGGGTTGTAGTCGAGCAAAGATGAGTATGGTCGTGAGAATTCGATGGGTGTAGTCGAGGATGAATCGGCTAAGCCTTGCATGTGCTGGATTGGTTTCGTATATTCGGTGTGGACAAGGCTGTTTAGGGATCATCTTGCATGTTTCGATTTCGGGTCTAAAATGTTTTAGGCGATTGCCCAGAGTCATGAAGTCCATGTGTTACACAAGATGGCTATAAGTCCGTGAGGTACTCGGTGAGAGCTGTGAGATGCCTTGTGAGGCCCGAGTGTGGCATAGGTGAGGACCATGGGGCCCAAGTGTCGTGTGTGGGCCGCAAGGCTCGAATGGAGTGCGAGCAGGCCGTGAGGCCCGAGTACAACATAGGTGAGAGCCGTGAGGCCCGAGTACATCATAGAGGAGGGTCGTGAGGCTCGAGTATGGTGGTAATGGGTCGTGATTCTGGGTGTGTCTATGTAGACCGTGAATTGTCGAAACTTGTCGTGCGAACATGAGGACAGCGAGGTGTCTCGTGAAGATGCTCACGTCGGTTGTTTGCATGCTTAATGAAAGAACTGATGGGGGAGCATCCAACTTAGCTGCGTCAGCCCAATCCACAGCATCATTGCTAATTCATACCAAGATAGAATTGGGGCATAATGTGCTTCAATGGATTGAGATTGAAATTTCCAACTAATGCGATACTGAATCATTCTTACTAAGTTATCAATACTGATGATTGAGGAGTTACTGAAGTTATCGCTATGGTATATTAGTCACTGTGGTATGCTTTATTAGTTGTTAAGCTCGAATTTTTTGAACAACATATCAATAGGAGGCCGTTTTGAACAACTTTCTTGGATATTCATTGAAATCTTGGGGTGTTTATCTCTTGATCAAGGATGGAGCACGAATTTTACAAGGCTGAAGAGTATAAGTTCCCAAGTCATTAAATGCATTACTATTTTCCCAGAAGTCTTTAATGTTATATAATTTTCAAGAGTCAAAAGTTCTAAGTTCCTAGGTAATTAATGTTAGGCTAGTCCCCTTGTCTAGTTATTACTTTTCTATTTCCTAAGTTGAATTCCATAAATATAGGAAACTTCTCCATTGTAAGGAAGACAATTTTGATGTATAAAAATACTTGAGATTTCCTTTACGTGAGCAAATACTTTCGGAGGGTGAATAACTCCTATTTTGGTCTCTTTATCCTTAGAAAGTGGATTACTCCTCAGTGGTGAGCCAAGAAGTCTTTTATCCTCAACTGGTGGATTTTTCTTTAGGCCCTAGTGGTGAGCTTCTCCTATCTCGAAATCCTTTATCCTTGGCGGGTGGTTCGTCCTTTAAGTCTTGGTGGTGAACTTCGTTAATCCCAATCCTCATCCTTGGTTGGTGGTGCATCCTCTATACATTGGGGGAGGTCATTATCTATCCTTACTTTTTGCATTTCATCCTTCGACAACTATCCCATACACACCTCTTTCTATCCACTTAATCCCAACAAATACCTGTTCATAGAATCACTCGCCCACGCACATGCCAAGAATGCATGTGCTTGAGACTACCTATTCAATACACAAATTAATATGGTCGGTTTAAATGCCCACGATGCCCCGAGGAGCTTGTCGTGAATGGTGGGATGCCTAGAGATCATGTGAACTAGATGCCTAGAATGAGTGATACCCTAGATGCCTAGGGAGTGTGATTGGGATACTGTGGTCAGTGGACTACAAAACCTGTGCAGGCCGGATTGTGTGTACCTATGTACACCGCAGCAGACCGGAGTTCACACCGGACCCTATTAGATAGGAGTTTATTCCTCCTTGCATGATCAGCGAGCGACACCGACATGTATCTTGGAGTGGGAACCTAAATTGCAAGTGAAAAGACTTAAATCATATGTGTTCGTGTGCTACGAATGACTACCTCATGGTCCTGTATTCGAGTCCTGACGTCTAGAGACTAGGTGTCTATCGGTTGGTATGTGTGACTATAATACGATATGGTTATTTCATTCTAGTGGTCTCTCTTGAATAGTTATTTTCGATTGCATGACGACTTGAGGTAAATTTTTTGCTATGAATTGAAATTTGACCAAAAATTAGGGTTATTTTGAGGATATTAGGCTCCAAATCAAATCCCATCCCATCAAGGCGTGTTCATATTATATTTAGATAATATTTCTTTTAAGTGATTCTTGAGTCAACTTTTCTCATAGTTCAATTGGTTTATCTTCTTGGATGATGCGCTCGGCCTAATGCATTTAGGATTTATTCATGGAGTATTCTCAAAGACTTGAACTTAAGATTATAAGGAGATGGGCAAAACCCTCTTGTTGTCTAGGCCAACATAGTCAAATGATTTTCAATCTAAATAATTAATCGCAACGAACAAAAGAGGTTGTGATGTAGAATCAAAGGAATAATAAAAAGATCCAAGGACACATGGAGGAATCATTTAGCACTTTCTAGGAGGGCCTAGGGAGATTTTGGGGCAGAGTTTTGCTTTAAATATGTCATTAATAAGATGTCCGGTGGCCATTATTCCCACATGGGAAGAGAGAGGTGGAGAGTTTAAATCTCCATCTTCTAAGAGACTGGGGTAAGGATGTTTAATTTCATGTGTGAGTTTCAAGTCTCGTGCTCTGCAAAGACATGGAGAGCTCGAACCCCCACATTTTCAAGAGCTAAGGTGGGATGTTTAGTTTTAGACGTGGGTTTCAACTCTCATGCTTTGCAAAGAAGTAGGCTAGTGAATTGAGAATTAGAGTAGAATAGATAAATAAAATAAAATAAAAGAACAAGATGCCATGAATCAATTAAGGGAAATTTCCTACTTCTCACTATGCTGAACCCTCGCATGCCTGGAATATTGAATTACTCCATATTAAGATTACATATTGAAGAAACAAAAAACACTAAAAAGAGAGTCGGAACAAGGAAAGCGGCTAACCCACCACATGCCAACCCCCCCCCCCCCCCCAACCCAAAAAAAAAATCCTCCTCCTTTCCACTTTCTACCCCTAACCCCCAACACCCTCCCACCCCGAAGTCGAGAGCTTTCTTTGGACTCTCTCCCTCTTGCTCTCAATATCGCGTCCACTCGCTAAAGAAGTCTATAAGACAAGTGTCTTAAGTAAGAGTTGATGGTTTTTATGAGACAAAAAAAAAAAAAAAGTTTACAGTAGAATTAGGACTAAACTAAAGTTGGGGTTTCTTTTTATTTGATAAAAAATTTGCTATGAATTGAAATTTGACCTAAAATTAGGATTATTTTGAGGATATTAGGCTCCAAATCAAATCCCATCTCATCAAGACGTGTTCATATTATATTCGGGTAATATTTCTTTTAAGTGATTCTTGAGTCAACTTTTCTCACACTTCAATTGGTTTATCTTCTCAGATGATGTGCTTGGCCTAATGCATTTAGGATTTATTCATGGAGTAATATCAAGGACTTGATCTTAAGATTATAAGGAGATGGGCAAAACCCTCTTGTTGTCTAGGCCAACATAGTCAAATGATTTTCAGTTCAAATAATTAATCGCAACGAACAAAAGAGGTTGTGATGTCGAATCAAAGGAATAATAAAAAGATATGAGGACACGTGGAGGAATCTTTTAGCACTTTCTAGGAGGGCCTAGGGAGATTTTGGGGCAGATTTTTGGTTTAAAGATGTCATTAATAAAATCTCCGGTGGCCATTATTCCCACATGGAAAGTGAGTGGTGGAGAGTTTAAATCTCTATCTTCTAAGAGACTGGGGTAAGGACGTTTAATTTCATATGTGAGTTTCAAGTCCCGCGCTCTACAAAGACATGGAGAGTTCGAATCCCCACATTTTCAAGAGCTAAGGTGGGGATGTTTAGTTTTAGATATGCGTTTCAACTCTCATGCTTTGCGAGGAAGTAGGCTAGTGAATTGAGAGTTAGAGTAGAATAGATAAAATAAAATAAAATAAAGAACAAGATGCCATGAATTAATTAAGGGAAATTTCCTACTTCTCATTGCGTAGAACGCCCTTGCATGCTTGGAATATTGAATTACTCCATATTAAGATTACATACCAAAGAAACAAAAAACACTAAAAAGAGAGTCAGAACAAGGAAAGTGGCTAACCCACCACGCGCCAAACCAACCCCCCTCCCCCACCCCTCCCCCCCCCCCCCAAAAAAAAAAATCCTTCTCCTTTCCCCTTTCTACCCCTAAACCCCAACACCCTCCCACCCCGAAGTCGATAGCTTTCCTTGGACTCTCTCCCTCTCGCTCTCAATCTCGCGTCCACTCACCGGGGAAGTCTACAAGACAGGTGTCCTAAGTAAAAGTTGATGGTTTTTATGAGACAAAAAACAAAGTTTATAGTAGAAAGGACTAAACCTAAAGTTGGGGTTTCTTTTTATGAGATAAATTTTATTCTATGAATTGAAATTTGACCAAAAATTAGGATTATTTTGAGGATATTAGGCTATAAATCAAATCCCATTTCATCAAGACCGTGTTCATATTATACTCGGATAATATTTCTTTTAAGTGATTCTTGAGTCAACTTTTCTCATAGTTAAATTGGTTTATCTTCTTGGATGATGTGCTCGGCCTAATGGATTTAGGATTTATTCATGGAGTATTCTCAAAGACTTGAACTTAAGATTATAAGGAGATGGGCAAAACCCTCTTGTTGTCTAGGCCAACATAGTCAAATGATTTTCAATCTAAATAATTAATCGCAACGAACAAAAGAGGTTGTGATGTAGAATCAAAGGAATAATAAAAAGATCCAAGGACACATGGAGGAATCATTTAGCACTTTCTAGGAGGGCCTGAGGAGATTTTGGGGTAGAGTTTTGCTTTAAATATGTCATTAATAAGATGTCCGGTGGCCATTATTCCCACATGGGAAGAGAGAGGTGGAGAGTTTAAATCTCCATCTTCTAAGAGACTGGGGTAAGGATGTTTAATTTCATGTGTGAGTTTCAAGTCTTGTGCTCTGCAAAGACATGGAGAGCTCGAACCCCCACATTTTCAAGAGCTAAGGTGGGATGTTTAGTTTTAGGTGTGGGTTTCAACTCTCATGCTTTGCGAAGAAGTAGGCTAGTGAATTGAGAATTAGAGTAGAATAGATAAATAAAATAAAATAAAAGAACAAGATGCCATGAATCAATTAAGGGAAATTTCCTACTTCTCACTGTGCTGAACCCTCGCATGCCTGGAATATTGAATTACTCCATATTAAGATTACATATCGAAGAAACAAAAAACACTAAAAAGAGAGTCGGAACAAGGAAAGCGGCTAACCCACCACATGCCAAACCAACCCCCTCCCACCACCACCCCCCCCCCCCCCCCAAAATAATCCTCCTTTCCCCTTTCTACCCCTAACCCCCAACACCCTCACACCCCGAAGTCAACAGCTTTCTTTGGACTCTCTCCCTCTTGCTCTCAATCTCGCGTCCACTCGCTGAAGAAGTCTATAAGACAAGTGTCTTAAGTAAGAGTTGATGGTTTTTATGAGACAAAAAAAAAAGTTTACAGTAGAATTAGGATTAAACCTAAAGTTGGGGTTTCTTTTTATTTGATAAAAAAATTTGCTATGAATTGAAATTTGACCTAAAATTAGGATTATTTTGAGGATATTAGGCTCCAAATCAAATCCCATCTCATCAAGACGTGTTCATATTATATTCGGGTAATATTTCTTTTAAGTGATTCTTGAGTCAACTTTTCTCACACTTCAATTGGTTTATCTTCTTGGATGATGTGCTTGGCCTAATGCATTTAGGATTTATTCATGGAGTAATATCAAGGACTTGATCTTAAGATTATAAGGAGATGGGCAAAACCCTCTTGTTGTCTAGGCCAACATAGTCAAATGATTTTCAGTCCAAATAATTAATCGCAACGAACAAAAGAGGTTGTGATGTCGAATTAAAGGAATAATAAAAAGATCTGAGGACACGTGGAGGAATCTTTTAGCACTTTCTAGGAGGGCCTAGGGAGATTTTGGGGCAGATTTTTGGTTTAAAGATGTCATTAATAAAATCTCCGGTGGCCATTATTCCCACATCGGAAGAGAGATGTGGAGAGTTTAAATCTCCATCTTCTGAGAGATTAGGGGTAAGGACGTTTAATTTCATATGTGAGTTTCAAGTCCCGTGCTCTGCAAAGAGATTGAGAGTTCAAATCCCCACATTTTCAAGAGCTAAAGTTGGGATGTTTAGTTTTAGATTTTGGTTTCAATTCTCGTGCTTTGCGAAGAAGTAGGCCAATGAATTGAGAGTTAGAGTAGAATAGATAATTAAAAAAAAAAAAAAAAAAAAAGCATGATGCCATGAATCAATTAAGACTTCTCATTGTGCTGAACGCCCTTGCATGCCTGGAATATTGAATTACTCCATATTAAGATTACATACCAAAGAAAAAAATCACTAAAAAGAGAGTTGGAACAAGAAAAGCGGCTAACCCACCACGCGCCAAACCAACCCCTCCCACCCGCCCAAATCCTCCTCTTTCCCCTTTCTAGCCCTAGCCCCCAACACCCTCCCATCCCGAAGTCGACAGCTTTCCTCGGACTCTCTTCCTCTCACTCTCACTCTCACTCTCACTCTCACTCTCACTCTCGCGTCCGCTCTCTAGGGAAGCCTATAAAACAAGTGTCTTCCTCTCATCATCCTTTGTCGTTGTCGTTCCGCGCCCACCACACCCCCCCCCCCCCCCCCAAAAAGACCAGACTTGGCACCCTTCTCCTTCTTCTTGTTCTTCTTCGAGGCCTTCTCTTCCCTCTCCACAGCCGCCGAGGCCCATCCTCACTCACTTCCCATGGTACTCTCTCTCTCTCTCTCTCTCTCTCTCTCTCCCTGTGAGTTCAATAAACGTTTTAGGTTTCGTTTTGGTCGGAGACATATTATGTTCTCGTCGGTATGCGTTCGATTGTCTTTTTTGCCGGTGATAACAATTTATGCTTTGTTTAAGATCTTTTTCATTCTCTTTTCTTTTGCAATCTTCACGAGTCGGAAAAGTCAAAATCTCTTCCTCCCCGGGCCATTCGTATCTCCCTTTCTGTATTTCTTCTGCTTTAAGATAGAGACGAATATCATTGCGGACGCGCACCCGTGAAAAGCCCCCATGGCATTTGATTCCTCAATTTCTTTCTCGTAGTTTCTTTGATTGGGTCGGTCCTGATCGCGACCCAAAATTCTACTTTTATCATCATTCCGGGTACCATACATGATTTTTCTTTTTTCTTTTTTTCTTTTTGAATCTTGACAAAGAAAAATGACTTATTTCAACGTCCCCTAAACTCTCTTTAAGGAAAATGACTCATTACGAGCCCTCTCAGCTCCTTTTTTCCTTACTTTGGAATCTAAGGAGCGTAATTTGTGTTTGAAAAAGAGGAAAAGATAAGCTTAGAACTAGTTGTGACCCCCCCCCCCCCCCCAACACAAAAAAAAAAAAAAAAAAAAAAGAAGATAATTTTCTCTTCAGTTTTTCTTCGAAATTTTCGTGTTTTATGATTTGGTGTCACGTGTATTGAATTGGGAAGTGAGGCCTGGTTGACATGGTGGAGAATCCCATAAATTTTCTTTTTATTCAATCCCACTTTATTCCTACAATAATTTTCACTATTAAATTGTTGCCATATTTTCTTGTATGGTATGGGAGTTGAAAATCCACTCCTAAAACTAAATTGTGACTATCCCGATTCCTTGAGAAGGTGGGGATTTAAATCCTCTACCAACTCCTTCCCATGTGGAAAATGTAGCCACTGGAACAGACTTTAGTGGTTGAGAAGCTCATGATTTTGCTCACCCACACTTTGCACATTCTTGAAATTTTTTAGAGAAAATTTCTTTGTTCTTGGAAATAGATTTGAAATAGAATCAAGAATACACAAAAAAAGTTAATTAGTATTCTCGAGAATAATTCTAGAATCAAGCCCATATTTTCTCTTTTTATTTTCTTTTTTCTTGTTCCTCTTCCCTTTTATTCTTTTTCATCTATTGCACCGCCATGGTTGTCGTCCGCCACCCACCATCGCTGGTTGTTGATAACTAGTCGGGCAAGCTCACCGGAGGCAAGCCTAGCCACCGGTGAGGCTCGCCTAGCCTTGCTAGATCTAGCTCGGCTGAGCCTTGGCTGAGCCCTGGCGGAGTTGGGTAACTAGGTGGGGCTCAACTAGCCCTGCCGAGGCTTGGCCGAGCCATGGCTAGGCAAGTTCGACCTCGCTAGATTGCTCGCTCGGTTTTTGGTGAGGCTCGGCCAACAAGGGCCGACGACGCTCCGGTGAGGTCGCTGGCCCTCGTTTGGTCGGTAGATAGTCATCCCAAGGCTAGCGATCGGCAGCTTGAAGAAGAAGAATATGAGAAAGAAAGGAAAAAAAGAAAAGAACAAAAAAAGAAGAAAAAGGAAAAAAGTAATAAAATTATTTTAAAATAAAAAATTATTTGGAGTAGAAATTTTCAGCATGGTACCAAACACAATTTTATCTTAAGAATTGAAATTTTGGACAATTACTGAACGGCTTAAAATGCTTACAAATTATTCACAGGAACAAAAAAAAAAAAATTATTTTTAAGAACAGAAGTGTTATCAAATGCACCCTTACTCGCTTTTGCACTATCCTCAACCATTTCTTCGAATATTTTAATTTTTAATTATTTGAAATTATTTGACGTGAGATTTTGCTAAGTTGTCAATCCCAACTTTTCTTTTTTATTGGGAAATGCTCTCTCGCTTTTGTTCTCCCTCATCTATTCAGAATTTGCAGCCGCGCGCTTTATCTTTTGATTGATTAAAATTCAATTCATACTGATTATATGGGAGACAAGAGCACGTCTATGAGGATTATTATGTAATTTGCGCAGATCCTGTCCAAGTTGCTTTCCCACCTGCTCCTTATCTTGAGCATAAAAAAGTCAAGACAAAAAGTAAATTAACCAGTCCAGATTTTACATCGGGTCTTGAAGTTTAGTACTGACAACTTGTTGGATTTTATTTTTTTTAAGAACAAAATCAATAATTAGCAATTTTTTTTTCTAAAATTTTAAATTTTAAATTCATTTTGATGAGGACAACACTGATCAATTATGACAAAAGTCAACTCTAAGTTTATCGTTGAAGTTTTTTCTATTTTTCTTTGGTCAATTTAATGTTATTTGGGTGGCATCAACCAAATTTCTTTATTTCCGCGGTTAGAGTAGAATTGGAAAGAAAGTTTAGTATTTTTCTCGATATGTGTAAATCTCGAGCTAAAAAGCTTGTAATTGCGCAGGTCGACGAGGGATACGTCGCAAGGACCGCAGTTCTAACGGCGCCGTTATCGTTCGACGGCGAGTCGCAGGAGGATTATAGAGCTCCGAATCTCCTACAACGCATCCTTGGCCTCTTCAGGAATGTACGGTCTGGATCGGATCTCACAAACTTCCAGGTAAGTCCACCTTCAGATGAACGGATCAGATGCGCGGATCCTGTGCATGCAAATAATATCTCACCGCACCCTACGCGTCCTCTGCTAAAGAAAAGGGCCGCATATAATTGAGATTTAAGATAAATAATGATTCCATCTCTCTTAATAAAATTATACGAGCGTTATTTTCAATAAGACTTTCGTTGTTTGTACATTTTAAATTGTTCACGAAAATAATATTTTCTTTCAAATAAAGGTTGGTTTGTTTCATGAAAATAAACAATTATAAAATAGTTTTTTAAAATTAATTGCTTGAAGTAATCAATCAATGGAAACTATTTTCATTCTTGATAATAATTTATGTCTAAATATTATCAGAAACGATGAAAATATTTCTTGGTAATTCATTTTTTAAGTAGTGCGATCAATCATTATTAGGAAATTTTTATTTCAAATTATTTATTTTTTGCGAAACAAACATATACAAAATATCTGTTACTTGAGGGAAATTACCTCAATTTACTTACTTTGCCACCCATTTTTTAGTCACATAATTAAGCATGTCAAATACAATTTATATGCACAATTTGATGGGATTACATCAGATTTATATCGATTAACTTATGTAGTCTTGATTTCTTGTTAGACAATAACTTTTAGAGAAATAAAATTCAATTTGAAATACCATCATTTTATTTTAAAAGTTTTAAGGGTTGAATTTCAATATGCAAGTTTTTCTCGATTAAAATATATAGGTGTTAAACTCATGAGAACGGCTTCAAGTATCTGCCAAGTTCTTTCACTCTCCTGTACCAACATCATCCTATTGACGACGAACTTCGTGATCGTTTTGAACATGAAAAGTCATGGCCTCGCCATATAGAAGACTGCGGAATAGCAGCAGCTCGATGCCGAAAATTTAGAACTCTCTGTTGTGTTTTTGTAATTGCCGCGAAAAAATTGTTCTCAGGCTTGTGTACCATCGACGTTAGAAGCATCTCTAGAATGAATTTTGGCTGAATCTACATGACTATGGTTGAGGTTGTATCAAGTCACTAGATCATTTCATTCAATAGTCTCCTTTCGTTTTTTAAGGCATCGATGAAACATGATTGTCGCGGAACGTAATAGGAATTGCACTTGGTCAACGGACACCGATGAATTTCGCTAAAACTCCAGTTTTAGTCGGTTGGGACAAGACATTGTTAATGTTGTGTGTTCTTATCAATTGCAGTTGCCTCCTGTCTTCAACATTCCTAAGTCACAGCTCCAATGTTTAGGCGAGCCGCTGTACTGCACCAGAGAGGACATGTTGAGCCGGTGCTGCAGGGCTGAGAGCCCGCTGGAGAGACTGACTTCAGTCGTGGGGTGGAGCATCTCGATCATGCGGCCTTTGATCTTTGGCGTCGCCCCTTACAACCCCATTCTGGGCGAGACCCACCATGTTTCCAGGGGTAACCTCAATGTTCTTCTTGAACAGGTGACTCGGTTTCTTCCCCAACGTTCATCTAATGTTGTTTTCACATGGTTTATTTAGTTGTGCAAGGAAAAAAGATAGTGCGAAGTCTGTCGTTTTGATCAGATTTGTCTTCAATAAACCCATACTTCTCCCAACTAGTCTGGTAACTTGTCAATGTCACAGCTGATTGATGAGTTGAGCTTCTTCGCTCACAGGTTTCACATCACCCACCAGTCTCTGCTCTTCATGCAACAGATGATAGAGGAGAGCTTGAGATGATCTGGTGTCAACATCCTGTCACTAAATTTTACAGTATGGTGCTCTTGATCTTCACTTTCTGCTTCTTGATACTGTTACTTGATGCAAATGAATGCCAGGCATTTCACCATTCTTTGATTACAGTTCTACCAATCCTGAGACTACAACAGACTCGAATAGCTTTGTTAATCTCGGGGTTAAAATGTGATTTAGGTACATCGGTGGAAACGGAGGTGCATGGAAAGAGGCAACTTAAGCTCCTCCGTTTAGGAGAGACTTATGTGATGAGCTCACCGAAGCTCTTGATCAGGTTCTTGCCTGTGCCTGGAGTCGATTGGGTCGGCAATGTCAAGATCACTTGCCAAGGAACGGGCCTTGGAGCTGAGTTGTGTTACCCAGGCCCTTCCTTGATCGGCAGGAACCGCAGAACAATCAAAGGGAAGATTATCGATCTATCATCCTCGAAGACATTATATGAAGTCGATGGTCACTGGGATAGTACCGTGACAGTAAAGGACGTCAGCAATGGGAAACAAAAAGTGATATACAATGCCGCAGAGATAATGTCTGGGTTAAACACTCCTCAAGTTAAAGACTCAAAGGTAATTGAAACCTTACCACCATATCTCTATGCTCGAAACCCGTTTTTGACGACTATCAGGATACTCTACAGTTAAATGAGCATGAATTTGTGATTCTATTTAACATTAATGTTTTCAATTTGTCATATGGGTTTAAGTGCGTTTCTGATCGTATCGAGCAACCTTTCTTAGGGTGTTTTGTGGAGCGAATCGGCCGTGGTCTGGAGCGAAGTTAGCGGAGGGATTCTGAGCAAAGACTGGGACAAGGCAAGCAAAGCGAAGAAAGCTGTAGAAGAAGAGCAGAGGAAGCTCAAAAGGGAAAGAGATTCGAGAGAAGAAACTTGGGTTCCGAAGCATTTCACCGTGTCTTACGACAAGGAAAACGGGTGGGATTGCTCGCCTATTGAAAAATCGGTGCCTTCCGCACCTATTCATGTTCCGTTTGATAGCTAAGCTTAGGAATGAGAATGGATTCTCTGGTATATTGCCTCGAAGTACATAATTCGTGCATATGTTGATGTTCTTACAAGTTAAGGGCTCAAAAATGACTTAGTGATCATGAATTTGTTCTTAATGGAAAATATGATATACATACACAGCAAAGCCGCTCCAGAATTCTTTGTTTATGGAATGATTGAAGGTTTCCTTTGATTGTAACAATGAGATTATCCCCTTAGCAGGAGGCTTGCTGGAAAGAATGAGTGTGGCTTTGAGCAGTGATTGGCAGAGTGTCTTTGCCTATTCAACTCCCTAAACATGTCTCCGGATTCAAGTGCGAATACAACGCTGGAAAGATCCATATCTGATAATTTTGATATTGTCTATCATTCATCACCATTCGAAGATATTCAGAAACTGATTCTCTTCCTACAGACCGTGTATGAAATCTAATTGTAACAGGAGATCACTTGAGGTCATAGTTTAACTTGGTTTTTCCAGGGAACTTGGGCAAGAAGAGATTGATTCGTGACGAATCAAGTGATGGCGATTAGCCAACTCCGGACAAGCAAAATTGAACATTTAGAAGAAGCATGAATTAGTATGTGCCACCCCAGCCTATGGAGCATGGTTATTGTAAACTTAATCTTTTCTCTTCCTTGCATCTGATTAATACTAGAAACTACAGTCACTTCACCATCTCCGAATGTTGTTCCTGCATATCCAATTCGCTCCTCCTATTAAATGATTTATCCTTTACTAGGTCCAAATTTGTTCTCCACGACTAGGCTCCACTAGATTGTTAAATATATCTCTCAAGTTTGAGTCCGAAAATGAAAATTTACTAATCCAAATAAGTTTCCTATTTTGAATAGATTTCCTAATTGAATGATTTTCCTAATTTTAGAAGGTTTCCTAAAAGGAGGTCTCCTACTTTGGATTCAATTCTTGTCTATATATAAGAGTGGATATACTTTGTGAAGATTATCAAAAGAGGAGCTTCTGCTTGTGAATTATAGCTAGAAGATATACAAGAGTCTTGAAGCGCTATATATTGAGTGCTTGAAAGTGGGCTCATTGTTCTTGTTCATGCAATTACACCAAGAACTTTTATGTATTAAAGCTAATTAAATCTTATGGTAAGATCTGTGTAATTCTTTTGTGAAATTAAGAGATTATTTCACCATAAATTGTGAATCTAAACACTACATGAGTTATTAGGTGTAATTGGAGCTAGGGAAATACTGAGAGTATTTGAGTCACTTGAGTGTAGTTGTAATCTCCGCTGTATCACTTGATCTATAATTGAATTTATTGCTAGTCTTCTCATGGACATAGGTTACTATGATTGAACTACGTAAATCTTGTTTTGGATTTATTTTCTTATTCTGTCTATTTTATTGTTTGATCACTCTCTTGTCGCAATAATTGATATTGGAGCTAGGCTTGGCTGAGTTGAAGCAAATCGATGACGACAGAAGAAGGAAAATTGAGAATCGACAAATTTGATGGGAAGATTTTGATTTCTGGAAGATGCATATTAAAGATTATCTCTATCAAATGAAAATGAACATGTCCACTATTTGGGAGAAGCTAGATACAATGAAGCAAGCTAATTGTGAATTGCTACATAGATGAGCTATAGGTGTCATTTAGCTAACATTAGTTGGTAATGTTGCATTTAACATCATAATGGAGAAGACTAATATGAGTTTGATGAAAGCCCTATCGGATATATACGAGATGTCTTATGTGATCAACAAAGTCTAGTGTGGCATCCCAAAATCATAATGATCTCTAGTTACATTAAAGTCTATGAATAGGTGATGGAAGTACCATCAAGTTATTTTATGGCCATTTAATCCATAATTTGCAAAAAGATTTATGGCCAAGCTTTTAAGGGATAATTATGTGATAGGAAAGAAAATTATATCATTGGCCATGTGCATCATAAATTGGAATTTATGGATTTGTGACTATAAGTTTAATGGCCTTATTATTTATGCAATTAGATATTTATTTAAATGATGATTAAGATATATTATAAAAATAAAATAAAATAAACTTGGGCCATTTAAGTTTGGACCTTAGGCCCAAGTGAGATGGGCTTAAAGTGGGCCATAAGCCCGGCCCATGAAGCCCATTGGGCCGTCGGTGCATGAAGGGGGAGGAGGAGCAGCCGCATGGTCTCCAAGTGTCTTCAACAAAGGAGACACTTGTCTCCTTCTTAGGGACAAGTGTCCCCCATGCAAAGAGGGAGTGCATGCAATATATAAGTCACCAAAAAGGACGAGAGAGAGGGAGTGGCTGATGATGGGCTATCATCCAAGAGAGTTGCGAGAGAGAGAGTGAGATGCGAGAGAGAGGGAGGCCGAGAGAGGAGGAGAAGGAGTCGTCACCGCCCGCATGCCATTCGTCCATCGCCGGTGTGCCGCTGTTCGTGTGGTCTAGAGGCAAGTTGGGGTCTTTTGCTGCTCTTGCATGTGTGTTTGTTACATGTATGGTCGATATAGTGTCGAGTTTGGGTGTTTAGGTAAGGAAAACCGAAGTATGGATGGCTTGTTCTTGAATGGTATGGAATGTTTTCGCATGAATCCGCTTGAGTCAGAATGTTGTGTGAGCTTGAATGCATGTTTGGAGTCCGATTTTGGCTTCGATTTCTTCATGAGAGTTGTAGCTAACATCTTAAAATACAATATACTGAAATTTCGTGGAAAATGATGGAGCTTTGAAGGGTTAAACTCTCATTCTACGGAGACCTCAGATCTGGAACGATTTCACTGACATCTTGTTGGGCTTGTGGTTGCATGTTGGTTTGTGCTAAGAATATCTCTTCGATTTCTTCATGAAAGTTGTAGGAGATATCTTAAACTAAAACATACTAAAATTTAGTGGAAAATTATGGAGATTTGAGGGGTCAAACTCTCATCCTACGGAGACCTCAGATCTGGAAAGATTTTACTGACCTCTTGTTGGATTTGTGATTGCATGTTGGTTTTTGTTGAGAATATCTCTTCGATTTCTTCATGAAAGTTGTAGGGGACATCTTAAACTACAACATACTCAAATTTGAAGTGAAATTAACAAGTATAGCCTAGTAAATCGAATAGAGCTTGAAGACGGTAATTCTGGAGGTGTATTACAGGACACCCGAGACATCATGGACCTAGATGACGACTATAATCTGGTTATTTGACTTAGATCTCTTCCTGAAACTTGTAGAGAACATATTGATGTAGAACATATCTGAATTTCAGAGGAAACGAAAGAGAATAGATAGGTTAAAACTCAGTATTTCGGAGAAGCATGTACTGGACGATTCGGTAATGGATCCAGAAGCTTCGTGTGACTGTAGAAAATAATCTAGAAATAATCTGGCTTGAAAGTCTTCATGAAAGATGTACGAAAATTTCTTGGCTATAACTCGGTGAAATTTCGTAATTTTTGGAGGTCGTGTGGATATTTTAATCGAATTTCTTCAGAAACTGTGCATTCTGATTTCACCCGAAAATGACATGCCATTTTGTGAGAAGTGTGAAATTGTGTGAAATTCTATTTGGCCATGAATTTTGCATGAAATTATTATTCTATTGTCTTGTTTATCACTTGCCTTAATTTCTATAATTTTTGGGAAGTTAAAGATATTAAATTTAATATTTTTGAAAATAACAAAAAGCTGGAATTTAAATAAATGAAAAAGGGCATGAAAAATGGATTATTTTATTGGCCATAAATTCCATTAATTTTATAAATAATTTTATCATGTTGCATTGTATGATGAGGTCTTGATGTATGCATGACATTGAATTGAGATGCATGTGTAAATTCCATGCCAGTATGACTTGTCTAATGTCACGTCATATGCCATGCTAAATTAAGACCGGAATTGGTAAACATGGATAATGATAAGTGAGGAGATTGTTGTGGTGGAGGATGATGCCCGGAATGTATAGAGATGCATTGCCGGATGGCCTCGGGAGTGTCGGGATGCTTGATGGTATACGGTACATAATTCCAGGGGAGGCCTGGTGGTATGTCGGTACATAATTCCGGAAGCCCTGTCAGAGGTTTTTGCCCGAAGGGAATGTCTCGCGATGCTAGGATTGGGGTGCGGGATGCCCGGCCAGGGAGTGTAAATGCCGAAAGCCTTGTCAGAGGTTTCTGCCTGAAGGGAATGCCTCGTGATGCCAATTGGAATGCGAGATGCCTGGAATGTGGGGGGCTGAATGCCCGGTGGCCTAGGATGGCTGAATGCCGGAAGCCTTGGAGGTCTTTGCCCGAGGGAATGATGAAATTGATGATTTGAGGAATGGGTGATGTGGTGATCAAATTGAAAGCTAAAAGTGGAAATTAAACCATGGCATGATATGCATGATGATAATGATGATGATGATGATGATGATGATGATGATGATGATGAGGATGTGTGATGAGAAATAATGATGATCACCCATGGCATGATATGCATGATGATGATGATGATGATGATGATGATGATGATGATGATGATGATGATGATATGTGATGAGAAATAATGATGATCACCCATGGCATGATATGCATGATGATATGCACAATGATGATGATGATGATGATGATGATATGTGAGGAGAAATAATGATGATCACCCATGGCATGATATACATGATGATGATGATGATGATGATGATGATGATGATGATGATGATGATGATGATGATGATATGTGATGAGAAATAATGATGATCACCCATGGCATGATATGCATGATGATGATGATGATTATGATGATGATATGTGATGTGATACAATGATGACCACCCATGGCATGATGATAAATGATATGATGATGCCATGATGACGATGACATATATGATATGATGATGCCATGATGATGATGATATATATGATATGATGATGCTATGATGATGTCATGATAATGATAACATGTATGACATGTATGTGTTATGAATTGTGATGATGATGCATGATAGTACGCGCATGGCTTCAAGGTAAGTAACACCTGCAATGCATGTATGATTTCTATGATGCATTGAGTTGTTATTGGATTCCTTATCTACTGAGTGGTTGTACTCACCCATTTTGGGGACCAACATTTTAGATTAGTAGATGGTTTGAGCGGTTGGATATGACCGCGAGGAGAAGGATAGCAAAGGAGGGAACCTTTGGACGCCGACACTGGTTGATGGACCTTAAGCATACGATTGTGGGAGGAGATGTCGGTCATCTTTTGAAGTATACTCGAGTATAGAAACATTGACATTTCAATGTACTGACTAAAGATGTCCATCTGCTTTATGTAAATAAACGTGTTCGGCTTTAACTTATATAAGATGTTTAGTAGGTGTGCATCGTTTTCTGAATATAGGGAAGGGAGTTGTTGGATGTGCTTCCGCATATAAATTGCACAAGGGACCGATCGAAAAAAAAAAATGTAAACCCCCAAGTTGTATGGACCCGCTGCAATTGAAATGGTATCAGAGTGATATGTTAATAAAAAAAGTGAATGGTAAGTGAACTGTGGCGACCCTAATCGGATCGGGGGCCATCGAGGGGTGCCACATCTAGTTGACACGACGTTTGTTTAATTTGAAGATGAGAAAATGTGCATTTGTTCAAATCATATCAATGAGTTTAATGTGATTGTTAGTCAATTCGAATTTGGTTGAGATCAACTTTAAAGATGAGGTACGTGTTTTGATTATGTTATTCTCATTGCTTGATAGTTGGATTATTATCATTATTATTGTTAGTAATTCATCTAGGTCAATAAGTTTGACATTTGATAGGGTTCGAGATTTAATTTTGAATGAAGACATTTGTAGAAGAGAATCTTGTGGATATGTATCTTTTACTTTAGTAGGTCAAAATAAAGGAAGAACTAGTATATGTGTTAATAGGAGTAGTATAAACATAAATAGATGCAACAGTCAATCTAAAACTAGTGGTGCTATTTGTTGGAGCTATAGCAAGGGGAGGAATTTTAGAAGAAATTGCCTTAAACTAAAAAAAACGAGAGGGGTAAGAGAATTATAGTTGATTCTATGGATGATGTTGTAGCTACAATTGTTGTTAATTTGGATAGTACTAATTATGTCTTGTCTATCAGTGATTATTCATTGTTTAATGAATGTATTATGGATTTTGGTTGTTCGTTTCATGTTACACCAAATAGAAACTAATTTACTAATTTCCATTGCATGTATAATAGTTTAGTATAGTTGGGAACAATGCTAAGTGCGATTTTGTATATTTTGGTGATGTTAAAATCATAATGCATAATGGTATTATGAGGATAATGACTGGAGTGAGCACGTTCCGGAGTGAAAGAAGAACTTGATTTTCTTGTTTGCCTTAGATTTATCAGATTGTGAAATTTTGAAAATTATTCGAGATGCCTTGATGATAATGAAATGAATCAAGTACAATGGCTTGTACAAGCTTCAAGGTGAGACAATGATAGATTTCATTGTGAAGATGTCAATTGCATACGTTTGAGAGCCTAAGTTGTAGCATATGCATTTTGCGCACATTAACGAGAGAAGTTTGAAGGTTTTAAGTGAAAGAAATCTATTATGTGATTATGTTGCCAATGAAATGAATGTATGCAGGCACTGTGATTTAGATCAATGGTGGCAAGTGTAGTTTTGTATGACTGCTAAACAAACCATGAAAATTGCAAAGTTAATTCACTTGAATGTCTGCAGGTTATTGCAATTTCCTTCAAAAAAGAGTGTTAGATTTATGCTAACATATATTGATGACTACTCAAGGAAGGCTAAGGTGTTTGTGCTTAGGCAAAAAGTTTGATATTGTTGTTGGGATTAGTCAATTGAGAGCTTTGACATAAAAGGACACTAGTAAAATGATCATGCGAGTGTGAATTGACAGTAGCATGAAGTTTTGCTTGAAGTTGTTAAATGAATTATGCATGAAGGAAGTCATTGTGAAACACCACACTTATGCTAATGAATTACAAAATGTTGCGGAATCAATGAGCAAAACATTATTAGAAATGGCCCATAAAATGCTATCTACTGCCGGTATGGTTAGGAGATTCTTGGCGGATGCATTTAGTATGGTGAGCTACCTAATTAATAGATCCCCATCTATTATGATCGGATATTTGACTCTTGAAAAAAATGTGGTTAGATAACGTTACTAATTATTTTTTTCTTAGAATATTTGGTTGCCTTTGTTATGTTTGAGTTAGTGATGGTAAACTCAATAGAAAGGCAAGAAAGTGCATGTTCCTAGGTTATGCACAAGGTGAGCGCAGTTATCAATTGTGGTGCCCTAAATTAAATTCACTTGTTATCAACAGAGAAGTTATATTTGACAAGTCTCCAATACTTTTGGCTAAAAGTGATTGATCCAATGTGATCATGAGTTGAGATGAATTGATTGATCCCACTCGATTACAAGACAATCGATAATTGACCATGAATCGAATAAACTCAACGTGGATCAATTTTGAACTGACCATGACTAGTGACGTAGGACCTTAGCCAAGCCATAGGACTAGTCGGCTGGCCCAAGGACTGGTCGTAGGACTGGCCAGGAGAAACTAGCTCGTAGATTGGCCAGCGGACCCATCAAAGGATTGATACACTAGGCTAGGGCCTAGCCAGCAAACCCAATTGCGAGCCCCTTTTTTTGATAAGGAGGAACTCGAGCTTGGTTTCGCCAATCGAGCTTGGTTGCATCCGACTCTGTTTAGGCATGGCTTAAGCACAAACCTTGGGCAAAATAACGTAATCAATTGCGGTCAAACTCGATTAATTCCTGCCCAATGACGAAGCCTTCAAAAACTTAGATATTTTTCCAAGTTGCAATTAATGCCTTCATCGCGTAGTAATTTAAGAAGTATAGACACTTGGCATGTTGGGCCTTTGCCTTGGAAGATAATTTTAGACTTGGACTTGGAATCAGACTCATTAATGAAGGGAACACCTAGGCCTTGGACCGCTCAAATTTTCTTAGAAAGTAAGTGTAAATAAATGTGAACATATGTGAACACATTTGATGAGTTGTGGGCTAAGCACGAACTTGTGTGAACACATTTAATGAGTACGAGCTACGCATTTAATGAGTATGAGCTAAGTGCAAACACATGTGAATGCATTTAATGTGCCTTTTGGACCATTCTTGGGGGAGGCACTATAAATAGGTGTGGAACCTTCCATCTTAAGCCATCCTCACCCAAAGCCTTTCCTCCTCTCCTCCTCTCCCTCAACCGACCAACCTCTCCCTCTTGCCCCCTAGGAGTCCTCACCGCTGCTGGTGGAAGCCGCCAATCTAGAAAAAAGTAAGTAAAACTTACTAATATTTGGTTATGGCATTGTGTTATGCTATTTCACGCATGTGACGTGTCCTTGATTGAATTGATTGGCTTGTTGTTGCTTGAACTTGTTTGATAATATTTTCGATCGTTCTTATATTACCGATAGATTTTATGATGATGCTTGTGCCCGTAAGCCAAAGTATGTTCTAAACTACAAAAATGAATCTTGTTGTTCTTGGATGTGTGTTGAGACACAATGGACCGGACCTTACTTGGTCTCAGGTCGATATTGAGGCATATTGATTCCGAGTTATGTTCGATTCTAGTTGTCATGACCTCCCATTTCAGGCTCCCTCTTACGCGTGGGCACGTACATAAGCTAACGGCTTGTTAAGTGTTAAGTCTAGCCCAAGCTCTCCCAATTATACCAATTTATGACTTATGGTCCGAGTTTTTAACTTGCTAGTCAATTTTAAATACGAATCACCACTACTCAATTTTGGGTGGGTTGATAAGAAATCCAAATGAAATATCGAGAGAAATACTTCACTCATGCGCAACTAGAGAAACTAGAATCGATGACTTGATTACACTAGTTAATCATTAATGCCCTTATAATACCTAATCTTGTTTTAATATCAAGTAAAACATTCATGCAGCATTTTGTATTGATCATGAGTTTTAGGATTCAATTCCTACCCAAATTGAGGAAATAAAAATCTATTCATCATAAGAGCGTAATTGTAATAAGCCAATATCTGTTTCCAAGAACTTAAACACAATTTCTTTTTTTGGACTTTCTTTTATGGGTTTTCGCACATTTTAAAAACACTCAAAGACTATTTTTTGCTTTTTTTTTTTATATGTTTGGAAAATAAAAGCTATTTTTTTTAGATTTTCTATTTTTTGAGAAATATAAACAATTTTTTTCCATTTTTTTTTTTTTATTAAAATTTTTTTTATTAAAATATTTTTATTAAAATTATATTATAATATAAATGACCCTGGTTGGATCTCCGGGTTAGTACCGACTCAAGTTGTTGAAGCCGCAGCCCGACTAGGCTCTTCTAGCAAGCCCAATTTGGCGATGCAAAAAAACAAAGGAAAAAGAAAAAACAAAGCCCAGCCCACAATTTAAACTAAACCATAACCTAGAATTGGGGCCAACCAGGTCAACTAGATTCACATGTCAAGCCGACTCGGCCCTCCTTGGCTGTGTCTTCTTTGTTGCAACAAGCATGCCGGTGCCAAGCGTTGACACTCATCTCGGCTCAGTTGAGGGCATGCCGAGGCTCTAAGGGGTTGGGCGGTTTGGCCAAGATACATCGGACACATCAAGACGACAACTGAGTGTGCGGCCATAGCAAGATCTCATGGGATCACCAAAACAGCCCCCCCTCCTCCTTTGCTCTGTCCAACAATGGCGGAGGGGACGGAGCTTACGCATCGAACCGACCAAACGACCAACGCCTAAAAGCCCTATGTTGCCGGGATACCTCAACCGGATGACACGATGCTCGGACAAATCAACACCAACCTGCAACAAAGACGCAAAAACTAGATCTAGTTCAGGCATTTCATTGAGCGGGTGGAATGAACCATGGAAAAGAGAGATCTTTGGCTCAAACCCGAGTCAAAACTGTAATAAAAAAACCAATCCAAGATGTACACAACAAACAAAAGAAGGTCGGGGCGAGAGTTCATTGAGATAGCTAGTATAAACACCTAGAGGAGGGGTGAATAGATGTAAAAACAGTTTCTCTTGATAAGTGAGCAATATTAGACAATAGAAAGGAAGTTCGCCTTTTGTTACCACAATGAATTATGATCAAAGTAAAAGAGAGTAGCGAAGAGAAAATGAACACATAAATTATAGTGGTTCGGCTTATCCCAAGCCTTATGTCCACTCTTCCGCACTGACAGCCCACTGGCTAGATTTCACTATGAATAAAAGAGTTGTTACATCAAAGCTCTCCCTTGATTCTACAGTGTAGATACTCTACCACACTTCCTCAAGGTTTCTTAAGAATATAGATGTCGCGACCAAATTTTCGGGTGTGGATCCACCTAAGGTTTGGCTAATGGATTGTTAAGCCTAGACTTAACTCGGACTCTCCCAAGCCCATACCAATTCGCGACTTTAGATTCAAGTTTTTAACATGCAATTGATTTTTAATTAGGAGTCACCACTAATCTATTTTTGGTGGGTCGATTAGAAACCCAAGTAAAGTAATTGAAGTTTTACTTTACTTCTACGAACGAGAGATTTATAAGTTTGGGGACTTGGTTACGTTAGATTTTTTTAATGCCATTTCGGTACCTTTATCTTTTATTTTGAAAAAATTGTTTGGCAAGCAACTTGAATTGATTTTAATTCCTTAACATATGAGATGACCATGCAGGTGCGCAAACCACCAATTTAACACTCAAGAAAGAAAATGAATAAATTGCAGGACTTACCTCATAGAAATGAAAGCATCTGTATTGTTAGTTTAGAATTCACATCAGCAGTCCTAAATATGATTTCTAATTAACACGTAATTTTTGTTTTTTTTTTTCACTTAATTAATGAAAATCATGCAATATGCAATGCATGCCACTAATTTAACATGAAATGATATGACATGGCAACATAACTTAGCTATATGACCTAAGCAATATGACATAACTAAGCATGTAGTCTATCCTAAGCATGAGATGATTTATTCTAAATAATTTTTTTGTATTTTCTATGAGATTCGAAATTAAAGAAATGCAACATTTAAATATGCAATCTAAATTAATCTAATGACTAACAATTTCTAATTAAATGGACCTAACAAAAATCACTAAATGACGTGCATTGTATGAACCTAATTCTATATGACGTGCACATGGTTTTTATTCTAAATAAGCATGCAATTTATTCTAATATGCAATGAAGTGCAAAAGATGCATTAATTTTACATGACATATGCATAATGACTTTTTTTTTTGTGTTTTTCCTTTTTTCTCACCTCTGTCTCCCTCACGTCTCTTCTTTCACTCTTTCTTTTTTACTTTCTTTTTATCTCGAGAAGAACCCCCAAAAAGAAAACTTTTCTTTCCTCTTTGTATCGTATTTTTTTATAACCTAGAACGAAAAGAAGCACCTCCTCACATTTTCCTCTCCATTCTCTCTTGTGGCCGTGTATCAATATGTGTGGCCTCTTTTTTTTTTTTTTTTATCTTCTCCGTACGTGGCTCTTATATAGGTGAATAACTTTGATTTTCGTGGATTATTTTACTTCATTTCTCAGCTCACGCATGAAATCTCCTTTGATTATGAAATATTTATTGTCTTGAGACATAGAATATATCGCTCAAAATACCCCCACGTGTGATATTCTTCTTGATATTTCATGTATAAACTTCTAATCTTCTGCAATATATCGCCTAATGTGAATATATGAAATAATTACCGAATATTGGAAGAATAATTTGAAAAAAACTGAATTGTCAACTTGTAAAGGTGAAGCTCATCCGCCGCTGACCAAATGCAAAAAATGCAAATGCACCTAAATGCAATTAATTATTTTTTCAGGGATAAAATTAACCCCTAATTTAATGCAGTAAATAAGTAAACGGGTCGCAAAAATTTATGTGTCAACAATAGACTTTCTTTTGTGTACAAAATTTTGCTCAACAAATGAATTGACTAAGAATGAGGAGCTTCAAACTTTGGAATTCTTTTATCGCATACACACTCGAACAACTGGAGCGTCTTCCTTATATACTCATTTATGTCATCATACCCGTTGACACTTACCAAATGAATTCTTTCAATCTTCCCGTTTGACATAATCAATTAGAAAGATCATTTGAGCTATTTAAGGAACATGACGATAGCCCATCAATTCTGCTCGCCCATACAATAAGGATCTTGCTTTACATAAATAGAACCTTCCAAGTATACTTCGCCAATCATCGGATCCTTAATCAATCTTGATTCGAATAAATGATTCCGTCATGTCATATCCAGCCAAGAGATCTTCGTCAGCTGATAAGGTCTAATCCTTAATGAAACATCCAATCTTGGATAGACCTTCTTCGACGGATTAGAAACTGTCAATGAAAATAGACTTTGAGTTTTGAGTCTAGCAGTTCGGAGGTCTTCAGACTTAAAGTAGTAGAGTTTGTAAATCTTCAGACTAAACTAATGGAAACGTTTTGTTAGCTTCAAAACACTCCACGAAGATTTCCCCAACAATCACCCCCTTTTTTATGGTGATAAAACTTTCTTATATATTTGGATAACTTTGACCTGCAAAACATTATTCAAGCAAATATGGATATCTTATAAATATAAATGGCTTAAGGATAACACTAGAATCTGCAACCACAGAAAATAGGTTAGTCTTGTAGATCAGTAAAGCCATAAGATATCAATAGTACTTAAGATAAACAGTCAATATCAAATCCAATTCACAACCAGACACAAAAGTCAAGTCAAAATAAACATCAAAACAAATTAAGAGTTCAAAAAGTTCAAAGTTCAAAGTTCAAATTTGTATCACATCTCTCCCCCTTTTTGACATCATTAAAAAGGTAGAAATGGAAAGAGAATGGAATCAAGATTGTTTGGGAACACGAACAAGCTGGAAATCTCCCATTGACTGGACAATGTCTTTCAGCTTTTTCAACTCTTCCTTCAGTTGAGCCACATCTTCACCCTTAGCATTTGCTTGAATCTGAAGAGCAATGGCTTGAATCTAATCATTCAAAGAAACTGAAGAAGATTGGCTTGCAATTTGCAAATTCTGTACTTCGTATCCCAGAGCATATATTTGACCCCACAACTCTAAGAGAACATCAAGAATTCTACGAAAATCTGCTGAATTATCAGTCTGCGTACTGGCTTCTACACGATCAGATGGAGTAAAGGCAAACGATGTCAAATCAGCATAGTTACGCAGATTGGGCGATGAAACATCATGTCCCTCCTTAAGAAATTGAGAGGCATAGATATCCTCTAGATTTGCTGGAGAACGGCTTACTCCTTCACTGGTGGCAAGATATGAGGACATTCCTCTTTTCTCACGATCTCTCCCTATTTCCATGCCTTTAGGAGAAGAGTGTTCCTCATGCTCTACTTCCTCTTGATCTCCTTTCTCCTCTTCTTCTTCTTCTTCTTCTTCAATTCTTTCCTCCTCAGCATCTCTTTCTTCTGCTTCTCTCTCCTCTGTTTCTTTCTCCTCTGCTTCCAAATTTTCTCTTTCTCCAGTCCTCTATTCTGTCTCATCTGTGTCTTTCTCTTGTCGTTCCATTGATTCTGGAATAGAACGACTTAAGTTCTTCAGTGCCATTGCAGAAATGGTGACGTCATCCTCATCTTCTTCATCCTCAACGACGAGAGCTCTTTTTTTCTTGGATGGAGCAATCATGGGCTCCTTCCCTTTTCTTTTCGCTGCAGAAGAGATTTGATGAGTCTTAGCAGGGGTTTTCTCCTTGAATTCCTCCAACGCCTTCTTAAGTTCCTTCAGACACATTTTAGACACCATTTTCAGTCCCACTACCATTTGATCACACATTCTAACACAGAGAGTCCGAGGAGGCTGAACATTCAAATGTCTGAATAACTTGGTCACAAGAGCTTGATAAGGAAGTTGACCCTTGTCTTTCACCACTACTCTATACATATAGAATATGATAGTGTGAGGAAGAGAAAACATTTTCCCAGCATTGATGGCATACATTAGCTTTGTCTCTGAGTTTGAAACATCAGTTTTGAAGTAGATTTTGGTCTAAGACAATTAATCACAATCTTGTGAAGCAGAATGTTGAACGCACTCATCCTCAAGTAGGAAATCTTTCCCTCTATCATTTTATCCTTAACAAGTTCCAACGTAGCACGAGCAATAGACACATTGATAGGTTGATATCTCCATCTTTCAACCCCAATCACATAAGCTAACATATCTACATCCACCACATAGTCTTGATCTCGAACACTAAAAGAGAATCTATTCGCATCCAAGAAACTGAGATTCGAATAGAAATATGCAGTGAGTTCAGCATAGGCTTCTGTAGATTCAGAACAAAAATGTTCAAGTTGAAGAAGATTGAATTTTTCCCTCAAATTGACGTTCACAAAGTCAAGGAAATCAAAATCCACACTTCTAGGGTTTATCACCTCACGCTTCAACAACTTAGAGTATAGATGCTTGTGTTTCTCCGATCAAAACAAGTCTGTCCTTTTGCTCCGAATTTTTCCGCAACACCCATTCTCAATTGAAATTGACTGTACAACTTGTCATCACCATTCCCATCTGGCTAATTCAGCCCTCCAACATGTGGATCACTTGGGATATTAGCAAGGGCTTCTTCCGCCGTCCCCGTTGGGGCAATTCCCAAACGTTCCATATTTCGTAAGAAGAAATACTCATTACTATACCCTTTGTCCTTAAGAAACTCATCGATGTACTTCAATGGAGTACCGCTTCTCTTTAAAGCACGGTAAAGCTTATAAATAAAAGAGGGCTTAAGAATTCTTATTGGTTCTACGCCTTCGATGATTTCTTCCTCTTCTCAATGAGCAACATCCTGTGGTCTAGATGTAAGAGATGGACGCTGTTGAGAATGTTGTGGGCTCTGCTGCTAACTAGGAGACTCTTCTTCTTCGGTGAGATCAAAGTGCGTAGGCCCCTTACGCATTTGCTGCGGTCCCTTGTTTGCGATCCTCGAAGACTTCCTTTGAGACGACATCTTTCACAGTCTTTGAAAGATTCCAAACTTGTTTTTTTCCAAGAAAGATGATAACTTTTCGAAGATTAAACAAGAGAAGAAGACAGAAGTGGAAGATCGATGTTTTTTAGGGTTTTTGGAGTACAATGAAGAGGAACCAATTGTATATAGGACAGTCGAAGAGAGGCATACAAAACGTTGTAAAGGAAATTAAAAAGATGCCTTTTAAGAAAATAACTGCCTTTTTCAAAAATTAGATAACTGTCATTTAAAAATAAACTCCATTTTCGAAAAAGAAAAATTGCAATAATCACGGAAATAGCAAAAATCAATTATAGACAGATGATCGTACCTTTTTGGGATTTAATTTGAGAGAGAATAAAATAACTTACAATCAAAAATTTCGATTGTCTGAGTCTGAGAGTCTAGGCTTTTACTTCTTCAAACTTCAAGATGTTGAGTTTGGAACGAATAATTTCAAATTGATTTTTCTCCAAAGGCTTTGTAAATATGTTTGCCAGTTGATTCTTTGAGTCAACAAACTGAATCAAAACTTCTCCATTTTGAACATGATCTCTAATGAAATGATGTCGAATCTCTATATGCTTTACTCTTGAGTGAAGATTTGGATTCTTGGTGATATTGATTGCGCTAGTGTTGTCACACTTAATCTCCATATATGAATCTTTAATTCCAAAGTCTCTTAGCTATTTTTTTATCCATAGAATTTGTGAATAACAACTTCCAAGGGCTACATACTCTGCTTCTGCTGTAGAAAGAGCTACTATATTTTGCTTCCTTGAAAACCAAGACACTGTCATGCTTCCAAGTAGTTGACAGGTACCCGAGATGCTCTTTCTATCAACTTTGCATCCGGCTAGGTCTGTGTCTGAGTATCCAGGAAGAGTAAAGTCTCCATTTTTAAGATACCAAAGACTAAAGTTTGAAGTAGATGCAATGTATTTGATAATACGCTTTGCAGCACTTAGATGGGATTCTTTAGGGTCTGATTGAAATCTAGCACAAATGCAAACACTAAACAAAATTTCAGGTTTAAAAGCAGTAAGATAAAGAAGTGAACCAATGATACTCCTATATAGCTTTTGGTCAACTTTCTTTCATCCTTCATCTTTATCTATCTTCAAGGAACTTGACATTACTATATCAGTCTTTTTGCAATTTTCCAGTCCAAACTTTTTAACAAGATCATTAGCATATTTTTCTTGATGAACAAAAGTTCATTCATTCAATTGTTTCACTTGAAGCTCGAGAAAGAAGGTTAGTTCACCCATCATGCTCATTTCAAATTCATCCTGTATAGAACTTAGAGAATTTCTTGCACAAACTTTCATTAGATGATCCAAAAATAATATCATCTATATATATTTAAAGAAGCAGAAAAATTTTGCTTTCTCTTTTGATAAACAGAGTAGTGTCTACTTTACCTTTAACAAAGCCGTTTTGAATTAAAAACTTACTTAGCATGTCGTACCAAGCTCGAGGTACTTGCTTTAAATCATATAAAGTCTTTTTCAATCTGAATATTGAGTCTGGTTTCCTTGGGTCTTCAAACCCAGGTGGTTGTTCCACATAGACTTCCTCATGGATAAATCCATTTAGGAAAACACTTTTGACATCCATTTGGAATAACTTGAAATTCTTATAACAAGCAAAAACAAGTAATAATCTAATTGCTTCTAACCTCGCGATTGGTGTGTAAGTCTCATCATAATATATCCCTTCTTCTTGCGTATATCCCTTGGCCACGAGTCTTGCTTTGTTTCTTACTACCTTTCCTTTCTTATCCATCTTGTTCTTGAAAATCCATTTAGCTCCAATAATAGACATCATTAATACTGAATTGCCTAAGTTTTTCTTGCATAGCTTCAATCCAGCTTTCATTAGATAAAGTTTCTTCTATGCTTTTGGGTTCTATTTCAGAAATAAAAGCCACAACATTAGACTCTTCGTGCCTTTTGGATCTTGTGTAAATTCCTTCATTAATGTCACCAATAATGAGATCTTTGAGATGACTTGACTTATGCTTCCAGTTGCTGGTTGATTTGTCAAATTGTTGATTTTTTTCTTCATTTGAATCTTCGACAATCATTTGTTGTTGGTCTTTTAAAGTCTGAGTTGCTTCTTGAGATTTAGACTTTGTAGAATTTGGAACAGGTTCTGATTCTTCAAGATGAGTCTAAATAGATTCATTTTGTATAGAATCTTGGAATTTGACATTCATTGATTCCTCCACAGATTGAGTCTTCTTGTTATAGACTCTGTAGACTTTGCTTGAGGTTGAATATCTAAGGAAGATGCCTTCGTCTGATTTTTCTTCAAACTTGCCAACTCGATCATTTGCATTTTTCAATATAAAACATTTGCATCCAAATACATGAAAATATGAAACAATAAGTTTCTTTTCTTTGAATAACTCATGGGGTTTTTTCAAGAATAAGCCTTAGAAAAACTCTATTAATGATATAACATGCTGTAAAAACTGCTTCAGCCCAAAAAAAGTGAAGAAATATTAATTTCAATTAAAAGAGTTCTAGCCATTTCTTGAAGCGACCTATTATTTCTTTCCACAACTTTGTTTTGCTCTGGAGTATATGGAGAGGAGAACACATGCTGAAAACCAGATTTATCAAAAAAATTTGTAAAATCTTGATTTTTAAATTCACCTCCATAGTCTATTCTTATACTTGAAATAACATACCATTTTTTTTTTTTTTTTTTCATTTTGGACCATTTTAGCAAACTTTTCAAAGTAAAAAAAGGTTTAAGACTTACTTGTCAAGAAATATACCCAAGTAAACCATAAGTAGTCATCCACAATTACTAGGCAATATTTCTTACCTCCAATGCTCTGAGTTCTAGTTGGTCCAAAGAGATCCATATGCAGAAGCCGCGGTACACGATTAGTGGAAACTTGATTTATTGGTTTAAAGGAGTTTCTTACATGTTTTCCCAATACACATGGTGTACATAGATCAATCTTTTGGTATGATAGATTGGGTAGACCACGAACAAGTTTCTTTGCAGAAATTTTGGCTATTTGCTTCATATTGATGTGCCCAAATTTTATGTGCCATAAGTTTGCTTCGTCTTGAATTGAGATTAGACATTGCGATTTCCATGTCTTCGACCCATGAATGACTAAGTCAAATCTTTATTGGTTCCCGAACATATTTCCTCTTGAAAACTGATTTTGAAACCGGTATCGCACAGTTGATTGATATTGAGCAAATTATAGTTGAGTCCTCCACTAAGGAAACATTACTGATTGTGAGGTTTCCAATCTTCACAGTCCTGAATCCCATAATTCTTCCTTTACTGTTTCATCCAAATGAAACTTTTCCACCATTTACTTGCACGAGCTTTATGAAGCAATTTGAATCTTCTGTCATATGTCTTGAGCATCCTGTGACATCCTGAAATTCGACCCCGTTTCGATAAAGTGAAATGGCATTTTGTCGACGTGTTTACGGTCCTTTTTCTCTGAGCTGATCACTCATGAGTTAACTAACCTATTAAGGGAAGCCGTTAAGGGATGTATCTACAAGAAAATCCCTAAAAGCTACTCAATTGGTTAGATTGACTAAAATCGCGTTTGATTGATTCTAACCATGAAATTTAATTTGGTTTTAATCGAATATTCGAAATAAGTGTCACACATTCATTTTTAGATCCTCGTCTCATCGTCCATCAAATTATCGACGAAATCAAATTTCAAGAAAGAATTATCGGAGGAAAAAATCAAGACCAAAAGAAAATAGAAAGGGAAGGAAAGAGAAAAGAAAAATAAGAATAAGACTATTATTTTATTTCTTTTCTCTCTCTCCCTTTTCCTCTCTCTCCTTCTCTCTCTCTCTCTCTCTCTCTCTCTTCTTTTCTCTCGTGCGTGAAAACCCCCCTCCACCGAATGCCTTGCTGTTTTTCACTTTCCCTCTTTCACTTTTCACCTTTTGACTATTCAACACTTATCCTTTCTTTCTTCTCTCTCTTATCTCTTCCTCTCTCTCTCACTCGGCACTCTTCTCTCTCTCCCCTCTGGTTCGAACGAAAAGAGAAGCAAGCAGAAGCGGAAGCCGCACGACGACAGCAGCTTACCGAAGACTGGACCAGTCGCCGTCGCCGCTCGCACCGCCGCCCGGACGCCCACCGCTCGCCGCTATTTCACTGTCTGCGCGCCCCCGCGTCTTCAGCTCGCTACCGTCCCTCCCCTATGCGAGTCCAGCCGCTGCCCAGCTTAGTTCGGCGCCTCCGGCCACCGCCTACCTCCGTCCGACCACCGTGCAGCCTCCCCGGTGTCCCCCTCGCCCTCCGCCGGCCTTCCCTCGCCGCCCTAGCCGCTAGATTAGCTCCGGCAAGCCTTCAACCGCAACCCACGAAATGGGTTTCTAGCTGGTTCGAGCCCGCTTTTGGGCCATTTCTAGGCCCCGAACCCAAGCTGTGCTTTGGGAAGAATTGTTCCTCGCGTCGCCCCCGTCGGATTGATCCGATTTGCGTGCGATTTGGTGAGTAATCTCACTAATCCCGGATTAGTTGGTTAATTATGCTTAATGTTGGTTTAATTTTAATTAATTATGTTTAGGTTGTTATATTAGAATAAATTAGCAATTATTAGTCAATTGTGATGCGATTTAGATAAATTGATTGCGCAATTAACAAGTAGACGTGGTCTACTATTTATTGGAAGTATCTCGGGAATTTTCCGACCCCTAATCGAGCTTCAATTTGGCGATTCGGACCTAAGTGGGATTTTTGGGCTTTTAAATATTAATTTTTGGAATTAAATTAAATAATTATTTATTTTCCGAAAATTCAAGGGAGATGGTCCAGAACCGGAATATTATGCTGATGATTGTGGTGAAGTCTGTTTATTTAATCGGGCTTTATTTTGAGCTAAATTGAATTCTTAATATTAATTATTTAATTTTCGAAATTAATTAATTAATTATTTATTTTCCGAAAATTCAACTGGGATGGCCCGTGATCGGAAATTCACGTTGATGAACGTGGTGAAGTTTGTTTATTCAATTGGGCCTTATTTTGAGCTAAACGGAATTTTTAATATTTAATAATTAATTTTCGAAATTAATTAATTATTTATTTTTTTTCAGAAATTAAGATTGAGATGGCCGACGACCAAAATCTCGTGCTGATTGTCATGGCACAGTCCATTTATTTATTTGAGCTTTGAATTGTGCCAAATTGATTTAACTATGGATATTTAGGATATGTTTCTAAATTGATTATTTGGGTAAATTGAGTTCGAATTAAGGTTGTGGATAATTACTTTAGAAATGGAATGAATCATCATGAAAAGCACGTGGCTCGGTGAATAGTACATCATCTCGGAGAATGCACGGGGCTTGATGATTAGATATGTCACCTCTAAAATGCACATGGCTTTAGTGATGAAGATGTCGCCTTGGAGAATGCAAATGATTGGTTATCGCTTATGACCAATAGCAATATATTATCAGTTTTGGGTGAGCATATGGTATACTATATCGGCCTTCGGGCGATATGTCACTTTGGGTGAGCAAGATACCCAAGATACTATATCGACTTACGGGAGATATGCCACCTTTGGGTGAGCAAGATACCTTATTATCACTTTCGGCTAAGAGCAATATATTATCATCGCTTTGGGTGAGCATATGGTATACTATATCGGCCTTCGGGCGATATGTTAGCTTTGGTGAAGCAAGATACCTAAGATATACTATATCGGCCTTCGGGGCGATATGCCACTTTGGGTGAGCAAGATACCTTATTATCAGCTTTGGGTGAACTATACTATCTATTTATCAGCTTTGGGTGAGCAGTCCTGATTTGATAGGACTTCATAGATAGTATTGAATATGCCGATCGAGCATGGGTCGTGATGACATGTAATCGACTAGGTCGATTGATCATTACTTTGATTTGATGTTGTGAATTGATTGACTGATTGGAAATGATTGTGAGTGGTCTTGTTGGCATGTAATCGACTAGGTCGATTTGATTGATACTTCGATATGTGATTTTATTGATTGTGCATTGAGATATTTGAAATATCTGTGTATAACCTTGAATTGCAGGTTGAGACTGATGCCAAGATACGTCTTCTGCCCTGTGCCTGTATAGGCAGCCTATAGTATAATGGTTTACTAATCAGGCTTAGTGGGATAGAACTCGCTGAGACGTAGTCTCATCCCAGTTTGGGGAAATCATTTCAGAACCCCACTGAGGAGCTGAGAAGGAGTCTAAGAAGGAGAACTCGGAGGTGAAACTAAAAGAGAAGGATTTTTGGAAGAAGAAGATAATCCTGAGAGGGGCCTTAAGTATGGCCTGGATGGACTGAGAGTCTATCTTCTTTTGAGAATTCCTTTTGAAGTGAATAGTTATGAATTTGTTTGTGTTTTGTATAAAAGTTTGGTTATAAATTTCAATATGAAAAATATGGCCATACTTTTATATCACATCGTTTTATTGTTTGGGGATTTTAACTATTTTCGCATGTGCTTAATAAAAGAAAGGGTCGGCGATACATTGTCCTGGGATATCGCATTATAAAATCGACCAAGTGAGAAGGATGTGTGCGTGCCCAAGGATCAGGGCGTGACACATCCACTATCCAGATACAATTTTACATTCTTCTTGATAATTACCTGCATTTAAAAAAGAGACTCAAACTTTCTTTGGTATCCATATTTTCTTTGGTCCATTCGTGTTAGTATGATATGCGGTCTTTGCCCATACTTTCTTAACAGGTTTCCAAACCATAGGACATTCTTTCTCAAAATGATGTGAACTATTGCACTTAGAACATCTGAGAGGATCGCGACCTACTGGTTTTACAAAAACCTTTTTAAAATGATTTTTGTAAGCATCTCTTGTGAGTCTTTGCTTAATTCTTTCATTCACTTTAGGAAAATCAATTAATGGAATGGTTTCCACAATCATTCCCAAACCAGATTTATTGAAATAAGGTCTTTATGCTGAAAGAATTTTCTCAAGTTTCGCAGATCCTATAGAAAATCTTTTGGAAATATTTGATATGTCATTTTTTTAAAATGTATTTTCTTTCGAAAGGCTGTCTTCACTTTCTTTAAGAATAGAAACATTCATGTCTAAACATTTAACATTTTCTTTCAAAACATTTTCTTGTAGTTTTAGTACAAAATTCTCTTTTTTAAATTCGGAAATCCTTTTAAGAGAGGTCTTGAGACTAAAACATAAATCATCAAAGTATTTAGAAACTTTAATAGGGATTTTAAAGTTTCTTACCTCAAATTCACTGTTTGAATATGAGTCTGTCTCAGAGTTTGAATCTGAATCCGATTGTGCCATTAGACATATATTGGCATAATCATCATCGCTTTATTCACATTCTGTATCACTCAAAGTTTCTGCTTTGAAAGCCTTTCGATACTTTTCAGCTTTTCCTTTCTTCTTCCTCAGAATGGGACAGTTAGGTCTGATGTGTCCATTTTTCTTACATTCAAAGCAGACTACATCTCTATTGGATTCATCATCCTCAACAGACTTAGTCTATTGCTTTTGAAAACTCTATTTCTTTGGAATGAATCTTCTTCCTTTTTTGTTCAGCTTTCTGAATCTTCTTATCATGAGAGCAAGCTCCTCATCATCCATATCATCTTCAGAATCTATAACATCAAAATTATCATTGGATTTTAATGCAATAGATTTCTTACCTTTAGGATCTTCGTCTTCATTGATTTGCTCCACTTCATAAGACTGAAGAGTCCCAACCAACTCATCAATAGATAGTGGTATAATTATTTGTGTCTCTCTTATTAAGGTCTTTACGTGATTTCAATCCTTGGAGAGTCCATGCAGTATCTTGTTTACTTTCATGGGATCAGAAATTTGTTGACCTTGATTTTCAAGACAATTCACGATTTCTGTAAAACGACTAAACATGTCAGTTATAGATTCTCCTGATTTCATTTTGAAGGCTTCGTATTAACCGAGGAGAATGTTGATTCTGGTTTCTTTCACTCGATCAGTTCCTTCGTAAGTGATGTGCAATCTATCCCAAACTTCTTTAGCTGTAACACAAGAAAATATTATGTTATATTCAGTAGGTAACAAAGTACAATATAAAGAATAAATTTCTTTTGCATCAAGAGCTTGTCTCTTGGTTATCTTTTCCTGAGTCATTTCACTAAACTCAACAGCTTCTTTTCCTCTTTCTGAGACAAGTGCGGCTTTAGATATGATTCCTTTCTCTACCACGTCCCATTCCAGAGGATTCTTTGATCTTAGGAATGCCTTCATATTATTTTTCCATATGTTGTATTCATTTCCGTCAAAGTAAGGCGGTTTGGTATTGCTTTGCCCTTTTACCAGCCCTAGAGCCAACATACTAGCCATGGATCTTTAACTCTAAAGTAAAATACTTCAAACAAAGTGAGTACACAGACTCTGATACCAATTGAGATAGATAGTATAAGCACCTAGAATGGTGGTGAATATGTGTAAAAACAGTTTCTCGTGATAAGTGAGCAATATTAGACAATAGAAAGGAAGTTTGCCTTTTGTTACCACAATGAATTATGATCAAAGTAAAAGAGAGTAAGGAAGAGAAAATGAACACAGAAATTATAGTGGTTCGGCTTATCCTAAGCCTACGTCCACTCTTCCGCACTGACAACCCATCAGCTGGATTTCATTATGAACAAAAGAGTTGTTACAGCAAAGCTCTCTCTTGATTCTACAGTGTAGATACTCTACACACTTCCTCAAGGTTTCTCAAGAATATAGACTCTCTTTTGTGTACAAGATTTCGCTCAGCAAATGAATTGACTAAGAACAATGAGCTTCAGACTTTGGAATTCTTCTATCGCGCACACACTCGAACAACTGGAGCATCTTCCTTATATACTCATTTATGCAATCATACCCGTTGGCACTTACCAAAGAATTCTTCCAATCTTCCCATTGGACAAAATCAATTAGAAAGATCATTCGAGCTATTTAAGGAATATGACGATAACCCATCAATTCTACTCACCCATACAATCAGGATCTCGGTTTCCATAAATAGAACCTTCCAAGTATACTTCGCCAATCATCGGATCCTTAATCAATCTTAATTCAAATAAATGATTCTGTTATGTCATATCCAACCAAGAGATCTTTGTTAGTCGATAAGGTCAAATCATTAACAAAACATCCAGTCTTGGATAGACCTTCTTCGACAAACTAGAAACTGTCAATGAGAATAGACTTTGAGTCTTGAGTCTAGCAGTCTGGAGGTCTTCAGACTTTAAGTAGTAGAGTCTGCAAATCTTCAGACTAAACTGATGGAAACGTTTTGTCATTTTCAAAACACTCCACAAAGATTTCTCCAACACTCATGAGTCGAACGACTACGAGCTCTGGCCTAGCATAGTCAAAGCAAGACACAAAAATAGGAATGAGGCCTACTGGAGCTTTGACACTTAAACGCAGGCGTGGCCGTGGGTCGATGGCCGCGGCTCAAGTATGGTGGGTGACAGTCTCCCCCTCTGACTCTCTTTCCTTACTAGAACCCTTAATCACGGCTCTCGGACCTCTCTCTCTCTCTTATAGATCTCTCTCATTACCTCTGGATCTCCCTCTCTCTCTAGCTTCTCTCTCGGACTCACTTGCTTTCAAACCTCCCCAAACGTCTCTCAAGGGAAGTCCTCCGAGGTCGCTCCTCTCTCTCTCTCTCTCTCTCTCTCTCTCTCTCTCTCTTCATGTGTGTTTTCTAGCCTTCGCCCAACGCCTTATTTATAGGAGGAAGGGGGCCGGTTGACGGAGCTTTGGCTACCAATTCTTGGCGTGTCGACCGCCCTCCCCCTTGGCCAAACCGATGTCTCTTCTTGATATTGAGGGAAGGCATTGAAGGTGTCCACCAAGACGTCCCCTCCATCCAAGTTTTTCACCGGATTTTGCATTGCTTTGATCAGTGGCATTAATGGCGCCTGCAAGACATCACTGGCTACTCTATGCCTTGGTGGTAGGTAGTTCACGTGAGTTGCAAAGTAGGGGTGAGCATTGGTTCAGGGTCAACCCTAGATCAACCCTGGACCGGCCCAACCCTACTGGTCCTAGTCTAGTTTCCAAGGAGACTGGGTCGATCCTTGGTCCTAGAATTCCTAGACCAGCACTGTGTGGGTTGGTTTTTTGTCCTGAGAGTTTCGGGTCGGTCCAACCCTGACCAACCGTGACTATATATATAATTTTTATATAAATAAAACCTTAAAATAAACGGCATCAACAATATCAAATAACTCTTTAGTGAGGTGTTCAAATAATTTTATATTGTTAATTAATAACTTAGATTTTTAATATCTTTTACGATGTTCATAGTCATAATTTATGAAGTAGGAAAATGTTTTTGTGAGGAATCCTCACAGCATCCAAAAGACATGAACAGCTCCTTATGGCATTCTTCTCTAATATTCATTCTCTTCTATCTTATTTGTTATCTTAGTCTTTAATTTGCCAAAATCAAAAGAAACAACTTCTCTACTTGCCACTCGACACTCGCCTTGCTTGCTTTGGATTACTCGTGCCGCTCACCGCTCGATGCTCCCTTGGCTTGTTGCTTCCCACTCAACATTCGATGTTCATTCTATTCGACACTCATCCCATTTGACCCTCACCACTTGCTTTTCTTAGTTGACCTCGCTCATCATTGAACCCATTGAGTCGGTACGGTCCTCGGTTACCCTTTCAAGGAATACAAAAAATGAAATAAAAAATTATTGGTTGGTCTTAAGTTGACCTTGAAACCGGACCGAACCCATTGGGTCAGTTCGATCCTCAATTGCTTTTTTAAGGAGTACAAAAAAAATGGAATAAAAAATTATTGATTAATCCTGGAACCGAATCGAACCCATTGGGTCGGTCCGGTCCTTGGTCCCAAGCTCAATACAGTCGGTCATCGGTCTCAAAAATTGAGGACCAGCACTGTGTGGGTTGGTCCTAGGGTTAAGGGGTGGATCGGCCCAACCTAGACCATGCTCACTCTTATTGCAAAGGCGAAGAAGAAAGGAGGAAGGACAGAGGAAGGAGAGGCGCATAAGCTGGGCTGGGGAAAGAATAGGTGGGAATGGGCTGGTGTAGGGGAAAAAGAAGAGGAAGGGGCTGGGCGCGAAAGCCCAACTCCCATGGGCCTTTTTCTTTTTTTTTTTTTTTTAAAATATAATTAATTTATCCAAAAATAGGGTAAAAAAAGAAAATAAAATAGGAAATAAAACTTCATGGATGCAAATAAAAACTAAGACTTAGGTGATGCAAAAAATCATTTTTGTTAGGGCCAAATTGGTCCCTAATCTTTTATGCAATTTATATTATAAATACTTAGGCAAAATTTAGATGTTAATTAGATTTGTTGATTGGCGAAGTATACTTGGGCAAACAGGATTTGTGGGCTATTATCACATTTCTTAAATAACTCGAGATCTCATTGATTGATTTTGTCCAACGGGTAAATTGAAAAAACTCCTTTAGAAAGTGCCAACGATTATAAAGGCATGGAGGAGTATATAAGGAAGACGCTCAAATTATTTGAAAGTGTGCGTGAAAGAAAATTTTCAAAGTCTAAAGCTCCTAATTCTTTGCTATTTCAATTGTTGAGCTTAAGTTGTACTTAAAAGAAATATCAAACACATGTGAGACCTTGAGGAAGTGTAGTAGAGTTTCTACACTGTGGAATCAAGAACGTGAGACTATAAAATCTCTTTTTCTTCTTAGTGAAATCCAGCCAGTAGGCTATCAGTGTGGAGAGTGAATTTAGGCTTGATCTAAGTCAACCACTATAAACCTTGTGTTTCAATTTTCTTTCCTTGAACTCTTTACTTTAATTCGAAGCTTTATATAACTATTTATAGTCTTTTAGATTTTCAATCTATTATCCTCAAAAGACGAGTTCATCTATTAAGTCTTGCAAAACTTCTTTTAACACCTATTCACCCCCTCTAGGTGTCCTTACTAGCCATATCAATTCGTATCAGAACATATGTGTTCATTCAATTGAAGTGTTTTTACTTCTGAGTTAAATATCTATGGCTAGTATGTTGGCTCCAAGTTTGGTTGAAGACTAGAGCAAGACTAGACCTCCTTACTTTGATGGAAATGAATACATCATATGGAAAAGCAAGATGAATGCATTCTTAAGATCGAAAGATCCTCTAGAATGAGATTTGGTAGAAAAATGAATCATTCCTAAAGCTGCATTAGTTTCAGAAAGAGGAAAAGAAGTTGCAGATGCTAACAAGATGACATAAGAAGAAATAACAAAGAGACAAGCACTTGATGTTAAAGCAATTTACTCTTTATATTTTGCTTTATCTCCCATTGAGTATAACATAATTTATTCTTGTGAAATAGCCAAAGAAGTCTAGGATAGGCTGCACATTATCTATGAAGAAACTGATTGAGTGAAAGAAACAAAGATCAATATTTTACTGAGATAATATGAAGCCTTTAAGATAAAGTTAGGAGAATCTATCACTGACATGTTTAGTCATTTTACAAATATTGTAAATAGGCTAAAGTATTAGGGACAACCAATTTCAGGACCAATGAAGGTTAACAAATTGCTGCGTGGACTCTCTAAAGACTGGAATCATGTGAAGACTTCAATAAGGGAAACTTAAAGGATCACGCCGCTTTATGTAGACGAGCTAGTTGGCACACTTCAGTCTTATGAAGTGGAGCAAATCAACGAGGAAGAAGATCTCAAAGATAAGAAGTAAATTGCTTTAAAATCTAACAATGATTTTGATGTTACAGACTTTGAAGATGATATGGATGATGAAAAGCTAGCACTTATGATAAAGAGGTTCAAGAAACTGAACAAAAAGGGAAGAAGATTCAATTGGAAGAAGTAAAGCACTCAAAAGTTTCAAAACAAATCAACTGAGGATGATGAAGCAAACAAAGATGTGATTTGTTTTCAATGCAAGAAAAATGAACACATCAGACCCAACTGCCCTCTGTTGAAGAAAAAGAAGGGAAGAGCTGAGAAATACAGAAAGGCACTCAAAGCAGAAACATGGAGTTATACTAAATGCGAAGAAAGTGATGAAAATTATGCAAATATTTGTCTAATTGCAAAATCAGAATCAGGCTCAGACTTTGAGACTGATTTAGGCTCAAACTCAAACTCAGATAGAGAAATCGAGATCACTATCAAGAAAAATGTTAAATGGTATTTGGATAGTGGTTGTTCGAGACACATGACTAGAGATTTGAGCTGTTTTATAAAAATTGTGCAAATAAATGATGGTAAAGTCTTTTTTGGTGGAAACAACAAAGGAAAAATTGTTGGATGTGGAACTATAAAGATTGGAAGTCTAACAATCAACAATGTCTCCTTGGTGGAAAGACTAAATTACAATCTACTCAACATTAGCCAATCATGCTACACTAGATTCAAAATCAATTTCCAAGAAGGAATATGTTTGAGAACTAGTAAAGATCTTTCACAATCTTTTACTAGACGAAGACATGTGAACATTTATCTTCTAGATATAAAACCAGAAAGATCTTAATGTCTAATATCAATTCAAGATGAAGTGAATCTATAGCATCGAAAGCTTGGCCATGTCAACATGAAGCAAATTGCCAAGATCTCATCCAAGAAACATGATCATGGATTGCCCAACCTGAAGTATCAAAAATCTGATTTATGCACACCATATGTGTTGGGAAAACATGTTAGAAGTTCTTTTAAACCAATAAATCAGGTTTCTACTAATCGTGTTTTGCAGCTTCTGCATATGGATCTCTTTTGACTAACCAGAACTCAAAGTATTAGTGGAAAGAAATATTGCCTAGTAATTGTGGATGATTATTCTCGATTTACTTGGGTTTACTTTCTAGCAAGTAAGTTTGAAACATTTTCTCACTTTGCAAAATTTGTCAAGAAAGTTCAGAATGAAAAATGATATGCTATTTCATGCATACGGATAGACCACGGAGGTGAGTTTGAAAATCAAGACTTTGTCAAATTATGTGATGAATTTGTTTTTCGGCATATTTTCTCCTCTCCATACACTTCAGAACAAAATGGAGTTGTGGAAAGAAAGAATAAATCTTTGCAGGAAATGACAAGAACTCTTTTAATTGAAAGTAATATTTCTTCTCATTTTTGGGCTGAAGCAATTTCTACAACTTGTTATATTATTAATAGAGTATTTTTTATTTTTTTTGTGACCCAGGGAACCCACTGCACGGCCGGCAGCCGGGGAGTAAACCCTGGGGAGGCACGCAAGAAATCACCACCCATGCACCCCGGGTAAGACACCACGCAGCGCTTCAGCCTCCCTGCTTCGCAAGGGCTTCGAAACTGGGACCTCCTGCGTTGGAGTCCAGCAGCCCTACCATCCATGCTACAACGATGGGTGGTTATTAATAGAGTTTAAGGCATATTCTGGAGAAAACTCCGTATAAGTTATTCAAATGAAAGAAGCTAATTGTTTCTTATTTTCATGTCTTTGTTTGCAAACATTTTGTTTTGAAAAATGCAAATGATTGAACTGGTAAGTTTAAAGAGAAATCAGACGAAGGAATTTTCCTTGGCTACTCAACTTCAAGCAAAGCCTATAGAGTATTTGACAAGAAAACTCAGTCTGTGGAAGAATCTATGAACGTCAGATTCCAAGACTCTTTGCAAAATCAATTGATTCAAACTTAACCCGAAGATTCTGAACCTACACCAGACTTTACAAAGTCTACCTCCCTTGAAATGGCTCAGACTTCTGAAGAACAACAACAAACGGAAGTTGAAGAATCAACTGAAGTAGAAAATCAACAAACCGTCAAACCAACTAGTAACTACAAGCACAAGTCTAGTCATCCTAAAGAACTCATCATTGGTGACATTGATGAAGGAATTCGCATCAGATCCAAAAAGCAAGAAGGGTCTAGTGTTATGGCACTTATTTCTAAAATAAAACCCAAAAGTATAGAAGAAGCTTTAGTTAACGAAAGTTGGATTGAAACTATGTAAGAAGAACTCAAATAGTTCAGCATTAACGATGTATGGAAACTAACTCATAAACCAAAAGGTAAATCAATTATTGGAGCTAAATGGGTTTTCGGGAACAAGATGGACGAAAAAGGAAAGGTGATTAGAAACAAGTAAGACTCGTGGCCAAAAGATATACACAAGAAGAATGGATATACTATGATGAGATCTACGCACCGGTAGCAAGGTTAGAAGCAATTAGATTATTGCTTGTTTTTGCATGTTATAAAAATTTCAAGTTATTCCAAATGGACATCAAAAGTGCATTCCTAAATGGATTTATCCAAAAAGAAGTCTATGTGGAACAACCTCTTAGATTTGAAAACCCAAAGAGACCAGACTTAGTATTCAAACTGAAAAAAGCTCTATATGGATTAAGTTTTTAATTCAGAATGGTTTTATCAAAGGAAAAGTGGATCTACCTTGTTTATTAAAAGAGATGGTAAAAAAATTTTACTTGTTCAAATCTATGTTGATAATATCATATTTGGATCACTTCACGAAAACCTGTGCAAGAAGTTTTCTAAGTCTATACATAATGAATTTGAAATGAGCATGATAGGTGAACTATCTTTCTTTCTCGAATTACAAGTAAAACAATTGAATGATAGAACTTTCATTCACCAAGAAAAATATACAAAAGATCTCGTTAAAAAGTTTGGATTGGAGAATTGCAAAAAGACTAAGATACCAATGTCAAGTTCTTCGAAGCTAGACAAAGATGAAGGGGGAAAGACAATTGACCAAAACTTTACAAGAATATTATTGGTTCACTTATTTATCTTACTGCTTCTAAACCCGACATTTTGTTTAGTGTTTGCATTTGTGCTAAATTTCAATCAAATCCCAAAGAATCTCATCTAAGTGCTGCAAAACACATCATCAAATACATTACAACTACTTCAAAGTTAGGTCCGTGGTATCCCGAAAGAGACTTTACTCTCATTGGATATTCAGACGCAAATTTAGCGGGTTGCAGAGTTGATAGAAAGAGTACTTTGAGTACTTGTCAATTGCTAGGAAACATTACAGTATCTTGGTTCTCAAGGAAGCAAAATATTATAACTCTTTCAACAGCAAAAACAGAGTATGTGATTCTTGGGAGTTGTTGTTCTCAAATCTCATGAATAAAACAACAACTGAGAGACTTTGGAATTGAAAACTCATGCACCGAGATCAAATGTGATAACATCAGCGCAATTAATCTCACAAAGAATCCAATTCTTCATTTAAGGGCAAAGCATATAGAGATTCGACATCATTTTATTAGAGATCATGTTCAAAATGGAGAAGTTATGATTCAATTCATTGATTTAAAGAAATTAACAAGCATACATATTTACAAAGCCACTAAAGAAAAACTTATTTGAGTTTATTCGCACCAGACTAAACATTACATCTTTTATCTAGTAAAGTCTAAAGGTGCTTAGACTCAGAGGTAAAGTCTGAAGGTGTTTAGACTCAGAAAACTAAAAGTTACAACGGTAAGTTATTTCGGTACTATCAATTTAATTTTTGGTTAAAAACTTGAAAATGTACGGTTACTTTTTAATTGCTAATTGATTGAAATTATCTTTCCAAGTTTTTTGAATTTATAGCATTTATTCATTTTTCAAAAAGATAGTTATTCATTTTCGAAAAGGCATTTTTATGACGATTCATTTACCTTGCTTCACTTGCTTTATATACTGTTGAATTTTGTCTTCTCCATTCTCACTCCCAGACCTTAAAATACAAAACTCCCATTTGCTTTCACTTTCACTCTCGATTTACCCAAAAAGTTTTCACGTTTTTGAGAAAGTCTTCAAGAATCACAAGCTGGGAATCACAACACATGCCTAAGGTTCTTACTCACTTCGACTTGACCAGGAAGAAGATTCATCTCATTAGCAACAACCAAGTAAGCAACAACATTATCAACAGCGTCAATTTCCTCCACCGCCTCAACTAGAAGAAGAAACAGTGGAAGAAATTGAACCTGGTGTTGGAGCGCATGAAGGAGAAGTCTCCCATCAAAACGAAACAAGATTCTATAGTAGCCAAGAGGAAAGGCAAATGAGCCCATGGATGCTCCAGTAAATAGAAAGAGAACTCTCATCTTGCAGGATGAAAATGATAAGGATGAGATGACTCTTCAACCTTAAGAAATTTGAAGAGTTTTGTCAGCTTTCAAGGGCCAAGAGAAGAGCCAGAAGAAAGAGAGGAGACAAAGAAGGAAGATGAAGAACAGAGGAGGATTGAAGAAGAAGAAGAAAGAAGAGAAGAGGAAGAAGAGGCTCAAGATGACTCCTTTGACCTAATTTTGGCTATATCCTTGTCAAGTCACTCTAAGAAGATAGGAAATGGAACTGCTCAAGAGCACGACAAAGAAAAACATCACTCTGAAGCTAAAGTTGAACAAGAAGAAGAATTCACCACTCTTCCAGAAGGCAAACAAACAAGGGGAGCTGTCGAAAAATGATGTATTTCTTCACCTATCTTTACTAATGATGTGAGTTGTTCTGTAGTAGACCCAGAGGATGTGTATGCCTCTCATTATCTAGAAGCATCCATTCCTAGTCATGGTGGACAAACTGCTGAAGATCCATCCATTCTCAAAACTCTTGGATTAGACTCGGCTAGACCTAGTGCTGCACCAGAACAAACAACAGACTTTTTGAGACTGCTTGATATCATGTTGGATTTAAGGAGACAGCAATATGTTTTGGAGTATGAGATGAAGGATCTCAAGAAAGCTTTCATGGCCACTTCAGTGTCATTGCAAGAACAACTACTCACTCTAAAGACTCAAGTACATACTAATGTGAAGGGTGAAGATTTACAGCCGCTGAAGGAGACTATAGCAAATCTTGAGAAGACAATGAATTCTATAGGAGAATTCCAGCTTGTTTGTCTGTCCAAATAGCCTTGACTCTAACCCCACTATTTTCAAACAACTCTTTTATTTGTTCTCCACTTTTTGCTATTGACAAAAAGGGGGAGAAGTTTGATGTAGATTTGACTTTGGTTTGGATTATTTTACCTTTGGACTTATCTTTTCTTTGGTTGTGGATTGGACTTGTTGACTTTGGCCTGTTGATTTGATCTTTTGATGTTTGCAGTAACTTAAGCCATGATAATGATTATGGAAGGATAGTTATTTTACAGGACTAACATGTTTTATGTGGTTGCAAAATCATTCCTATCCATGTCCTAATCTACTTATCTTTTACGAGATATCTTGTTTTACTTAAGTGTTATTTTGCAGGACAAAAGTATTAAAATATATGGGAAAGTTTTGTTACCATAAAAAAGAGAGAGATTGTTAAAGAAAACTTCATTATTATTTTGAAGTTGACAAAAACGTTTCCATCAGTATAGTCTAAAACTTGCAGACTCTATCGTCAAAGTCTGAAGACCTCCAGACTCAAGATTTAAAGTCTACCCTCACTGATAGTTTCCAAACCGATGAAGAGAAGATTTATTCAGATAAGAATTTATCTTTAATGATTTGGTTTGTATGGTTGAAGAAGCTCTTACGGCTGGAGATAGCATCTCGTGATTAATTATTCATATTGAAATCAATTCAAATAATTAGATCTGTTGATTGGCAAAGTATACTTAGAATGTTCTACTTATGAAAACCTAGATCCTGATTATATGGGTGAGCATAATTGGTGGACTATCATCATATTCCTTAAATAACTCGAGATCTCCTTGATTGATTCTGTCCAATTGGTAGATTGGAAGAACTCTTTAACAAAGTACCAACGGTTATAAAGGCATGGATGAGTATATACGGAAGACGCTCAAGTTATTCGAAAGTGTGTATGAAAGAAAAATTCCAAAATTTGAAGCTCTTGGTTCTTTGCTATTTCAATCGCTGAGCTTAAGTTGTACTCAAAAGAGGCATCAAACACTTGCGAGACCTTGAGGAAGTGTAATAGAGTTTCTACATTGTGGAATCAAGGATGTGAGACTATAAAATCTCTTTTGATTCTTAGTGAAATCCGACTAGTAGGCTGTCAGTGTGGGAGAGTGGATGTAGGCTTGATCTAAGTCGAAATACTATAAACCTTATGTTTCAATTTTCTCCCCCTAAACTATTTACTTTAATTCGTAGCTTTATATAACTGTTTATAGTCTTTTACATCTTCAGTTTATTATCCTAAAAAAATGAGTTAATCTATTAAGTCTTACAAAACTTCTTTTAACACCTATTCACCCCCCTCTAAGTGTCCTTACTAGCCCTATCATTTAGAACCTTGTTCTTACTTGAGGTTCGGTTTTTGTTTTTTTGAATTGGTTTAAACTTCATTCCTTGATTAAGTTCAGTTCTTGTGCTTGGTTGTTATGCCTTGGCTTGGCCTTTGGCTCAACTTGAATTGAAAGTGGCTTGGTTCTTGTGTTTGTATGCCTTGCCTTTACTTTGATCTCGACCATTTTGAAAAATGTTTTTAGCAAAAGTTCATTATTGTTTTACAAAATCCTTTTAAAAAACTTTTACAAGTGCATGTTTTAGTTCATGCCCCAAGCTCTGAAAAGGGTTTCGTTAACCTTGATCATGCATGGGATCACGTTGGATTGTTCCTTTTTTGGTCTTGGTGCGATAGTGAGGTGTATCATTCTCGAGCCAAATTTAGTACTAGGTCGGTGATTATGTCATGATGAGTCGGTCTTTTCTTAGCCTCGATATGATATTAAGACGTATTGGTCCTGAGTCAGGTTTAGCACTAGGTCGATGAACATGTCACGATGGGCCAGTCCTTTCATGGCTTCAATGTGATATTGAGACATATTGTTCCCAAACCAAGTTTGGTACTTGAACGGTGTATCGCACATATCAAACCAAGCCATGATCCTTAATTTGCACTCAGCATGTTCGACGACTCAAATTCGGTAAGATATTTCACACACTCATGCATGGCACGCCTTCAAGCCTTAAACTAAAAGGGAAGATAAAAAATAGATTTTGATGCTTGATGCATGGACACATGAGGGACTAAATTATGCCATCAATAGATGGATTTTAGCGACGATATCCGATGGATTTCAAAAGAACCAATGGATTTCGGTGACGATACCCGATGGATTTCGGATGCCCGGTGAATTCTGAAATGGTTGATGGATTTCGATCATTAATCAGTGAACCCCATGTGCATGAGTTCCTCATATTAGGAAATAGATCTTGATTTATACTTGCATTTGAGTGAGACGTAAGTTCCTCATGTTATGAATGAATTTTGACTGATGCTGGCATACTATTGTTGAGGATTTCTCATGTTACTAACCAAGATATAGCTTTTGTTTTACTATTGGTTTGCCATCAACAATTGCTTAGGATAAGGTGTATGCTTGTTGATAGGTGAGGCATCCTCCTACCTAGAAATTAATGGGTTTTACTTACGGAGTTCATGACTCACCCTGTTATTTTTTAAAATTGTAGGTATGGAGGACTGACACTAGTGTTGGAGTTGTCATCTCACTAAAGGAGCTAAGGTTTACCAGCCATTGATAGATGGAATTTGGCGACGATACCTGATGGATTTCAGAAGAACTGATGGATTTCGATGATGATACCCAATGGATTTCAGATGCTCGGTGAATTCCAAAATGGTTGATGGATTTCGATCATTAATCAATGAACTCCATGTGCATGAGTTCCTCATATTTGGAAATAGATTTTGATTTATACTTGCATTTGAGTGAGACGTAAGTTCCTCATGTTATGAATGAATTTTGACTGATGCTGGCATACCGTTGTTGAGGATTTCTCATGTTACTAACCAAGATATAGCTTTTGTTTTACTATTGGTTTGCCATCAACAATTGCTTAGGATAAGTTGTATACTTGTTGATAGGTGAGGCATCCTCCTACTTAGAAATTAATGGGTTTTGCTTATTGAGTTCATGACTCACCCCATAAGTTGTATGGAGGGCTGACACTAGTGTTGGAGTTGTAGTCTCACTAAAGGAGCTAAGGTTTACCCAACCTTTGGAGTATAGAAAATGTAGTGGTTGTAAATATAACGGCCCATGATATAAAAAAAAATGTAAATATAACTAGTGTAATTGTATATTTCCAAACAATTGTTTTACTGACTATTTATTGTTGTATGGGTGTTATTTGTAATGCTTCCGCATGTACTTAATGAAAAAATAAAAAGAAATAGGATGGTGATGCACCTAGGACATCGTGAAAATAACTCCCGTCGCTTGAGGCCCCTGGGGATGGAGTTAGGGGTCGTCACACGTATATGAGCTTTTTTAGTTTATAAATAGGGTATATGCACCCTAAGTTCTTAGCTTTTATAAAAGCAATTCAGTCCTAATTTTTTTATTGATATCATCAAACCCTAATTCATTTCAAATGTACAATATCAAAAGTTGTACTGCTAAAAAACTGTCTTACTATATGTAAGCTTTTCTTGCTATAGTACATTTGATGTGAAGTTGTGATAACATTAGCATAGGATTCTGAACCTTTTGGACATGTACTTTTAAGAAAATGACGAAGACCTCATATGTGTTAGGGAAATCTCTTATGATGTTTTGAAGATGACAAAATAAATCAAAGACTATTAACATGTTTGATGGTTGAGTAATAGACCATGCAGATGATAGAACATGTAAAGGATATTGTCAAAGTGCGAAGACGACCAGAAGACTGAACATAACATATGTCCAGTATATTTTGAAGATTTCCAAACTTCTATGTCAAAGTCTCGAAGACCGCCACTTTAGTGTCAAAGTCTATTCTACATCGAAATCATCAACTCGACTAATTTTAGACTGAACGTGAATGATGAACCGTAAAGATAGACTCTATCTTTGAAGTGAACTGAACTGGGTACATACCTTAAAGCTAAATCTGTTTAGAAGCAGATATGTTCAGACCCAAATTGTAAAGTCTACAGACTCATATTGTAAAGTCTACAAACTCAGACTTTACATCCAGATTCAATGAATTGTAACTCAAGCCCAATCATACAACGGCTAGTGATCTGGTTTGGATTCCACATCAAGATTGATTTGATTGATTCAATCTAATTGATTGACGATTGGATCTTGAAGACAAGAATTTTCTATACGAAGAAGCTTTACTTATGGAAACCAAGATTTTGTTTGTATGGACGATCGGAATCAATTTGGGATTTTACCTTTGTCACTCAACGGCTACCAAATCTTCTAGATACAAAGCTGTCTAATGGGTATATTGGAAGACGATTCTCTGGGATACTGTCCAACGGGTAGTTTGGAAGTAGAGGAGTATTTAAGGAGATCATGGACCGATGAGCAAGTAAGAGACGGAGCGTAGAATTTATAATTCCAAAGTCTGAGTGACCTTCAATCATATACTTGTCTCTTGAGAGCTTAAACGTTTGTGATCGTGAGAGAAATACCAAAAGAGTGACTTAGTGAGATAGTGTGATCTACTACTAAGTATTTGCACTCGAAGTTGTAATCTCTTATTGATTGCATAGTGGAATCCAGCCAAGAAGGCTGTTATCGTGGGAGAGTGGACGTAGGCTTGGATTAAGCCAAACCACTATAAATCTTGTGTTCTTATTCTCTTCCCTAACTCATTTATTTTGTTCATACTAGCACTCTCAATTGGTATCGGAGTCAAGTGCTCGGTTTATAAAAGTGTTTTTACTTTTGAGCTAAAGATTCTTTATGGCTAGTATGTTGGCACCAGGACTTATGGAATGGCAAATCAACACAAAGCCACCATATTTTGATGGAAAGGAATACAACGTATGGAAGAACAAAATGAAAGCATTCCTAAGATCCAGAGATCTCTTACAATGGGATGTTGTGGAAAGAGGAATCAACCCCATTGCTGCGTCTACATCAAATAAGAATGGCAAAGACAAAGAAACAAAACCCCCCGCTCTTATGTCTCGGACGGAGTTGTCCAAAAGAGAAGCGCTTGATGCAAAAGCCATTTATTCTTTATATTGCGCTTTGTCTCTTGCTGAATATAACATAATCTCTTCATGTGAAACAGCAAAAGAAGTTTGGGATAAATTTCATGTTACATATGAAGGGACCGATCGTGTAAGAGAGACAAAAGTAAACTTTCTTCTCGGCAAGTATGAATCCTTCAAGATGAAGCAAGGAGAATCGATTGGAGATATGTTCAATCATTTTACATAAATTGTAAATGGTTTAGCATATCAAGGTCATCCAATTTTTTCCCCAATGAAGGTCAACAAACTCTTGCGAGGTCTCTCAAAAGATTGGAATCATGTCAAGACCTCAATCCGGGAGACTCAGAGGATTATGCCACTCTCCGTTGATGAATTGATTGGCACTCTTCAATCCTATGAAGTGGAACAACTCAACGATGAAGATCCCGAAGGTAAGAAGTCCATTGCTTTAATATCTAATGATGTTTTTGATGAAACGGACTCAGAAAATGACATGGACGATGAAGAACTTGCTTTTATGATTGAGAAAATCAAAAAGTTGAGTAGAAAAGAAAGGAAATTCGATGGAAGAAAATACAAGCAAAATGGTCAGAAAAGAACAATAAAAGAAGATGATGAACAAGGAAATCTATGCTTGATGGCACATTCAGAATCTGAGTCTGATTCAGACACAGACTCAGAATCTGATGAGGAAATCGAGAAAAAATGGGTACTAAAGAAAAGATAAGTTATTTTTGCAGGATATAAAGAAGAAAGAAGAAAGAGGATTTGGTAAGGAATTTTTTATTCTCAATTTGATTTGGGCAATAATTCTCATTATGTTTGATATTCGATATATCCTTGGTTGATTGATATGTTATAATGATCATATTTTGCTTTATGGAAGAAAGAATCGTATGATTTATTTTTGTGATTTGTGAGTCAAATTTGATTTAGTACGTGCGATTATTTGAGATAATTCAAATTATTTTATCTAATTTTATACTTCATATCTAATCATCTTTTGCAAAGTGAAAATCTGTTTTACGTGATGGTGCAAGATATTCTTAGATATTCAAAGATTTCATTCTCCCTGATTTTATTGTGCTTTGACGAAGTGAGAATTTATTTTTCAAAATATCATTGTGCATAATATTCTTTCTTTGAATACTCTGTTGTCATAAATTAAGAAAGAATATTTGGAGATTATATATTTTACTCTAATGTCAAGGAAGGATCCAAATTAATGGATACCAAAAAGGGAAATGAGTTAATTGCAGGAAATTCTTTAAGGGAAGGATGATTGCGAATCTACGCAAATTTTGGTGCAATCAGAAAATATCTCCTGCGACAATTGGTAATGATTTTTTTTTTTAATCAATGGTATATTTGAAACATATACCTTGGGTAAGAGAAATTTTTTTCCTGCCTTGCAAATCTCTACGTGCATTATTATGATTTTGGATGATTGTTTATATCTTTTGTCATAAATATAAGATATTGCAATTTTAGCACGTGATAGAAATATCTATTTTTCTTTTGCAAAATGCATATCTGAAATTTATACTCAAAGGAATCTCTTTGATCTTGAAAGATATTACTGCATATTCATGGATATTCTTGCTATATTCTTAGAAGATATATTATATCTAGCAAGTTTGATCCGAAAAACAAAAGAATATATTACGTGACATTTTTGCAAAGATTATTATCTGTTATACAAGATTTTGCATGTGACAAAAGAATCTTCAATTTTGATTTTGGAAAGCTAAATTTGAAAATCATTGATATTCTATACTATCTTCTGGAGGTTCAAAGATTCCATTCCTTGTGGAAAACTTTTGCTTATTGAGGAAATCCCTTATGCATCGTATAAAAGGTTGAATAGTTCTGAATTTTAATATTTGATAATTTTATATATGCTATTCAATTTATCTATTTGAAGAAAAGAGTATTCGCGTGGATATTATCACAGCTTATTTGTGCAAAAAGTTTGTTAAGTTTATGCAGATTGAATTCGAGACGAGCTTGATTGAAGAAAATAAAATTTTGCATCGAATTTCAAAATGCAAGTAATCGTTGCGGATGTTGTTGCTACAAAGGAAATACTGAAAATATATTTTGTTCAACGTGCACAAGCAACAATTGTTTCTATTCGCAAATATTGTCATGATGACAGGGGGAGAAATCAAATCCAAAAGAAAATGAAAAGAATCGTGATAATCTCAAAAAGGCAACAAATTGAGGGGGAGCTTTGATCAATTATGGAAAAACATTTTTGGATTGATCGTAATCTTATTATGAACGGAATGAAAGGTAAATGTGTCAAAATTTGTTCAAAAAATCCGGTTAGTGCATCTTTTATTACTTTTTGTCATTAACAAATCTCTTATTAATATTATCATTTTATTATGACAAAAAGGATACGTGAATTTTATGATGCATCCGTGATTTTTAATGGATATCTGCTGATATGATCGAAGTGAGCTATATTGCATATCTTTAATATTTGATTTACTTTATAAAAGCTGATTTTTGGAAATTATGCAAGACATATTTGTTATCATTCTCTACGTGAATCCATTATTATCGCTTTTTGATTATGACAAAAAGGGGGAGAGAATATAAATATGCATATGTGTTAATTGATTGATATTATTTATTGCATATTATTGAGCTGTGATTATTTTTCTATATATTGTTATGCTCAATCTATTTGCTATCTTATGATATCCTTTGATTTAAATTAATATTTTTAAAAGCATGTTTATAAAATCTGCATATTCAAAGATTGTTTTGTCATCATCAAAAATGGGGAGATTGTTAGGGAAATCCCTTATGATGTTTTGAAGATGACAAAATAAATCAAAGGCTACTAACATGTTTGATGGTTGAGTAATAGACCATGCAGATGATAGAACATGTAAAGGATATTGTCAAAGTGCGAAGACGACCAGAAGACTGAACGTAACATATGTCCAGAGTATATTTTGAAGATTTCCAGACTTCTATGTCAAAGTCTGAAGACTACCAGACTTTAGTGTCAAAGTCTATTCTACATCAGAAGTCTGTCAACTCTAACTAATCTTAGACTGAACGTGAATGATGAACCGTAAAGACAGACTCTATCTTTGGAAACCGAACTGGTACGACCTTAAAGCTAAATCTATTCGAAGCGAGATATGTTGGACCCAGATTGTAAAGTTCGACTCATATTGTAAAGTCTACGACTTAGACTTTACATCCAGATTCAATGAATCGTAACTCAAGCCCAATCATACAACGGCTAGTGATCTGGTTTGGATTCCACATCAAGATTGATTTGATTGATTCAATCTAATTGATTGACAATTGGATCTTGAAGACAAGAACTTTCTATACGAAGAAGCTTTACTTATGGAAACCAAGATTTCGTTTGTATGGGCGATCGAAATCAATTTGGGATTTTACCTTTATCACTCAACGGCTACCAAATATTCTAAATACAGAGTTGTCCAATGGATATATTGGAAGACGATTCTCCGGGATACTGTCCAACGGGTAGTTTGGAAGTGGAGGAGTATTTAAGGAGATCATGGACCGATGAGCAAGTAAGAGACGGAGTGTGGAATTTATAATTCCAAAGTCTGAGTGACCTTCGATCATATACTTGTCTCTTGAGAGCTTAAACGTTTGTGATTGTGAGAGAAATACAAAAAGAGTGACTTAGTGAGATAATGTGATCTACTACTAAGTGTTTGCACTCGAAGTTGTAATCTCTTGTTGATTGCATAGTGGAATCCCGCCAAGAAGGCTGTTATCGTGGGAGAGTGGACATAGGCTTGGATTAAGCCGAACCACTATAAATCTTGTGTTCTTATTCTCTTCCATAACTCATTTGTTTTGTTCATACTAGCACTCTCAATATGATTTGATGAACTCTACTTTATGATGTTTCCTCCCTTATTCTATAAACTTCATCTAATCCAGCGAAAGATGAACTTATGTTGAAAAGGTTTTTATTCATTTTACTCCAAGTCTCTAGGGTTTCAGACAAAACTTATGTTTTAGTCACCAGACTAAAGGGAGACAACTCGTCGGTGATGGTATCATGTCCACAAAAGATCGATAAAGAATTGATATTTCAATGCAACTGTGGTGGATTTTTTTTTTTTTTTTTTTTTGGAATTCTTATCTTATTCACATCGTGTTTTGGTTCTCATTAGAGAGTGTCTTGTGTCTTCAGATCACCTCAGCAATAATCAATGACAATGAATTATGCATGGAGAAGACGATGCTTGTTAATTAATTGTTTTTTTGCTGACTGATTAATTAATTCATGACCTAGAGTAAAATCACATGGCCTAGAGGCTATACCACTATTCAAATTCCTATAAGAGGCCATGATCTCTTTCTTATAAGGAAAAATACAAAAAAAAATAGTTGGAAACATATTGCATTTGTACCAATTTAGTCACAAACCTTTTAATTAGACTAAATTTAACCCTAAATATTTTCATATTGATACCAGCTCAATTCATCTAACTAATTTAGGCCTAAAATTGTTGATGTGGATCAGCCATCTATGTGGTACAACTAATGCCAGCCTGGACAATTTTTTCTTTTGATTTTAACATATATTTTCAATTTTTTTTTAACTAAAACTTTTAAATGTTTCCCTTTTTTTTTTTCTCTTCCTTCACTTCCTTTGCCTTGTGGCTAGTACTCAGCCATGGCCAGCAATTGGCCACAAGCAAGGATGTCATGGCCTATGCCAGAGCCGGTGAAGGTTCAACCCATGTAGCCTAAGTGAGGGCTGCCCTTACCGAATCTAGCAAGGGTTGAACACTTGCAACTTAGGCAATGGCCAACCTTGCAACTCTCACTTGTGGCTAGTCATCAGCCATGGCCAAGTAGCAGCCATAGTCAAAGGAAAGAGAAGCAAATAAAATGGAAGAAAAGGGAAAATCTTAAAAAAAAAAAAAAATACGAAAAAAAAATTGTTAACATCAGTGCAAGCCATGCCATGTAGAACGATTGGCATTCACGTCAGCAATTTCTTACCTAAATTTGCTAGATGGATTAAATTATTACTAATGTAAAAATGTTTAGGATTAAATTAATTCAATTGAAATGTTTAGGAATGAATTAATATCAATCCAATAGGTTTAGGACTTGTTTGTGGTACTTGTCCCATTCCTTCTATATCCACCAATCAAGAAAGAAAAAAGCATTCTCGTGGGTGGGATTGGTCTCTTCCCAAACCCTAGCCACCCAAGTTTTCGGCCAAAGCCCTAGTTATTCCTTGACCAAAGACTCCTCAAAATCCCAGTACACAACCCAAATCAAGCAAAGAACACCACTTGTGCCTATTGAGCTGACCAATGTCGGTGGAATTTCCCAATGGGATTTTCCAATAGGCCGAGCTCTTGTGACTATCAAATATGCAAGGCTGTGGACACTCTCCTCCTGGACCCGGGTGCTACAACAACACCTGCAGCCATATCCCTTACAACCCATTAAGCAGCTGGGGCATTGAAGGCGGTGAGATGGCCTCCGACACTGCTGTCGTCCACTCCACCAACGGAAGGATGGTCGGGAAGGCAATCGTGCCAAGGGTGGTCTTCACGTGCGGTAAAACTTGGCTGCTCAAGGGCCTCTCCGACACCGCAGTCTGGACGCGACAAGGGAACACAACATGGCAAAGTGCTGATATACACCACATTAAGAAAACTTGTCCAAAAATCCTTAGCTTATTACACTTTTCCCAATTCAATAATAAATCTTTCAATTTTGTCAATTGAATCTTAAACTTTTTTAAGTTTTGCTAATTAAATCTATCCAACCAATTTTAACCGGAAATTGTTGTTCTAGATGCCGATAGTGCCATGTAAGATAGCTAGCCCTAACTGTAAATCATTGATGTGGATGCCGATAGTGCTATGTAAGATAGCTACCCTAACCAAAAATCATTGTTGTGGATGCCGTTAGTGCCATGTAAGATGGCTAGCCCTAACATGAATAATTTATTCTAATTCTTTTTTTTAAAATTGATTATTTTACAATTTTTTATTAGGCAAGGACCATGAAGCCCTCACCTATGATCAACGAAGACTTCATGATCCTTGCTAGAGCTGGGCAAGGGCCCTAACCTTCATTGGGCTTGGAAGAAGAAAAAAAAAGAAAGAAAGACAAAAAAAAAAGTCAAAAACTAAAATATATAATCCATAATTTTTTTTTGAAAAGTTCAAAACTATCCATGCTAGTACCGATTGTCCTATAGCGCCAAACGTTTGGTTGTAGTAATGGCTCTTACATTACATGAGAGAAAATAGGTCTCTTCGCTTTATATGATAGAACAATTGATCATACATAAAGGCTTTTATTACGCGGGACTTTCCCAGACAGAGAGTTGGTCTAGGACGTAGACACTTCATTTTGGATAAAAGAAAAGGCACGGAACTCTTTCTTTGAGATCGAAAGTTCCCTGAGAAGCAAAGAAAAGGTCAAGGCCGAACTGTGAAATCGAAGTTACCGCATGAGCTCCCGAAGGAGGACAAGGGAGAACTGAATCCCAATCTCGACTGGACCAAATCAAATTGCAACATTATGTTCTCCAATTGGTAAGTCCCGATCACCACGGCATGCTCTGCCGTCTTTCCGCCATCGACAATTGCCAAGCACGCTGCATCGGCATCCACTTGTTTCAGCAGATTAGATTTGTGAATAGTCCAGTACCCTTCATCTCCTAGCACTAGATCGATTCGAGGAATGCTCTGGACCTTTGTCGGTCTCGTGACGTTCGTCTTGAAGCAATACTCAAGCGGACTCACCTTCTTCCCTCGAGGGAAGCCATCCAAAGCCGTCTTGAATTCGCTCATAAAAACACTATAAATGTCACTCCTCAAGGTAGTGTAGGGCACTGTAGTACTGAGCTTCACACCTCCACTTACGTCGAGCGCAAACGTGTTCGCTGGAACACTAATGGCCTTTTGGTTGATCGATATCCCCGTCACGTTGATAAAATATCCCAGTGCTGAGGGATTCTTGATCAACGGAGTGTAGGAAAGTACACTTGAAGCATCAAAGTTTGCCGGAGGGTCGAGATAGTATGGACCGTCACCGAAGAAAATGACCCCTTGATCATCACTTGAGCTCGAGAGGCAAAGGGAGAATTTCTGGGTGAGATCGTCGATGATGAATTGATATAGTAGAGAGAGAGTGGACTGCGACAATGAAGCAACACCGATTGCTTGTGCTGGAAGAGATTGCAAGAGAGACGAAGGAGCACACGAGATGTACAGGTTGCCGTACTGGATCCTGTATGAAGAGAGAGATCTACCGGCAGTCCAATATACTGTGAGCTCATTGAGACTCAAATAAGATGAGGCGCATAACCCGGTGATCGGGTTCACAGGTGTGTCATAGCAAGAGCACTGGCCATTTGTGTTGTTTGTCTCGGGGCACAACGGAGAAATGTAACTGCGAGCAATCAAGCACCCGGGCTCGCCACAGGAGACCGTGGGTTGCGAAGAATCGCATCGGTTCCAGACGAAAGGGGCATCGAGGTCAATGAGATATTGCTCGGAAGGGTCCAGCGTGAGGGTGATGGTGTGGAGGGAAGTGTTGGGGTCCTTGTGAAGGGACGTCACTAGAGTGTGAAAAGGTTGAGCCGAGACTTCTAGGGACGAAAGACCCAACATGAAGATGAACAAAGCAAGTATAGGATTGCACATTTTGGTCAACTTTGGAATGTCAATTGGATGACACATGAGATTGATGCTTGAGAAGAGGAGATTTTATAGAAGAAAAGCATTGTCTTTTCAGCTTCATCAAGGGCTTTATAATGCTTAATTAAGAATAAAGATATGAATTTACTAGATTTGAGTAAAGTTCAAATATCAAATAACAAGTGCAACTTGAATTGATTGGATCTTGAGCTTTTGTTCACAAAGGCTGGGAGACATTGTAACTTGGACTAGATTTCCCCAAGATCGAGAAGGAACTCGTTGGATTTTTGCCCTAGCCATGTGCAATATGGAGTTCTTAGTACTCATGCATTACATCGACTCATTCTGGCTTTCCTTCATCGCTCATGCGCAAGATGGAGTTCTTAGTACTCATGCATTGCATTGACCACCCCCTAAAGAGCAGAACGTACAAGTCTAACGTCCAATTGCCCCAAAAAGACTAAATCCAAGTTGAAACTATTATTAATTGTGTCGATCTAATCTAAATCCAAATGCATGGAGTCACGATAGAGCTAGCCTAGACCAACAAACATTTCCGCAGGTAACATTGACAATTTCGATTGCTTTTTAAACCAATTTTGATGATTTTGTGATGTAAAAGATGCATTTTGAGTCAAATTCGATGTGCATGACAGGACAAATACGACATCCCCGAGGTAATCCAAGGCTAGCTGACCGGTTTGGAAATACTGCAAAGGTCTGATCAAATGAGGCTTAATATCGATCGTAACCTGCATACATTCATCAATGTTGCTGTCAACTTCATTTCTTCTTATTTCATCTAGTTACTTTTTTCGTATATATTATATCATGTACCAGATATTACCCTATACCGGTAAAACACATCTCCATCTGTGTCTCTTGAGTCCTTCGCTTCCATTGCGTACCTCCAGAAATTCCTCAGCTCAAATTGTCTTAACAAGTATCTCGAAACATTTCAATGAATCCTTTAAGCTCACACGAAAAATTCAAAACATAATTAACAAACGATGACAAGTAATCTCTTTTTACCAAAAAAAAAAAAAAACGATGACAAGTAATCTCGATACCCAGTGACTTGGAGAAAGATTTATCATGAGATCCGATTAGATTTGTGCCACGTACTCTCTTGTTTTTTTTTTTTTTTTTTGACGAAAGCAGGGGACCGTAGATTGATATTAACCAAAAGTGCCACCATAGGGCATAATGTCAGTACAAAGCAAATCCAACAAGGGCGGTGGAGGAGAAAAGAACCAATTATGGGCCAGACTTCGGTGTTCATGGGCGTTGGCAGCCCAGTGGGCTACTCTATTCGCTTCCCTCCTGCAGAACACTATGCGTAACCTAGAGAAGCAGGGGATGAGTGCCGCAGCTTCAGAGATGAGAGAGCGAGCTTCCCATGGCGTCGAGCATGGATTCCGCAGAGCATGGACAAGCACCCAGCAGTCAGATTCCACAGTGAGTTGCTTCCTTTCCATTTTCTTTTGCAGCAGATCATGTAAGGTGACGGTAAGGGCTTGAGCTTCTACTTGCAACGCCGTAGTTGCTGGAACAGTCTGTGTAAATCCATTGATTAGTCGACCAGAGTGATCACGCCAAATAGAAGCCACAGATCCCTCCTTTGATGTGGAAGAAAAAGCTCCATCTATATTAATTTTTATCTCGGCAAGATTCGGAGGCTTCCATAGGCGCTCTGAGGTCAGGAGGTTGGGGGAAGAGTGCGTCCACACTTCATGGGATCGACGAGAAGATTGGGCAGATGCAAAAGCCGCCAAAATAACCTGTTGTGGATCGGGAACAGCCTTGCGAAATACAAAAAGGTTTCGGGATTTCCAGAGGTGCCAGAGGATGTGTGCCAGGGTTTCCAAATCAGGTATGGCCTTCTTCTTGCATATCAAATCTGCTAACCAAGCATCCATGCGATTTGTGTTAAAGTCTGTTGGATTTAGTTTAACTGCTGAATGAGACCAAATCTTGCGTGTCCATGGGCAATGCAGAAAGATATGTTCCGTAGTCTCTGGGGTGTGATGATGACAAATCTAGCACATAGGATCAATGATTATTTTCCTGCGATAAAGGTTGTCCTTTGTTGATAGAGCGTTGTGGCATAAGGACCACATAAAGATACGTATCTTCGAGGGGGTTTTCATTTGCCAAATCTTGTCCCAAAGCTGTCGGGGTGGGTGGTAAGAGGAGGATGCAATATCTTGAAACTTGACATATGCTGTAGATCGTAGGGAATGGTAGCCATTCTTGATAGTCTAATAAACATTCTGAGATCCTTTCCAAATAAGTCTATCCTCTGTACAATCTGTTTGGATGGGGATTGTCAGGATTTCTTCGACTATTTGATCAGCAAAACTTCTACGCAGTAGGGGTTCATTCCAGTGGTTGCTCTCCAAATTAATAAGATCAGCAACCCTTTGTGGTTCTCCTCTTGGTGCAGGACCGCCAATAGGACCAATATTCAGCCACTTATCATCACGGATTGAGATCCGTTTCCCATCTCCAACTGACCATTGTAGATTTTGCATAATTGAATCTCGGTCATTCAGTAGACTCAACCATCCCCAAGAGGGTCTCGACCCTTTGTTGGCATGCCAAAACTCTGTGGAGTGATGGTATAGACCCTTAAAGAGTTGACTCCATAAAGATGACGGGTTTTGTAAGAGACGCCACGCCTATTTTCCTAGTAGTGCTCTATTAAAAGTGGTTAGGTCACGAAAGCCAATGCCTCCTAAATCTTTCCTAGCCTTAAGTACATCCCAACGTTTCCAATAGATACCAGAGTGATGATGATTGTTCTGCCACCAAAATCTAGCAACTTTCTTCTCTATAGATGTACATAAGGACATAGGAATTTTGAAAATAAACATTGCATATTGAGGGATCGCATGTATTAACGATTTAATGAGTGTCTCCTTGCCCCCTTTAGATAGGAATTGCTCTTTCCAACCTTCAAGTTTTGAATTTACTCGACTCAACAGCCAGGCAAACATCTCTTTTTTTGATCTACCCCAATCCGAGGGAATCCCAAGGTATTTGCCAATCTTCGTTAACACCGGTACCCTGAGTTCTCCGACTAGGTTTTCCTGAAGGCGAGCAGGGCAGGTTTTACTGAAGTAGATACCAGATTTATTCCTGTTTACCCGCCTGACCCGTTGCTAGGCAATATTTGATTAAGAATGTTGGTCAAATTCTGACATTCCTGAAATTTCCCGTCAAGGAAAAAGATAGCATCATCAGCAAAAAATAGATGGGATAGAGTCGGACACCACCTGTTTAAAGTGATGCCGTGAAGATTATTCATGTCCACAGCGTGATGGATAAGTGTTGACAGCACATCCGCCACTAGGATGAAAAGATAAGGAGAAATAGGGTCACCCTGTCTGAGACCTCTTGATGGATTAAAATATTGAAGATTTTCACCATTAAATTTAACACTGAGAGAAGCTGTGGTAATGCATTGCATTATCCACATAACCCATTTTGAGTGAAAGCCCATATGTAGGAGATAATCCCGAAGAAAATCTCATTCAACGCGGTCATATGCCTTCTGCATGTCCAGTTTCAGAACGGCCTGAAAGGATTTCTTTGGCTTTCGAATTCTAAGCTGATGCAAGACCTCTTGAACGACTAAGATGTTGTCCTGAATTTGTCTACCACTCACAAAGGCAGATTGTTCAATAGAAATTAAATCAGGTAGGATAGGTTTCAAACGATTCGCCAGAATCTTTGAGATAATTTTGTAAATAAAGTTGCAAAGACTAATTGGGCAGAATTGATCTAGTCGTTCTGGGTTTGGTGTTTTGAGAATCAAAGATATGGAAGTTCGGTTTAGTTCAGGACGCATAGCACCAGAGAGAAAGAAGTCTTGTACCGAATTAAAGATGTCTTCCTGAAGAATATCCCAATGGTGCTGGTAGAATATCCCATTTAGGCCATCAGGTCCTGGCGCTTTTGTTGATCCCAATTGAAATACAGCTTGTTTTACTTCTTCTCGGGTAACATCAGCTATAAGAGCTATGTTCATATCCTCTGTCACTTTTGGTGGACATTGCATTAGGATTGGTCGATAATCTCGGTGACCTGTCGAGTTGTATAACCTTTGGAAGAAAAGGTTAGTCATATTCTTCAATCTTTCTTGATCTCGGACCCAAGTAAGATCTTCATCTTGTAGCATTGTGATTCGATTCCGGTGTCTCCTTTGAATAGTAGTGCTGTGGAAGAATTTTGTATTCTTGTCCCCCCATTTAAGCCAACTAACACGAGATTTCATTGCCCAATATTGCTCTTCCTGCTGCCACAGAGTTTGGATTTCAGTTTGAATTCGTTTAACCTCCGCTAAGTCGTAGTTCCCGCGGGATTGATTAGAGATGGCTTGGAGTTGCTTAGTCAAAATGTTGATCTGCTGGTTACCCCTAGGAAATTTACGACGACTCCAAGATGCTAGAGCTGCTGAAACAGATTGTAGTTTAGAAGAGATAGAGTGGATTGATCTAGGTAGGGAAAGCCAAGAATGAGCAATAACTGATCTGCATTCTGTGTCATTTATCCAAAAGGCCTGAAATACAAAATTCCGCTTTCTCTTAACAACCTTAGCATCAATATCCAACAAGATGGGGCTGTGGTCAGATCCTAGCGCCGGTAGAGCATAAACTTTAGCTTCAAGAAATGTGAGACGCCAGGCAATTGTACAAACAACATGATCCAATCTTTCTTTAACTAGCTCCTCGCCCTCCCGGTTATTGATCCAAGTAACGGCGCAACCCTTACTATCTACATCCATAAGGCGGCAAGTATTTAGAAAGTCTCGAAAAGATTGCATACGATAGCAGTCCGGCGGTCTCTTCCCATCCTTCTCCCAATAGTTAAGGATTTCATTGAAATCCCCAATGCAAGCCCATGGTAAAGTATTATTAAAATTAATGTGACATAATTCTTCCCAGAGGTGTTGTCTTAGCGAGTAAACAGCTGGCGCATGAAGACATGTGAGACGCATAGACTTCCCATTGGCCAAATCGGTGCATACCATATCCATGAAATTTGCTGTCTGTTGCTCCATAGTTAGAGAGACCCTGTCAGTCCAAAAAACCACCAGTCCGCCAGCTAATCCAATTGGATCTTGAATAAGACAATTAGGGAATTTCAAACGCTGTTGGAGTTGGATAAGTACTGAACTCTGATTCTTTGTTTCCATTAAGAACACCAAGTGGGGCTGTTCGTGGACCATGAGAGCCCGTAGAGCACGAACTGTCAGGGGATCGCCCAACCCCTGACAATTCCAACTTATGATCTTCATTTTTCACTCGGTGGCTGTTGAGGGCTAGCCACCAAAGCCCTAATGTCAGCTTCCCCCGCTTTGCGCATAGGGGTATCCAGGAGTTGTTCATCATCCAGGTCATGCAGAATGACACCCTTTGTGTCATATGGTGAATAGCGTTTATGTTTTTTAGCCACACCCACCTTTGGTGGCAGTCTAGAATTCTTTGTTTTCTTGACTTGTTTGAAATCCATAAGTGATGATTGAATTCCTTTCATTTTTGTTGTTGCAGGAATGAGCGCTGTATGTAGATATGTCCCTTCCATGATCGGCTCTGGATTTTTCTGTTGTGCAGGTGCTTTAACTCCATGATCTGAAGAAAGTGCTTGTCTGGCCTCTGTTGCAGCAATAGTAGCTATTGGTGGGGGCAAAAGAGGGATAATCGGAAGTTGGGAAGGAGGCGTCTCAGGTATGCTTTCTTCTGATTGATCAGGGAAGTTTGAAGGGTTATAAAAGGTTTGCCAATAACCTCAGCTTTAAGCCATGGACCATAGGCCATAGTATCCCTGCCTTCAAATTTGGATTCATCATAGGGGATCTCTTTACAATACATAGCATAGTGGCCCAACCTTCCGCAAGAGTAACAGAAATGAGAAAGTCGCTCATAGCGAAAGTCAATCCATAATAATTTTCCTTCTATACGAATCAGTTTACCTGTCCTTGTCCTTAAGGGTTCCTGTAGTTTCAGTTCAACCTTCGCCCTAGCAGTCCGCAAAGTCATGCCCTCTTTAGTATCAACTCGCACTTCGATTACCCGACCAATATCTTGCACTGCCTTGATAATCATCTTTTCAGTAGTCCATTCCAAAGGCAGACCGAATATTTGTATCCAGAAAGCACAACTTGAGAAATTATAACAATGCAAGGGAGTATTAGACTGCCATGGCTTTAATATTAGTAGGTGACCTGAAAAAAGCCAAGGGCCCCCCTCAAGGACACGCTGTTTATCAGCAATATAATGGAATTTTGCTACGTAGAAGCCATCTTCACGTTGTGAAATATCAAGTCGCTCAGTCCTCCAAGCTTTCTTAATTGTACTCTGGAAAGCAAGGAAATTTACAGTGGGGTTTGACAGAATTCTGCACACCAAGATTAAGTTACATTCCGCCAATTTTGCAGGTGAGGGTTCTTCATCCCAGAATGCTATTTCCTTCTCTGTTGTGAGTCGACCCAAACGTGAACAGAGAGCAGCTAGGCGGTCAGAGTCACTATGTTCTTCGGTGTCCATTTCTCAGACGAATTTAGCAGATTAAATAAAGTAGGGCCAAGCGAACTTGGATCGCACTAAGATATACAGTCAGCTAAAGGCGCAGATATACGAAGGCCCCACAACAAAGGAGATTTTGCCGAAACGACTCAGGAGGTAGAAGAAAACAGGGGAAAATAAACCCACAGTGAAGCGAACCAAATTGGGGATGAAGACGAAGATACGAAGGGGATCATCGGCTTCGAATCGGATCATCGGCTTCGAATCTGGACCCACCATCAATTCCGGAAAGAATCGCGACAGTCCACGAACGCTGAAAATCAGATGAGAGCAGAAGAAGACCGCCTTGGATGAAAGGGCAGATGAAAAGTGGGGATGGAATTTGGGATTAGGGTTTTAAGCCATGAGTAGCCATGGGTAAAAAACTCTGCAAGTCGAGAGGAAAGTACTCTGCATTTTCGAGAGAGAGAAAAGCCACCCTCCGTCGCATCTTACGTTTTTTCTTAGTCGATTCCACGTACTCTCTTGTTAAAATGCCATAAATGCATCTTTTTCTAAACAATTCTTTTTTACCAACCCTTACTTTTCCTAGTACATTTTGCTCTCTCTCTCCTCTTCCGATGGTGTTAAAATGTAGAACCTAGCCGGCAAGTCGCCTGCGGCCGTGGATCTCTCTCTCTCTCTCTCTCTCTCCGAACTGTGAATTAGGTCGGCGTCCTCCTTTGCAAACAGAAGTCATGTCATGGTCACAACCTGACCTTCGGCAGCAAGCTTCATGGCAGAGGTGGCGATATCTGCCATGAAGGTCGCAAACTCATATACACAGAGAGGGGGGGGGGGGTGGTGTGGTGGTGGTGTTAACGTGAGTTTCAATAAACAATGGACTCATTTTTGTCAAAATTACTCCTTACTGGAGAGGCTCCTAACCCTATCTTTTATACGGTGCCAATGCAGTAGAAATTCTCCGAAAGCCGTCTTATCTATAAGCCCTAACCGTTAAGTCAATGGGGAGGAAAACCACCGGCAGATACATTTTCTGCTACTCCAGTTTGCAAACTCAGTCATCTAAAATTCATGGGTACTGAGAATATTGAAATTAATGATGAGTGATAAAATATTTGCAATGAGAAACTGCACTTGATAATCTTAAATGCATGAACTGATGACAACGATCAAGTCCGTTCAACTCATAATATCATAAACGAAGTCATTGATGCAGAAGCAAGAGTCTCCCAACCAGAAGGCAAAACAGGGCATGAGAGTTTATTTTGGACATGCCTTATTTTACATAAACAAGTCTATGAAACTTTATTTCAACATAGAGAACATTGTAACGTTCATCAAGAAAGAAAGAAGCGGCTCAAACAATGCCTGAAACTGTGAAATTGAAGCCACCACATGTAGCCCCGTAAGGCAGCAAGGAAGAGCTGAAACCCAATCTTGACTGATTGAAATCAAATTGAAGCAAGTTATTCTCAATTTGATACGTCCCGATCACAACAGCGTGCTCCGCAGTTTCCCCTCCATCAACGAAAGCCAAGCACCCAACATTGTCATTGACTTGCTTTATCGAGTTTGGTGGATAGATGGTCCATTTCTCTCCTTTTCCTAGCATCAGATCGATCTGGGGAATGTGTAGCCCATTGTTGCTCGATCCCATAGTGCTAATATTGAAGCACAAATGAAACGGATCCACATCGGTCACTTGAACGATGCCTTTGGCCGCCTTCTTAAAATCCCTGATAAAAGTCTTGTAAATGTTGCTCTTTAGTGTAGTGTATGGTACAATAGTACTAAGCTTCACGCTCTGATTGACATTGAAGCTTTTCTGTGGAACATTCATGGCCTTCCCATCGATCGATATGCCAGTGAGGTTGATATAATATCCTAGCAAAGTTGGATCAGCTTGCAAAGGAGTGTAGGTGAGTACTTTTGCCGCATCAAAGTCTGTCGAAGGACCGAGATTGTACGGACCATCACCGAAGAATATAGCCCCACTAGCTTCACTCGAGCTTGGGAGGCAAAGTGCAAACTTCCTTGCGACCAACTGGTCAGGAAGATCGCTGAATGCATATGGCAGAGCGAGAGAAGTCCACGACAAGGCACCAACGCCAATCACTTCTTCAGGTAGAGACTGGAGAAGAGACAGCGGAGCACATGATACATACAAGCGATTGAAATCCATAGCTCCCACGAGAGATCTGCCATCTGTCCAATATAGGACCATATCTTTGTAGGTCATTTGCGACGGAGCACAGGACTTGGTGATCGGGTTCACGGGCGCATCGTTGCAGTAACACTGACTCTCTGTAAACGAGTTATTGACGGGACATGAGGGAGGGATGTAGCTCCGAGCAGTGGAGCATGCGCCGTAGTTACAACCGACTGAAAATTGAGGGGATTGGCATTGGTACCAGGTGAAAGGAGCGTCGAAATCAATGATATAATGTTCCCCACCGTTAAGCGTGATGCTGTAGAGAGAAGTGTTTGTGTCTGTGTGTTGGAGGATGGGTGCTACAAGAATGTGAGGAGGTTGAGCGAAAACTTCAGTGGATAATGTCCACGCGAGAATTAACAAAAGAAGAAGAGTGTTCATTTTCATCTTTGTTGGAACGTGGGAATGATGAGAGATTTGAAGGTTGAGAGGAGGAGGGTTACATATAGAAGGACATGGTTGACTTTTGAGATGGGGGGTCAAGGGGTATCTTGTCAAATTCCGAAGCAAAGTACTCCATTGCCCGAAAAGATATATAAAAAAGCCGTCCAAATGCTCCAATTGGATCTCGGGCCGTTTGTACATAAATTGCGGGCAATGTGGACGCTCAATGAAGTATTCCTGAAATCTAGGGAATTCCATCGGACTTTCAGAGTGCTTGTACGTAAAGTAGAGTGTAAATTACATGTATATGACATTTTCTTAGTTTATATATGGGACGTGCACCATAAGCTCTCGATTTCTACGAAGGAAACCAACTAAGTCCTAAGTTTTTTTTTATCGATTTGATCAAATCCTAATTCTTCTTCAAAATGTGCAATCACATCATTTCAAACCAATGAATTGAAATATTGTGCTACTAACAAAAGGAAGAATCAGTTGAAAGTGCTTTTGGAGGGAAAAGTACAAAAGAAGTTCTAAATTTATTGTATTAGTATAAATTTAATCATAAATCTTTTTACTTGGACCAATTTAGTCTTACGTATGTTCATATTTATACCAATTAAGCCCAACTTGTCAATTTAGGCTGGAAATTACTAATTTAGACGTTGGCCATTCAATGTGACATAGTTGATACTAATATGGACATTTTTTTAAAAAATTCTTATCCATTATTTCTTTTGTTTTCTTTTTATCCTTCTTTCCTTTTTTTATTTATCTCCCTTCGCAAGTTGCTAGCCATCTTCACCACCCCCAGCGAGGGTGAGGCTTGGGACACCCTCATTGGCCACAAGCAAGGCCCCTCACAATTTGGGCGACCCGGTGACCTTCGCCAGCCATCAAGAAGGCTAGCCACTAACGGAAGGAAATAAGGAAAAAAAAAAAAAAAATAAAAATAAAAAAGGAGAAAGGAAAGAAGAAAAGAAAAGAAAAAATTACTCAAAATTCAAAAAAAATTATTGAAAATTTTTTAAAATGTGTCTGCTAGCACTAGTTATACCATATCGAAGGCCGTGTTCACATTAAAAGTTTCCAACCTAAATTGATCAAATGGATTTAATTAATAACAATATGAAAATGTTTAGGATTATATATAATTTAAAAGTTTAAATTGAATTGGTACCAATAGAATTGGTTTTTGACTTCTCTTTTTTTAGTACTTTTCCCATATTTGGCTGTCACTTAGTGGGTGCCAAACGATGGATTGGGCATAAGAAAAGCATGACATGGATAAGGTCGATAATTCGAGGTAGTGAACACTTCCAGACTTGCGTAAAGGGACATCCGGATTCTCTTCGAATTAGTACGAACAGAGTTGCATTTTCTTTACTTGGATGGAGGTGCTGACTAGGGCTGCCCAATTGTACCAATGATCATGTGCAAGTCATTACTGAGGGTTGAAAATGGCATGCTTCTTTAAAATTTCTACGTATAATCTGATATATAATTTAATAAATCATTTTGGTGGATCTGTTTAAAATATCTAAAATCACTCATACATAAAGCCATAGCTTTAGCCAGCCTTTTTAGCTAACATCAGTTCGAAAAAATATGAGATGCTTCCTTTGGCTCTACTTGTCAATGATAAAAGTAAATCACTCCAATTTTTTAAAGAGGGTAAATTTTTGGGTCTCCACCGTTTCTACCGTGTGCTCTTGGGTGTGGAGGAAAATCTTGCAACTAAGGAGGGATTTCAGGTCATACTTTATTTGGGAAGTGGGTGATGGTTGCTCAATTTCTCTATGGTTCGATAACTGGCATAAAGAAGGCCCCTTGTGTTTTTTTATTCCGATTTCTCTTATGGAGGGCTCTGGCCTCTTGAAGCTTGCGACAGTGGCAGACCTCACTTCTCCGGTGGGGCGGGTCTTCAGGTTGCTCTTGGAGTGTTGGGATTTTTCCATCCCAGTTCTTACTCAAGTGCCTGATCAGTTCTCTTGGCGCGGTTCCTCTTCTGGTATTTTCTCGGTGGCCTCTGCTTGGGATGCCATAAGAAGCAAAAAGAATCAAGTCCCTTGGGCTAAGTTTATCTAGAACAATGCCATTGCTCCCAGATGTCAATTCCACCTTTGGTTAATCACCGGGAATCGCCTACCAATGCAGGCTTTCCTCCTATCTTATGGTAGAATTGGCTTTGAAGTATGTACTTTTTGCAATGTCACTCCAAACTTGATCGACGACATCTTCTTTGCTTGTCCCGTCTCGGTGACTCTGGCTTTTTTTTGGGTCATAGATGTAATCTTCCATGGCGTAATAGATCTTGGCGGAAAATCTTCTTTGGGTTTTGAATTTCCTAACTGGTAAGGATTTCTTCCATTCCATTGCTCGGTTCTCTTTTGGAGCCATGTGCTATTTAATTTGGAAGAAAAGAAATAGCATCATTTTCCGAGGTGAAATGCTTGAGGTTTCGACTTTGAAGAATCAACTTGTCAAAGTTGTTAAAGATAAAGTGTTGACCTTCAGCAACGTGCCGGACAACTTTCGTAATAGGTGTCTTCAACGAGGGTGGGGCTTTGACTCTTTTGTTTTTGTTGACGGGCCTGCCCATTCTCCTTAGTGGTGCTTCTTCTGCTAGGGTTGGTCAGTTGGTGATGTTCCTTCTGGGTTTGCGGCCCCATTGCTGTGTTGTGCTGCCTTGTTGACAGTTTTTTTTTTGTTTTGCTTGGTGGTGGTTTTCTTTTGTTTGCCGGTCTATTTTGGCTTCCTTGTTTTCCGTTGTTTTTGTTTTCTTTTACATCGGCTCCCTTTCACTCTCTTTGCTCATGCATTATGAGTGAAAGTTTTTGGTGCCGATTTTTGTATAGTTGGCTTTCGCTCTATATATTCTTACCTTACCAAAAATAAAATAAAAAGTAAATCACAGATTTTGAAAGAATTCCCAAATTTTCTATATTGCACAAGTTGAAAGCATCGATGTACCGACTGGATTATATTAGGTTCATCACAAGCATCGAAAATGAAGGGCGAAGTATTAGAGCCGGTGATCATCAAGGGTGGATTTTTTTGACGTCTAGGGATCGTTTGCTGATTCGTCTATTCTCCAGTTTTTAGTAGTGCAATTTTCAATATCATTCAACCAAAAGGATTTGATTGTATTTTTTGACCAAAAAATAGGATTTCAACATTCGATAGAAAAGCTAGGACTCAATTGTTTTATACATAAAATGGGAGCTTACTGTGCACGTCTCATCTATAAACTTGAAAAAGCTCATAGCCTCACACATGTGTAATTAGCACTCTACTTTACACACGAGCACATTCCTATCCACTTCCCTAGATTTGAGGAATACCCCCATTGAAGGTCCATTGCCCGAACTCCATGTACAAATGCACAAGATCCAGTCGAAGCATTTGAAGGTAATTGATATTGTATAAGGCCTTTGCACATGCTATTCTGATGCACCTTTTCAGGCAATGTTGTGCTTTGCTTCCCTTTATCCTTATTTCCCCTTGGAAGAGCATTGCGGAAGTCTCTCATTTCCACAATATATCCCTTGACGCATCGCAAAAGTCAACCAAATTCATTCCTATATAACCCTCCTCCTACCCTTCAAATCTCACTTTATTCTAAATCATATGCTTTGCTTTAGAAAGTTCATGAGTGACATCATATATTAAATAAATGCTCAATGACTACTGATTTGCTTTAAGAAGCAAATTGAGATGTACCACGTACGAAAATGTTGGACTTCACTGCATTCTACTTATTCCTTAGCCCTCCATTCACGAAGTTCAATCAAATCGTATCAATTAATTAATTTTTCTTTTATGTGCAATTAACCAAACTGTCTCGCTACGGATAATGCAGAAATCAGCACATCATACGTTGGCATTAATTGTACATATGCTCGAATATCAAGTGATATAATAGTCGATAGAATTAAGTTTTTTTTTTTTCTGAAATGACAAACAAAAGTTGGTATGCAATAACAAAAGTTGATGAAATAAAATAAAATAATTAAACTTCTGTAAATAACTCAAATGAGAGTAAGTCATACCAATCACTATTAGGTAATTTAATTGGGAAAAAGTTTATATGTCACTCAAATAAGGATTACAAAATTTATATAAGAATTGATAGATTTAAGATATTAGTAAGAAAGTAACCAATAAGATACGAAGAAATCAAGTAACCTAAATTTCTGTCTTTTCAAATTGAGATGCTTAATTACGCAGTCATAGTTTGCTTGCACTATATTCGTTCTTTTATTTTTGGATAGAGCTGCAATACGGTTTCCTCTTTGTTAATCTGATAATAACGATAAACTTCTTATTTCTGGTCATTAGAATCACTGATCAGTATCACCATACAAACGATACTCCAGGACATGGACGTTTATTTTCGAATGCTTTATTTTATGCAAGCTTTTTCTACATTTCGAACTTTATCAGTTGTTTAGAGGAGTAAACATTCATCACGAAATAGCAGTTAGTGCTCAAAAGTAGCTTCCAACCGTGAAATTGAAGCCACCACATGAAGTCCCGTAAGGCAACAGGGAAGTGCTGAACCCTAATCTTGATTGATCCAAATCAAATAGCAAGAAATTATTCTCTATTTGATACGTCCCGATCACGACTGCTTGCTTTGCCATCTTCCCTCCATCGACAAAAGCCGAGCACCCCCACATCGTTATTGACTTGCTTTATTGAATTCGATCCGTGGATTGTCCATTGCACTCCATTTCCTAGCATCAAATTGATCTGAGGAATGCGCAGCCTGTGCCCTCTCGATCTGATGGTGGTAGTATCGAAGCACAAACTAAACGGAGCGACCTTCTTTGCTTGAGAGATGCCTCTGGCGGCCTTCTCAAATTTTTTAAGAATTGCGTTGTTAACGTCGCTCCTAAGAGTAGTGTAAGGTACTGTGGAACTAAGCCTTGCGCTTCCATTGACGTGAAAATCAAAGGCATTCCGTGTATTATATGTGGCCTTTCCATTGATCGATATACCAGTAAGGTTGATAAAGTATCCTAGCGATGGGGGATCTCCATGCGAAGGAGTGTAGGACAATACCCCTGCAGCATCAATGTTCGTCAGAGGAAGAAGATAGTATGGACCATCACCGAAGAGTATCACGCCATGGGCACGGCTCGAGCTAGCGAGACAGAGCAAATTTCCTTGCAACAGGGCCGAAGGGATAGGTGAATTGATACAACAGAGAGAGAAGACCATGAGAAGGCACCCACGCCGATTGCCTCTTTAGGGAGAGATTGTAGAAGAGACGGCGGAGCGGATGATGCATACCATTGACTGAAGCCCATACTTCCCGTGCGAAATCTTCCATTGGTCCAATATAAACTGAAATCTTTATAGGTTAACTGAGACACGGCACCGGACATGGTGACCGGGTTCACCGGTGTAACGAGGCAATGACATTGGTAGTCTCCGCCTATGTCATCAACGATGGGACATAAGGGAGAACAGTAACTCCAAGCAACGGCGCATGCGGGTGTGTCACAACTGAGCGAACGGGGTGACAGTTGGCCCTGATACCAGGTGAAATGAGCATCGACATCAATGATGTAATGTTCGTAATTATTAAGGGTGATATTGTTGAGGGTGATGCTGTAGAGAAATGTGTTTGCGTTTGTGTTTTTGAAGATGGGTGCTACAAGAGTGTGATAGGGTGGTCGAGCTAAAACTTCTAAAGATAATGTCAAAACAAGAATGTGATGGAATTGTGGAGTCTAATAGAGGAAAATAATGTTCAAGCACAAATTTAATTTATTTTAGGCGGTTACCAATTCTTTAATGTTAAAGCAGTCAATAAGGCTTTTATTAATTGCTAATGGTATATATATATATATATGTTTTTTCTATATTAATTATGTATGCTCTAAAAATCTTGCTTTGTATAGGGCAATATCTTTTATAGTTTTAATGCTGAAACTTATAATCCTAAAGCTTGTAATACTGATACTGATAGTGGAAGATTGCCTAGTGCAACACTATGGTTTTTCCCTTTTCCTGATTTTGGGAATTTTGGGAATTTTGGGAAAGGTTTTCTACATAACAATTCTCACTTATTTTTCTTCTCTATTTTTCTCTTCATATGTTCACATTCCTAACGACTAGTATCAGAGCCTAGTTTTGGCGAAATAGTGTGAGCAAATATGGATGAAGGGAAGGTGAAGATTGATTAGTTCAATGGCAAGGACTTTAGTTTATAAAAGATGCAGATCGAGGATATGATGTACTAGAAGAACTTGCATCAGCCTTTGTCTAGAGAGAAACCAAACTCTGTGAATCAAGAAAAGTGGGAATTGTTAGATTGACAAGCTCTGGGTTTGATTCATCTCAAATTGGTGTGAAACATTGCTTTCAACATTGCCAATGAGGCGACAACGTTGGATTTGATGGCGGCGTTGTCCAATATGTACAAGAAGCCTTCTGCAACAAATAAGGTATATTTGATGCGTCATCTTTTCAATATGAAAATGGACGAGGTTACTTCTGTGATAGATCACATCAACGAATTCAACATGATCGCGACTCATTTGAGTTCGATGGATATCAAATTCGATGACAAGGTAAATGCTTTAATTTTATTATATTCTCTACTTGAAAGTTGGAGTGCAACTGTGACTACGGTGAGCAGTTCGTTTGGAAAGAAAAAGTTGAAGCTTCAAGCAATCCAAGATTTGATTCTTAGCGAGGATATTCGCAAAAGAGAATAAGGTGAATTTTTTAATGCTACCTTAAATATTGAAGGTAGAGGAAGAAGCAATCAATGAGGGGAAAACTAGTACCGTGGTAGAGTGAAGTCCAAAGGATGAAGTAAATCAAGACCTCGTAGAGAAATAATTTGCTAGAATTGTGAAAGGAAATGCCATCTAAAACAAGATTGTAAAGTCCCAAGGAAGAAATTTCAGTATCGAGACCAAAATCAAGAGAAAGAAAAATCTATGAATGCAACTCCTGAAGAGACACATGATAGTGAAGCTTTAATTTTGAGCATTGACAGTCCAATTGAGTCTTGAATTATTGATTGAGGTGCATTGTTTCACTCTACTTCGTGCAAAGAATTAATGTACAATTTTATTGCTGGAAAATTTGGAAAAGTTGATCTCGCTAATGATGAACCTTTGGATATTATGGGAATGGCTGATGTTTATATAAAATCTACTAATGGATATCAATGGAAATTGCATGATGTCAAATATGTTCCAAGACTTAAAATAAATCTAATCTCTAGAAGTTAATTAGACAACACATGATCTAGAACTATTTTTGGGCATGGCTCTTGGAAAATAGTTAAAGGTACTTTGGTTGTAGCATGGGGAACGAAGTTAGGAACGCTCTACAAAACTGAAAGCAATAGAGAAACCGCAGCAGTTGCTGAGTCGAAAGCTGATTCCAAATTATGGCGCTACAGGCTTGGACACATGAACAAAAGGGGGATGAAATTATTAGCATCTAAAGAAAAACTGCATAATCTAAAGTCCATAGATATTGATCTATGTGAAGATTGTGCTCTAGGCAAGTAGAAACGTGTCAGCTTTTTGAAGATTGGGAGAGAACCAAAGAAAGGAAAATTACAATCGATACATACAGATGTGTAGGGATCAGCTCCCGTGAATTCCCTTGGAGGCTTGCACTATTATGTCATGTTCATTGATGACTCCACCAGGAAGGTATGTGCTTATGTTTTGAGAAATAAATCTAATGTGTTTGCTACTTTTAAGATATGGAAAGCTGAAGTGGAGAATGAAACTAGCCTGAAGAATAAATGCCTAAGATCTGATAATGGTGGTGAGTTTGATACCAAAGAGTTCAAGCAATTTTGTGCATAGAACAATCAGAATGACAAGAACTACTCCCACGAAATCGTAGCAAAATGGAGTTGCTGAAAAATGGATAGAACTCTGAATGAGTGTACAAGGAGTATGAGGTTACATGTAGGATTACCCAAGACATTTTAGGCGGATGCAATTAACACAGTAGCATATTTGATTAATAGATGACCTTCAGTTCCACTTGATTTTAAGTTACCAGAAGAAGAATGGAGTGAAAAGAACGTAAATTGCTCGCATCTGAAAGTTTTAGGTTGTGTTTCATATGTCCACGTAAATTCTAAAAATAGAGATAAGCTTGATGCAAAAGCTAAAAAATATTTTTTTCATTAGATATGATTCTAATTATTTTGGTTATCGATTATGGGATGAACAAAATAGAAAAATAATAAGACCTGCTAATATTATATTCAATGAAAATATGTATATGAGGACAAATCTGCACCAAAATCTAGTGTGAAAAAATAAATGATGGAGAATAGAGAGATTAAATTAGTGTAAAATAATAAGAACTATTGATGTTATATTCAATGAAAATATGTTATATGAAGACAAATCTACGCCAAGAGTGTTATGGTTGAAATTCATAAAACTGTTGTAATTGACTCTAATAAAAAAACTGGAACAAGAATTATGTACACCTGAATCCACTTTGCGAAAATCTAGTAGAACACCTAAACCTGTACAAAGATATTCTCCATCATTGCATTATTTGCTTTTGACTGACACAATGTAGGATGAGTTAGATTTACTTGAGAAAAATAGAACTTGGGTGTTAACTCAATTACCAGATGGGAAGAAAGTATTGTGACATCCTGAATTTCAGGTTCTGTATTCAATTAAATAAGTTAGGCTTTTCATCGACACGCCTATAGTTCTTTTCCTTGAGCTGATTACTCACGGGACAACTAATCTATCATGTGAAGTCATTAAGGGATTTTAACGCAATAAACTTGAGAATTAGACCAAAAATCGATTGCTCGACCGTGCTAATCTGCAAGGGTCATTACGGCACTGTCAAAATCAATCAAAGACCAAAGATAGGTCGATTCGACAGAGGTATGTGATTAGTGTGTGGGTGATCCCATCTTATTGCAAAATTTCTGTCGAACGGTACTAGATCGATTTTTCTGTCATTTCTGTACCATGTGTCCGTATTTGAAATCTCGAGATTTTCATGATAACCGAGAGTTGTCAATGTGTCGAAAATGTACAATGTAGCTCGAAAATAATCAATCATGGGTCAATTGTATTGAAAATTCCTAAAAGCTACCCAGTAGGTTATGTCATATTAAAATCGCGTCAGATTGAAATTAACCACAAATTTGAACTCGATTTCAGAAATTGAAAGTTCTGTCATGTCACGATTTATTTTAGAACCGTTAACTCATCTTTGACAAATTTTCGGCGAGTTCGGGATTTTAACGGAAAATCAATTTGGACAATTCAGAAAAGAAAGGAAATTTGGATGGGTCAAATTGAGTGGATGTTTGGCCTCCTTAGTGAAGTATTTGGTGAAGGGAAATTGTGGAAATTGTGTGGGCTTCCTCGTTAACAAAATTGAACATCAAATTAGGGAAATTGGTGAAGAAATTGAAGTCCAAAGTGAGGGAATTCGGAGGCTTGGTGTGGGGGCTGCAACATTTGGCTTCAACTTGAGTTTTTATGGAAAATTATACAAGAAAGTATTATGGGGGACCATAGGGATAAGCTTATGGACTTTGGGGATCATTTCATGATGAAATTAGATATTTAATCTTGACTTTCCTTCCCCCCCCACCAGCTTCTCTCGCACGCTAAGCAAACCGACCCCCTTCGTTGCTTCTACTTCTTCATTTCATTATTCCCCTTCGGCCTCTGCTTTTCTTTCATTCTTTCCTTCGAAGACTCCCCCTCCTCCACTTGAATTCTACAGCTGCCTCGAAGACCCCCTGCTGCCACACGTCTATTTCCCCTCCATCTTCCCCAACAACTTCTTCATGTCCCCCTCCACCGAATCCAGCTACACCCCTCCATTTCATCCCCACCGAGTCAACCCTCCCCAGCAAACCTCTCGAAGTTGACTCCTCCATTGTGGTCCATCTTCCATTGATTCTCCAACTCATGGCCACATGTCTTCCCCTCTACTGTCTTCTCCACTCACTGAACAACCCATCACCCCCCCAGCAAACTTCAGCCATTGACTCTAGCAGCTCATTCGACACATCCTCTCTCCGCCAGTTCTACTCCTTCGCCGTTGCTCTTCACGCCATCAACGGGCCAGCCCATCTTTAGTCGCTGCAGCCCACAAGCCCAACAGTCGTCCGCAGCCTAAGTCCAGAATCAAGTAGCCTCCCCACCTCTAGTTCAGCCCACATCTTAACCCCAAACCAAGCTAGGGCCAGCCCACTTGGCCCAACTGGCAGCAACCGTGGGCCTTGCTAGGCCTTTTCAGACCTCTCTTGGCTTCCTTTGGCGTCATTGTAAGCCCAAGTTTTGGCCGCTGTTGCGATGAACTAGTTTTTGTGCTAAACTTGTGAGTTTTTGCGCTAAACTAGTGAGTTTATGCACTAAACTCCCATTAGGGGGTTAATGACGTTTAAGGGGTGTTTAGATTAAATTAATATTAGATTAGTGTAGTTATTAGCTTGTTTAGTTAATTTAGGTTAGTTAATTTAGTGAATTAGGTGGTTAGAAATTGTAGTTAGATAGTTTATTATGTGGCCTTGTAGTTAGAATGGTTAGTATAAATTAATCAGTCCAATAGGTGGTTATATTAGCAATTTTTAGCCTAAGTTTGTATTTATTGAATTAATATGTATTTATTTAATTAATTTTGGACATTATTTAATTATATAATTATTTAATATTTTCCGGAAATTAGATCGAGATAGCCGATGACCGGAATTTTGTACTGATTATAATGGTGTGTTCAGTTTATGCAATTGGGTGTTAATTTGTGCAAAATGAGTGCTAATTGGAATTTTAGTAATTATTCCAAAATTTGTGAATTTTGACATTTATTCAGAAAATCTTAGCTGTCAAGTTTTGACACCGAAAATGGTTTTATATACTATATAAAATATTGAGATTTTAAAAGGAGGGGTATCACTTTTTAAAGTCCAATTTGACCGTGTACCCACACACGACTATTTTCAGTGGGTGTTTTTAATACGAAGAAAATGGACCAAGTGCATTATCTTAATTAAGACATCTGAGTGCAATGCATAGTGTTCTTGGTCGTAATTAAGTAATCATGTGTCAATTAAGAGAACTCGTCCTGAGCTATTAAGCTGGACGTTACCCCTATATGGGACACCCCTGGACAACGGAAGCCGGTCGTAGTAGATTCTAGACCTATGCTTATTCGAGAAAGCCGTCTAGAAAAGACGTAGCTGTGCTTAATTGGGTGAGACAATGCCTGGCTATGCTAGAAGACCACCAAACAATGAGTAGGCCATGTTATAAGCCGAGATCAAAACTAGGAACGCATGATTAATTGAGTTGAACGCTCTAGATTATGGGACAAAATTGTGTGACATGGTATGGGACGTGTCATAACGATTTGACCCTATAATCAAGACCCATGTGCTTGTTTGAAATTTGAGTGTGGCGTTCTAGTTGATGAGCTTACTTGCTCCTCATGTTTTTGTGGCTACCCGAGATATGAATTGTGCTGACATGCAAGGAGGATCTAAGACGAGGTAGGTCTCTATGGTTGTGTGATTGTGTGGTTGGGACACCTCTAGGTGTATTACCCTCCTAATCGAGGTTTAGAGCATAAACTCACTGAGATTTATATCTCACCCCGTCGTTGGCTCAATTCTTTTCAAGACCGTAGGGTGGAGGATTTGGAGCCGAGCGAAGGGGATCCAAGGTGTAGGTCATAGAGGACGGCTTCTTTTGAGAGCCAATCTTTTGTGGGCTTTTGGTTGTTGACTTTTGTATATAACTCGGTGTGTTTTTAAAGGCGTGTTTTGTTTGTGAATATGTTTTCCTGCTTTTCTATCCAATGCTGTTACTGTCAGGGGATTTGTTTATTCGCTTCCACATGTACAATAAAATGAATGAGTCAGCGACATGTCCTAGGACGTTACAATGTTATCGACCACCGAGGGATGGGCATGTACTCGAGGATCGGTGCGTGACAAGCATTGCAAAACAAGTGGGTGTATTGGGTCAAAGAAGAATTGATGGCAGCAAAAGGTACAAAGCTAGATTAGTAGTTAAAGGGTTTCAACAAATTAATTGATTACATATAGATTTTTTCTTTTGCTGTGAAATTGACTATCATCAAGTTAGTATTAAATATTGTTGTCATTGAGAATTTACATCTAGAGTAGTTAGATGTTAAGATTGCATTCCTCCATGGTAATTTGCAAGAGGATATTTATATGATACAACCAGAAGGAATTTAGGTTCTTGGAAAAGAAAATTATGTCTGCAAATTGAAGAAAAGTCTATATGGCTTGAAATAGGCTCCTAGACGGTGGTACAAGAAATTTGACAATTTTATGTATGGTAACGGGTTCACTAGAAGTGATATGGATCACTATTATTACTTCAAAAAATTTGTTGAGTGCTATATTATCTTGTTGTTGTATGTAGATGATATGCTCACCTCAGGATCTAGCATGAAGAAGATCAATTTACTAAAGTAACAATTGTCAAAAAAGTTTGAGATGAAGGACTTGGGCTTAGCAAATCAGATTCTTGGAATGATGATCACATGGGATAGATCCAAAGGAATTCTAAAATTATCTCAACAAAAGTACATTGAAAATGTGCTAGACGAATTCAGAGGTTAGAATGCAAAGCCCAGAAGTACATCTTTAGGAAGTCACTTCAAGCTCTCAAAGAAGCATCACCGAAGACAGATGAAGAACTAGAGTATATGGCTAAGGTGCCTTATGCATCAGATGTTGACAGTTTAATGTACGTTATAATATACACTCGACCATACATAGCTCATGTAGTAGGAGTTGTGAGTAGATACATGGCAAATTCAAGAATAAAGCATTGAGAAATTGTAAAGTGATGATTAAGATACCTGAGAGTCACTTCTGTTAGGGAAATCACTTATGATGTTTTGAAGATGACAAAATAAATCAAAGGCTACTAACATGTTTAATGGTTAATTAATAGACCATGCAGATGATAGAACATGTAAAGGATATTATCAAAGTCTGAAGACTGCCAGACTCAAGACTCAAAGTCTGAAGATTGCTAGACTCAAGACTCAAAGTTTGAAGACTGCCAAACTTTAGTGTCAAAGTTTGTTCTACATCAGAAGTCTATCAATCCTGACTAATTCCAGACTGAATGTGAATGCTGAACCAGAAGACAGACTCTATGTTGAAGCTGAACCAGAAGATGGACTCTATTATGAAGCTGAACTGGGTACAGACCTTAAAGCTAAATCTGTTCAGAAGCAGATATGTTCAGACCCAGATTGTAAAGTCTACAGACTCATATTGTAAAGTCTACAGACTCAGACTTTACATCCAAATTCGATGAAACGTAACTCAAGCCCAATCATATAACGGCTAGTGATCTGGTTTGGATTCCACATCAAGATTGATTTGATTGATTCAATCTAATTGATTGACAATTGGATCTTGAAGACAAGAACTTTATATACGAAAAAGCTTTACTTATGGAAACCAAGATTTCGTTTGTATGGGCGATCGGAATCAATTTGGGATTTTACCTTTGTCACTCAACGGCTACCAAATCTTCTAAATACAGAGCTATCCAATGGGTATATCGGAAGGCGATTCTCCGGGATACTGTCCAACGGGTAGTTTGGAAGTGGAGGAGTATTTAAGGAGATCATGGACCGATGAGCAAGAAAGAGACGAAGCGTAAAATTTATAATTCCAAAGTCTGAGCGACTTTCGATCATATACTTGTCTCTTGAGAGCTTAAACGTTTGTAATCGTGAGAGAAATACCAAAAGAGTGACTTAGTGAGATAGTGTGATCTACTACTAAGTATTTGCACTCAAAGTTGTAATCTCTTGTTGATTGCATAGTGGAATCCAGCCAAGAAGGCTGTTAGCGTGGAGGAGTGGACGTAGGCTTGGATTAAGCCGAACCACTATAATTTATGTGTTCTTATTCTCTTCCCTAACTCATTTATTTTACTCAAACTTTATTTTATTCCGCATATATTTGCCTAGGTTTATTTTATACACCTATTCACCCCCTCTAGGTGTTCATACTAGCACTCTCAACTTCAAGTATATCATTATGTTTATGAAAAATAGTGTAACTTTACAAGACTTTGTTGATGCAGATCTTAGTGGTGACTTGGACAATAGAAAGAGTACCTTGGGTCATATTTTTACTTTAGGTGGCACTACAATTAGTTGAATGTCTAGACTTTAGACATGTGTGTCTCTCTTAGCTACTAGAGCAAAGTATGTTTCTATATCTGAAGCCGGTGAGGAAATGATTTGGTTAAATTTTTTTATAAAGGATAGGCAAGGAGCAAGATAATAGTGTTATTTTCAATCACATTCAGAATGTTATTTCTCTTGCAAAAAATCCAATATTTCATTCAAGAACAAAACACATTGAGTTAAAGTATCATCAAATTCGTTAGTTGATAGATGATAGGACTTTGTCATTGAAGAAGATTCTTGGTGTAGAAAATTCAGTAGATATGTTAATAAAGGTTGCCACTACTAAGAAATTAAGGCTGTGCATTGCCTCAATTGGCCTCCATGGCAAGTGATGACAAAGGACGCCACACTAGGACAATTTAGGCTACAAAGATAAAGACTATGAAAGATTATTGATGTTTTTTTTATAATAAAAAAAAAAGATCAATCTCTAAGTGGGAGATTGATGGAGTTGTAGAGTTTAACGAAGGAAAATAATATTTAAGCACCAAAACAATTTATTTTAGGAAATTATCAATCCTATAATGTCAAAGCAGTCAATAAGGACTGATAATGGCATACACGTAATTTCCATACCCTAAGCTCCTATCTTTTATAGGGGAATATCTTTTATAGTAGTAAGGCTAAAACTTGTAATCCTAGAGCTTGTAATACCGATATTGATAGTGGAAGATTGCTTAGTGCAGCACTATAGTTTTTCCCTTTTCTTGATTTTGGAAAGGCTTTTTCACGTAAAAATTCTCACTTGATTTTTTTTTTTCTCTTCATATATTCACATCATAATAGAATGAATGAAATAGGATTGTGCATTTTTTTTTCTCTATGTAGGAATACAGATTATAAAGTGATGCGGTATTGAAGGTTGAGAGGGAGATTATTTAGAGAAGAAAGAGTTGACCATTGACTCTTCAGATGCATCAAGGACATTACCGGTCATAATGCCCTTTCGAAGGGCAAAAGCCATAGCGAAAAACAGTGGGAAGAACTCCGCAATATAAGAGTGGAAAAACGAATTACTAGATTATCAAATATATATATATATATATATATATATATATATATATATGTTAAAAATCACAAGCAAAGGACTTTGGGTTTCCGTATCATCCATTTGATCAGATTGGTTCATGGGCAGCCGTACAAATGGTACGTGGAGTACTCCTTACCCTTTTTCAGTTTTAGACGAGTTAGCAAACTCTTTGATAGTCCAGTGCAAGTGGACTGGCAGCCCTTTTACAAAGCACATTATCCATGAGGATGGAGCTATTTCCACCTTATACGATTAAATGTACCTCATTACCATTAAAGAGATAAAATTGCCCTTAGTCATCTAACTGAAATTTAAGGTGGCAAGCCCTAAATTTATTTACTTTCCTTCTTTTTTTTTCTTTTTTTCAATTTTTATGTCATTTTAGATGCCATGACTAAGAAAATCAAGTTCTATATTCCTTTTATATTTAAATGGGTAGCACCGTGCATTGTAAAAACACTATACTTTCTTTTTGTAATTCTAGATTTTACATATATTATCGAAACCTTAATTTTGACTATCTATTTAAGCATTTATCACAAAGAAAATTAGGGTTTGATTAGGACCCCTAAAACAAAAGTATATGTTAAATTGCATATGGGTATTAGGAGCATTTTAACCAAGCCTTGGGATTGGAGCTAAGGGACAAAAGCAACTGGGGACTAAAAGGAAAGGGATTATGAGTTTAATTGAACAAATTGAACAAAGCCTATGTCATGACCTACCCTCGAGGTGCACCACTTAGGGATTCAGTTAATAGATTATTAAGTCTAAACTTAACTCGAGCTTTTCCAAGCCCATATTAGTTCACCACTTAGGGTCCAAATTCTTAACATTCAAATGATTTTCAATAAGAAGTTGTCACTAATCAGTTTATGCTGAGTTAATTAAAAACCTAAGTGAAGTAACGAGAGATTTAATTTACTTTTGCAAACTATAGATTTTGGGTATGGGGATTTGGTTACATCAGATTTCTCTAATACCCTTTCGGTACCGTTCATTTTATAAAAAATATTTAGCAAACAGCTTAGATTGATTTTATTACTTCCTAACATATGAGATGATTATACGGGTATACAAACCATCAATGTAACATAATCAAAGCAGTAAATAAATTGCAAGGAGAAAGTACTTACCTCAGAGCAATAAAAGCATTATGTCACTCAATTTTAGTTGAATGACCTAACTCTAATGACGGGCAATAATTAATATGCAACTATACTAACATGTCATGCATTTCATTTGATGACCTTAAAATGTAATTACCAAATGATGCGCAGTCGATGAATCTAATTCTACATGACATGCACATGATAGTTTTTTTTTTTAAATTAAAGTACATAATAGAAAATACCCAATAGTTAAACATGCAATTTCAATTAAAAGAAGAAGAAGAAATCTAATCTATTCTAGGCAATTTTTTTGTATTTTTTATTTGGAAAATTCAGAGTAAATAAATTACTTAATTTAAACATGCAATGTTATTAACAACAATCAAATTGAGTTCTATCTAATCTTTTTTTTTCTTTATGAAAACAACCAAGTAAAGATAACCATTCAATCAAATTATGCAATCCACAAAGTTTATTTTATCTATTTAAATTTGAAATAGAATAAACTAGTGATCATATCTAAGTGTTAAGGATATTGATGGAAGATTTTCCACTTAAATCTGGAAACAGGTAAATCAACGATCGTATCTAAATAGTTATGAATAAGATGGAAGATTTTTCGTACGGCCAAGTATCATATCTCACACTTAGAGATCAGGTAACCATTCAAGGACATTGTTAACTTGGGTGATCTTTTGGATTTTTTGGATATGCATATTTAAATTGAATATTTGATAGAAGATATTAATCATTCAAAATAGGCAATCAAATAATTTCAAATCAATTAAGGATAAGATAATCCCTATTTTGAAGATTAACTTTCTAAATTTGAACTTGACTTAATTAGACTGAAGTCGTGATCATGAAGCTCAACGGTAGCGGTCAACAGCTCGAACAGCGACGGCCTGATCAACGGTGGCCGTTTAGCACAACGACAAAAACGACCCACAACCTACGACGAGACAAGGGCAGGGATGCCGCAACAGTGAGCAACGTGGGCGGCTTGGCATCGTCAGACTCCACAGTAAGGTAGTGAGCATTGTCGACGAGACGACAACTCGGCAAGCTGCACTGAGCTTGGCTCACAGCAGGACACAACAGACCGTCGAGTCAGGAGCAGGGAGCTCGGCGCGGTGGTGGGGCTCAGGTCTCCGCGGCTCAGCACAACCGGGACGGTAGCAAGTCGTTGTTGGGGCAGTAAAAACTCCGCTCATAGGTTGTTGCAACGAAGGAGGGGGCAGCAATGCCATGCGGGTGCGCGGTCATGACCAAGGGAGGAGTTGGCTCAGTCACGGGGCAGTAATCATCAGCATCTCCTGTCTTGGCTTGGCACGCGACGTAACGGGTGGTGTCGTTGGGCAGGACGGCAAGGCTCGGCTCCGCAGGTGGCTTGCGGCAGGACACGGCGAGAGGCAAGGCAGCGCGTGGCATTGTCAACGAGGGTGCGATGCCAGCACGCCTGGCAAGGGTCTCAACCAAGGCTTGGCCGATGTCTCACCTTCTTTCTCTCTTTTTCTCAAATGTGTCTCTCAAATGCTCTGGTAATTGTGATTTTTCAACCTCGAATTATGAGGTATAACATCCTATTTATAAACAAACTTAGGTTTAAACTTGGTTACGCGAGCTTATTAGAGGCTCTTTTCAATATAATGGGCTAAATTGGCTCAAGACCTATCATCAATTAATTCTCACAGGCTGAAATTAGATTAAATTAAGCTCAATTTAGCCTTTTCCCCAAGTGAATTTTGCCCACCATGATCCTTCCTAGCTCTAGCCAAATTTTGCCCCACTTCGTAGACTCCATTTATCAAATTTTAAGCTCAAAATCATCAACCGCCAATCTAATGCTAATTTGATGAAATAAAAATATATAATAAATGCTCCTAATATTATATGATATAAAATTTAATCCTAATATTTTTGTTTAGGGGTTAAGGATTAATCTTAATTTTCCATGCAATTAACTACTAAAGGATTAGTCAAAATTTAAGTCGCAATAGCCTATAAGGTGAAAAATCAAATTGAACCCATTGGGTCTTCATCATGGCCAAAATTGATTTGGATGACAAGTGAGTCGCAATTCAAATTAATAACATCGAGCAATATCGTACACATTTAGTTTAACACTAATATGTAATGTTTGCACTAAGTTGCACAAGGAAAAGTAATAAAAAGATTTGACTACAGTCATGAGATCTGGTCTTAAGATTTTGTGGACCAAAAAGTCTCTTCTGAAAAGCAGCAAAAGCATCACTAGAAAAGGCAGATGACTAAACATCGAGAGAGCACCTTGTCAACAAACGTGTTAGTGAACAGTATGTTATCGAGTTGTAATTGACCACCATCCGAGACAAACTTCAGCAAAAGAAAAACAACACACTTTTAAGTTCAGGATGTTTCATGTACTTGAGGGTCCCGATCAAGACTCAGTATAACTACAGAGGGACTATGTAAGAAATAACATGATAAAAAAAACATATGATTCCAATAAAAAGCAAAGAGGACATTATTCGATGTTGTTAATTGTCATAAAACAACAAAGGGACTACACAAGAGACCTATTATTTATAGACAAAATTGGGTACAACTTTCCTCATCCAATTCTCACAAATCCATTGCTACTCATCGCTCCAAATCATCACTCATTCTTTTCTATCATTTCTTGGAGAAGTAGTTCCACAAATGCCTTATTGTCGTCTCCTTGAAATCCAAAAAAGAAGATGAATACTCCCAACATCCTTCACAATTTTTTTTACATAATTTTATTCTATCCATAATACTTAGAGACATTTAAAGAAGATCCTCATTGATTTTTATCATTATCCAAACCTTTAGTATGTGCGATGTGGCTAGCAATTATCTCCATCCTCTTGTTAGCCTTTTCCAATAAAGAGCCAAAAGTGTCTGCAATCTCAACTAACTCAGTAGCCCATTTATTACTTGCTTTAGCCTTTTTTCCTTCTTAAAGGATGAGATTCGTTTTGTGTTTGAGAAGATAATAGTGGCACTAAGTTTTGATTTGCACCATTAGTTGCAACATCATCATGATTCTCACCTTCTTCATGATCAACAGCCGCAAGAGATTTTGAAGGGTCATCCATGAGATTTTCCTTGGCACAATCTTTTTTCAAATATAGTTACTAGTAGATCATATTGAGGGAAGGACTTCCCTCTCAAAGAGGCAGCTCATGGATAAGTCTAAAGGGAAAATATATTATTTTGTTGAAAAAGAAACAAGTAGTAAAGAAGAAAAGTAAGAAGTGACAAAAACCTTGTAATATTTTTTCCAACTATCCTTTGAATGAATATCAACACAATGCTTTTCATAAATGCACCAAAACCACTTTGATCCTTTAATTCATATATCTAATTGTAGACTCTTTCAAGTTTTTTATCTTCGACTCTATGTGAAGATTACCCTTGATGCCAAAACTAGGGAACTTTTATTCGAACCACTTCTCTAACATAATCATGTAAGCACTCTTGAAACCGTTATCAATTTTCATTCCCCATGCAACTAGTTCTTGAAGACCATTTAGAAGTGCCGTTTTCTTCATCTATTTTCATATACATCAATCTCTTTGTTTCCCTTTCTTGAGTTTGACTAAAATCACTACCTTCCATTCCTAAACATCTTGTTTAAATTTTAGAAAATTTATTTATAGAGGATAGCACAAAGAGAGAAAATATAATGATAGAGACATCATAGTACCAAAAATCTAAAATGATAAAGCCATAATTCAAAATCTACATATGAAAAATATGTCTTAGTAATGACGAACCAACACCACATTACATATGTCTAATAGAAATGGAAAAACAAAACATATTACAACACAAGTCTTGCAATAATGGGAAACAAATGATTTTTTTTAATTATATTTGTTGGAAAAAAAAACTCATTTACTGTTTCGAAGTTGACAAAACATTTCCAGAAAGTCTAGTCTGAAGACATCCAGACTCTAGTGTCAAAGTCTGAAAACTACCAGACTTTAGATTAAAAGTCTGCCCACACTGACAGTTTACAAACTGAAGAATGAGGACTTGTCCAAATGCGAGATTATCTTTATTTCTTCAATGATTCAATTTGTATAGTTTATGGATGACCTTATGGGTGGATTTAACACCTATATGATTGACTACTTTTATTGGAAACAATTCCGATAATCAAATATTTTGGAAAGCAAGCAAACTTGGAAAGTTTTACTTATGGAAACCAAGATTCTGATTGTATGGGCGAACATGATCGACGGGCTTTCATCACAAATTATCTAATGACTCGAGATCTCCTTGATTGATTCTATCCAACGGGTAGATTGGAAGAATTTCTTTGGAAAGTGCCAACGGTTGTAAAGGCATGAAGGAGTATTTAAGGTGGACTCTCTAAATTATTCGATACAATGCGTGAAAGAAAATTTTCAAAATCTAAGGCTTCCTAGTTCCTTGCTATTTCACTAAGCTCAAAGTTGTATACAAAAGAGAGAAACTCATAGTGAGACTTTGTAAGAGATTAGTAGAGACTCTTCACTGTGAAGTTGATATCACAAGACTGTAAAATCTCTTTTGAATTCTTAGTGAAATCCAACCCATAGGCTGTCAACATGGAAAAGTGGACGTAGGCTTCATCTAAGCCGAAACATACTTGCACTTTAATGTATGTGCCAACTAATGCTACTAAGCAATCTTAGAAACATGAAATTAATGAAACAATCTTATCTTTAAAGTATTAAATTAATCCATGTAATAGCATAACAAACATACCTGAAACCATTTCCATCTCTAATCCATACATTTCTCTAGAACTGGTTCATGTGAGACAAGAAACACACTATGCATTCCTATCATTGCACTTAAAATTAAGTTAAAATACCTACTTTATGTATCCCTAGTCCTCATAAATTTGAACTTTATTCACATGATAGGCAAGTATATGTAGGAACATGTCATTCGTCCTTTCATAGTTACAAGTCCATCTTCTTTTAACCCACCAATTGTATGTGCCAACTCACATAGTAGAGTAAATGCACGTCTATCCATTCGAAGTTGTTCCACACGATCTAAGTCACTGTTGTTAATGAGGTGATCAAAGTTATCTAAATGAGCTTGGCTTCTAACAAATGTGTGATCCTTCAATATATGCTTACCGTAGTGCCTTTCAGTAGCAGTGGACATTAAATCATATACATCATACACAAAAGCAACTTCAACTATTATGATTTTTACCTTTTAAATTTGTTACTTCAATAAGTGGACTCATAGGTAAAAGCTCACCCAAGTAAATACCAGATAGATGAAAAATAATGTTCTTTCTTGAATGATTGCCATCGTTTCTAAAATATATAAACAAAATTATATATGAAAATGTATGGTTCATTACTTTTTGAAACACAATTGCTCATCCCCCAACACAATAGTCATAGACAAGACAACTATTATCGATCGATGGTCACAAAGCCATCTTATAATCATCACCACCTGCTACTGGCGGTTTCAATAGCCTTGCGAATCGTCCCATCACCAATCACTATGACAATTGTCTACATAAACTTCCCTAGTTACCAATTGCCACCGATGACTAGTCATTGTCACAACTAGTAGCTAGTCGCGACTCTCGCTCGCAATAAATAATTTCTCCTACATTTGCCAATACACTGGCCTTGTTGGCTCTCGGTTACCATGGTGGTCGAGTGTCACAAATTATAGATCTTGAGAAGTGGGGGTTAATCGTAGATGTTGAAATGGTATGGCGAAAATGTCACTATCTGTGATCATTGCTATCATTTGACCCATTCAGAAATTATTTCTTTTGAATAAGCTCCTTTTCTACATGTCAAATAATGGAAAAACGTTATCAAATAAATTTTGTCAAGTTAGAAAAAGCAGTTATTGTTGATTTTGTAAGGGTAGCACTATTTCCATCTCTTCTATGATTAAGTCTACCTCACTTACATTAGAAAGATTAAATTGCTCTCAATCATTCAATCGCAATTTAAAGCGATGGTCTCATTCCTCATTTTTTTTCTATTTTTCCTATTTCAATTAAGGATCTAGTTACCATGATTATGCACTTCACATGTTATATTTTTTTAGTGTATTCTTATATTTTACTTACTATAACGTTTTACATAGCACTAGCAATGGAGAAAGATATTATTTGATAGAGTAAAAATCTTGAAAGTTTCTTCTTCATCATTGCTCTTATAAAAATTTATGGAATATACTAAAAATATTATGCACAATAAGTTATCATTGTATTTTTTAGCACACAATATGTGGACAATATTAATTTCTCTTAATTTAAAATAATGATATTTCACTAGCATTAAAAAGTTCCTTATTTTAGGCAATTTTTTATTTCATTAAATTTCATCTTTTAAAGTTTTCGATTAGAGAATGTAATTGTGATTTCATTTTGGAAAATTTCAAAATAGGTTTTTTTCTTTCATCTGATCGACTCATTATATATATAAGAAGGGGCTTAATAGTAATATGCACAACAAAAGTGAAATTTCTAAATAAGTGATTGTGTTTAAAAAAATTGTCTATATAAAAACTTTTTCTAGATTCTACTTGACAATTTAATCTTAAATTCACTTGACAACGCAAAAAAGAACTAGGTTTCTTGGAAATATTTTTCAACCAAACTAATTTTATGGAAGTAAAATCTAACAATGGAAAAAAAAAAATTATAGTAGCTTTAGGGGTGAGCATCGGTTTAGGGGTAAGGGTCAATCCTGGACCGACCTTGGACCAGCCCAATCCTACCGGTCCTAGTTTGGTTCCCAAGAAAACTGGGTCAATCCTTAATCCTAAGATTCCTAGAGCAGTACTGTATGGGTTGGTTCTTGGTCCTAAAAATTCAAGGTTGGTTCAATCCGGACCAATCCTAACTATATATATAAATATTATCTTTAAATTTTTAATTAGAAAAAACTTTAAAATAAACATCATCAATAACATTGAACAGCTCTTTAGTAAAGAGTTCAAGTAATTTTATATTATTTTATAATAACTTATATTTTTAATGTCTTTTACAACGTTAATAATTATAATTTACAAAAGAGAAAAATGTTTTTGTGAGGAGTTCTTACAGCGTCCAAAATGACATAAACAACTCCTTATGACATCCTCTTCTAGTACTTGTTCTCTTCTGTCTTATTTATCCTCTTAGTTTTCAATTTACCAAAATTAAAAGAAATAACTTATTTGCTCGCCACTCAACACTAGCCTTGCTCGCTTTGGGTCACTTGTGTTGCTCGCCGCTTAATGCTCACTTGGTTTGTTGCTTCTCGCTCGACACTCGATGCTCACTCTATTCAACGCTCACCCCACTCGACCCTTACTGCTTGCCTTTCTTGGTTGACCTCGCTTGTTATCGAATCCATTAGGTCAGTTCAGTCATCGGTTGCCCTTTCAAAAAGTATAAAAAAATATAAAAAAAATTATTAGTTGATTCTGAGTTGACCTTGGAACAATACCGAACCCATTGGGTCAGTCCGATCTTCAATTGTTTTTTAAGAAGTACAAAAAACGAAATAAAAAAAATTATCGATTGGTCTCGGGTTAACCCTAAAACTAGACCAAACCCACTAGGTCGGTCCGATCCTCGATTCCAAACTTAATAGGGTCAGTCCCCAATCTTAAAAATTGAGGACTAGTATTATGCGGGTTGGTCTTAAGGTTAAGGGGTAGATCGGCCCAACTCAGACCATACTCACCCCATAAACGGCTCTAATATATATGGGATACCTACAATAAAGAAATACTAAACATGTGAAGTTATCAATTATGGTAACTTGATATATAAAAAAAGAGTTAATTACTTCGGGGTCACCACTTAAATCGCGATTAAACAAGTAAGGATAATGTTAATTTTTTTGGGGTGAAAAGTAGGTGGATTTAAGATGGAAATACTGCCGCTCTGCGATCCAAAAATAAAAATAAAAATAAAAATCAAACAAGCGAGACTCCTTGGTCAACTTGCCATTTCCACATCTTTCAGCATTTTCACATCCTGATCCTCCTTGATTCGCACTACGTAACGCTTTTTCCATCGCCTCGTCCGCTGCTCCTCGGAGTAAAAACCTCAGCTCCGCTCAAAACCTCTCGACCAGGACTGCTGCGGCAGATCGCGAGAGAGAGAAAGAGAGAGGATGCACACATTTGGGTACAGAGCGAACGCTCTGCTGACTCTCGGAATCACGATCTTGGCGCTGATGTGCGCCATGGCTTCTTTCTCCGACAACTTCAGCCTCCCCTCTCCCTCGGCCCATGTTCAGGTACCGTCGCGTCGAGTTCCCTTTGCTTACGTTTTGAAATTCGGGCAGCTCAGTATGGTGGGTTTTTTTTTTTTGGCTCCGTTGTAGGTGCTCAATGTCAATTGGTTTCAGAAGCAGCGGAATGGGAACGATGAGGTAAATTTTCCGTCTTTCGCCCTTTTTCCGACCCCTTGGTTGATCTGTGTTCTTGGGTTCCTCTTCTTGGAATTCGGGGTGTCGATTTTGGTGGTTGTTTTGGATGGTTTTGGCCGATTTACCGAACCCTAGGAGCGTGAATTTTGTCAGGGATTTTGTGATTGTTGGTTCCTCTCTAATTATACATGATGAAAGGAAAGACGATTTTCAATGCCTGTGTATGTTGCTTATTGGAATTTTGAAGTGCCACTGTGGGTTCTGCTGCTTAAAACTGTAGTTGGTCCTGACTTTTCCAGTATAATGAGTATAATGCTGTTTTTAGTATTGCGCAATCAGAAAACTTATTTTGTTTGAATCTGCTTGTGTAAAAGCATCTTAGATCTATCTTTTTGATTCAGTACCTTTCTTTTGAATCCTGCAGGTTAGCTTGACGTTGAACATCTCGGCTGACTTGCAGTCGGCATTTACATGGAACACAAAACAGGTTAAGCAACTGAAACCTTCACTTGCTTTACATTTGTGCAGATGACATTGTGTTTTTGCGAAAAAGAGGAAATATTTTGACATCCTTTTAGAGTAGACTACTGTGTGATCTTTTGACAACTATTGGGATTTGACCTTTTGTGTTTTGAAACTGCAATGCAGTTGAGTGGTCATTGTCATCTTCTTGTGGTGGAACAATGTTAGTGTGTGAGTCAGCTTCTGGTTGTAAGGTCTTTGCTGTGGCATATACATCATTACGACGTTAAACTGCTTGTGTGCTTTCTTTTTAGATTTTGATGCTTTATACGAGGAGCATTATATGGAATGGGTTTTGGAATTTTGACTAATTCAGTATCTTGTATTTTTTTTTTTGGTCATCCTCTCTTACTTTGGAAACTGGCTCCCTTTTTGTGCTATGAAAAACTGCTTTGCAAATTGGTTTACTTGCCTTGGTACATCGAGGAAACTTCCATTTTACTTATCAAGGAGAAGAATGAGTTGGAGTTTTATTCTGGGAATGCAATTATATTGCCTCTGACCTCTTCCTAAATTGTTAATCTGCAAATATTTGAGCAAAACAACGTTGAAATTTCAAAATTTAGGGATTAGTTTGATAAATAAATGGATGTTACGATCCTCTATCCGAATTGACAACCCATCCTTAACAATCTCCCAACAGTCCTCCCTAGGATCCCAATCCTGACAACCTTTCTCTGTTGATGATTCTCAAATTATTTGTCAGGTAGATACTTGTTGATGATTGCTTGTTCCATCTAGTTGGGCCAATAAATGGAAAACTGAGACTCTCTTATTCTAGGTCATCAAGTCATTATTTACTGCTCTTTAAATTATTTGTGGAAAAAATTGCAGGTATTTGTCTTCCTAGCAGCTGAGTATGATACAACTAAAAATTCTCTAAATCAGGTAGGTGTGACATTATACATAAGTCATTTTCTTGATGTTCACATGTTGAATTCTTATGTTGGCACTCACCCTGCACGTTGTATTCATGGTGGAAAAATACGGATCTTGTCCCTCATGCCTCTTTTATGGGGTGGGTGATATTTCCACTGAGAAAGATTATGGGTTTTAAAATGCTTTTACTAGACATGATTTTCCTGCCATGGGATTAGCGTGTGGTGGTGATTTTGCAGTTCACTTTTAATCCTCTTAAAGATAACTGGTTATCATAGACTTTTGCATCATCTGGATATCATAGTGGCTGATAGGAGACAGAGTACATCACCACTTCATTATGGGTATTGTAATTTGAGTTTTTTTTTTTTTTTTTTTTTTTTTTTTTTTTGGTGGCAATTTGGTGGTACTCTGCCGATGTAGGATGAAACAATTTATTAAAAGTTGAAGTTCGGCTTGACTTGACTAGTCTTGATATTGCGAAGTACTGATCATGCTTATGTCAGTATCCTTCTCAGCATCCTTATATGATGTCCATCATTATAAACTAGTCTGAAAAGGAGACCTAGAGGAAGTTAGTTCAACAGTCAATCATGATAGCAATCTTGATTGCAGGACTCGATGGGTTAATTCTCAGGAAATTGTTGTCAGTGCATCAGATGGATGCTGCTTTTGTGGTTTTGCTTGTGACAGCTATTAAGTAAACTGAGTGTACATGCTGTTTGGGTGTCATAGTGTCATTTAGTTCTGCAAACTGGTACTGAAACATGTTAGGAGGTCATGACACCTTTTTATGTCAAGAAATCCAACTTTCCCGTGGCTCGCGCACCATTACTGATCTCAACCTGCAATGCAAGGCCTTTATGACTATAGAATTTATTTTTTTTATCACATACGATGCTTGTTAGTTGAATATACTGTATAATCTAGAAAATTTGTCAGTGTTTGGCTTCACTGAGCTTGCTTCTTCAAGGAATCTAAGTAAATGTTGCTTTTACTGCTTAACAGATCTCACTTTGGGATGCAATCATACCATCTAAAGAACATGCGAAGTTCTCTATTCACACAACCAACAAGTACCGACTGACAGATCAGGTGAACTCATTACTCTTCTCTGCTCTGCTTTGTCTCCCTTGTTAAAGGCCATGGCCAATTCAGAGATAGGGCTTCTGGGTTCTCATCATCGAGCATAATTTCCTAGAGAGTGCTCTACGAACCTTATGTTTGAAGCTCATTATTGTGTCACAGACACATACTGCAAGATACTGATCTGCATCTTGATCATCTATATACTTTTAAGACCTTACTCATTGAAAAAATTCTCACGTTTTAGGAGCTTGCTTGTTTATGGAAGGAATGAAAGAAATGAAAAAATGTTCTATGTCTAAGTTACGCAATTCTCCTCCCCATGATAATGGTATCCTTTCCTCCACTTTCAGGGAAGCAATTTACGGGGCAAAGAATTCAACTTGACATTGCATTGGCACGTCATGCCCAAGACCGGCAAGATGTTTACAGACAAGATAGTTATGACAGGATATCACCTGCCCGAGGATTACAGATAATGCCTCTGAGCTTCTAATAGTGTGCTTTAGTGTCACCGTAGTCTCTTTACTTGAGGGATACAAAAAGGATGTCTTGGTTTATTGTTCTCCGTGAAAAGTTGAGACTTGCAACTAATTGGATTTCCATGGACGGACTTGTTTTTTCCTATGTGACAATTCAATTGAGAGATCAAAGAATGAGTCATACAATTTTCGAAGCTGTGCGGTCAGTTGATGTAGCAAAGAATTTTATGACGGCGTTTCACCTGGGTAGACAAAGTTGATGAGATTTTATATGCGGAAAAATAGCTGTCGTTTGGTTCGTACTGCCCGTTTGTCCTATTTCCTCCATCAACTGAAGCACGTTCCTTGCCCCAGATTAGTTGTAACATGGTAGCTCATGTAAAAAATAAACTCACTTACCTGGCTATATACTTAACAGGATGACTACCTTAGTATGAAATTTTGAAAGTTCAGCGGTTATATTGGGAAAAAAAATATTCAAGGACCATATAGAATATACTTAACAGGATGACTACCTTCGTATGAAACCACTCGTATCATTATCATTTTTTTTTAATGAATTCTAGTTTGAGTTAATTTATCATATAGTGGAATCCGTTGAAAAATTTATTCGAGTACCATCTATTTTCATGAAACAACTAATTAATTGAGCACTTTGTCCTTTAATTTTATAGAGGATAGCCAATCATTTCCTAAATTTTCATATGGTTAACATTGGCCCTGAATCACGTAAAGACAATTTGGCAATTGGCCATCTGGAAGACAATGTGACAACTCAGTCTGTAATTTGGCAATTGGCCATCTGGAAGACAATGTAACAACTCAGTCTGATGAAGGCAAGGAGTGGTCGTTAGGACTCGAGGACTTGAACAAAGAGCGGCTCCTAGCAAGCTTCTGAGATGGCAAAGGAGGCAAGAATGAATTGAAATATGTAACAAATAGGGGGAGAGTGATTCTAAGAAATATATGTGAAAGAAGGAATTAATTCGGAAGCATATTTTAACGTAGTAGTAAACTTGCTTTCAAACTCTAAAATTAAGCACGCCTAGGCTAGAGCATTACCAACATTAGTGACTTTTTAGGTAAGCTTATGCTTGTACGCTAAAGGACAAAATGGTAATGCTTAATATGGAATAGCTCAAAGTAGACAATACCTCAATTGAGGGCTCCCTTCAAGTAGAAGTTTAGTTTAGGAATAAATCAAGCAAAAGCTAGTGGGCCTGTACTAACCTAGTTTGATGAAGGTAAGGAGTAGTCGTCGTCATGGTTAGAGGGCCTGAACAAAAGCGGCGCTTCGAGGATGGCAAAGAGAGGAAGAATAAACTAAGCTATACACTGAATAGGGAGAAAGCGATTTTGACACACGCGTACTTGCAAATTTGAATTAACTCACAGGCCCTTTTCTAACATAATGGCAAGCTTTGCTTTGAGAAATCCAAAGTAAAGTAAGCCTAAATTAGAGCACTATAAGATATGTTAAAATGTCTGTCTGTATGCTTAAGGACAAAAGTATGAGGTTCAGTATGAGATGGGTTAAAGCAGATAATACCTCAAGTAAGTTAACATGGGATGTCACGCAAAATAGCCCAAAGGAGAACTTTCCTGCTCTCCTTTTCTTGTTCAACTCATTATTCAAAACCTGAAGGAAAAATAACAGGAACTGCAAAATGAGAGTACCGTCAAACTGACGCTTAACATGACATCGACTTCACTGAGCAATTCAACAATATGTTTTCCCATCGGACGCATGGTATCAAGTTTCACAACAATAATGAATGCAGAATTTCATACCAATTCCACAGTAAAGAGCACATCAACATATTCATTTATATATTAAGATGATTCCAATTCATGAAGACGTTACAAAGTTTTGTGCATCCATGCACACAGAGAACTATCCAACTAGGCAGCTAGCAACTCAGAGCCCCTCATCATTTCTTTGTTTACTATGTATATCCACGCAACAGTGCAACAACCAGATAGGTTATTCAAGCCATTCAATAAGATAAACACGGATCCCTGGAAAGATGAATTGGATAGAGGAAATGCATCTGAGAATTTTATCTTCCTTCAACCAAAGTGATGGTGATGGTATTCCTGGACAAGATGTTTCCTTCTTGTGATTGAAGGTGAACTTCGGGAGTCGTTGAGCTATGAAATGTAATTGTGGGTTGCTTTGGCTCTGGAAGATCGGACTGCCCACTTAGCATTAAAACCACGGCCGACATGTTGGGTCTGTCTGTGGCATGGTCCTGCACACAGAGAAGCCCTAACTGAATGCACCTCATCGCTTCCGATGGTGAAAATGCGTTGGCAATGGCTTCATCCATTAGGTCCAATCCTCTGCCTTCGCACCACAAGTGCCAAGCCTGTAATATCTGGTTGTTCGTTAGAGATTGTCCCGAGGACTACCAATAGTAGAAATGTGAAATGGAGACATATTAGTTCGAAGATTGATTCATCACTTACGTAAGTGAGGAGACTAAGATGCTGTCCAAGGTAATCTAAACCTGTGTTCATCTTGCTGCTGATAATCTCCAACATCAGTACTCCAAAGCTATAAACGTCGGATTTCTCAGAAAACATCCCACCCATGGCATACTCAGGAGACATATAGCCGCTGAATAACTTGGACATGTCATAATCTCGTACATAGGATGCCATAATCATAATAAAGTCATACAAAATCATGTAAGTGGACGGTTCACGAGATGCAGTTTAAACGAAAAATCATAACTCAAGGTCGATGGCATGATAGGTCAGAAAATTGGAGCTTGATAGACTTCCAACTCTGCAAATACTGTTTTTCTCATACCTTTTACCATTGTTGTCTTGTCTATAATTTACCTCGGAGCGAACTGACTTACTGGAACCATAGAATATACATGGAAGAGTTTTCTCGGTCATATTAGAGGACAACAGCAGGAACATGCATGAAGGGAAAAGTGAGCGTATTATACTCTACTAATCTGCTGCCCAAGGGGACAAATTGCCTCATAAGTAGGTACTTTTAAGAGTAATGATAGAAAGCTTACAAGGTTCCCGCAACTTTGCTAGTATTTACCAAAACTTGAGTGCCCTCAAACATCCGCGCCAGCCCAAAATCTGATATCTTGGGATTCATCTTTTCGTCTAAGAGAATATTGCATACTTTCAGATCTCGATGTATAACCCTCAGGTAGGAATCCCAGTGGAGGTAGAGCAACCCTCTTGCGACCCCCTGGATAATGCGGAAGCGCATGGCCCAACTAAGTTTTGCCTTCTCTTGTGAATCTAAACAAGAAAACAGTAACGGTATCTAGTTTCAGTACCGGGTTTGGGGAAAAGCGGAATGAAGTTCTTCAGAGAGTGAGACAAACCAAAAAGAAAGGTGTCCAAGCTCTTGTTTGGCAAGTACTCATACACTAGTATCTTTTCATCTCCTTCAGTGCAGCAACCAAAGAGTCTCACGAGATTTCGGTGTTGAAGCTTGGATATTAGAAGGATCTCATTCTTGAACTCCGCTATGCCTTGGCCTGAGTTGCTTGAAAGTCTCTTCACAGCTATTTCCCTACCATCATTCAGCTTTCCCTGTTTCCAAACGGAGAGAACTATCAGATCTTGGATGATCTGTGTATTTCTCTCGGAGAAGGCTTTTCTTTTACCTTATAAACAAGGCCAAACCCTCCCTGCCCAAGTTTGTTTTTGGCGTCAAAGTTGTCTGTCGCAAGGCGTATGCTATCAAGATCATAAACCACCAATTTGGATGCATCATCTTGCTTCTTTTGCTCTTTCCGTGCTGCTATCAATTCTTCTGATTTGTTGGCTGTAACCCCTGACCTAAGGAGCCTTCGGATTTTCATTTTCCTGAACTTCTCTGCATTTAATAAACACAACAAAAACAACTGAAGGCACGCATGAGAACACAAGAAGCAGAGCAGTGTTTTTAGGAGTAACTGCCTAGCTTCTGAAGCCATGGTTATACCAATCATACAAAATTCATATGTTGCGGTTAATGCAAAATCACCCTTAAGACAGCAATAAACTGCGTATCTTTTATTACCTCTCCACCTGGAGGGACCACAGACTAAAATACCAGCTCCAAATAGCATGATGACAGAAACAGTACTTAGGCTGATGATCAGTATTGTCAGCGTAGGTATACCTGAAATGGGAAAATATATTATAGGAACCACGGGCAATGCATAATGAAGTGCATATTAATTCAACCTATTCAACCTGTGTCGGCAGATGCAAGTCGAATAAATAGATCTTCGCCTGCCATGGAGAATTGCTGAAGATCTAGGAGATCTCTACTCCAAACCATACATCCTATTGTGTCCACATAGGAAAAGGCCAAGCACGAGCAGTTTCCTTGGCACCAACTTTGACATCCTTCTTTATCGGCTACACTCAACAGATACTCAGCTGAATCAGGCACTTTCATCTGTTTCATATGCCCGAACACATCTTTTTCCACAGTTGTTGAAGCTGCTGCCCTTGCAGATTTCTGACAATTCAATTCTGTTTTCCTAAGGCACCCTCCAGTCCAGTTTCCTCTTTTCCATTCTTCATCTGACCTTGGTTTAAAACCTTTTAAGCATCTGCACATAGTTGAACCAAGCGAGTCACAAACTCCAAAAGGGCCACATGTTCCATAAATATCACAATGGTTGGTTGTTGATGATGAATTCCAGAATGTTGACCATCCTTTCCTCCATGAAACAAAATGCATAGATCCTTCTGATGAGATGAAAAAATATCCAAAGTAGGAGTTGCTGTGATTATTGAAGGAAAAATAAGATGTTCCCTGGTCAATATTTTGCTGAAGGTCATAGTTGTTCAGGTATGTGCTGTTCATGATCGGTATTCCGATGAACTTGGATTTATCCCACGGTCCGCTTCTCCAGTAAGGACTTGATCCATTCCAAGCAAAACCCTGAGGCGGGGTCTCCGATGTAATTCCAAGGACAAAGCTTCCACATGAGGGATCGTCTTCACCTTTCCAGGAAACCAAGTTTTGTGTCTTTCCTGTTTTCAGGTTTACTCCGATCTTCATGTTTGGCAGGAGAGTGTCGGTTGGCTCATCAAAGCTTTGCCACATTTCATTCCCACTCCTGTCTTGAAGAACAAGGTTTCCGATATCCCAAAGCACTGCTGCAGAATAATTTGACTTTGCGGTGACATTAGTAGACCAGACAGTGCTCTGTTGCCCATCAAGAAGCTTCAGATTTCCATCTCTGCCAATCACTAAACTTGCAGATTGATCTGTGTCCTCAAGTGGCTTGTCCCTGTTGGCCACCCAGACAACTTTGGAGTGAGTCATGTTCTTGTACCACATCCCTACGTACTGCTTTCTGGATCCATTAGGCATGAAGAACCCGAGCTCGAAAATTTCACTAGGAGAGACAAGGGTTTGGTTCTGACCGAGTGGACTTGACGCAGTTATACTGGAAATTGTGCTGCTTTGAACTGCTTGAAACAGGGAGAAGACGAGCAAAAGACACAAGCGCTGGCATTGCAAACAATGATGAACAGATATGGGAAGCATTTGCGAAAAATTGCCCTGCAGAACTACTCTTTCTGTAGTCAAATCAAAATGGACAAACGGGTCACTGCTAATCAAGGCCAGTGAACCAAGCTTATAGCATTTAGATTCTTTTAGAGTCTGCTTCAAATAGGTCCATGTTATAGAAAACGTTATTTTTCAGTTAGAGCATGATAGATAGTGGCTTCCTCAGTTGAGGTGCATCCCAGAATGCCAACTTTCCATTGGGATTAAAATATTTTATCACCAGAAGTGTTTCATTTGGCAATTACAAGATGGTTTGAGTCAGACATATGACTTTCGACAGCAATCATTTTTTTTTCGACCAAAAAACAAAAAAAAAAAAAAAAAGGTTGGGCTTTTCCATTCCCCAGCCAAAGTTGACGAAGCTTCGCCGGTAACATTTGGATCCTCTATTTGCCGCTTGTTTTCCATTTTCCTTACAAGAGATGAAGATATCGAGACATTCAGTTGGGAGAATGAAATCAACGGCTGAACTTTAATGTACGTGTAAAATGCGTGGACTTTTACTTGGTCAAAGTCCGAGAAAAAAGGAAAATTTTGACTAGTCAACAAATAAGGAAAAGTGCTCAGCTTCTTACCTGGACAGACGGCCCGCGCAGATCGGAAAGAAAAGTGAAAGGAGAAAAGAAAGAAGGGGAAGAAGAAAAAGAAAGGGAAAGGAAAAGGAATGGAAAAAGAGGGTTTTGCTTGTGCATGTCATGTCACGGGGACATTATCTAGCAAGATTTACTTGGTTTCGTGGCACCCAATAAGAATTTAAGCCCTGTGTTCATTTAGTCAAAATAGTTTTCGAAATTAAGGTACAAATTCAGAATTATGTTAAATTTGAATTGCATTGTTTGATTTAAGAGTTGTTAACTTGTGTAATTACATGAAAATCATGGATTAGGACGTTGATAGGAGTCGATTTGAAGTAACAATTTAGTTAATGTGAAATTCTAGAATTTCCTGGATGAGCTCCGCGTTGCCGATAGCTATGAATGCTTGCTTTGGGCAAGCGATTCATTGACGCATAAGTCATTTTGTTCATGATTAAGCTTAGTTTTGCCAATTTGTAATTGAGATACTGTTTTAGTTGGTTTTTATGTCAATTCACATTTAATTGATAGGATCACAAAATCGTCAACTCATAGCTACGTTGTTTGGTCTAAGTAAATGGTACTATCTCTTTTTCAAATCTAATAATTTGATAATCTTTTATAAAAAGGTATTTGTGGCGGATGATTTGAATTGTGAAAGATGATATGATTTGATTTGTGAAATCGATTTGTAATGTAAATTTTGGATTGGCTTTGTGGATTTTGGAGGATGTTGTGGGTTTGTATTGATGTTCAGTGTCTCTATGAGCCTATTGAGGAGTATGTTGGTATGCATACTGTGACATCCTCGATTCGGACCCCTATCTCAAGCATAAGGAATAGACTAAGGATCAATACATAAAAAACGAGAATAGACTATGAGTCAATTCTAGGTATTGTTTGCGAGCCAACTATCTTATTAGGGGCAAGACAACTTTGGTTCAGGGTTACGTTAGACCAGAGCGTTCGATCATAAAAAGACCATTCATCTATAAGGATCAATGTGGATGATCATGTGCCATCATGAGTCGATCAATGGACAAATATATATTAATTCAGCTTGAGTATATACCAGTCATGCATAACTCTGCACAGTCATTGTTCTTTTCATGAATGACCCTAATCCAATTATGTGCAATCGTGAGCCAAGTTAAGTTGATCGATCCTACATGATTACATGACAACAGAGAGTCATTCATAAATCAACCAAGCTTAAACATAGGTCACACAAAAAACCTCCAACAGACATCATGCTTAGTTCAAGTCTAGCCGCATGAGCATTGTTGGTGCCGCTTAATTAGCATAGGTCATATTAGGGCCATTTCCAATCGAAACTTAATCACTAACCCGACCCAATTACATACATCGATCATAGGTGACCTCAATATATTCTCGTCCCATTAAGACAGTAATTATATAGTCTTTTTAATTATATCTTGTCCTGTTGAATTTGGATCAATTAAAAGAAATTGGGTTAATTTGGTTGTTTTCTTTTTGTTCGGAGGATTTGAATGGTTGACTGGGAGCTTATCTGCGCTCTTTGATGTTGTTGGAGGTATATCAAGATTGAATGAGACGGTGGAATGTCATTTCAAGTTTGTGGAGGATAAAAGTGCAAAATAACAACAACAACCAAAAAAAAAAAAAAAAAAAAAAAGAAGAGGAGGAAAAACCGAAAACTCATATCAATTCGAACGAAACCAGGTTTTTGATTTGGGTCATATTCGGTTCAATTCGGTTCAAATGTGCACCTTGACAGTTCAGTTTAATTCAGCTTTACAAAATATTCAAACCGAACCGAATCATTAGGGCACATTAATGGTTCTCTATGGTAAAAGGATTCTGCACCTTGGGATTGATGACGTGATGTCAATTTTCCATAATTCTTTAGCACATAAAAGATAACTATTCTATTTTTTGACAAAATTTCCAAGTAAAATTACACATTTGATATAATATAAAATTTATGCTCCTAAAACAAAATTTTATTTGATAATGATACAATATTTTTCCCTCCTAGGCGACCCATGGGGCTAGCAGGAGACCAACAGCAGAGAACGGCGGCCAGCACAACAAATGGTGGATGGTGAGGGCAGTGGTGAATGACGAACGGCATATGACGGTTAATGGGGTCGGCAGAGGATGATGGATGGTGGCCAGCAGACGGGAGTGGATGGTCAACTAGTAGCAAGGGTAAGCAATAATAAAAAAATTTATTTCTCATTTATATTCCAGAAATATAATAGGAAAAAAAAACACTTCTCATTTCTATTACAAATATATTTTTGAATAAAAATTTGTTTTACATATGAAAAAATGAAATTGCATTACCAAACATAGTTATGTTCTAAACTTATTTTCGAAAATAGAAAAATAAATATGATATATAGAATGGTTATCATGCGCCGATTTCTTCTCCCAACTTGTGGGAATATCTTTTCTCTCCATGGATCGAGCCTGCACATGAACTTCGGGTGATCAAGGCTGGGTCCATTAAACAGACAATATCTTTTCTCTCGAGTTTGATTGGCCTTTATGGTCTCCCAAGGAGTCTTAAAAATTTCCAAACTTGCTGAGAAGTCTTCGACACCTTCACCGGCGTCCACTTTGCTAGTGCAGAATGTTTGGTGGGAAATAGACAATTAAATTTGATTTTAAAGTGAGCCGGCCGACTATTTAATGTATTGGCACTTAGTTGCCTCGTTCAGATCCCAAACCTCAGCTCATTTTTTTTTGCTAGATGACCCCACACCATTCCTCTTTAGGTGAGAAAGGTATCTGAGAAATAACAAACATCTTATCAATCGCAATTTATGAGGCCCGATCAAGTGGTGATGCTGCACTAGCATTAGAAGATGAGTATAATGTATTCCCAAATTTCAGAGTAGAGGACACTCATCATTATTTTATTGACTTCCGCTACAATCTATTTGGTAAATGCTAAAGTCAACGTATTCAGGGATGAAGAAAAAGTCTCCATCGATGAAGTGATTGATCCCCACACCATTCCTCTTTAGGTGAGAAAGGTATCTGGGAAATAACAAACATCTTATCAATCGCAATCTCTTAGGCCCGATCAAGTGGTGATGCTGCACCAGCATTAGAAGATGAGTATAATGTAATCCTAAATTTCAAAGTAGAGGACACTAATTTTTATTTTATCGACTTCCGCTACAACCTGTTTGGTAGATGCTGGAGTCAACGTATTCAAAGATGAAGAAAAAGTCTCCATCGATGAAGTGATTGATCCCCACACCATTCCTCTTTAGGTGAGAAAGGTATGTGGGAAATAACAAACATCTTATCAATCGCAATCTCTGAGGCTCGATCAAGTGGTGATGTTGCACCAGCATTAGAAGATGAGTATAATGTATTCCTGAATTTCAGAGGACAGAACACTCATCATTATTTTATTGACTTTCGCTACGACCTGTTTGGTAGATGCTGGAGTCAACGTATTCAGGGATGAAGAAAAAGTCTCAATCGATGAAATGATTGATCCCCACACCATTCCTCTTTAGGTGAGAAAGGTAATTGGGAAATAACAAACATCTTATCAATCGCAATATCTGAGGCCCGATTGAGTGGTGATGTTGCACCAGCATTAGAAGATGAGTATAATGTATTCCTGAAATTCAAAGGAGAGGACACTCATCATTATTTTATTGACTTCCACTACGACCTATTTGGTAGATGCTGGAGTCAACGTATTAAGGGATGAAGAAAAAGTCTCCATCGATGAAATGATTGATCCCCACACCATTCCTCTTTAGGTGAGAAAGGTATTTGGGAAATAACAAACATCTTATCAATTGCAATCTCTGAGGCTCAATCGAGTGGTGATGCTGCATCAGCACTAGAAGATGAGTATAATGTATTCCTGAATTTCAGAGGAGAGGACACTCGTCATTATTTTATTGACTTCCGCTATGACCTGTTTGGTAGATGCTGGAGTCAACGTATTAAGGGATGAAGAAAAAGTCTCCATCGATGAAATGATTGATCCCCACACCATTCCTCTTTAGGTGAGAAAGGTATTTGGGAAACAACAAACATCTTATCAATCGCAATCTCTGAGGCCCGGTTGAGTGGTGATGTTGCACCGGCATTAGAAGATGAGTATAATATATTCCTAAATTTCAAAGGAGAGGACACTCATCATTATTTTATTGACTTCTGCTACAACCTGTTTGGTAGATGCTGGAGTCAACGTATTAAGGGATGAAGAAAAAGTCTCCATCGATGAAATGATTGATCCCCACACAATTCCTCTTTAGGTGAGAAAGGTATTTAGGAAATAACAAACATCCTATCAATCGCAATCTCTGAGGCCCGATCGAGTGGTGATGCTACATCAGCATTAGAAGATGAGTATAATGTATTCCTAAATTTCAGAGGAGAGGACACTCATCATTATTTTATTGTCACGCATCAATCCTCAAGCGCATACCTATCCCTCAGTGGTCGATTAAATTGTGACGTCCCAGGACGTGTCGCCAACCCATTCATTTTAATGCGCATGCGGAAGCATATAAATAAATCCCCAAACAACACAAAGATGGGATAGAAAAGCAGGACCACAATTGCATAACCACAACACACCTTTATACACAGCTTACTAGTTTATTTACAATACTAGTCTATAAATAAAAGTCTACAAAAGCATAAAGTCTACAAGTCCTCTAGGCATTCGAATCCCTAATTGAAAACCCCGAGCTCTCCGGGGAACTTGGGTCCACCACTACACCACCAGGAGGGTCAGCTATATCCTTGCCAAAAGCGATCTCTAACACTGACATTGGGACCTCAGAATCCTGAAGGGGACCTTCTCTGGGTCCATTTCACCCATAACGATACCACGCACTGAATTGATGCGATATCATGTGATTCTCGAAGCACTAAACATGTGCAAAGTATTTAAGTGTTATGTGCATACTTTGGAAGTTGTTTTACGGCTCGTGCATGTTTGATATGGCCTTATATGAGATGCATGAGACATGTGCATGATTTAATTGTATTTTTAGTGACTTGGAAGGCACATGCACACTAGAATTATGGTAATTTATGAAGTTAGAGGCATGTTGATGTTCTAAAGGCCAATATTTGAGTCTCAAAGGCTATAGTAATATTTTAGATGCCGATATCCAACACGCATGAATATTACTGGCTATTAATGGCACTATTTGTCGCACGTGTAGATTTGTATGCCTTTATTTAGGACTCGAGGGACTTAAGTAGAGGATAGGTTTCTTCATGCATATAATTAAGGCAAAGCATAGGCTTTGTTATTTATCTGCCATCAACATATTTGGGTCAAGTAATCGTAAGGTTCCAATGCGAGGCATCCACCTATATGAGATTTAGGTTATTTACTTGTTGAGTTTTCAACTCATTTGTTGTTGTTTAACCTTTTTCAAGACCTGAGGTATGAGTTTACCACCCTCACATTTCAATCTTCCTATACATATGGAAGTTATGGTATTTGACTTCGAGGACGCTACTATTGACATCATCTTCTAATGCCACACCACGATTGTGTGGGTGGATGAGAGTGTGAGGTACCTGGTTCCCCATCTTTTTGTGGCCTGATTTGCTTGGGTCGATGAGGACTTTTATAGTCCTCTATGTGCGTTCGACGATCGACATAGTGACGCTGATGGGTCAATGTTGCCCTCTCCTGATGGCATCATGGATGACCTCGAGTTTGACCCCAACTACGACCCAGAGCCCAAGCCATAGCTATGAGGACATCCGCTTTTGACTAGAATCATTTTTGGTAGCTATCCTTGTAGAAAGAGCTAGGACTAACCCCCTTATATCTTTTTGTGTGGGGATGACTAGATCGAAATGGCCCTAAAGACGAGGGCTTGCAAACCTACAATGTTCCAAGTATATAAATAAATCATGGAAGTTATGTAGTATGTGTGTGTGTTTTTCCTTACTATCCATTATTATCAATGTTTGGGTATTAGAGATTGCACACTTCTGCATGTGCTTAATGGAAAGATAAAAACCAATAAGATGGCAACGCCTCCTAGGACATCGCAAATTAATCCCAGCATAAGGGATGTCGCATTCCCGTGTCGAGGGTAAAGTCTAAGGCTTGACATGTGGGAGTTGATGAACGTTGTTGCCTCATTCCGTTTTGCTCGAAAATCATAAATCATTAGCAAATGGATGCAATATGTGATTGTCTTCTTGCACTTTTGATTCTTCCTTAAGACTCATGAACGGCTACATTAAATGTTTGAGACAATCTTGGGAGAGAGTTGTAAGAGTTTTTCTGATGTGAGTTATTTATCATTTTACGGGATTGGTCTAATAAAATGAGATATAAAGGTTCTTAATTAGTTTAATATGTGGCTGGTTAGCGTGAGTCGAGTAAAGCTCGGCCTATGATGAGAGGATTTGTGGCTTAAAATTCTCTAAATACTGCTCAAGTCTCTTGTTTAATCCTCATACACAAATATCCTCACATAAGGAGCAATTATAAAACATTAAAGATGATGGACGGTCTAATTGAATCAGTGATATAGAGGGTAATAAAGAAGAAACGCTTGAGCTATCGCTATTCCGCATTAAGAACGATGGATTCCAATCAAGTGTATATATCTTTTTTACTCAATTATATGTGTTCTTGATTCTAGTTATGGAGATTTTTTATACCATTTTTCACGGCTTACAAGAGTGACCCTTAGTTAGGCCAAATAAAGCTAGTGTAAGCCTTTCCAATTTCTCTCTCGGCAGGCTATGTGTTAGGACTCCAGTGTCACGATCACTTTATGCAAAATTTGACTAGCAACAACACTACATCAAGTAGCTAGCAAATGCTACATCTTGTCCACTGAAATATCACTCTTTTGAGGCCACCAAACTAATCAAATTTGTTCCCAAGCACTTATATTGGATCTCCAAACCATTACTCATTTTTGTCTTAGAGCCAAAAATAATGGCAACTTTGGAAATACGGAACAAGTGCACAAGTTGGAGGGAGAAATTTGTTTTTAGAATGCTTTATGATGGCTTTGATCAATATGCAACACTCACCTTCACATTCTTATATAAGTGTGCGATACCTATACTACATTCAATGATGATTACTATCTCAACAACCAAAAGACACAAATATTAAATGAGCCACTAGCCATGAAGTCTTTGTTCCTCCTGACAATGGAGAAACTTCACGCTCTTTGACCAAAAACCAAACAAGAGCTCCTCTTTTTCTTTTTGAAAGCATTTACTCCTTGTTGAATGGTGGAGAGCTACCTAAGCCTACAGTAAATCATGTCAACTTCCTTTTGTCTTCAATCTTCTTCTGACACCCCCCCATGAATCAAAACATCCAATCAAATTTGAGAACCCAGCAATCAATTTTTACATAGATGTATTGAATGATAGATTGCCACAAACATCCTAGAAAAATACATAACATTGACCCCCAACAAAACAATAGTAACATTATTTATCCTCATCATTGGAAATCTTCCCTTGGTGCATGACCATTGTGTCGGAAGAAATTTCCTCTCACCCACTAGTCTATTGAGGTTGTGGACTTTCTTTAGCAGCAAGCGTTTCGCATGCCCCAAAAGAAGCAAAATCATCAGTCCAATCCATAACAAGATTCTGAATCAGATGACCTTGTAATATGAATTCATCTTATGAGATGGAGTGAAGATTAGTTTTGAGAAGACATAGCTTGAGTACTATGTGATGGGGAAGAATAATGAAATCGGACTTTGAGGTATGATAACACTCTTTTTAGATAATTATTTACCTCACAATGTTATTAATGGTTACTGACAAAAATCCTCCAGGATACAATAAAGTCCCAATGAGAATGCCAAATAGAAACTATGGTTGTATATCTTTAGGAAAAGAAGAAAAAACAAAATGTGAAGGAGATATTGAACAAAAATACTGAACAAATATATAAGTGATGGTTATTTTTGAACATATACAACCTTTGAAAGGCCATAGCCTTCTGAAAGAACCCCTAATATGTAACCTCCAAGTAGGACAAGGCACCTATACATTTGTTTTACAAAAACTACTAACATTGTGGACATTTATGGCAATCCACATGATAGCATACACACATAAACACTTTTTTGCCTTGAAGGATAATGACTTCTTCTTTTTTTTCATTGGTTCTACTCTACTCCTACTCTTTAACTCTCACTCTCAAACTTATGCACTGCCTCCTCGTAGGTTGTAGGGCATAAAAGTCGAAACCCCATACCTTAATCTAAATCGTCATCACCATAATCCAACCCTACTCCCCTAAGAAAGTAGAAATTCGAACCCCCTACTCCTCCCCTCTCCCCCTTCCCTTCCCACAAGGGAAGGGTGACCACGGGGCAAATCCCAGTAATTGAAAGTAAACAACTTGCAAGTAGCAAAATAAGGTAGAAGGATGGAAAGAAACTTGTATGCCTTTCTTATTTTCCTGCGCAAGATACATTCCCATCTCTTGCATTACATGCCTTTTGTTAACTGTAACATATAGATTATCTATTTAATTTCACACTTACAGCTTGCCACTTTATTTTTATTTTATTTTTTCCATTCTTAACATTACTCATGCGATGTATCCATGCGAAACGTAACTCTAAATTGGCCGGATTGGACATATATGTCAAGCAAAGAGAAAGATAATAAGCAATTATATGAGCATCGAATATTAAACTTGCAGGTGATTATCCACTCTTAGTTAGGGTGCACATATTAAGCGTTAAATGAATTATCTAAAAAAAAATTTAAAAAAAAATTGATCATTGTGTTGCTTACAAAACTAAATATATTAACAAAAAACATTTTTATCATTAAAGAGAAAGTTAGGCATAGAATGTGTGGGTGATAACTTTCCGTTGAATGATCTTTTTAGTAATCTGAATAATTAATTTTAGGGGAATATTTTTAAAATTATTGATTTGTCGCTGTAATATGCACTCTTATTGTTGGGTTTAACGGATTCCCAAAAAACCAGATTTGACACTAAATCGAACCCCTAAAACGAATGCGGAAAACAAGCCCAGGAAAATCACGTATTGCCGATCCTAAAGCACACCACGGATTCGAGCGTACCTTGTTAGCCACAGATTAAACACCGACGCCGATAAGAGGAAGAGAATTTTGCCATGTTCGATCTGATGAAGCCAATTCGCCTTGAAGGGAAGAAAAATATTGTCTTGTGCTTACTGTTTTTCCTTTTTGTTGGAGAGTGAGAGAGGGAGAGGGACATACGTACGTTAATGATTCCAAGAGGTACGTCATCCCTCTCTCTCCTCCCTTATATACGTCCTCTCTAAAATACAAACGTACCCCTTCGTCCATGGGCCATAATCCTGTGGGCCAGGCTTTTAGGCTCAACATGGGCGGACAGACCTTAAGCCCATTACACCAAAACATCATCTCTCACTCGCACATGGTGGGCCGAACAGGATTCTCTTTATCTTTCTTCAACATTCATACCGGTGAATAATCCGTTCGACCAGCATACTTTGAGAGCTCGTTGCTATACATCTGTTTGGAATATATAGCAGCTCATAATGGGCATCACACTCTAAGTAGATTTAGTATGCAGTACCCTAGATCGATTGATCACATTTATATCTCTCTTGATCTCTTTTAAACAATGATACATATATTGTATTCACAATTATAATTATCACAAAGACAGTCATATTTGGTCGACCGGTGAATACAAAACTACAATGTGATTCTCCAAATTCGATCTTCCTCTTTCCTTCAAACTCTCAATTTCAGTTTAGCTTGCTTTTCTAGAAATGTCCCATTAGATCGAATCAACTCATGACCATTGGCAACATCCTAAGATAGCAAACACTAAATAGAAATCTTGAGAATAAGTAAGAGTCATGAGAGCACTAAAATTGAGGAACTCTTTTCCTCAAGAGTCTCACACGGCATAAAAGTTAAGATCAAACTTTTGCCACACTTATTGGTCGTCTCATGCATACGTAGTATGAAATACGTATTACGGTATTAACTCATTTCCCATGGAGCGTATGTCTACACTTTTCAATACCGTACAGATGATAGTTCAGACATACCCAATGTCTAACTTGAGTTCACGTATCTACTCATTCACAAAAATTTATCAAAACTCACATCTGGCATCATAAACAGATAAAGTGAAATATGTAGGCTATTTTACTTTCGGATATAGTAAATATTATGTCATCATCTTAACACTTAGTTAAGGCGACATACGTATTTTAAGCTTGAGCTCTCAATTATCACCTAGATAATAAACTTAAAAACAGTCTCATCTCTATTTATCACACAGTAAATAGAGGCGATTACCCGTGTGAGTGGACTAATCTTATATATGTCCGACATACTTTCTCAACTTAAAATAATGCACTGAGCATTAAGATGCATAAAAATCAAACAAAGATTCATAGGCATTAATAATGAAAAAACACAAGTTCATTAATGTAAACAACTCAGGGAAATTACAATCCAGTACATCAGACTCTACGCAATCCTAGAGATTTTACATGACCACAAAACATATCTCTAGGTATTAGCTTTTTCATAAGATCTGCTACCATTCTATCCGTAGATATGTACTGTAAGTTCACATCCTTTCGTGCAACCATATCTTTGACAAAATTATACTTGGTATCTATATGTTTGGTCTTGCCATGATATTTTGGTTCTTTGGTGTACGCTATAACTGCTTGGCTATCACAGTTAACCAATAATGGATTTGGAGCTTTCTCAATAACACCTAAATGATCCAAAAATCTCTTAAGCCAAACTCTTTCTTGTACTGCTGCTAATAATGCCACGAACTCAGCTTCCATCATGGATAAGGCTATACATGTTTACTTCTTACTACTCCATGATATGGCGCCATTGTTCAGTAACAAAGCAAATCCTGAGGTAGATTTTCTTTCATCTAAATCTCATCCCCAATCAACATCTGAATAGCCTTCAAGTTGCAGATCCTTTCCTTGGTAATTCAACTTGTAATCAGCAGTTTCCTTCGGATACCTTAGTATTCTCTTAACGGCTTTTCAATGTGTTGGACCTAGATTGGATTGGTATCTACTCACCATTCCAACTGCAAAACATATGTCGGGTCTTGTACACATCATAGCGTACATCAAGCTCCCAACAGCACTAGCATAAGGAACATGTTTTATTTGTTCATTCTCTTGTGGAGTCCTTGGACACAGTCTATGGCTCAATCCTTCACATTTTGCAATAGGAGTGTCTATGGGTTTACAATCTTGCATACGAAATCATTCAAGAACCTTATTTATATATGTTTCTTGCGAAAAAGACAACGATCTCTTCGAACGATCTCTTGAAATCTTAACTCCAAGAATGTATGCAACCTCACCCATATCCTTCATCTCAAAGTTGGAAGATAACCAACTCTTGACAGTATTAACAAACTCCATATTGTTTCCGGCAATCAGTATATCATCAACATATAATGATATGATCACAAATTGATCCTTGGATCTTTTAATATATATACAATGATCATCATCAATCATTGTAAAATCATATGCCATTATGGCATTATGAAAACGTATATATCATTGTCTCGATGACTGCTTAAGGCCGTATATCGATCTCAAAAGTCGACATACCATTTCTTCTTGGCCTTTCACTATGAAACCAGCAGGTTGTTTCATATATATTTCTTCATCTAATTCTCCATTGAGGAAAGCAGTCTTTACATCCATCTGATGTAACTCAAGATCCATACTAGTTACTATTGCCAGAATAATGCGAATCGAGGTAAATCTCACTATAGGAGAAAATGTATTTTCATAATCAATTCCTTCCTGTTGATTATACATTTTCGCTACAAAGCGAGCATTATCCCTTTCTATCAAGCCATCAGTCTTTCGCTTTATTTTTGAGAACCCACTTGTTCCCAATAACGATGCGCCTTTATGGAAGATCAACAAGTTCTCAAACTTGATTTGATTTCATTGACTCAATTTCCTCTTCCATTGCATGAATCAATTTTTCCTTACTAGGGCAATTCAGAGCCTCATTAATATTTCTTGGCTCATCCTCATCTTGTGGAGCAACCATAAAAGTTTCCCCTTCAATGTCAAAACATCAATGGGGAATACTTTAGCGACTTGTTCGCCGTATGGGAGATTATACACTTTGCACATCATTCCCCATTATGCTCCCACTTGGATTAGATAATGATGATATCATCTCATTATGTGGTTGTAATTGAAAATGAGTTGAATTCAATTCATCACTTCTCATATTACTCCCACTTGGACGAACTCCACTAATATCATTATCTTGATCCAAGGTTTCCAATAGGGAGTGATCTTCCCCTATTTCGCCCTTCTTAGGAAATTCATCCTTTAAGAATGTGACATCCCGTGATTCAAATTCAGTTATACTCTCACTTTCCTGGTCACCTATGAACACATACCATTTTGAGTGTTTAGAGTATCTTATGAAAATACTCTTCTTTCCTCTAGGACCCAATTTCTCAAACTTATGAGAGGACTCATGTGTATAGGCAGTACAACCCCATGGCTTAAGAAAACTTAAGTCCGGTTTTCTACCTGCCCATAACTCATATAGAGTGGAAGTAACTGATTTGGAAGGCACCCGGTTAAGTATATAGGCAGCAGTTAACAACACTTCACTCCAAAAAGTAATAGGTAAGTTAGCATGCGCCATCATGGACCTAACCATTTCCAGTATGGTTCTGTTTCTTCTCTCCGCAACACCATTTTGTTGAGGAGTATACGGAATAGACAACTGTCTTTCTATTCCTTTTTCATCACATAATTTTCTAAACTCATCAGATAAATATTCTCGACCTCGATCGAATATCAATGCTTTTATTTTCTTATCTAATTGATTTTCTACTAGGTTCATAAACCTTTTGAAACAATTTATTGCTTCAGATTTATGAGAAATCAAATAGACATATCCGAATCGAGTATAATCATCTATAAAAGTGATGAAATAAACAGCCACATGCCTTCCTCTCACATTCATTGGACCACAAATATCAGAATGGATTAAATGCAGAGGAAATTCAGCTCTTTTACCTTTTCTAAATGGTTTCCTTATCGTTTTCCCTTCTAGGCAATGCTTATATATAGGCAAATCGACTTTTTCAATGTTGCCCAACAAGCCCTCTTTGGCTAGTCTATTTATACGTTGTTGGCCAATGTGACTAAGTCTAGCATGCCACACATTCACATCATTATCATATGTATTAGGAGACGTGAGAAGGGAATAACAAACATTTCCATTAACATAGTCAATATCTAATATAATGAAACCATCTAGAAAATAACCACAACCATAGTAATTTGTATCCAAAAACAAATCCACACCTCTATTATAGAAGTTCATATTAAAACCTAGTTTAACCAACACTAAAACAGACACTAAATTCCGACGAATCTCCGGAGCATACAACACATCATGTAGGAACAAAGTGCGTCCACCGCGCATATTCAGTTGGCATGTGTCAATTCCTTTCACTTCAGCTCTGGAGTTATTTCCCACATAGATCCACTTAGTTCCATTTGATACTCGTCGGAATTCCACGAAGGATTCTCTATCCTTCGCTACATGATCTGTCATTCCTGAATCAACAATCCACAAAGGATTAGACTCAGTCAAGAATACAGAACTCGACACAAAAGCAAAGTTCTGAAAAGTATAAGGGGTGTTTACCTTCTTCAGCTCACGACAATCGCGAGCATAGTGACCCTTCTTGTCACAGTTGTAACACTTCACCCTTACAAGCTTCTTCATGCGAGGACGCTTTCCTCTTTCATGTTGGTTAAACTTGGGTTTCTTCCCTGAATGACCTACTTCCTTGTCTTTCCCTTTATCAAACCAGTTAGGGCGTTTGCGCTTGGAGCTCGAAGCTCCATGTGAGCTAGAACTAGCATGATAGAGTTCAGCATCCAGCTTAGCCGCCAAGAGGCGGTCCTCTTCCAGCTCAAGATGGCGCACTACATCCTCAAAGGTTTTGATATTTTCATTATGGGTTAGGTGCACCTTCATATGCTCTCAACTCTGAGGCAAGGAACGAATCACTGCTTGCACTTGCTGCTCATCTGTTAGGACATGGCCAGCATCTTTCAGCTCATTTATCATGTTTGACATCTTTCTAAGATGTTGCTTCATGGTCTGACCATGAGGCTTCTTATAAGAGTCAAACCTAATAGTGAGCTGCCTCAGTCTGGTCACCAAAGTATGATCAAATCTTGCTGCCAATGCTTTCCACATTTCTTTGGCATTGTCAAAACGCCTAAACTCTCGCATGACGTCATTTTCCATGCTGCTTAGCAACATGATGCGAGCAAGAGAGTTCTTTCTTTTCCATGCAACAAAAGCTTCATTATCTCTCTTGTGCTGTGCAGTGTTTCCTTCTTCAGATTCTACCATGGTCAGATTAAGAGCTTCTAGTGCCTCTTGCTCTTCCAGTACATACTGGATTTTCATGTGTCATATTTCATAGTTATCACCATTGAGCTTTTCACCTTTGTTTAGCTCGGCAACTATGCTCTTTGTGGCTGAAGCCATTGATCTGAACACATCAGACATATATACACGAATTATTAACACCTATCACTTATGCATCCTTTTTGCACAGACCCATCATATTAATGAACAATTTCAAGTAAGGTTTCAGAATCAAAAGGTCATTATATTTTTAATCATCCTCTAAAAATCCTAACTTAAAATTATCATTAATATGATTGTCTTATACAAAATCAATTCTATGAAGCTACAAAAACTTCTATAACTACCCACAGCAACCAACAATAACAGAAAACAAATAATATTTGACATATAATATAATAATAATGCTTTCACATAATACAACTAACATATCGGTTGCTACATCAACAACAATCAGGTAGTAAATATTACATAAGATGTCCACAAAGCACACTTAATAAAGATCAGCCATTACATCTAACACCAAGTCAGTACACGAACTTGGAAATATCCTCTTTTGTTCAATTTCTTGATCTTTTCCCTTGTAACAATCCAGTAATATTCATTTACAAAATCCATCAAAATTTCTTATATGAAGCAGCTCTGTTGACGTCCCATATGCGATTCAACACTCCTTGCCATTCAGGTGGAAGGGTGTTCATGAAAAATCGCAACATCTCTGACTGTGGCATAGGACGACCATTCCATATGACCTTTTGAATTTTCTCGTTGACTTCAAGGACGTGATCAATTAAGTCACCACTCTCCCATCGATGATCAGTAAACTCAACTATCAACTTAAAAAACCGTTCCTTTTGTTCATCGGTAACTGCGCGAATAGGTGTGCACAACCTAAGGGGAGGCATAGTTCCTGCAACAAATGCAGAACTGTTCCTGCAACAAATGCAGAAAAAATAAGGGATCACATATAATCCACATAGACTTAATTGAAAAAGAAACACATTCTTTTCCTTCTTTTTTTTTTGGGTCAACGGTCATCAGTCAACGGTCAACGGTCGTCGGTCAATGGTCAACCGTCAACGGGTCAACGGTCAAGTCGCCGGTGGTCAGACCGGGTCGGAAGAACCAACCGGCACGTGCCGCGCGCGTGCGTGGGCTGACGTCACGTAGACGTCAGCCGACACGTGCGCGGCATGCGCTAGGCTTCCATGCGGGTCGGGTTGGGTCGGGTCTCTGTCGGGTCAGGTCGCCGGCCGGCGGTGCGCACGTGTCGGTTCGCCGACCAACGCGTGTGCCGCACGCGCTGGTCAAGCCAGCACTTTGGGCGCATCGAGCCCACGCGCAACGGCTTCTGGCCGCGCGTGTGGGCGCGTCCTACGTCGCCCAACGACGCACGACCCGTCGACGGACTCGTCTTGACAAGCCCTTTCATCCTACGCCATCAGAAATCAATTTCGACTTACAGAAACTTGAAAAAATGGACGAACAGTGCTCGAGTGTCGGGATTTTTCGCCCTGATCTGTGTCAGACGATTATTTTTGCGAAAATTCAATCAAAAAACATCAAAGGGGTCAGGAAAACATGAACTAGGGCTCTGATACCAATGTTGGGTTTAATGGATTCCCAAAAAAACCGGATTCGACACTAAATCGAACCCCTAAAACGAATGCGGAAGACAAGCCCGGGAAAATCACGTATGAACGATCCTAAAGCATACCACAGATTCAAGCATACCTTGTTAGCCACAAATTAAACACTGATGCCGATAAGAGGAAGAGAATTTGGCCGTGTTCGATCCGATGATGCCAATTCGCCTTGAATGGAAGAAAAACGTTGCCTTGTGCTTACTGTTTTTCCTTTTTGTTGGAGAGAGAGAGAGAGGGAGAGGGACGTACATACGTTAATGATTCCAAGAGGTACATCCTCCCTCTCTCTCCTCCCTTATATACGTTCCCTCTAAAATACAAACGTACCCCTTCGTCCATGGGCCCTAATCCTGTGGGCTGGGCTTTTAGGCCCAACATGAGCGGACAGGCCTTAAGCCCATTACACCAAAACATCACTTATTTATTCCAAGAACTCCCTCCTGTTAGTGCTGGGATTTTCTACGTGTTTTGGGGTGATGAACTCAGAAAAACTTGAGGGTAATGGAGGTAAAAAGAAAAATGAACCTCTCGTGTAAAATTCAAAAAAGTTGCTCGAGTGACAAGAAGTCTCATCACCTCTGCATGGGATTCTTGGAAGGGAAAAGTGTGCCTGGGGCACTTCATCTCTAAAAGCACTCTTGGACACTTGATTTAAAGCAAATGTACAGAGAGCAAGTCTTGGCTAGATTGATGTATGTGAAACCAACTTACATGCACTATTAAATCGGCCAGGTCTAACATGGAGTCATTTCATCAGATTACGCCTGCAAATCGGGCTCGCCTGCACCAAGTGCAACCAATTATGTCTTTAGATAGACATAGATAATTCTTACTAATATCCATCAGTAGCTAATTTATTTTACAAATAAATTTATTTTAAAATGAATAAAAAATAAAAATTAAATTAAATTTATTTGGCAAAACACTCCAGGCAAATAAAAATAAATTTATTAAATTTATTTTTGTTTATCATAAATAAATTATTTTTAATAAATTTAATAAATTTATTTTTAATAAACTAAAAATAAAATGATAAATAAAAGTAATTTATTTATTTTAATAAATTTATTTTAATTTTTAAATGAATAAATGAATTTATTTATTTTTATTTTTAATAAAATGAGGAGAGGCGGAGGAGGAGGAGGAGGCAGAAACGTAGAGGAGATGAGGGAGGACTCACCAAAATTAGGGTTTAGTGGGAGCAATTATTTCTGATTTCTCTTCCAAATCAATTTCTAATGTAAATCTATTTCGAAATAAAAACCGAAAGAGGTTTATCAAATGGGTTTATTTCGAAAACAAATGTTCTAATAGAAAAATTATTTTTGGAACAGAAAAATTTTGGTTATCATGCACCCCAATAGTTTATAACTTTTTTATCATAAAACTCAATCTACAGCATTTGTTTATTGATTAGATAAGAAAAATCAAAATTAATCGTAGTTTGCATTTTCGGTTAGATGCATTTGTTTAGCTAATTTGATTTAGGAAGCTGCATACAACCAAATCTCCTCATTTGTTGCGCATGGAAGGTAAATATTTGCAATAGGAATGCCGCGCTCAAATCCATATTGATAATGAATATATTTTTATGCCTTTAAAGTTCACTGCAAAAAGAAGTTTCCTCTACAATTTTTATTTGGATATCATAATAGATTCAAATAAGAACAAAGCGAAAAAGAGAATTGAGTAATTTCTTATATTTCAGTGTTTTTTTATAAAGAGCACTTGGCTTCATTAAATGACTATTTAAGGTAATATATCAATCAAGAATATGCAAATTCAAAGGAAAATATATATACAATCTTGAAAGATATGAAGAATCAAGAAAAATATTCTAATTGTCTCTAACATAAGAAAATATATTAAAGAAATATCCTAATTATGTCTAACAGATTCCTTTTGGTACTTTAATTGACTAAGCCAATAAGTCATAATATGCTGTGGTCTAATTAAAAGTAATTTACTTGACTATCTATTTATATTGATGGATGGCGACAATTAATTGAGTGACGCTTTTCATCAACCATATCCGATTTTGTAATATTCAAACTGGTTGTATAAGCCTAATTTGAAGCTGTTAAATTTAAATCAATCTAAGACAAATCTAACAAATAGGCCATTGTGAAAAAAAACAAAAAACAAAACAAAACAAAACAAAACAAAACTTGTTTGCTGGTTTTAGCCTGACCGCACAGTGATCAAGCTTTCACAAAACAAAACTTTTGACGATGGATTGAGGGTGAATGTGTGTGTAAAAGGCCTACACAGCCCCTGAGAGCAAAATGCGACGCAGAAAATGTTACTTAGATCTAAATGACAATGCTTGAAAAGTGAAGTGCGAAGAATGAAATTGAATGAATTAGGAAGGAAAGTGTTCGAATCAAAGGAAATTAAGGGAAAATTAGACTGATGAACAAGCTCTTCCCTCAAAATTGGCTAGTGAATCCCCATGAGCCCCTTTGGGATGTTTCATGTTCAAAAGCACTTTATCTTTGTCCAGAATACTTTGGTTTATGATATGAGATTATGTTTATTGACAAAGAAAAAATACATTAAAATTACAAATGAGAGTGCGAACATAGGAATCAAAATCACTAGGAAATAAACTTTACTACAATTGGAGAATCCTCAAAATTACACACACGTTGATGTGATCTGGGCCAAAATTGATGAGGACGTCAAGTCATAAAGTGGGGGAGCTTGCGTAATATTTCACAATTTGGGAAATCTTGGCTTAGATAAAATAAAGAAAATGAAATGACTGCACTAGACATATCTCAATTGGTGAACCGTGTGGCACTGAAACCTTGGATCACCTCACTTGGCCTCACTAACCCTTTATCTGCTCTCGCTTATACTCTCACACTCGAGCGAGTAAATTCTAGGGAGAGAAAGTGCTAGAGAGGGAAACTATCAACAACGTGAACATCGCACTTCTGTGTAGTAATGGATATTTTGTCCGTTTCTCAGTGTAATACTACATGATAAGCACGTTTTCCATTTCATCCAATATCAAGATATCATAAATTCAAGGTTAGCTAGGGCAATTTGAAGATTCCATTTTGACTGGACATAACCCCTCGACTGGACACAACTCCTCCCCATCGGCTATCCCGACCCTCGATTTTGACCGCATTTTCCGGGATGGGTTCGATCTGGGCCGGTGATTGAGCCCATCAGTTGGAAACTATGGGCCCGTCGACAGCCCAATCCTATCTCCGGCTCCGGTGAACCCCGCCATCATCCGTTTCTGTAATCTTCCCGTCCTCTTGACGGTGACCCTTGGATGATGGGAGTTGAGGGATTGATCCAACGCTCACGATAGCCTAGACCAGATGTTCGAAAAGCAGCCAAGGAAATGACCTTCAGGTCCCCCACAAGCAGCTTTCCTAAGTCAAGTTTACATTTTTTTTTTTTTGGCACGTTCAAATTGACATCCGAACGCGGAAAGCTCCACATGGCCCGTGGCTTTTGGATATTGGAAGCTCGTCAGGTTTGATGAGAAAGAGATAAAAAGTCAAAAAGAAAAGAAAAAAATCTCATTATGAGGTGAAATGAGTGGTTGTTGAGTTTTGATTTGATCAAAAAGTTATGGTCTCAATTCATGACCTAGTCATTCATTAGATTTAACTTGACAATTCATGACAGATGAAGATCATACCCGCGTTGCTTTCGTGCTGAGACATTAATGTCAAACTCAATTACACATCTTACAAAAAAAAAAGGACAAAAATTCATGTCGTGCACGCTTTCATCCTATTGATTTTTGACATGACAAGTTCCTTTGATTGGATTCATGCACCACAATCAAGTTTTTCATTAGAAAAACCCTCTAATGCATTTTTAAAGATTTTGTATAATGAGTGAAGTAAAGGAAAATATGAAAAATCATGGTCACTTTCTACATTTTCTATTTTAAAAAATGTCTTAGGATTTTTTTACTAAATTCGAACTCGGTAAATGACTAGACTACCCTACTAGAAAGATATTCTTCTCTCAATTCCCCAAACCCTAATGCATCCACTCAATAATAGACCCCAATTTCACCACCATTCATCGCCTTGCTACTGTCAACCTACTATGAGCTTCCTTCAACCATCGTTCTCGTCCTCTGCGGCTGCACCATCCCCCTCCAAGCTTACCCTCTGAGATTAAGACAATGAGTAACCAATGGCGACATGATTAGTAGATGTTGGATTATGGTTGGGGAAATTTGTGTTCAGGTGAATGGATGCACATACACTACGCATTAGGAGTATTTTTGGGTATGAAAACTGTATTATGGTAAATGCATATTTGTTGGGAGATGGAAAGTGATACCTAAGCATAAAAGTGAGGATGCAAACATGTAAATTTTAATATAGAGAATGCAAAGAGCTTTCTAGGTGATAAATTTAAATGTTTGTTTGTACCTTCCCAAAAACCAAACCCACTGAGCCATACCTTTCCATGAGTGCTAAAGATAACATTAAGGCAACGTTTGGTATCTGTCACCCTTAGGCAGCACTAGATTTGGGGTTGTCCAAGGCTAAAGATGCTAGATCTAGGCTTGGAGAAGCTGGATTTGGGCTCAGCAACGGTGAATACAACATTCGGATCTTGGTTCAACTCACAACAGATAGTAGGAGCTCAGAGGACATGGCTTGACCATGGCTTTTGTTAGAGAGCTCTAAAGCCAAACCACTAAATATCAATGTGTGCCACTCTTTTACTCTCTTTTACTCTCACTAGCACAAAGGACAATTACGATCTTCGAAACATCTACTTGACCCGATCTTTACTTAGCATTAGTTAATTTCCGCAAAAGATTGTCAAGTTTTCTAAAACAACGTATTCACTCCCCTCTTGATTGTATTGTTAGATCCCAACGATTAGAATTTTGAAAATGCTAAAGCCCAAAATCAAGGGACTTGCATAAAGCCTTTTGAGCATTTTCAGGACTCAACTTTGTACCAAATGCTCTTGAAATTGTGTTACCAAAAACTGAAACATTGGGACTCTAAAGATTATCAAGCCCAAGTTTTTGGCCTCGTTATAATTTGGGGTGATCAGTTCCAGGTTTCATACAGGTTTTACTCGAAATTTGAAACATATCCGTTGAAATTGGTTCCTTATTTTACTAGAATCTAGAATCTACTTGCATACACAGAAACCTTTTCTATCATAGGTATCAAGTCGATTCTAAGGTCTACCTAAGTTGTACCTACATAATTAATTAAACGATTGTAGTGAATCATCATCTTTAATGATCATCATTTGTTACTATAATCCATTAGCCATAACTTATCATATTATTAATTGAACGATTGCAGTAAATCATCATTTTTAATGACTACAACTTGTTGTTATAATCCATTTATAACAACTTTTATATAGATACATGAAAAATATAAAACATTAACAAAATAAAAATTTCAATCATAAAATGGAAGTTTAGACAGATAGTTATAGATCATATACTAATAATCAAATGCCATGAAATATCACAAAATAGTGCGAAAACATAGATCAAGAAAAGAACACAAACTTATTCTCGGTATCGGGTTTCAACTTCTACCTACCTATAACCTAGAACATACTCATCGAAATCTGAAATCTACCCATAAAAATGGACCTAGCGATTTGGTTCTTCGTTTCCCAAAATCTATTTGATTCTTCGATTTCAGGTCACCGCTAATTATATCTCATTAGGTCCTTTCTCGTTTATGATGAGAGAGTTGTGGCCATCTACTTAATCGCGTCACCAAAAAGACAAAGCAAAAAGGTTGCGGAGGGTCCCACGACGCCCATTCAAATCAGACGCACAAGAATCACTAACCATCTTAATTTCAAAAAAGAAAAACCAAAAAAGAAAACCAAAAACTAAAAAACCCACCAACCACTCCGAAAATTACGACAATGCCATTCCATGATCCTGATAAAACACCTACCTCCTCTACCATCTGCCCAATCCTTTGACCCATTGGGATGCACAAACAGTGCAAACATAAATATCCAATTTTACGTTTTCTCAGTTTCATTTGCATTTCCTAGAGAGAGAGAGCAACAAAAGATTAAGAGATGTTGGGCGTGTTCAGCAGCAGCGTGGTGTCTCCGCCGGAGGAGCTGGCGGCTGCGGGCCACCGGACCCCGTCGCCAAAGACAACGGCTGCAGCGCTGGTGGAGCGGTTCCTCGAAGCCAACCCTTCAGCCGCGTCGGCACGGATCGGAGACCACGTCTGGCTGGCCTACACTCACCATAAAGAGCCTCCGTTGCTTCCCAGGTAAATAAACTCCATGAAAATTTTGTGGGATTTTCTCTCCAAATTTTGTTTCGCCTGTGCTCACAAAATATAGCATTAAAAATATGTTTTTAAAGATAAATTAATGTTTAGCATATCAATTCTCTCAAATCTTACGTCCAGATTTTCTTTTTTATCCAATTTTTTTTTATTATAAGCTTAATTTGCTAGAGTAGAATTGAAGAAAACGATTTTCTTGTGAGAAAGGCCATGGAAAGATGTGTTGACGTTACCAAAAAAAATATATATATATATATGTGTTGACGTCATTTTTCAACTTCCTCCTTTACTAGCTGCTAGAAATACTATGATGCTATCTTCCTTGAATTAATATTTAAACTTTCTTGGTGGAGTTTATTCTCCCTTTCATTTTAGGTGATTAAATTCCTAGTCTATGAAATATTCCGTTAATTTCGTGAAATAAATTTCATATACCATAGAGACATAGGTGAAAAAGAAACATGCTCTTATGTCTCATTTTTCTGACTGGTTGAAGCATTAGAGAATTTACTTATTTAAATGGCATGATCTGGGTGCAAGCTGTACTATTTAAACGCTACATCTTAAGATTAAAGATCTGAATTTAACCGGTTAATGAATATTGTAAGGTAATTTGTAATCTTTTAGATGGTGCCTTTGCGATGGCGTTCGATTAGACTGCAACAAGTTTTTGCCTTTTGTCATAAGAGGTTTCTTGGATGAACTCCACGTTAGGAAGTAAATATGGAGGGATTCTCTCATCTTTTTTAGCTTCTTTGGCAGTTTGCAACCTCAGGATCAGTTTTGAATTTGGTGTAGAAAGAGGGAAATGGGGGGACCTTGTTTTGGAGGGCTTGGGGGAAAATGGGAAGAAGATTTTTGGAAGTACGACGTGGACAACTTTTAATATGGCCGCCAAAAATATGTACTCTTTGGGGGGAGGAATGATGGAGAATTGATTAAATTAGACATAAAAAAAATTAGGTTTAGAAAATTTAGGTTAAGAAAGAGTAGGTGAAGAAAAGGATTTTGCTTGGTTTTGGAAAGAGTAGAAGGTAAGATAAAAAGATGTGAAGAAACAAGTTTTTGAATAAAATATTAATGTGTTTATGGTAAAAGAATTTACAAATTTAGAAATGCATTTTCATCATAATTTATTGTGAAAGAATAGAATTAGAAAGAGTAGGTGAAGAAAAAGGATTTTTCTAGGCTTTGGAAAGAGTAGAAGGGAGGATATAAAGATGTGGAGAAACAACTTTTGCAATGCTTTAAAATTCAAAACTCTCAAAACTTTTGCAATACTTTGAAATTAATAGTTGATACATAGATTTACATATAATTTTCACAATTTTCTGAAATTTGAATAAATTTTTACAGGGTAAAAATAATACTTTGTGCTTCTTTTTATCTCAATGGAGATTAATAGGTCCAACCGATGTTATTCGGGATAGAGAAGAGAAGTAGATGCGCTTCTAACTTTTTGCATATTCATAAAAAAATTATTGCCAATTTAGAAATTGAATTTCTTCAAAGATGAGATTTAAAATAAGGTAAACTTATTTATTTTATAATAGAAAAAATATCACCCAAAAAAAAAAAATCCAAAATATGCCTACTAGGACACAAATATCCTCAATTTTTTTTTTTTGTCACCAAAAAATCCAAACTTATATAATTCTATCTAGGATATACTTGTTATACTAATATAAATTCGAGATTTTTAGTAACAAAAAAAAAAAAAAAAGGTATTTGTATTAGAGTAAGTAAATTTAGGATTTTTATTGACATAAAAAATAATGTGTAATTGTGTCACGGTGACTACAGGTTGGACTTTTTTTATGATATTAGCCCTTTATAACATGAGAAAGTACCTCAAATATCACTTTTAATTTGACATTTGGTTATATTAAATACCCATTTTATTTACTTGATCAGTAGGTGAAATTTTGCTTGGACCAACAACAACCGTAGCCAGAGTTCTATGCTATAACTATATAAAATTGTTCGAATTGACCCATCAACTTAGAATCGAGCATTCAAATGCCTTAAAGACCAAGTATGTCTCTTCCATGACTTCGAGAATAAATCAATTTAACTCTAGTAAATTCGAATTCAATTTCATGGCTGTTGGATGCACCACCATACTTTGTGGAATATTCTCACAATCCTTGCCGTAGTATTTGATAATGATGGTGTTTTACAAGCCGCTAGGCACTCGACACGTGTCCATACTGTTCCCCGTTTACTAAGAGAGGACTAGTCTAAAAGTTATCTGGATTGAGGAGTTAAAGGTGAAACCATTAAGCTAAAAGACCAGGTGTCCGCCAACCTTGAGGACTTATTGGCCGCCACATGCCAAGACATAACACATTGGTTTTCATGTATTGTCATTGGTCATCACCAACTGACACTTGTCATAGTTTGATCACCATGTGTCGACGCCACCTGGACCGGTGGAGTCAAAAGACTCATAAATAGCCATTTGGAAAGTGAGGAATGGGCTCTGAACTCGTGAGTATGATATAAACTTCTTCCAATTACATTCTCCTCCAAACTCGAACTTAAGCATCATAAGCCAAATTGGGCGATAAACTTGGACACCCTAACTCGTAAACATGGTTTTAGGTTCAATCAGAGGTGAAAGTCTAAACCGATCTTTAGATACTAAGTTGTGCATCAACAATATTTTAGTCTTTAATCATCGATCATCCACTGGCATTGGAGTCAGATAATTACTTCAATCTAATGAATTTACAGGCATAGCCGAATGTGCAGGCAAGCAATATACTCCACAACAAGACTGAAAATCTTGAGCATTTGGTCCATCTGAAACTTTGCGTTTCATGTAAATAACGAAAATATGTTGCAGATCATTTGCGGTTAAAGATGAAATCTTCTGCTTGTTTGAGGGAGCGCTTCACAACCTGGGGAGCTTAAGGCAGCAGTATGGGCTCGCAAAACTGGCCAACGAACCAACGCTCGTGATCGAGGCTTACAAGGCTTTGCGCGACCGGGCGCCGTACCCTCCCAACCACATGGTCGGGCACCTGAACGGCGATTTCGCCTTCATCGTGTTCGACAGTTCCACCTCCACTGTGTTTGTTGCCTCTGTAAGTGACCTCAAAACATATACAGCGGATTACTAAAATGAAAGGAAGGAAAAAGAAAATCAGATTTGACTGAGTTGATGAAACTTATCAGTTGACAAAATACCATGTTGCTTCTGTTTCTGTGTTTTTGACAGGATCAAGTTGGGAAGGTCCCTCTCTACTGGGGGATAACTGCTGATGGGTATGTGGCTTTTGCTGATGATGCTGAATTGCTCAGAGGGGCTTGTGGAAAATCACTTGCTTCCTTCCCTCAAGGTAAGGTTTTTCTAATTGCCCCCATAAGAGAATCACATTGAACTGTGCGGATGAACATAAATAACTCAGAAATCGATTACTTGGCCGACACAATGCAACAAACCAATCACTTTACAAACATCATATACATCGAATCCAATTATGCATTTGTATTCTTAAAATCCCACGTACGATTAGCTTGCTTTTCTCGTGTACCCTCCTCGCAAATTACTACTACGCGTACACTGTGTTTGGTGAGGGGATGGCGAGAGAAGAGAAAGGACTTTAGAAGTGCGGAAAAGAGAGGAAAATGGAAAGAAGTGATTATAAGGGATTGATGTAAGCAATTTCATGCAGTGTTGAAATCCCTCCAAATCCATCTGTTTGAGTGATTGTTAATAAACAAGATATGCTCATTCCCTACCTATACCTTATCTTCATTCCTTTCAGCATCCAGACAATATTTTAATTCAATCTCTACACTCCTCTCTGAACCAAGAACTTCCATGAATTGGACCGAGGCTAATTAATTTTTGCACCACGAGCGCCAGCATAAAATATTGATTCGGCTTAAGTGAAGAAGTTCTGAATATAATCATATAAGTATACACGTTTCCAAAGAACAATTTGTCATATGCAAGTGCGAAAAATTTTATCTTCTTTAGCGTATCGCATCTTGCAGGATGTTTCTTCTCCACAGCAGTTGGGGAGCTGAGAAGCTACGAGAATCCAAAGAACAAAATCACCGCCGTGCCCGCGAACGATGAAGAGATCTGGGGCGCAACATTTAAGGTACAACTGTGGATCTCGCTCATTCTCTTGTCGACTGCACATACAGAATATGTAAAGAAAAAAGTGCTTTGAGTTCGAAATTCAAAGCATGTTTCTGCAGCAACGATTTCGTTCTCTCATAAGACACCACAGTCAAGCTGCTTTTGCATTACTTCGAATTTCATAGAAATGATCTCCCGGGAATTTTCCGCATACCCAATCGTGTGGATCGAACATTGGCCGCACTAGACCGGTCCAATCTATGCGGGCAACTCTCCCTATCCTCTATGAACGACTTATCGAGCTTTATTCAAGATTTTCTGCTCCGTTTCAATGTAATTCAGCTGACGTTGTCGCTCTCTTCTGGATCCGGGTATCAGGTGGAAGGACCGGCAGTTCTGGCAGCCGCAGATAGAGGAGTTCGCAGCTAAACAATGCAAATTCTCATTTGGGCAGAGACAATTTCATGTGGCTGTGACAGTGGAGACCATGGAAATGATCCCGAATCTAGCTATCTTAGTGGTTGTGGCCATGTATAAGTTGCATTCTCAGTAATGTCTCTGTTTTAATTTCAGGTGTACTAAAACTATCCGAACAGCAGCAACTTTCTTTTGCAATAAAAAGCCAATGTAACCCTTTGAATTGGATCCACAACATCGAAAAAGCATCCATGAACAGTGAATTTTCTTCAAGTTCAATCAGCATCCGTTCTTCTTCCATCTCACAAAATCCTGATATTGACATGAGAAAGCACAGACCCTGAGCTTGATATCAAATTGGGTTTTGGTGAAATCCCAAACCTACGCTCTTGACCCAAGTCTACCCCATTCAGCATTATATTATCCTACTAAAATACATAAAAACGTGGAAATTTCCTGTATTGACACATCCATTTTAATAGATGGTAGATTAAAATGTAGAGAACCGGTTTAGGAATTTTTGCAAGACAAAATTTAATTTGAAGTAAACGTGTCATAAAGGTATGAATTTGAGATTTTTAATCCCTTTGTTTATTGAAAAAGTTCCATTCAAGAAAGTTGATCTTTCACCCTGGCTTTGACAATCAGAAAACAAATCTCTTAGATTGTGAGTTTCCCTTTCAACTGTTTGTATTTGCTTCTTTAATTCGCTCCTTGGTAGAATACCTTGTTAGGGGATTTTCCCCTAAATCACAACTAATAAGCAATGACTGAGAGCAATTCGTGAAGACTCAGCACTCAACATGAAAGCAATGTGAACTAGACTTGAAAAGGCAATACTCAAGTGTTAACAACTAGGAGTCGAAAGAGTAACCAAATTATCAAACATGAAAGCCATGTGAACTAGACTTCAAGAGGCAATACTCAAGTGTTAACAACTAGGAGTCGAAAAAGTATTCAAATTATAACAAACTCACTCAACCTGAATTCCAAATTGAGTCCCATTCCAAACGCTATCCGCTTGAATGGTTTTACAAAGCAAGATGGTTCTCGACATTATTCTAATAAAAACATGATCATTTGTAAACATCGATACACCACAAGAAGATGCAGAGAACATAACTTGGGTCGCCGAACCCCCCTGCGGGGAGGCTCTAGGAAAATGAACTGGCATAGAAAAGATACATATAAAGAACTGTACTTGTAAGAGCAGAGGCACAGCGAGAAATATTTGAGAAGGCCACCACTGCTGCAACTTCACTATTGTCAAGATCAACATGCTGGTGACATTTCCTCCAAACTGCGAGAATAGAAGTTTCTGCGTAAAAATTCTGTTTATTTTGATACAGTTAAAAGCTCAGATCAAGGAGCCAGGCACTACCTTCTTCCCAATAGCTCAATGATATCGCTGGTAAGAGTGGACCTTCTCTTGCTTGCGAAAGCAAGTAATGCAGCCTTCCTCAACAAAACAGATCCCGCCATGCAACCCATCACAGTTGGATTCATTTGGCTACAAGAGATGAGTATTCAAAGAGAATATTTAGAATGAGATTGTGATTATTGGAAATGAAATCTATGAGTAAGATTGCTATATACCTGGTCGAATCTACTCCAGTGCCTGAACTATGTTGACGAGCCCAAGATAAAAATACTGCAACACTGAAATTACAAGCATTTGGAAATCGTCAATAATCCACAATAAAAATTTACTCCTTACTCTTGGGAAGAAAGTTGAGTCGAAATGAATAATCAATATTGTATCTATAGATAAGAGAACATGATGTGGACAAGGCAACAGAAATAAGTTGGGACCGCAGCATATTTTTTAATAAGAAGTTACTGAAGTGAAAGAGATTTTGCACCTTCCAGAAAGTATATCACCCTGGCCACCACAGCGTCGAGGTGAACCATACTGGCTCACCCATTTAACTGCAAAGACCAACAAGGGATGTTGTAAACCTTGCCCAAATAAAATTAAAATACATACTAGAGAAGAGACAAAAGTTACTGCTTACTGCTTAAAATTTTAAAATTTCCAAAATTCAAGATCTACACTCCATTCTGTCATCGTGATACAAAGCTCTGGTTATAAGATCACACTCAATTTCGAAGCTTTCACAACAATGATGATATGTTTTCAAGTCTATAAGTTAAAGGATCCAGGTGTAACGGCACATCAAACTAGGCAAGGTATGTTCCCATTTTCTATACTCTAAAACAATCATATATTATTTAATTGAGCATATCAAGAACTCACACTTCCTAGAAAAAAAAAGGGGGGGAAGAAAAAGGTACCACTTGTAGCTAGCTTATCTGCTTACACAATATGCAGCATATTAGCAAGGATACACCAGTCCTTATGAATTTACGGATATGTAAAGTACAGGTTTTCCAATCCTAGCAGGAAAGGAAGGGATATAGATACACAATTTTAAATAAGAAAACAGAATTCCCTGATATTTTAAGAATGCATGGACAAGTTCCAGAAACCGGGCTACCAAACAGCTTATTGTCCCTTTATTTGTTGAGTTCCAGAAAAAAGCTAGATCATATAAAAAAAAAAAAAAAATGGATAGCTTTAATCAATTCAAGGTGTACTTATGTTGCACCTGCTTGGAGTGTCCAGAAAGAATACTCGATGAATAAACAATTTAGCATTTCTTACAGCATTCAAAGCCATAATAACGGAAGATCTATAAACGCATCCAAAAGACTGCAAAATATCACAACAACAAGAATTATGGCATATGGTTCATCCTATACCTACGTCACCATCACTAATCAGATCAGATTTCCCCTTTCGCATGATAGTAACACCGCCTATCCTGAAAGAATAAACACTAATATTAGTTCATTTTTCAGAACATAAAGAGTTTTAAAATACAATCATAAATATTTGGAATTTTTACAATCTACAGTGTTTGGCACAAACCCAGCAAAACAACCACAACATGGCAGTATCACTGCATCATATATAAAGAGATTACTACATCTATTAGTTAATTTTCTCACAACTAACATGTACCCACATAAAAGTTTGATTTCAAAATTTCAAAAGACTTTCCTCGAAATGGTCGAAATGGTAGCATGAACAAAGGTCAATGTGTAAGGCAAAGCTTACGCATATATATATATATATATATCATTTTTTAGCCACTCTGATACTTAGGTGAATGCATTGCCAACAAACAATGAATATGAATGTGTATAAGCATATAACATGACAAACTTGGAATATACTGAACATTACACACTAAGAAATTAGCTAAGCTACCAGAAACCTCCAATAAAAGCAGACAAACTCCACAAATAAGCTTACTGTTTAGCAAGCATTTGCAATTCCTGATGAGCATCTTGATCATTTACTTCACAATTCAGTACTTTCTTGACCAGACGCTTATATTCATTGATATTTGGAGTTAAGACAGCTAACTGGTAACCGCTAACAAGATCAGGATTGTCTGTAATAAGAAAGAGCCCGTCCTGTCATAACAGCATAGGATCAGCGCAGAAGGTCAAATGCCATATTAAGATCCATGAAGAGCGATTCCTAAAGGTGGTGATTCATAGCAATAGCTCATTACCCCATCTACGATGATCGGAACATTGCGCTGTCGTGCATGACTCATGATCTGACCCACACATCCCTGGACATGTATAAAAACATGGAATGCTTCAGGCAGAGCTTTAACAGAACATCCAGTCTAAGCAAGAAAATAAGGACAACACTGATGAAAAAAGGAAGGTCTGCTTCCAGTACTTCCACCTCCAGTCATAATAAAACAGAAACAGCACCAACATCTGTCCTTTCGACAAGTTTGGCATCAGTTGCATACATCTTTTTATGCCCTAATAGACATTGGTATAGAGAAAACAACATTTTTCTCCAAGGTGTGTTTATTTTTATCTAGTATATGGCTTTTAAATGCCAATTCAGTGAAGAGTAATCATATATGTACATTTAATTTGTACTATGTTGATGCTTAACAGTTCTAAAAGATCTTAGATAAGACCTCTGGCTGCACTGCAGTTCTCTGTAGCTTTCAGTCACTGAGAAACACATGTCAATTGTCTCACTGCTACCCTCGGCAATGCCTATTTGTATAAAAAATGCTCTCCTAGGAAACTATAAAACTGCACCCTGCACAGTTTCTCTTAATTTTCAACGAAAGTTTGGTTACCAAGAGTAACAGGATATAAAACAATGAGAGACAAGCTAAGAAACAAATTAAGAATCTCAGTAAACAGAAGAGAAAAGGTCAGGCTCTAACGAATAAAAAAAAATTGAGAAAAAAAATGATCAACCAGATGTGCTGCCGAAGCACAATAAAAAGCTATTTCAAATAAAAAGAAATGAGGAAATGGTAACTTAATACAGACTAAATAAGCAAATGAACTAAGGTCGATAGGGCCACAGAAACATACCAGCAAGAATGGGTCTCTTCCAAGACCTGGACCAACTACAAGACAATCAAACCTTTCCAGCCATTTATCAATCTCTGCAAGAACCTTGCCTGAGATTCGTTCTTTCTCCTCATCCCTGAAAGAAATCCTTAACAGGTAAAAATCTGCTCAAACATGGAATTTAGATCATAAAAACAGAAGTCAGTAATTTTTTCACCTGATGTTGTAAGATTCTTCTAAAACAGGGTGCACAATCAATTCAGGGCTGTAGCTTTTTATAACCGGGGCAGCATCTTTTGTGCAGAAAACATGTGATAAATCTGCACCCTGCAAAATCAAGAAAGTTACACCTCACCTAGCAAATATCAATATGAGCCAAGAAAGATGCAAAATTTGCATTCTTTAGCACATTACCCGTTAAAGACTTCATAACTGATAAAATCAGAACTAAATAACTTACAAAGTTAAACCAAATCAGTCAAGAGAACTAACAATTTTCAGGGCAGAAATAGCCGCGAAATATGGAGCGCCAGTGTACTCACGACATCCACCAACAATTGCTACCTTTCCTGGTAAACACGTAATAAGAGAATAATAGCATTAGTTTACTCAAATTCCCCACTTCAGCAAATGCCATAACTAAAAGCTCACAGCTAAAGCACCCAATTGAAGATATCAGATGCATTTGAAAGAAAAAAGGGTAACATGTGAACGAATTTGTTTTCTTATTATAAATCTGTCCACCAAGAACATAGCCCAATTCATGGTTAAGCAAGGCCATAAAAGAACCCATTGTAACAGAAAGAAATATTAACATCAAGAATCATTGTAGAGAACAAATCATCCAGTCCCAAAACTACAGACGAACCTGCCTGGCCTTTATATTTACTTGGGTCAAGCGGCGGAGCAATTGCCCTCAGAACGTTCTCAGCCTCAGAATCACAAGCCATCGACCTTATGTCGTTCAATCTCTTGCGGTTGCCGCCACCTCCCAGACACAGCGACCTCACCAAGAAATGCTGTCTTCGCAGAACCGACGAGGAAGAAGCCAACATACAACCTTTTGCACAACCACAGGTCAGCAACATTAGCAAACGGCCACCTCGCAATCAACTCAACCACAACCGCGGCGAAAATGGCCTACTTCAAATGGGCTCCATCGGGTCGTCGCTTTCGAGGGATGCGGCAGCTAAAGAAAAGCAGAAATTAGCAGAAAGAAAGAAGAAGATGAACGAACAGAGCAACCAACTACCGAGAAAGTCGAAACGACACGAACCCATCACCGTATCCTTTTCCCCCAAAAGAGTTAAAAGTCAGCTTGCCTTGAGATGATTCTCCGGCCGACAACGTGGATCATCGGGAAGAGAGAGCAGGCGGCGGAGAAGGAGATCCATTGCCAGCAGATTCTGCTGCGGACACCGCTGTTGGGCCAGAACAGCGGTTTCGGATGTTTGGTTTGGGCTCACTAAGTGGGCCAGCATTGAATTGTAGGAAACATCAAACAACAGAAATGATCTGTAAAGGGCCGGTTAGAATGGGCATAATAAACATATGAGCTTTGAGCTTTTGTTTTGCTCTGTAAGTGGTTATTTAGGAGGAGAGATTCTTGAGGAGATAATAGAGTTATGCCCAATTCATCACAACCTTTTAAGTTTTTTTTTTAGTAATCAAGGACTCCACCACGGGCCCCCCATGCCTGGACAGCACCGAAGGGTCGGGCCTTTATACCTCGAGGGAGACTAGCATAGAACCCCATTACCATAGCCCCCATTTAAGACGCTAACACCTGGAGATTCAAACTTGCGACCTTGGCAATGAGGAGCAAGCCCTGAACCATCACAGCTACCTACCGGTGGGTACTTTTAAAGTTTTTTGAGCTTTAATTACCTAGATATTGTTCCTTGCACTTTCGTTAATTCTCGTATTGAGGATAGTCTAATTAATCTTCGTAAGCAATGTGCAGTGAGTGCTTCCAAACAACATGATTGTTGTCCTCTCTTGTGATTCCATAATATTCTCGAGCGATAATTACATAAATGATCCATGAACTTTGGCTTAATACATAATATTTTCCTTAAACTTTTACTTTATTTAATTTGGTCCTTAAACTTTCAGTAAATGTTTAATGAAGTCCCTAGATTATACAACAATATCTATTGTCATTTTTCAATCAATTCAAGTTTAATGATAGCATTGAATATTTAGATATATTTCAAGATTAAATTGAACATGTACCAAAATTTTATGGATCATATTAAACAAATAAAAAAATTCGGAAACAACATTGCATATTGAACTAAAGTTTAAAAACCATATCAAACAAATTAAAAAAAAATCATAAAGAGTTTAGGTACCATTTTGTCATTTTCCCTATTCTCAATTTAACTATTTTAAATATTTTACACTCTCATCAAGTTAATCTTATGCTTTTGTCAACCTAAATTACTTTCGGCTTTGTGAAAAGATGTCTGGAAATGAATATCACAATCATCAGTCCAAACTGTATTGTGTGTTTATTCCACACCCAAGTCCGTTTTCTTTAATTACTAATAAACCTATGGGTTAGTTGTGAATAATGTGATCATTCAAATCTCAAGACAATCTTTGTATGTGAATCGTGAAATATTATGAGTTCTATTTGTTTCTTCCAAAATGACAACATGGAGTCCCAAGAGTGCTTCTCAAGGAAAGATTATAAAGCCCTAGATTTCCCATTCCTTTGGTAACGTTGCGCTGGTATTTTCAAAAGCTCTATACCCAATCTCCAATCTTAACAAAGTGGACATTCATTGATATCATCGGTACTTTTTTAATCTCTTTTGCCATAGGATGGCGGTGGGGGTGGAAATCATTACCTGGGGACTTAGGGGAACAAGAGCAGTTTCCATACCATAATTACTTTACAAAAGTCCACTTCAGTGTCGAATGCGATTATTGTTAAGCGACTCTAGTAATGGGAAATATGATGACTTTTTGAATGACATGAATAGAGTTTTTAAAGATTTCCAATATTTCAGAAAATTTACATGGACATCGGTAAATCTTGGCCGCACCAAAATTTCCAAAGTTTAACGAAGTATTGTTAGGATTTTTTTTAAACCAGGAAGAACTTCTAAATTTGCGAGCTATATAATCAATTGTAAAATATAAGTAATTATTTCCTAACTTGACAAATAATGCAATGACTATCCATTGAAAGCTGCGAGCTATTGACATTTTATGACAGATTCTTTAGAAAAGAATTCTAATATGTTGATAATTCTAAAAAGTCGAACTAGTGATGAAGGGATTGCTCTATATAATAGATTATAAAGTGAGTTACAAATCTATCAAACGAGTCAAATTTCCATTGCTATTGTTTTGAGAAATACACCATCTTTCTAAACTGAGAAAAAAGAAAATTTTCTAGCCTGATACCTTTTAATGATGGAGAAAAATGAACTTCAATTTTCCTACAACATTCTCTATTGTACATTTACTAAAAAAAACAAAAAAAACTATCTAATAGTGGACGATATTTAAAAAAAAAAAAAAAAAAAAAAAAAAAACCATGTTCGCTCTCAATCTATCCCTATCTGGCACTAAATTGATTGTTCATAAGGTTTAAGCCCAAAATAAATTTCAGAAATTTTTTTGTTCAAAGCATTTTAAAATTGTGTGGTGCACAATTTATGCACTGAACAACATCATTAAATGCATCAAATGTTTTGCATATTAAGAAAATGGGGCTAAATCAGTTCCAAACGTACCCAGGGATTGATCCGCATAGATGATTGAAGTAAGTGGTCTATTTCCACAGGATTCCAAGCTCTGCCGCTCGAGACCGAGCAAGGTTAGAGAAGAAGCCAATAAGAAGTTACGAAAGACAGAAAACTTTTCCCTAAAAAGCATGTGATTTTAAATAAAATTATCTAGAGTGAAATGTTTATTTCATTATTTCGCTTTGAGTTCAACAAAATTAAGAAAAATAGTTGCGAAACTAGAAAATTTGTTCTAATTTTTAAAACTTTAGATCAAATTTTACAGATGAACAATTTAGTACCAAACATTTATAAACGATCACTTTTAAGTCAAAAAATTTTACAAAAATATATGGTTAAATGATTTTGGCAAATCGCATCAGATTTTTGACAAACTAAGTCACATAAATCACTTAAGTAATCACTTTTTAAAAATTATGGCACTTGTTTGAAAAGCTTTGACATTAAAATAGGTACCTTATAATACTCACGGCTCTGAGTTGTCATTTACCTTACTCTAGCTATTCTAAGCTAGTCGTATAAGATGTATGAAAATTGATTTCCAGAATACATCCTTCATACCAACGAAAATATACAAATGTTCGTCAAAAGATATAAACAATTAGGATGCAAATGATAACCATTCATTTTTAGAAATCAATTTATGACTATTTCATAGACAAGTTTTTGAATGAAAATATGCGTTTGATAACAATAAAAATTATTTGTTTCAAAATAGAAATTTGTATGATAACAACACAAAATTTCTTTCTCCTGGACTACGGTAACAGATGGCGACCTGTCATTCGCCGACGGCGGGTGGGCGATTGATTGGTCAGAAGTAGAATGATTGTCATACACGCCCTTCGACACTCATATGATTTGGAAAAGAAAATTAAAAGATCTCATATTATGAAGTTAGATGAAAACTAGCTGAACTCTTTAAATTATGGTTTTGCCTATTTTGCTGTATTTTACATACCTTGACAAAAGACTAGGACCACCTCGAACGATCCCATCCCCAAGTCGCTTTTATTATCCAAACGTGAATGTCATCATCATAAATATGGGAATTTCTCGCTACCCCATTATCCCATTATCCCGATTCCCCACTGCCACTCTCTCTCTTGACCACACAAAGAAGGCCATTCATGTTCCGCCGAAAGCCAAAAAAGGTCTTGCCTGGATTTTGAAATATAACTCGAATCTCAACAAATTATGAAAAAACCAAACTGAATTTACAGATGGATATTTATCTATGGTGAAAAATTAGATTTTCCGCATTTAGAAAGATCAAAGTTCATATATTGAGTTATCTAAATTAAGCAAAAACTAGAAAATTATGCTCAATCGAAATACACCAACAATACACAAAGTGATTATATATTTTAGACACAAGCATCACATGGTGTATCGATGCCGGTATCTTCAAATATTATTTCTGTATTTGGGCCTTTTTTATGGTCCCTTGAGGATCGATATCTCCTCATACCTTGTTGCGATCAAGATTTGTTTTACTATAACTCTCACACAAAAGATCGCGGCACTTAGGTACTTATAATAAAAAAAACTTTGAAACTAATGAATACTTTGCATAAGAGTTGTGGCAAAATGAACTTTTATTACAACGAGGTACGAATTTCACAAAGCATTTGAACACTAGGACATCGGGAGACGTTTTATTTTATTTTACTTCATTGTCCTTTTTTACGTTTTTAATCCTGGCATGGCGGATACGCTATTCAGTTTTGGTGTCTTGTCTTTGCTTGCCCTTAAACATCCCCTGACAAGTGGCATGTGATTCTCAGACACTTCATTGATATTCCTTTTTAATCTTTCCTTTTCTGCTAAAACGATTTTCCTTTTTTAAATCGAAAAGCACTCCTACGTGTTAACAAGTGTATGCATATTTCCGAAAATATATATGATAAGTAAATTAGATGTAACTATAGACACACCAAGGATGTGAAATGACTGTTCTTTTCCCACATAAATTCATTGTAGTTTGACATTGCATGCACTCGACTTGACATGAAAGCAGCTTCCCATTTTATATGTTGATTTCAAGGGTGTTCATAAGTCACGGGTTGATTGTTGATTCAACTTACGTAAGAAATTATGACCCCCATCGAAAATTTCAGTTCAGTTATTTTGACTAATCAACAATAATATTATTTCTTGTCAAATCACTACATGCTTTGAAAATAATCGACTAGTAACCCCCGTTAGAGAAATATTTTTATGCTTTAACTGGTAAAAACCCAAAAAAACAATAGTATTAATGTAATGTTACACAATAATAATAATAATAATAATAAAACCCTAGCACAATTAGTAGATAATAAAATAACAAGTAGCAACCAAGATAGGTTCAAAATAACATATTATGAGAAGGCCCCAGCAAGTCCCCATTTTCACGCCATGCTCTTCCTTGCGACGAGCCGGGCAAGGGCCATCGAGGTAGGGTAGAGTGAACCGGGTCCTCGTGGGATAGTGTAGTATTTTCATCTCCGTCCACAAATATGTGGAAAAGGTCTATTCTCAAAATTGGCACCCATGCTTAGACCCCAGCAGCCGTGCTAGGACTCCTAACAGACGTGCCTTGGTCCCTGAAGAACGTACTAGGGTCCCCCAAGACTGGGCTCAATCCACGGGGCCTGGCTCAAGTTCTTGGTGTCCAAATTTGTGACTTTGGGGTTGTACACAGAGACTTTTTCTCAAATATATGTTCTATAATTTTCTTGTAAAAAGCATTAGGAAATTACTTTTATATTATTTACAAAATACAACCGAACATAAGGAAAATGAAACTCTCCTTGAAAGCATGTTCTCATAAAAGAATTTACAGCAAAGTTAATGTTTTTGCAAATTAAACGAAACCTAACATGTATGCGCGCGTACATGTGTGTATATATACACACACATGATAATAGAGACTTCCCTTCATCTCCCAACCCTTTTCCAAACATTATTTCCTTATTTGGGATTTTTGTTGGTCTCTTGATGATCAATATATCCTTTATACCTCATCGTAATCAAGGTCCGTTTCATTATAACTCTAACACAAAAGATCGTAACACTCACATACTAATACTCAACTTTGAAAAAGAGGACTACCTTACGTAAAAAGTCGTGGCAAAATGAACTTCTATTACAACAAGGTAGAATGCGGATCGATCTCTCGAGACCAAGCATCTGAACATTAAGACATCGGGAGATTCTTTCTTCTTTCTTGATTACTTCTTTAATCCTGCCATGCCGGATACGCTATTTACTGCTGTGTCCTGTCTTGGCTTGCCCTAAACCTCCCCAGACCAATGGCATGTGATTCTCAGACTCGTCCTTGATATTCCTCTCATCGAAAACCACTCTCACGTGTTGACGAGGCTGTTAATTAAGGGCACCGACTAAATTTTAAAGAAGTAGATTACGTGTAGCAGCATACACGCCAAGAATGTGAAATAACTATTTTTTATTATATAAATTAATAGGAAAGCAGTTTCTAAGTCTCATCTTTGGTTTTGCCTTGCGCACTTCCGATTTGATGCTTGGTCGTTCACACGTATTGACACATCAATTTTGGCTATCATATTTAGTCTTTTATTGCATAAGAAATTTGCGATTAACTCTGTCCTATTTAATGTGTGTGTATCATTAGCATGGTTCGTATTTGCATTAAAGACACTAGGAACATGTTTAAACAAATTGCATTCATGTTGGTCTGGTCATGAATTGATTTGGAAATTAGCCCAAAGTGATGATTTACTTTGAGGGAGAGGCCCTAATCTTTTTTTGATTTTTTTGGTCGAAGCCCTAATCTTATTTGGATTGTGAAAAATAAGCTCGTAAGATAAGGAATCCAGCCAACCCCAAGCTCTCCTTATAAAGCCGAAATTCCTGATGTGCAATGCACATGGGAATGTTCTAAACTAAGAAAAATGTTTTTTTGATCAAATTTGGAAAGCAATAGGACAGGGATAAGTATTCCACAAGTACTATAACTTTTGTACGATACTACTTGAATATCATAACTTTGAATTGATAGAGCCATAACTTTCAAAAATGTTCATCCAAGTATAAAAAATATGAAGTAGCATGGCACTTATAGTAAACGTCTTTTTAAGTTATAATACTCAAGTAATCAATTGAAAAGTTATATGACACTCAATTAATCGGAAAAAAAAAAGAGTTCATAGTGCTCATTTATGGCCCTGAAAGTAGCGTCATACATAAGTTATAACACTTAAGTAATCAAAAAAAGAGTTATGATCCTCAAGTAAGCATCATATGAAAGTTATGTTACTTGTGGTGTTTTTTTTTTCCCTAATAAGACATATTCTGTGCAAATTTCAGTTGGAAAGAGAGTAGTATCCTAATTAGTAATTTCATTTCCCAACGCGAGAGAGTCAATGTATTCACTTGGTGTAAAATAGGAAAATGCGATTCATTATATCTTCTAAGAAAGCGCTCTACCCAGCATTATATAAGCATCTTTTTCCTTCAATGGAAGAAAGAAAGAAGGCTTCGCAAAAACAACGCTTAGAAGAATTCCCGGAGACACCGAGAAGAAAAGCTTTCTTTTATCATATAGCTGTCAACCATATGTTTATTTAAATTCCCTTGCATTTGCTCTTTGCATTAAACATGGCATAAATTGGGGCATCAGACCTTTAAGCCGAATTATGATATTCATGCATTGCATATAGTAATTTGCATCTATCATGATGTTAATATTTAATATGCAGAATCACATGCTTAGAGCATACAAGTTCTTTAATATCTTCTTAGTAATTTATTCGCTAATTTGATTATTAAGTATTACACACGAAGAAGGCTTCGCAAAAACAACGCTTAGACGTATTCCCGGAGACACCGAGAAGGAAAGCTTTCTTTTATCATATAGCTGTCAAACCACAGGTTTATTTAATTTCCCTTGCATTTGCTCTTTGCATTAAACATGCCATAAATTGGGGCATCAGACCTTTAAAACGAATTATGATATTCATGCATTGCATAGTAATTTGCATCTATCGTGATATTAAAATTTAATATGCAGAATCACATGCTTAGAGCATACAAGTTCTTTAATATCTTCTTAGTAATTTATTTGCTAATTTGATTATTAAGTATTACATTATTGTTTGCATACCATTATGGTCCCTCCTCACAACTCAATAGTTTAAGATTAAAACCAATAAGGATTGCAAGCAAAATATTTTCGAAATAAAGAAAAAAAAATGTACCAAAAGGGCATTAGGTTTGTTAGAAATATATTGTATGATTAAATCTTCTAGGCCTCTATTTGCCTTCCAATCAAATATTTCCATGCCTTAGGCAAAGGCTAAAATCTATTTTACGTGTGAGAGAAAGTGTTGGAATATTTAAATAATAAACAATGCCTTCATTTAATAACTTAAGCATTTAGAATAGTTGGTTGTGGTTTCACCAAATCTCACAAGATTAATGTAACGTAATCAAGTCCTTGTATCCATCAATCTTTGGTTCACATAAGTAAAATGCACTCTTGCATTCTACTTAGGTGTCTCTTTGACCCATAACTAATTAGAGGTGGCTCCAAGGTAAGTTTCATTGCATGTTAAAATTGAAACCACAAGTTGCAATTAATATGGGATTGGGAGAGTACACGCTAGGCGATAATACCATCTCTTTAATGAGTAATCGTTCATGCCTGATTAGTAATCCATCAACTTTTCCTTTGTGGTTTACCTCAAAAAAGGTCACAACATCACATGATTTCAGTTGATCATCTTACATGTGAGTAAGGTGGAAAGTTTATGTATAAAATAAAGTCAAAGTGTAACATATTATTTCAAGAAGCTTTTAAGGTGCAAATTGTGAAATCAATCCTAAATTTATTGTACAAATATCAATTCAATTCCAAATTTTTAAATTTTGCCAATTTAATCATAAACTTTTGCTTGAAATAGTCTTTTTGATCAATTAACACCAAAGGTCATTGATGTAGTGATATGCCACGTAGGACAAATTGTGATAATTATACCGCAATGTTAGTGATTTCTAACGAAATTGATCGGAAGGAATACATCAAAATTTCATATAAAAGTTGAGGACTAAAATGACAAACTTATAAATTTATAACTAAATTGATGTCCATACAATAAGTATATCACTTGATTGAGTAATTTTCCAAACTTTTAAGTCTTCATTATTAGCAACGTTACATGTGATACACTCCACATTTTCCTTCAAAGGAAGCCAAAAAAAAAAACTTCTATATCTTCTTTATTTCTAAGCTAAAACACCTTTTTTTGTTTGTCTTTTTTATGCTTCCCACCTTAACGTTAAGCTTCTGTTTACGTTGAATCTGGTGCTTGACTTCGAGGGCATCCTTGAGTTACATTCTGATAATTGGTTCAACATAATTACACGCAAGAAATGATGACCCACATCAAAAGTTTCCACTCACTAGTTTTTCTAATTCACAACTCAAATGGCGTATTGCAATGGTCATTTATTTGAATGATTATGATTGGGACTTAAACACAAATTATCACATTTATGTCAACCACTCATCCACTTCATAAACTATTTTTCTCACATATCTTAATTTTAATTTCCATTTACTATACACAACAAGCCACACACACAATGTGGCCTCTACTTTGAGTGAGTCATTAGATTCTACGAGGATCACTTCGTAGAATCAACATTGATGTTAATAAGTACTGATTTTTTTTTCAACAATTGGAAAGACAATTATTGGAACCTCTTTAAGCACCCAATTGACAGGAAAAATAAATTACTAAAGAATCTTAGTGGAAGTCCATGATGAAATTTGATGAACAAAAGACCCTTAACAAAAAAAATTTCTTGTTCCAATCAATAGATAGATGAGTAACGCAAATCTCTTGGAAACGCCAGATTGATTTTTCCATTGGTCGCAACATACTTTTTTGTCTAACATGTAATGAATAATTACCAATCTAATTAGATCTATACTAATATGAAGCCACACATTCACTTTTCCTTTTTTCCTCCTTTATTTAGAGATGGTAACTTTCTATACATGGTTACCAGAATTTGGTTTCATCGTAAGCAATTTGATTTGAATCAGAGTGATCGTGAAGACAGAATCAATTGAAGACGGGCTAGGGATTCGAGTTTGAGACAAATGAGACCCGTTATTAGAATAGTAGCATGGAAACAGCAATCAAGTGAGCTGCCACTTGAATTTAAAAGAGCACCGACTTAGGCAATCAATCTTAGGCCCCCCATGAAGTTGCTCTCTTCTCTTGCTTCTCTCACCCGTGCCGGTGAAAATTGAAATTAGCAACCGGCTAGATTGCTGCTGTCGGGACCACGACCGAAAATCCCCACGCGCTGCCGCGGCGCGTGCTGCGCACGGCCCAATCGGCGCTCGCAGTTGCCAGTGTTACGTGGCACCTCCCGTCGTGGAGAGAAAGTGGGGGCCGTTGAATTTCCATAGCCGTTAACCTATTAGAATTTTCAGAAAAAAATCATTAAAAAAAACAAAGAAAGAAAGAATGAAAATATAGAGAGAGAGAGAGAGAGAATCTACTTTACAGCAAGAACCGCTCGCGTAGCCTCCCACTTTCCCCACGAACGCATTTCTTGCCACTCCATTTCCATCATCTCCCTACAAATTCTTCCCTTTCTTTAAGCAGATCTCTGTCTATCTTTCTCTCTCTTGTGGAGAAGGAAAGTGGGTTCGGTTCGGTTCGGTTCAGTTCAGTCAGCGAAGCTTCTTAGCTTCTTGACACGCCGATTTCTTCCCTTTTTCTGGTTTTCTTGCCTGTTCTTTCACACCCATTCAAGAGTCGGAACCCATGTGTCTATAACTGACCCACCAAGCAACGAACCGCCCGCAGAGCAAAGGAAACGCCGGTTCAAAACTCGGAGACAGCGTGAGAGGGAGAGTCACGCGGCCTAACATGCCATGACAGTGCCGGGCGCCGAGCTCTGCCACAAGTTCAAGCGCCTGCGGCTCTTCGAGCCGTCGGTGGGGGTGCTGGGCTTCGTCCTCGTGGCCTTCTGCGTGGTCTGCGGCTTCTTTTACTTGGACTACCGGAGAGGGTACGGGAAGTTCTCCGGGAGATCGGAGAGGTTCGTGTGGTTGCAGGTGCGCGGCGGTGACGGCGATCGCGAGATCAGAAAGTCAGATTTTTTGGAGAGGAACGGGGATGGCGGGTGCGATTTGTTCGAAGGGGATTGGGTTTGGGACGATAGCTATCCGTTGTACGAGTCCAGGGACTGCAGATTTTTGGACGAAGGCTTTAGGTGCTCTGAGAACGGACGGCCCGATTCGTTCTACGCCAAGTGGAGATGGCAACCCAGGAATTGCAATTTGCCCAGGTTCTTGAAAATTCAAATTATTATTATTATTATTATTTTTCACTCTTTGTTTGCAGTTCTTGTTTGAGAAATTTTGGTTTGGGTCTGTTCTGTAGGGAACAATTTTCTGTGGAATCAATAAATGGTGTGTTTTGGATTATGTCAGGTTATGACCATCAGGGACTTACTTGTCTGCCTGGTTTTTCTTTTGGGTAGTAATTTCTCCGTGGGCCCTTTTTCCAAAGGGGCCTTAATAAGGTGTGGTTGAAATTGAATTGAATTGAATTGAATCCAATCCTCTTGCATGAAAGCGACGAGTTTTGTTAAGATTTTTTAAGTATGTAGATCAAAACATGCAAAGGAATTTAGTTCTTGTTGTCAGGAATTTTTTGTGCCAGCATTGGCCGGAAAAGTTGCTGAATTTTTGGTGGATATAGCAAATGTACTGTTCAAGTAGTGTCACGGTATTTACGCTGTGCATTTGTTTGTTTCCTTCACGCTGATCTTGTTTGGAGGGTAGTTCCACATTACTAAGCCCCTCCCGTGACTTTTTTTTAAACTGACATGAAGCTTTCGAGTGGTGACGACGAACCCTCTCTCTCTCTCTGTCTCTCTCTCTCAACCATCAATTGGTCCACCGTTTTCACCGTGTTAGTTAGTTTACAGGTTGACTGATCGGATTTTATCTTGAAATCATCTGGCTGCTTGGTTGATTTCCTGAGCAATTAATATGTTCAGTTTCTTTTCTTTTCTTTATTTGTTCTTGTTTTATGCTAATGAAACATGGACGTGATGAAAATTAAAGAAGTTGAGTTACTCCGAACTTTAACATACTTAGATAATATGATCAGTCCATGGCATCAGAGAATATACACTTAGATATTGAATGTGATGTAGAAGCATGAGATGTTTGGTGTAATGTTAGTTGGCGATGCAGTTCATGAATCATACGCATGACATGCTATTGGTTTATTATTGTTGTTGCAAAACTTTGGTCTACAAACATTGATAATGTCTTCTAACACCAGATTTGATGCCAAATTGATGCTGGAGAAACTGCGGAACAAGCGGCTTGTTTTTGTGGGGGATTCTATCGGGAGAAACCAATGGGAGTCTCTCATGTGCATGCTCTCCTCTGCAGTTTCTGATCAGGACTCGATCTATGAAGTGAATGGTAGTCCAATCACAAAGCACAAAGGCTACTTGGTGTTCAAATTTAAGGAGTTCAACTGTACTCTGGAGTACTATAGAGCTCCGTTTCTGGTGCTGCAAGGCCGGCCTCCTCCAGGATCGCCTAATAAGATCAAAACGACCCTGAAATTAGATCAGATGGACTGGACCTGTTCCAAGTGGAGAGATGCAGACATGCTGATCTTCAACACTGGGCACTGGTGGAACTTTGAGAAAACTATAAGAGGGTAAATTTGATCTTCTCATGCAAGTTCTTCCTTATTATCATCTATCTCTGATTTCAATAAAATGAGTATATGTACACATGGATACATGCATCGTTCATGTTGGCATATATTAAAACTACCATACCTAATTTTTGATTGGGATCTTTTAGTTGGCCTTGACGAGACCTTATATAATACCTGCTTGATAGTGATCATTTACAGATATAAGCTGGTCAGAATAAGAATCACAGAGGTTCTTTCCTAGACATAGACAAATGTGAGCATAAGAGTGCTTGTAAATGACCAGTTTAATGTGCAAATCAGGAACTTTTTCAAAATTTGGAATGAGGTGTATGGTTTGCTACAGACTTAGCACCACCTGACTGTGGTAAGGAGAGTCCTCGTAGGTTGGTTTCTAGACATCTATTTTGCTGAGTTTGTGTAATATAGCTGGCCTTTATGTTATCTATCTCTTTCTTGGTCAGCAAGGCCTTAATGTTTTAGACAGCGCTGCAAAGCTCTTTGATTAGCTTGTTAATGCATTCTCCAACTTGCTGTTGCAAACTCTGAATCAGTCTGGCCATCTAGTGATTTTTTTCATAGTTTGATTGACCTGAATGTAACTGATCGGGTTTGTATGGTGACTGTTATTTTTTGGGTCTTGGCAAGAAAGTTCTTTGAGTCATGGAAGAGCTAGTTGTTAGATAAAGCCTGCAGTAGATCATGTTTTGATATTTCATGCCCTAGCAACTGTCTCATGTTGAATTGCACTGCCATCTGTCAGTGGTTGTTATTTTCAAGAAGGGTCGGAGGTGAAGCTGGAAATGGCAATGGAAGATGCACATAAGCGAGCCATGGAGACTGTCCTGCAGTGGATACGCAATGAGGTCAATACAGAAAAGACACAGGTCGTTTTTCGCACATTCGCACCGGTGCATTTCAGGTAGGCACATGCTTCCTCGACAAGTTACCATGCCTAAGCTTATTCAGTCGTTCAAACTATGCAATCAGAATACCCATAAAGCATTGTTATAATGAAAATGAATAAATTGACCCAATTGTTATTTGCATTCAATTAAATGCCTTTAGTTGACTCTCTACTTGGTGTAGTTTACGAGTTCTGACATGCCATTGCACTTTTTGCTCCTTCGCTATCCTGGTCCTATAATCCTCCTGGGATGATATCATGTCTGTTTATTAGATCGACCACTATTTTATGTGTAAGAGCAAATGATATTCCTGTAGTCCTTCTCGTGCATCTGTTCAATGTTTAGCATTCTTTTCCACCTGAGCTTGACTTGTGAAGCCATAGCCAGGGGACTTTACAGGTTACATTAGATCACTCTGTCTAAGTTCTTATACATGTGGGCACTCAATAAGACATGGCTCTGTCAAATTAGAATTGGCTACTGCAATAAAAGTGCCTCAACATTTGACGGATAAAATAATGAATCTTTCTGCAAGAAATGACCAATTGGTGACAAATTTTACAGAGGGGGGGACTGGAGGAATGGAGGAAGCTGTCACTTGGAGACCCTGCCGGAGCTGGGTTCCTCGTCAGCCACTCCTGAAACATGGTCTCAATTCAAGGTTGTCTCTGACGTATTATCGGCTCATTCAAGTGCACCGAAGGCAATCAAATTCGACGTGCTGAACATAACTCACATGACTTCTCGGAGGAAAGACGGCCACGCCTCTCTCTATTATCTGGGCCCTGATACTGGTCCAGCACCTGTTCATAGACAGGACTGTAGTCATTGGTGTCTGCCTGGAGTCCCAGATTCGTGGAACGTGCTGCTTTATGCACTGTTCCTTAAACACGAGGCTAATAGGGATCAATAAAGTGAAGTAGCAATTGCACAGAATTTGACTTCAGTCAACCACAGGATCACTGCAATATAACGGATGAAGTCGCAGTGTCTAGCGAAGGCGACCGATATATGGGATTTACTTACAGAAGTTGCACGCGAAGTCAAAAGTGAACCGGATATTCTCTGTACATTATGCACATACTGAATGGTGGCCAACTGAATTGCGGAGACGTTTTGGCACATTGGAGGAATAACCGAGCTTGTAGCTGGAGAAGCATTATAGTGATTGGGCAGATCCGTGATTGGATTAGACGGAATTGATCTTTTCTCTTGCAGAATGTTGTAATCAGCGAAGCGGGTTTTGGTGTATCCCGGTTTCAGCTTTTCTGAAACCGAACTCATTTGGTTCCATTGTTGCTGGAGAAGAGCAAATATACATACCAATACCAGGGACGAGCATTTTACTCGTCTTTCTTGAATTCAATGCGTATCCTGTCAAGACAGCTTACTAGGATTTATCCTCATGAATCAGTCGCACCAATTTCTGACAGTTTAGGTGGCTTTGGAAAAGAACACCTAGACGTTTTAAGGAATTATAACCACCTGGACAAATTACAGTTATGAGGTAAAGTCAGCAAAACTAGTTATATCATTTCAACAAAGGTTTCTACATTTTGAAAATACTCATTTCATCAACAATATCAAATAACAATTAATGGTCCATTCCATTAATCAATGTCAAATCACATATCAGTGGTCCATTTCATTAATCAATCTCAAATCACATATCAGTAGTCAATTCCCTTGATCCATCTCAAATCACACATCAATGATTCATTTCATTAATCAATTTCATGCTTGGCCCCAGAGGGATGTGTTGACTCTAGCATGCATACGTAACCCCTCAATGGATTCTAATAATAGCGATATGAGCGTAATCCACTAACATCATCCTTCAATAACCCACAAAGTGAACCAAGAATCCATCTCAAAACTCAAGTTCATCAACCAAAACACATAAATTTTCACGATTTAATTCATTAAACATGCTACTTTTCCATAAACTAAATTCATAGATCAATAACCTTTTGTATAACGTTTCATAAAACATTCACAAGTCATAATTCAAGTTTCATTCAAAAGATATATTGCCATTTCAAATAGGCAAAAGGCTAGTGTAGCTAGATCCAGTTTTATTCATCCAAAATATTTTTTTAACTCATAATATGTCTATTTTTTTTTTAATTTTTTTTTTTTTTCAAGACATCAGTTCTATAAACTAAAGAAGAAATTTGCACTACTCAACCAGGCTTGCAAAAGCAAACAACCGATAAACTCGTAATCTAATTAATTGAATTGAAAACCATTTCAAAATCAAATAAAATGCTACTACTTTAAGTAACAACTCGAATATATAAACCCTTAGCGGGTACGCATTGTTGTCTGCTCCTTGCGGCTCACACACTAAATCTGTTCGAGCCACGACTCTCTTAATTGAACCTTGATTCAAATGAGTTTATTGTCAAAAGTGCGATGGCTAACAATATCACCAAGAGGGGAGTGGAATAGTTGATTTCAAGAAACCCGACATAATATTGCAGAATTATACGCGTCAAGTTTGACATAAGTGTAATAACATATATGGGCAGTAAGTTGATGTACGTAAGAACGTGTTACAGTAGTGTGTGCCGCTTAGTTTGAAATAATATTCAGATAAAAATAGGCAGGCGATATTTTTATCTAGATTTCTAAAGCATGTGATAAACCTGTTGTTTAGGTAATATAATCGCTCCACTCATATGAGCAATTCCCAGTTATATCTAGTCTCCTGGTGACATCAGTTTCCGATTATATCAAATTTCTTGGTAATATCTAATTGTGTCTTAATAGGTAACTTGAGCTCATTGGTGATATAGTAGACTGCTCACCTTGGTACCTCCAAATCTTTATAAACTTCCCATTCTTCTATACTAATGCACCCTACAATGTAGGTTCTTCCAGCTATTTAAAACCTTTTCACCTTAAACATGTAAGTCTCTTTAATGCGGACTTTTGCATAACCTATTTGCATTTATCACACTCATTTAGCACACATAGATGGTTTTGTCAAATTCAAAATATTATAAGAGGTTTTATCCACACAAAAAAAAAAAAAAAAAAAAAAAAAAAAAAAAAAAGCCCTTATGAAGTAATGAAAGATCTCAAACTTTGCTGACTCAAAAGATGGTGGAAGATGAAAAATCATCACTGAAAATAGAAATTCGTAACCGGGTCTAGTAGCGTGCATGAAACTTCTAAAGTTTACTTTACTTAAATCATAACTCCAAATCAAGTTTCGTAAAATCTCATGTATCCGCAACAATTTGATCTTTCATTTCAACATAATTTCTCAGCCAACCGCACTAGGTTGGACCAAGAAACTCAGAATTGAGATAGACCCAAATTTAAGCCATAACTCCACAAATTTCTCCAATTAAATGAACAAATGGTTAGAATACATATTGAGCGCTACAAAACGGAGTCAATCCAGTTTGTTGAGGCCTTCCGTGCATGCATTTGACAATTACCTTTCCTCTCTTGCTCTTTGGATGGCTCATCGCCTTTCTTTTCCCTTTCCTTTATTTTCTCCTTTTTCTTTTCTTTTTTTTTTTACAGTCCTCCTCTCTTTCTTTTCCTTCTATTTACCCTTCTAGTTATTTTTCAGCTACAGAGAGATTTCAAAATAGGCTGAGGCTCGGCTTATATAAAATTTGGGCTTTGGGCCCCTGACTTAGTTACTTTTTAAAGCCCAAGTATTATTACCAAAAAGTCATAAACCTTTATTAATCGCGTCTTAATTCGCCTCTAAATCTTTTTTTTGTGCCAATTTAGTTCTAAACATTTTATAAATGTGTTAATTCAGTCCTTCCGGCCAAAATTGGGCGGTCGGAGCTGACGTGGACGCCGGCCGGAGACAGCTGGCCAGCGAACAATTTTTTAATAATTTTTTTAATTTTTTTTTTCGATTTTTTTAATTTTTTCGAATTTTTTTTCGAATTTTTTTTTTTGATTTTTTACCTCCTTCTTCTTCCTCTGGCCGGCCGGCGCCGGCCAGAGGCGAGGGCCGGTGAGGCTCGCCCCCGCCGGCCACTGGCGAAGGCGAGCCTCGCCCGGCGACGGCGAGGCCGCCGTTGCCCAACTAAGGCAAGGCTCGGCCTCGCCCGGCCATGGCGAGGTCGAGCCTCGCCGATCTAGCGACGGCGGCCTCGCCGTCACCGGGCGACGCCGGCCTTCGCTAGTGGCGGGCGGGCGAGCCTCGCCCGGCCGACGGCGAGGCCGCGTTGCCCGGCCAAGGCGAGGCTCGGCCTCACCCGGCCATGGCGAGGTCGAGCCTCGCCGGATCCGGCGACGGCGGCCTTGCCGTCGGCGGGCGAGGCTCGCCTTCGCCAATGGCAAGCGAGGGCGAACCTCGCCCAACGACGGCGAGGCGGCCGCGCCCGGCCGACGGCGAGGCGGCCGTCGCCCGCCGACGGCGAGGCCGCCGTTGCCCGGCCAAGGCGAGGCTCGGCCTCGCCCGGCCATGGCGAGCTCGCCGTCGGCCGGGCGAGGCTCGCCTTCGCCGCGGGCAAGCGAGGGCGAACCTTACCCAACGACGGCGAGGCGGCCGTCACCCGGCCAAGGCGAGGCTCGGCCTCGCCCGGCCATGGCGAGGCGAGCCTCGCTAGATCCGGCGACGGCGGCCTTGCCGGCCACTAGCGAGGCCGTAACTAGATCCGGCGAGGCTCGCCTTGCCATGGCCGAGTGAGGCCGAGCCTCGCCTTGGCCGGGCGACGGCGGCCGCCACCGTCGCTGGCGAGGCTCGCCTTCCCCGGTGGCCGGCGGGGCGAGCCTCGCCGGCCCTGCCTGGAAAGAAGAAGAAAGTAAAAAATCAAAAAAATCAAAAAATTAAAAAAATCGATTTTTTTTAAATTATTAAAAAATTGTTCGCCGGCCAGCTGTCTCCGGCCGGCCAATTTTGGCCGGAAGGACTGAATTGGCACATTTATAAAAGGTTTGGACTAAATTGGCAAAAAAAAAAAAGTTTATGACTGAATTGGCACAATTGCAATAGGTTTAGGACTTTTTTGGTAATTCTCCCCAAACTTGAGTCGCGTAAGCTCATGCTTTCCCTTGATTTATTGCTTGTTTGCTCGCTCGGCCTACGCCGGATCATATAGAGAAACTCAAAGAGAGAGGAGTATTTTTGGGAGAGAATGCTCTTTTCATTCCGTTGGACTTATAGATATTACAAATGAGGAAGGCAACCTATATATATAGACATGAGTCCCTCAAATTGCAGTAGTAGATCTCCAATTAATCCCACATCTTGAGGAGTTGAAGCTGAGAAAGGTCAATTCAGAGTTGATAAGTCCGATATCTGCCCTCACTAAGTTGAAGAGTCTGATTATATCAGAGATGGAGTTTCTAGAATGTTTGCCCGAGGAGTGTTTACAAAATCTCACTTCACTTGAAATTCTTAGCATTTATCACTGTCCTCTTTTAACTTCCCTCTCACTCGGTATGCAACATCTATCGAACCTTGTAAATCTCTGCTTTTGGTGTTGTGAGGAGCTCAATTTATTGCAAGACGAAAGCTACAACAAATTAGACTTGCAAGGACTTAAGAATCTTCGATCCATGGACATCCATGAAGTTCCCAAACTAGCATCTCTTCCAAAGTGGCTTCTACAAGCTAGCAATCTCGAGTGTCTTTTATATTAAAAAGTGCTTAAATTTGAAGGCTTTACCAGAGAATATGGAGAGGCTTCAATCACTTCAAAGGCTTGACATCATGCAGTGCCCCTTGTTGACATCATTACCTGAAGGAGTGCGAAGGCTTGCATGCCTTACTCACCTAAGAATAGCAGCTTGCTCAGATTTGGAGAGAGGTGCAAAAAAGATGCAGGTGAGGATTGGTACAAGATTGCTCACATCCCGCAAATAACTCATGAGCTCAAATATTACGATGAAGGCGTACGACTAGAAATTCTTCACCTTTCTTTCTAAATGGATCTGGACCTCTTTTCCCAGAATTTTACATGAATAATTACTTTCAAATTGTGTATCAAATACTTGATTTGACTGGCGTACATGGGTAGATCGTTGGAAGGTCCAGACACATATTTGGATGTACCGCGGAGGCAAGTATTTACACGGTGTGTAATCATCGAGGTTGGTGTTGCTCCTTCTGGATGGCCCTCAACGGGTTGTCTCTAAATTAAGTGCTCGCTTTATCACCAAAGTGCGTAAAATATAAGGGAAAATTCATTCTCCTCATCTAACTCCAAGCTCATTAAATCTGGCTCGTGACTCGTGCTGTAGATACGGTGCGAAATCTCCTCATTTGATTTCGCGAGAAAAAGTCCCATAAATGAAGTGATAAAATGTTTCTTTGGAAAATAGAGTCTGTTTGTTCCCTTACAATTAACTTTTGTCTCAATGTGGTCCCAAAGAATCAATGTTTTAGTCATTAACTGCATAATGAAACTCAAGAACCATCCATTCATGGCTTTAAGGAAGGATTTACTTGTTTGGTTGTTTGGCCTGCTTGAAATTGGTATAACTTCGACAAATGCATTTGTTTTCACGTCGGCTTGGCTATTCTTTGATTCTGTGCTTCCCCCCCTTTTTACACTAACACAATTTGCCAATGAATTACCACGTCAAGATATGCAGCATAAAAATATAATTGGTGTAATATACCTGCCCAAACTGGCAGGAGCGACGGCTGGAGGCCTATCGACCCGTCGTCGCCTACAAGCTTGGCATCAAAAGTCGGCGACTGCTTTGTGAAGCCCATCCCTAGCTTGTCAGGCACGGCCAACCATGCCGTCCATAAAGAATGCCATTAGGAACAGCTATTCCGTCCCTAGTTAGTTCATAGAGAATTACGCTGTTGCATATTCACCTTCTTCTTGACCGGAATGACAGCCCCCACGGCACAGCAATAGCGACGTAGCTACCCGCCGTAAAAGTGAGAATGAATTGGGGCCAGCTTTGGTCCATCTACAATTGATCTTCCGTTATGATTTATCTATGATGGGCTAGCTATCTTTTTTATCCCATTCCAAATGTTGCCTAACAAATCAAAATTTCATCTATTATCCTGTGCACAAAAAGAACAGTTTCAAATGGGATAAAGTCATAAAAGACGGATTTTCAAAACGTAACCATGTTACACAATAATCATTCGCACATGTTATCCACAGATATTAAGTGAATATACTTAACGTACCCAAGTAAAAGTTAAAACAAGTACACGTTGTTGAACTCTTATGTTGATATTTTACATGCCTTGTATTACCTAAAAACAAGAAGAGATACAGAGACATTTCTTGAAACATGGATTGCCAAGAGACTGAAAGACTAAAGTTTGCACGAATTGCTCAAGTAATCCTTAAGGAAGTCATGTTCTTTTGACCCGTCACTTTTAGTTTTAGCTGAACATCGTCATGTAAGTGGAGGCCACAACTTTACCACACAACCTTATTATTAATCCATCAAATCCATAAACACTAGTTCACTCCACAAGATACAGACTTATCAAAACATAGTTTATGTCAATGGCATAACTTTTTTGTAATGTAGGGACATAAGCATAGAACTCGACTATCTAAAACTTATGAAATATCTTGAAAATCTCATAAACCGGTTAAATTTAGTCATTTGGTTGGTTTGGTGACTTTAATTGAGAATAATTCCATGTTATAGGTAGAATTTGTAGAAGTGATAGATCCTAAGTTGAATTCCCCTAACACACCAACCAATTGTAACAAGTTTGCCTGACCTTCCTCTCACATGATTTTTAACCATGGTCTACCACTAATAGATGTGGCATGCCAAAGTTCTTGCTTGCATCCTATTATCTGTCGGAATATAGTGTTCAAATTAAACCAACACTTTCGTTATTGTACCTCGACCATTTCTGGTGGTCATTTCCCACACTTTCGTTATTGTAGAATCATACTTCATGCTTCTCTCCTCTTTGTTGATTCGCAACGCGAATACATAGATTCATACCCCTCTAGTGGCCAAGTGTTACTTCTCCTGATTTAGTCTTTGGGTGTCTATTTTTAATCCCCTGGTTCGTACATATTTATATTCACATCTGATAACTGATCATGCATTAAATGTCTTTGTGCCATTTGCTTGAGTAAACTTTGATCAGGTGAGCTTAATCATATCCAAGCCCTACGAATGAATCAGCTTATTAGGGCAGCACACCTTTATCTTTTGTAGTGCGGCCTCATTCTTGGACTGTGAATTTCACTATAACAGTTAGTATACTGTAAATCTTTTTGGTTGATTCAGATGACCGACCAATTGTCGGCTTTGTGCACTATTGGTAATTTACCAGCAATAGAAGGAGTTTACCTGCGTCAAATCCAATAGTTAGTTATCAAAAGTTTAGAAATTTACCACTTAAACGAAATCTTGCTAGTGAAATTAGTTACTTACAAAGAAATTAAGAAATTTGGAATCAGCTTATTGTCCATTCCCGTTTAATAAGATTTTAAACCTTGAATTAGCGGTTTGAGAGTCCTCTTCTTGGTCAAACATCCGCTGACACAAAAGCTCCTTTGTCGGCCTGCAGATTCCACACCCCATGCTTGCATTAAAGGGCAAATAGTACGTTGATTTTTCTCAGGGCTATTTTCTCTGCACTCCAAACTTTGAAACTGGTTATCAACCTCTGATTTAAATATTATATCAAACCAAAAGAGGTCCAAGTCTTCACACATCTTACACTTCATCAACGGAAGGAGCTGCTTCCACTAACGGTCCTTCTAATCTTTTTAAGCGCTTCTCGTTGAAATTCGGCAATTTACCAACTACCTTCTAGTCCTTCCAAGCCTATTGACAACTCTGATTTGACTCAATGTTCGCCTTTCCTTGGTCCATCTAAGTCCTCACGAACTTCTTGCTCTATGATTTATTCACCTTATAATCAGCTCCATCCAACCTTTAGACACGATTAACACCTAATAACTCATTACTTTTGGTAGAGGCAAAGGATTCCACATTTTGACGAGCTTGTTAAGACATGATTTGGATTTACACATACATTTATCAATCGGTGCTACACCATTATTGTCGGTGCACGCAATAGTAATTTATAATTATTTTGTCATCTCTCCCAAGTTGAAGATGGGGATGGTCACATCAACTTTAGAGTGAGGGCAATGAGTGTGCCAAAAAAGAGAGAGAGAGAGTGGCAATATGGTAGATAAGTAAACAATGGATATGATGAAAGATACAACTTGATTTTTTTTTTTTTTTAATTTCAAAGATTTATGTGATTCTAAAATGGCCTTAAAAACCGATAAAGATGCGGCTCCAACAACGGAGGAATGCAAGTGACTACAGACTGTATCCTCAAATATTGCTGTACAAATTGTGAGAACAAATTGGATATAAATATCTTCAAGTGTCGAGATAATGATGCTTTTCTCCATTTAATTTTCCCTTTTGCAATTTTTTTCCCCGGGGAGGTGGGGTTGCGTGGTTGGGTTGGCGCTGTGGCTCAGCTGGGACCCGACAAAGCTCGTACTACAAGTTGGTGATTTAACATTTGAAGGATAAGTACATGCAACCGTGAGCTTGCTGGAAGCCTCTCCTGGAGGTCACCATTCCACTAGCTCCAGTGGGTTCTAATTCTTTGGGATTTTTATCATCAGGTTTAGTATCGTTGCCAAAAAACTTTCCACAGACACAATTGATTGCGCAATCCATGTGATGGAATATAGATCTAGCTCCAATACTAATTGATACAAAACAGATTTAGCTAAAACCCATTGTTGTTCTGGTACCAAAATTGGTGCCATGTGCGTCGATTTTAGAATTTTCTAAAATCCATTGTTTTTCTGGCCCTTCAGACTCCTGGAGGGATGCATCTGTTCTCACCAATGCATACATGAATAAATTGATGGTCCTACATCAGAGTGAGGCTAGCAAAGGAACCACTGTCCAGCAGATGAGCTTTGACCGACTTTTCAAACGCTTAAAAACACTGAATGTGCATCGTATCAGCACCACTAGAATAGCCAGCCGGCAGGGTGCATCAGATAAGGAGACCTGGGACACAAGCTCTTTTCAGCCAAGCATGTGTTTGTGGACTATGCATCCTGAGCAAGTACTTTCTTCTAGTGCTTCTAATGAAAATCTATAGAAAGAAAAATTATTGAATGAACAGAAAGTGAATGCATTATATCGAAGGGATAATGTTATATGACTACCTTCTTTGATATGTCATGACAACTCTATCCAGTGAAACCTTATGACTATATTTAAAGTTATAGTGACTTCGAAGTGAGTCAATATATGCCTTGAAACCATATTAATACTCCTTCCATCACAATCAACCTAATAGTTAGACATCACAGTCTATCGATTGGATTGAATCGTGAAGACCTTGGCCTTTGCAATTTTGTAATATGATTGAACTGTGATGGGACGATATGATATTCTTTTTGCAAACGTTGCATAATGATGTCTGTCATTCTAACAAGATGCACCTATGGAAGGAAAAAAAGTTACTTTTTATTGTTGCACAAAAGTTGGGATGCACTCTTGATTATTATTTGCTTTAATGCTTTCCTCAATCTCACTCCATGAGTGTGCACGAGCATCGAGGTCTATGTATGCCTGTGTGTGAGGTTGTGAGAGAGAGAGAGAGAGAGAGAGAGAGAGAGAGAGAGATGTTAGCTCTCTCATCCATTCATGGATGACCCAGGCAACATGAGAATAAGAGATCTGAGTCTATCTTGGATGAGATATCTGGGAGTAGGTTGTTTTTTCCCCACCTCAACCTCTCATATCCCCTCCCTTTCACTCCAATTGGATATTATCATAACTTCACTCAGGGATTCTTGTGGGGCTGGGAATCTTGGGACAGATTGGCCCAACTGTCACTCATGACCCACCATCCCACATGCCCATGAACTCAGCTTCCTCACCCATTCCTTCCCTTTCCACTACTTAAAAACACCCTTCCAGTCCCGCTCAACTGGGAAGGGAAAGAAAAAAGGCCAAGTGACTGAAAATAGCAATAACACTTGTTCGGGTTCCTTTCATCCTCTTGGACAACATAAGAGAGAGAGAGAGAGAGAGAGAGAAGATAGCTATGGAGCCTAGAGAGTAGAGAAAGTGTGTCTTAAACATCAAGCTTAGAGTTTCTGGGAGAGAGATAAAAATGGAAGTAGCAACGCTGGATGTGGAAGATGATGTGTATTTTGCAGACTTGAGCAAGCAGATTTCTCTTCTGATCATGGATGAAGATGAACACTTGCCTGTTACTCAGTGGCCTTCTGCTCCTCTCCAGGTATTTTTTCAACTTCCCTTCACTGCTATGTCGATGCTATCTGCCTCTTCGTAGCTCAAATACCTATGTCAAATCACACTGAATTAGTTCAATGGGATTGCTCATCCGTTTGTCATATTTAGACTTCACGCTAGTTCAATACGCTATATCTTCCCAGAAGAGTTTTGCTGCAAAAAATTGCAAAGTTTATTATGGAAGGAGGATTCATATGATTTGGCCAAATTGTTCTATGTCGCACAGTTTCTTTTATAATTTTGTTAGAATGTTTAGACCAATTCTTATGCAAACATTTTCAATACCCATCCGTGAATTTTCCTTGAACATTGCTCCTCTTAATTTGCAAATTCTCCTTTAGTTGCTAAAGCTTCAAAATTTGAGGAACCTTGTGCCGTAGTAGTTGTATTCCCGATGAAACAAGTAATCTATCACTTTTCAGTGAAGTAATTGTAGCACAATAAATAAAGAAGATGGTATTTGAAAATGTTGAAAAATCTCAATTTTGATTGATAATACTACGTGAAATACATGAATTTATAAGATACTTCCTCCGTGTGATTTATAGCTGTGTCATTTACATTTTTCTCCATATATCGCAGGGTTTCTCAAGAATGGAAATTAACTCATCATCCATGCCATCTCCGTCATTATACGAGCAGGTTTGCGCGAGGGAAAGCAAAGGGACTGGTGTCTTCATTCCCAAGTGCTCTCATCCAAGAAGAAGAAGCAGACATGGAAGACATAGCTCGAGCTTCAACAACAGTACGAGATCCTACAGGCAAACTGACAGCACAAGAAGGCTCTCTCAAGCTCCTCAGACCAATTCTTCGAATCCCAAGACTAAATTCTAGGGCAATGGATTCATAGAAAATTATGGTAAAAACAAAATGAAATCAAATGGTTGGTGCTCGGCAAATGGGTCTGGTTATTAGGGAAGAAGATGCTGATGTCATAATTCGGATATGCATGCTGTTCTCAATTTTCAGGTGTAATAAGGCCCATCAATCATATGGTCCTGTGGGTCTCTTGATAAGATAATGCCTTCGCCTTCTGTAGCGTGTTTTATTCATTGTTAGTAACCACATTACATTTATTTATATATTTATTTACTTATTTATTTCCACAAACCGATTATATAATTTATACTCCGCAATCATGCGTTAAAATGAACTAATGTTTTAAAAGTAGAAGAATTGCCAACAAGATATCGACTTTGCAGATAAGAGAGTTTGTTTTTCTGCTTGTGGTTTTGGGTTCAAATTTTTATTAGGAATACTTTTTTTTCAGTTTTATTGGGAATACTTTAAGAGTAAAATATTGAATGCACCAAGCTTATACAGAAAAGCATGCCTCTAAATTACACAGGGAGTTGCACTACCTTACTGCTAAAAAAAATAAAAATACACAAACTCTTGCCACCGTGAAAAATTTTACACAACCTTCGAAGTGTAGAACATTTTACCATAGTGACAAACTTAACACCTTTCGGATAAAAAAAATGCATTACGTATGGTCCATGTGACAAATATAGCATCGGCTGGTATTTTGCCCATAACCGGAAGGTCTGAACCTTCCTTTGAAAGGTCTTAGTCTCAAAAAGAGTGAATCAGCGCTTATTTTAGGCCAATAAAAAGTTCATTGGATTGTTTAAAGAAGAGCAATGTGATTTCAGGACATAGGAGAAAGTAAGAAATGTACATAAAGATGGAAGTGGAGTCTAAAAGATTTGAATAATAACTTTATTTGTTCAATTATTTCAGTACAAGTTGCAATCACCTTACTATCATGATTATCTCGTTATACATTTTTTGCACCCAAGAAAGTAGTAGCCAATGCAACAATTATAGCTAAGGACATCTTTCTAGCTAGTTGGTGATAATTGATGAACATGTCACTAGATTCACTTGTTGGGAATCAGTCATGTCATAGCTTATATTACCAAAGAAAAAGTTGCAACTTCGATTTGATCTTGTCCCAACCAAGATTTTAAAAAAAAATCCTAGCATTTTTTTATCGGATGTAGGCCACATAGAGAGACAAAAGTTTCCCCAACTTGCAAAGCCAGCCTAAAATGAAAAGGACTGATGATGTGAAAGATTGTTCTCGGCCGTTATAGTTGGCTTCCACTAGGCCGCCAATTAACAAGCTCAAATTCAAAATAGTAATAATTATAAAAATAATAAGTTATTGAACTTAGACTCTATTTATTTCGTAAACAATGAATAATTAAAAAAATATTTCTAAAAATGATTGTTTAAAATAATTAATTAATGAAAATATTTCTATTATCCATAATTAAAAAAAAAAAAATTATCACCCCGCTCTATTCTTACTCTACACTCACTTGCACTTGTCGCGCTTTCCTCTTGCAGGGCGTGGGAGTCGCAACCCACTCTCGAAACTTACGCGTCCCTACTCCCCATCCCCCTCCCGAAGAGGTGGGAATTTGAACCCTTTCACATCCCCCCTTCCACGTTGGAAGGGTGGGCCACACTGGGCGAACCCCCAGTGGTTTTTAAAAAAATATTTTACAAATCATCAATTTTTCTACCAATTAATGAAGCCTTAAATAGGGTAAGTAATATTATTGAGATATTTTTAAGGTCACTATTGAAGCTGTCCTGGTACATGAGATTTGGCAATCTTATCAACAGCCATGTTCATCATCATTTATAGGCCGTTTTGATCGCAGTTGTACGTCCAATCCACGATGTCACTATCCAACACTCAAAATTGCTTGGAAGGGATGATGCCTCCAAGAGAGGGACTCGCGATGAGACAAAGATCAAATGATTAGGGTTGCAACTAAGTCAAGCAAATTGCAAGATAGCAACTCCTAGTATCATCCGAAAGGTGAGTTTGAGTGGCTTCAGCATCAAATTGAGCTGGATGTTGAGATTGCGATAATGATTAAAATTCAAACATTCCCGATGCCAATAGTACATAATCTCGAAAAAATAAACTGATTTTTTCACTGAATGTTCTAAGCAAGATATGTTGAAGTTAAGTTATAGAAGCTAGAGAGTCTTCACAAGTAACACAAGGTTCTAAGCAAGATTATCATCAAAGGCAAAGCCAGAGAGAGAGAGAGAGAACCGCTAAAAATAACCTCAAATGGAGCGGTGCCTTTATCTTTGGAGGAAAGCTATAGCTAACTTCGCATGTGCTAATCTCATGGGTTGCCTCAGTTTTCAGTCATCTTCAGCTTTCTTGCCCCGTCAAACACACATTCCATGAGGCCAGTTTTCAGTTTTTGACGAGAAAGTTATAAAAAAAAAAAAATCCCAATTCCATTGTAAGAATATCAATTCAGTCATAAATTCTTCAATTCAACTAATTTAATTCTAAACTTTTCAAAAATTTGTCAATATAATTATCCCAACCAATTATGACTGAAATCTTTAGCTTGGACACCAACCATTCTATGTGGCATAAAAAACGCTAATGTAGATAATTTTTTAATATTTTTTTTCTGATTTTTTATTTTTTTATTTTTATTATTTTTATCATTTTTCCCCTCTACTAGTCACTTAGCCTTAGCAATGGTGGACCCTCGCTGACCTCGCCAGATTAGGTGAGGGTCTATCTTGCCAAATCCGACGAAGCAAAGGCTAGGCGAGGCCTAACCTCTCTAGATCTACTAAGGTCAAGCCTCACCAATGGTTGGACAAGGCTCGACCTCTCTAGGTCGGACAAGGTCGGCCCTCGCCTGTGGTTGATCGTCCGCCATTGCCAAAGTCTGATGACCCAAAGGAAGAAGGAAAAAAGAAATAAGAGAAAAAAATAAAAAAATCTATAAAAAAAAAAAATTTGCTTAGCACTAGCCGCGCCATGTAAAATAGCTATCGTTCATAGTTCGTATAAGTGATTTTCAAGAAAATTTGACAGAAATAATTATATTGTAAATCGTCAAAAAATTTAATACTAAACTGATCGAATTAAATAATTTATAATTAAATTGATATTCATATAATAGATTTACAATTTTTATTAAAATTATCCCGTTTTGGGTCGTGTCTTTTTAATTCCATAATTGGGGCACCCCTTGATTCGGATCTCCAACGTACTGTTTTCTAACTTGAATAGGTACACGCCTTTATTACTCGTTGCATCGCTAAAACCGGGTCAGCATAGCATGATCGTACATCATTCAATTTCTCAGTCATTCAAACCCAGAATGTCTGTTCTTGTGTTTGAAGGTGGGGATCAATTTAGGTGAACTTTGTAATGGTTTCCATCAGCTTTTATGATGATAGTATTCCCTTTTCTTTATTCTCATCATATCGATTGTAATGAGTTTATAAAATTAGAGGCCACAACGTGGATCAATAAATCATATTAAAGTAAAATAACCGAGAATACTATATGATCCTAGATATCTAATCACAGGATAATCTCACCAAACAGTAGGAAACTTTCGCTTTCATGTTGGGGTCGCCCTACCTACCGGATAAATATCAGGACTACGTTCTTTATTTAATGTGTCGGTATAGGCACGACCAACATTCTCAAGTTCCCTTTTATATATTTATCTTCTCTAGAAGGAGGTAACCTCTAAGTTGTTTTACGAAGTTTCAAGGTTCAAATTAAATAAGGATGAAGCCTTTTAAGGACATATTTAGTCCCATAATTCGACAATTATGTAAAACAAATTAAAATGGGTCCTCAAAAGATGATACCCGGCAGAATGTCTTGAACGGGTTTCTATTATAGCCAAATTTCAACTCTGCTGAGTAATAACTGTGGCAGGTCTTTCTGAAATTTGCGAAGCCATCGTAAACCGATTGCCACTCACACTGCTTCTATCGATCTCTCCTGTCTCGTGGAGGTCGCGTACCCGATGAACTTTACGGCTCTAGAAGGTCGAACATGATCGAGCGAGCTATGCGCAAAGGTGGAGAGCAGTGTCACGGGCCGATCGATAGGGATCGTGACCACGCGGCGACTCGGGCACTTTAGGATCGGATTGGATCGCCGAAGCACCTAAGCCAAGCCTTGTACAATCGAACGCTCACTCACTTGCCTTACCCGGATCGTAGAGAGAGAAATGATCTAGAGAGAAGAGCTGGAAAGAAGACTTTGCTTTGTATTGCGGAAGTAGTGGATGATTACAAGTGAAGGAGACACCCATTTTATAGTTGAGGGCCTCTGATTACATCCATCGATCTAGATTCTACCGGCGGACGAGATCGCACCGCCTCAACTACCGACATAAATATCGAGCTACCATCTACCAACATAAATAATGGAACGGACTCCTGTAATCTTAGCTTAATGACATCTTCGCCCGTCCTTGCAATTCGGAGAGAAGACTTGGTGGGAATCCGAGTGAGAGTAGGAGGTCCACGGGTGAGTCGCGGTAGTCCTCCAGGAACCTCTTGGGTCGACTCTCTTTAGGTCCATGACAGCAGCTTCTGCAATCGGCGGCGCCGGTCGGATTTATTTCCGTGAGGCTTGAGGTTGGGGTCTGCATCACATTCAGCATCGTTAGCAGTGACCGGCGAATAGATCTGCATCGTTACACGGCAGACGTGCGGCGTTCTTTTCAACTTGTCTTAAGAATTCTACTTGTCCTGGGATGAAGGATCTGATTTTTTGGTTATATGTTTTGCAGGGCATCCCTGTGCAAGGCTCTTCCATTTATCAATTAATGAAATTTTTCGTACCATGGTATTTACAAAAATTTCACTAGGATTAAGGTGGCAATGGAATGACGGCGGCGGCGGCGACGGCGACAATAAGAGTGGAGTGGCTATCGTATAAGAAGCATCTTGTTAACCATTGTCCATGAACACTTGTTAAGCATTCTTAATAAGAGGAAATATTTTGATTTTCAATATATTGATCACACATATCACAAGGGAATACGTTGCATTGAAAATCATATATCTTCTTTAAAGGGTGTTTAACAAATGCACTGAAGGCCAAATTCAAAATAAGAATTATGGTTATAGAATTATTGTTTTCATAAACCTAGTGCATTAGTCGGAAGTGATATAAATGAGGGGAGAGAAACCATGTTAATTGTTTATACTTAAACCCCTCTGTTACAATCGTAAATCTCTATTTAATCTAACGGTGACTACCCATCTCCTTATCTACCAACTATCCATGCTAAATCAAAATACCCATATTGTCCCCAAAAATATTCTAAGCTCTAGACCCAAGAATATAGATCTTCAATCCCAAGCCACCCTTTTTTCTCTTAATAAGAACAAGCAAGTAATAGCCAACATCGAAAGTCACGGCAAACAAGCTTCAACATCCTTCACTTCGAGCTATCAATCTATCAACCAATTTATTCCTCAAAGATAGCATTTTTTTTAATTAAAAAATGTGAAGAGAAAATGTGGTACTGGGCTGATGGGAATATAGGCCTGAGCGTTACAATGACAAGCCCATTAATTAAACTAAGGTATGGACCGAGAAGTTTATATCTCAAGCCCCCTTCCTTAAGGCTTACTATTAAATGTCCTACCCACCCATTTGTCCCCCCGCTATTTACATTTATATCCTTCCTTTTTCTTTATTATTATTGTCACAATATTTATATCCAAGAGGAAAAATACAATAAATATCACTGAGTTTGCACTCACTGACCAAAAAAGATGCATCCATTTTCAAAACTACAAATTCGGTCGCGAAAATGTCATTTCTCTTTCTAAAACTATCCTTGCGTTTCTCTCACTCACACAAACAGTCCCAAAACACTCAAAATACCGATGCTACACTCATGCGCCTCCGCCAGCCACCTTTGCTGCCGCCGTCTCACGCCGTCGTTGCCATCTCTAGACTCACGGTTGCTCTCGTAGCTTGCCGTCGTCCCCGCCAAGTCTGCACCTCTCAACCAATCTCTCTCTTCTCGAAGAAAGGTTCAGAGTCTTGATGAGTGGGAGGTACAAGTCTAGAATTTTGGGATCCTTTACGTAAGGAAGGGTCATTAGGTTATTTATGTGTGTTTGAGGTATGTGATTATTGACATCTAAATTTTGACAACCCGATCATTTATTTATTTCATAAAAATTAATGATTAATTTTTAACCCTTAAACAAAAATATTATAATTAAATTGGATAACATATAGACATATAGTTTTAAGAGCATTTATTATGTATTAGTGCATTTACATTGGGTCGGCGACAAATGAATTTGAATTAATGGTTTTGAATTTTAATTTAACTAGTTGGATCAAGCCCTAGGTAAGAGGAAATTGGCCTAAGCCCTTTATTCATTAATGGCTGAGAATTGACTTATGAAGAATCACGAGTTGGAAAATTTGTATATTTGGAGAAAAGATCCGTATTATTCTTTTAATATTTGTTCAAGAACATAGAAGGAAAATTAAGAAACAAAAAGAATAATGTTATGATGGTGAATCTTTCATATATTCATGTAATATATGGAAAATGAAGATTAGAAAAGTAAAAGGGGAGTGTGCTAAGGCCGAATCAATCAACATTGGCATACATATATAGAGAAAAGGATATTTTTCTTGACAGAATGGAAGATTTCGTATGAGAAATATTGGAAGTACTACATGTGGGGGCATATATAGGGGTGTGCAAAATACCCGGGAACCGCCCGGAACCAGCGGTTCTTGAGGGAACCGGTCCGGTTCTCAGTTCCAATTTTTCGGAACCGGTGGGTACCTTGTGATGTCACCGTTAGATTAAATAGATATTTACGATTGTAATAGAGGGGTTTAAGTATAAACAATTAACATGGTTTCTCTCCCCTCATTTATATCACTTCCGACTAATGCACTAGGTTTATGAAAACAATAATTCTATAACCATAATTCTTATTTTGAATTTGGCCTTCAGTGCATTTGTTAAACACCCTTTAAAGAAGATATATGATTTTCAATGCAACGTATTCCCCTCATTTATATCACTTCAGACAAAGGCCGAGCTCATGAGGAGCCCAAGCAACGGAATTGACCGATGATTTGTGCTCTTCAAATACGTGTGCCTGCGTCCACTCATTTGGATTACCTTCTCTCCATATGATGACCCGTCCGTCGTACGAGCACGAAGCAAGCAAAGACCCGAATTTGGGATGAGCCCAAGATATCTGCCAAACGGGTCCTTGATGGCCGGTCAGGGTGGCAAGATGCTGAGATCCCGAGCTGCTGACTCCAACAATGTTAACGGTGTGGTCCGACGACGCCGTGGCCAGTCTCTTACCATAGTAGTCCATCGCCAGATCATGGACCGTGTCCTTGTGTCCACTTTCAATCTTCTGTGGAGGCATCTTTCAAGTAATTCTGCGAAATTAAACAAAGAACATGACCAAATTATAGCTCCTGCTCACTTATCACCCGCTAAAAGGGTCCAAAAACATTAGCTAGAGACCAGGGATCTGTCAACATTCCTTTAAGAGAATGATCAACAGAATTACACCAACTTCTTGCCTCTAAATTCGCGTTTCATCGAAACAGTCGAGCCCGAGATTTTTCCGGACCTGAAGAAACCATCAACTACCAGTTCATGTACCCTCAAACCAGTATAATCAAATCCCTACTCTTTGCTGGGAAATACTGGGATGACAGAAGAAATTCCAAAGGGACAAAACAAAAGGAAACGGTCCAACCGAGAGCATGACAAGATGGCGATTTGTAATGACTGAGCCTGAGATCTAACGATCGTTGGAAACCCCGATATAAACTTTCGCCAGGGACAACTAGAACCCAAAAGAAAGAGAAGAAAAAATCGAACAGAACAACCCTTCGGCTACACGTGCGGATTCCTTACAGAGGATGGAGATCGTGGACGTCGTCTTGCAGCCGCTCCCCTCGTCGCCGCTTTGCTCCGCCGGCGTCCAACCCCAGAGCTGCCGTGCCTTGCTGCAGACAGAGAGAGAGAGAGAGAGAGAGAGAGAGAGAGAGAGGGGGTTTAAGACTTGGAAAACCTCGTCGTCGGCTTTGACTTTTTGGGGCTTGGGAGAGAAAACGGAAGAGGACGGGAACGGAGGGATTAAGTAAACATATAAATTAGTTTTTTTTTTTTTTTGTCAGTTCTACTTTATTCCTACTCTACATTCACTCTTAGAATTTTGCGTGGGAGTCGAAACCCACTCCTAAAACTTACGCGTCACCACCCCATCGCTTGAGAAGATGGGGATATGAACCCTTCACCTTTGGAAGGAGGGCTACTAGGGCGAATCCCAATGGTTATATATAGATTAGTTTGACGCGAGGTTTTTCTTCACTTATGAACTTGGAAGTTAATCAGGTTAATATTACGGAAAATTTCAAACTAGACAAAATCCAAAATAATTCTTTAACCATCAAAACTTTAAAATGATATAATTATGATAAATTTATTCTAAATTAATATTTTGACCACCAAGAATCTTAAATTGATACATTTGTAACAAATTTACCATCAATTAATTTTTTTTAAATCATATTAACATTATAAATAAAAAAACCACAAACTGGTAATAGGCGAATCTGTCAATTACTACATGCAGTCCAACTTGAGAATTTGATAATAAAATTTAACGGAAATTAACAATAGATAAATTTATCATAATTGTACTCGGTTTGAGACTTTTGGTGGTTAAAAACAATTTGGATTAAATTGATCACAAGTGTATAAATTTGGGGTTTTTCTTAATATTAGCCTTAAAATTGAAGATACAAGTGTTTTTGCTTTTTTTTTTTTGAAAATTTTAAAAACATTATTTAAGTTTTAAAAAAATATTACGTGTTCTAATTTTATATGCTTTTGAAAGTTTGGGATGCTTGAAATCAAACAAAGTCACAACATTTGTGCCACGCGATTTGAAAAAAAAAAAAAGTGAAAGTAATAATCATTCAAAATAAAAATGAAAAACTTTATGCATGACTCTGTATTATCCCTCAAATAAGCCAAAACAACTAATAAGGCGAGTCAATTATTAAAGGGTTAATATCCTGAAAAACCCAAAACCGATACACTTTTGACAAATTTATCTCAAATTATTTTTTTGACCATGAAAAACCCTAAACCGATATACCTACGACAAATTTACTCCAACCGATCATAAAAAACCCTAAACTAAAACATTTATGACAAATTTATCCCAAACTAATTATTTTGACCGCAAAAAACCCCAAACTGATAAATTTGTGATAATATACCATTCGCTAAATTGGATTAATACCAAAAAAAAAATCACAAAAATTGTAAACTGTGACAAATGGAACGTAAAATCCCAAATTGGTATACTAGTCAACTGTCACGTGTCATTTAACTTAATAATTTGATAGTAAAATTTAACAAAAACTAACAGAGGGTAAATTTGTCACAAGTGTACCAATTTGAGATAAATTTATTAAAGATATACCAGTTTGAGGTTTTTCATGGTCAAAAAAATAGTTTAAGGTAAATTTGTCATAGGTGTATCGATTTGAGATTTTTTAGGGTATTAACCCATTATTGAAATAAACATAAAATTTTTATATATGGCTATAAAATTTTGGAATAATCGTAAAAGCCATCTCCAAGTTTTGCACTCATATGAATTTGATTATTCAATTTCCAAAATAAAACCGTTTGAAACTCCAAACAAAACATCAACCTAAAAATATCAATTTATCCTCCTGCAAACATAGAACTAAATATCCCCCAGCCTTTCGACAATCGAGTAGCCCTCATGGTGGCACGAGATTTGGATGACTGGTTAAGTTCATGTCTTAGAATTGTGAAGTGGTCTCGATCCAATGGATTGGAATCGATTATGTGACCTTCGTTTTTGAATTGAAAATTTCATAACCTCTAACGCAATTGCACTGAAATCAATTAATTACATCATTCAATATAAGAACATATCATATAAGAACATATCATTTAAGATTGTTGAAAATTAACTATATCATTTAAAGATATTTTCAACTGTCCATTTTTGAAAATTTAGGATAAATTATCAAAGAGTTTAAATAGGACAAACCAATAATTTAATGATGTGATAAGTGCTAAAACTTGTGGTGAAAAGGCGATTACGCCCTAAAACTTTCAAAAAGTATAATTAAATTCTAAAATTTCTCAAACCGGTAGAAGTCCTTCCATTAACAAAATTAACTTGGCTAACAAAAAATACTTTTCTCTCTCATACGTGGCATTTTTTTTATTATGTTCTTCTTAAAATATTACTTAAATTAGATTAAAAAATTATCAAGGGTAAAATTCATTAAAAAAAAAAATTGAAAAAACAAGAATGGTGAAGCCCTTGCCAGAGGGGCGGTGCTGGCACCATCGCCAAAGGCCATTAGATATGGGCACCCTCGACCCTAATATGGGTGAACCTCAATGAACCTCACCATCAACCAAGGGCTAGGAGGGGTGGCCACCTAAGTAGTATCGATACTATACGCGACACGCAATATAATACGACACGCCGACATATCATTTCTAAAAAAATAGAGAATTTTGACGTGTTGGGACACATTGTAAATTAAATATATATTTTTATATATACATAATAAATTATCATTTTATGATTATTTCAATCAAATTAATTTGATTCAAATTCGTTTGTTAAAAAAAAATTGATTCAAATTCATAAATAAATAAATAAATAAAAACCTAGAATGAATTTACACTAAAAATATTAATCTACGATTTATTAATATCATTTATTGTTTCAATTTGACAAATTCAACTCAATTCCAATAATTCATAAAACTTGAAGAGAGAGAAAAAAAAACAAATAATTCAAATTCTAGACTCGCATGTTAGATGTGTCGAAAGAAAGAGAAAAAAATGGGGCGTGAATTGTGTATCACAAGAAGTGAGAGTTAGAAGATAAAAGAAAATTAGATTTTTCTTCCTTCCCCATTTATTTTTTTACTATTATTTTTGTTATATATATACACATTTTAATCCATCATTTATTGAAAATTTTTAAAATTGACCTTATGTGTCTAAATCATGTGTTGGAAACTTGCATGTTGGAATTATGTATCGAGAAAGTTGACTAGGTGTTAGATTTTCCGACGCATGTTGAATAAATGTCGGAAAGTATCCGAGAGTGTCGGAGAGTATCGAACACATGTCGGAGTATTTGACACAACACGAAAACTCTTGAAAAGTGTTGGTGCTTCCTAGCTGGCCACCCTCACCTAAGATCGACGACCTTCACCGAACATATCTGGCAATCCTACCCTTTTTTTCATTTTTTTTAAAAATAAAAACAAAATTTTATCATTTTTTTAGTTTTTTAATCTAATTTTGATAAAATTTGTAGAAGAAAAATTGTTAAAAAGACCACGTAGGAAACAGAAAATAAAACATACCATGTCAGTATTTTTCATAAGCCAAATTAACGATGATAACGAGAGGATTTAAGTTTTAGAAATGTTGCACTTTTTAAAAGATCTAGAATCAATTGCGTTTTAATGACAAGTTGAAGAATTTCTAGTGCACTTTTGGTCAAACATAAGATGCCATATGGCGATCATTGAGTCAAATGAAAATGCCGCGTGACGACTATAAAAGCAAATATTTCCTTAGATCTAGTTTGAACTATATAAAATTTATATGCTTAACATGTTCTGAGAGCAATCGTTGTCTTTAATTATTTTGATATCAATTAAAATAATTAACTTTAACGATGAAAATTGCTAATATCCATTAATTTGAGCAGAATTCTAGTGCATGTTGAAAAGAATAAATCCATCACTGATAGTTTTACATTAGCACTTGATTCAAAATCCTCTATTTTTTTTTTCGAAATGGTATCTGTGAAGCCAAATTATTACAACCTATTTCCTATGTTGTCCCAATGATGCGTGTCACATACATGCTTGGGGAAAGAGGTAGAGGGAAAGAAAATGAATGGAGGTAAGAAAAATGAAATGAAAGTGAGAGGAAAGAAAACAAACAAATTGCTCAATAACTTTCTCAACAAAAAACTTATCTGTGGCTCCTTCTATGGACCCTTTTAAAAAAACAAAAGGAGACCACATTTCGTAAAAGAAAGGGTGAATACTATAAAAAATTCAAAACTAGTTTATGTGTGCCACCTTCATTCCAAATAGTCTAAATAAAAAAAAGAGTATAGAATGAATTTATATTAAAAAAATTAATCCGCCATTTGTTAATATCATTCATTATTTTAATTCGACAAATTCAACTCCATTTCAATAATTCATAATACTTGGAAAAAAGAAAAACAAGCAATCCAAATTCTAGAATCACATGTCGAGCGTATTGAAAGAGAAGAAAAAACTTTGATGAGGTGAATTGCGTGTCACAAGAAGTGAGAGTAAGAAAAGAAAAGAATATCAAGTTTTTCTTCTTTCCCAATTTATTATTTATATTATTTTTATATATTTATATTTTAACTCCTCATTTATTAAGAAATTTTAAAATTGACCCATATATGTCGGAATCATGTGTCGGAATTCCGAACTTGCATATTGAAATTTTAGACTCACGTGTCGAGAGAGTTGACTAGCTGTTGGATTTTTCAACACATGTTGATCAAGTGTTGAAGAATATTGAAGTGTGTCGAACACATGTCGAAATGTCCACACGACACGAAGACATCCCGAGAGTATCAATACTTCCTAAATTATAAATTGCAAAACAATTAGTAATATTCATTAAGCTAAAACTAATTGGTATCGTAATGGGAGATATATTATTAAATCACTCAAATTAAGGTTGGCAATCTTGTAGATTGGTTAATAACTTTAACACACAGCTAATATCAAAAATTAAATTTTGATGGGTTATTAAGACAATTAGTAACTTCTTAAATATTAATAAATGCGTCTTTTCAAAACCTGTTGATAGCTTACAAATTAGTTACAAGGGTAAACAAGTTGCGGTCAACTCGTTGTTACCAACGGATCAGACATTGACCCACGCTTTTCAGGAATTTACCAGCAAGGAAGGGTGTTCTGTGTCTTGCCTCACCAGAACACAAGCAATCTGCAAAATCAAGGCTTTCCAAGGAAATCGTACTACTGATGGTCTTTTCTAGTGAGTTGCCAATTATGCAGGTACCAAAGCCTCCCCCAGTTCTAGGTAACATTCTACCCTCTCAAGCTTTAGAACCAGTGTAGAAACAGTAGGTCATGGGGAAGCAGCAGTGGACAACCATACTGCTAGATTTTAGTAGCTATTGCAGAATGATCTAGCTGTTATGTATCGCAACATAAAAACCCAGAACATATGCAAGTCTACCATACGTTGTATGAGCCCCATTTACTGGTCTAAGTAAGGTTTACCCGTATGTTAAGAGATCAATTGTGACCTCCAAACGAACACATTTTGATCAAAATGGCTTATTAGAAATCAAAATCACTCAGAAAGAGTCTGTATTTCTCATCTTCAACAATGATTAATGGGAATAATTGGCTGGTCTTTCAATTAATGACGGTGAGATTTGAAACATTCTATTCATTCATCAGCACTCTAGGAGTGGCATGGGCCAATGTTCACCTCTTCAATGTGCTGGCTAGCCAAAATAAGGACAATAGATTCCTTCTCAATGAACTGCAGAAATTCCATCAGATAAGCAAGGAGAAAAGCTCTTTAACGTTAATGACAATTAATGTTGCCCAATGCAAGTACTATGGGCATGATGGATCGAGGATTAATGCAATCAAAAACCAATGTCGCATAAGTTTGGTTGTGTCTAGTTAGTGGTACTAATTCTAGCTTCAGGAAAAATCAATGTCCTCCAGTCAGTGAAGTGAGGACTCTCTTGAGATGTTGACCTGAGTTCTTGTGATGATCAACTTCTCTCAATAAGCTTAAATAATATATGACAGGAAGTACATTGCTAGGACAAAAATGACCAGCCAAAAAAATTGCTTACCCAGCTGACAAACACAGAAGCCTATTTTACTCAATATCAAGCATGTCAAATTTTCAGGCACCCTGTCAGGTATCTCCAGATCCGAAAGGCGATGCTTGTCAAGATGTAACTTCTCGCAATCACGTACAAGTAAAGACTTCAGTTTCTTGAAACTTGACAGATTGTGCACCTCAACCAAAGAATTGCACCCTTTAAGTATTCCTTGAACCTCCATGAGATTTTGACACTATCCGAGATGTAGTTTTGTGAGCTTCTTCAAGTTTGATAAATCTGGCAGTCTTTTAAGTTGAGGAAGTCCACCTAGCTTTAACATTATTAAATTCTCCAAACCCTCAAAGCTTGGAATTTCAGTCAGACCATGGCAGTCCCAAAGGTGAAGTTCACTGAGCTTCTTCCAGTTTGATAGATCAGGTAATCTCTCCAGCAATGGAATTGCTATAAGCTTCAAAGTTCTGAGATTCCCCATGCTGCTAATAATTTGAACATCAATCAGATTATAACAGTACCCTAAATGCAGCTCACTGAGCAGCTGCAAGTTCAACATATCAGGTAATCTCTCAAGTGAATTGAGTGCTCTAAAGTCCAAAATTTTAAGATTCTCCAAACCATAAAGGCCTTCAATACGTTCTACTACTAAAGAATCAATCCTCAATTCTGATAGTTCCTTCAATTCTGATAGAGCTATAGGTGTTGCCTTTAATTGAGACGATTTAACCAGCAAGCATCCTAAACTTGATGGAAGGCTAGGGAGGGAATCTAAGTTAGAGCAAAGAGGTTCAAGTTTCTTAAGCTGAGAAAGAAGACCAATATCTTTATGGAGTGCAGTCATGGTATCACATGACAACCTCAAAGACTCAAGATTGCGTAACCGTCCAATCCAACATGGTGATGGATCTTGTACAAGCTGAGATGATTCTACAAAAATAGAATCCTTCTTGGCCAATGGAACTTCTCGAATGTCCAAATCCAAGTCTATTAAATTTATCAGGATTGATAGCTCTGGAAGCATCTTCATAGATTGAGTGGAAATTTGTATAGTTATCAGGCTTATGGGGAATCTTGGTACTTGAGATAATATAGCGTTAGAAAGTTTCAAGACCCTCAAACATAATAACCTCCCAATACCATCAGGAATTGCCCCCTTCAAATACTGACAGAACTCAGCATCTATCTCTTCCAACTTCTCCAACGTCCCAACTGAACTAGGTATGTTTCTTATGGAGCTACCACACATCCTCAGAACTTTCAAATTCTTCAACTTCCCGAGTGAATCAGGCAGCTCCTCAACAGACGTGTAAGATAGATTTAGCAGGATTAGTGATTCCAAATTACCAATTGAGTCTGGAAGTCTCCTCAGCAACTTACACTTACGTAAAGACAAGTGCTCAAGCTTCACGACTCTCCAATTTCAGAAGGAAGTTGAGTAATTTCAACATTTTCCAAAGAGAGCCTCAATATCGATGTTAAGTTACTGACTGATCTGCAATTGTTCTGGAATCTCTCTTATAGAAGTCCCATCAATGAGAAGTTCCTTCAGAGAATCTAGGTTACATATTTCTTCTGGCAATTTGCAGAGATTAATGCAAAATCTCAAGTTCAAAAAAACCAACTGCTTCAGATGCCCTATAGATATGTCAATTTGAATCAATCCTGCACAGTTTTCAAGGATTAAGTGCTCTAAATTTACATTTCCTGAGAAGTCTGGAGTTCTATGCAAGTGTGCACAACCAGTCAAGTTCAAAACTTTCAAATTCCTTGCCATCTGCAAAAGAGTAATCATATAACTATGAAATCAAGGATCAAATAAGAGGAGGCAGCCACAGAAACAATCTGTGTCTATCACATAATAATCTCACCTTGATGTAAGTCCAACCATCCCAACTTTCCGAAAATTTACTCCATGATAAATCGAGAATGATTATGTTCATCATGGAAAGGTTGGTCAGTTCAAGTTCCAGAGGCAATTGATGCCATGAAAGCCATCTCAACTCGGAAAGCATAGGCAGACGCTTTTGCATGTTGGCTGCTAAATCATTTGAAGGCCAGTTTTCTGGGACGATCCTCACTTCAAGGTATTTCAGATTTGATAGCTTCTCAAGTTCTTGAATTGCATGATAGCATTGCAACTGATTGTCAAACTTAAGGGAAAGAGCCTCAATTTTTTTGGATCCCTGCTAGCAAGAGAATAAAAGGAAAAGCACATGATCTCCAATTAAATTAATAAAAGAAGTAGAATTTTCCCCAAAAATTGGAAAGAATATCTGAGCATCAGTCTAACATATGAATAAGCTATGACAGCAACAAACAAGACTTAAGAATAACTCCCCTTGGATATTAAGCACACGATCAAAATGAAAAAGCATGAACTTAGTCAGTTTGATGGGGACTGAATAGTAGAAATTCAAAGGTACCTTCTTTTTCATCACAATGTCTAAAGCTTCCTCATGATCCCACAATCTGCTCCGTTTTTTCAATTCCATGTTACATTCTCGACGAACAATGTCTCTACCGAGGTCTCTTAGCTGGTTGTGCATCCACAGATTATTGTCTTCTCCAATTTTTATTAAGGACAACTGCTGAAGGACTCGAAGGTCCTCACGTAGGATGCATTTGTCTTCGTTCCACATGTGAAGCACAATCCTTATGTCAAATCCAACAAAGAGACAAGCGATATCCAGGAAGATATGCTTCTGCAAATCATCTAAAGCATCATAACTTATTTTTAGCGTTCTCTTGACTTCCTTGTGGGGAACTTTTCTCAACATCTTCAATATAACATCCCAATAATCTTTTCCTTTGCCTGATAGCTGTGAACCTATTACCTCAAGAGCAAGAGGAAGACCTCCTGTTGTTTTGACTACTTCTGTGGAGAAAGCATCATAGTCATCTGGAGGATAATCACTTCCAAAAGCATGTTTGCAAAAAAGTCGAAGCGATTGATTGAAGTCCATGCTTACAAGCTCATAAGTACAAGTAACCTCAGGAACATCAACAATATCCTTGTTTCTGCTAGTTATAATAATCATACTTCCTAAACCAAACCATGCAGGCTTTCCCATAAGTGATTTCAAAAGAGTCCTTTTGTCGACATCATCGAGAAGAACAAGAACCGTTTTGCCAGACAACCTTTCTTTGACTGTCTTCATTCCTTCATCCACATTCCTGATAGTAGTCTGGTTTCCTTTGAGAATACTGGAGATCAGCTGATCTTGCAACCATTCAATGCCCTTTACCTCTGAAGTTTCCTTGATAGCAGAGAGAAAGCAACGATCTTCAAAACGATGGGATAGCTGGTTGTAGATGATTTTGGCAAGAGTAGTCTTCCCTACACCCCCCAAACCATAGATCCCAAGAATCCATATGTCCGATGGATTTCCGCACATCATTATATTGATTTCTTTCACATGATTTTCAACTCCGACCAAGCAGTCAGTCACTAGCAAATTAGCCTTTTTCAACTCATCCTCAACCTCCTGGACAATTAGTTTTACGAGCTCTCCTTCGCGGCTTATGGTATCAAGGGGAAAAAAGAAAAAGGAATTAGAAAATTGAGGAAAAACTATAAAGAATGTTAAGCAATGACTGAAAGCTATACTAGCAACGAGCCGCAAGATCAATTACCTATTGGTTGCCCTATCAATGTCCCATCCCTTTATCTCGCCAGCCTCCTTGAGAGCAGCCTTCCACTTGCTAATAACCTTATTGTCACATTGATACTCATGCGAAGCAAAGGCCTCTCTGTAAAACCCAGTTTGATGACGGACCTCTGATGGCTTAACATTGTAGAAAATGGGCATGATCTTTTGTCTCCCTGTTTTCCGACACTCCATCATTTGAACCAGCTCATTCAGACACCATTTGCTAGAGGCATAGCCCTTGGAAAAGATGGGAATCGAAATTTTTGAATGGCCGATCGCTTTATGTAACCCAGGACCAATCTCAGCACCTACTCTTAATTCTTCATCGTCTTTATATGTGCGGATACCAGCATCTAAAAAGCTCGTATAGAGGAAATCAACAAAGCTTTTTCGAGTATCTGGCCCTCTAAAACTCAAGAAAACGTCATAGTCATATCCAGACAACACGGAGGTTGATGATGGTGAGTCATCCATCTGGCATGGCTCTTTGAACTGCGGCGACATCGTTTCTGGAACTTGTGCTGGATTTTGCGTTGGCAAGGACTACTCACAAACGATAAAAAGATGAATTACTCTCTCTAGCGGTATAAACGCCACAGATGCTTAGTATACCAATGAAGCAATACCACTGCCCCAAGTTGCTTGCAGATCCAAAATAGGTCAGTTTCAAAGTGGAGCATCGGCATACCTTCGTCAGGATCAGCCGGCCGTCGCCGGTGCAGTGCCGCCTCAGGACCGGCGGCATGTGCGAGAGCAGTGGACGCTCATCCTCCCGCATCCACCTCCACTTCCCCGTCGGTTTCCGCCGCCGCCAACTCGGATCGCGCTCGAGCTCCACCCGGAGGGAATCGTGGCCGGGCCCGGGTGGTTTTTGGTCATAAACGGAGCTCTCCATGCCGATGCAGTCACCGTAGAATGGGAAAGAGTAGGCCATCGTGGAGGCGGCGGCGAGCGAAGCAGCGTAGGGCTTAGAAGAAGGCGGAGCGACGAGTTCCGATCTGTGTGACGGCATATATACGACATGAGGCTTCGTTGGGGAAGTGTTCGGGTTGCTATCTGTTGCAGGGCATGGGGAGTAGGGTGGCATAGACCTCCACTTCCCCGTCGGTTCCCGCCGCCGCCAACTCGGATCGCGCTCGAGCTCCGCCCGGAGGGAATCGTGGCCGGGCCCGGGTGGTTTTTGGTCATAAACGGAGCTCTCCATGCCGATGCAGTCACCGTAGAATGGGAAAGAGTAGGCCATCGTGGAGGCGGCGGCGAGCGAAGCAGCGTAGGGCTTAGAAGAAGGCGGAGCGACGAGTTCCGATCTGTGTGACGGCATATCTACGACATGAGGCTTCGTTGGGGAAGTGTTCGGGTTGCTATCTGTTGCAGGGCATGGGAAGTAGCGTGGCATCCACCTCCACTTCCCCGTCGGTTCCGGCCGCCGCCAACTCGGATCGCGCTCGAGCTCCGCCTGAAGGGAATCGTGGCCGGGCCCGGGTGGTTTTTGGTCATCAACGGAGCTTTCCATGCCGATGCAGTCACCGTAGAATGGGAAAGAGTAGGCCATCGTGGAGGCGGCGGCGAGCGAAGCGGCGTAGGGCTTAGAAGAAGGCGGAGCGACGAGTTACGATCTGTGTGACGGCATGTATACGAGATGAGGCTTCGTTAGGGGGCGTGTTCGGGTTGCTATCTGTTGCAGGGCATGGCGAGTAGAGTGTAGAGTGGTGGCAACAGTGGCTGTATAGTAATTGGCTGATTTTCTCTTTCTCTAAAACAGCAAACCGATCGAGAGAAAAAGATAAAAGCACTGTTAGCGAGAAAGCACTCCACTCAAGTTTCGTCACATGTACCGGTGATCCCGCCTTGCAAAAACCTTGAAACTTCCTCTCTCCTCCTCTCTTACTTTTTCCTCGTCGCCATGTTTCGGAGAAGCCTGTCGTGGGGGAGAAGGGAAGAGACATGCCTTCCTTCAGTAAAACTTTTTAGGAAATAAAGAGGACTACCATGGAAAAGGCCCAAAAAAGGTCCACACATAAAGTTGTGTTGGATTCCCTGGAAAATTTTGACCGATTCAAGAGTGGTGGGGCCCGAGTTATAAAAAAAAAAGGAAAAATGTTGAATATTATTGTAAAAGAGAGAGAGAGAGAGAGAGAAAGTGGACCTCAGTTCTTAAAAGAAAAAGGGGTGGTGGAGGGGAGCTCGCCGAGAAAGAAAGGAAAGAAATGGAGAGAAAGAGGGAACGATAGGAACGTAAAGAAGGAAAGAAGAAAAAAGATGAAGCGGCATTGCCCTTCTTCACTCACGCGATATTGCCTTGCCAAACCAATTCAACTCTGATTCGCAATGTTCAGTAAGTATTCACTCCATTCGTTCATTTAATCAAAAATAGTTTTTAGGGTTAGGATTCAAATTCAAAGTTCAGTGAATATCGAGTCATGAGGTTCGAATTTTCAGTTGTGAAGCTTTGGGATGTCATAGAAATTGTGAATTATGATGTTATGGAAGCGTGGGCAATAGCTTAGTTTGCCGGAAATTTTAGGGTTTGTTGTAATATAATAAGCGAAAATAACCTGGATTCGTAATTTACGTCAACGCCAAATCTTCGTAAAAATAAATGATAAATAATAAAAACACCATAAATTTATATATTTCGGTTTCTTGAGTATCGGCATCTACGTCCACAAGTGAAAGCGCAAAAAAATAATTCGCTATAATCGGAGAATCGAAGCATAATCGTTTCACGCCGATAATTTTTCATATCTAGATATAACCTCAAATCTAAAGTTTTTATAAATAAATAATTCACTTAGATATAAACTTATGTTATAAAATTACCGTACATTCAAGCTCAAAATAAAAGTGCTTTACGTACGCTAATCAAGAACTCCAACGTTCATCTTTGATCTATGTACGTACAGCTTTGCATTTTAAATAAAGGCTTCACGCAGTTTCGCGCACTTTTACGTGCAGCTCCTTTCTTTCTTTCATAGGTTTCAGCCGTAAAACGAAACCTCCTGGAAACTTCTGCACTTTATATGTATATGTGCGCCCAAGGAGAAGAGTTTGACCTGAGCCCACTTTCGGCTCTACGCGCAGCTCTCTTCTCTCTCGGCGTGGAATATGTGTGTGCCCAAAAGTCAAGGTCTTGACTTTTGGGCCCCACGAGGATAACTTTCAACTTTTGCCGTAGATAAAGGAAGAGAAAACCTTTGCTCTTTTTTTTTTATTCTATTTTATTTCCTCTTTTCTAATCCCTCGTGAAGTCCCATGAAAATGAATTGCATTTGCAAATGCTCAAACTCAAGATATAATTTAACAAGTTTCTCGCATTATATTTAGATTCAAACAATAGTTTCTCATTTGTTAGAGTGCAAGAGTCATTTTATTAACATTTAGGTATAATTTAGTCTCTTTTGTAGTCAAGAAAGTGTTTTCACTAAGTTTTGAAGTTGATTTCTGGTTTACTTGTTAAAATCATGACATCATAAGTCCATTTAGCTATGTGTTGTTTGCTTTAGACATTCTCAAGTAAGTAGTGTTATCTCTTCTATAAATTTGTAAACCTATTCTTGAAAGAAATAGAGATTCTATATGTTATGAGTTATGAAATAGCATTTTTATTGCATAAAATATTAGATTGAGCATTTATTGCTTTTCAGTTATTTGTGAATGTTTGAGAAACGTTTTATGAAAGCCATTTTGAAATGTTATGTGTTTACGAAATGGATTCCAAAATGGTTTGAGAAATGCCTTGTGAAATATATTATGTTGGATGAATGACTTAAGAAAGATTATATGTTTAGTTTGTGAAATCGTTTTGTGACTTCATCCGAATTGGCTTATGAACTATAGGGAATTCTGTTGTGAGTTTGTGTTGAAGCTCAATGGCATTGTGAGCCCAGTGAAGGACTTGTTGGTATACATATAAATTTAGGATATTCTTGTGGCCAGCTAGCTACAATATAAGTAGAGATCTTGTTAAGGGGGAAGCTTAGTCATCTTGTCACGAGGCATTATGTATTACCATAGTTGATATCTAAGCACAAAATTGGCCAACAAAATGGATCATTGACACGTGATGTGATACAAGTTTGGTCACTAGAATTGATCATTAGCATGTGATTTTAACAAGATTGTTCAATGAGTTGAACCATTAATATTTGTTTTGATATTAGTGTAAAATAGGTATTTTTGTTATAAATTTAATTATGTTGAAGCATATATAATTTATTATCTTATTATAACTTTGTTATATGCTGGATTTGGGTTAAATGAGTTGTGTGATTTGATTTTGTAAATTACATAATAGGTGCTCGATATGCTTTCAAGAGATGTACTAATCCCTAGTCTGTGGTTACTCATTTCAATATTTTGTTTTTTTCAAGCCCCTTCGTTAGTGGCCATTAGTACGAGAGTGGTACCGAGGGGGATTTTAGAAGTATTGTTTTTTTTATAGTTTGAGGCTGTGTTTGGATGGACGGCCGTATCATTACCTTCATCCATCCTATAGGATTTGGTGTGTGACACGTCATCTTCAACCTTACTATCGTCCCCTGCCGCAGTCACGAGCTTCTCCATGACGAGGAGGTGATGGTGGCCAAGAAGTCCGATGCGGCGGTGTGGCTGGAGCGGATGGTGGTGAAGAAGCCAAGGGCCGAGAAGAAGCTCCCGAAGGAGGGGGCCGACGACAAGAAGAAATGGGCGAAAGGAGCGTGGCGACATACGAGATGTCGAGCACGGCCATGGGCATCATGAACAACTTCATAAACATCTTCGATAAGCTGGCCAAAGAGTCGTCGTGGCTCGCGCGCTACAACAAGAAGTCAACCATCACTTCCTAAGAGATCTAGATTGCCATCTAGCTCGTGCTCCTTGGCGAGCTCGCCAAGCAACTGTGTCGACGGGCACCAACGCGGTGACCCGGTTCACCAACTCTTAGGGCTCTTTTGATTTGGGCAATATTTTATGTAGCATTCGATTTTTGTGCAAGAAAACTTTGTGGGGACTGTAGAATCGAGAAGCTCCATTGAAATCTGCGTTTTGTGGCTTCAAGATGAGAGAGAGTAAAGCAGAAAAGGAAAAGAGAGAGAGAGAGTGAGGGAGAGGAGAGTAGAATAGTAAGAACGTAAATGATAACTATTCTATTTTTGATTAGATCTTTTAGTTTTTTCTGTTTAAAAAAATTGAAATAGAACTCTGTTTAATAATTTAATTTAATTTTTCTATTTTTGGAAAAAAAAAATTTTGTTCAGAAATAAATTTAAAACATAAATGTGAAGTAAAAATTTTCTACTTTCTTTATTTCTACAACAAAAAATAAGAAATAAAAAATTATTCTCATCACTCGCCCTTGTTATTAGCTAGCCACCACCTACCACCATTGCCGCCGCCTACCACCATCACTACTTAGGAGGGAGAAATTTTGTATTTTTATTTAGAGGATAGGAATTTTATGTTGTTATCAAACGAGTATTTTTACTCAAAAATTCATGCATGATATGATTTATGGAATAGAATGGTTATAATTTGTGCCCTAAGTATCTGAAGATAAATGATAAAGAGAATAAAGAAGAAAAGGGGGAGATAGAGAGAGAGTGAGAAAAGAGCATAGTAAATTAGTGAACTGTGAGAGTGAAGAAAAAGAGAGAGAAAGAAACCAAAATCCTATCCAATTCAATTCAATCCAATCTAAACCGAATTATAACCACTGGATTCGCCCTGCCACCACATTTCCAACATGAAAGGGAGAGGTAAGGGCTTCAAATCCCCACATTCTCAGTGGGGATGGGATGGGGACGACGCGTACGTTTCAAGAGTGGGTTTTCGACTCCCACGCCCGTAAGAGGCAAAGCAAAAGTCCGAGAGTGAGTGTAGAGTATGAATAAAAGTAGGAATGATCACAAAAAAAATCTAAACCGAATTATCAAACTAACCAAATTCTTTTATTTAATATCTGAATCGAAATGCACGAATTTTCAATTCGGTTTTTGACATCCTTAGTTCTATGGATGGATGATAGAAGTGAGTCTGGGACAAATAGCACAAGATTTTCTGAAATTTTTTAAGAAAAGAAGGAGAAGAAGACGTTGCAAAAGCAAGGAAGGGGGGGGAGATGAGGGAAATGCAACGGAGACAGAGACTGAGGAAGTTTCAAGATTTCTAAGAGGTGGGACGGTCGGTACACGTGGCGAGATTTGAGTGAAGTGCTTTTTCATTGACATGGCATGTTCACGTACGCAATATTTTCTCGAGAGGAAGGAAGAGCAGGGACAGCTAAGACGTGCTGACATGGAATATTTACTTCGGTAATTTGAATTTTGGGCTCGGAAACAATGGGAAAATACCTACGAAAAAAGGAAAATGCGAGTACACGTGCGCTTGGATAGCCAAGTTCAAACACCATGAGATTACAATCATGTTGCTTATAATGATCATGGGAGAGATATTTTGTATTTAATGGGATTTAAATGGAGGATCCTAATAAAATTTACCCGATTAAAATTGGATAATTATTTTTTTTAAAAGTAAATCTTTTATAAGCCCCGGAAAATTCAAACCCTCACAACTTATAATTAAAAAAGGGGTATTTTTTTTTTTCAAATTTAAATGAAACGATGATTTTTCCATATAGGGGAGGAATATTACTTGACCAGGATATACATCGAAAAAGAAGGCTAAAGAGGGTGGCGTCATGCTGCCTACGATGATGGTACATGCGAGATGCTCCGTATTTGGAGGGATTTCGGCAGAGACATCAGATAACATTCGAATTAATCACCTGTTATTTTGACTTTTTTCTTTGTACGTGAAAGGATTCGTGATTCTTACATGTGCATCAGCAGATTGTTTTGTCGGAAGTGGATGCTACCACCTTCTCTCATGATGCAGATTTGTCCGGTGATGAGGAGGAAAAGGAGAAAAGCATGAAGCAAATTGAACCAGAAGAACTGGCTGCTGAAGGGCGAGCGCTCCACTCTATAACGCTATCTTTTGATGCTAGAACAAGTCCTGAAGAGAATGAAGTTTTAGAACTGCCGGTACAGTCTAATACTGAGTCCTCCTCGACTTTGCCACAAATGTCACCTTCGCTGTCAGAAACTTCGGTCCATTCAGCTCTTGAGGGACTATGGAAGTTGAGAATCAACCACAGCGAGGACCTGCCCCCAAGGCCCAGCAGGGGCTGTCGGCCTTTTCTTAGTGGCTAGCGGAGATCGCTCGCTCTTGGCTAGCGTCCAACAACCCCGCCACACTTGTATAAAAGAGGAAAAAATTGGAAATTTTTTTAATAATAAACAAATTATCCATATCAGCGCCAGTGGACGGCACTAACTAAGTCACCATGTCAGCAATGTCTAACCAAGATTAGCTAAAGAATAATGCACTAAGAAAAGAAATCTTATTGTTCTCTAAGAGCATTTTCCCATCATAATTGCAATTTCTAAATAATAAATATAGGTACTTATCTAAAATTGAATTTGGTAAGTGACATAATATACCACAACCACTATTGCCGGTTTTCACCCAAATTCAAATTCAATTTAAAGAACATATCGGGTAATCGTTAACATTACAATACTCATCACAAAAATCAAACCTTCAAGGAAAAGTATTAGGCCAACAAAAATTGGTACTTTATCACATACTTTTTAGAGAATATTTTGTACTTGAAAGTGGTAACTAGTTTTGAATTTTTTAGCTAATTTTGAATTAACATGCTTAATAAATTGAGTATAAAAATCATACGTTGTCATAAGCTTTATGTTTGTGATGATCCTAACAAAATTATTGTCGGACTTTCATAAAACAGATTATTTCTTCCCCTAATTTAGAAGACTAGATGGAAAAAAAAGAAAAACACATCAATAAGTACAATACCACTTGGATAAAAGATAGAAACATTTGAAGTCATTAAGATTTAGGAGGCAACTTTTGATTTATTTAGTAATATGTTTAATATAATTGTTAGTTCGTTTCCTAACAAGCAGATGTCTATGGTTCCAATTTTACTACCCATCTCAAGTCTAGGGTTTTACCGATTATCTCATCGGTATGATCTTGTTCACAGCCCATGTTGATCGTGCAAGGACTAAATTACATTCTTAACTCATTTCCTAAAAGTTTAAACTTTTAGAAGAAAAGCAATTTTCAATGTTGATCAAATGTTGGGAAGCAAATTGATATGGCTACCGAAAAACGGGATGCTTTTTTGAAAAAGTTTCCAAGGAGAAATTGATCAGTTAATGTGTGACGCCCCAAAAAAATTACATCAGTAGATTAAGTGTATTAAAGACTTTATATATATATACATGTATATGTTTATGTATATGTATATATATGTAAATAATGAATAAAATAGTAATAACCTAGAAAAATAAATCAAAACTCAAAAAAAAAAAAGGAATATTTTGTTGAAAGATTTTCATCCGTAGAGTAACAGTAAAATCCCACCACTTCTCCCCATGTGTTAAAAAAAAAAAAAAAAAAAAAGAAAGAAAAGAAGATTTGCACCGCTTGCTTTGCTTTACCCACGTAGCATCCAGGTGTGTTGAAGGAAAGAGGGGGAATTACACGCATCTCTTTATTTTCTCTCTCTCTCTCTCAAAAAAAAAACGAACAAACCCATTCGCGTTTTCTCTACCGGAAACCCATCCCCTTTTTCCTCTCGTCTCTCGTTCTTCTCTACCGGAGCCAACCCGTCCCAGCCCTCACGACCGACGCTCCATCCGGTACCAGAATCGTCGCCGTTCGATTCCGTTCGGAGCTTCTACCGCCAACCGCGAAGCCAACTCGCCCGACGCTTTCTCTTCCTTTTCCGTTGGTGAAGAAAATCCAGGCAAGTTGGGCTACTAATAAGGTCTTGGGTTCATGGATTAGCCTTGCTCTACTGTAGCTCGATTTCGACTCGTATTGTGATTTAGGGCAGAAATTGGGCGCAAAAGCTCTTGTCCAGAGCTGGGTTTGGGAACGTATGGTTCGTTACTGTCTGGATGTTGAGTGTAGTGCTGTTTTTGGAGTTGAGGGTGTTCAGATAAACTCATTGTAGCTCGGCATGTGTGATTTATGGACTGAGATTGCTGTTAAGTCCAAGATTTGGAAACTCGGAATGCATGTTTTGGGTTTTGCTGCTGTTTTCCAGAACTGAGAACTCTTGATCTTGCTGGTCTGTCAGTTTTGTGTGGCTTGTTGTGTCGAGATTTGGGTGAAACTTCTTTTTAGGAAAGTTGTGCAAGATACCTTAAACTATGACATATATTTTTCGTGGATTTTTCTGGGGTTAAATAGTCAATGTATGGACATAACTTTCAAGCTGGTGTATGCTGTACAGAACTGCAGTACATGTGACTCTGTAACCTTGCGAATTTTCTATAGAAAGTTCTAGCTTGATTCTGGTCACGATTTCTTCATGAAAGTTGTAGCCGACATTCTCATGTATGACATATAAAAATTTCGTAGAATTTGGGAAGTTTTAGGTACTGAAACATACTCTTAATTGTGCACACTCATACTGGAAAACAGTTCAGGTTGTGAGTCTTAGTTGAGTGATTTACTGCTCTCTGTACAGAAATAATTAGGTTCAGCATCCTCCATGGAAAATGTTTATTAATGTCTTATTTATGATATACTAAAATTTTGGGATCTTTCAAGCCCATTTCATATGATTTTCAAATTAATTCCTGAAAGTATGCATTCTGGTTGAGGTTGCCCATATTCTGAGTTTGTTGAAATTCATGGGAAGGTGAATGGATTCCAGGTTATGGTTGTTGATGGTGTTGCGTATGACATATTGTTTGATGTGGTGATTTTGATCTCAATAAGACATTGGTTAATTAGGAATTTAATGAGATAGTTTGTGATACCCAAGTTTGTTTAAGTCTAGGACTTATACTTGGCTTTAGAAAAAGCGAGAGCTGTTTCAGGCATTTCGGAAGTTGTCGAGGCCGCAACAAGGAGGAACTATGAATGTATGATTGGCTAGTGAGCCAATGTGAGACCCCGGGTGGGATGCCTGGAGAGGGGTGATGAAGAATAGTAGTATTCTCTCCGCAGGTCCGAGAATGGCTGAATAGCTTTCTCGTGGGACCTCGTGATGCCAGGTTGGGTGCGAGGGGGTTCAGGGTGGAGGTCGTCCTTCCCCGGGTGATTGTTGTAGCTAGATTTATGTGGATTCAGCAAATTGATGACTTATTTACCTATTTGTCTTGTTATTGGCCAAACTAAGTTAGACTAACCGCCACTTGCTGAGTTTTTATTTTAAAACTCACACTTGTTAATTTGTTGTTTCTTCAGTGAGTAGAAGATGTCGACCGACCGCCACCCCGCCACGCCATGACGACCATCCTCTACGGCTCCCCCCGCTGACTTTGTTTGGCGGCAAGAGGACTTCCATGACCACCATTTCCGGGAGTTGTATTTGTCAAATGCACCTCGTGTTTGACAATAGACAAAATGGCGCCTACGGACCGGCTTTACATGGTCTTCGTGGCCCTTTACGCCGGGTTGATGGACGGTTGGTGGGACCCCTTGCAGCTGTATGATGATGGGCCGGGGCAGGGGTGGTAGTCCCCGCGGAGTAGGAGGTGTAGAGAGGTGCCGAACGTGTGGAAGGGATTTTTGGTTTTAGTTGTTTAACTACTTGTACATAACAATTGAGAGGCGGAATAGTTAGTGTTCGTAGTACATGGTGTTTTTTGTAGAAATTCCCCTCTCAATCTCATCTTCCCACGTGTAAATGAAGGAACCAAGCTTATAAATAGAGCCGAGTAGATCAGTTTATGTCCTCGCTGATTTGGAATCTATTTATTTATTTTATAATTCATGAAGTTATGCTAAACAATTATTGAATGAAATTGGTATACGTAGGACTGATATGGCATTGAGTGGTATCGAGCTGATTTAGTTGGAGTGATAAGGTTTAGGATTTTAGATGAATGCTAGTGCATGAGAGTAAGTAGGGACATGATTGTCTATGTAAATTTTAGACAAATTATTGCTTTGAGCAGTTAGTTTTATAACTGTAGAGTTTGGGTAACGTGAGAATATTGCTATTTTTAACTAATAGCATAAATTTCTGAATTGTCATCGATAAAATTAAGAACGGATTATGTACATACTCATTGTATTTTAGATAGGCAAGAGGACCTGACTTACCTGCAAGTTGAGCATCGGAATTAAATAGTAGGAAGAAGGATGTGTTCAAGACTCCATCGCCGTCCTTGACGAAAATGGGAAAAATCTCCAGAATCAACAGAATAAAAGACAAAGAAGTTTTATGGGAATTGCACCGCTGAAGTGCGGGCAAAAAGCTGAGTGATGAAGGCGATGGAATAGGAGAGATTTTAGAGAATAGCGGGGAGATGGTTAGATCACGAAGTCACGTGCAGTGCTTCGGCTTTTGCGGAGTGGCCAAAAGGCCAACCAAACATTCTAATGGGGGAAGAAACATAGTTAAAGATTTTCATAAATAAGGCGAAGGAGACAGTGGACCTACCTTTCTTTTTCAGCGAGAGCTTGTGTTTTCTGTAGGCTGCAAATGCGGCATCTTTTATTAAAAGAGGACGAAAACTTTCCAATTGATTCTTCTCTCTCTTTGGGGAGAGGGGAGGTCAGAATTCCAGCTATTTTTTAGGTGTAAGACACCACCGCGGCAAAGATGCGACGCACTCAAGTCGGTTATTTGGCTGTCGTGGAGTAATTTATTTATACTCGAGGGTCCTTCACAACGACGGTTAACACGTAGAAAAGATAGGGAGGGCCAAACAAACGATGAGATCGAAAACCACGAGGAGTCCTCGGACACCGCAGGCGTGTATAACCTGAATGGACCTCAAAAGACCCACTTCTCGGGTGCGTCGGTTAGGTGGCTCCCTCATCACTTTCCTATGGAAAAACAAATTTGCACGGCATCGAGAGGATAAAAGGAAAATTTGCCCCATTTCATGAAAGTGAATGAAGATGCAGTTGGTCGACCGCCGCTCTGGAAGGACCGTTGGCGGATGCAATGTATTGTACCTTAAGTACAGATCATACGGTGCAGTGCAGGCAATGTGTTCATTGAAAGGAGAAACGAACGCACATAAAGCAAATGAAATCAGAGCCACGCAACAGATGCGCCATACATGAAATATCTCCTCATTTGTGTAAAATTTAACAGAACACTTGCAGTTCCTATCCTGACCCTTTGTCTCAAACACCAATTTTTATTTCCTCAACATATCGACTGTGGAACTTTACAAATGTGCAGCGCCAGTGTGGTTTCTGAGTAAGTGGAACAGGAAATTGTACAAGAATCAATTGGAACCAAAGGAAGCAGTTAGTGGGACTCTGATGGTACTTCTTCGCAGCCACAGCTCATACATAACCATGCAAAAGGCGTCATAATCGACCGGGGATGGATGCCACTGAAAATGTTTCCGGACCTTCATTACATTGCTTTGGAACATCGAGAACTTGTCGCTGCTCTCTCCCTTGAGGATTCTCTTAAGCAATGGAATGTCCAAAGTGGCAACCACGACCGAGAAGCTCTTCCAGTTCAATATGTCCGCGAATGGGAGATCGTAGTGATTGGCGATTATCACAGGGACACAACCATAATACAACGAATCTGCAATGCGGGCTGTGTTTACTTCAAAGCCTTTGACATGGAGGCAAAATTTGCTCCCGAGAAGCTCATCAGAGTATGGCGTGGTGAGCCGGCCATAGTGAGCAAAGATCTCAGAGTCATTTCTCCATGCTTTGACAAGCTTTTCCCGGACAGGGAGTTTATTCCCCAGCAAAGAATGCAAGTTTGTTCCTGAAAATTTTGACCAACGTTAGGTCAGTCCATGGATCAGCAACAAGGGCAACCTTATATATGGGAGTTCTGGAGGAAAGTGTACACTTCTTTCCAATTCTCAGGAAATATCAAGTGCCAAAAGATAATTAGTACATAAACAAATGAAAAGATGGAAACCTCAGTTTGCTTTAGAAAACGCAGAAAGACCCACGAACCTTACAAAAACCACACTTATTTATGATGAGATCCTGAAATCGTACTCACCTCTTAGACGATATGATATTGGGAGGATCACCCTGTCTTGGCCAAACTTGAGGCAGAGATGCATCCTTGTGAGTTATATAACCAGGCAGGAAATAGCTTGAAGAGCACACAACCTGGATGGCATTCATCTTCACCTCACTTGCTTCATCCATGGCGGACCGACTGATGGAGTGACAAGCGACATAGAAGTGATCGGCCCCGCCTGTCCGATTCCAGTAAGGATATCTCCGAGAAATGTTGAGGACATAATCCCTTACATAATCCTGGATGCCCGCAACACCAACTCGGGTCATGTCGCAACCTTGCGATAGAGAAGGGCATAAAGAACAAATCTGCCTCAGTCGGATCCTTTGTGATGAAGTGGCTCTTCATGAGGCTCTTCTTGAAGTAACTTTCACTGGCGTAATTACCACCAGGCTCAAAAGCCACCGGCAGGAGAACATTAGCGAAGGGATCGTCCCGCCTGTGAGGATAAACATATATCTTAAAGCTCCTATTCATTTCTCTATAGTCTTTCTCGAAGACATCTCTGTTATGGTACACGTCGTTGTTATTCACATGGTCGCCTGAACCATAAGACCAAAAATTCCCAAACACAGGTGTTAACACAATAAGGTTCTCAGACATTAATCTCGAGCCGTTCAATGTCTCATCACTCACAGCAACAAATTTTCAACTCTTTATCTGATAAACAAGGCAGAAATTACATGTCTAGAGCCGGCTAAAATGCATGGAACATTCTATTTACTTCTCGTATATCAGTAAAAAGACCATAACGGTTCTTCTCGAATGCAAATTGGATCCACCAGTTCAAATGGCTGTGAGGTAAATTTAGAAATTTCTCATCTCCTGCGGAAACACTTTTTAGGTTGACATGTCCACTTCTAAGGTCTAAAAAGCTTTAATTATAGCATCGTCCAGAATAACGACGCAGGACAAAATCGCTGCGGCATCATTAAAAGGACATTATCGAGGCCTCATTTAAAATGATAACTTCTTCAATTCCTTTTTTTCCTCCTCCTAATTGCGAACCTTCCATAAATTGCAGTGCGAGAGCAGGATCAAACAATTTCAGACAATATCTAGCAATTCATGAGAAGATCCCAAAAGTCAAAAGGTCGCAAAATTTCACTAACCGCTGGGCCCAAATCGGTCTCCCGACCCGCGCTGACCGGCGCTGACTCCGCGACCGCCGCTCCCTCCGGCCACGGCGGGGCGGCCGGCAGCTCCGGGCGATTCCTCACCCGGCGAGCTCCCGGCGGCGGGTCCTCCATCGGGAGAGACCGGGGGCGGCCGGCCGGCGACGGGATAGGCTCCGGCGCCGCCGGAGGAAAGGAGCTTGGGCATCTCGAGGGTGAGGGAGGGCCGGCGGTAGTGGAGGAAGAAGATGTTGGAGGTGGTGAAGAGGTAGAAGAGGATGAGGAGGGAGGTGAGGAGGGCCAGGGTGGTGGGCACGAAGAAGAAGCCCCCGGGTGGAGTGGGAGAGGCGGCGCTGCGAGTAGTGGAGGAGAAGAGAGGGTGGAGCCATCTCCCATCACCGACACAGAGACAGAGAGAGAGAGAGAAGGGTCGTTGAGAATCACTTCCCTTCATCTCTCTGCTGCTGCTGCTGCCGGGAGCCGAGCTGATCCAGAAAGTAAGACAAGAAGGGGGGCTCTTCTGTCCTCGACTCCTCGGGCCAAGTTGGCTTTGGATGGTTCGTTTCGTTTCTATTCTCAGATTTCGGGTGAACCGGGTCTGAGCCGGTCGTTGGATACAGGAACCGGCTTAGCAACCGTTAATGCGGCATCCTCGGCCCTGATTAAGGATTTCCCCATTTAGAGAAGGTCGATGCTCGGATTAGACCAAGTGCCGGCGAGTCATCTTGTCGCATAATATGCGGGATTCTTTCTGAATTTTTAGAGAGAACGCGACATCGTTTCAATTTTTGTAGCCTCGAGGAACTTAATTTGGAAGGATAGCTTCAATTGAAGGCGTGCGATATCGATTATAATGCCCCCTGGTCTAAAGTTTCACATTTTCATTTTACTGAAAATTAATGCAGACCGTCAAATTTATTGAGACGCTCATGGAACTCAACTCTTTTAACGGCTCATGTTTATCTTAGCAAGTTGCCAGTTACAACACGCTTATATCATGAATCATACGAATTGTGTTTGTTTACCTTCTTTGATGTGCCAGGGATGTCATTGTCCACCCCTGCAATTTACTCTAGATGAAGAACTGGTAACTCAGCTTTTAGCTGGTTTACCTCATCGGGGCAGTTTCGGTTTTTAGCAGAATTATCCAAGAAAAGTTTTCCCAAAACAAAGAATTCATAGATGAAGAAGCTGCCAAAGAATTTTGAATCAGGTACAGGACCAGGAGGATATCCGCAGTAAAATGAGATGCTACACACTCTTGATTGCCACGTCCAAGAACACGCCGACCACAAATTATCAACAAGAAATAGCCAGAAGACTTTTTAAACAATTCACGACATTGCTCTTCTATTTATACAGCAAACAATACGTGAAGCCCTTAAGCACCCTTGTTGCTGGACCAGGGTTTGATCACTGCAACGACAATTATCACCACAATGATGAGTAGGATTAGGATCGCGATGCACATCCATTTCCTAGAGCTCTTCTGCAGGCTCTTCGCCCTCTGGAGGGCGGTGTTGCCACTCTGGACGTGATCCACAGCACTTGAGACCTAAAGAAACGTAGATGAAGAGTTGGAGCGCGTAATCAAGGTCCAAGTGTAGCAAAGTAGAGACTCATTGAACTTCTTTAATTGGAGAGGTGCTTTCCATTTTCATCTCGTGGAAAAGAACAAAAACCTCAATGAAGACAGCTCGACAGGACTAGCCTACCTGTGATTCTATATTGTCGAGCATGTCCCCCTGGGCATCCACCAACACAGCCATATCCATGAATATCTGCATCATGAACAAACAAGAGTTACAACACATAGCAGAGCCTGACTTCTCTCCCACACAACATTCATCATCAAATTTGTGAACAGAAAACTAGGTGCCAACATATGATTGATCTGAATATGGATTAAGATATTTGTGAACAGAAAGAGTTAACAATGGGGAATGCTAAGTACCTGCTGCAAATCTAGAAGCTTGCGCTCTAGATCTCTGACAGCATCATGACGCTCTTGAATTTCAGCAACAGTATCCATAATCTGTAAAATTGACTAACATGAGATCTATCCAACTTTTTAACTTCAAGAAAGACTACCTTGTTCCTAGTAAACAGAATATAGCATACTAAGGAAGCAGTTCCAAGATTCTAAAGGAAAAAATTAAGCCAAATCATTCTTTCATTAATCTAATGATGCATATAACTTACACTAGGAGTAGGGAAAGGATGACAACGACTTATAATATTAAGACCAAGTAACCCCCAAAAATATCTTGAAAGCCTAAAAGATCATTAGGGCCTCCGCATTTTGAAGAGAACTCTTCGAAAAAAAACACATGTTCATCAATTCTCTCTGAGCAATAGAGTGAATTCTATGCAGCTGCATAGAGCCTGAAGTATTTTGACAAAATGATATCTTCAGGGAAAACATTTTCCAAGTTCAGGATAACCCACACGCATTACGACCCACATGCATTACATTAATCATTTATACAACTCAAACTTTGAGAAAACAAGGAAATTGTGGGCTTAGTTTATGCTACTTGTGGATGCACATAAGCAACACAGCAAATATATATTCCAGTTGGACTCAACAAAACTGAATTTCTCAAACATAAAAATGTTAGCAGAAAAGGCAAGAGCAACACTTCAAAAAAATTACTCGAATAACAAAAGTGAGAAAAAGCAACAAGGAAAAAGAACCTGGCCTCGCCCCTGTTCTTGAATGGCCTTTTGGAAGATTTGCTCGCTATCTCCAGTCTCAATTAGTCTGTCAATTGTCTATTCAAAGTTGTGTTTAATCAGTAAAGGAGCAACGGGGGCAACATACCAAAAGTTGGTAAAATTTATAAATCATTTTACCTCTTCATCGGCTCTGGCGCCCGTTACTGACCATCAGAGAAAAAAAGAAGCAAAGAAGTTAGTATTAAGTCATGCCACGATTGCATTTTTGATTTCCAATTAGCCAAAAGGTTTTGTACCAGTAAAAACACGCCTTTCGACAACCTCCCGATTCTCTTGATGTATATTTTCCCTAAGGACCTGTAAAAGTATTCAAAGTGCAAAAAGTTGGCAAAATGCCAGGTAGATAGAGACACAAGAGCCTATGAAGATATTTATGTTTAAAAGAACCTGAAATTCAGCCATCTTGTCTTTAAACTTTTTCTTCATGGCGCTGCATCAATAAAGTTTATAAAATGACATCATTCACTTGACTAAAACCAATCTTGGGTGCCATTGGATGATAGATTCAGATTAGTAATAAATAAGATAGCTTCAAAATAATGTGTTAAAAAAGAAGTAACCCTGATGAAACATTTCAACTTCGACCACCTAACAGGATAGTCTACTGCATACATATATACATGTTTCTTGGGCAAGCTGTTCTATAGAATCACTTCTTACAATGCATGCAAACAGATACAAGCCATGCCATATCAAGAGCAATTATTGCCACGCATGACATCTAGATCCCCTATTCATCACAGCCACCGCCTTCATCACCACGTGCACAAACCGACACACAATCAGAGAAGATATGTACACACACATATGTACCTACATATATGTGTATATGTGTCCGTCTGTGTGTGTGTGTCTATATATATATATATATATATATATATAGAGAGAGAGAGAGAGAGAGAGAGAGAGAGAGAGAGAGTTACACAGTAGTTTGCGTTCTTGATCGGTCAACAGCGGTACCTTTTCCGCAACCAGGTTTCTGCCTATTTGCCAGATTCTGCACCAGAGAGAAAATATAAGACAGATAATAATTAAATGAATATGGTCCTTACTGGGGACAACAGGCAGCTTATCATCTTACTTCACGGTCAAGGTCTTCAATCTTTGATTTTACAAAGCGAGCAATCTTTCCAACTTCATCAACTTCTTTTTCCATCCGCTGCTTGATCACTGTAGACAGTAGAACCATCATGATTAGTAATATGATGGCATAGACATAGAAGAGTGAAATATAAAATGCCACTTAAACAAATATCATAGATGAATAGAAATGGAGATACCATGCAGATAAATTTTCCCATAAATTTAACTGAAACTAAATCTCATGTTTGGGATCAAATTAATGCTTTCCAGCTGAGTCAGAACTTGTGACGCGGAACAAAACATGATGTAGTTGAATTGTGACAAGAATAACATAGGTGCACTAAGCCCGTCTCTTAAAGGATTGTCCTGAATGGTAAGCAGCAAAACAGTTTAGGTGCATGGATTTTTTTCCAAGCATCAAGAGTGAGATAAAAAATATTAACTTAAACACAGTGATGGTGAAATACAATAATCACAAAATCTGTGTCTTCATCCCACATGAATGATCATCATCTGCATGTACGGCTGAGCTAAACAGCCCATTATGCACCTTTTTTTGTGGGGGGGGGGGGGTTAAGCATCCAGTATGTACTTTCAAGGTAATGAAACAGTTGAACAGTTTCATCCTAAGAACTAACTATTTTGGTAACTTTGAAAATGTATAAACAGCACACAGCTCTCATATTACCAGTAAAGCATAGGAGAGTCATTCCAAACATCGTTCTAACCAAAGAAGTATAGGGACAGAAACATAAAGAACTGATTACCAAGTTCTTAGATAATCCAAACTTAGTAAAATATAAGTTACATATTAATGGAAAATGAAGTTCCTAGATTTCTTCAGCAGCTGGGCATGCTGCAAATAACTATGCACCCACTGGCTAGATAAAAGATCTCTAATAGATTAAAAAAATCTATCAAAGTGAGGATATAATTACACGATACCCAAGACTTGTTATCCATTGGGATGTATGAATTTTCCGGGCTATGGAAATTGATACTAAGGGGAACAGTATACTGGAGAGGAGATTACAAATAAATGGAGTTGAGGCAAATCATGTCAAGCTCCCTTTAATGGACCAATGGAAATGAAGAGAAATCATGTAGTGTGCACTTCTTGTGCAATGAGGAAAAAGAAGGCTAGAGCAAATCACCTTTCATGGAAGCAGCGTTAGTTATGGCTTTTGATTCCTCATGTGCATCCTGCATACATACAAGGTGGCAGAAGGATGTATCATCTTATAATAATACTCTTTGTAACAGCAGGTTTTGAGACATCATTAAAATCATACTCAATTCTACTTCTTCTGTAGGTGCTGAGGTGCTAGTTGATACAATCTGGAGTTCATATAAGTAGCCATCGATTTATTCATTAGAGCCTACATAAGCTGAAGCCTTAAGTGGCATGAGAAAAAGAAAAACGCACATCTTCATTTTGAGATTGTAAAGGAAGGAACAAAAAAGCAGCAGTCATTAGAAGAAGTTCATCATTGAATTATCTATAATTCCACTCAATGATTGTCCAGAGAATATAAAGATATAGCTCACTTGTAAAAATTTTGAATTATCACGGTGCAGACGATTTGTTTGCAGCATTCATAAACCATTGATGTGTGCTAAAAAATGAGAAGAATTAGTAGACAATGGGTTTTAAGTTTTTAACATAATCAGGTATGCTCATCTAAATCTGAGACAATTGTCACCAAAAACAGGGGAATAAGTAATAAAACCACAGGGGCCTAGGATGAATGCGCCTTACCTGGAGCTTCTTTAGCAATTTATTCAACTTTTCGATTTGCTTTTCAATATCTTGAACCTGGTTGATAAAGAGGCTTATGAGTGATTATTATAATGCAAAACATATATATATATAATGTGCACTATCAAATTTAAGACATGAAATTACATTGAAAAGCAAAATGTTTGATAAGGAGAAACAGCTGAAATAATATCAATAAAACTAACCTTCTTAAAGAAATTCTCCAAGCCAAGCTCCCTGAGTGCATTGGAGCATTTGCACCCATCTCAATGTCCCCATCTCTAGAAGCTTGACCCCGAGGGATCTCAAAGGATTCCTGGAAAAAGTTATTAAACCAGTAGGCAGAAGTTAAATTTGTAGCCTCTAGCATGGTGAATTAATCCTCACATCACTTGCATAGGAGAAAAAGTGCACATGTGTAATTTCTTCACAAGAAGTTTATGCCCCCAAGCCAATGAGGAGACTTCCGGGATGAGAAATAAAAAAGTCAAACAACAGAACGCTTTACATCAAGGAGATTAAAGATCACTCAAAGTAAGACATTCAGATCAAACTATTCATCGCTCAACAATGATGATGATATATCTCAATGGTCCACTGATTACAAACTGAAGGCACACGTTTTAGCCGGATTGGAAGAAGAAAGAGGGAGCCAACACTTCTTTTCCTTCTCACGAGTAAATGCACAACAATCCCACTTAACCACCTCTCAACCAGCAATCTGGTGATATTAGTCATTAGTTGATAAAAGCCAAAACAATAAAGAATGCTGAAATCCAGACACCACCCTGGTTTTGAATGGCGTAATACAAGTACAACTGTAAGTACGCAGGCCTGGAATGAAAAAATATATACCCCATCAGAATAGCTTCTGCTTCAGCAAAATTTCTTTAGCAAAGAAGCTGAGGGTTCATCATAGTCTAGCGATATTCATTCTCTTCTTCACCTACCTACACTAACTCATTCGCCATAGCTAGAAACAACCCATTGGATCACAAATAGAACAGACGCAGATTCCTAGAATCTACTGCTCGGAAACACAATTCGAACACCAAAATTCGGCATCTGCAGGCAGGGATGCGACAGAAACATAAGAATCCAGCTCAGCCGGATGAGATGCCCTTCCCATACATCCCGAATGCGAGAGGACAATGCAGGAAATCCAAATTCCCGCATCTTCTCCCACACATTCCGATTCTCATTAACGACATAGAATTCTCCAAGAGATACGAAAGTCAAATCGCCGCGCGGGTAATTAAATAATTCGACGACACAAACAACAAAACGATAGATACAAGCACGACATCCAGTTGAAATCAAATGCGAACGTCCTAATCAAGCTCGACCTCGAGCTCGGATCAGTACAAAAGCCGGCGCAGCGGCGACGTCCAAAAAGATCGCGCGAAAAAAACAAAGACGGAGCAATATAAAAAGAAAGAGAAAACCAGCCGCGGCCCCCATTCAGCTGATCGCGAAGCGGGAAAAAAGGGGGCATTTTTACCGAGAGAAGGTCGTTCATCGTGGGAACGAGGTGCGGCCCTCGAGCGCGGGAGCCGAGGGAGGCGGAGATCCGAGACGGCGGCGGCGAGGAGGAGGAGGAGGAGGAGGAGGAGCTTCTCCGGACGGGGCGCGCTCGGGAGCCCGATCGAGGTCACGATAGGGTTCGCGATCGGAACGCGCGGAGAAGCGGTGAAGAGAGAGAGAGAAGGCGATGGGGGAGGAGAGAGAAACGGTGCTCTTTTTCCCCTTTTTTGGTTGGCGACGGAACAGCAAGGAGAGAGAGAGAGAGAGAGAGAGAGAGAACCAGCGACAGAGCGAGAAGGCAGGTTCTCTTCTGTCTCTCTCTCTCCGCGTCTGGCTGTTCGGCGAACAATATGTTATGCCAGTGGAGCTGTTACTGGTAGCTCACTTCTTCCTCTTTTCTCTCTCTCTCTCTCTCTCATTTTTTTCTTTTTTCTCGTATTTTTTTTTTTGATAATCTGAAAACTGCCGTACAGCTGGCAGCCGGCGACATAAAATCCGGGCACTAGCACGGAGACCCGCCTCCCACGACACCTCATTTAAGTCATAACGTGACGAGGAGAGGAATCATTCCTCATTTTTATTTTAATGAAGGAGATTTGGCTTTTTCTAATTATTGGCTTTATCCAATAATCGATATATCTAATTTATGAAAAAGAAAAATTGACTTTCCCTCCATTTATCTTCATTTTTTTTTTGAATTTATTTGGCTTGAGAAGAAAGGAATCTTGATTGTTGGCAAAATTAAGATATTCACTCGAAAATCTATGATATATCTCCTTTGAAAATGCATATTCTTGATTAATTATATTTAGTATTATGTTTATCTTATTACTTTTTTTTTTTGCTGCATACCTTTAAATAGGCTCATCTACCATTTATCGAATTCCCTAATTTCTCTTTTCGGCATCCTTACATTTTATTTTGATAAAGCAGTTTTTTTGGGGGTCGAAATTGATAAAGCAGTTAATTAGCCCCTTTTTCCATAGACTTTATACGACTTTAATCTAAATTGACTCAATCATTACAAAGTACAAACAACGTGCGCGGTCTCAGTTGATATTTGCTAAGATTGTGGGAGAAAGTTGCCGGAATCATAGCCGTCAAGTGTGGGCGAACCATCCCTGGTCTACTTGTAAGATTGATTTTTTTTTTTGAAAAGAATGATGTCAAAATTCCATCTTTATTTTGATGTTGAGTCTGCCTGTTTTGGAAACTGGAGCTGGGGCCCGGGGTCCGTCGTGGTCTCCAGTCCCCACTGCCACGACCCCGTAAGAATTCCTATGCGCAAAAGACAACACAACCCATGTTGGGAATTCTTGTAGAATCGTCGTATAAATTTTGGAATAAAGACGTCGGAGGTCTTTGAATTTTCGAAAAACATCTAATCAAATGCCTTAAAAAGAGTTTTGGATCGGATTCTTCAGCCGTACATTTTTGGGTTTAAGCTAGTCCTTTTGTATGATATATGATCGTAATGCTGAAGTGAAATGTGAATTCAGCACATTGTCAACACTAATAAGATTAGAACGATGATATGGAATTTCTTTTATCACTTAGTGTTGACATAAATAAAAAAAGGAGAACGATTAGAAAAGATTATAAACCTGGCGAATAATTGTTGGGGTCATGCGACCACGACGTGGCCCCCGTTGGCTCAAATTCGAGCAAGCAGAGCACACACAGAATGACAGGGAGACACGAAGAGAAGGAACATGATGGGTCACATCGTACTCACCAGCTAAATCCACGTGAAAGGAGTTGGGCAACCCCAATCGAGCTGCTGTTGCCTGGGTGGTGCAATTGGGTGATTGAGATCTCATTGGATTCCCTCGACCATTCGCATCTGAATGAAATTTGGATCCAACACCCGTCAAGTCACTGTGTCATTAAAGATGCCTAGAATTCTCCTGCTTTCTGATCATGAGCCCCTCGGGTGATGATAAAAATCTATTAAAAAAAAAAAAAAAAAAAAAAAAGCAATACTATACTGGAACAAGCAACAGTTTGGAAATCATTTTCCCGGCCGGCGACGAATAATCTACTCAGGCTTTATATTATATCCAGCAAGAGGAGACCTCTGAAGGCAACAAGGAGATGTGGAGATAGGCCAAGGAGTGCGGTGTCTCGCTACAAACTCTCGAAAGGAAGAATTGCAGACATGCTTTGAAGGATCGAATTTGTTGAGAGTTTATGGAGCCCTCTAAGCGAATTATTCTCCAAAAATCTTTTGGAGATCAAAAGATAATTCAATGGTGATCAAGGCCGATGGAAACCTAGCCTCCAAAGAGCTTTGGATGACGTGGAAATTGAAGCCACTATTTTTTAGATTTATCCTCATAAGGCTCCCAGGCCGAATGATGTGCCATGCTTTTCTATATAAATGAATGATAAGTGTTTATTAAATCATGTGATATATAAACTTTTTAAAAAGACTTGAATGAAAATAAATAATGCAAAGCTAATTTGTACTTATTCATTATGAGCTATTTTAACCAAAATAAATATTTTTTGGTCGAAACCAACCAAAATAAACTTGGGTAGCAAATTTTGCTTTCTTTATAAAATATGAAAACGAAAAAACAGGCGTTTGTACTAAGAATTTATAAATTTATAATTTAGGCCAAACCACGTCGACATAAATAAATTTAAAGTTTTTAAGTTGGTTCGCGTTTATTAAAAATCAAATTATGGGACTTGTAAGATCAAAAGAAAATCAAAAAACCTTTTTTAAAGTAAAAATGACCGTTGTTTTCACAGTTCATCTCCGTCTCTGTTCCTGGTTCCCGCTGTTCTTTTGCGGTTGCTCCCGCCAAAGTCTAGACTCAGCTAGAGACCATCGAACGCTTTCTTTGCGTGTGGCGATTTTAAATTCTCTCGGAAGATAGAGTCAATCGCCTGCAATCGCAGCCAAGAAAGGGCCGATTTCTGCAATTCAACGAAAGCACAGCCCGCGTCCTCTGGCCCGACCGAGTAGCTTCACCTCACCGAACATCGTCACATCGCTTTTGCTTCTGGGATCAAGCAAGTTTTCTTTTTTGGCTTTCGGAGAAGGCGTGGGGTAAGAAATTCTGCGAAATGCCTCCTGGGTTTTGTTCTTCGTGATTACGTAATTCGATCATGTGAGCCGCTGGAGGTTTATGGCTTTTTTGATACGAGGTGAGGGGTTTGTCGAATAATATGAGTCATCATTGATTGTCTGATGCAATTGCTTTGCGAGTGTGGGTTCGGGAGACAAAGGATATACATTTCAAGTTTCAGCTGACACAGCCAGCATGAAAGAAGAATCTCAATCCAGTGCGCGGGAGGAAAAGGTGAAAAAGGAAAGAGTTAAAGAGTCAAGCTGAAGACCAAGGCTACAGTCCCAGATGATGTGTCGGAAGAGAAGACTGAGATGGAAGTGGAATTAATGAGCAAAGCTGGGGAGCAAATCAAGCCGCATCATGAGAAAGACAAGGAGGAGAAGCATAAAGAAGAGGACAAGGAGAAATCGAAGAAAAAAGGACGAGGGGAAAGGAAGGAAAAGGACAAACAGAAAAAGGGGGATGATATGACGACAATGACGATGTGAGGAAAGTTAAAAGAGGAAGCGAGGGAGAAAGAGAAGAAGGAGAAATGCAGTTTTAATGACGATCAAGGTAAAATAATTGAGAATGACGAGTCCGTGGAGACTAAGAAGAAGAAAGGGAATAAGAAAGAGAAAAAGAAAGGCGAGGAACAAGAAGAGATGGAGACAGAGAAACAAGAGGACAAGAACGACATGGTGGAGATTCGGGAAACACTGCAGAATAAAAGAGAAACAAGAGGACAAGAACGAGAAGAAGGGAAATGATGACATCTCCAAGGACATATAAACACTAACAATAATTGGGAATGATGGCTTCCATTGCCATTATCTAATGTATGTTACAGCCAATATGAACCACTGAGGGTGCACAAATAATAGAACGCATATTTAGATCAATTTGATGCATGACGCCTAGTTTTGTGTTTACACATCCGAGGGTAAATGTTGTGTGGGAAAGAAATTAGGATTTGCTAATTCCCTCACAATTTTCACTATCAAATGTGTGAATAGCAAGCTAGGCATTGTACATTTAATTGATCTAAATATGTATTCTATTACTTGTGCACTCTTAGTAATCTGTACTGGCCGTAGGGTAAGTCAGATAAATGGCAATGGAAGTCATGGTTCCCATAATTTACCATTATTTTGTTTTTTTATGAATTAGCAGTTGTAATGGCTGCTACTTCTTCTACAATGGCTGCAGCGGGCTGTTTCTGGTACGGAAGAAGGTTTAGAAAAAGGAGATAGAGAAGTTTCTATGGCTGATTAAGAAGATCTGGGAACTCGTCACAGTGACTGCATTGCAGCCTTTGAAGATGGAAGATATAAGAGGCATCGAATATTTCCTTGTGTGGCTAAGAGTGAGCTTCCTTTTTCTTTTACGAGTCTCTGATTGACTTACTAGTTTGAAGACTAGTGCTCCAAAGTAATGTTAAGTTTACAGACACAAATTTTAAGCTATTGTTGGAGATAGTTAGTCATAACATATGGCTAAGAATTGACATTTTGAAATTTAAGATAACAGGACAATCCACATGTTGGAAAAATATAAACTGATGGCCAAAAAAAGGCAGTTAAATTGGCTCCTAGACACCGCTGTCAGGGCCACTACTACCGAGGCCGAAAGAGGATGCTGAAGCGAGAGTCATCTGCAGCCGGTGCGCCACTACTACAATGTTTGTAATCTTTATCATCATGATGTGTTTCTTGTTTCTTATATTGACATGTGGGTATTTGAAATTTGCTGACTAGGAGATCTTCGCACATAAATTAGAGAGAGCTAGAAACTTCAACTCGCGGGATTTAGGGCTTACTATTTTAGTGTTTTTCTTTTTGTCTTTTTTTTTTTTTTTTAAAGAATTTTAAGAGGACATTGTTCGCTTTCCAACATTAGATAAGGAATCATTACGAGATAATTAAAAAAAAAAAAGTTGGATGGATCTTATGTTAGTTAACTTTACAAAATATGGATACTGTTGCTGAAATTTAAAAGCGCCATAATGCTGAACTAAAAACTAAAGAATAAGCTTCTGGATTTGCAGCTGATCCTTAGCATTCACCGCTATTGATTCATTCTTCACAAGTTGATATTTGTGTAATCAGCTTCTAAAATAAGGAAGTGTTGGATTGTCTAATTAAATGGTGGAATTTAGCAATATTTGCACTTTCAATTTTCACGTACTTCTAAATCTAATTGCTTTGCATGTCATCAAATCGTCTTGTCTAGTGTGCTTACTTGACTTTTGTCCCTGCGATGTTCTGCATGTAATGGGTCACCTGTGTGTCGGATCTGAATTTCTTTAGAAATTTGCTTTATGTGAGAAAGTGCAAATTACTTTTATTGATAAATTTATTATATATGACTATTTAATTCTTGAAATTGCAAGAGATTGTGCTCGAAATAATACATTGAACATATTCAATATTCAAGTAAACCATTCAAAACCGAGTTCCCCACTTTTGAAGCAGAATCAGACCAGTCCCCTTGTTTAGAAAGTGTGTAGAGAGAAACTCTAGAGAGAATCACTTGTATTAATCGGATGTTACAAATGAGGGCAAGTACTCCTATTTATACATGATGTCCTCTAATTACGATTTTTGATCTCTATCTCAATCTAACGGTACAATGACTCAATCCTCATCCCAATCCAATGGATGAGATTGAATTGATCCTACGATGTTGGATATCAATCTTCATCTAAGGGAGTCGATGCTGGAGATCTATTTGATCTAACAGTGTTGGGGATCAATCCACATGACACTGATCTAATTATAGAGTATCCTACCGATCCGATGGTTCCGAAATATTTTGACATCACCTCTTTGGGTTGATCTATAGCACGTGGTCTCAATTGCTATTTGCTCAAATTGTGGGCGACGGTAGCCGGAATCATAGCCACCAAGAGTGGGTGACCTATCCCTGCTCTACTAGTTTGAAAAACAAAAAACAAATTTAAAAAGAATTAGTTCAATGACCCAAGACGAACGAGAGACTAATAGAGCTAGCTTTTATATTGAGATCAAAACGAGTACTTTTGTAAAGATGTACAAATGAAATGCTGAAGTGGAATTCCAACTCGGCACCTCGTGAGCGCTAATTAGATTAATTACGACGCATGAAACTTCTTTTACTTAGTGCTGACATGGACAAGCAAATAAGAAAATTCTGAAATAATCTTAAACCTAACCAAGGTTTATAGCACTGGAGAAGATAGGGCGGCTCAGTCGAGGTGAGCCATGGTGGCCACATTGTCGGTGCCGTGGAAGCACGCTAAGGGCTGCCGAGTGCTCATCGACCACCGCATGGCCTCCATTGCCTCCAATTCGAGCACACATGCACACGGAGCGACGGAGAGACAGGGAGAAGAAATGGTGGGTTGCATCACAGCCACCAACCAGTTCAATGTTGCCGGGATGGTGCGACTGCGATCGAGCTGTTGCCAAGGTAGGGCGATCCCAGCCGAGCTGTCACCATGGTGGTGCAACCAGCCAACTGAGATCCTATAACAGGTTCGCCCGATCATCCTCGTCCGGAAGGAAATGTGGACCCGAGACCCGTCAAGTTATAATGTCATCAAAGATGCCGGGGAATTTTACTGCTTCTGGATCACATGCCCCTGGGGTGGCGATGAAAGATCAAAACAACAGCAGCTCTAATGCTCTACTGAAGTTACGGAGATCAAAGCCGGTTTCAAGATTCGGCCAGATGAAATTACTGACTTTTAAATTATTGGGAGAGCAACTACTAGGGCAAATCCCAGTGGCCACCCTTCCAACATGGAAGGGGGAGGTCGGAGTTCGAATCCCCACATTCTCAGGGAGTTGGGGTGGGAACGAATTAGTTTGAAGTGTGGGTTTCCACTCATAAATATTAATTACACTAAATTCAAAACTATAAAAAAAAAAAAAAAAGATCGCAAAACAATCAAGATTATGCAAGCCCTTGCCGTCGTTGGCTAGGATCGCCGGGCTTTGGCCAGGGGTTGGCAGCAATGATGGCTTGCAAGCACTCACCTAGATGTGGGCGAGCCTAACAGGCAAGGCCCTTCGGCTAGTTAGGCGATAGCCAATGACCCTCACTGGATCTGGGAAAACCACGACCCTCGCTCCAAATTTGGGCGAGGGCTTGCAAGCCCTTGCCACTTGGCCGGACTCGGGCGATAACCAATGACCCTCACTTGGATCTAGGGGAAAACCACGACCCTCGCTCCAAATTTGGGCGAGGGCTTGCAAGCCCTTGCCACTTGGCCGGACTCGGCAATGACAGTCGACCATCCCCCAACTCTCATTGACCTTTCTTGGTGATGTTGGGGAGGTGGCGCCGAAGGCTTGCAGATCTCTCGCCTAATGCCTTCTGCAACTTCCTCCTCCTCCTATTCTTCTTCTTCTTCTTCTTCTTCTTCTTCTTCTTAAAATAATTTGGTTTTAAATTTAATTTAATTAATATTTATATTAAAATTTAAATCGAGGCAAAATGATGTCGTTTTTTAAATTTAATTTAATTAATATTTATATTAAAATTTAAATCGAGGCAAAATGATGTCGTTTTTTTATTTATCTAGCCACGTTGTCATGCAAAACAGCGTCCTTTTCAGCTTATCTAACCATGTTAGCATGCAAAATAATGTCACTTTACACTCTTTTTTTTGTTGGAAAAACCATGTTAGGATTTTGGCTGAATTATCTCGCTGTTGGCAATTAACTAATCCATTTTGTTCTTATTTTGGCACTTAACTGTACATTTCCTAACTTTTGGCACTGAAGTATCCTCATACAAAATTTCGGCACTCCATGGCACTCCATAGTCCGAGCATCCGATAATTACTTCCAATCAAATATACATGTGGCAAAATTTTCTTTTTCTAAAAACGTATGAAAACCAAAAATCAACATTTATAAATAAAAAAAACCCTATAAAATTAAAATTTAAACGAAACACAATAACACACACACATATATATATGTTTAATATTTTTAAAATGGTTCACATTAAATAAAAATTGGGTTTTCTTAACATAACGGTCTTTTGCCATTGTTAGATCAACAATTTGTTATGAGTCATAAATTCTTGAAGAAGTAAACTCTACGAAATTTACAATTATTTATTAGTTAATTTTTTATAATCTAAAATAAATTGTTACTTTTATAATAAATTAAAAATTGTTACGCAATTATATACCTTATTCGTGCGGTCGAAAGAGATTAAAGAAAAACTTTTTTTTTAAAGTAAATATCGGCTATTTTCGCTCCCAAAACAGAAATAAAAACAAGTCTTACGCGCTCGTTCTAAAACGGAAAAGACCCACATCGGGCTGATATGGCTGGTTAACAAATGAAATACGCGCAGGACTTGAGGAGTGTTGGAAGTATAAATTTTGGTGTAAAATTGTTTGGTTATGCAGGTGTTGGGTTGATTAGATGCTCTCGCTCGAAGCATGGTGCAACCAAATCATCATGGCGTCAGGTCTTGTATGATGGGAGGAGTCTGGCACATGTTGGAGTCTAGTTTCCTTGGCTAGTCTGAAGCTGGAATAAGAAGGTCGCTAGGTCGTGAAAGCTTTGAAGGAAGCTGCACCGAGCAAGCTGTGGAAGAAAATTCATTAGCTTATTGAGTTACTCGCCTTCTCAAATTGGTGTCTCTAACTGAAGTTGATTCACTGACTTGGTTTGGAGCATCAGCAGTTTCTAAGTCAATTGTGCACCCCTCCCGGTTAAGAAGATTAGTCATGCTACATTTTGGATTTTCTTAGACGTTGTGAATTTCCTGAAGTAAGTGGCTGCAGCTCTTAGTCGTACAAATTGTCTTATTTTAGGGATGCTTAGCAGCATAGAAATTATATTCATAGTAACATAAGTTCCGCCAAATGGAAATTTCAATAATTCTTGGCGGTGCAAAAACAGTGTAATTGTCCCCATTGAATTCCTAGTTAAGTTCCTCTTAATAGGAGTGGTGGTGAGACCAAAACCAAATGGGAAGAGGGGATCGTAATGAGGATCCCCGACATTCATTGGAAGCTGATCCACGGTCTTGAACCATGTGCTAGGAAGCTTGCCTGTGAATCCATAATCACCAAACAGATGGTCCATGACAGCAAAGTCCTAATCAGAAAAGTCCAATCGTGTTGCTTTTGTGGAACACAAACATCGTGCGCATTCATCGTCTAGAAAGCACTCCTAGTTTCCTATCAGAAAAATCCCTCTTTTTTCCACAAACGTGTCAACCCATCCAGGATTTCGTCTGATAAGTCAGTTCAATTCGCAAAATTTGACTAAGTGCCCGTGTTCCATGCTGACCCACAATTTGAACGAAAAACAAAGAAGTTGCGACCGCAGTTATGGTTTAATCGAACAGGACATGCAAAAATGAAGATACGTGCTCTATACTGCAAAGAAGATCTCTGGAGTTTGCTTACTTTCCGGCGACGTAGGGGACACCCTTTCGAGAACCAGCAGGAAGATCACCTTGCAATCCGGGGACAATCTCGGTCATGGCCTGAACGATCTTGGGATCTTCGCTGTAGCTCTCGTAGCACCGACCCCATCGCGGATTCCCTGCAGACCTGTAAACACGTAAATGCCGATAAGGTTGAGGACGAGACCGGTTTATCTGGCTTTACGCGTTCTTTTTGCAATTTTATCGAATGTATCCAAAGAGACAAGCAGAGCCACGCCCTCTCGCGCCCTCTCACCGCAATGCAGGGCGCAAAAACATATGGAATCCCTGTAGCTCTCACTTCCAGTGCGGTCGCAGTTCCGATCCTCTTGACTAGTGCAGGATCCCTATTGGGTGAAAGACGGAATTAAGCCATTAGCTAATGATCGCCGGCGGGACAGGCGCCAGTCGCCCGACGTGCGGGCTGCTGGGCTAGGAAGACGATCCGACGCCCTTTTTTTTCTCGCCCGCGCACGAATTTTCACGGACCAGTCACTTCACACCTTTTTTACTTTTCCACCCCCTTTTTCGAATTTTCTCACACAAATCTCTTTTTTCTCTGTGAATTTTTTTCTCAATATTTTCGAAAAAACCTCCACCCGGTCACGAAAATTGTAGCTCCTTTTTACAATGATTTCCAGACGCCATTTTTATAGCAACTTTCGAATTTCCATTTTCTATCACATTAAATCAAGCGCCATAAGTCGGAGGATGATTTCACAATCAATTCATTTTTGTTACGATTTCTTCCATTTTGTAAAAATTCTTGCCATTTATTCACTTGATTTTCAAATTACTTCTACATTTGACAAAATCCGAATATCCATCAGAATTCCAAATTTCCATATATAATCAATCGAATCAATTTTCCTCATTTTTTCATTTTTTCCTTTTATTTATTCAAATAAAATTTTTATTTTCCTTATTTTCTTAGATATGCTAAGATTAGGTGTCAACATACATGATGCACACCGCGCATTGAGCGGTCCTGTATATATATATATATACTCTTCACCTCTCCCTCTCCCTGTTTCATCCCCTCGCTCGACCATTCTTCCTCTCTCTCTCTCTCTCTCTCTCTCTCTCTCTCTCTCTCTCTCTCAACCTCTCGCCCGATGGAACTCAGCGCACGTCTTCGTGTCCGGCACGAAGAAGTCCTTAGAACACAACAGACTTGCATGCAGAATCAAGAGAAGGCGTCGATATCGTAAGTTTATTTTTTTTAATATCGTCTTACTTCACCAAAATATATATATATATATATATATATATATATATATATATTTTTTTTTTTTTTTTCAGGCAAGCGAGAAAACAGCATTACCAGAGAATTCACGAGGAGGCTACGAAGGCAATGCTTGAGACAGTTCAGGAAGTCAAGAATCAACGCGCCTTTGTCCTCCACAGTGTGGACGACGCCAAGGCGTTTATGAAACTCTTGCCGACGCATTTTCAGGACCGCGGCAGATTGCAACAGGTGGAGGTCTTTGCTGGGCTGGCCTCTTCAGTTAAGACATCAATCCATAGGATTTTAGGACTAAGTTTGTTTTTAACCAAGACAATTTATAGATTTGACCCCCTGCTCCCGCTGCTCCCGCTGCTCCTAGCAGCTCCTCCAGCTCGGGGTGCAGCTCGGACTCGGATTGCAGCTCTGGCTAGTGCTTCTGGTAGTCTACTAGATTGCCTAGTTCTGTTTTTTCTTTTCTTTTTCTTTTTTAAATAAAAGAAACGCTAGTCTGTGATAAAAAACAAAACATATAGGAGGACTTGTGAATATTATATCACACATGCTTGTATATGAATCCTATCTGTATGGAGGAGGACTTGTGAATATTATATTACACGTGCTTTTATATTTCTCCTCCTGTCCCGATCCGGTCCATTGTAATGGACCTTTCTTGTGAGAAAGATTTAGCTTAGCTTTATTAGTGTGAGAATCACAGTAGGTAGGGCGACAGAACGCTTCCAAGAAATTGCTTGAGGACATCTTGCTTTCAGAATGACAAGATGGTAGTGTTGAGTACTTCAAACAGGTGCCTAAAGCAGACCTTAAAGAATCCTTACATGTGATTCTGGTTACAGAGGGAATCAAAGCATATGTAATGCAGAAGATGTTATTGGGAAAACGTGACAAACCAACCACAAATTAAGATGAATGGAGCTGCCGCAATCAATAGAAACTCAATGCCAGCAAAATTTGACATTTATGAGAACGGATTAAAATCCGCACGTAGAGTCTTCTCGGCATCTGTCTCTTTTTTTTACAGGATGTTCATGAACATGCACGAAGATCATTGAGAGTCAATGACAAGAATCTTTGTTCTTAAGGAAGCTCGGTGTTCAAAAGGAAAGGAAAACTAGCCTATAAAATTAAGAGAATAATGTACACTTATGTCAATCTGTACAGCCGAATTTACAAAAATGCATGAAGCAAAAAAGGTGTTCCCTAACGCCGGTCAAGACTAGTTATTAACGATTTTTACGCTGCTGTAGAATCGCTCGAGATCTTTCATGGCCTTCTCTTCGATCTGGATTGCGCGAATAGACGAGGGTGCGTCGACCGCCGGTTTGAACCAGCGGTTCATTCCGGCAGAATCTGAAGGCGGGCCCTCCCCGGATGTGACTGCAAATCCGGTCGTTCGCGTCTTTGGACTGTGGGAGAGACTCTGGTGCTGTTTACCCTTGGTTAGATAAGAAGCAAAAGTTGAACATCCCAAACATCATAAAGGCGTTAACGGAGCTAAAATATATCGAACCACCGAACTTATAAAAATTACTGCAAATCATATGAACCATGTCCATTGAAATTACGAAATGAACATAATATAAGCACGCTGTCCATGTGACCACCTAAGAAGTGTACTGGGGTTGTGCCGATGGATTTGGTGGGTCTGGGTGTGCATGTGTGCACGTGGGCAGGGGGAATGCATCTCCTTCCAGGAGGACGCGCATCAGTGCATGCATGCGTGCACTGGTGTATGTGCACATTTGTGAGAGAGAGAGAGAGAGAGAGAGCAGACCCGCTGCATCTGTATATCCCTTAATGAAGGCCGAGACATAAGAGGTGGAGTCCCAGAAGAAGCCCAGGGAGGGGTGCCCTTTTCGACATCAGAAGCTTGAGATGAACAAGCTCGTCCCACAGGTACGGGACTGGAAGGCAAAAACGAACTCAAGCTGATTCTTCCATCAGTCTCGACATCAGCTGTGTCTCCTAACTTGGCTCTACTACTTGTGACTAAAATCTCCTTGTTGTTTTTCTGTTCGTCCAGAATCTGACGAAGCGAGGTGGACCCTTTTGAAAACTGGGCCCCACCCCACGCCGGCCCTTCAATTTTGGGCAACGAGGGAGGCGGTGGTGCGGTAATTCTTGGGGTGTCATCAAGAGCACCGCTCAAAAACATGGAGAGCCCACCCTTCTTATTTTTCCTTTTTCACCGTGGAGCCCTTGCTCTTTTCAACATCTCTAACTTCACTCTTGCCAATAGTTGAAGATTCTTTCATAGCCTCGACCACCTTATCTTTGACCTGGGGACATTCCTCCTATCATCCAGCAATTAAATCAACATGAGACTATTGAAAAAATCACTTGTCACAAACTCGTCTATCTAACTACAGAACAACAGAAGCTTCCACAGATTTGTGGCCCTTAGACTAATCCAATGTAGCAAAAAGCATATCTATTTGCCAAAAAACCACTGTGAAGCAGACAATGGGATTACCTAGACCATATAAATTAAACGTACAGCTGAACATTACTTTTGATTTTGGTCCATTCATAGGCTACACTACTAATTCAGTGGATAAGATCAACTTCTTGGTATTCCAGGCATAACAACTACATAATCAATTCTGTGTCAAAAATGTATCTAAGTAAGAAATTTTACCTCATCCTTGGAGACTGGCAAGAACCCAGGATCCTTACAGCTCTCTAAAGAACTCACTTCACCATCCCCATGACAAAAGCCAGACGCATTCTCTACCTGAGATACCTGCTTTTTGTTCTTTCTTCTCCAGCATTCTTCGCCTTCCCATCTGATGGCTCCAAAAACGAGGGTTTTGCACTCAGTACGTCCACTGGGACACCCAGCTCAATGAGTGAGCTCTCAAGAGAGGACCTGGTCCTGAGCTTCGCTATCTGTGTGCAGTCGAGAGAATGCCCTTTGGACTGCTTTTCTTCAAGCATCTCTATCTGTTGCAACTTTTTGCACAGAGCACGAATTTGTTTGCTGACATGTTCACTAAGATCGTCTTTCAATTGCAGAAATGAGTCAGCATCTTGGCGGCTCTTGTTTCTCGAGGATAACTTGTCCATGGATGTACAACGCATCCTCACCAACTCACTCTCTCCATCCTCTTCTTCACTGTCAATAATTGCAGGAAAGACGGCAGTAGGCGTAGGAAGATGACGACAACTCCATGGCTCAGATGACCTCGAGTCCAATAACTTCTCCAGTCTGACTGAAATATCTAAAGAAGCAGTTGCCACGTTGTGTGATGAGACGGAGAGGACATAGTCCAGATTCCTGATAACAATATCCTATGGGCACAAGCACAACAAATCTAGTGAGTTATGGACACAATGTCAGAAATCTGCTAGAAAAATCAATCACGCAAAAGATTATGGGCTACATAGGAAATCACGATAGGATGCAACTGCAAAGTGTCAATGACCTCAAGGCACTGAACAATGATTAGTGTCACCTATTGTTTTACTAAAAACAAAGAAAGTAGAAATGAGAGGGTGGGCTGAATTTGGAATTTTATGTAGTCTAACCTCAATTATGCATTTGTGTTTCAAGTGGGAAATGGAGAATTGAGAGGGTGACATTCTCGCTTCTTCTACCCATTGCTTCATTGCAGAGGGTCAACTTGACATTCTCGCCGATGTCCGGCGAGACTCGAGCTCACCGACATCAGGCGAGACTCGAGCCTCGCTGATCTAGCGAGCCTCAAGCTCACTAACGTTAGCGAGCTAGGCGAGCTCGAGGCTCACAGGCGGCCGCCGGCCGTCGTTGTGGTCGCGGCCAGCCAAAGAAGAAGAACAAAGAAATATATATTTAAAAAATAAAAATAAAATTTTAAAAATAATTAAAATTCAATTTTTAAAAATATTTAAAATTCGATTTTTAAAAATAGTTATTTTAAAATTTATAATATTTATATTAAAATTAAAACTAAGGTAAAATGACTTCGTTTTTTTTACTTATATAGTCACATCCTCATGTAAAATGATGTCGTTTTCGGCTTATCTAGTCATGTTAGTATGCAAAACGATGTCATTTTACACTTGTCTTGTTGGAAAAACCATGTTAGGATTTTGCCTGAATTATTTCGCAATTAACACTTAACTGATCCATTTTATTCTGATTTTGGCACTTAATTATACATTTTCTAACTTTTGCACTTAAATATCCTCATATCAAATTTTGGACTCTAGGGTTCGGGTGTTCGATAATTACTTCCAATCAAATATACACATGGCAGAATTTTCTTTTTCTAAAAACGTATGTAAACCAAAAATCAACATTTATACAAAAAAAAAACCCTATAAAATTAAAATTTACATGAAACACAATAACATACATATGTTTAATATTTTTAAAATGGTTCACATTAAATAAAAATAGGGTTTTGTTAGCATAATAGTTTTTAACTACGTTAGAATAATAATTTGTTGTGAGTCATAAATTCTTGAAGAAATAGACTTTAGGATAATTTATAATTATTTATTATTTAATTTTTTATAATCTAAAATAGATGTTACTCTCATAATAAATTAAAAATTATCACGCAATCGTATATCTCACTCGTGCGACCAAAAGAGATTTTTTTTTTTTTTGTCGGTGACCAAAAGAAATTAAAAAAAAAGAGAGATTTCTTTTAAAGAGATTAAAAAAACTTTTTTTGTAAGTAAATATCGGCTATTTTCACTCCCAAAACAGAGATAAAAACAAGATTTCTTACCTTTTACAAAAAAAAAAAAAAAAAAAAAAGTCTTACGCGCTCGTTCTAGAACGAAAAAGACCGTCAACGTACGTGAAACCGAAACTGCTCATCGCCGTCTGGGCTGTAGTCTAGACTCAACTAGAGAACATCGAACTCTTACTTCGCATGCGGGCGAGTTTAATTTCTGTCGGTAGGCAGAATCCATCCCTCGCAGTTGCAGGCCAAGAAGGGGCGGTTCCTGCAGTTCGATATAAGCGGCAGCTCGACGCGTCCTCTGGCACCCGACCGAGGAAGCTCCACCTCACCCGACATCGTCGCGTCGCTTTCGTTTCTGGTATCGAGCAGTCCCTTTCGCTGTCGGACAAGGCGCGAGGTGAGAAGCACTGCGAAACGCCTTCTGGGTTTTGGTTTTTCGTGATCATGCAACGTGATGTTGTGAGCCGTTAGACATCCCTCTCTGTCTTTCAATCCGTAATTTCGGCGTGTTGAATGGTTATGGTGCGAGAGTATGGGTTTGGGGATGTATAATCATGTGAAATTGTGGGTTTGGTGATGGGCGCTGTGTTCTGCACGAGCGATCGATCGCGTTCGGCTTTGAATGATAAAAACAGCGAAGGGCGTCTCGGTTCTCGCCGAGAAGTGTTGAGTTAGTTTTGTTTTGCTACAAGGAAGCATTGTTTCGTCCTTGTAAATGGTAGTGTTTTCATTTTCTTTCTTGTCCATTGAAAGAAGAAAAAGATCATGCGGAGGGATTGTCTTGTCAGAGTGTGATGAAAATCTTGATTGGTGTTCACTTCGATTTGGCTAGGATTGGAATTGACAGAGACTAGAGGGAAGTTTTCATTTCTTGGAAACAATCCAGAAGTTTAACTTCTGATGGTGAAAAATTAAGTCAGCTGACAGCACGTTTTTTGGTTTCCTTGCTTGCTCCACCAGATAGAGTAAGAAAACATCAATGGAATTGTTCGTGGAAATGGTTGCATTATATCGAGAACCTTAGTCAGAACTGAACTTGAATCCCTTATGTCATCCACAGCTTCTTGGGCATGTTGGATGTTTCACCATATTGGCTTATATGTTATCACAAACATAATAAATAGAACTGGTTAATTAATCATACACATCTAGCTTTTTCTTTGATTCTTCACACCTTTTTCATCGCACTTCTTGTCCATAAACTGTCGACTGCTTGTTGACCTCGAAAGGAGTCTTTCACTAGAAATCCTTCTCTCTAGGGTGCCAAGATGTTATGCAAAAAGGTGAGTGAAAGGGGGTGCTGTGAACCAAAGCGTTCGAGGTACATGGGATAGACAAAAGCTTAAAACCAGGGACAAGATGAACTATTTTATTTTTGCAACATCATAGCTTGGAGGTGAATTAAGAAATTTTGATGTAATTTGGTATAGTACAGTCAAACTTACCCCAAAAAAAAAGCTCGCTGCACACCTAGTGGCCAAGGGGCCCTGATGGCCCTCGCCAACCCCTAGGGCTGTAATTGTGCAATATAATCTTTTCTTTGGCAATGCTTGCCATGCCACCCTCTCTGCATTGTTATTTTTCACGGATATGAGGTAGAGAATTTGTCAAAAAGTATGATAAGTCATCACTGATTGTTTGATGCAATTGCTTTGTGCGTAGGTTTAGAAGACAAAGGAGGCAAAGGATATACTTTTCAAGTTTCAGCTAACACAGCCAACATGCAAGGAGAATCTCAATCCAGTGCATGCGAGGAAAAAGTGAAAAAGGAAGAGTTAAGAGTCAAGCTGAAGAGCAAGGCTACAGACCCAGATGATGTGCTGGAAGAGAAGACTGAGATGGAAATGGAATTAAAGACGAAAATTGTGGAGAAAATCAAGCCACATCATGAGAAAGACAGGAAGGAGAAGCTTAAAAAAGAGGACAAGGAGAAATCGAAGAAAATGGATGTGGGTGAAAGGAAGGAAAAGGACAAAGGGAAAAAGGGCAAAGAATGCGATTGTGATGACGGCAATAATGATGAAGTCAGGACAGGTGAAGAGGAAGCAAGGGAGAAAGAGAAGAAGGAGAAATGCAGTATTAATGGTGATCAAGATAAAAGAACTGAGAATGATGAGTCCCTGGAGACTAAGAAAAGGAAAGGGAATAAGAAAGAGAATAAGTATGAGAAAGGCAAGGAAAAAGAAGAGATGGATACAGAGAAACGCGGTGGGGATTCAGAGGACAGTGAAGAATATTGTAAGGGGAAGAAAAAAGAGAAACATAAGGACAAGAATGTCAAGAAGGGACATGATGAGAACTCCAAGGAGAAAGGAGTAGAGAAGATTAGAAGTGACGACAGAGAGGAGGAGAAGAAAAAGGGAAGCGAAGAATACATAGAGATATATGAAGGGAGGTCAAATGATGAGAAGCAAAAGAAGGATATAAATGGGAAAGAGAAATATGAAGGCAAGAAAAAGGATGAAAAACACAAGGAGAAAGATAAATCTAAAGGAAAAGAGGATGACGATTTGGATAAAGGAGAAAAGAATAAGAAAAAGGATAAGGAAGAGAAAGAGAAGTATAAGCACAAGAATGCAGCAGATGAGCAAAAAGGCACAAAACATGAGGAAGATAAGAAGAACCTGGAAAAAATCAAGGAGAAGGAAGAGGAAAGGAAGCACAAGGATAGAAAGGATGTGGAGAAACAAGATGAAGATGAGGAACAAGTAGACTGTGAGAAAGAGCGAAAGAAGAAGGAGAAGAAAGAGAAGGAAAAGCAAAGGGGCGACTCGGATGCGGAAACGGCAGATGAAGATAAGGGGAAAGGGGAGAAGAAAGAGAAGAAGAAGAAGAAGAAGAAGAAGACCAAGAAAACTGATGTAGGAAAAGAAGAGAAAGAAGAGAAAGAAGAGAAACTAAAGAAGAAAGGGAAGAAGCATGACGATGGACCGGATGATAGAAACGAAGAGGAGGAGAAAGGAGACGTTAAAAAAAAGAATCAGAAGGTTGAAGAGGGTATGACTGAAATTACTAAAAGAGAGATTGAATTATGCGAAGATGCTAACAAATCTGAAGGAGAAGGGCAAAATGAAAATCAGAAAGGTGAGGAAGTTGATAAGAAGGAAAAGGACAAGAAGGTAAAGGGTGACAAGAAAAGAAAGCTTGATGGGAAGGACAACATTAAAGATCTTGACAAGCTAAAACAGAAGTTGGAGAAAGTAAATAGTAAAATCGAAGCTCTTCTGGAGAAGAAGTCGGAAATCTTGAGGCAACTAAATGAGGCAGAGCACGCAGAGACGTCTACTGGTGGAGCAGCTGATGAAGCTAATGCAGCTTAGGGTGATATGTGGACACTACTCTTTTCTTTTCTGTTTGTAACCATGTCTGTTTTACTAAAGTTGTTACGTGAATAATGTACGCTTTTATTTTCCTTGTTCTATAAATGTAACGCTCTGTGTCCTTTTTATCTTACCTATAGTGAGCCTCTTTTTACATAAATTTCCGAAGGTATAGTTTTATGTTACTAGGCCTCAAGGGAGTGCTATATCCGTGTCTCACATATGTGCCCCTTAACTCTTATTTGTGATTCATGATTGAACTTCACTCATTATGATATGCAAATGCTTGATCATAGAGCTTCTCGGGCTGATTTGGCTGGTTAACAAATGAAATACGCGCAGGACTTGAGGAGTGTTGGGAGTATCAATTTTGGTGTAAATTTGTTTGGTTATGCAGTTGTTGGGTTGATTAGATGCTCTCTGTCGAAGCATGGTGCAACCAAATCATCATGGCGTCAGGTCTTGTATGATGTGTGGGGTGTAGCACATGTTGGAGTCTAGCTTCCTTGGCTAGTTTGAAGCTGGAATAAGAAGGTTGCTAGGTTGCGAAAGCTTTGAAGGAAGCTGCACCGGGCAAGCTGTGGAAGAAAATTCATTAGCTTATCGAGTTACTCGCCTTCTCAAATTGGTGTCTCTAACTGAAGTTGATTCACTGACTTGGTTTTGAGCATCAGCAGTTTCTAAGTCACTTGTGCACCCCTCCCGGTTAAGAAGATTAGTCATGCTACATTTTGGATTTTCTTAGACGTTCTGAATTTCCTGAAGTGAGTCGCTTCAGCTCTTAGTCGTACAAATGGTCTTATTTTAGGGATGCTTAGCAGCATAGAAATTATATTCATAGCAACATAAGTTCCGCCAAATGGAAATTTCAATAATTCTTGGCGGTGCAAAAACAGTGCAAATGTCCCCATTGAATTCCTAGTTTAGTTCCTCTTAACAGGAGCGGTGGTGAGACCAAAACCAAATGGGAAGAGGGGATCGTAATGAGGATCCCCGACATTCATTGGAAGCTGATCCACGGTCTTGAACCATGTCCTAGGAAGCTTGCCTGTGAAGCCATAATCACCAAACAGAACGTCTGCAACCCCTTGGCCTTCAGTTCCTGGAAGCCAAGCAGCGACGATAGCATCCATCGCTGCGACATAGGGCTGGATCACGACAGGACGGCCAGAGATTATGACGACCACACACTTCACGGCTCCACATACATTCGATATGGTGCTTGTACCTGGGTCGGCAATGGTCATGTTCGTGCTATCACCAAATGTTTCTGCATAAGGGTGTTCTCCCACTACTACAATGGCATAAGAGAATTTGCCGGCTTTGACAGTGTCCGTATCCGGGTTCTCCTCGTAGACAACCTTGGTCTTTGGATCAACAGTGTTCTTGATGGCACTGAGAATTGTTGTACCTGGAAAAGTGAAGATTCGGTCTCTTAGATTCTATAGGAAGACATGATCATGAAGCTAGCAAAGTAGAGCTATTCTATGATTGAAACAATGATCAAGTTCACAGTAAATCAGGAAGAACGGAGACATTGAACTGTCGCTTACCACTAGTGAGGTTGTTGCCACTTAGTCCCTGCCATTGAATTGTCCATCCACCACACTGATACCCTAAGTTATCTGCGTGGCTACCAGCAACAAGTATTTTTGGCGCTTTCTTAGGAAGAGGAAGTAATGGCGCATCAGCTCCTTCGCCATTTTTCAGGAGCACCAAGGACCTTCTGACAGCTTCCCTAGCCAATTCTCTATGCTCCTGTTTTACAAGTCAACCAGATTTGATGAGTAAGGATCAGAAATCATCTTTGACATCTAAGTGAACCAGTAGATTGATCTCGAGCAAACCTGACTTCCTAGCTGGTTCACTAGGCTGGTATCGGCCAGTGGATCCTCGAATAGGCCCATTGTGAATTTGACTCGCAGTATTCTCCTCACCGCATCATCGATTCGGCTCATGGGGATGATCTTATTCTTCACCTGGAAGGTTAGCCCATCGATGAACTGCGTGAAATTCGACGGGACCATTACCTGCAACAGATCAAATCAAACTTGAGTATGGACCGATGAAAATCTCTTTAGGTTCATCTCGTCTCATACAGCATAATGTATAATCAATCACCAACCATGTCAATGCCCGCACTAATTCCTGCTTGAATGGAGTAGGAATAGTTAGCATGAGGGGGAGAGGTGATCCTGTCAATACCTTCCCAATCTGATATGACAAACCCCTGCATTTTTATCACTTTTTCAATCAATCGAATGCAAATTATGGAGTCGGAACTGAAACGGTAGTGAGACGATCTTTTACTCTGAAACGGAGCTTGTTTTTAAGGAAGCCTGTGACTAGGTTGCCATTAGCATGCATCTTGACTCCATTCCAGCTAGAGTACGAAACCATGACGGTTGAGACACCCTTGATGATTGAAGTGTAATAACCCGGCATATGGATGCTAAGCAAGCCGTGCCAATCTATTAGAGTGTTATTCTCATTGATGCCATTGGTCGTTCCACCATCGCCAACGTAATGCTTTGCACATGCAGCCACATTTTTCCTGTGCCAGAAAAGCGTAAAAAATGCATCAGACGTCCTTCCCGGTGCACCCAGAGAACAGAGCACGTTTATTGTACTTTTGAGAATAATTGTGCTTATTTACTGCCACATTCCAAATTTAAACGATGTAAAACGGAAGAGAAGAGGCATCTTCCTTCAATAGTTTAATATCTAACTGTATAAGCAAGATGTATGGTTTTCTCATCCAAAATCCAAAGACAGGAGCGGCGGCATAAGACATGTAATGCGTGACTTTTCTCTTACATTGCACAACTTGAACGGAACTAGAATTCATGCTTGTGGGACTACAAAGTAAAAGTTAGCTCTACCCGATAGCTTGATGAGCTTCTAGATAACCTAAATTGTTAGTAAGATTCACCAGCATGACTGTATTATCCATCACCAGATTGTATTTTATCGTAAGCACGATCGAGCTAGTGATCAGTTTTTCTCAGCCTTATACGGGAAGATAGAAAGTTTGAGAAATGTACAGATATAGATTCGAATGCAACTAAAATCTGCAGATTTTGTTGAAGATTTGAACCTTTCCCTATCCAAGTTGAGCGACAACTACCGAGTCAAAGATTGAAAATGGGGTCAGGCCGATCATTAAATTCATCTTTTTGTGCTCTTCGTGCCGTGACGGTGAATGGTATGATGACTTTCGTTTTTGTTCGCACGCTCCGCCCGAATATTTTAAGCGAACACATGGTCCATGAGAGCAAAGTCCTAATCAGAAAAGTCCAATCATGTTGCTTTAGTGGACCACAAACATCATGCGCATTCATCGTCTAGAAAGCACTCCTAGTTTCCCATCAGAAAAATCCCTCTCTTTTTTCCACAAACGTGTCAGCTCATCCAGGCTTTCGTCTGATAAGTCAGTTCAATTCGCAGAATTTGACTATTAAGTGCCCGTGTTCCATGCTGACCCCCAATTTGAACGACAAACAAAGAAGTTGCGACCGCAGTTATGGTTTAATCGAACAGGACATGCAAAATGAAGATACGTGCTCTATACTGCAAAGAAGATCTCTGGAGTTTGCTTACTTTCCGGCGACGTAGGGGACACCCTTCCGAGAACCAGCAGGAAGATCACCTTGCAATCCGGGGATAATCTCGGTCATGGCCTGAACGATCTTGGGATCTTCGCTGTAGCTCTCGTAGCACCGACCCCATCGCGGATCCCTGCAGACCTGTAAACACGTAAATGCCGATAAGGTCAAAGACGAGACCGGTTTATCTGGCTCTACGCGTCCTTTTTCCAATTTTATGGAATGTATCCAAAGAGACAAGCAGAACCGCGCCCTCTCACCGCAATACAGGGCGCAAAAACGTATGGAATCCCTGTGGCTCTCACTTCCAGTGCGGTCGCAGCTCCGATCCTCTTGACTAGCGCAGGATCCCTATTGGGTGAAGACGGAATTAAGCCATTAGCTAATGATCGCATCAGATGATCTTTTTTCTGGTCAACACATCAATAATTGGAGAAGCCGAGCACTTATGATGAATATTTTCCTTTTAGCAAACATTGCAGAATTGACCAAACCTTTCTGGCTGCTATCTGTCCTTATCGTAGCTGTTCAGCCACTACCGATCAGCAAAGCTATTCTACAGTCATCTCAATTGAAATCCCACTTTCGGCTTTTCAAAACTTTAATTTCATAGTTTGATAGCTCGGTCATGTAATCAATCAAAACTCGACCGAGACGGAAGACCGCAGTCCCAACACGTTTTCGACTTGCCTGGTGGCTCCAAGACCGACATTGTGAGGAAATATCGTCGCCCTGTACACGTTGTTATGGCCGTGGACCGCGTCAATCCCGTAAATCATGGGGATGCCGAGGCGGGTAGACAAGGACCCGTTCTGGAAATCGTTCACCATGTCGATCCAAGTCTCCGCAGAGGCCTGCGGAGCTGGGACGCTCCCTCCTCCGCTCAATACGCTTCCTAGTACAATTATCCCATGCCTTAGTAAACATTTAAAACGTTCCATCCTAGCTCAACAGATCGTCGTATCGTGTCGTGTCGTGTCATACTCACCGATGTAGTACTTTTTCATGACCTCGAAGGACGCGTCGCCGCGTTCGATCTGCGTCATCTGGCCTATCTTCTCCTCCAGACTCATCCGGCTCAGCAGGTCGTTGATGCGGGTGTTCAGCGGCTGCTTCGGATCTTTGTACTTCAGGTACTCCGCTCTCGTCACGCCGGCGAAACAACAGAGAACTAGAAGCCCCACCAGAAAGATGGGAGCTCTCGCCATTTTTTCCACTATCTTCCCGGAGCGTCCTCTGTCTGAAAAACAGAGCTCACATCGATCCAAATTCGAAAACATGCTTACGGAAAACCGAATGCATAACAGCAAACAAGAAGCAAATGAATCGCAGAGTTGAACACAAGTCATTGATCAAATACCGAGGACAGAAAATGAATTCATCGAAACAGAGGCACCCCACGAGCAGCATTAACTGCACTTACGGAGCCTCGGAAAAGAGGAATCAACGACGCTCCATCAACTCATCAATCAGTCACAATAAAGGCTCACGTGGTGAACTAGCTAACTAGCTAAACACGACTACGCTCTCGTCCTCGAGGTCGGGCAGTATCAAACCAAAGCCCATCTTCGTCGGACCGACCAAAATGACAAAAACCATCTCTCCCTCTCTCTCTCCCTGTGCAACTCACCAGTGGAGCCTAATTCTAGCGAGATCGAGAACAGAGGCGAGAGCAATTCAGGGCAGGCGCGCATTTGGCTTGAGAGAATCGAGAAGAGCGTGAAGGAGAGAGAGAGAGTGTCGCTGACGACTTACAGAGACTGCGAAGGAAGGAAAAGGATCACCTCCGACAGCGAGAGAGATCTGCTACGGCGAAGACGAGCAAAAGGCTGTATTTATAGATATTTTTCCCTCGTTCGAATATTATTAATTAATATTATTAATATCTCGGCGTAATATATATGGGATGGAAATGGAATTTTATGGTCGGATGATTTTAATTTTTTTCCTTTTACAAACTTGCCCGGATGATTTAGGAATAATAAATAAATTTCCTTTAGTCTTTGTAAAAGTGGTGAGGCTTTGAAATAAAGTCAAGCACAATGACGCGACCCAAATTTGAGAGTGGCATACAAAACTTAAATCTTTTTTAATGTAATTTTTGCAGTCGTTTCCTTTTTCTGGTTCCTTCTTCCTTTTCTCTTCTGCGCCCTCATAGACGTTAAGGGGAAAAAAAAAGACTTGGTGTTGAGAAAAAGGTTTTGGAAAATAAAGAAAACCAGAGTGCGTAAATTACATATATAACAGTATGACACGCGTCGAGGGAGTACCGTGTGGCGATTAAAAAAAATTTCATTGGATTCATATCGATGATGATTAATGACTTTTTTTAATAATTAGAATGGTGATTAATGCAACGTTATGCTTTAAAATTACTCTTAAAAACCTCACATAAGTTGTGGAATGTTCAGATTTAGTCATACGTAATTATTTCACATCATCAATGAACCCGAATATTTGAAATTGGTAAGGTTATTGTCGTAATAATTCATGAATAAATAAATAAAAAGTGTTGTATTGGTCTTTCTCTAAGTGTGTTTCGTTTTACCGTCCTTTAGAGCAATTTCATTCAGACAAATTCATAAAATAAAAATAAAGTGATAAGAATTTAATGAATATCAATCAAGGGAGCGGTAAAAGTCATTTTACTAGATTAAAAAGGATATAATGCTTACACATCTGAATTGTCGAATTTGATGAGACCCATATGAGATCCACAAATTCCACCGATTTAGATATGCTGAGTCTACAAGATCATAGCGCATCAAATAATTTTTTCTCGAATATATCCGTTTGGCATCATCAATCAAAATTGTCAAGTTGACCCGGATGGAAGAGGAAAATTAGGAAAGGGTTAGCTAATAATATACACGTCGGCAAAGATAAAGCCAAATCCATATCCTTTCTTGCCGTCAGACAGCCAAATCCTCTTTCCTTTAGAGGGGAGTGCTTAAGTCGAATTGTCGCACGACCTCGAGCGGATGACGTTATCCTCTTGTCTCTTTGGTCGGAGCGAAGCATTCAGTTCCAAAAATTGGGTTGGATATGGACGGCGAGATCAAGAAATTCTCTATTCGTATAACATTTCAAACGTTGATTCAGATCAAGGTAAGTGGGAATAGACAAGATTATATTCATGAAAGTCATTGAATCAACTGAGGATTGAAAATCGTCATCATCTTTTAGATCACATGATATTTTGCACGATTTTTAGTATCTAAAGTACCTTGTTGTCAGCGGAAATTCGCGTAAAAAATATACATCTTGCTCCTCAACGTAAGGTATTTCCAAAATCATTCCATGTCGCCCTCGAGTCTTGTATTCCCCTATTAATTTTCGCACCGGATCATCGTTAGTCTAGACATTTGTTCTTCCGTAGCCGTGGGAGAGCGGAAGGAATCTCTGAAGTAATCTGATATATGGCACCCCACTTCTTTTCCGGCTGCTTTACACATGGTCACTAATATTTACTGTAATGTTGTAAATAAATTTTACAGCATGTTATGATATCGTTACACTTGATTGCAACAACACGTCGTAAAATTGTATGGTGCCACAAAAGTGTCCCAAGGAGTAGAGAGCCAGAGGAAGGGAAAATAGGAAAAATTTGGGGACGGATATGAAATAGCTCATGTGTGTCTAATTTGGGACAATGAGGACTTTTTGAATAAGTTGAGTTGTTTAGTGATTTGAGGAATATGGTTGTATTGCCCTTAGACCGTTGCTTATTGTTAAAGATAATTAGGAATTTCTCTAGGATATATATCCTATGCTAGAGATATCTTGATAATTTTATTGGTTATCCACACCTCTCGAGATTGCATACATTTTGCATGTACATTGCACATACATCTCCATTTAATTGTATATAATATTAATTTAGATATAATGTTAGAATAACTATCTAATATAGCCTATAAATAGGCTGATATATTATCATTAACATATATAATGAAATATATAGAAGATTCCATAATTTCATCTTACGTTTTATTATTCTCAACTTAGTATTAAAGCAATCGTTCCAAAAAAAACACAATAAAAATAGGAGCATTGGATGCATATAAAACCTAAGAGCATCTTGACAATATTTACCCGAGTACCTCTTTCGTGTCTGATCAAGTGTCATGGTAATCGACGCATTGGCTAGTCGAATTTTTCTTTTTTGCGGAGGCGACTTTTTTTTCCATGCCAACTGGAGTACGAAACCATGTAGGTCGATACACCCTTGACGACTGAAGTGTAATAACCGGGCATACGGATGCTAAGCAAGCCGTGCCAATCTATTACGGTGTTATTCTCATTGATGCCATTGGTCGATCCATCATCACCAACGTAATGCTTTGCACATGCAGCCACATCTTTCCTGTGCCAGGAATGCCTAAAAAATGCATCAGACCTTTATCCCAGTGAACCCAGAGAACAGAGCATGTTTCTCGTACTTCTAAAATAATTCGGCTTATTTACTGCCGGATTCCAAGGCTAAACTTTGTTAAACAAAAGAGAAGAGGCATCTTCTTTCAATAGTTTCATTTATTTGGGAAAAAAATTGGGTTGGAGATTAACGGCGAGATCAAGAAATTCTCTATTTGTATAACTTCTCAAACGTGGGTTCAGTAAAAGCCAAGAGGGGATCGACAAAATCACCTTCATAATAGTCATTGGATCTAGCTAAGGATCAGGGACTGTCACCTTTCAAATCGCATAATATCTGGTATGATTTAGCGTCTAAAGTATGTTGTTATCTGCGAAAGTTCGTGTCGAAAGTATATACATCTTGCTCCTCGAGGCAGGGTATTTCCAAAACTCTTTCAGGTCGCCCTCTGAGTTTTGGATTCTTTCCGGCTGCTTTACTTGTGGTCACCAATATCTGTCGTGAGGTATGCCTGGAGAGCAGAGGACCAGAGAAAGGGAAAATTCGGGATATTTATAACTCATGCATCTGTCTACTTTGGGACGACGAGCGCTTCTTGAAAATGTTAGTTGTTCAGTGATTTGACGAGTATAATTGTATCGCCTTAAAGGGTGTATTGCTTATTATTAGAGATATTTAGGGATTTCTCTAGAGCAATTTCTTATATTAGAGATATATTTATAAACTTATAGATTATCCATATTTCTCAAAATTACACGTATATTGCACAAACATCTCCCTTGATTATACATATCTTGATCGACATATTATCTTAAAATAGTTATTTATATTTTTCATTTATATATATAATTTATATATGTAGAAAATTTTACAATTCTCTCTTTCGCTCTATTATTCTCAACATAAAAATGACTTATGACATGACCAAAATGACCGACAAATATAAAGAAAGTCAGATTATTTTTGTTACTGTTTTGCTGGTTTTGGATCTCACAACAAATATCTTTCATAAAATGTTATATTTTGATTTTTATTAAAGGAGACTCAGATTCTATGATAACTTTGGACAGAGGGTCAAATGCGAACGAGACCATACACCATACAATCCCAAATCTAAAGTAGTCATTGATTTGACATAAGCTTAATACTAATTAATAATGCCATCTAAACTTACTTTAACACAATAATGAAAGTCTATTAAAATTAAAGTGGTTTATACAATATCGAAGATGTTTCGACAACACTAGATATTAACAAAACGCTTAGAAAGCACTACTCTCTACTAAATTCAGGAACACAATGTTGGAATTCAATCGACAATGCTAGGCAATAAGGATAATACTTAGTAGACAATGCTTTTTAGATGGATATAAGAACACAACGTCGGAATCTAATTGATGACACTAGACAATGGTAACAACCCTTAGCACACCTTGCTCCTAGATGAGTTTGAGGACACAATATCATAATCTAATTGATAATAATAGACAATGATAACATCATCACCTAGCTAACATTGCTCCTACATAAGTTTAAGAACAATGTAAGAATCTAATTGACAACACTAGACAATGGGTTAACATTAGAATCTAATCAATAGCACTGCAAGGGATATAGATACTCGCCGGAATTGAATTTACAACGGGAATCTTAAGTTACAACTAAGTTAGACTAAGTAAGGATAAAAGCAAGATAAAATAATTTTGTGTATTGTTCAAGCGCTCTTTGTTGAATTTCTTGCAATATTTATAGGCCAATTTGGTGACATCGGCTATTTCCTTTTCAAGAGTCGCTCCACGTTCTATATTGAACCGCCTTATCCATATCTGATTTCTAATTTGTTCGACAACAATCTCATGGCTTGTCCAGTAAGGATTAACTACCCCTCTTGAGTTTGACGCCCTTTTAATTATTCCCACCTAATTTCACCATCAATGTTGTGCCTTTAATACGTGGCAACTATCTACTTCATCATTGAATTATATGTCTTTGCTTAAGGGTTATGCTAATGTAAATTACAGTCCACATACCGCAACGGGGACGACTTTAGTAAGGGTATTTTTGGGTATCAACCGTTACTAAAAATTGCCAAATGATGTATCTACACAGATTTTTATGTCAGCATATTTCAGCCTCAACTTTTTGCACACAAGTTTCAATATAGTCCTTATTTTTCATAAGATTAACAATATATATAATGAATAAAGAAATAATTAAAAGCGGTGTAGATAATATTTATCGAATTCCAACAAAGCTCTCATATTATACTGAAAACATCTCATCCTTCAAGATTCTTTCTAAAATAAGACAAATCACACAATTGCATCTTCCTTTCTTCTTAACAATCTCTCATCTAGAATTAAAATAAATAGTGTTAATGGAGCCTTCTTTTTTTTTTCTTTCTTTCTTTTTTTTATCATCTTATTATAGACTCTAGTTTCTTGGATTAATACCATGAAATACTCCAATACCTATGACATATTTATCACAAATTAATTTTTTGACCATCAAAAATGTCAAACTGGTACACCTGTAATAAATTTACTCTATGTTAATTTACATTAAATTTTACTCTCAAATTACTAAGTTGGATGATATATAGTAATTGACAAGTGTAGAGTTTGAGGTTTTACCCTCTATTTGTCATGTGTACTAGTTTGTAATTTTTTGTGATCAATTTAATGGAAATCAATGAAGGGAAAATTTATCATAAATGTACAAATTTGGCTTTTATGTGGTTAAAAAAATAATTTTGAATAAACCTTGTTACAAGTGTACCAGTTTAGAGTTTTTTTTGACATTAACACTAGTTTCTTCTTGTAATATTTAGATTACTTTAATGTAATGGAAGGCTTTGTTTTAGGGGCAAAAAAAAAAGTCTAAGCCTTTCTTTTTCCTCCCAAATTAGACCTCTTTGAAAAGTAATTCTCGAAATATGCTTTCAAAATGATTCCTGACCGCCATCAATTCCTAATCCTAATTTCACTTCTCTCCTAAAATCAATGAAGTATTTTCCAACACGTTAGACAATCTTTATTTTTATTGAATTAATCTATCATTAATAATTAAAATTAGAGAAGAAGTTGTGCACACTCAACCACTAAAATAATCATTAGGTTTACCCCAGTGGCCACCCTTCCTCATGGGAAAGGGGAGGTGTGGGTTTTGAAGTCCCAACTTCTCATGCGGGTTTGGGTGAAAACGATTTAATTTCAAATGTGGGTTTCAACTCCCACACCCCGCATGTAGAGCGGGACAAAAGTCTCATGAGAATAGGAGAAGGAGTAGAGTGCAACCGATCAAAAAAAAAAACACACCTAAATGAATTTGTAGATTTGTTATCCTACAAGTTCAATCACGAGGATGAAATGAAAGTTGAAATCATCCATAAGGTAAAACCTAAACAAATATCAATTTAGTCATAAATTTTCCAATTGCCAATTTAGACCTATGTCTTTACACGAAATTCCAATGTAATTAGTTTGGTGATACTCGGCGGTGTGTCACGTGAGACAGCCAACAATGACTCTACTATCACGTCAACAATTTTCAATGAAAATTTATTGGAATAATTACATTGGAATTTCAAAAAAAAAAAAATTAGGACTAAATTAACAAAATTAAAAGTTGAGGATTGAATTAGCATCTATACATTAACTTAAGGACTAATTAAATAATTTTCTTAATGGAAAAATATCCTTTGCTACGACGCGGAGTTCTCTTCCGGACCCGCTTGGAGCTTCATTTTGTACGCTTCCAAAGAATCGTTATTCCCTTTACTCCAAGCATTCGTTATTAGTTTTTTTTTTTTTTTTCCAATCTTTTCCAATGCTGATGTATTTCCATTTCGTTTATTCTCCATTCTGCCTTTCAATTAAAAAATGACCTCATAGACAAGTAGATAATAAATGTTATGAATGGTTCCAAACTTCTAGATTCTTACGGTTCTCTTTCATCCGCTCAGAATTCGTTAATTGAGTAATTCTCAAACATGACGCGATGTAAAGAAGTCTGATCTTAAAAATAAAAATATAAAAAATTCAAAAAGAGATGTGAAAGAGACCCATTTCATGAAAAGAATTGTTCACTAATATCTAACGTTTTCATTCACGATCATGTAGGTCCATTTCGATAAACTCCAATTGACATAGAAGTCGTACATTCACTCTTCATGAGGCTACATATGGCAACTTAATGTGTGTCATTCGAATTGCCCCATCAGAGCAATACAACAACTTAGCTTATTATAAACGATGAATCAGTTTGGTCGGATTCCCGAATGAGGAGTGGAATGTGAAGACTCTTTTGATTTCTTGTGGCCAAGGGAATTTATCAGTTCAGCCTTCGCTTTCTGTATGGTTATAAAATTCGCTTGTTAATATGTGGTAGGTATCGAATACATAAATTTCTTTAAAGATAAGGTCGACCTGTCCGATTTTAATGTCGTCTCCCCAGTGGATGAGCAGAGTGTCGGGACCATGTTGTCCGACACGCATTGATGAGGTCAACGATTCTGTCCCAGTGCGTCTGCTTCGTTCAGTAGAAGTCCACTGCACTCTCACGGTGAAGTGCCCGATCGATGGATAAACCGACGATATCGTTGATGATAATGTCCTTCGAGGTGGACTTAGAGAGTTGGCGTCAAAGGAGGTGAGGAGCTCGGGGAAGACTCTTTCCGGAAGAGCAACATTATTCTCGAGCATGAATTCTTCCTTTTTCAGTCGACACGAGCAACACGATCCATCAATCTCGAATCAAGCTTGTGTATTTATTTGAGAATCGTGATGCGAGGTGCCTGTTTATGATCCAGAAGATGGAGCAATCTCAATTAGATGTGTGCACGATCTACTTACTCATTCTTGCATGTGATTATTCAATCTAAATCACGTGGTCATATTATCTTACTATTTTCTCAAATGTTACCGGCCTTTTCTTCCCGAATTCAAACTCTAAACCGACATGACTTTTCATAAATGAAAAAATTATTCACCATTACTTTCTTTATCAATAGTTTTCTAACACTTGTCAATGTTTATCGAAATTTACCAATATGAAAAAAAGAATTTGCAACATCTTTCGATATGGAAAATAGAATTCTTCGTTGTGCTCGAGTTTGTCTCTACTCTTGCGAGAGTTCTACTTTAGCTCATCTTCCTTGTTTCGTGCTATTTCATTTATTTATGCATGAGAAAATATCCTTCAAGAATCATCAGCCGGGTCAAGTCCTACCCATTTTCACTTCATAGCCATATAGACCGGTGTCTTCATCTGCGGCCGTGCACGTCCGATTCGATAAACTCCGCTCGGTTTAGAAGTCGTGCACGAGACTATATACAGCACAGATATATAGCAATCGCATCTCCCGGTCGGTGCATTACAATATAACCTACCTTGATATGAATCATAAACGAGGTAGGTAGACGATTCCAAACTTAGGGTCGAACGTGAAGACTATTTTGGTTTCTTGTAGCCATGGGGAATTTATTAGTTCACCCTTCGCTTTCACTACGGTTATAAAATTCATTCTTTAAAAAATGAGGTCGACCCATCCGCTGTCAATGTCGTCCTCGGAAGATGAGAACAGCGCGGGGACAGACAGCGTTGTCCGACATGCATTGCATTGATATGCTCGAAATCACGGCCTCTGTGCACCATTTCACAGTCCATCCAAAGCGTTCCGTAGCAGCTCCTTGTTCAGCCTCATTGTTGTCTGCTTCGTCATGAATCCACTGCATTTTCACGGTGAAGTTGTATAGTTCATGGATAAACTGATAACGCCGTTTAAGTCGTAATGTTTCTCGAGGTGAATTTCGAGGCCTCGCACTGAAAGGAGGTGAAGAGCTTAGGAAAAGCAACATTGTTCTCGGGCGTAGATTCTTCCTTTTCCAGGTCGACGCGAACGACCCGATCTACCGATCTCGGATCAAGATTAGCAGCGTATGTGTGTCTATTCGAGAATGAGATACGTGTCGGTTTATGTTCCATAAGATGGAGCAACCGATTAGATAAACGCGCGATCAACTTGTTTGGCTTCGACCAATGCTTTTTTATGATAATAAACATCTTTTCATCATAGTTATATATGCTTAAAATCTATACCATATATAAAGCGCCAGCTTTCAGATTTGAGTCCACCCTTGAAATCATAAAATATCCATATCTTAAAAACAAAAGATAAACAGCAAATTAAACAACAATGAGGTTGAATAATACGCCTCCTCTAGAAAAAAACATTCGTTCTTCTATATGATTAGATCGATTTGAATCACGTGTTCTTATTACCTTACAATTTTCTCTAATGTATCAGGCCTTTTTCCCTAAGCTCAAACCCTAACCCTAATCTGCTCTTTGCTTATCGGGAAAATATATCCACTGGCCAATTTCTTTTTTACCAATAGCTTTTTGACGCTGACCAATGGTTATTAAATTTAGCAGCGCGGAAAAAAAAAAACCACTGCATATTTGGGCATGAAAATTAGAATTCTGCTCGAAGTTTAGTCAGCGGAGCAAAGTGCAAAAGGAAGAGGTATTGCAATATCGTAATGGGAAAAGTCAAGCGGAGCTGCTCAAATTGTTACTCGAAGCCTCTCTCATCCATGATATTCAAGATTCCGATGTTCATTTTTACTCAAAAATCTTTTCGTTTTTCTCGTAATATTATGGCTTTTGAGGTTGGGCCGACTCATCCGTTTGGTGGAACTTAGATTCGTGCAATACACATAATCAAGCAGTCGATTCTTGTATTCACGTTTTCTAACTTATGCGTGTTGCCTGCTCTTGCTTTTGGTCTTTAATAACGTAATCATTGAAATGCCATCGATCCATGAGTCTTAGCATTCAGTGAATGTCAGACTCATAAGAGTCAAATGTCTGCAATTAGATGCATATAGACGTAGGAGATTTGCGAGAAACTATTTTTTCACCGTAGTTGCAGTTCAGGAGATGGGGCGAGTGAAAAACGAGCAGGAGGTTTTGAGCTTCTTATGGTAGAAATCTAATCATTCGTGTGAGCTCTTCAAACTTTTGGGATATTCCATAGTTATAGAGAACAGTCACAGCTCTCTTTCTTGCTAAATTCATCAGCACGCTCAATACATTTAGAGATTGCGCAGAATCAACATGGGATATTCTATCGACCTACCTCATATTGTTCACTATAATAGCAAATTATATACTCGGTAATATAGAGAAGTCAAATGGATATGTCAGCAAAACTGTGACGGATATGATCGACCCCCTGTATAAACTAGGTCACACAACACAGACTCAAGGGTACTATCTTATTCAACACTCAAGATCTGAATTATTTCCCTTGTTATACTATTTTGAGTCTTGGAACAGTATCATTTCACATGGTGATCTGATGTTGGGCAGCTTGGTTCTGCAACTCGAAACGGGCGAGGCTGTAACTTCATCAGAAGCATCTTCATGCATTAATGAGAATGAGAACAACCTTGGATAAACTAAGGTCGAATTTCAAAACAATACATTAACCCTACCTGCATGAGAAGTCCATCTACTTCTTTGACCGGTGTCTGTCTCTGGGTCAAGGAATGTACAAACACCACGAAAAGGGGAAAAAAAGAAAATGGAACCTGCATACAGTCTTATATCCAGGTCCTATACATCTTCTAAACCTTTTGTCACTTCGGATCCGCCGCTTTCGAACATCATATAAGCTGATATGTGTAGAAAAGCTACAAACATCTTTCAAGCAGAAGCCAGTACAACTAAACTATACTCGTTAGCATAATAAAATTTGCATAAAAAGGCCTTGATCAGAAGGGAAATGAAGCTAGAGTTGATTCGCTGAATAAAATGTTTTCACAAGTCTTAAAGGCAATTACCCCTTTTAGCTGAAGGATAACCAAGCTGTGGAAACTTGTAACTTTGGAAGTTTTAAAGATGTGATGACCAAAAGAAGTAATGAAGACTAGATCGATAAGCACATGTATGTTCGATCCTCTTTCTTTTCTTCATGCATTTAATGGTGAATGCATACTTTTGTGATCGGGGAGCACCATCTGTATTTACCAAAATCTTGCAGGATGATGTCGAATATATTAGGTGAATATAAGTATACGTGGGGAAAAAGCTCCAGATTTGTTTTGCAATTGTTTGATCTGAAGCTATTGCAAATTATAGAAACCTAAACTTAACTGTAGATTAAGATGAACCGGGGTTAAGTTGAAATTAGGGAATAACTAGAGAAAACAAGTGTACATGGGCATGCGTCCACTTCTACACGTACATCCTACTGTCCACAAATTGATCCTACTGTCCACAAACTGATCTGGCGAGGATTTCAAAGATAGATGTATATAGTCCGTACACGGTGCTATTTAGCGCACAGAGAGAGAGAGAGAGAGAGATGATCATGATCGTAGCTGAAAGTTGAATAAGGGATCATATTCAGACTATGAATATATCATATATGTTGGGTGCTTCAGATGAAAATACGGGGAGTATTGGTCAGGTTACAAGTTACCTCGTGAACTTTGTCCGCGCTGCAGATGCCTCGAGTTTGAATGGAAAAGCTCGGTGTGAGGAATGAAGCCTGGTCCGAGATTCTCTCTCTCTCTCTCTCACCCACCCACACACGCCAAACGCACACACACAAACCTCAAAGCACAGATCCTAGTCAAAACACACCCACATCCATAAGATAGGAATGATTTTCAAGGATTAAACCTAATCTCAATCTCTCTCTCTCTCTCTCTCTCTCTCTCTCTCTCTCTCTCTCACACACACACACACGCCCCTTCAAAGCACAGATCCAACAGATATATAGTCACATACACACGCAGGCATAAGATATGAATGATCATCAAGGACTAAACCTAATCTCTCTCTCTCTCTCTCTCACACACACACACACAGAACAATGAAAAAGAAAAACCCAGCAATTAGGAGTAGACAGATATCTTGGATCAAACTTCATTCCAAACACCACTTTTCCTCAATGATCTTCCTTGAGCAATAGATCTCTCTCCCTGCTCTCTCTCTCTCTCTCTCTCTCTCTCTCATGATTCCACAATCATACACAGACTGATACAACCCAAACTGCAGGAGCAGAGAGAGGCACTCACATCAAGCTCTCCCATCTTATTTTTATACAGCAAGACCACACTACAATTATTCACCAAATCCCATAAAGTAAAAAGAAGGACAAGGCACAACAGGGTGTGTGGGAGTCAGAGAAATATCATTTTAGTATTATTATTATTCTATGGAGGGCGGGAGAAAAAATTGGAAAAGCACATGATGGACAGGTCATAGCTTCCAATATAATAATGAAAAGCCTGGTGGGTTTTGGAACATTACCCTTGTCTTCTTCTACAAGGGTTTTTATTGGGGAGATGAGAGAGAGAAACCAAGTGCTGCTACTGAGGCCTTTTGTCCATGAGAGAGAGAGAGAGAGAGACAGAGACAGAGAGAGAGGACCGAGACTAAAGTTGGGGCCTTTTGAAAAAGCTACATGGGTGTGTGTGAGAGTAACAACGATGTAGATCTCTCCCATTAGTCCTCCAGCATTGATTAGGGAGAAGGAATCATGAACGCCCAATCAAAGCATTGGTATCATCGGAATTCACTCAGCTTTCTTCTTCTCGCTTAATCATGCTTGTATGTACATGCATGTATGCACATGCGGCCGTGTCTAATTTTAAGTCTACTCAGGAAGGTGAACCTCAAAACTTTGATAAAAAGCAGTGGGTTTGAAATTAGCTGTGTGGTTAGTGAAAAGCATGTATGGATGAAATCATTAGCCGCAACCGCTCCTATTGAACTCTACCCACTTCTATACACGTTCTGATTTTTTAAAGTGTGGTAGTTGGTGAGAGTCCCTTAAAAATGTTGGAGAAGACCAGCTATGATGTCTGAATACCTACAGATGATGTGTTCATCCGATTTATCATCAACATGCTTCCACTTGAAGACAGGCTGAGCAAGGGTTTTCCTCGAACGAAGAATCATTTGGTTTCATCAGAATATTCCCAACCTAAGTGTTCCCATGTCGGACTTGTCAATCTAATTTTTGAGTAGTTAGCATTAGGAAGATGGGTCTTGCAATCGATTGACTAGTGACACCGTCGAATGATGATTTTTTAATTGTGTTTGATCGTTCGACTCATGCCACAAATTCAGCGTAGCTTAAATTAACTTCAAAGTGAAAAAAAATAAAATAAAAAAAGGTTTGTTCTTAATGAGGTAGTGAATTAACTTAATTGAAAAGATGCCTTGATCAAGAGTGCGCCCCAAAAGTGAAAAGATAGTCCCGTACTAGCTTTTTAAGTCTTTCCCTAGTTTTGTAAACCTCTCGCTAATGGAGTTTAATTGATTCTTGTAATGGACCTTTCTTGTGAGAAAGAATTAGCTTAGCTTTATTAGTGGGAGAATCACAGTAGGTAGGGCGACAGAACGCTTCCAAGAAATTGATTGAGGACATCTTGCTTTCCTCATTCTCCAATCAAACTAAACGATAGATTGGCAAAACCGACTTTTAAGCTAGACATTAACATGTATATATGTATTACTAGGTCAAGAACATGTTACTAAGTCCATCAATAAAGTAAGAACAGCATTTTTTGGCTTGAAGAAACACTAAGAAGATAGTCTTCCGGGACCAAAGCGCACCGCGAAAGATTACCTTAGCTTTATTTTTGTTTGTCGACGTATCTTCTAAGTTCAGCACGACAGCATTTCAAAGGAAACAAACATAGAACCGATGGAAAATAAAATCATCCATTTTTTTAGAAGATAAGGGCGTGGGATGTGTGAAGTTCATGGGCCAACAGGCGTATATGAGCATTTCACGAGCAGCCCTTATTCATGATTGACACCACCAGTCTTTAATGAATTCTTGAAGGTGAACTAGATTATCGACATCAAATCATTGTCGTTTGGAGTGGAGAGAGAGAGAGAGAGAGAGAGAGACCATCCCATTAAATTTGATTTTCCTTCTCTTGCTTTTGAAAATGGGCCCCCGGCATTTCCAATCTTCCTCAACTTTTTCTTCTTATTGAACTCTAGCTCTCTGCCAAATCCCGGAACACGCTCAGGAATCTGTTCGAAGGACAAAAAAAATCTACTGTTAATATCTGTCCCAAAAAAAAATCTGATGCGGCATATCATGTGGCTTACGGCGATGTTTTAGAGAAACGGATTAGTAGAGAAAAGAGTCGGTAATGATATCCCGAAATGTACGTGAAATAGATCTGTCCCGATTAAGAGAAGTCGGAAGCAATGGAGTCTCGTTGCGTCGTCCGGCTGTTGCCGACATGTCCATGGCGCCTGTTGGCTCGTGCACACGTGTATTTTTGCGCACATGAGAAGCGTTAGTCACATCATCATGTGCGGTGTCGGAGTACACAAAATGGATTTTTCAACCCAGAATCAGAGACAGAATAGCTGGTAGTTAGTAGCCCTCGAATGCTTGCTCCCAATTCAATGAGATACAACTCGGACTCACTCGTGATCCTAACTCAAAAAGATTCAAGTTATCTTTCCATCTAAATTCGGGCGTTGTCCTCTAGATAAGGAATATAAGCAGAAAATCGTATTCTTCCAGATACTATTTATCCTATCATATCTTCTGAGATTTAAAAAAAAAAAAAATGGTCGAATGTTAGCATTAGATAGATTATCATTTTTCAAAAAGTTTTAAAATCCAAAATTCAATTTATATGTTTACTAGATGATCACATCTTTATCATATGAATGGTAAGAACATTAAAAGAAAATGAAAAATAAGAAGAATGCATATATGTTTGTAATTGAGAGATCGGTGTGGTGTGGTGTGATCTATAACCTCGGTTCCATGGTTTTAAAATTGCCTAAACTTTTAAAACGGATATGTTGGCCTCTATTAGTCCGCATTCCACCAATCATGTATATTTTGATGGGCTTATAAGAATCATTGTTCAATGGGAAAATTACCCAATCAGTCATAAGGAATGGGTGATTTTACTGTGTTGGTACCGCCTTCCCTGTAAAAAGCCGTATAAACCGACAAGTTCTGCCCACTGTGTGCACTGCATACTGAATTCAAACGCCCAGGTCTGCCACTAGTGAGTCAGTGAACGTACAAAGCCGTCGATGCAAGAGAAGGGGGAAGTGAAAAGGAGATTAAAGAGGTCAAAGTGGGTGCGAGTCCACGTCAAATTCTCAGGAAGAAAAAGCTTATGTCTCCTCCTTTTGGCCCGAAGGGCAGGAAGATCTGTGGCTATCCATGCCCGTACAAGTGGTCTTTTCCTTTCGTTTCTGTGTCCCCCACGTACTCGTGGTAAGAAAAAGTTAGAAGGGTACGTTCGTTGGAAGACAGAGAGGTCCAAGTGGTCTCTCCCACTGTTCGAGCGCCATAATGTCTAGTCGGATTTGAACAACTTTATCCCCGATCCGATCAGAGAACGGCCATCTATCTCGGGACAACCTGACTCCGGAAGAATGCTTTCCCCCCCGACCCGACTCTGCATTGAGAAGATCTCAAACAGGTCGGTCCATGATGTTCCGGATCATCGAACGGCATGACAAGTGCTAAAGCCAAATCAAGAAGCAAAGAAATTCAGAATGACAAGATGGTAGTGCTGATTACTTCAAACAGGTGCCTAAAGCAGACCATAAAGAATCTTTACATGTGCTTCTGGTTACAGAGGGAATTAAAGCATACGTAATGCAGAAGATGGTATTGGGAAAACGTGACAAACCAACCAAATTAAGATGAATGGAGCTGCCGCAATCAATAGAAACTCAATGCCAGTAAAACTTGACATTTATGAGAAGAGATTAAAATCCGCACGTAGTCTTCTCGGCGTCTGTCTCTATTTTTTACAGGATGTGCATGAACATGCACGAAGATCATTGAGAGTCAATGACGAGAAATCTTTATTCTTAAGGAGTTAAGGAAGCTCGGTGTTCAAAAGGAAAGGAAAACTACCCTATAAAATTAAGAGAACAATGTACACTTATGTCAATCTGTACAGCCGAATTTACAAAAGTGCATGAAAGAAAAAAGGTGTTCCCTAAAGCCGGTCAAGACTGGTTCTTGACGATTTTTACGCTGCTGTAGAATCGCTTGAGATCTTTTATAGCCTTCTCTTCGATCTGGATTGCCCGAATAGACGAGGGTGCATCGACCTCCGGTTTGAACCAGCGGTTCATTCCGGCAGAATCTGAAGGCGACCCCTGCCCGGACGTGACTGCAAATCCAGTCGTTTGCATCTTTGGACTGTGGGAGAGACTCTGGTGCTGTTTACCCTGGGTTAGATACGAAGCAAAAGTTGAACATCCCAAACATCATAAAGGCATTAACAGAACTAAAATATATCGAACTGCCAAACTTATAAAAATTACTACAAATCGCATGAAGCATGTCCATTGAAATTACAAAATGAACTTAATATAAGCACGCTGTGTCCATGTGACCACCTAACGAGTGTACTGGGGTTGTGCCAATGGATTTGGTGGGTCTGGGTGTGCATGTGTGCACGTGGGCAGGTGGAGTGCATCTCCTTCCAGGAGGATGCGCATCAGTGCATGCATGCGTGCACTGGTGTATGTGCACATTTGTGTGAGAGAGAGAGAGAGAACAGACCTGCTGCATCTGTATATCCCTTAATGAAGGCCGAGACATAAGAGGTGGAGTCCCAGAAGAAGCCCAGGGAGGGGTGCCCTTTTCGACATCAGAAGCTTGAGATGAACAAGCTCGTCCCACAGGTATGGGACTGGAAGGCAAAAACGAACTCAAGCTGATTCTTCCATCAGTCTCAACATCAGCTATGTCTCCTAACTTGGCTCTACTACTTGTTACTAAAATCTCCTTCTTGTTTTTCTGTTCATCCAGAATCTGACGAAGCGAGGTGGACCCCTTTGAAAACTGGGCCCCACCCCACGCCGGCCCTTCAATTTTGGGCAACGAGGGAGGCGGTGGTGCCGTATTTCTTGGGGTGTCATCAAGAGCACCACTCAAAAACATGGAGAGCCCACCCTTCTTATTTTTCCTTTTCACTGTGGAACCCTTGCTCTTTTCAATATCTCTAACTTCACTCCTGCCAATAGTTGAAGATTCTTTCATAGCCTCAACCACCTTACCTTCAACCTGGGGACATTCCTCCTATCACGCAGCAATTAAATCAACACGAGACTATTAAAAAAATCACTTGTCACAAACTCGTCTATCTAACTACAGAACAACAGAAGCTTCCACAGATTTGTGGCCCGAAGACTAATCCAATTAGCAAAAAGCATATCTATTTGCCAAAAAACCACCGCGAAGCAGACAATGGGATTACCTAGACCAAATAAATTAAACGTACTGCTGAACATTACTTTTGATTTTGGTCCTTTCATAGGCTACACTACTAATTCAGTGGATAAGATCAACTTCTTGGTATTCCAGGCATAACAACTACATAATCAATCCTGTGTAAAAAATGTATCTAAGTAAGAAATTTTACCTCATCCTTGGAGACTGGCAAGAACCCAGGATCCTTACTGCTCTCTAAAGAACTCACTTCACCATCCCCATGACAAAAGCCAGACGCATTCTCTACCTGAGATTCCTGCTTTTTGTTCTTTCTTCTTTGCCTTTTAGATACTCCAGCATTCTTCGCCTTCCCATCTGATGGCTCCAAAAACGAGGGTTTTGCACTCAGTACGTCCACTGGGACACCCAGCTCAATGAGTGAGCTCTCAAGAGAGGACCTGGTCCTGAGCTTCGCTATCTGTTGGCAGTCGAGAGAATGCCCTTTGGACTGCTTTTCTTCAAGCATCTCTATCTGTTGCAACTTTTTGTGCAGAGCACGAATTTGTTTGCTGACATGTTCACTAAGATCATCTCTCAATTGCAGAAATGAGTCAGCATCTTGGCGGCTCTTGTTTCTCGAGGATAACTTGTTCATGGATGTACAACGCATCCTCACCAACTCACTCTCTCCATCCTCTTCTTCACTGTCAATAATTGCAGGAAAGACGGCAGTAGGCGTAGGAAGACGACGACAACTCCATGGCTCAGATGACCTCGAGTCCAATAACTTCTCCAGTCTAACTAAAATATCTAAAGAAGCAGTTGCCACATTGTGTGATGAGACGGAGAGGACATAGTCCAGATTCCTGATAACAATATCCTATGGGCACAAGCACAACAAATCTAGTGAGTTATGGACATAATGTCAGAAATCTGCTAGAAAAATCAATCACGCAAAAGATTATGGGCTTCATAGGAAATCATGATAGGATGCAACTGCAAAGTGTAAATGACCTCAAGGCACCGAACAATGATTAGTGTCACCTATTGTTTTACTAAAAACAAAGAAAGTAGAACAGAACAGTTTCAGATATACAAATGCAAAACTCTCACTACTGATAATTTTACTGCTGACAGCTTGAAAGGAGAAGAACCGATGGGCGGAAACATTACTCGGCATTGGCATGAAAGATCACAGTATTGGAGAGAAAAGTAGAAAATTATAGTGTACTCAAAAGTTATATGTCCTTCAGTCTATACCTCACAATGCTTCCTCAATCCATCAGCATCAAGTGAATCTGCAATTTCAAGCAACTGGATGGCATTCCTAGGTTCTACTAGACACTCTGCTGCAGCCTTCTCACAAAGGCTTTTCAAGCTAGGTATCGGATGATGCGCGGCATCACTATCCTCTAAAGTCAGTAATGCATTATTAGACTTCACATCGTCAAATAAAATGTCTTCATCAAGCTCTTCCAACTGATTCCCACCATTCAACATCACCTCCTGAGATTTCTTGGGTGCCAAAGACACATAAACAGGATGAAAGAGAGAGGCAACCATCAAGAGATGGGTTTCTCCAACTGACACAGAAGTCGCCTTCTTCAGGCCATGTAATCGTGTGGGCACCGGTGGCTTATCCTTCTCTTTCTTCCCATCCCACATGTAAACATCACCTGTGGTAGTAACTGCAGCAGACCAGTACTTTCCAGCGGAAATGCCCACAATGTTTCTTTGACATAGTGAATATAGCTATACCATGAAAAGATGCAAGCAATTAGAAAATAGCCAAAACACTGGAAATAAGTAAACACAGATACCAGTAACATATTTGAACCTGTTGGCATCTAAGGTTGGGATCAGAGGACACCCAACAAAATAAGGCTCCATCATCTGTAAGAGCCATGCTGTGTACCATCCCTGCTGCTATAGCTACAACGTGCAGTCGTTCCTTGCGATGAAACTTCAAAGGCATGCTCCCACTTTTCTTAAGATTCCTAGCAACAACCACGCGTCTTGGAGTAACAAGCCTATGACCCCACGTATGAACCTAAAAGACAATAGATATTTAGCATAAAACATGTATGGCAGATCATATCCAAAACAAATAGAAGGATGTCACAATCATGACAGATAATTTCCTAACGCAAGGTTCGATACAACTACACAGAACGACTCAGGTCTGCAGCAAATGTGAAACCAAGACTTTTAACAAAGCCAGTATTAAACAGTATTAAATAGGAGAACAAGTTAAGCAATATCAACACAATGAATCATAGTGAAAGACAATGACCTCCCCATCTGCTCCCAGAACAATTGTGTGATACTTTGCAGCTGCAACTCCAATAAAAAATTTGCCCTTTAAATACTCAACCAGTCTTGGTGTGTAATTTGATCCAGAATTGGAAGTCCCATAACCAAGCTGACCTTCCCTGTTGCAACCCCATGTGAATACTTCACCAGATTCAGAAACCACAGCAGTGTGCTTATTTGCTGCAGCAACAGCAACAGCTTTTGACCGGAGGGCGCTAACTCTACGAGGAGTGGGCTGAGTATCAACAGAAGTGTACCCAAGTTGACCCTCTGCAAAAAATCATAAAAAGGATTCTCATACTTCAAAAAAATCACTTCAGTTCAGTCGATGAAGCAATGGGTAGAAGAAGCGAGAATGTCACCCTCTCAATTCTCCATTTCCCACTTGAAACACAAATGCATAATTGAGGTTGGACTACATAAAATTCCAAATTCAGTACAAAATGAGTACTGCACCATTCAGAAAGCAAATGAATTTCACCTCTATTAGATCCCCAGGTGAACACTTCTCCACCCTCAGTAGCAATAACAGTGTGATGTTTAGCTGCTGCAATTGCTTTCACACGACGAGATCCTAAACCAGAAGTCACCTGTCGTGGAGTGATGACTGCAGCTTGACCACTGGAAAGAATCAAGTGATTAAAAATATTTCAGGAAACACACTCAAATTCAAACAAGGCTATATATCTTAACTGTGATTCATTGGCCAAGGAGGGAACCAAGCTAAATGCTCAATTTCTAGCCTAGACTTGTGCACACACAACAGATGTGAGAGAGAGAGAGAGAGAGAGAGAGAGAGAGAGAGGTGCAAAGAAATTTAGATGGCCAACTATTTCAGTTAATGTCCACACAATTATTGCTTTTACACAAGGCCATTGTATCCTTTTCTTAGAAAGAATCTAAGAGTCATAAGGCAATAAAACAAAACATAGCATCAATATTCTGGCTCCTAAAACAAATACAATAAAGTAAGATCATGCATGGATAGAAGAAGAATACTAATATGTTACCTATGGATGTCAAAATCAGGATGCCCAAGCCGACCACCTCTTCCAAATCCCCAGGTGAAGAGTTCTCCTCGAGTACTAACAGCAACACTGTGAAACTTTGCTGCAGACACCTGCTTAATTAAGGAACCATGCAGCGAATCAACTTTGCATGGTAACTTTTGTATGCAAGCATTTCCAGTTCCTAGCTGATAATTTGCACCACTGCCCCAGCTAAACACCTCCGTGGCTACTGCAATAAGCAATAATTTGGACATACCATCAAGGGGACTCAATTAATAGTAACAACTATTAAATACAGGATTAAAATAAATACCAGCATCATAGTCATTCCCAATAACCTGCTTTACAGGCCCTGAGAGTAAGTCAATGGGCGTCCGAGACTTAGAGTCCTCCAACACAATAGACGCACCGGACTGAAGGAGGACACTTGCAACAGCAAGATGACCAAAATGCAGGGCCCTATGAAGGCTGCTCCATCCTGATTCTCCATCCTGGAAAGCATTGCATGATCACCAATTATCATTGCTTCAAAGATAAATCTCTAGTTTAGCATCCAAATCCATAAAAAAGTTCGCTCAACTAGAACAAGGGAAGAAAAATTCTACATTTCAAATTGAACCAAATTGAATGAAACCTGATAGTCAATATATCTTCAAAAAGCAAAGTCACACAATGCTATGCCATGCTCAATCCAACATGCATCTTGCAGATGCAGAGTTACAAAGTTGATGTTTCTCATCTAATGCAGCACAAGATCTGCCCAGTCTCATTTATCCTTTCTCAATGCCAATAAACAAAATTATCTTCAGTAACTGGAGCTATATTGGCAATCATGCAGGTCTACCCCCACTTGACCCTGGATTAAGCTAGTTACGGCACAATTGCATGTTCTTCACTATACAAAAGACCTTCAAAAAGAAAAAATTGAGCCTCTTCCAACCACACCAAATCTGAACTGTGTCCTCTATCATCTTTGAGATATTTGTAACGCCTTTCTCTTTATGAACATCCCCACTCCATCATGTATGAGACACTTATATCACGTCGTTATGATGCAAACATAAAAGTGAAATAGCATTGTGAAGAAACCGAGGAAAGGACAATGACAAGCTCTGTGATTATCAACAACAGGCTTAGCAAGCACATTGCATAGAGATGATTGATCAACACACCAAAGTAATTCTAGGAACCAATAAACTCTTCATGAGACATATATTTAGACAACCATCAGAGAAAACCAACCCTAGCATCGGGATCAGCACCAGCTGCAAGAAGCCTCCTAATGACTGGAATGTGATTTCTCCATGTTGCGACATGAAGTGCCGTAAGACCAAAGGTGTTTCTTGAATTGATATTTCCCCCATTCTTTTTCAGTAAGGCCAATGCAGAATCAACATCAGCCAAAGAACCCTCTTGAACAATGACCCATAGATCTTTCTGTTGTCTGCCCGATAAAGTTTTACGAGCCGGAGCCGGCAAATTATGCTTCTGTCCTTGAGGAGAGACTAAAATCTCCATTCTTTCATGTAAACTACTATACTGCTCCTTCAATTGATAAGTGTAGAAACCAAATAATCCAGTTCCAAGGTTTCAAACAAACAACCCCACAGACAGCCGAAAATCAACCAAGAGCCAGTTAAAATGAGATCCAACCGCCCTATGAAGAAGATGATTCGGCCTAATCCATGTTGAGCTCACTAATAAACTCAGTAGCTCAAAGGAGAACTGCCATCATGAATTTAAGTTGAATGAAGAATGTGCCATCCTCACAATCCCAATATTTAGATTGCAGAGTAGAACTTATAGCCCCAATCAACGGACGCCATCGAGAATTTTTCACTGCAGGGATTACCCAACTAACAACTTTAGCTATCAACACATTCATGCATTGCAGCAGAGATAAACCTCAACAAAGAAATTGCTGACGTAACCAGGAACCCGATCAAACAGAAAGGAAAAGAGATCTCCTCATTCTAAAACATGTAAGATTCTAATTATGCTTTCTTTGAGTAGATTTGCTTGCATGCTAGATAATGGTAACAAAATAAAAGGGAACACTATGCAGAAAATATGATATTCAAGCACCAAGAAGATTACTGATGAGGGCAAGGGCCTTGAGAAATAGAGAAAAAGATCATTCTGAAGGTACCTATAAGAAGAAAAAAGTGAAGGAAATGGCATTCACCTACTTCTTGAGCTACAAAAATTTATCAAAGCAAGCTTCGCAAGCTAATGGCAAAGTCCCACAAAACCAGTCCATCTGCAAAACCAACGGAGCACAAATTCCCCCCCAGACTAAGGGAATGTCACTCAAAAGTTCCAGGTTCCATTTCTAAAATTGAGCAAAGTGAGCTTCCTCATCCAATCATATGCCACTTACTTTGTTAGACTAAGCACATAAAGAACATGAGTGGTGGATTAGAAATTGCTAATTTCCAACTAAAAAAAAAAACCTTAAACCTCTAAAAACAACATGTCAACTGTCCATCACCGAAACCCAGATCTAACATCAAATATTCTTTCCGGTAAACAACCCAAGATCAAAATTTGAACGTTTCAGTCCACAAATGATCCCCAGGCAGCGAATAAAGGCGGAATTTTGAACAAGAAAAGGATGGCCCCAGCAGCACCCTCGAAGACAAGAACAACGAACCGAACAAGCACGGATCTCAAGGAAAGCACCACGACAATTCGCCATACCCCTCCTCATCATCATTCGCCGACATAATGAACAAACTCAAAAATCTCGAAAGCTCCAACGAAGAGCGCAGGGGAACTGGGCAAGGAGAAAGCTGCGCGAGGGAAAAGATTCGCGATACGAGGACGACACAACGAGGACGACATACCTCGCGTGAGGGGACTTGGGCGAGCACAGCAAACGAACCACGACGTGATGCGGAATTTCGCAAAGAGCGAATAAAATGGGGGCGGATCAACTGATTTGAAGTTCGAAGCGAATCCCACCGAAGAATATACCCTTCCCCAACAACAATGACACAACGTATGACGATGCCTCAAAACTGGTGCGTTTCGGTTTTCAGAGGTAGGAGACTGAACGAAACGAGGAGAGGAACAGAGAAGGGGCCGTTGGGGGAATTACCTACAACGTTGGAGGGCAGGGTGGGAAATGGAAAATTCGGAGATTGTGGGTGTACGAGAATACCCCCTGTGGACAATGTGGGCATTGTCCTCGGTTAAAGTTGAGGTTCTCTTGGCAGTCGAGTTCTCGGTTCAGAGAGATGAGATGAGGGCTTGTCAGGGCCACGTTCTCTCTTACGGTGGTTCCCCCACTCGACACGTGGCGACACCTGGTGCCAGCTCGCGGGAGCGACGATCTAGGCAATTAGGCATTTCGGCGTCCTTCGGTTTTCGATTTTCTTGGGCTTTTGGCATTTTGACAATTTCTGCTTCTTTCATTTTTTTTTTGTGTCGCGGAGAAGGTTTGTTGAGAAGGAGTCGTGACTTTGGACCTTAATGGAAGGGAACAGAGCCAAAGCGGTTCCCATTGTCCATACATATTCCATTTCGTCGCAGGACACGCCATCAATTGGCGTAACGCACTACAAACGCGGATCTTGTCAATGATTCTAATAAATTCTTACCGTCAAGAATTTTAACTTTGATTCGTCCGCGTCGAATTTGTGCTTCTTCGCAAAATGATGCACTGCGTGACGTTTGAGAAAATGAATCGCATCTCGTCCTCGCCGTCGGCATTTTCCCCTTAGAATTGGTTGGATCTCAATCGAAATGCATTAACAGTAAAAGAACGAAAATTTAATGTGTCGATAATCAAAATAAAAGATTAAATGATCTGATTATTAGACTCCCGAAAGTTCAAGTCCAGGACATGTGCCGCCTTTCCCATTCCCATTTCCATTTCGACCATGAACGAAAGTCCGATTGAAAGACAGCATCACAAGAGGTACCGAAAAGTAGCAACAGCCCAAAAAAGTTGAAATTTTTACCTATCTTTAGAGGGTAATGCAAAGCCAATAGCAATTGCTGCTCAAGGTATGGAATAGATATCTAAGATGGCAAGAGGCATGGAGAGCAGTCAATGAAGATGTTACCAAAGCTCTCTCGTAAATCATGATAGAACCCATTACTTAACTTCATTAATAAATACTTAAAATGATAAATATGTCACGTGACAGTTACCCATGGAGAAATTAATTGATATCATGCAATCTATGTTATTTCTTGATTACATCAGGTCAACCGACATTGCCTTAAAGTTCTGATCGGAAGTATTGTTGATTGGTTAAAAATGGAGTTTCCCTTCGGCCGCATCCAGCCAAGCGTGTATTTTCTACTTCCGACTCGAAAGAGAGGGGTCCTGGACACATTGCAGTCTGCCTGCTCAAATTATTTTCCCCCGATATGCCTAATCTTGCTTCTAGCTAGCAATGAAACTGAATTACAGATGCGCGGACAACAACACTGAATCGACGTCGCTTCTCACCCTTGACCATGGATCGGAAGTTGGCGGTGGTTGCGAACAGAGAATCCAACAACCCCACGCATTGACCCCCAACCTTTCCCTCCTTTTTCTTTTTTATTTTCTCCCTTTCGCGTTTACTTGCAATTATTTATGTCGCCATCCAACTTTCAACCGTCGCAACCGCAAGTAGGGGGAATTTCGATCTCGCATACAAGATAGCTTTAAACAAATGGGGTCCCGCGGCAATAGCCATTAGACTAATCGGCTCTCACATGCACACCATGAAGTCAAGCCGTTGAATTCTCCATTCCGGAGTAGATGCTGATCGTAACAGCCAAGGCTCTCTCGGCTTTTTCTACAAAACACGCAGATCTGACATATCCACCCACCCCGGCCATTTTCCTCGTGGCGTTTCCTATATGTCTTTAGTTGAATCACAATCCTTCATAAAATAATTTGACGCAACTCGGCATCTGTCATCTAGCCCACAATTACGGCCGATGCAACAAAAGAAAGTCCGTAAAATAGGGGGGGAAAATAAGCGGTTACTTGTAATGACAAAACAAGCAGACACATCACATGGGCAAAATGCTAAAAATCGACTCAATCCTCGGTGTACTGTCTTCTATAGCCTCTTGCTTTACGAATACTTCTTTGTTTATGGTGTATTTGGACGATCCAAGGCAACATGGCAAACAGTGCCTGCAAATCGCCAGCTAAGCAAAGAGGAATAGGGAAGAGGCGATGCGATCCATATGCTCTTCCACAACTTTGGACAATGTGCAAAATTAATCAGTCGTCCAAGTTTTTACGTTAGCGACACTGTTCTTGCCATAGCCTCCTATGACCTAGAATCTTCAAGTTATGAATCAAAGGGTATTGGAATTGAATAAGTGAACAGAAACAATCTGCCTTGATTTCAAGATTAGATTATCGTGAATGCAATAATGTTCTTCCTCCTCCACAACAAGTACAGCAGTTCTCAATTGCACAACTTACACTCATCACAGATGCATAAGGAAAGACTATCCAATAGAATCAGTAGAATGTGATGCATAGGAAAGACTATCCAACAGAATCGGTAGACATGCCACGGCATGCAGGACCCTACCAGGCATCAATTAAACTTTCTTCACATTACATTTGTACAAGTCCTAGTCTGCTATGCAGTTCTACAAGCAGACACAAATGCAACTTTCACTCTGCTAATAGAAAATTACTTGAGCAAGGCAGCTAAAAAACCGCCAAGAAGGGGAGAAGAATGGAAAGTTAAGGAAAAGGGCTATGCATGATGCATCTCTATTGTGATAATTTACCTTAAATCAATTTCAAGCTCCTGAGGAAAAGTGAAAGTTTATTGGGAGCCGAACATTCCAGTAACTAGATTAATGTTCCATCACTAGTCAAAGAAGAAATAGGGGAAACGTTTTCAGAACAGCCTGGTTTCACTTGGAGAGGCTTGGGAAAAGTCTAGCTATCCAATGAGAGGAAAGTACATCTTTCCTGGAAACTCTTGAGCCTACCATCTGTATCTGCTGCTAATAATTCAATTATATGTGAACTTCCAAACGGCATTGAAAAGGTTATAGGGGAATTAGTAATTCTATCTTTGCAAGGAAGAATTGATTAATGACAAGATTTTCTTTAAACTCTTAAAAATTACAAAATTCACAAGCATGAGACAAAATTTGAAAGAATACAAAAACTGTAAGACATAGCTGACTCACACACAACCAAAGCAAAGAGGAAATAAGGACCTTCATCCTTAATACCCAAGCACAAGCTCAGCCAAACAACTATATCATACCCAACTTGAACAAAATGTTCATGCCAGAGATACATAGAAGCAAATTTCTGCCAAGTTGATTCGCATTTATGCAACAACAGCTGGATCCTACATTATCACAAAAAACAAGCACAATGTTATAGCACGAGATGTTTGTGAACTTCAAGTAGCATTCCTTTAACAAATGAAATGATGCCAACTCAATGTTATTAATAGGATAACATGCATTAAAGCAATGAGAAAATGTTGATGATACTGTAACAGGAATGGGGAAAAAAACAAATGCTAAGCCATTATTTGAACAATTTGCATTCCCCATTATCCCTTTAAACCTACATTTTTATGTTTGGGTATACTTAGAGAAAAGCTTGATATAAGGCTGGGAGGTGATGATGCATCTAGAAAGAATCTGAAATAGGATACTGATTTTCATAAAGACGTCATAACAGATGGCAGAGGGGCTAATGATATGAGTCCATCTCAAAGGCAAAATTCATACTTTATCTCAATGAACAATTAGACCGGTCCTACGGGACCAACCTTTGCAGTCAAGTTCGAAACAGCCAAATTCAACTTCTCCCTGGTTTTTGTCCTTGCAACTTGACCCGCTTTAGAGACTTTAGTAAAAGCACCATTAAACCAAGCTGCTCCAGCGGTCACATACCTGTCAAAGTCCAAACATAGAGTTAAGAGTTGAATGATGGTAGTCCTGAGAGAGGGAGAGAGCATTGCAGTTTTAAGGTCAGAGGTAAACCTCTAATATTGGAGAAAACAAGATATTGCTCTACATAAACAGAGGTTGCAGTTCCCTTCATCCATTTCTTTGAATTAATGCATTATGCACTCAAATTTTGACTAAAGGCAAAGCCAAATTAATCTTCTTAATAGTTATACATAGTGGGAAAAGCCAATATCAAAACGATTGCAGGAGACCTACTTTGCAACATATGGATAAGTAACCTCAAATGTTGACAGTAAAAGGATGGATCAAGCCTCAATACTCACGGTATTCTTAATTATCTTCTTTTGGGCAAGAGCAAATATTGTAAATCGGACCTAACAGGCAAGGCCACATTTTGCACTGCTTCCGAAAATTAGAAAAAATTGCTATGCGTTCACCTTGTCGAAATTACCCAAGTATAAATTCAAATTAGTAACCAAACCAGATGAATTTGTATAAACAAGCATGCACTGCCTCAAGAGGTATGTACAGTCAGATATATCCCAACAAGAGTTAATTGCATATCATAATACTGGAAACTGTCATCTCAAGCAATTGCTGGTAACGATACCACAAAATCATATCTCAAGGAACAAAACTTGACCTGCTAGTTTTCACAGCTGACCCTGTGTCATTTATCTTCCTCTCTGCAGCAAATATGGCCGCCATTGTCTTATCCGAGACATGAAGTCTCTGATCGACAGACTTCACTTTCTCATTGACAACCGAGATTCCAACAGTAAATTTCTCAGTGAGTCCAACCCTCTTATCAAAGGAGACAACTTTGGCTGATGCCGTAGCTGTCAATTGATGCTTCTCATCAAATGCTCTAGCTTTGTTGACGGCATCTTGTCCAATGGCACTACCTTTCGCCAATACATTGTTGACGACATCCTGTGCTTTATTGACATAAACTCGACCATTGCCAGGTGAGCCACCCTTAGCCTATAAGCATAGATAGAAAAGTTTGAGCTGACAACTTCAAATTATGAATAAGTACCTAGGTATAGGTACCGTCACATCTCTGATAGTGGGGCCTTGCAACGACCATTTCGCATTTGGCACCCTCACACAAATCTTAGGTTCAAGAAAGTTCTTCAGGCGCTTTTTGGATGCAACCATCTCTCTTAGAATTTACAAGTGGAAACCGATGCTAGTGGTTGATGAAGCAAGGTTTTGCCAGATGGAAAGTCTTTTGGTGGTGGAACAAAATCAGTTGCATTATGTAAGTACACATGTCTCAACTCAATTCGATTGTTTAAAGTATGCACCCTAGGGATGGTAAAATTATACATACAATTCAAGGCAGAAAATTAACTAAGTCCTCCAACTTTGAGAACTATTATGAGACTGATGCAAGAATTTTTAGCTATCTTAATGTGTTCTGCTAATTATCTTGGATGAGAAGTGCGTGAGCATTTTCCTTTACCTCAGCATCGGAGACAACGAATTCAGTAGGGGCAACAGACACTGCATTGTCCACCATCCTCACTTCCTGCATGTATAGAGTTGAAAATATTTTATTGAGTCTCTCAAGAAATCCAAGGACAGATAGCAGGATAAATGCCTACCTGCATGTCACGTTGTGGTACATAGTTCTCGATCGCACTAATAGTCACAATCCGATCCACTAGAGTTGCTCCCTGCAACATAACATACACTTCAATATGCAGGACTGCAACATTAAAAGTTTTCCCTAGTTGCAGGCTAGCTATGGTGTTGTACTGAAGGTGGAGAACTAGAAACGAAAATATTACCAATGATACTAGCGCTCTTGAAAGGGCATTAATAATTTTTCATGGTATAAGCGCTCTCATCCCACCATCAGAAAAGCACCTTATTAATTTCGAGTTTTCTTTGTCATGGATAATACTAAGACCTATCAATTTTTAAGGAGCCTGAAGTAGCACCACTGTTGTAACTTCACCAATGTAAGTACAAGAAAGATTCTAGAAATCCATAAATCACTAGTATTTGAACAGATAAGTACTAAGGTGTGCGTCTAGTTTTTAAACTTACCAAAGACTATCCGCAATGCTAGTCGATTATTTTCTTTTTTCCAGTTTTAAAAGAAATAGCAGAAAAATGCACAAAGCCAGGCAATCGATTGCTCCTAGTAAGAATCAATAAGTTTAGGAAATCTGCACGCTAGGGAGAACAGAAAATCTTATGGAATCTCATGGACTGGACGGATAACTACAATCCAAATGAAAAGCTTTATTGCACATGACGTGTAAAGCAGATGACACAGTCCCTTCCAGAAAGCTTATGGAAACACGATAGAAAAATACTAATCGAGTCCGGAAGTAGGTCTAACTTCCTCTTAACTCCGAAGCATTGTTTAGAAAAAAGGTGCGACGCAAGTAAAGCCCGAGCAAAGAGACGCAATCGATGCCGGCGAAACGCCTATCGGCGGAATGAATGCGCACAGAGAAGCGATCTCGATACGCAAGGCGCACCTACCGATAACAAGACCGCGATTTCCAGCGCCTTCGGATCTTTGAACGTCACGTACGCAGTGCTCGACTGTCCACTTTCCCTGACACCATGACGAAAACCTCGTTAGAATTCCTTCCCCCACTCTTTTCCTCAGGTATGCACGCACAGACTACAAGAGCTAAAATTCTGAAGGAAACCAAAAAATTAAAAAATTAAAAAAAAAAAGGAAGAAGGAGAAGAAGAAGAAGAAGAAAGAAAGAAAGAACGAGGATAACAATCATGGAGCCTTCCACGCTCCGAAAACAAAAATCGAAACGCCGGGGACGATTCCAAAAACTCCTCGTCTCCACTGACATTCCTTCACACCGAAACTCCGACGCCAACGGAGCGAAGAAGCGACGCGACAGGAGCAACCGCGTACACGGCGGCGGAGGCGGAGGCAACGTACCGTCGGATCTCGATGCGCTCGATGTCGCCGGAGAAGGAGAAGAACTCGTGAATCTCTCGCTCGGTGGCTAGATCTGAGAGGTTCCTCACTTCGACTGTCCTGGTTAGCTGCCACACATGCGGGAAACCCCGTCGGGACGATGGTGAGCAACAAAACGGAAACTCAAAAAAAATCCGGCACGCGATTTCCGCGAGCTCCGGCGGCGCCGAAGGTGTGCGGATTGAGGCTTGAGAGGAACCTGCATTGCTGCGGCTGCGACGGCGAGAGGGGCGTCGGCGGGTGGAACGTCCTTCCAATTGGAGAGCTCCGAGAGAGAGAAAGAGAGAGAGAGAGGGAGAGAGGAACAGAGCGGAAACAAAGCAGAGACCCGAGAGTAAAAAACAGAACGTGAGCACGAGCAAGCGCAGCCAGGGAATGTAAAATTTGTGCAGGTGCCGAGCTGCCGTAAATGCCCCTGCAATCTCCCAATATTTCGCTTCCTTTTTTTTTTTTTTGGTTCAATTTATCGAGGAAAATTCACTCTCACGGTCTCACTTCAGCGAGTCGAGTCCAAACATTGTTATCAGTGTTCAAACTTTTTGACCTATTGTTCTTGTGTATTATTTTTTTCTTAATTATTCAAATCCAAGTGTTAAAGCAAGTGGGTAATTAGACTCTTTCAAAATAAAATAAAAATAAAATTGTGAAGTTTAAATGATAAATCTAATTATTTGAGAACGCGTATAGAGCGTGTTCCCTATTTATTATTCATTAAATGAAAATCTTGTGGCTCATACATTTTTATTTTTTTCTTAATATGTAACACATGAAACATTTATAAAATGTGAATCTATCGATTCATAGATAACCTTTCGATCTTTTTTTCTCAAAAATCACATTTTCATGTGATTTCAATAGTCTTGCATGATTCTTGAAATAACTAGAAAAGATTATTAACTCAGATTGGCTCGGGTTGAGATTACGGTCTCCTTATTTTGCATTTATGTAAGGTCGTGGAGTTAGGTGCAATTTCATCTAATTCGATGTTGATAGAGTCGACACCCTTCTTTGGCGTTTTTCGCTATGGCAAAAGTAGGAGTAATTAGCGAGGGCAGTTTTTTTTTTTTTTTTTTTTTTTTTTTTGGGGGTCAAAAGCGAGGGCAGTTTAGTCAATATAAATTGGACGATATGGCTCCGAAAACCGATTGATACCTTCCTTGGTCAGATTGCGCGACTTTTGAGAGAAGACTTGACCTTGTTCCGACAAATTGTACGTTGTCCTGTTCCCCACGCCCTCTCTCTCATACACACACAATTTCCCTCCTACATTTATAATTTTTTTATTTTCTTTTATTTTCTTATTTTCTCATTTTATAGTATTAGGGAGTGTATCACAGTTCTACAAATAATAATTAATAAAAAATATATATAATTTTCAAAACAATGATATCCACATCACTAATTCGGGGAATGTATTACCACTTTGAGTTGTTTTATTTAACGATATACCGGCCATCTTAAATGATTTTTTGATAAGATGCTTCGCATAATCGATTCCTCATTTCACACAAAAATGATTGATTTTTTATAGTGATTTGTTATTTCATGATACAGGAAAAACCAATCAAAGTATTTTCTTATTTAGTGTATATATGTTTATATACAAAGAAAGTATGATTGGCTGACTAAAATTAGAATACACCACGTGATGCATGATAAACTCTAGGTAAAATTACAATATATTCACGGCAAGAACCTTTTGCTTGAGGTCCAGGGACGGTGAGGCTCAAGACCTCAACACCCACATCCAAGTCCATTGATGTTGAGCTTAGGAAACAAATAACCAAGCTCAAATTCCCAACACCCGACCCCAAGTTCATAGAAACTAGGCTCGAGTCCATCAAAGTTGAGCTCGGGACTCCAATGCCCTTGCCTAGATCTCCAAACCTAAGCGCAAGTCCATCAAAGTCAAGCCCTTGCACTCAATTTTGAATCCCTCACACTCAAGCTTAGGTCAATCGAGGTTGCGGCTTGAGACTCTATTGCCTATGGTTTGGGCATAGGTGCTAGGGTCTCAAACCAAGGCACTAGGGACTTGAGTACAGGGACTTGAGTACAGGTACCAATGTCTAGAACCCTACTTCAATGCACCTAGTTGTTGAGGGCCAGACACAAGAACTAACATCCCAAGCTTGAGTGCTAGAACCCTAACCCGAGCACTACAGTCCTGTGTTTGTCTTTTGTGGACCAAGGCTCAATTACCAAGGATATGGGCACATGCACTGGAGCCTCAGGGTCAACTTCTTTGGACCTAGGACCGATGCCCGTGCTCGTGCTTGGGACCTCAATGCCTAGCACTTGGGTCGAGTCCATTGAGGTTGACCTAGGATTCTGATGCTCATCTCTGATTTCTAGTTGGCCATCCATAAGTCACTAGAACTCGAATAGTATATATATAAGAAAATCAAATCGAATTTTCCTTTTCAAATGTTGAAAAATGTTTTTTTAGTGAATTTTCATGTTTTGTCCAAATATTGAAAAAACAATATCATTTTTATGTAAAATGACTTATCGATTTTTTTTTAAGTTAACATTTTTCATTAAACAAACACAGCCTACAAGTACGTTGGTTTCGCAAAAAAAAAAAAAATGTATGATTGAAAAATATTTTCCTAAAAATGATCATTTGTATAACTTACAAAAATAAATGAATGAAAATAATTTTCATCGTCAACAAAAATATTCAGAGATAAATTATAGTCGATTTTTCATTAGTTAATAAACAATCGCTTTTAGGAAAAAAAAAGTAATCATTCATTTTTTACTAAACAAATGGATCCTAAATTTGAAAGCAATGAAAATTGTATGGTGATTTTCTAATTCATATGCTTTAACAGATTTTAAAACAAAACATCAACAGCGAAAAAAAAAAATGGTTCCAAATCCAAAATCTTAAAGAAAAGGAAATCATATTTACCCAGCGATAATTTTTTAAGGTTTTTTTCCCCCTTTCAAGGGTTTTTGCCCGCCGCACCCATCCTATCCTACCTCCGAACCAGAAGACTCCCTCGTCCAATTGCATTACTCTTGTATTGGCTTATCACTAATAAATCGGTGCACGATAAGCTATCTCGAATCCGACGCAATGCACAGATGCTCATCTTTGTTTTTTTTCTGTTCGATTCTTTTCTTGGGCAATCGATATTAGTATTCCACGATTTTGGCAATTTCCACAGCCTACCCGACTTCTGCTACCTTACGGAGCAGGGATCCCCTCCGTCACTGACAAACGACAACCTTCAACAGTGGACTGAAAAGTTGTCCAACTCGTGACTCATCGATGACCGGAAGTCAGCCATCCATCGGCACAACAAAGTGGACGACGAGGAATCAGACGTGGCTGGGAGAAACTCCTTCCTTTTTTATTCTCTTCTTTTGGTATTTGTTCCCGCTGGAAGACTGTTTCAACGTCCCGCGTGCGATTTTCTATTCCGAGTCGCATGAGAATATGCGGATCGCGCTTTAGACCCCGAATTTGGTTTTTGTCGTTGAGGTGTTGCTTTTGTGCGTACCGGGTTTAACGATAGAGGTCGACAAATGCTATATCACTTTGCCATCCCCAGTCCTTGCTCGAGTTGGGCACAACCAACATCCTAGGGGCCACAAAATTAGAACGACCCTCCGTGGTCTGGACCGTCTCCATGTTCGCATGATCCATCAAGTAGATAAGCTCGACCACAGAATGGACACAATCTACTGTCGTCCTAGCTTGGCCCGACCCGCTCCCTTATAATCGCATCTGCGTCGAGCTAGTCAAGCACTAAACCATGCATTGAATCCAGGATAATCAAGTAGCCAATCTTTAACCCCCATCTGATTTGGAATCGATATGAGTCCTGAGGTTTTAAGGACACCCATAGTGCTGGGATAACCCACGATTCGACGGCAAGGGAGTGGGAGACGGTTTCCGAGGATGCTAAGAATGGTTTTCTAGAACCCGTTTGGCAACCGACCAAATAGTGTTTAAATTAGTTTTTTTGTTTTCGGTAGTAAATTTGGAATATAAATTCGTTTGGTAAATTTTCTGTTCTCGAAAATAGATTTTGAGTAAAATCGAAAAGTTAAAAAAAGTTGATTTTTTTGCTTCTGAGAACAATTTCAGAATCAAATCAATCTAAATTTTTTCTTTTCTTTTCTCTTTTTCTTTCCTTTTTGTTTTTCTTCATTTTCTCTTCTTCTTCAATTGTTGCCACCATCGCCTGATTGGGTGAGCTCGCCAGAGGCTCGGCCAAGGAGGCACGGCCTCACCAGGGGCCGACGACCCTTCGGTGAGGTTGTCAGCCCTTGTTTGGCCGATCACTAGTCATCCTAAGGTCGACGACCAACTAAGGAAGAAGATAAAAGAAAAGAAAATAAGAAAAAAAAGTAATAAAATTATCAACAAATTAGAAGAAAATGGTTTGGATTAGAAATTTTGAGAACGGTATTCTATCTCGAAAATAAAAACTTTGCAGTTACCAAATGCCTTAGAATTTGTTTTTAGGAACAAAATAAAAAAACAATCATTTTTAATAAAAAATTATTCCCCAAACAAAATCTTCCAAAAGGAGTGAGCGGCACGGAGCATGATGGATAGACTTAAAAAGTCTAACATGGGTTTTGCTTTTAGCCTAACTCGTAAGAAACCATAGAATAGCCGTTACTTTTGAGAGAGAGAGAGAATCAATGTTCTCGGTGAAATTAACTCTTGCGAGGATTTTGGGTGTTGAGGCCGAATACTACTCGAGTGTAAAGTGTAGTCGGGCGGCTGTAATCTCCTCTCACTCGTTTTACTGAAAGAACCTCGTTGATTTCGTGAAGTTGATGCAATGTCGAACTATGTAAACCTCGCATTGTTCAGGTTAATTTCCTACAATTTACTTCTTACTCAGATTAATTCGTTTGCATATGCTTTAGCATTAGTTGCCGATGCCTTTGATCTAGGCCCTATTCTGATGTCCATTATAATAGGCAGAGTGAATTCTCCTAACCGATTCAAAAAATTGCTAGGGTGCACCCTTTTGACATTCGCGTCCCTCCTAGTAACACTATTATATCTTCAAAAATGAAGGTTGTCCGGTGACTTTTGCTTTTAATTTTTTTCACCTGTAGAACTTTTGCTTTACACTGAGATTTAAATATTCCTTTTAATGTCAAGCAGCTACAATCTTTGAAATACACACATGTATTGAATCTAAAGTCACTCGAAATCATCTATCTTACCTCAAACAATTATCACCAACCAAAAAAGTTCTGCAGAAAAAAGGAAATAAAGAACTTTTGATAATTGCAATTAGCTGAATATCTCTTTTCTTCTAGCTTCTTGATAAATCTTACTATTTCCACATTTACAGATATTGCCAACCTTGGAATTTCCTGCACAATCAGCCATTTTGTCAGCTGAAATTGCAAGATAATCGGGCTGAAGAGGAGACCTAAAAGAAACCAATCAAGTGACATTGAATTATTTGACCAAAAAAAGAAAAAAAGTGACATTGAATTACGCTGGATCCAAGAAATTCCAAAGCTAAAGCTTTTCCATACGTGGAGTAGTGCTTTTTGTCAATTTCATCACCAACTGCATGTGGGGGACAAGAAGACCTTTCAAGAAGCTCGAGTCCTAGCTGGAGGCTTTGGATCAGTGCATGCCTTCTAATATCCCACCACTCTTGCCAATCCAAGAAACCTTTTTGTCTAAGGGAACCCGGCAAACATTCATATCCGAACCCTGATTTATATGGATTGACTAATCATAACAGTCAATCATGTAAATCCCGTTCGGAATTCATGGATTTCCATATCTAGGCTAAAATTTCTCCTTAACTAGTTTGCCTAGTGCGAGTCAAAAGACATTATATATAAAGAAGCCATGATATTCAAATTGAATTTTGAGTTAGAGATTAATTTTGCATACCAAAATGATATTGAATTAGTGTAGTCATGCAATGCTTTTTTCTCGAGGGAGATGGGGACTTTCAAAAAGTTATCAAGGAAGGGGGCATCATCTCTCACTCATGGTCTACCAGGATTCCCATTACTCCAGTGCTACCAAACAAAAGCCACATGCCACATGCCCCATGCCCCAAGTAATCCGCCCTGTTACACATCACTTTCCGCTCACCCCAGACAAGTTTTCTTTTTTCTTTCTTTTTCATTGACGCCAACACCACCTCCCCAGGGAGGAAATGTTTGGCAGGAGGAAAAAAATTCGCTTTCTTATTTAATTTTTTTACACCCATTTCTCACTTTTCCCCCCTCCTCTCCCTCATTCCTAAATAAAGCCTTTAATTTCTGGGTCCCCCTCAAAAAAAAAAAAAAAAAAAAAAAAAAAAAAAAAAAAAGCCTCAAGCTCGAGTGATATACGAGTGCTCTCGCTGTGTATGAACCCCGGTCGTCGGATCATGTGGGTTCATGTGAAGTTTGCATGATCGAATGGCCAAGACCATTTGGGCTCATGTGTATCGGAGCCGTACGATAACAAGTTCTCCAACTCCCTCCCCCGGTAAAGACTTGTGCACATCCAAAAAGGTCCAGGGCAAAGGCTCGGAATCACGTTGAATAAAGCGAGCAGCAGCAGCAGCGATTTTTCCTTGGTCTCCAAGCATGCGCGTCCAGTATATAGACGAGACTAGTGGGACTGGGAGCGTGTTTGTGCTTGTGCTGTAGCTCCCTCTCTTTCTCCATCCATGGCCACCAAAATACACGGCGATGGCGATGACTTGGCGCAACTTCTCCAGACCGCCACCGGGGCGAACGGCCAGAGGAACGGCGCCGTCGCAATGTCGCCGGAGATGAGCTCGGCGTTGTCTCTGTTCATGCTCGACCCGTGCGAGCGGGATGCAGTCTTGGCCTGGGAAGCGCTCGAGCGAGGGGAGACCAATTACAGGGCTCTCGTCGAAATCTTTCTCGGTCGAAAGTCGAGCCAGATCCAGCTGATCAGGCAAGCTTATCAGAGGAAATTCAGGAGGCAGTTGGAGCAAGACATCATCAACATCGAGCCTCCTCATGCTTTCCAAAGGGTAAGCAGATATGGGTCAAATCTAGCTTTGGGAACTTGCATTGGCGTGTGACATTTTCTTGAAAACTCGTCCGCCAAGAAACTTGCAATTGAAACAGAAGCAGAGACGCAAGCTACTTTCCGTATATTAAGGAACAGTTTTGCACTCTGGCTGATGTTCATCGTCGCTAAAATGACCACAAAACAGGGAAGTGAAAACGACTCATCACTTTAAATCGGTTTCTATTCTTCACCTACGAATGTTTATGTCGATTAGATATTGGTAAAAACAGATTCTTATAGCGCTCGCCACGTCCCACAAAGCACACCAAGCAGATGTTAGCCAACACCTCGCCAAGTGCGACGCTCGCAGGCTCTACGAAACCGGCGAGGGAGGCTCGTCGGGAGCGATCGAAGAAGCCGTCGTGTTGGAGATAGTGAGCAAGAGGAGCATTCCCCAGCTCAAGCTCACATTTTTGAGCTACAGGCATATTTATGGACGTGATTACTCCAAGGTCTGTCTCATGCTCTCTCAAAGTTTTAACGTCAGACGACTCGAACGGCTCGAATGGCTTTCGTAGTTTAAGATTTTTTTCTTTTTGTTTATCGATCATGCTCTGGCCTTGCCTTTGATTGAATTTTGAAATACTTATGAACTAGTCACGTTCTTTGGTCTTTGATTTTATCTGTTATCGCTCTATTTTCCCATTAATCGCTCTAGGATTACGTAAACCGAACCATAGAAGTTTTATCTAATAAACTTCATTTCGTAATACTGTGCAGTCACTCAAGAAAGAAGGCGCCACGGAATTCGCCGACGCTTTCCGAATGTTTGTGAAATGCATCTCCAATGCGCCGGAATACTATGCCAAGGTCATCACCGCAATTCATCATTATAGATACTCACAGATTGGCTTCAGAATTAGAAGTTCAACATTGTGAAAAAAATCAGAGCAAAATAAATGAAACATGTTTGAATTGGATAAGAAAAAAGAAAAGGCCTGCTGAAATTCTGCTACTCGTGTTTTGCAGATGCTACACGCGAGCCTTAAGGGAACTGCCGTCGATAGGAGTGCATTAACACGAGTGATGGTGAGTCGGGCGGAGCTCGACATGAGCGAGATACAAAGAGCTTTCAAGAGAAAATACGGTGTGGAGATCCAGGAGTGCATTTGCCAGAGCATAGCGAGTGGGGATTACAGAGACTTCCTGGTCGCAACGGTCACCAAAACACCTCCTGCCGCATCAAGTTCCAACCTTCTCCATGGTCCGAATCAAGGAAGTGATTAGGACAGACTGTGGAATTCCATCGTGGTCGTAATTGGGCATGTGTAGAGTCGATTAGATCGTGCTAAGTATCTAACAGTGCAGTACATTAAGAGGGATGGCCAAAGATTCACGTTGTCTTACTCTCTACTATGAAGGTACTTTTGATTCTGTAGTGCCATGCCAGCTATCTTTCCTTGGAACTTTCAGACTGGAGAACCATTACTAGACAGAGGGCTTTTTCAGAATGGCATCGGAAAGTAAAAGCGCAGTCTTTCACGAGAAAGGTACCAAGAACATCTTTTCTTTCCTCTTGGGTCTTCCCTTGCCCTCAAACCCTCACATGAGGGTCCTGTTCAGTATATTGATGTCCAGAATGCGATCGTCACTCGACATTATTGATTGGCAGAGATGGCTATCTGGAAGAGTAATCGGTGAATCGATTGTTACTCGTTGTTTGTCATAACTTTCGTTCGTCATCTGTACAATTTCTATAATTATCGTAATCACTCGCCATCGTACCCATAACTTCCACTCCATTCACTTAAATCACACGTGTATTCGCTTAGTACTATGTTTACAAACTAAAGTAAACAACAATTTTCTCAAAACTCACGGGAGAGGAGAAGCGCAGAGACTAACGGCGAGCCCATGATTTGTGGTCCACAGAATATTGCGTTATTCAGTACTGCGGCAACATAGGGCATCTGTTCTGTAACAATAATATGAGGACAAGGGGTGTCAAATGAGTGGAATGGGTTGAGTTTGGGTCGGGTGGAAAATGATCTTACTCATATTGACCCCTTTAATCAACAATGACCCATATTCATGCAATATGATTTTGATGACCCATATTCAATTTGACCTGTTGTACACCTATACTTGACTTGACTTATATTATTAAAACACATCCATATTTAACCCTAATTATGAAAGTAAATATCAGTTTACTTAACCTAGTTTAAGCTCTTCATGTTAATGTGCTGCTTAGATAAAATTTTATATAAATTAAGAAAGTAAAAAAAAGAAGATGTAAGAAAATAAAACAAAAAATGTAAAACCAAATAGAAAACAAAAAAAGAAAGAAATCAAAGAGACCAAAGGTGACTACCGTCTTTGATTTTATTTTAAAAAATCTATTTTTTAATTTTTTTTCTTCTTCTTTGATTGGTCGTTGGTCAATCAACTACAAATGAGCTCGAGCCACCCCCCCGGCCTTGCTAGAGTCGGAAAGGGTTTCGGCCAAGTTAAGTCTTACCATATAGATGAAGCTGGAGACTTGCCAAAGGTTCATGAGACTTCGACCTCACCAATTTGGCAAGCTTGTCCCTTGCTTATGGCTAGCCACCAGTGGATAAAGAAGGAAAGAGGAAAAGGAAAAAAAAAGTAAAAAATAAAAAAAAAAAAAAAAAATTCAAAAATATATATAAGAAAACGACCTCTTTGTGATTTACTTAACACTTGTTAGGTCACCCATTCATGACTCATTAAAGATCCATGTAGTTCTTATGCAAATCATTTATGGCTTACTTAAACTTATTTTTAAAATCTAAGGCAAACTCATTAAAATATGGGTTCCAATTTTGTGACCTCTAAATTAAGTACTAAAGAGTATGCAGATTCATTGATACAAAAAAAACATGGAAAAAGTACCAAAAAGAGTCTCAAACTTATTATATTGATACAAATTCAATCATAATTTTTTTTAATTAAATCAATTTAATTTTAACCATTTTTATATTGATATCAATTTAGCCCATCCGGTTAATTTAGGCCGAAAGAGCCGACATGAACTCTGTATGTTTTATGTGACGTGCTCATGTTGACATCGAATTTCTTTTATAATTTTTAAGGTATACATTTTTTTTTCAATTTTTTTTATAATTTCTCTTCTTTGCTTTTCCTTTTCCCTTTTTCCCTCCTCCAAGCGATGACTAAGCCTTGTTAGCCCAAGTGAGGACGACCCTTGTAAGCCTAGGCCCAAGCATCCCACTCTTAAGGCTAGCAAGGGTGACCCTCACTTGACGCAAGCGACCTCTACCTTGTCAATGGCCCGTAGAGGAAAAAGAAAAAAGAAAAAAGAAAAAAAATTAAAGAAGGAAAAGAAAGAAAAAGACAAAAAAAATATAAAAAAATATAAAAAATTGTTTGTCGGCCATGCAAAGTAAAACGATAGGTGTCAATGTTAGTAATTTATAACCAAAATTAACTGGGTGAACGCAATTGATAAAACATGAAATGTGTAGGATTTAATTAGCATAATTAAATATTTATGAATGAAATAGCAAAATTATAATAAATTTTGGACCTTTTGAACAATTTTCCCCCGGACAAAGCAACGACCAAGAACACTGGGGCGAAGTATCCATGACTTGTCTTTCAATTTCATAAGGTTCCTTTCACCAATGTATTAGGACATGCTCTCTCTACGATTGCCTACGCGTTAAGGCAAGAATAGTGATCAGAACTTTTACATTGCCCCCCACTGGAGGAGATCAACAAACCATCTGAAGCCTTCAACCGAATAAAGGAATCATTGTTCTTCTCAGCGCAAAAGGATCCAATTCCTGTCGGACACCTTAACCTATAAAAAGAGAAGGAAAGAGAGATGAGGAGACGCCTTTATTCGACAAATTGAAACATCCCGTTTCAAACACTCCTTAACAGACAAATATACACCAGAGAAGGGAAAGCACGCCATGAGACGCAAGGCTGCCGCACCCCCCCAGCGTGCTTACGAGGATTTCGAGCCCGAATGCAAATGGCACAATGAGGAAGGGCGCAATGTCATCGAGCTCGATGTCGCCGGTATTTCACGAACCCATCGCACCATGACATTAGAATTAAATCACTGCGATACAAGTGCAGGGAGGTGCTGTAAGTACGATGACAGCACTAAACTTACATGTCAAAACGAGCACAGACAGAACGATCGTCTCCCTTGCATTTTAGGCGAAAATATAGCATGGCCTTATCGTGGTTCTTGTCCGCCTGAAAACGATCGACACCGCTATGTTGCTTGAGGGGTCAGTATATGTGCGCGTCATCTTTACCTGATCGAACAACCGGTACATGCCTGCTTTGAGTTGTGCAGAGTTTCGCTCATCGAACGCCTTAGGCAAATCTCTCCCGTCTCTCTCAACCGTATAACTCACAAATTGCGCAGATCGAGTTATGATATTTTAACTAAACAACGAACAGTTCAGTCAGCATGATTGACGAAGGGATTGAAGAATAGAGAGGTCACTTCGTGTAACAATGTACATCGATATATATGTTCTTTACAAATGTGGGAGCAAAGTGTCCTAACGGGCACTACCTGCGATCGCTCACGGTGGTAAAACTGAAAGCTCACATGAATCACGACAAGCCCGGATTTCGTTCCCTAGTACATTAAGCTTTTACGTCTACCATCACGATCTCTGCCAACTTTCATGCAGGTTTCATTAAGAAGCAACTCCGGGTCCAGGTCAGCAGCATCGGGGTTGTGACTGTCTCCGGCGAACGTCCTCTCGACGGCCAGAGATGGATCCGGTTTCGCAAAGAGTTGAAGTTCCCCGAGGAGTACAAGCTCGACGGAACCCGCGCCAAGCTGGCCGGGGGCGTCCTCCAGGTCATAGTGCCCGTGCCCAAGGAGATGCGTCCCCAGGCCGCCGATGTCGCACAGGAAACACCACAAACAGGCGGCGGGCTGGAACGAAGAGGCAGTGGGAAGCCGCCGCCGCCGCCGCCGCCGCCGCCGCCGGCGAGGATGATACCACCGCCGCCACCGCTGCCGCTGCCACCGGTCGGGGTGCTGCCAACTGTCGGGGTGGACGAGGGCATGCTATGGTTACGGGCGTCATCCTGGAGCGTGGGAATCAACAAGAAGAGGGCTCTGCTGGCTCTGGCGGTGGTGGCTGTGCTGGCAGGGATTGGAGTTGGTGGGTTCTTGATTTGGAGGAGATATCTGATTTTATGATGCAATTTATACTCGTAGCCGGGAATGCAGAGATGAAAAGACTCCTTGCATTGATGTCACTTCATTTTTAATAAAATTTAAAATGGTTACAAAGCACAAAAAGGATTACTTTCAAGAGAAGAGGATTACGTGACAAATTAACACGAATCGCATACTCGCTTGGCTATCAAAGATTCGAGCTTCTTGTTCCTGGTACTTTCTTGCTCCTCGGAGCGTCGCCTCCTTCACTTTCTCTTCTCCAGAGAAAAAAGATTGGCCAATGCAATGAACCGGCTGCCGAGACACCTGCAGATTTCTACGCATTCGACACGCCCGCTGATCTATAATCTGATGTCTGAGAAGTGTCGCACCCCGACTCGTATAAGAATAGGAAAAATGGCACTGCCGTTTTACGTAACTCAAACATGAACCACATTAACCTGATATCAATATATATATATATATTTTTTTTTTCATTTGTATACCTGATAAAACAGGAGTTGATTCAAAGAGCAAATCTGGGCAAGGGCTACCTCCCTTACGGCCATCGGCCAAAAAAAAAAAAAAAAAAAAAAAACAAATTATAACAAATTAAAAATATTATTAAAAATATAATTTAAAGTTGATCAAATAGAAAGTTGTAATATTTAGTTGGTACCAATATGATAGAATTAGGATTTTTTTTCAATACTTTTCCAAAGAAATGAGCACCCCGAAGTCACCAAATTGTACCATTCTTAATAAATAAATAAATAAAAATATTTGGATAGTTGAACAAATCTCAAATGAAAGGAAGTCAGAAAAATCTTCTGCCATGGACAACTGAAAGTGTGACTGGCCGCTGCTGATGGTCATGCAGAAAAACTCCGTTTTGCTCTTATTTTCTGCCCAACAAGCTATGACTCTATTTTGGAAGGAAATTATAACATAAGAACGCATGCTTCGTGTCATCAAACTGTAAGCAGGACAAGAGCAGCAGCAAGAACCTTGAAGCTGGACTAGACGGCGGTGTTGGCACCTGAGGGCTTGTCACCAAACCGAGCGGCCAGTACTGAAGCAGGACCACTGGTCGAATGAGGCGTAGTGCTGCCTGACCCCGCAGATGTACCACTAGTCCCCGGGAGTGGCAAGAGGGATGTAATCGTGGCCAGTTTTGAGGGCATCGTGCGCCTGCAGAATGTTGCACATATGGAAGTGGGTCATGTTCAGTTGGCACGCCGACTGCTCCTCTTCTTGTATTATTCCACTGCTTGCGTGCTCGTTCTTTCTCAGGTCTACTTTCTTATATTTCGATGTTGTCGCTATGCGCCGGAAATATGCATGTCTTGCGCCACTGTAATTCTTGAAGTCTTATTGCCCTGATGCTATGATGTAATGATCAATCTAACTGTTTATAATGTTCCATGTCGGTGTGTTGATATCTGGTGAATATTGAAGGAACGAGGATTTGGCAATTGAACCAGAAAGCCTTTGTGTCACGCTTGCGACCTGGTGTTTTAAGCTAACCTCTGCCTCAGTTGAACGAGCTTGACATGCTAACCGACCAGAGCTCAGGGCATTCGAGTTCTAATTTTTTGTGCCTCTTGCCTTCGGGGGGAATAGACAGTGCTCATGCACATGCGCAGTTCTGAGAGATCCAATTCAATCTTCTGTTAAAAGTAAGTAAACTTTACCAGTTGCCTTTTTGCAGCTGAATCATGGTACTTGGTTTGTAAAGTATTTTGGATTTGCTTGTACATATAAATTACCTAGAAATTTCAAAACTTGATTTTCTTGGCAGTTGGCATTGATCGTTCGATAATCTCTCACAAATGAAATCGAGTTTTTAAAACATTATTATAGAAGCATGGTTATATGGCGATTGATGTTCTTTTGAACGTGTTAATGGACTCGGCACTAGAAAAAAAAGGCTTGGGTTTTACCAACTCGCAACTGCGATCTCATATAAGCAAAGATTAATTTGAAAGGGCTTTTATCTTTCATGTTGAAGATTGTGCCGAAGGTGGTCGATGTCATATAATTGTTAAACTAGGACGTGATACGATCAATCGGCTGTTTTTCTCATTTCGTATTGATGACTTATATACCCTATCACGGTCTCTGTTTTTCTCGTGTAAAATTGGAAAACAAGGAGAGGCGAGAGGAAAAGAGCACCTTGAAGTCACCAGATTGCACCATTCTTAATGAATCAACACAATAATTAAGATAGTTTACCAACTCTTCTGGCATGGGCCAATCACTTGTGACTGGCTGCTGCTGATGCTCATGCATAAAAACTCAATTTGCTCTTATTTTCTCCTCCCCCCTACAAGCTATGACTATACTTTCCTTTGCTTATATTTATTGTTGTAACATAAGAACACACGCATCGTATTCGTGTTATCAAACTGCGACCAGGACAAGAGCAACCACAGCAGCCGCAAGAAGCTTGAAGCCGGACAAAACAAAGGCGTCGGCGGCCATGCTTGTCACTTGGAGGAGGAGCTGGACCTGCGGCAGCATCCACAACGGTGATCTTGAGCTTCTGGTTGAACTTTGCGCAGTGCTGGCTGATCCCGCAGATGTACCACTTGACCCCGGGAGTGTTAAGAGGGATGACATCGTGGCCACTCGTCAAGGCCTCATTCGCTGGCGGGAAGTTGCACGCCTGGAAGTCGGTCGCGTTGGTCAGTTTGAACACACTGCGGTTGCCCTCTTGGTAGTTGAACTCTGCGAGAGAGTTAATCGGGATACATAATTGGTGACAATGCGATATCGATATATCAAGTCTAAGTTGAGTTAGATTTCGTTAATTATTCAGTCAAAAGAATGTGTTCTCCTCGACAAGAGAAAGCATCATCAATTATCTCCGCCAAAATAAACAAGATGCGACTAGTTTCATACACGTGACAAGCAATTTGACAATAATCAAACTAGGATTGACTAGCTGTGTTCGAGTGTCCATGATGCCCCCAAACGACATGAAATACCGAGCCCGAGCTCACTTACAGAGACTATCTCCTACGCGGACCACCTTGCCTTGAGCCCAAGCACTGTAGTCATAGCTGTTATTGGTCCAGCCGCTGTCGTCTCGGACCGTCCACTGCGTCGCCAGGGCGAGGGGGTGACAAGCGCAACAATGGCGAGGATGGCGAACTGAGAAGCCATTCTGATCGAAGCTCAGAAAACACTACGTATCAGTGAACGACTAGGGAAATAAATCTGGTGGAGACCGTCTATTTATACTGTCAACTGAAGTCCTTGGCGGGTCCATCGAAGACCACGTTTTCGCCGGCTATCGTCGGCATCGGCTGTAGAAATAACTTTGGGAGGCACGTGAGACACGGACAACCGTAAAAATTAAGGTTTTAACTCCGATGACGATCGGATGTTGCGAAGGAAACATCGTGGAAGTTGCTGTCTTCGGTCCTCGCACGTCAAATGTTGGGCAATCATTATGTCGTTGCGTGGCATAAAGAAGATGCGACCGAACATGTTCAACGTGGTTTTTATTTTTGTGTCTGTATAATTTGGTGAGAACAATGGGAAACAACCTGACCTCGTCGTCGGTCTCCCTTCATGGCGATGTGATAGGGTGCTTTTGCGCTTTCCTTGCCTCGATCGGGTCATTTGTCCTTCGAGCAAGGAGCTACTCTTGTCGATGCCGAAATTTTTACCTCGATCTAGTTCAGGTGGACCCCGATCGTGAGTTCATCGGCTGGCATTTCAGCGAGTTCGATTCAGCCTTGTAGTTCTAATTAGCATCAATCTCATCGCAGGTATAGTATAAAGAAGTACTCATTGCACAAACCCACTCTGGTTATTTCTTATAAAGTGATAAATTGAATCCGTAATCATCGGCGAGATTAACCTCACATGGTTGAGAAAGAGAGTTAATATGCTTAAAGATTAATCCCACTTTGATCAGATCTTTTAATTATAGACATCTCCATGGAACTGATGTCGTATTTGTGACACTCGAGTGGCCTCGAGGTTATATATATTTTATTTAGGTTTTAGTTTAATCATCATTTTATCAAATAAATCACTACGGCCATCACGTAATTTCTAAGTTAAATTTCTTTCTAGTAATTTTATGAAAGTTCTATCCATGACTCCCAAGACAGCTAACTTCTAACTAAAGAAAATAATCAAAAAAAGTCCTAAACATATTGCATTTATTCTAATTCAGTCCAAAATTTTTTAGTTATGTCAATTGAGTTTTAAACATTTTCTCGTATTGCCAATTAAATCCATTCGATCAATTTTTGTAAGAAATCATTAACATGGATATCAGCCATTTTATATGGCATTACCAACACTGAAGTGCACATTTTAAAATAATAATTCATTAATTTTTCATTTTTTCAATTTTTTTTTTTTTTTTTTTTTTTTTTTAAATTTAAGGTTGAAGAGTGTATTTAGCCACCCAAATAAGGCGAAGGCCATGACAGCCTCCCTAATTTGGGTGAGGCTGCGACACCCTCGCCTAGGACCACGAGGGCCGCAATGCCCTCGCCCCAGGAGGACGCCCTAGCCCTAAGTCAAAAGAAAACAAAACCAACGGTTTTTTTGGTCGGACGACTATATGTTAGTATGATAAAGACCTCTATTAATTTAATTAATTATAAAATTGAATACAATTATCTTCTTCCTCCATTTTTTGGGGTCTCCCTTGGCACTCGCTCGTCTCCGGTCTCCCTCTTTAATCTTTCCCCATACTTTTCACCTCCGAGCGAAAATCAAACCCCAAATTCAGGCAGCCGAGGAAGAACACCGAGTCAAAGACACAAAATTAAAGCGAAGATTTCGATCTGCGGGTTCGATTTGATTCAATTTCTAAGACCGCGTCTCCTTCTCCTTCTCCTCTCTTGCCGCAAGCGAATCCGTGGAGAAAACGGTGAAAATACTGGGATTTGGGGTTTGCAAATCTAAGGGACGACATTCCCCTTTGCTCCCGATATGCGGTCTGACAGTTACGGGCGTTGCTGCGGGCTCCAAGCTCGAGAAGGCCCTCGGCAACCAGTTCCCCGACGGCGGCGAGCTGCTACTTCGGCGTCGCGAGCTATTTCAACAGCGTCTTGCAGGTTAACTCTTCTCTCTCGATTTGATGGACGTCTGTGCTTCGGATGATGCCATTGGCCACTGCTGCTTCGTCCTCTACGGCGGGAAAGGTAAAGGCGTATATAAAATTTAGTTCTCCTCGTTTTGGTGGGAAAATCCATATTTTTTTTGGGGCCTTTTCCCTTTGAAATTCCTATTTACGGCCCATTTCGATAGCCCGTAACTACGACCGGCCCAAAATAGGCCCGGCCCGGGAAATTTGTCCTGCATTGTCGTGCCGTGCGTTGCGAGTTTGTATCAGGGCGTGGTTATTGCTGTGGCCGGATGCTCTGGACTGAGCGGCGATCGAAGCGGAAACCGTGCGCGATTGACGCAGCTTCTTCTCCGTCTCGATCGGCAGCGGCGGCGACGAGCGTCGGTGTAGAGCGAACCAGGAAGCATGGGTGAGAGTTTCTCTCTCTTCCTCCTTGTGTTTTGCGTTCGTCGGAGTCTCGCGGGGCTTTTCGTTCTTTTCCTTCAAGCCTTTTGAGGATGGATTTGTGTTTCCAGCTGCAGAGAGAGAGCCGCCGGCGCCGGCGAAGTCGCGCCGCGACAAGCGGAAGGAAGCACGGTCGGCCAAGAAGGACCGGAAGCACCAAGCCTGGATGCAGCATCAGGTTTTTCCATCTTCCTTCTCGTCGGTGATTTTATGATTTTTTTATTTTTTTTTTTTGGTGGCTGCGACTTGAATGAGCGTGTCTGCGTTGCTTGCTGTGAACTTAATGTATGCAGAAGTCTCAGAAACCGAAGAAGAATTCGGTGGCTCCGAAGTCGAGCGATGGCGAAAAATCGAAGCGTGCTCCTCCGTCGCATGGTTCGGCGGCGGTTGGAAGTTTTCGGACAGGCGGTGACTCTGAGAAAACCCTAAAGTTGGAGAATGATAATGTGCTGACTGTTCCAAAGGTCAAGTTTGAGTCTGTGTTGAAGGACAATTCCGATTCGTTGAAGTCCGGCAAAGCGAAGAATAATGTGAAGAGAAAATCGAAGTCTAAGTTCGAAGAGTATGTCGAGAATGATATGCGGAAAGCTGCTATGTCTGTGGAGGAGGATTTGGAACTGGAAAGAAAGCTTGCCAAGAAGCTCAAAGTGAAGGAGGGGAAGCTACGCGGGTCGGACGACGGAATGAATATGTTTTTCAAAGGAATTCCTTCTATTCTTGATGCTTTTGAACAAGAAACGCCGAACTTAAGAGAGAATCCCATGGCAAAGATTCGAAGGTGAATCTTCTGGTGAAAAAAGTGAAAAGTCCAACTTAGAGCATATGCAGGATGATGGAAAAGCTGTTCATGTTAAGGCTGAAGCCAGTGGCTCAGTAGACCCTCTTCTGCTGAGGTGGATTTGGAGGATTTTCCTGCCGAGGCACCTACGAGGAAGAAAAGGAAGAAGAGTAAGACGATGAAGGAAGATGCATCAGACCTTAGCATCTGTAAAACAGAGACCTCTGGGGGCGAGGTTGCTAGGGAGGAAGATCCTGTAAATACGACCTTGACCGAGAGTAAGGTGAAGTATGTTGCACCGCATTTGAGATCCCGTGCTGGAAGTGAGTCGGAAGAGCACATGCAGCTCCGAAGGCGGCTACGAGGTAAGAGAGTTGCATTAGTTCTCATTATGGATTGTTAGTGTTCCTTCCATCTTTGAATGGATATCTGCACAGGTTTTAATCACTTGGTTCATTTCAGGTCTTCTAAATAGGTTGTCTGAATCTAATGTGGAATCCATCACTGGGGAAATAGCCACACTCTATTCCGTATGTCATCTGAGCTCCTCAATAGCTATATTTCATCTTGAGCTCTTTGCATCTTGTATGTCTTATATTTAGTTGCTGTTTAGTAACATCTTAGGATTGTCCAGGAATTTTCTTCCTACACAGGAGGTCACTGACCTTGCTCAGTAAAAATTTGAAATATTTACGTTTGCTATCCATTCAAAAGAGGCTCATGAGAGTGTCAATCGTGTGTGAATAGCTGCTCTCTGATCCCTTCAGGTCCTTCTGAGGCATCTGTTCCCTTTTGGTTGTAAACTCTATGAGGTTCTTTCCATCTTAGTATTGCTCCTTTGAATCTGGCTATTTTTGTTCTACTTAGTGTTTAACCCTGTGAGATTGAGTATTTCCCATGTTTTGAATTTTGTGATGGTGGAGCATTATCTTAGATTGAAAAACTATTATCACAGTGCATCATTTCTTGGGATGTCAAGTTCCTTATGCTCTACTGTCATACATCTACAATATCATTGTCACTTATTTATTAAGGGTGAATAATTGCTTAAGGACCTCAAGCCATTTATTGTTCCCATATGCAGTCAGTTGGTCGCACGGTCGGTTCCAATATTATTACCGAAGAGGTTTTGGCATCTTGTTCTGGAGGTCCTCGTGGCAATGAACAGTTAAGTTTTTTCCTTTCCACTTTGATGTTCTTATCTTGCGCCTTGTATGCTTGGCACACCTAATGCTGTTAATCAGGGAAATAATATGTAGGCTTTTAAATTTTTACTCAATCCCCATTTCATTCTGTGGGTATTTTGTTCATTGTTTCTCACGGTCATATCTACTGGACATAAATGTGGCTCATCTTCTTTTGAGAGTTTGGGACCTCATTGGTCATGCAATTTGCACATCAGCTGTCCGTGGGCATATCTAAGCAGTGTTTAGATTGAAAGGTTCTCTGAAATTTGTAATATGGGCTGGTTACGTGTTTATGTTGACAGTAGAGCTGTCATCTGTTTGCTGGTTCCTCCATATCAGGTAGAAGTATCAGAATAAGTGCAATTAAGCATGAAGCTGGTTTGTGTTATACCACAACCTTTGATCTAGTCTCAAAATTGCTTTTTGACTGACATCTTCTGCTTCTTTTGAAGGTATGCCGCCGTTTTTGCATCTTTTGTTGCGGGTATGGCTTGTTTAGTTGGGATTGATTTCAGTGCAAAGCTCCTTGCTTCTCTTGCAAAATACTTCGAGGTCCAAATTTTTATATTGGAGTTTACAGCATCAGTACATTCTCAATGCATGTCTATATGCAAGGAGACTTCTATCTATAATTGCATTTGCATATTAAAGCTTTTGTCAGGATTTTTGGTCTTTATTATTGCGTTCTTCCTACTTTTTCAGTTCTGAAAAAAATACCAATAGCAAGTCTCTTGGTCTGCAGAATGAGTTCCTGAAAGCAGACAATCTTTCCCTGCGGAATCTGACTCTCTTGCTCTCCTATCTATGCGTATTCGAAGTTTGTTCAAGGTTAGTGAACTACACATCACAAACTGCAAACTTGATTTTTGAGGGAGAAATTCTTAGGCACCTTGTATTTTTTGTACTTCTGCACAATGTCATGTTAATTTTGAATGCTTTACTTTCCGTCAAGACAAGAATAAAATCGTGGTTATTTATATGTTTTTGTTTCTAACTAGTTGTCCTCAATCTGGTCTTCATAATAGGGAAAGACATCTGCATTTAAATGCGTTCGCAAATTGAGTTGTATTTGACAATTTTAAATTGTTAGGGTTCCTGGAAAAAGTTGTAGAGCCTAAAGCTTGAATAGGGACTGCGGTAAATGCCATGTGTGTGCTTTTACCTGGACATAAAATGCTATCCTGAACAACCACGAGATGAGAAAAATTAGCGTGAAATTTCAGCACTTTGCATGATTACTAAATACTGTCGAATACGTCAAACATTATTGGCAAAAGGAATGAAGATCAGCACCCTAGGAACTGCAAATGTGAAAGCTCTATCATTTGAAGTGGCATGTCACAATATAATCATTTTTAAGGCTAAAGCTTTTTGGATACAAAATGGTTTAGATCAAGTTAATTTTCTTCGAATTATTTAAATATCTTCATTGACATCAGGCTTTCTCTTGATGGATTCCAGTGACTTGATATATGATTTTCTGATCATATTGAGCCAAAGATTGACAGAGATTGATGTCTCTACTATCTTGACGATCTTGCAATGTAAGACTTCTAGAACTTTGCTGTTGGCAGCTTTTCAAAGCTTTTCTCACATTCCGCAGATGGATTAGATAGTTATTTCAAGTAAATTTTCAAGTTTTAATGGACTTTACTTGCTTGACTTAAGGCCTTTCTTTGGAAATTTTACTGCTGATTTATGGAAGGAGAAATTCCCAACTTTTTAGTTAGGTCTAACATGATGTGGTCATTGCCAATTAGGCTGCGGAATGAAAATAAGAGGTGACGATCCTGGTGCCATGAAAAGTTTCATCTTGAGTGTTCAAAATAGGGTGAATGAGTTGAAGACCTCTCCTGATGATGGCAAGAAAAATATCAATAGTAAAAGAGTAAGTTGTTAATTTATTTCCTCTAAGAACATCATTTCCTGAAATTGTCCCCTTTAAGTATCTAACTGAATCGCATTGCAGATGGAGTTCATGCTTGATACCATTTGTGATATAAAAAACAACAAAAGAAGGACGAAGGAGGATCCTGCACCTCACACAAGGATTAAGAAATGGCTGCAGAAGGTGAGCTGTTTAATTTGATGCAGTATCCATCTTTTTAGCCCTTCTTACGTCTGTCCTTTCCTCCCAGTGCAGCCCTGTTAGATGTAGTGGCAATTTTCTGGGGGAGTCTATTTGACATATCTGGTCAGCTTTTTGTTAGATTCATTACACCTTTTCCGGCTAACTTCCAGCAGTTCAGAGAAAAAACTTGTGCTCAATATGTTGCCTTTGCTTTGGCATAATCTGTTATTCTCTCTCAGCAATGCTTGTAACATGTTCTTATGCTTGACCCTCTGGTCTTTCTATTTCATATTTGATTCTGTTACTTCAATGAATGTCTGCTGAAGCAATGGAAGAGAAAGTGATATACAGATGAAACCAAATAATAATTGATATTGCAGCTCTACTTAGCTGATGTGATGCGCCCGTTGCTACTGTGGAGTTGTCAAGTGGGATGGTGAATAATGAGACAGATTAGTTCTTGGTTGGCAGATTGAGCGGAGATCATAGGAATAGCATGTCTATATATTCTATTGCTGATTCTTAAATTGTCATTTGCTGTTGTATATTTGAGTGTTGATGCTCAACTTATATGTTGATTCTTCATTCCCAGTTAGGGATAGAGAATGTTCTACTCAGAGGAATCAAGTGGAGCAAGTTGCTTGATCCAGACAAGAAAGGCCAATGGTGGCTGTCAGGGGACATGGCTTCTAAAACTGACAATATTGTTGAGGTTGCAAACACTATTGACAAAGAGGTCGCAGAAACCCAAAAAATGCTGCAGATTGCCTCTGCCCAGAGAATGAATACAGATACTAGAAGGGCAATATTCTGCATAATAATGAGTGGAGAGGACTACATTGATACATTTGAGAAACTTTTGAGGTTGGATTTACCTGGAAAACAGGTAATTTACTAGCTGCACCCTTAGTGGGCATCACTTTTTTTCACTAAGTTTTCTGTTACCTCAACTGAAATCACATAGTGGCGTCATTGAGAATTACGAAGGAAAGGTCCATATTTATGCTGGGCCTTGACCCATTTGTCTGGAGCCAAAGAATCAGGGATATATCATCATTCCTGTTTGTCTTTTTATGGGCTGCAGGACAGAGAAATTATGCGGGTTCTTGTGGAGTGCTGTTTGCAGGAGAAAGTGTTTAACAAATACTATACAGTTCTGGCTGCTAAATTATGTGAGCATGACAAGAACCACAAGTTTACTTTGCAGGTACTTCTATTAATCTGCCTCACAATAGCTTAGAGGATTATGCCAGTTTTCTGCATGATCTAAGGAATTAGTGGCACCTTTTATATGGAAGTAAGAAAAGATGGTTTGTATGCAATTTCTCTGTAGTCTAAAGTTTTTGTTCGGGCACTTCAGTTCAATAGTAGGTACTGAAATAGGCTATCAGTGAGGAAAATAAGAAGATTAGAAAATAACCAAACTTAGCAGTCACAAAGAAGGGGGATACGGTTGGGGCGACTGCCTCTTGGAAAAGTCATCAATATTTTCTTTCCCTTCTATTCTGTCTCCCTAAAGTTTGTTGTCTTCCTCAATTTATTAATTTGCTATCATCCTGTGCAAATCCACAGTTCTGCCTTTGGGATCACTTTAAAGAGCTGGAGTCGATGCAACTCTTGAGATCCATGCACCTGGCGAAGTTCGTGGCAGAGATGGTGGCCTCATTTACCCTTCACTTTCCCTTTTGAAAACGGTAGATTTCAGCGATGCCAGGCAACTAACGGCGAAACGGATCATTCACTTTCGGATGCTATTCGAGGTGATGTTTGAGCAACCGGATAGTCTGATTTGGAATGTCTTTACGCGGGTTGCATTGAGTCCGGAGCTTGAGACTCTTCGATTTGGCATCGAGTTTTTTGTTCGGGAATATGTGGTCAGTAGCAATAGAGCTCTGAGCGGAAAATTTAAGATTGCGAAGAAGGCTCTCAATAATGTCGAGGGCATACTCATGTGATTTTTTTCCTCTTTCAGAGACAGAATCCTCTTTTTTTCTTTTGATAATTATGGGGGCAGAATCCTCATTTGAGTTTTCTTACATGCCCTTTCGGCGTGGCCAAAATTTTGGGACTTAAATTAGGTTGTAGTTTAGAACCTGTTTCATGGACGATTTACATTACGTGACAGTGAAATGGTACTGTCTTCTTGAGAATGTTACCCTTATGTTTGGGTCTAGATGAAATTGGAACGTCTTATCCCTGCATCAACTCATGGAATGATTATTCAATCAATCCTAAACATATCATATTATGGGCAATTAAGTTCTATAATTTTGAATTATATCTATTTAATTTAAAGTTTTTTAATGACTTGTCCATATAATATTTCTGGTCAATTTTGATGGAATAAAAGGTTTCAAAAAAATTCGAAGTTTTTTAAAAATTTGTAAATATTATCCATATCAGCTTTAACCATACCATACTATTCACGTGGACAATTTTAGAATTTTCAGCTAAAATTGATTAAAATGACCAAATTTAAAAATTTTTAATAAGTTTAGAACTACATTGACATAATTGAAATGTATAAATTTAACACATTTCGAACAATTTTCCAAGCTCTTTTCTAATTATTCATAGCTTCTTTGTGTATGTTATTAACCATTTGAGGGCCCTTTGTTGTAAAATTTGGGATCTCTTTGGTAATCATTCCATTACTGGGAACAATTTTTGTTTAGAAATAATTTTTTTTTATTCTAGTCTCTAGATGAGTTCTTGAGCATTTAAAAACGATTGGTAATTATTTAAAATTTCTACTCCTATAAATGCTTTTGGTAAAATGTCAAACTCTTTTGTGATATAAAATTTCTTTTAATTTTTTTAATATTTATTATATTTTTTTCTTTTTTCCTTTTCTTATTCTCCTTCTTCCTTTGACCAACGACAAAGAATAATTTTTTTATACTTTTTAATTCTGTTACAAATCTATTATAGAAATAAAAGAGTTACCAAATAAATTTTTATTCTTTTTTTTTTTTTTTGGTTAAAATCAGGCACTGTCTAGTCGATTATCAAATAGATTTTTAGAAGCTTACCACAAAAGCGTTTATCGGATCTGTGTTTTTTGTCAGTCTTCGTGTTAAAAGCATATTCATACTTGGTCACATCCGCCTATGTATTTGTTGCTCTCCAACATGGAGCCATGGAGGTGCCGCATCGGATTTTCGGACATCGCGTGAACCCCTCTCAAACACATCCCCGTTGGAGCTTATAGCGCTTGTTTTTGCCAATCTAGATATGTTTATCGGATCTGTGTTTTTTGTCAGTCTTCGTGTTAAAAGCATATTCATACTTGGTCACATCCGCCTATGTATTTGTTGCTCTCCAACATGGAGCCATGGAGGTGCCGCATCGGATTTTCGGACATCGCGTGAACCCCTCTCAAACACATCCCGTTGGAACTTATAGCGCTTGTTTTTGCCAATCTAGATATGTTTATGCCAGGGGGAAATTAACGAGTAGAAAACGCAAAATTGGTGTGAAAAATCGCCTCTCCGCACGCTAATTGGTAAACGAACATTTGATCCTCCGACAGGGTACAGAAAAGCAATTTCATTCTTTTCAAAGAAGGCGATGCGTACAACAACCGGAAAATTTTTGGAATAGAGAAAAATAAACGGATTGATAAGGGAAAAAAAAATGAACCTCGAGGGGGCCTCAAACCTCCGGACATTTTGTTGACCCCGATTATTAAAAATCCATAGCGCCACAGAAATCTCGGCTTCTCGTGATTGTATTAGTAGTAACCGACGGAACATCGTCCAGGATTGAACTCCCCGACTTGAAGGTTGCTCACTTGGTGCTCGCGAGCTGGGTGCGGAGCACCTTGGCGGCGGCAACCATGTTCTTGAGGGCAGGCTTGACCTCGGTGTACTTGCGAGTCTTCAGTCCGCAGTCGGGGTTCACCCACAAGATGTTCTTCTCGAGCACTGCAAGCATCTTGTTAACACGGTCAGCGATCTCCTCGGTCGATGGTATTCTCGGGGAGTGGATGTCATAGACGCCAGGGCCGATTCCGGCACCGTACTTCACTCCCTCACGGAAGACTGAGAGCAGCTTCTCATCGGAACGGGAGTTCTCAATGGTGATGACATCAGCATCCATGTCAATGATGGAGTGGATGATGTCATTGAAGTGGGAGTAGCACATGTGGGTATGGATCTGGGAAAAGTGGGAAAGAGGCAAAATTAGCGAAGAACGGCAAAGACAACTTGAATGCATCAGTTATATCTTGAAACATGAAATGTGAGCCGGCTGTGAGAGTGTGAGAGAGAGAGAGAGAACCTGAGTAGTGTCCTTGACACCGCAGTTGGTAATCCTGAAGGAGTGAACGGCCCATTCCAAGTAGAATGCCTGCTCGGACTTCCTAAGGGGAAGACCCTCTCTAAGAGCAGCCTCGTCAATCTGAATGACATTGATGCCTGCCTTCTCCAGATCCTCCACTTCATCCTTGATGGCCAAGGCAATCTGATAGCAAGTCTCAAATCTGCAAGGACAACCCACTGTCATGTAAGGAATTTCTCGCCAAGAAAGCCAAAAAAGGAGCATTGTAGGCTTAAATTTGGATTTTGCTCATCAAAATATTTGGTTTGTGTTCATCCGTACCTCGGCTGATCGTTTCTTACGAAGGACCAGTTCAGAATGGTGACAGGGCCAGTAAGCATTCCCTTCATTGGGCGGGCAGTCATGCTTTGGGCCATAGAGGACCAGAAAACGGTCATTGGCTTGGGACGGCTCACATCACCATAGATGATAGGAGGTTTGACACAGCGAGAGCCATAAGATTGCACCCAACCATTAACAGTGAAAGCAAAACCAGACAACTGCTCGCCAAAGTACTCAACCATATCATTCCTCTGCAATCAAGATGATAAAAATTAGAAAAAGAGGAAGACTTGAAGGAAATGGCATGCCCAACCATTCATGGATTTCTTTTTATTCTGGTCAAAACTTTCTCCTGTTCACTGTTTTCCTCATTGCTAATATCGTAGAGTTGTAACCCAAGTAAGAAGCTGACCTCAGGCTCTCCATGAACCAAAACATCAATATCGAGCTCCTCTTGGAGCTTGACAACCTTGTTAATTTCCTCCTTGATGGCCTTGACATACGCATCCTCAGAAATCCTATTAAGCATTCATGGTCAATGGTGTCAATCATGAGGATGACAAATCTCTCAAATTCAAATGGACAGCAGCAACACAGTGAAAAAAATCAGATTCACTTACTTCTTGGCCTTGTATTCACGACGGACTCTCCGGAGTTCCACAGTCTGGGGGAAGGATCCAATGGTGGTGGTTGGAAGGATTGGAAGGTTCAGCTTTTTCTGCTGAGCATCAAGCCTAGCACTCACATTGGTAGCACGGCGATGGTCAGAACCCTTCAAAGCAGCAGCCTGGGAAAAGGGAACGTCAAGCCATTAAAACATTATTAAAACCTGTTTGGTAGTATTAAAGACAGATATACAGAAGCAGAACCCAATGAACTTACAGCCTTCTGAACAGCCTGATTAATCACCCGCGGAGAGGTCTTTCTTGAGGCCTGAGCAGTGGCATTAGCAGAGAAAAATGCCTGAACAAAGAACCACAGCTAATGAGCAAGGGTTCAATACAAGAATAGTACAGAAGAGAAAGACGACATCTTTTCCACTAATTTGATCACAAGTCTAGGTCAAGCCCTAATCACAAACTAGTTGTTCAATCTGTTAATTGTCAAGAAACCTACAAATAACTGTCAACCTCAACAATGACTAGCTTCTGACGGGAATTATTGAGCAAAAGAAAAAGTGGTACCTCATCCTTTGCCCAGCCAATGCCTTTGCCAACATATTCACTTCAACAACCTTCTGAGCAGCAAAAGCAAGCCATGATTTGATTTCCTTATCCAATTTGGTTTCATTAACTAGATCGACAGCAGTGTGCAAGAGGGAGCAAGAGGTGGAGACCACAAGCTTGTCTGGAGGTACAAACAATTAATCAGAAATCAGAATCCAACTCATAACAAAGGCATACCAAGACAAAAGTTGTGCCAAGTATAAGTGGGGGTGGTTTTGTACCTTTGCCCACAATGCCCTCAAGAGCATTCAAGGTACTCAGAGATGCAGCAAGATCATTTGCCCAGATATTCCTGCCATCAACCACTCCAGCAAAGAGGTACTTGCCTTTAGGAAATGCACCCTTGATCAAGTCAAGGGTCTTAGTTCCACGAACCAAATCAAATCCAAACCCAGTAACACCCTTCAAAGACGTAAGGACTTTGTAGGCCTCGGCAGGGATATCAGCAAAGTAGGTCTCAATAAGGACATTCAAACCAGAGAGGGACGATTCAAGTTGTGAGTAGGCTTCTGTGAAGGCTTGCAACTTGTGAGAATCAAGATCCATCACAAGGGTCGGCTCATCAAATTGAATCCAAGAAGCCCCAGCAGCCTTAAGTTCAGAGATAACTTCCCTGTATGTTTACAGAGCATCATGAACAAATGAAGTCAGTCTTTATACTCTTAACAATGCAAAATCACTAACTATTATTTTCCTTTTTATAAAATTCAATTTCTCACTTGTAAACTGGAAGGATCTTTCCAAGAAGTGAAAGCAGAGAGAAGTTCTTGTCAACACCCTTTGCAGGCTTAGAAAGCAGCAAGTAGGAAACTGGACCAACAAGGACCGGAACAGTGTTTACTCCCAGCTGCATAAACAACAAAGTCAAGAACTGATCCACACCATGTGTTTATGCATATCAATTGGTATGCCAAATGAATGAAAGAACTGAATTCAACAAGGTAGCGGAGGCAGAGCCATACATGTAATGTGTCACAGTAAACACATCCAAACATAAAAATGTATAAATCTTCCAATTTCACATCATACTAAATATCATCAGTTTCATGGACCATACAGTATAAACTTTAGATGGCAGGAGACAACACATGCCACAAACCTATTTTATTCATATTAACATCATCGCCAGTAATTATCAGCTCCTCTTATAGGATAACACAAATGATAGGCCAAATGCCAGAAGTTTCTCAAGTTTTATTATCAAAGTGAACTTGCCGTTATGGAGCTTGTCTCACCATAGAGGTAAAAAGTCTACCAACTAAGCCTTACGTTCTTAGTTACTTACATTAGACAGTTTAATATATGTCATGATGCATTATAAATCTATAACCTTTCAATATACATTCAAACCAAAAAAAAACAAAACAAAACAAACTTGCATACCGCCTTCGCCTCCTTATATTCGCTGACAGCTTTGTGAGAAGCATAGGAGAACTTGACATCAGGACCCAATTCAGGGACAATGTAGTGGCTGGATCAACACCAGAGACATTTGTCATTACTGAGAACAAACCACGGATGATCTAAGACATGCTGCATGAGAGGACTTAATAACTTACTAGTTGGTGTCAAACCACTTGGTCATTTCCATAGCAGGAACAGAGGCATTTCCTCTGGCTATGGAGAAGTAAACATCATGGCCAATCTCACCGCCTTTCCAGCCATATCTGGGAGGCACAGCTCCGAGCATCGCGGTAGTGTCGAGCACCTGGTCATAGTACGCGAAAGTGTTGCTGGGGATGTACTTGATGCTGGCATCAGCCATCTGCTTCCAGATGGACGATCTGAGATCTGCGGCCACCTTCTGCAGATCCTCTGCACTGCTCTTCCCATCCCAGAACGATTCCAGGGCGAACTTGAGCTCTCTCTTGGGGCCCATGCGAGGGTATCCAACAATGTGGGACGCCATTTCTCTGTCGAATCATATTAAAAGGAGGAAATGTTCAATTATCTTGACTTAAAAGAGCCAGAGGTCATCAAACCATTCTCAGGTATTAAGTATACTAGATATACGACAATGGCCGATCCCTCCATAACCCGTTAGCGTCGCAATCAAAGTAGAAAGAGGCAAGGTGGTAAGGGTTGACAAGAATGAAAGAACTGAAAAGGAGTTTCCAATTGCCATTAAAAAAGCATACCCATTCTTCTGTTAGAAAAGAAAGAAAGAAAAACAGAGACTCTGGAGCTCCTAGAAATGCCCCCCCGTGGATCTATATTGCATCAAAAAATTCTATCTAGAGCCGAAGAGATACAGTTCCAGTCAGCAGCAGAGATTTCATGTGGAGACAAAAACACAGATTTGGGCTAAAAAGCCTTAAAAGTCATGCACTTTGGGAAACTTGCGTGAAGACGCGGGGATGAGACGGCCCAGTCGGGATCAAATTGCACTGAAAAAAGCGACTCGTCAGAGCAGAAAACGACACAGGAATTTATTATTGGCAGAAACTGCTCAGACAAACGACGTAAAGGCGCAGATCTAAGAATGCGGACAGCAGAAGATTCACGCAAATCCCCCCCGCAGGCACACCGCGATCGCTTCGCGCTGCGAAGCGAACGGATAAGGCAAGAAGAGAATCAAGAGGCAAACCAGATCCACGATCAACGACGCCGCGGAACAACGTCCGACGCACTGGATCTGCCACGAAAGAAAAAGCGAAAAAAGAAAAAGAAAAAAAATTCGAAAGCAAACACGACACCGACACGCACTCGCGGGGCAGGCCAACCAGCGCTCGCTCGAGCCTCAAACGAAGCGCGCAACGACACGACGCGACGACCGGGAAACAGATGCGTCGATACGTACGTGCGGTTCCGGTTCGGAGATTGCAGAGGGGAATGCGAGGGAGGGAGGGGCGGACGGACGGAAAGAGAGAGAGAGAGAGAGAGAGAGAGAGAGTACCGGGGAGAAGCTACGGGAACGAAACTCTGGGCAACCGAAAGGGGAGACGAAACAGGGAAAAATATTAAGGAAAACAGAGCAAGCAGACGCGGATAAACGAGAAGGGGGGAGAGGGAGCAACGGCAGGAGGGAGCCCTACCTTGGTGCCGAGAGAAGCGGGGCTGCGACTGGTTCTTCTTCTTCCTCGCGAGGAAAAGAGAGAGAATGAGAATGAGAGAGAGAATGAGAGAGACGCGAAGTGACAGAAGCGTGGCGCGGTTTGCTTTATAGAGAGATAGGTGCCTGGTGGTCTGGTCTCTGGTAGATCGGAGATCGGGACCCGCGACTTCCTTCCCGGGCGTTGAAGGTTTTTTTTTTTTTTAATAAATTTTGGGTATGTAGAACGATGAAGAAAATTCTCTCATAAATATTTTATTTATTTATTTTATTGATTTTGTCTTCTTCTTTTGTTTTTTCAACTAAGATTTCAGCTTAATTGGTCATTTGAATTGCATGCAATGAATATGAAATCGATCGCCTTGCAAAATCCATACGTAGATGTCCGTGTTTGCATTTTCCGACGAATTGTTGCCAAATTCATTGTAAATGTGAATTAATATATATATATATACACACATATGTTTGCAATTTCATGTAATGAAAAAGGAATATATGCATTTGGAATTAGCTCTATTGTCAAGTCGTTTCGCAGTCCAATGATAAATGTGTCGCATATATTTTTTGGGTTGATAGTGAATCAACATTTTTAACCTAGCTTCAACTTCCATTTCTCCTCCCACCTGACTTTTTTATCTTTTGAAATGGTTGTTGAAGCTAAATAAATTCCTTACTTCTTGACACAAACTTCAACATACTGGCAAGGCACAAGCTCCTTATTTCAAAACACATGGGGATGGCCCATCAATGTGATGTTTTTTTTTTTTTTTTTTTTGGTAAGAAGTAAGTAAAAAGGCAAAAATTAATGTGATGTTATCCTCTTCTTTTTTCAAAAAACAACATATCTATACTATTTTTTTTATTATCTAATTCTAATTTCAAAAGATGGCAAACGATTTAATTCACGCTCGATGTTTACATATAAAATTGCTTGATGGGGTAAATTAAATAATGGATATATTTCCATATGTACGCAAACCCGAGGGCGCAAGATTAAGAAGCAAATGAGGTCTTCGTTCCTACGTGAGGGAGAGCCTAGGAGAAAGGCTTCGATCCGACATCAGAAATCGATCCGGTTCCTATCTGAGGGTGGTGAAAGTTTGGTCAAAGATGGAGCAAATAAGAAGCAAGCAACACTCTCATTCTCGCATGGGCCATACGTGCGTTCCTTGCAGTAAAAGTAAACATCATGTTGCTGTCTCGTTCTGGTTCGATGGTAAGGCAGAAGTTTGATCGTGAATTTGCCCAAAAACATGCGATAAAAATACTAAAAAAAGAGAGGATCGGCAGTTGAGTGGAAACCCCCGAACTGTCGGTGCCAAGCGTTAATTACAGCAGACCAACTGGCAGTGGCAAAAAAAAAAAAAAAAAGGGGGCAGTGGCGCCCCTCGATCTCGCACGACCATGACCATGTTCGATCGCACGACCTCCCCACATGTCCTCGTTCGTTCGTTTTCCTTTGAGGATCGTGTCGGTTGATGCTGCGCTTTCGCTTCGTTCTTTTTTTTTTTTTTGTGGGGAATTTTCCCCTCTTCTTTATACTATGTAAAGCCAATTTCTCATATTAAGTTGGGTATCCACCCTTGAAATATCCAATATATCGCCGATATACAATGTGCTTCTAGTGAGTCGGAACGGGATTAAACTGTAATTTAATGTATAAAATGAAGGGAGCGGTTTCTTTTTTCTACTTTTGCTACTCTGTGCACTGCTAATGTCGAAAATGGACTGAAAATAGAAGAAGCAATAGGGCAGCATCTAAAAAAAGTGATATAGAATAAGCATAGTGCATGTCTTATTGCGATACTATTATAAAATAAAAATTCATTTGATGTCCATATCGAATTTTCACTGAAGTTTTTTTTTTTTTTTTAATAATGTTGTTAGGATTCTTACAAGAATGGAATCTAAATATGTAATGTCCTTGTTTTTCCCGGATGAAAATTTCCCCCCCTTTTTTTTTCCGATCAAGCGATGATAATTTAATATTTATCAATTTTAAGCATAGAATCCCAGTTGCTACCGTTTCAAGAATTGCACGAGTTCTCTCGAGTGGAGGTTGGTAAGGTAATAAGACAAGAATAGGTACCTCTCGCCGCCTATTTTTATATGCAATTTCTCCATACTTTCCTTAACCTACCCACCCATCCGTCGACTACCCCATTTTCTTAGTTAGAATTTTGTACGTTTCGAAATGTGCTTATGATATAACACAGGTGGCGTTCATCGGTCAAATCAGATAGGTAAGTATTAGAATAATAAGGTGCTAATTATAGGGAAAAAAACATTTTAATTTATCTGATTTCTTTAACAACCAATTAATCGAAACTCAGCTCCAATTCAAGTGAGTAATCAACCACCCTGTTTCAATTCCTTGCTCTTTTCGCATAATCTACTTTCTTCAGTCCCTTTCTCCCAACTAAACCATTTGACTCCTTTGCCTTTGTTTTCTCCGTCCGCACTTTCCTCCCCTCTCTTTTCTTTACGTACACATTTCAATGTGTGCCATCATCATGCTTATGTACATTGTAAAACAGAGAAAATTTATTTAATTTAGTTGGCCATACTTTTCTCTCCCCATCCACGTTTGGAGGAATCATCATGTTTCTTTTCGGCCTAATTCCCTGGAAACCCCTGCGTTTTGTTCCAATCGCAATTCTGTCCTAACTTCTTCTTTTTTGCCACGAAATAAATCACAAACTTTCACTTTAACCTCAAATTTGCCCCCACATCCAAAAATAGTCATCAACTATGTTTGATAATGAATCTCTAATTGGCTATGATATCGATAATTCTAAAGAAATTAGTGGCAATCTTTTTACATGGGAGCAAACTTGAAACTATGGTGAAAGTTAGCGACTTTTTTCGATAAAATAAAAAGTTCGAAGTAGAATTGGGATTAGAGTTAAAGTTAGGAGTTTTTTTTAAAAAGAAATTAGGCTTATTATTTTCCATTTAGTTCGACCTTGGGACTTTTTCTCCAATCAGGACGGAGAAAGCATCGCTCAGTATCTTCTTCTTTTTCATTTAGTGCATGAACAGATGAAAGTGGGATTGCTCCAACAAAATCTCCCCGGTCTTTGGTAGAAACGGTTGACCACCCTCGAATCACTTTCCCAAGCCCTAAAGAATCCTGCCAAAATTGTTGGTTGGTGATTTCGTTCTTTCATGATGTCCATTGAATTCTAGTGATCCGCAAAGTCATCTCACCGGGGTGAGTAGGTGTAGACTTGGTAAAACCTAAATCCACCAACCCCGCACCCCAAAAGGAAAAAATAAACAAGAAGAACGAGGATCAGCGTCGAAGTTTCAGCTACCAGATAAGAGTTAATAGCCCGTAGCTTTCATCACCAACCCTCTGGCTATGCGCCTTCCTGGCTGCGCTCATCATCCCACCAGCAACGGATAGCGACTGTGTACTTTGTAGCATTTATCTTACGTAACAATAAAAAGGGATGTCCGGTCCTAATGAATGAGGAAGATCCTGTGGAGACTTTGGTGTTGTTCGATGAGGAAGGCGCTTGATAAGACGCCGAGCAGTGTCGATCCAGATTGGTCCCTTGTTTTTTCATCTATAAAGACCTGATTTGTCTGTACAGAATGAGAGATATTGCTAGTCTAATCTCTCCTCTAGAGTTGGAGCAATTCATGCACAAGCTTATTAGCTCATGCCAGCTAATGAGTCGTTGCTCATGCTTGAAGTTGTAGCTTATAGATGGCACTTGGTCATTGAACCGTCCAAGCTATAAGCTTTCTCTTGAAGATCTGAAACGAAAGCTATGGTCATGGAGCGAACGAGTTTCTCATCGTGATCCATGTATATCGGATTCGGTGGTTGCGAATAGCTAGGCTAGGCATTAGATGGATTGCTCGTGCCGGCCCTGCCGAGTAATGCCCATTGGCAACTGTAGGGGCCTAAAGCTGTGGCGACATTGCACGCGATGCGATCCGAATTGCGGGCGGATGCTGGTGGGCTTTGTAGAGAGTACAGGTTGGGCCTCTCTCTCTCTCTATCTCTCTCTCTCTCTCTCTCTGTAGCTACATATAGACAGCTTGTCATGCATTTCTGGCTTTGGTTGATATTTTGGGAGATTCATCTCCGACATCTTTTGGTCATTCTGTTCACTGTTCGTCCGACAATTGGTACACATGAACAGGGTGCGGAGGTGACATGACAAAATTTCTAGATTTCTCATTTTTCAAATCTATTTCGAAATAGAAATTTATTTTAAAATAAAGAAATCAAATTATGTTACCAAACGGCAATTTACTTCCAAACTTATTCCTAACAAAAAAATGAAAAATCAAGAAACATAAATTTTATCATGCGCAACCGAAGTAACCAGGGACTTTGGTCGAGCACGAAATGGGTCTGACATGTGATTAAGTCTTAAAAACAAAAATGATATCAGCGAATGCTGCAGTCATGTGACAACAATTGAGAAATGATATCTTAAGTGCACTAAAACTAGGCTTGTGAAATTGATATTTTGGATGATGTGATGGCAATCAATTAAGTGCTAAATTAGTGGCATTAATTTAGCCATAAATATTTTGATGATCGACCAATTTAATTCTTCTTGCCAATCGCCTACGTGGCAAGGTCCGTACCAATATAGATGATTTTTTAAATATTTTTTTAATTTATTTTTTTCTCTTTTTTTAATGTTTAGGGCTTGAGGCTCGATGAGCTTGCCGACCCCTAAATGAGGGTGTCATGATCCTTCTAGCCAAATTTAGTAGAAATCGCTTACGTAGACGCTGGTTATTACATAGCATAATCAGCATTAACGTCGATGATTTTTTGAAATTTTTTTGAATTTATTTAATTTATATTCCCTATTTGTTTTTTTCCTTGCTTTACTTATCGTCGTCGTCGTCATTGTTGAGGGCCAATAAGGAGGGCCATTGGCCAATAGGCAAGGTTGTCGCAGCCCTTGCCGGCCAACAAGCAAGGGTCACAATGCTCACCTAGATTTGAGCGAAGCATCACAACCTCGCCTAAGGTTGGTGAGGGCTGCAATGAGAACCACAAGCCCCCTCGCCCAGCCCCTCAACCCATGGCCCTTGATAATTAAGAAAATAAAATGATAAAATAAAATAATGAGAAATTTATAAATTTTTTAAAAAACTTTCAAACATTCTATATGTTAGCACCAACCATCCCACATAGACTAACTAGCATTCACATTAGTAATTTCATAAATTAGCCGGAATGACTAAATTAGCAAATTATTAAAATTTTTAGGACAAATTAATACAATTGAAATGTTTAAGACTAGATTAGCCGCTCTACAAAAGATTAAGACTTTTGGACAAATTTATCGTATTAAATGCCAGGCATAGCCCGTATGCTAATAACAAATCTTTTTCTTAGATTGGTCTTTAGAATAATTTAAACTGTTTAATCAAGAATCAATGTTAGATCCTATTTTACACATTGCATGGTTTCTAATCAATGAAGAGTATAGAGTATGCGCACGTAGACCTTAGCCCCAAAAAAGCGTGATGATGAAAGAAAAAAGTTAGTAATTGGTTAATTTGCACGGGAACTGGTGCAACCACTTTCGGGGGTTATACATGTGTGTGTTATTCAAAGTATGATAAAAAGAAGTTTCTAACTCGACACGATGAGAAAAAGAAGTTTCTAACTCGACACAGGATTTTTAGATACCATATTAATAGCCCTTCTTGTCATTTTAGTGCCCGATATTATCAAGTCAATTAAGCGAAATATTTTGAAATCTCTAAAGTGGATAATCGCGTATCGAAAAATAAAATGAATAATACGATCGATCTAATTATATATATCACGTCAGCATAATACATGATATCATTGTTACACATATCACTAAAAGGATGCCTTTGAAAATAGAGATATAATTGAGCGAGAGAAAATCAAGAGTTTCTTATTGATCAAAAAGTTGGAAAATCTCTCGCCAGCAAGATTTTTATAGCAACATCATGACTTGAGCCTGTCCCATTTTTGAACCCTTGAGGACCGAAAAATTTCAAAATGACACCCATATGCTTTTTTTTTTGGTAAAAGGTAAGAATATATATTAAACTTTGGAGAAATGAACAAGAATTCGGCACCGTAACTCACACTTTAGCTGTGGGGCAGGGAGAGTGTGAGGGTGCCGAAACAAAAAGATACAGAGAGAAGGAAACAAAGCAGCAACTACTCAGCTGAACTACAATTAAAAAAAAAAAACAGACTAATGACCCTCAGGCACCCCTCCAAAGATTGAAGAGATGGAGGAGAGCTAGGAAGAGGACGCCGAGCTGAAGATGGACGGATCGAACCCCCAACTTCTCTGGAGTCGCTTGTTTCTTGGAGTAGGCGGGACATTAGAGAACAAAAGAGCCTTATCCTTCACAACCTTGATCAAGTGATTCTTCATGGCCGGAATTGCCAAAGAATCACCTCGAAAGATGATAGAATTCCTTTTTTTCCATATGAAATGGCATAAAGCCCCAAAAGAGAAACGGGCAATACTTGTGAAATTTTTTTTTTTGCCGGATAGGAATTTGAGAGCCCAAGAGAGGTTGTCCTTCCAAACTCTGTTCTTCCAAGGTAAATTACATCTAGAAGCTCAAAAGAACGCAAGAGTCGCAGACGTTGTGCACTGAAAGAACAAGTGGTCCACGGAGTCTGGAACGGAGCAGCAAAAAGCACAAACAGAGAACTCAATCCTCCCATAAGAGAGAAGGAGAGTCTGAGTTGGCAGCCTATTTTTTGCGAGCAACCACAAATGAAATTGAAATCTGGGTGCAAGGTCATTGTTCCAAATAAGAGGAGCCCAAGACACTCGATTCTTTTTAACCCGATGTATTTCCGAGCGGAGGCAACGAAAAACGAACCCGATGGATCTTCTTGCCGGTGAAGCGGTCGAATCGATAGAAAGAATGGGTATAGTAATTCCCATATTTGCGAGGATTCTCTCAAAGAAGCACCCACGGGAGAATAAAGGTCCGCCACTACTGAGAATAGCTTGGAAGGCGACTTACGCTCTCCCCAAGGTCCGGCGGGATAAGTAAGAGAAGCGGGCCACACTCTAGCCAATTGTCGTGCCATAAGGAAACAGAGAACCGTGGCCAATCTTCCAAAAGAAAGAGAGCCTAAAGTGTCTTCGAAGTTAAAGGATTTTTTTCCACGCCCATGAACACGTAGTGGGTGTGGAGGAGTTCCAAAAGTTGTCCTTTAAAAAACAAGAATGAATCCAACGACACCAGAGAGATTCTCTATCGGTGAAGAGAAACCATATATACTTAAGCAAGGAAGCGATGTGCAGTCTCTCAATTTCCGAATACCCAAGCCACCTTCATTTTTTGGGAGGCAAATGTCATCCCAAGATACTTTGGCACCGCCTCGGCCAAGCGAGGTGCCCTTCCACGTAAACCTGTCTTAGCGGTTGTTCAATTCTATCAAGAATAGAGATAAGCGAGAGAAAACACACTAGCCCAAAAGGCTTGGATAGAATGCAAAGACCGACCTTATAAGTTGGAGTCTTCCAAAGCAAAGGATAAAAAGCGGTGAGCCCACGATTGAATTCTTGTGGTAATACGATCAATCAACGAAGCACAATCAGCTTTCCCAAGTCTTGAAGTAATGATGGGCACCCCTAAGTAACGGACTGGGAATCGACCTTCCTGAAAGCCAAATGCAAGCCGAATATTCTCTCTGATGGAAACAGGGCCTCCTAAGAGAAACACCTCGCTCTTGTTTTTGTTTGGACTCAGTCCACTCCAAGATGAGAATATATCAAGACTTCTCTTGAGGATCGTGGCGGAAACCCAATCAGCTTGACAAAAGAGAAAGACATCGTCGGCAAAGAAAAGATGGGTCAACTTTACCTTTTTGCACCTCCAAAAGTATTTGAAGCCTTTCACTAAAGTACAGGCATTTAAAATCCCTGAGAACACATCCATAACAAGGGTAAAGAGGTACGGCGACAAAGGGTCCCCTTGATGAAGGCCTCGACCTCCGGAAAAGAAGCCATGAAGTTCGCCATTAATAGAAACTAAAAACTTGGGTGTTCTCACACACACCATTATCAAATGGATGATCCATTACGGGAATCTGAAAGCTTACAGAGTGAGTTCCAAAAAATCCCAATTTACAGTATCATACGCCTTTTGAAAGTCTACCTTAACAGCACATTTCGGAAGGTAAGGATCTAAGTGAAAACCAGAGAACAATTCCTGAACAAGAAGAATGTTATCTCTAATTCTCCTTCCTTTAACAAATGCATTTTGAGATGATCCAACCAAAACATTCAAAACAGTAGCCACACGATTAGCTAGAATTTTTGTAATAACCTTGTAGATGGTATTACAACATGCGATAGGTCTAAAGTCTGTGACTGCAAGTAGCATTCTCGAACTTTGGGAATCAACGTAAGGATAGTACTGTTTACCTCTTTTAGGAGGAAGCCCGAAGCAAAGAAATCCTGAACAGCTTCAATAACCAATGGCCCAACAAGATCCCAGTTGGTCTTGTAAAATTCAACCGAAAAGCCATCAGGACCCGGAGCTTTTCCTCTTGCTAAAGAGAAAAGAGTATCCTTGATCTCCGAATCTATGACCGGGCAAGAGATGGAGCTGCATTGAATATCCGAGAGAGGTTGATGGATGAGCTCCTTCATCTCATGAAGAGACGGTTTTGAGAGGCACGCCTGAGGTGAGAGCAACTTTGAGAAGTAGGACACAAACACTTGAGGCACAAGGGCTGGATCATCTATGAGAACACCAGATGAATCCATAACCGAGAGGATGTGGTTTCTAGTCTGTCTGTTCTTAACCGAATTGTGGAAGAATCTAGTGTTCCGATCACCCTCTTTCAGCCAAGTCACACGAGACTTTTGGCGGTAAAAAGACTCGTCATGGGCCCGCAGTTGGACAAAGGCTCGTCGCTGGTTTTTTTCCAAGTCGCAAGAAATGAATTAGAAGGATCATCATGAAGCCCAACCTGAGTGATGCGAAGGGCTTCTCTAGCTTCAGCCGTCTTCATCGAAATGTCGAAGAAAGACTCTTTGTTGAGTAATATGAGGCGAGCTTTAACCAATTTCAGCTTGGACACGAGGCGGAACATCGGCACTCCGAAGACTGGCATATTCCAAGCTTGATTGAAGCAATACGAGTAATCCGGGTGTTCGGACCAAAAATGAAAATATTTAAACGGCTTCCTTCTCAACACCGGATCAAGCACTCTAACAATCATAAGAGAGTGATCAGATATACCCGGATTGAGAAAAGAGGCTTGAGAGAAGGAGAACCGATGGTTCCACATATTGTTAATAAGGACCATCAATTGGAGGGATGGAAATCGCCTATACAAACATCTATACGCCAGTCATCTTGAGACTTGAACCAACAAACTTAGGGTTTATTTGTTTTTGCAAAAAAATGAATAATTTAAAAAATATTTTTCAAAAATAATCATTTATTTCACTTACAAATATAAATAAATGAAAAAAATATTTTTATCATCCGTGAAAATATTTAAGTATAAATTATTATAAATAATAATACAAATATTGACCAATTATCCAAATATATCATTTTTAAAAATATATATTTTCAAAACGTGTATTTTTCGCGAAATAAATCAACCTTACTTAGCCTAATAGACCATATTTGCCAAAAGGGCCAATTGTTTGGAAGGCCTGACCATTAGATCCGCCGGCTCAATCACTTATAATGCAATGGTCACAGATTAATTAATTTTGATGTGAGATTAGTCTTAATAAATTAGCCATAAGTCATTCGATTTAACCGTATGAACCGAATGCACTAACTTGCAAGAGAACATAAATCACACACCATTGATGGCTAAACCAAGCTAATTTAAGCTTCCATGAGAACTTTCCCAGAGCGGCGCAGGCAAGAGAAAAGTGCCCATTTCAAACCAAATAATATACGCAAATGCCATCAGACCACCGTACAACTGATCGATCCCAGAAAATCAGCAACTCATTGATCAAGATTACAATCGAAGATTAACCGATTAAGAACAGGGCGCCGCCTTTATCTACGCCAATCTTTCGTACGAACTTAGGATTAGCATGGCTCAAACTAGGGTTACAGAAATGGACACAATGTACTGAATGAATCTACAGGTATGAACTCCTCCTCCACACCAACTCCTGCTGTGAAAAAAGGAATCAATAGACAGAGCCTAATCAAGAATTAGAATGTGCAGAAATTATGCCAAATTCAATCCTAGTCCTTAGATTAGAGCACAGCAATTTGCCTCGACAAATCGAAGCTGCCGCGAAGTCCCTTTCTTCTCCGACTGATCTGCCTCTTCTTTAGCTCTCCGCATTCGGCATCTCGACCCAAGAATCCTCCTCCGACGCCACCGAGGAGCGAAGCGGCGCTGCCCGCGATATGGGTGCTCCCGTCCTTGCATGCGCCGCCGTGGCCGAGTACCCTCGAGATCCCCGCGTAAGCCAGTGACTCGGCAATTTGAAGCGCGCTCAGGCCCTTGTTGGTCCTTGCCTCCGCGTCGGCGCCTTTCTTCACTAGCAGCTCCACCACCTCCATGTGCCCCGACTCGGTCGCGCAGTGCAAGGCCGTGTATCCGTCTTCGTCCTTCGCGTCGATGTCGATTCCCTTCTCGAGCAGAGCCCTGACCGCCTCGGTGTGTCCCTTGAACGAGGCGCGGTGCAGCGCCGTCCACCCGTGCTGGTCGCGGCCGTTGATCGCCGCCCCGTTCTCGAGAAGACGGTGGATCTGCCGCGCTTCTCCTTTCCTCGCCGCCGCGCACAGCCTGTTCCCTAACTTCAGGGCGTCGAAGAGCTTCGCGTGGCCGTGCTCCGCCGCGACGTCGTAGGCGGTCTTGCCGCTCCTGTTGCGGACGTCTTTGTTGGCTCCTTTCTGCAGCAGGAGCTTCACCATGCTCTCGTCCCCATAGCTCGCCGCAATGTGCAAGGGCGTGTCGCCGTCTTTGCCGTCGTGTACGTCGGGCTTGGCTCCGCCGCTCAATAAGAGCCTCGCGCAATCCCTTCTCTGCTCCTCCACGGCGATGTGCAAGGCCGTCTTGCCGTCCTTGGTGAGAGCATTCAGGTCGGCTCCTTTCAGCAAGAGGAGCTTCAACACCTCCGTATGTCCACCGCCCGTGGCGAGGTGAACCGGGCCCCGGTTCGACGTCTCCGACCGTTCAATGCTCGCTCGCCGAGCCAACAGGAGCTCCGCGATCAGAGTCTGTCCGGCGGCAGCGGCCGCCTCGAGCGGGCTGTATCCCGACGATCGGTTAGGAGCCTCCAGGCTCGGCTCGAATTCAAGAAGCAACTGGACGAGGTCGGGTCGGCCCTGCGCGATGGCCAGGTGGAGCAACGTCTCGCCGTGCTTGTCGACGGAGTCCACGAGCTTCCAAGCCGGATCGCTCCGCTCCATCACCTCCCTAATCTCGTCCATCAAACCTTCCACCACGAGCCGAACCACGATCGGCGAGCCGACGAACACGACCCTCAGGCCGCTGTCGATGAACACTTGCTTCTTCCTGGCGGCGAACCAATCGCTGGGGACCTCGAACGCGGAGCCGGAGCTCCTCACCGCCGCGCCGGGGGCCACGACGCTGTGGAGGAGGAACAGGTCGTCGCATTCCGGGAACGGGAGGGCAGAGCCGGGCGGGAAGTGAAAGGTGATTTCCACGGCCAGCGTCGAGAGCGGGGCGATGATCCCCGAGTGCGGCTTCACCGTGTAGCGGCTCTTGTTCTCCGGCTGGAGCTTGAACGCGACCGGCATGGTGTACATCACGTTCCGCAGGGTGAGCTCGCCGCAGCACTTCTGTCCCGGCTCGATCCGGATCACGACCGTGTTCGACGGCTCCAAGCTTATGAGCCTGTCCATTCTGAACCGAATTACAGTCGAAAGAATTCACGTCGTCGGCGCTTCCCGAGAACGACAGCCGGTAAGACGTCGCGAGCGAGACGACGCGGCGGCGGCGGCGGCGGGGATCGCGCGCTGATCGGCGAAGGAGCTCCTTCTTTGTTCCCTCCCCTCCGGGTCTTGAAGGAAGAGTCCAGACCCGAAGAGCGGGAAGTGAACTGTGAGATAAAGAGAAAGATGCGAGGCGGGGGTGGTTTTAAAGAAGGGAGGAAGACGGAGGGCAGCAGCGCATGGCGGGCCGCCGCGTGCTGGTGTTGAGTACAATGCTGACTCCTTCCTCCATAATCCGACTGATAAATTTTTTTTTAATACCAAGCAAAACTCTAAACTGGTATAATTTTTACTCCAAATTGATTTTTAGATCATTAAAAACTCAAAATAGGCACATCTATAATAAATCTATTTTTTTTATTAAATTTTATTGTTAAATAAATATTATCAAGTGTTGACAAATATACTAATTTGGATTTTACTCTCCATACATCAAATGTATTAGTTTGTGGAAAAACATATTTAACAGAAACTAATGTAAATGGTAAATATGATTAAAAAAAAATTTATGATAAATTTATGTATTAGTTTATAATATTTTGTGATCAAAAAATTAGTTTGGAGTAAATTTATTATAAATGTATTAATTTTTAGTTTTTGCGATATTAATAATTTTCGAAATATTATTGAAGCGATTGTGAGAAAGGGCAATACGGTATGGTACGGTGTGAAACGTAAAAATGAGAAGATGCTTCCGTTGATTTAGGAAGGCGACGGCCCTAATTTTCATTCTATTAAGGTCCCTTTCCTTCCATTTTCTATATTTAGCACCGTTGGCCAAAATGGGTCGCTGAGATTGACCGCGACACACACGCAGTTTGAATTGAACCGGTACATGTTTCGTATTTACTTAAAGGATTTCTGGGGGAAGAATTTGATGACGGTTGTCCAGAAAATTCCCTTTTTTGCCGAGTTGACCATGTCTTTTCCCAAAGAAGGGAGCAGGTCCAATCGTCGGAATTGTCCCATTCCATCATGACAACGACAGGGGACGAGGCATTATTAGATCTGTACTCGAGAAATGGTGCAAAAAAGAAGAAAACGAGAGAGAGGTCCGACGGGTCTCGGTTGGCAGAGGCTGCCGTTGCCGAACGACATAGTTGCTAAAACGCCTTCGCCTTGTCTTGCCATATGGAGTTTTCTGGTTTCGCAAAATTCTACCGGAGATGGGTCCCACGTGCGTCGATTTGCATTGGTCGATTTGCATTGGAGCACCAATCAGAGATCGTGGGGCCCGATTGCTGTCGTCGTCGTCGATGGGACCCAACTCGGCTCACAACACGGCGAGATCTTTTCTCTGACGTGGCCGAGAGCATCGAAGTCCGGCGTGGTTTACGAAGTCGGGCGAGTATTCTCTAATCTCTAATTACCAGCACGTGACGTGTCCTCGGGTGGCGAGGGGAGTTTCGTCCGTCCGTCCGTCCGTCGACCGGCGAGGCGACCTTGATTTCAAGCCTCGTTCCGGGATGCACGGGGCGGAAGCAGAAAGCGCATCCTTAAGATTGGCCGGGAAGGCAGACTAGTCAGGATGCACTAAAACTGGCTCATATTTTCTGATGCATTGGTTAAAAAAAGGATTAATACTGTAAAAAAAAATTCTAAATTGGTGCACTCATAATAAATTTAGTCTCCGCTAATTTATGTTAAATTTTACGGCTAAATTATTGAATGGAATTATGTGTGACAATTAAAGGGTGTACCGATTCGGGGATGTCTAACGGTTGTATAATTTTTTTGTAATAGTAATCCAATTTAGCTAAAATTAATTGAAGTTAAGTTCATTAAAAATGTATCGGTTAGCTTGAGATAAATTTGTCGCAAATATATTAATTTTGATTTTTTGTGGTAAAAGAATTAATTTATGATAAATTCACCACATGTGTATCAATTTAAAGCTTTTTGGTAATAAAAAAATTAGTTTGGGATCATAATATTAACCTTCAGAAAAACGGCCTATGTTATCGAATAATTATTTTAGCATTTTGTCGCATCGCTTCATGTTAACATGTGTGTGTTTTGTTTTTCTTCCTTAGAAGTATATTGTCATGTGAGAAATGGTAAAAACATCGATCTTGTCTAAAACGTATTAAACCATTCAGGCACCGAGAGAGAGAGAGAGAGAGAGAGAGAGAGAGAATCCTAAAGCAACAATACTAAGAATTATATTATCCTATACGGTCATTGCATTAAAAGTATGTACAGAAATGAAATCTTTTATTATATACAAGTGGCCTAATTTTTATTCTTAATTTAGGGGTTTTTGCCAGTCCCCAGATGATGATGGTCAAATCATTAGCGATTGGACTCTTTCTCGAATCGACAGATCATCTCTTCCGGTTCGCATGTCCATTTGGAGTCTGCCCCCGCGACCCGCTTTGTTAGACGCATTCTGTTGCCAGATGGAAAAATCAGACCTTAGTTCACGGACGGCTTTGGTGACGGCAACAACATGCTGCGTTTGAGAAAAATTACAAAATCGGATGTTCTGGCTGCGACGTCCGCTTGGTGCCCCCGATTCTCTCATCTGATATCCACCTTTTACAACGTTAATGTATTTTCTTTTTTGAAAGTTTTGCGAAAAAAATGAATAATTTGAGAACATTTTTTTCAAAAAATTAATTATTTGCATCGCTTGAAATAATTAATTAATTGAATTTTTTTTTTTTTATTATCAACAATAAATAGTGTCATGGTTCGATTTGGTTTGGCTAGGATTTTCACCAAATGATTTGGGTATGCAATTAACTTTGAATCGAACTGTGCCCCAAACTAAAGACTTGATTCGGTTCAATTGAGATCGGAATTTTGATTTTCTTTTTTGAAATACTAAAAGGGAATTTAGTGTAAAGAGAGAGATTGTGTAAATTGCAATATTAAGAAGAGAGGAGATTTTTCCATTCAATTGTACCAAACCAAAATAAAATAAAAAAATCGTTATTATCTTTTTAATTATTCCAAGTTAAATGCACAAAAATTCGGTTTGATTCGATTTTCTAGTTCAATTCTAACGCCCTATCGACAATGATTTATATCTAAACATTTTCATTAACAACAAAAATACTTTTGTTTATTTATTTTGATAGTGATATAAGAAATCATGTGTTATTCAAATCATTCGATTTCCACGAAACGAGCAAAGCCAGCATGTGTTCATTTCTTTCTTCCCTAATTGGGATTGCACCGGACTTATAAACCCGATTTGAGACGTACCCGAGCATGACGTTTTATCTACATATTGTCATGAGCATTATAGTTTGACTTTGCAAAACCATGAGTTGTTCCATTGTCTAAACGTTTCTTTATGTCTGGTATTGGGCAAACCTCCCAACTTGCCTGACTTGAGCCCTATGGATAGAGCTTTCCATATTTTTTTGATTCGGCCAGCATATTTTTTGTTAAGAAAAACAAGATTCCATAAGAAGAGAGTTTTCGATATTTCAAGTATAGCTGGAGATAGACAGCAGTTTGTAAAATATTATAGCGTCAAAATTTTATTTTTTGGCCGGACCAACAGTTTCTATGAAACTACCCATTTCCTAGAAGAATTCCAATATTCTCAGCCTAACATCATACAGTACAAACTATACAACCTTGAATTCTATTTATTTCACGAAAAATAAATGATTATTAAGAAATGATTGCTTGTATCACTTAAAATAATTACTCAATAAAAAATATTTTCATTACCAACGATAACTTATGTTTAGATATTTTTGTGGACGATGAATATATTTTTCATTTTTTTTTAAATTTTTTTTAAAAGTAATACAAGAATTATTTATAAATTTTTTTTCTAAATAATACATTTACCGCAATCAATGGAGTCTTGGCATTACTCTTTCATTAAAAGGGTTGAAAGTAAGTTCTTTGCAAACTCGCTGGAATCAATAATTGATTGTTCTTTAATTCATCAGACGCATTCCGACTTGTATTCCAAATTTCAGGCAACCTATGTATCACCTTAGCCATTAAATATGAGTCGACATATAGGTCCACGACCCATTTTTCCACCTCTACTTGTCCAGTAACATTTCAGAAATTATCAACATTTGTTTCAAAATTACTAACGCTTTTATATGATTGTTTTGAGTTAACAATCGTTCCCAAAAAATAAGCCACCGATTTTCATTTGCGTAACTCATCAATGAGTTAAAGCAACCAGCTCTTACACAAAATTACCAATCTCAATATGAGTGATTTTTAAATTTTCTCGAATTACAGACTAATTATGGACTACCAACTCTGATTTGAATCACTTATGGAGGTTTATGATGTTGTTTCAAAATCACCAACTCTTATAACAAGTCGCCAACTTTCGTAGTTTACGAACATTATCAACTTTTATATCGAATTACCAAACTTAATCTGATTAATTCTGAACGCTTTTTAATTAAGTTTCCAATTTAATTCATGTCACCAGTTTTTATCGGAGTAACTTTACCTACGATTTGTTTGGTCGTTAAAAAGTTGTCAACATTCGTAACAAATTACCATTGTAAGCGGACAACATTTGAAGAACTGAAAATGTTGTCTGAAAATGGCACATCAGGCACGACATGGTGAACAATGTTGACAGTCCTTGGATGTCACAGGAGCACATCTAGATCTGTCACAACATAAATTTTAACAAAATAAAGACTAGAAAGAGGACAATCTGGACGACATTGATGTTTTTTTCCTGTCTCCTTATTTCACCAGCTCTGGGGCTAACTGAAGGAGACGAGCCCTAGAACGTTGACGTGCTCTTTACTGCGACACTGCTGATCAACTGCAAAACCAAAGATCAGCCCCAAAAATGTCAAATTACATGATCGATTAAGCCATAATCATTCTGGTTACAAGAATTGCTTCCACGTTACGATAATTGCATTATGATAAGTGAGGATTTTCCTTGACGAAAATATTGCTCATCATTCATAAATGAGGCTAACAATACGATGGACTTTTATAATAGATAGAGAGATTGCGTGATAATTATCATCTCATATCTATCAAACTAAGTACCCACAAAGAAAAATGCACTTATTACCACCGTGACACGACATTGCAACTAGCATTTTATAGTTTACCTAATAACTCAATCGCTATCGCTGTCACTGCTGCTGCTGCTGTGGCCATGCTCATGTTCATGGCCGTGCTCGCGCTTCTTCTTGTCCTTCTTCTTCTTCTTTTTTCCACCACGTCGCCGTGATCGTCGCTGTGGATCTTGTCCTTGATCTTCTCCACCAACCCCTCTTTCTTGTGATCCTCTCCGTGGTGCTCCGCCTTGTGGTCGTGGCCATGGCCGTCGCCCTCCGGCTTGTGCTCTTCGGGCTTGGGGTGGTCATGCCCCTCCGGCTTGTGTTCCTCCTCCTTCTTGTGGCCTCCCATGTGGAGGGCCTCTTCAATCTTGTGAATGATTCCTGCCATTTCCTCTCTCTATCTCTCTCTCTCGAGTGTTTGTTCTGCGAGTGCTTGGTTTTTGATGGAATTGAATGTGATGAAAGTTTGAAGCCAACAATGTCCTCTATTTATAGGCAATGCAAGGGTTCGATTCAAACCCTGCGTGGCCTCATGGGGGAGCACTAAGCAGTAAGGAATCTGATGCTGTGCTATAAAATAAAATTATCCACCTCTTGATTGTCTCAATTGTATATATTAGTAAGTACCTCCTTTTTTCCCTGATTGACACGTATCATAGTTACCGACAAGCACTAATTTATATTCTCTCTGGGGAAGCGTCCACCGACCATTGTCGTCCACCGACCATTGGATTACGTGCATTTCAAGTTCCCAGATTTCCCGTTCGGGGAGGGTTGGGTAGGGAAATAATGCATCATGCACTTGTTTTGATTCTCGAGTGCGCTTCTCCGATGTCTGGAGAAAAAGGTCGAGACGTAGCAGGATCGCCCAATTAAAGAGAAGTTAACAAGACAAAGCGAGCATAGCGTTTCACGTTTCCCTCGAGTGTTGTATGAATACCACTTGCTAAGTCGTTCTCGAAGAAGAGGGGTAATGGGTCCCCGCAACTGGTCGTGTTCCAGACTAAATCTGTCAAAAACATAGATCGAGTTGAAAATAATCCCATCCAAATTAATTCATTTTACGTATCTTGATTCATTTTATGCAATACAAATTTAATGACCCAAACCAAACCCAACTCATGAAACACTTTGATAGTTAACTCAATTTAGAAAAACTCAGTCAAACTAAAATAAGAGAACAGAGTGAACGTGTAAAAAATCGAGCGAGAGCAATAAAAAACAAAAAAGAATCATAAAAGTGAACTAAATATAAATAATTTATAAATCCATTTAACACTCATATTTTAGACATTATTATTCTAAACTTATTTATTACCTATTTATTAAACTAATCAATATAACAATCAAGTCCATAAAATATGAGTTAAAAATGGAGTCACTAACCCATTTTCACGAAACTAGTCTAGACTCGTTCACAAATTGACAGCCACAACGCAATCTGCTAAGATCTGAATCTGGTCCCCATTCATCCATCGTTTCCATCAGTATTTTGAGCAACTGGTACCAAGTTTAGGAAAACGAGGTACTTACCAACAATTTGAAAAGACAGTTTAGTCTTCTCTTCATGACTAAATGGTTTGACATAAACCAAAATGTTCCGGTCACAAAGTTAATCCTAGTACAAAGTCATTGACGTTTGGTACATATTTAACCACAGCTTTTGCTTCAACTTCAGATCCACGCCGTTGTTTGGCATTAGAAAAGCCAGTGGAAAATCAACCGATAAAACTTCTACCCTGTGTTTTGGCTCTCCAACAATACTAAGTAGCAATTCCAAACCAAAAACTGAAAGCCACTACTAAATTGACGATCATGCCCAAAAGATTGGCTTTACCATATGCCAGAAAAGCTAAGGAAAAAGGGTAAGTCTGAAAATTGTGGGCCATTCAGGAATCCAACTTCATGACCAAGAATGCCTTTTTGAATCCAACTTACACTTGACATAGCGACAAGCCCCTAACGATCCCAATCCTTTTATGTATAAGAAAAGTAGAAGGAAACACCTAATGAGTCGGCTCAACTACAACGATAATGTAGGCGACAAATATAAATATCTACATCAGCCGATAGCCAGAACATGTTTATTCTCACCTAAAATAGAGTAGACGTCAGTATACAAGAGATCGCCAATGTCATTGGCGGAAATAAATAACAGGTCAACCTATACAAGCTTTTCATAATCTCCACAGTTATCTAATCGCCCCAAGCAAATTGGCACCATCAAGCTTTGCACCTTCCAAATGCTGCAAAAGATATAATATAGGAGGAGATCAAACGCTGAGCTGGTAAACGTCAAGACAAAAGGAGAACAGACAATATTGCCAATATGCATCTCTCACAGAAGGCAAGAAGGCCCAAATAGAGGGGGATTTCTTTTCTCAATTTCCATTTCCTCTTTAACACCATTTTTCTTTTGCCTTCATATATTGAGGGAGCAAAGGGAATAAAGAGAAGAGCAGAAGAAGGGGAAGGAGGCACTCATCCAAGAGGGCTTTCAACCACATGAATGCAACAAATGGAGAATCAAGAACAGTGATGACATGCACAATGGATGTTAAGTCTTTTGAAGTGGAAAAATAAGAAAGAAATTAGGCAATTTACTCAACTTTTCATCATCTATGTTATGATAGTTGCGTACCAAGTAGCATCCAGATAGTAAATGCGGCCAAAATCACATCCATCCCACCTTTTCCAGATGACAGAGGAATGGGAATTAAAAAAAAGTTGTCCACATTAATCCAAGAACTTCACTAATTAATTCTGCAAATTAACCTTAGACTACTTTCGACCCCCCAAATAAAAAACTTGACTACAAATGAGTCACTCAAATGGGAATCTACATTCCAGTTGTCCTTAAAGAAGTATTCATATAGCAAGAATGCAATGCACCATACACAATATGCACTTCCCTCAAAAAGACAACAGCAAAGTCACAGAAGATCAGCACACTCTGCTCAGTTCTATCTAATGGATATGACATGAATGGAGGATTTGTCATGCTGAGAATCATGAGAAAGGATGACCAAATATTGAAAAACTACTGTTACTCACCGTCTCTCGAAGATCTACATGGCGTAGGTATGCTCTTTGCAGGTTTGCACCTCTTAAATTTGCATTGCTTAATTTAGCACCCTGAAGATCATGCAAGACAAACCATGACCAAAAGCTCAACAAAGTAAGACCAGAAATATCCACCAATTGATTTATGATATTTGTTTGATAAATCAGACAAGGCGTGGTTCGTATTACATAAGGGTCTCTCCTGACAACGGAAACATTATAATACACCTAAACTCTTAGCATATCAAATTGCTGAAGAACAAAAGCAACCTTTTATCGCTTCAACCAAAAAAGAAAAAGGTAATCCACAGTGCTTGTTGGATTGCAAGGATGTAACCATCAATTAAAGAAATACAATCACAATAATGAAAGGAACATTTACCTTTAAGTTGGCTCCCTCCAAATTGGCTCCCTCTAAGTTGGCATTGGTTAAATCAGCAGTCTGAAGGTTTGTTTGTAAAGTAAAGCATCAATTCTCTAGGCATGGACTATTGCAATACCACACATTTAATAAATATCAGTACTCATTTGTACCACACAACAGTCAGAAAACAATGAACTGAAGAATCTCAATGTTCCTCCTCAAATAGAAAAAAGAAACAAGATAATCATTTTTTGCTATTGATAACAGCACAATGGTCACATAAGCTTCACATATAACAGCTAAGTTACATCAAGAGCCCGTCAACTAAACTGTAACATTTCAGATGATCTTTGGCTGTGTTTGCTTGGACTTTGGAAATGAGCTTTTAAGCTTCTAAAGGCCTTTGACAAAATTAAGGTGTTTGGCGAGAAATTTCTAAAGCCTTTGAGCCAAAGCCAGCACTTGCAAAGTCCCTTAACCCGACACATGTTCTACCTAGCTTTGGCTGTGAGCATTTCCAAAATGCTAATGGTTTTTTTCTTTCCAATTTTGTCCTCATTAAATTTACCAAATTCCAGTTTTACCCTCACCCAACTCACAACACGAGTGAAGTCAGATTTGACCGCTAGTGCCAGATCTATTTCACTGGCGTCCAGCCATCGCGTGAGCGCTGCCAGTTGCCAAGCTTCAATTTTCTTTTTCTTTTTTCTTTTTATTTGAAAGATATGACTAAAGTCCTTTACATGTGTAATTTTGTCCAAATATCGTTCAAACCAATGGTGCTTCCCATGCATTTTTCAATAACATTTTCCAAAACGCTATTTGCATTATGAAAAACCCTTCCTAAAGTCATTTGTATTTCCCCAAAGGTTTTCGCCAAAGGCTCTCCCAAACGCACCCATTGTCATTCTTCTCCCCTCTATCATTGAGATCTGAAGTTTCCAGGATATGATAGTACTGTTCATATTATCAAAATTTATCAGAAAATTGGTAGACACAATTCCTCGAATTTTAATCAACCAGTGCAACCTGTACAGTCATCAGTGTTGTCAATAAGAGGACGGCAAGGTGACACATGAAACTGACTTGAAGTAACAAGTAGGCCGGTCCTGAATGATTTGAGGACTTAACAAGATTTCAGATAGAGAATCCAATTGTTTCGAGTTAATATGCACGTGACCATCAAAGTAATTTTAATGCCTAAGGGCAACAGTGACTGGCTGAAGAAACGCAAATAGCATATAGGAAGTGATTCCACCAGTTCCTAGCAGACACTAGACCAAAGAGAACATGCGTTATAAGCTTATAAGCATAGCATACAATGACAAAGTCCAGAGTTCTAAACGGAGCTGCCCATGCAGGATGTAAGCAGATATCAAACCTGCAGATGTGCGGATCGCAAGTCTGCTCCACAGAAGCTACATTCAATCAGACAGGCATCTGCCAAGAAAATTTATATCCTTTAATCACAATATCAGCACCAGCTACAATTCATTTTAAGTAATATAGGACCACTGCTGCTAAAAGAAAGGCAGTCCTCTTCAGCCTCACTAAATATTAATGCAGCTTCATACACATCATCGAAGTTGAGAACAATAAGGGAACTAGCATCCATTCATGCAAAAAACATCACTATCCCCAAAAGATGATCTCATATTCAACATGGCATTTTGATCATAGATAGTCAAATCCAAGCCCAATTTCATGTCAATCGACTCCACTTTAACTTTAGTTGTTGTGGAAAAACCACAACTTGACCCGTGCAAACAAAGTCTATAAAATAATGTACTTTCGTCTTCCTCATGGAATAATGTTTGATTAGAAGTATTAAGAATCGCATAAAGATGCCAATCAAATATATTGACATCGGTCAACTACTCATAACTGGACCAGCCTAAAATGTGAAACTAAAACATCAATTTTTATTTTTATTTTTTTGTGGGGAAAATGAAGAACAGGGATAAGCAACAACACAGAACTGGCATATAATCAGTTGCATAACACAGGAGGCTACGGAGAGCTGTATTTATGCGTTGAATATGTTGCCAAATTCCATATCTAAAATGCAGAAAGCTTTTCTCATTTTATGAGAATCTCATTCTGGTGAAAAATTCGTTTGAGACAAAATTCAAATATGTTGGCAATAATAAAATCAAAGCGGTAAGATACTGAAGATGTGAGAAAAGAATACACCAGAATATCCACAAAACAGATACCATGACATTTTTGGGGATATAGAATGAAAAATACCACTAGGATGGGTAAGCACCATGAAATAAGTCACAGATGACATTCCAATCATAGCAAGATGAACCTATCCAAATATGAACATGTAGCAAATGCAATGCAAGGAAAATTACCTTGTAGATTTGCACTCTGAAGATTTGCACCAGCTAATAAAGCCCCATGAAGATTGGCTCCAGTAAATTCACATCTTCCCTAGGCAACAACAAAATCTATAAGGCAAAGTAAAGATTGTAAATAATCCAGAGGTTAAAAAACACATTTTAGTGTCTTACTCGCGCAAGGTAGCATTGTGAAATATGGATCCTTCAGCATCCACATCCTGGAGTAAATTCATGAACAACAGCAGATTGTTGTTAAAGAAAAGGAAACCACACAATTGTCAGATAGAAAGCTTGACATATTCGAATAAGTGATGTAGACGAAGTTCAACTTGTAAGAGACTGAAATAATGGATTTCATTTTCAATGAACTCACCATATTGTTGGATTTTGAACATTAACATGTAAAGTTTGGCAGAATGCTAGAGCAAAGCATAGGTCAAGAGAGAAAGCCATTCTTAAAAAAGAAATGAATGCTTCACATTTTTAACGAACTACACCTACCCGGAATTTTGCACATTGCAAATTAGCTCGCGAAAAGAAGACATTTTTGAGACAAGCATAGCTGAAATCTACATATGACAGGTCCTGCATACAATCAAAGGGTAAATCATCAAATTAGCTGGGAAAAAAATGACATGCTTGGAAGAAAGTTCTTATTAGACACAGAAACATGCAAAACATACCAGCTTGGAAAGATCAAGCCCAGCTAGATTAACCCCCCTAAATCTGACTTTTTCTGATTGTATACACTTGATAATATCAGTTCTTGTCAGTTCCGAGTCCAACTCATCCTTATCCTCTTCCCTCTTCTTACTCACGACAGAATGAATTCCATCCATTAGTCCCTGAAATTGAAAAAATTACCAAGATAACATTATTCAGGAGGGCAGCCAATTTATTCAGCACTAGATATGAAGAACATTGGAGACATTTAAATAAATGTTTGTTACTATTTTTGGACAAGGCAGAAGTTTATCCACATGACCACATTAGGTATATGTATACATGAGGTTGTTTACATTACAGGAAAACATAACTTCCAGCCTACAAATGGAACTTCACATCAAAAGAAAGAAAAAAAAAAAAGGTGAGCAAACTATACTTGCAGCTAGCATGGAAGATCCTCAGGCACATCAGGCTGATAGATTGATCCAAAATAAAGCTGTTAACTTATGCTCCATAGCTTATCTTGCAAGTAATATGAAAAAATTTGACATGCTAAATATAAAAATTGAAAGAGGCTGACACTACATCAAAGTGTTACTCATATGTATTCACTTCCGTTTGTGAAAAATCAGACTAAGCAAGCCCTTTCTGCTGAAGTAGCATAAACTTGCAATAAGAAACTCCAGAGAATACTCAAGGTACACCAATATATACAAACACATATTTAAGGATTACTAACCAGTAGTTGATAATATTCTGCCTCACGCAGAAGCTGCGAGTAGTCAGAGTCTGATAAAGTGGGAATGACACCATCCCTTAACCAGTTTAGAATATGTCTGAAGTGTTTCCCATCTCGATCAACAAAGACATATCCCTGGAAAAAGTTTGTCTGCATTAGCCAGCCCCATTTACATACTTGTGGACATCACTAAAAGAGTAGCAATCTCAATGCAATCCACTTCCAACACAAAGAGCGGGCGAGTGAAGCTTAGTGAGATCGAAATAGACAAGATTTAAAATTGAACACAGCACTTTCACTCCATCCATAAGCATCCCAGATTTTAATTGGAAGTAGAATCTCACAAGAAAGGCATGTTTTTTCGTGCAATTAATAGAATCTTCAATTCTGCCACACACCAACCTTTTAGAGAGATGGCTGTTTCTCTCTGTCCAACAATTTAAGAATCCAACTGCTGTCATGCACAACTTTGTTTTTTTTAATACCCATGCCATTAGTAAACTTACAATGCCTGACTAGGCATTACAAGGCCACCGCTATATACTTATCCAAAATGAGAACAGCAGCATAGTAGGGAACACAAAAGGCCAAGATATCCAAGTTGATAGCGACGGATATTGTACATAAAAACAACCCCATAGTTCGTACGCTCGATACTTTAACTGACAAGTGACAACACCATGCAGGTGTCACCATTATGAATAATATGAGCCTAGAATATGGAATCGAAGTCTTATGTTAGCAAACATGGATAAGTATATTTGGACAAACCTCTGTACCTAAGTGCACAAATGCACAGGTTCATACACACTCATGCATGCACACTCTCAAGCAACCCATCATCGATGTATAATGTACAAGTTCATACGCGCATGTGCATATTTGAATCTAGATGTCAGTTAAGAACTTCCATCACAGCATACAGAGCCAACTCAGCTCATGAGTAATTAACCGGTAGATGCGGAGCAAGAGATACCCAGTGCACACATCACAATCCGAAGGTCCCCGAATGCGAAACCACGGAGATAGAAATATCAATACCGTGTCGGGATCTCGGCACACCACATGGCGCCCACTGAACATGGCTGCCAGCATTGAATCGGGTTCCCGCTGACTCAGCGTGTCCACGGTCGTGGAAAACTTCTTACCACCTGCACGACGGCACGGAAATCATTCCCAAATCGAAAGCCATCACGCAAGTACTGATCACCCCAAAAGTGCAACAACCATGAGATCCGTCACCAAAAAAAAAAAAAAAAAAAAAAAAAAACAACTAGCAGCAGGAGCAGGAGCAGCAACGGGTAAAAAAAGCAATCTACTCGGGAATGCCGATCCCAGATCTCAGTCCAACTTTCAGCATCTCAAACCGCTCTTCTCCCACACAAAACTTAGCCGAGAAGCAACTCGAAGCCACCGAGGATCGTCAGCCAATCCGATCGCTCGGGCGAGCCCCGGAAACACGGCCCCCGAACACAATACACAATACATAATCAGACGGATGAGATTGCAATCCGAAGCGGGACCCACGCAGAACTCGACAGAAGCAGAGCCGAAAGAGAAGGAAGGAAGAAGAGAAGACAATCGAGTCCAAATGCGCCAAAACATGCAATCGCACACGGCGAGAGCGCGAGAGAGAGAAGAAGGCGATGATTGCTGACCGATGCTGAGGCGAACGATGGAGGAAGAATCAGCAAGCTGGATGCTCATCGCTCCTCTCTCAGCTTTTCTTCTGCAGAGGAAATGGAGACAGGAGGGAGAGAGAGAGAGAGCAACCGTGCGTTGTCGTCGCGTATAAATGCATTTCGGCTGTGGGCTTTTCTCGAGCCCGGACTACCGAAAGCCCGAGAGGCTCGTCGTCCTCGTCAGCCATTTTTGCTTTTGCAAGTGCACTGCACGTCATAGAATAATTGGGAAAGATACTACAAAAAATCCTAAAACATTGATTCTAATTTAATCTTAAATATTTTAATCGAATTAATTTAATTTTAAACGTTTTTCACATTCATACAAATTTAGTCCATCCGATTAAATTTGATTAGATGGTGCTGGACGTTGGTTAACCAATGCATGATGACGTGATAATTTTTAAATATTTTTTTTGAATTTTTAATTAATTTTGTATTTTTCTTCTTCTTTTTTCTTTTCTTTTTCCTTTTCTTCCTCTTGATCTTCTTCTCCTGTAGTGGCCGGGCAAGCTCCGATGGCTCATCAGCCACCTTGCTGACATTGCAAGGAATCCGAGGAGGAAAAAAAATAATAATAATAAAATAAAAAATAAAAAATTAAAAAAGACCGTTGGCATCCACACCAGCGCCAACCCGTCAAAATTGGTCCGATGATCTAATTTGTTATCAATGTGAAAAATGATTAGGACTGAATTAGTACAAATGCCATAAGTTTAAGACTTTTTTTATATTTTTCTCTAGAATAGTTTGTATTGGTCTTTGAAATTGATTAAATGGATGCTGATTAAATAATCACTTGTTCAAATATTGTTATTAATTTACGATTCGCTGGCGTGAAATTACTGACTTATTTTCATTATCGTGATTTTATTGGAACTTATACTTTGCTGTGTAAGAGCTCCACGATGTTATGGCAAAACGATGGTGCTTCCATCTTTACAAATCCGACGGAGGCAACATCCGCGAATGTCTTAGCAAATAAGCTCGCTATTCGATGAAACACGCCAATAATGCAGTTCCCATGGGAGAGTTTCACAAAAAAATACGAGTGGAAATGGACAATTGAAATTTATATAGAAGTTGGAGTTGTAATTAAAAATGATTGATTTTGTCTTGACTCTGTTTAGTATAATATGATCAATATAAGTGATTATTTTAAATAATTTATTTTTCATGAAATAAACGAAATATAAATTCTAGTACCCCAATTGGGCTCATTCCATGAATGGGCCCTATAATTGAGAGACCTCTCGAAAGAATTTAGCTCACCTCTCTTAACATACAAGTGTCTCAACATCCTCTTTTGTAAAAGAATGGGATCGTGCAATTGTTACTGCAGACGAGTTCAACTATTTCAAAGATGCGTCATTCCTATAAAACCTCAGAGAAAGAGAGAGCTAATCGCAATCGATGAAGAAGATAACTATAATCATTATTTTCAGATTAACAAACGAGTAATCATAGCATATACTAGCCATCAAATCAATGGGTTTTTTATGAATATTTTTTTTCATATTGTCATGCTCTTATATACTTAAATACCATATAAGCTTAATCCAATTCCACAGTGCATCGTTCTTTTAATTTGAAGGGAAAAAATGTCAAATCCATTCGAATGCATTATAGTTATATTTTGCAAAAAAAAATAAATAAATAAGTACGTCTTTTAACACGATCAATTCCAGCAAATTTTCACATGAGATCGAGCCGAGAACGTGACCCCGACCCGAAGCGCTCTCCCTCTCCTCCGGGAGGTTGCACCGAGTCTTGCATGGCTCTCGCCACGTGGCAAGCGGCGAGAACGACAGCTGTGCAAAGCAGAGAGAGAAAATATCGGAAGCTCTCCTTCCTTACTTCCTGCAACTCCCAGAGTGCAGAGACGAGAGAGAGAGAAGAGAAGCGATAGCGAGCACCGAACGAACGATGGCGACGAAGAGGAAGCATCTATCCTCCATCGCGAACGACGTCGTGCAGAAATGCGCACTGTAATGTCTCTCTCGTCATCATCTTCCCGCTTCATCTTCTCGAACGAGATCGTTTGACAGGCACTCGCCTCTTCGAATGATGAATCCCGATGCGTGCGCGTTCGGCTTTCTGCGAACGTTGATGTTTCTGGCTTTTGATCGCGAGCGGCCGAGAGATGATTTGCCGGATCGCGAGTTAATCTGATGACGATGGTGATAGTGCTGAATTCGTGATCGTTTGCATGCCTGATCCTTCTTTCTCCAGCCTACGTTGAGTTCCGCGATGCTCGGGAGGAACTCGTGGAGCTTTTGTATGGTTCAGAGAACGCGTCTAGTGTTTCTCGTCCTCTGTTTAGGTTTTGCCGCGGAACCAGGTCTCGATTAGGGAGAAGTTTCTGAATAAGCTCGCTTAAAATTTACTCTAAAAAGCTTAGGCTATTAGAGCACGGTGCTATAATATATTCTATAGCTCAGCTAGCGCGAAATTCGTTGCGATTTTGAAGGTTATGTATGCATATGTATTTAATAATGCACGCACATGCAATTAGTGATCTGTATCGAAAATAGATAGTTGTTGAGCTAACCGGAAATAAATAGCTGATGAAGGGATGAAATTGATGGAGTTGGAGGGGAGAGGCCTCTTTGGAAGGTTTAACAGGGAGTTAACCGGGAGAAGAGTCTCTTTGAATTTTTTTGGCGATAGAGGCGTGTCGCAATAAGGGAGTTTGGGCATAAATTGTTTGAACAAGTCAATTTTACTTGTGCTGCACTGGAACATGTTTCCAGGATGTTAATTGACCGTAATACAATATCAACACAAAACATGTGTCTTTCCAATAGCTTTCTTTCACCATCAGCACACTTTGTCGTTGATTGGCGAGTGGATAACAGAATTTCCAATGACAAAACTATGTCAGGCAAGTAGGTACTTCTGTCGATAGATTGGTGGAAGAGTTTGAAGCTGAATGGAAGCCCGATTCAGTCAGTTACTCTAGAAAGTTCGTAGAGTTTTGTAGCTCAAAAGCTCTCCTTGACCTGTGTCCAAGCATAGGTGAAAAGATAAGTGATGGATCTTTCAGCCGGCTGACATTCGACATGATGCTTGCATGGGAAATGCCCAGTTCTGCTGATGAGGAGCCTGTACTGGTAAGTACCATCTTATTCGATGAATTGAAGGTAGAGGGTATCTGGGACTTCGAGAGAACATTGAAATGCTAAGCCTCTATACCCCGGTGCTTGATCATCTGGAAATTTAATGATATTACGGCATATCTTGAGTTACTTTCTAGGAATATTTTCTTGTACATGTGATTTACAGGAGTCAATGGGGAAAGAGAAAGAAGAGAAGAAACGAGTGATAAAGGTGGCTCAAGAAGATGATGAGATCCCTCTGTTCTACTCAGACCTTATGCCGCTACTTGTAAGAGATTTCTTACAGACTATTTGATGTATTGTCATACGAACTGTATTCTTTGGAGAACTCAATTATCAAGATATCGGTTTTCATTTATGGACATATTTCTATTTATTTAGGTTGACCATGGGCCTAATGCTGGAGAAGACGCATTTGCGTGGTTGGCATCCTTGTTTCCCTTGGTTGCAGACATAGCCAATGGGAAATTTACCTTTGAAACTCTTACAGCACCTACAGGAAGTCGTCTCCATTTTCCTGCATATGATAAATATCTGAAAGAGATTGACAAGTAATGCATCCAAGCTTCACGTTAATTAGCATAATTTTCATGTGTTGATTTCAAAAACTGTCTTACATAATCATAGGACTTTTCCCCCGGGGGGGAGAGGGAACAACCAAGACAACAGAATTGTTAAATAATGATGTGTGACAATGAGGCAAAGGCCATGGATATGTCAGGAGCAACATCTTTTGTTCCTCTGAAATACTTGAACTGGTCATGTACCTGATATTGCAGAGATACTTCATTTCCAATTTCAGAGGGGACCATTGGGAATTTCAGTTTTATAGTATTTTTAATGCGCTATATGGAATGTATCCTACCTAGCATCAAATGCAACTGCCTGCTACAGTAAAGAGCGTGTTCTTAGTGAATGACTTCCCTGAGAGAAGAAACTTTGGGCCAAGTCAGAATCATTTAGTTCCTTCATACATACTGGGCCCTATACACTGCACATATTTCTTTTGTTGATCTGCTTTTCAATTCATCAAGGTCGCTTCAATTTTCCTTCTTTGTGTATGTCATCTTGCGCAGATGCATTGGGTATTTGCAAAAACAGGGAGTACCGAGGGGTGTTGACCTAGCAGATGATGAATTAATTTTGCACGTCGAAGGAACTGCAAGCACACAAAGAGTTGTTCGTCATATTGGAGGACAGAGCTGGCCTGGTTTGTCCTGAATTTGGACATTTATGTTTTTAGCACTTGACCTGATATTTAACTTTAGATGTTTTGGTTTTTTGAGATCTTTTATTCCCTTAATAAATAAATATGCTTTCCTAGGTAGACTCACCTTAACAAATTATGCTCTCTACTTTGAGGCTTCGGGAGTCATCACTTATGAAGATGCAATTAAGATCGACCTTTCAAAGGACACTGAACATACTGTGAAACCTGCTGCTACAGGGCCCTTCGGGGCTCCGCTTTTTGACAAGGCTATGGTGTATGAGTCCCCTGAACTGTAAGCTCAGTTCCAGAAGTATTGACCCTGACATTGTTTATAAATATTGCATGTCTTGCATTAGAGATATGTGTTACTAGCATGACATAAATGATAGAGACAAATTCAGTATTGAGTGATAACATTCTTGTTAGATCACTGACTAGTCAGCTGCACGACTTTCCTTTTTCTAGATCAGAGGGAATTGTTCTGGAGTTTCCAGAGATAACAAGCTCTACAAGACGTGACCACTGGCTAGCTCTTGCGAAGGAGATAATGCTGATGCACAAGTTTTTGTCCAGACAAAATGTGGAGAGCCCATCACAAGCATGGGAAATACATTCACGGACAATATTGGGAATCATAAGGCTCCATGCAGCAAGAGAGATGCTAAGGATATCGCCTCCTCTTCCCAGAAATTTCCTGATTTTTGCTTTGTTTGATGAGTTACCAAAGGGTGACTATGTGCTTGAAGAACTGGCGGAGAGCCTAAAGAAGGATGGAAGCAGACAACCATGCAGTGCTAGTTCAATATTGAGGACTATCAACATGTCAATATCGAGGCTCCCAGATACGAAATTTGAAGAAGCAGGCAAGGGGTGTACCTCAGCTGGTGTCCAAGATGACAACTACTTATCATTGACGACAGCTATCAACAATGTTAGAGAGGAAGCAAGAGAAACTGAAATTGCAAAGGCTTCCACGGAGGGGTTGAAAGAGGAAGGGATCGGCAATAGTGCTGCTGTTCTTATGGTGAGTCTGCACGATTCAAATATCTGTGTCATACGATGAAAGAATTTGCAGTGAAAAATGAGGAAAGTAACTTACTGCAATTGCATCAGAACTCTTAACAAATGATGACCACTATGGTCTTTAGGTCAGCAGGGGAGAAAACTATAGTTGTATTTGCATTTATGGCAACGTAGTTCATTCTGCTTTGCTTGCAGGAACTCTTAAAGCGAGTGAAAGAAGCCATCTTGCCCAAATTTCAAGAAATACTAACATGGCAAAGGCCAATGATGACCCTCGCAATTATTGCAGTAGCTCTTGTGATAATTTATAAGTGAGTTACCGCATTTCGATACTTTAGCTTTTGTCGTAAGCAAAAGCTTATTCCTGCATTCCACTTCCAGTGATGTGCTTGGATAACAGCTTTTGGGTTTGCAGGGAGTGGATCAATAAGGCTATAGCAGCTGGCTTGTTTTGGCTTGTATTGAAGATGCACCATGTGAGGAAAGAGAGGAAAGAACACCAAAGAGAGGGGATTGTAGTGTGCACAGCATCTGACCAGAGTACGGTGGACAGCATAGTATCAGCTCAGCGTGGGCTACAAACAGTCCATGATATGGTGCAGGAAGTAAACATCACACTGCTAAAACTTTGGTCAATATTTCTTGGGAGGACTCGTAAGGTGCGCCCATTTTCTTATCTTGTGTGGATAAACCAATGTTTAGTTTGTTAACTGGGAAGGTGGCAACAAATGCTGGTAGAACTGCACTCCACTGGCCCCAGAACTTGGCTGTGTTTAAGTTCTGTTTCTTTGTATAATGGCTCAGAGAATTTTTTAAGATGAGATTTTCCGACAAATGAAGCTTTTAACCCACAAGTCTTGGCGTCAACATTTGATGACTATATACGAATTTCAGAATTTTTCTTTCCTTGTTTTGCTGGGTTACAGAATTGAAGTTGCTTGATGTATGCTATGGCATATGCACCTGTTTGTCTTTCAACCTAAATCTATGAACTCACTCTTAGCGCCAACCAAGTGATAATAATTTCTTCCATTCCGATTGCAGCATGCTGAGATGGTGATGATGGTGACGTGCGCTGTGGCCATTACAATAGCAGTGATACCACTGAAGTATATCTTTATGGGAGCCACACTGTATGGTTTCGTGACGACATCGAAATGGGGGAAGCGCTTCCAAGACGACCGTTCAAAGAGACGGCTCAAAGAATGGTGGGACTCCATACCAGCTGTGCCTGTGCGCGTCGTCGACAGAGCTGAGGACTGTCCCGTTGACAACAGCAAGCTCTCGTAGTATCAATAAGCGCTCGCATTTTCTTGCCGCTGCTTGAATTTAAAGATTTCGACCTTGAAACACCCGCTTTTTTACGGTTGCTATGTGTATAATCTTTTTCGACCTATCCGACAGGTGCAAAGCATGAGCAGTTCTTCCTTCTAGCGACGAGGATGCTTGTCATGAGTCCTTTTAGCTTAGATAGAATTGTCTTATTTCCCAGTCTTGTCGGTCAGATTGATTTTTAGAACAAAGAAACCGAAGAAGCTCTTGTTAAATACTATATAATTTACATTTTTATCCAAATATTTGTGGGATGCCCTTCATTTGATTGTTACAATTATCGGTCGGTCTTGACGCATCAAGAATTATACAAATACTCTATACTTTAAAAGACTCAAGTGAATCTCTTGAGAGATTGTGATTCAAAATCAGTTTCACGATCTTATAATCTTTTCTTCTAATAAATGAGTACCTAATCCCTATGAAAGGTTCGTCTTAAGTAGCAATCTCGAATCATATACTCGATTAGAAAAATGCAAGACAAGGCTGCTCGAAGAGGCATCGAAACATGGGTCTGTCGTCGACTTATGGAGAATTGCAAATATGTGTTCCTATTTAGCTTGTGAAGAAGAGTAATGTTTGAGAAATTACGATTCGTATATTTAATGAATCTATTAAATGATGTACGAATTTTTGTTTGCATTCTAAAATGTTCTTACTAATTTAAATAAGCTGTTATTGTTTGCCATATCGTTAAATAAACCTATTCAGTGTTTGAATCTTACAATCTAAAATATTATAATTGAGAAATGCACTTATCCTAGCGTGATGCAGGAGCAACAAGTTTTATCATCAAACCTCGAGTTCAATTCCGAACTTGTCAATTGATTTGGCTCAATCCTTATTCCTACACAAAGATACCAATTTTCAAGTGCAGCTTGAATTAATGGATCATCAATCGATGATGTAAATTTCACAAAGGAGTAGTCTATTTCATAGTTGTTGATCGACTACCTAATTGTTGATTTACATGTTTGTCGTCGACTTTGAGGGTACCAATCGACTACTTAGCAATTAGAGGTTGTTCATTTGGTTTCCAAGGCTTGTACACGAATTTGGAAGAGTCAAAATTTCAAGTTTCTATGTGTTTTAATGAATTTTCTAGTTCTTAGGTCTTTATTGTGTTTTCCAGTTCCCATGTCTCTAATATTAAGGGAGTTTCCATGCCTTCAATGTTAGTTCTCATATCTTTAATGTCTGGGTAGTTCGTCTTAATCTCTCTATAAATAGAGGTAAGTTCTCAAATAAATAAATGATATTTTTCTCCATGCGAGTTAATAATATCTTTCCTGATTCTACATCATTGGAAAGTGGATTATTCCCTAATAAACCTTTATTCTTGGCCGATGATTTTTTTTTTAGCTTCAGTAGTAAGATTCTCTTGTTTCGAAATCCTTTTATCCTTGATTGGTGATTCACCATTTAAGCCTTGGTGGTAAATTTTGTCATTCATAATTTCTATCCTTAGTTGGTGGCACGTCTTTTTGGCCTTGATAGCGATTGTAATCAATGCTTCATCCATCATACATCATCTCATTATCTCTCAAAACACATTCACCCACTTTGCACCCAAATCACAGCTTTAACCACTAGTAGCGATCCATAATAATTGCTTTCTTTGTCAAAAAGTTGAGATTCTCTCTAAAAAGCTCAAAGTCTAGTTGAGTAGATTTTGACTATTAATTATGACTTTAGTACGGAATTGAGAAGTCATTCCGAACTTGGAAAAATTATGAAGAAGATAAACTATAAGACCAAAAGTAAGATTGCTTCGTGTCTAATGTGATGATGTACTCATATGTCATGTCATTTTTAAGGGATAGAACATTTTTGCAATTACTAGAGGGATAGTTTCATAATTCGTTTATTGTGTATTTGCCCATATCTTTTTCTTTAAAAAAATATATTAAATCGTGTCGATATGAACAATTCAAATTCAAGAACAATATTAAATATTTTAATATATTTTAGGAATCAAATCGAATATAAATAAAAATTTTAAGAATCACATTAAATAAATTAAAATTTTATAAACGATATTACGCATTTCAATAAAGTTTAGAGGTCACACGTTAAACGTTTAAGAACATTTTATGTCATTATTTGAATTTTTTATTTTTTTTTTTATAAACGAACGCATTCTGATCCATCTCAACCGTTGATTAACGAGAAACTTCGTCGACGGCCCAGATAGCGTAAAGGGCACGTCGCTTTCCGGAACGAAAAAAAAAGAAGTGCGCATATTCGATAATTTCTCAGAACTGTAAAATATCTCCGCAAGCACTCTGGCGCCCGTCCTCTTTATTCTCACTCATCTTCTTCTTCTTCTTCTCTCTCTCTCTACGCGCTATGAACGACACCTGAAAGTGAAATAACTGTAGCCCTAAAACCCTCGATAAATCCCCCCGCCTCCTCCCCCCCACCGCCATGACCGACGGCGGCGGCGGCGGCGGCGGAGACGACGCCGCCATGACGGACTCCGCCGCCGATCGGACCGACGCTCAGAAGGCTCGCGCGCTCGAGGACCTCGTCCAGGCCCTGCACGCCTCGCTCTCCCGCCTCTCCGCCTCCTCGAGGGCCCTCCCCTCCGAGCGGGACTTCCATTTCTACCGCAACTTCGACGACTTCAAGGCCCCGGTCGGCGAGGTCGCCGAGAAATCCGCTTCCCTGCTGCGGTCGATCGGCTCGTCGGCGGCGGCGGCGGCCGCCTCGGGCGGGGGCGCCGCGTTCCCCGACGACCTCGAGGACGCGTACGATTGGCTGGTCAGTGTGAACGACGAGGTCTTGGAGCGGTTCGACGCCTCGGCGGACGAGTTTCGGAGGGTGAGGAAGGAGGAGGAGGAGAGCGGGAAGAAGATAATGGAGGTCGACGGCGGGTTTCAGCTGGTGTACGGGAAGAAAAAGAACAAGGCGGTGCAGGGCTCGGTGGACCGAGCTGCGGCTGGCTCGGTTAACGGGAGAGGGGAGTCGAGTGTGAAGGTGGCGAATTTGAAAGAGAAAGTGGGCGGACAGAAGCCCAAGGTGCCGTTCCATATCCCGACGATAAGGAGGCCGCAGGAGGAGTTCTTTATTTCGGTGAACAATTCGAACCAGCCGTTTCAGCATGTCTGGTTGCCGAAGAGCGAGGATGGACAGAGGTTTATTCACCCATTGGTGAGTTACAGATGTCTTGTTGGAGTGGAATCTTTTCGATCATGGACATTTGAATTATGCATGTGTTGGTTCGGTGTTTATTTGTTGTAGTTGCTCATGGAGGAAGTTCTTGGTTTTCTTGGGGTTGATTGTTATGTAATTGAGTTTGAGTTATGGACATCTTGGCTGGCATGTGGTTTGCGTTGCTCATTGGCCGATTCTTGCTACTCCGGCTGTTTCGTTTAGCTATTAACTGCTTTTGGATTAAATTGTCTCTTGAATTTGATTCCTGATGAGGGATGGGAGGGTAGTGAAGTGGAAATTCACTTGGTGTTGATTTCTTTTTGCTCTTTTTATGGACAGGACGAGCTCTCCGTGTTGGATTTTATTGACAAGCCAGTTGTCAGCAAAGAGCCTGTTCAACCGTTGTCAATGGAGAATACGCCATTTAAGCTCGTAGAGGAAGTTAGAGACTTGAAAGAAATGGCAGCTAAATTGCGTGGTGTAGATGAATTTGCGGTATAACTTTGGCTCTATTAGTCATGCTTATTCGACTGCTAATATAAATCAAACAAAATCAAAATGAGTTGAGATTCTGTTGAAAGAATAGTATTTTGTATCATTATCTCCCTTCAATTGACGGCTGTTGTTGAACTTGTTTGTCTTCAATTATCTAGGTTGATTTGGAACATAATCAGTATCGATCTTTCCAAGGCTTGACTTGCTTGATGCAAATTTCCACTAGAACTGAGGATTTTGTGGTGGACACTCTAAAGCTTAGAGTTCAAATTGGGCCACATTTGAGGGCGGTTTTCAAGGATCCTACTAAGAGAAAGGTCGAAACTTTGTCTTTTATGTTCACATAGTTTATCTTAGTTTGGTCACTGTGGTGTCTAATAATGCACATTATGATATTTGACCAGGTCATGCATGGAGCAGATCGAGATATAATATGGCTTCAACGAGACTTTGGCATATATGTATGCAACATGTTTGATACTGGACAGGTACCGTTTCTGATTTTGCTAGCTGGTCAAATTTTTCCTTTAAAGATTGCATATCTGAACCTTTCCCAAATTTCAAGGGCATAGTTCCGAAAGGAAGACTATTTTTTTTATCAAGGCAGAGTTTTGTCTTGATCTTTGAAGTTTTCAAGGGATTCTTGCTTCTATCATAACACTAGATTGGTTTCATAGTTACATGCTTAATTACCTTGGTTGGATTTCTAGCCATCTTCAAATGATAAGCATATTTGAGTATAGTAGCTGAGAAATATTTGTATAATCTTTGATTTCCATACTTATGATGGATTTTGGCTGGGATGCCTGAGTGCTCAGAGAAATATCCAGAGAAAAATCAATGATGAATGCTAATCTTTTGAATCAAGTACAAACAATATGATGCATTTCGGTGGTTCTCTTTCTCATTCTCTTGTTGATCAGGCTTCAAGGAAGCTGAAATTGGAAAGAAATAGTTTGGAGTATCTGCTGCATCACTATTGCGGAGTTACTGCTAATAAAGAGTAGGTCTGCTTTGCTTCTTAAGCTCTTTGCTTCTCTCCTTTCTGTTACACCAAGCTTGATGATCAACTCTATGCAGATACCAGAATGCGGATTGGAGACTACGACCTCTTCCACCTGAGATGATAAGGTAATATGCATCAAAGGCCCAACAAAAGATGAATTGACAATGAATAGGAGTCTGCAATGGCAGATCTCAGTAGAGCCAAACTTAAACATACTTTTTGACAGCCTTCTTCTTCAATGGCCCTAGCACAGATTCCTATGTTTACTTATTTTCTTGACTATCCTTCTACTTTTCTAATTGATTAATGTATTTTATTTACAGTCTCTTCACCTTATGTCTTATCTGGACAGATATGCTAGAGAAGACACACACTATTTGTTGTACATTTTTGACGTGATGAGGAATGAATTGCTTGCCTTGCCTGAGAATCCGGATGATGCTTTAATGGAGGTATGTTTCTTTGATTACCACTTCCAACTCAATTATTTGGTCATGCACATCTTATGGGCAATTACATTACAAACAGAGAACTTAGTTCGGCATTTAAGTGACCTTATATAGCCAGATCCCACTGCTCATGGATATTTCTTTGTGTTTGGAGAAGAATTGTATTTTCGCTTCTCTCTCTCTCTCTCCTCTCTGTTTTTTTTTTTTTCTTTTTTTTTGGGGGGGGGTTGGGCTTGTGGTTTTACCTTTTGTTTATAAGCTTTCTGCCTTTCCTTTTCAAATGAGGGCTTTGGAAGGAATTGCGTATGATGCTTTGGACTTGATGGCATATTTTCCTTGTAATATGTCACTACATGTTTGCGATCCAACTCAAAAGCATTTCCAGATAAAGGATTTTTGATGGGGATGTGGGTTGGGTTTCATGCGTTGTGTTTGACATTGGATTCATGTGTCATGCCGTTATTTTCGTTTCTAATTCAGGAGTGGCCATTTGACTTGACTTAATACTCCTCTCTGTATGTGAGCCACTTTCCATTCTTGGTTAACTATGGAAGGCGATTGTAGTGAAATAATTTATGGGTTCAGGTAGCAAGAATGGTGCTTCATTCTAGTACGTCCCCCCCTGAATTTTTTTCTGCAAACAGGTGTACAAGCGCAGTTATGATTTATGCGTGCAGCTTTATGAGAAAGATCTTTGGACAGATACTTCATATCTCAGTATTTACGGGTTAGTTGCCGTATAACTGACTTTCTAGTTATGCTTTGGCTGCTCTCTATTGTTCTTTGGCTAGTATTAAAAGATCTTGCGGTAAAACAGGTGACACTTAGTTTCTGCTTTTCCTATTCAGGTTGCAAGGGGCTGGTTTCGATGCTCAACAAATTGCAGTTGTTGCAGTATGTCTTATATTATTTCTTGCTTTAATTGAATTATGATTCTAAATATACTATCTGTAACTTCTACAACTTGCACATGGTCCTGGTTTAGATGTCTTTATGAAGTGGTTTTGTAAGTCTTGCACATTAAAACTGTAGATTATACAGGATACTTTTGAAGCACTTCAATTCATAGTGATGACATAATATAGTCTCTTTAGTATGCAACGTCATGGTCTTGTGTTTTATCCTTCAATAACTAACCTAAGCATCTTATAGGGGCTCTATGAATGGCGAGATGTCATTGCTCGTGCTCAGGATGAAAGTACTGGTTATATACTGCCAAATAAAACTCTTCTTGAAGTTGGTACTGTGAATGTGCAAAGTTATACATTGATTTATCTGACCATTAAATCTTGTGCTTATACTGATTCATCGATGATTGTTGTTTTGTGGGAAAAGCCAAGCAGATGCCTGTGACCACTGGCAAGTTGCTGCGATTGGTCAAATCAAGGCACCCATATGTTGAGCGTAATCTTGCTTCAGTCGTCAGCATCATTAGGACTTCAATACAAAATTCTGCTGCTTATGAAGCTATGGTGGAAGTACTAAAGGAGCGCCGTGGTAAGTTTTGCTTTACACTTTGATGATAACACTTTACTCTAGAATTGGAAATGGAGTCACCAATAAATATTTCAAAAGTCTGATATACTTGCAAACTGATAATCTGTTTTTTTAGTTTCTCAAAGCACTGTACAATAGGCCTTTGGCTTGTAAGAATATTATCAATAGCAATCATTTGATAAGTTACAAATCTCTAAGAAAAGAGTGGAAAAAATTGCTGTTTCTCAAGAATGAAGCTCTGAAGCAAGTAAAAGTTAAAGAATGCATTCATCCATTGAAAACTCGATGTTCCTCAGTGTTCCGGCTGCATTGATATAATTGTATACCAATTAAAGCTACGTGTTCGCCCTTGCACACATTATTTAGATGTCTGAATCCATCGATGACGAATCGATCAGAAAATGAAGTTCTGGTAGCAGAATATGTTTATACTAAGTTGAAAAATGTCAACTCCTTTCTGAAACATTTATCAGGAATGTAATTGGATGCTTATGTTTGGATTCTTGTTAGCATTATTTTGGTTATGTAGGGGATTGCTGATCATCACATCTATGTCCTGGTGATTTTAAATGCATCCTTGCTTAAATATGTACAACCCTTTCCTCATGCATAGGCACCAGAGAATAGTTTACTGGCTAATGATGCATCTCAATCTGCGCATCCTGAGACTCCATCAGAGCACAATGACAAGACAGTTGAATGTACTGATTCCGTTAGTACTATATGCCATAGTGTTGGTGATCGTGGAAACCAGGAAGTCATTTCTGATCATCCTGCCAAAGATGAAAAGGTTCTGTTGAATGTGGACCAGAGCGGAGACAGCAACGCTAAAACACAGTTATTGAGCTCTGCAAATGTAGTGAGTCCTGATTCTTGTCTATTTGTTATGAATTAGGTTAATATGTAAGTTCATTGTAGCATAAAAAGAGGTCATTGTCTGGAGTGTAGGGTGCTGCTGCTTCTGTTCAGGTGTTGAAGAAGCCTGGTGGTGCTTTTGGGGCTCTTCTTGGAAAAATGGGCCCAAAAAGGAAATGTAACACTGACGAAAAGGTTAATTCTAGTCCTATTTCTTTCAGTCTGTTCATTTTGCAGAAAAGACTGATTGGGAAACCATTTTCCTGATTGGGAAATTATTTTCCCAAAAATAGTCGTCTGAATCACTTAGATAACAAGCCGACAGAAATGTTTTTGTTATCGACATTAACCTATGCCAAAACAGTTCCATTTGTGATGAAAATATATTTTCATTCATTTATTTCTCCAAGTAATACAACAGATCATTTTTTGAACAAATTCTCCAAAATATTGATTTTCTGTGGAACAAATGCCCCGTTAATTTTCAACCTTTTTCTTGGATATAGTGAAAGCCATAATAAAGGTGATGATGCAGAGAGCATGTCTATGGTGAATTTTGCTTCATGAGTGTCTTGTTATTTTTGTTATTAGTCCAAAATCAATCGGTGTCCTTTCTAATTGACTGGCCTAATCAATGCCCTTTCCTTATAAGACGAATGAAGATCATTAAACTGTATCTTTCTCACAGGACAAGAAAGAGACAAAGCTGGAGAAAATCAGATCTTCAGTGAACCTCCCATTCCACTCCTTTTTGGGGAGTGAGGAGCAACCGGAAGCACTTCGAGAAGAACCTGCCCAACCATCCGAAGCTCAGAATGTTCTAGATCTTGCTACCTCCAAGGCGGAAGATATCATAATGTTGGAAGAAAATGACAATGCGGAGGAATCACCACAAGATGATTCTGACACTGAAAAGGAGTTGGAGGAGACCGATTCTACGCAACCTAATCTTAAAACTGATGAAGATGATGAGGCGATTTCTCTCACAGACCTGTCATCGAGCTTCCAGAGGTGCTTGGAATCGGTCAAGCAAAACAAGAAGGCTGGACAGGTGGAGAACTCTCAAGAAACCAGTGGTGGCCTTGTACAGGTGAAGCCATTTGATTACGAAGCAGCGAGGAGAGAGGTCAGGTTTGGGGTGGATAAGAAGGACGCATCAGGAGGAGATGAAGGTCAAAAGCGTCTGTTAAAATCCAGGGGAAGAAAAAATAGCTCACCTGCGGATCCATTCCAAAAGGACGACGGGAGCCGGCTCCCACAAGGTAGACGTCGCCAAGCTTTCCCAGCATCTGGGAATCGGAGTGCGACTTTCCGATGAGCTGGTGGCTGCAGATACGACCAAGTAGTGAGAATTAAGCTAGAGAAAAGTGATGTACTAACTTGGAAAAGAAAGAAAAAGAGCAAATGAGATCGAGAAAGAAACCGTTGGGAATGATTTTAGTCCGATTTTTCCCCCATCCAAATGAAGCATTGGGGTTCTTCGGGTGCTTGATTAGTTGACTTTGTTTTTTGCTTGCGGCTAGCTAACGTATTATCATCGGTGAAGTCGAAATCCTTAAGAGGGGATATACGCATCTTGAAGTTACGAGCCCCTAGAATCAGGATCAGTACTTCTTTGGGGGCGTAAATTATTTCGGACAGGTCCAGTTTTGGAGGATGGAGATCCTCCAGAAATTTGTGTGTTCACTCACTCCCTTAGACACATCATCGTATAGTGATTCAATGGCTTTCTTGTAGTTCTTCTTCCCTTGATCCAAGCCACCGTGCCGCCTCATCGCGAGACCTTGTCAATGTGACTCCACCATGATTCCGATTCGCTTGCAGAGGTTGTGACCTGCATGGCTGACCGTGATTGCCTTTTGAAGAGAGATGGGTAAGGGAGTGGGCCATCGCTGAGCACGGAGGTGGGACTTCGGCCGTGTGCGATGCTTGCATTTGATGGGCACCATGCGGTAGAGCCGCGACGGCTGGGCTCAGCGGCAAAAAGAGGGGAGAGAAAATGGGTTTTGTGTTTGGTAAGTGAAAATGTGATTTCTTATGAAACACGAGGGTACTTCAGTGCAATGCCAGACGTTTTTGGATGGCCTCTGATCAAATATGGCCCCTTATATGCGGCGGTCGTTACCTTCCAAAATTCGGAGAACTTTAGTCCTAGACAAAAATTGAAAAAAAAAAAAAAACTTTATCGGAAAATAATTTGAAAAGGTTGAAGAAGAAGTGATCCACCTCGTGGACTATTAGGATGTTTTGAGAGATTTTTAAGGTGCTTAAGGAGCACAATATATAGGACCATGCAAGAAGTACAATTATTTTACAAAAAAGGGGAAACATTAATGTCAATTGTCGACTTAGATGGACAAAATCCCTCTTCTAGAAATTATGAGATTTTCATCTCAAGAGGAATCCTCATCATTCGTTGAGAAAATAGTATTGAAAATATCCAAAAATTTATACGATACCAATTTTTTTTTTAATATTTTATGATACTGAGTATTTTGCTAATTGTGACGAATATGTGGATTGACTTGCGTTTCATGCATTCATAACCCTTTTGTTGAAATATCAACTGTTTTTTCTTGGAAAGTGTCTTGAAAACTGTTTTTGACAATTCTTTTCAAATTTCTCAGTCAACTTGATTAATAATAAGTTTGCCCTCAAAGAATATTGGGAAAATTCCAAATCATGGTTGCAAGTATCATTGTTTTCCAAAATAAGGGCTCGAAATTGATATTATTTTAAATAAGAATTTGAAGTAGTCAAATCGTCTCAAATAAGAATCTTTGGCTGGTCGACAACTATTTCAATCATTAAAAAGAGGGACTTTGATAGTATTTTTTTTAAATTTTTTCCACTTCTCCCCCAACTATTGCCGTCAATAATCAGCAGGGGTTGCCCACCCCAGGGAGGGCTGCTTGACACCGACGAGGGCAAGGAGTCCGGTGACCTCCGCCATAGTTAGGGGAGGAGGGTAGGGAAAAAAGAAAAAAAAGGAAAAAGTAAAAGATGAAAATGTCAAAGAGATTAAGCTATTTTTGAAATTAATATAGCTACTTTAAGTCTTTATTTGAAATAAAATTCACTCTTTATTTGAAAAAAATGATGATACTCTAAGTTTTTATTTGGAATAATTCGAAAAATATTTTAATTAACAAGTGTTCAGAAATTTTACTTTTGGAGGGAAAAGTAATTAGCAGAGCCGGAGGAGCCATTTCTCTCTCTCATTTGCCTGGCGGCATAAGGGGATTCGTGGCGGCTGACGCGTCAAAACCTCATTGGAAGGCCCACGTGGCGTGATTCATTTCCGTTTCCGTCACCGGGTGGTCAAGAGATATATTCTCGATCGTCATCTCGTCCCGTTCGTCTCACGAGCGAAAGCGCGATCGGAGAACCGAAAAAATCGAAATGGCGGCCGCCGCGGCGTTCGAGGTCGCCGGCGGCGGAGGCACGCTGTCGGATCTGTACCAGAGCGCGAAGCGAGCGCTGCTGAGGACGAGGGACGGGATGGAGAGGCTGGAGCGGCTCGAGTGCTCCTCCTCCTCCTCCGGCGGCGGCGTCGGCGGCGGCGGCGGAGGGCTCGAGTCGCAAGAGCTCTCGAGCTCCATCAAGAGGGACATCGCTCAGATCCAATCCCTGTGCGTCGAGATGGAACGCCTCTGGCGCTCCATCGCCGCCAAGTCCCAGCGCGATCTCTGGAAGAGGTAATAATACCCTCGCCGCGAGGAGAGGAACGAGTGACGAGTGCGATTCTAATCTGAAATCCGACGTTTCCGACGCTTTTGCTTTATTGCTGTTTCGATCGCGATATCGAAGTGTCGTTTGATGAAGTGTAATGCGAATGTCGTCTTTCTGCTTGCACGACGGCTATCAGCTCCCAATTGCCACTTCCTTTGGTGTGGATTTCTTGCAGTATCAGACTGAATGCCATAACTCTTTATTTGTATTTTACTTCTTGTTGATGTGATTGGGAAATCCGCCCTGATAGAATTCGTTGGCTGGAGCAATTTGTGCGCGAGCGGTTCGCGATCGACAAGCTCTGGTTTCACCTACGTGTTCTTCATGATCGCTGTTCTTGATTCTAGGGTGTAAGATATATATATATATGGATGCAGTTTTTGTATAATGTTATTCAGTCAGTTGGCGGAGTATCATTTGTGCATCCGGCGATTACAATTTTGAGTTTCCAAATGGATAAGTATTCTCGAGATTCAAGGGTCTATCAAGTTTATTTAGTGTGCTAATACGGACGATTCTTGCACCAGTTGAGAAGTATCAAATGGCTGTGTCATTGTCCTTGTCGAGCTAACTAGTACTATTGATTGACGGAATGGTGAACTGTCGCTTTGTCTCTTGATTGAAGCTTGAGTCGATTTATTACAGGAAGTCATCCTTTTTCTAAAGCTCAATGGAGTTGAATGAACTCTTTTTGGATATTTTTAATTGTAGTACGACTGCTTCGCTGGGGATATAAATTCATTTTGGACCATGCCAAATTTTGCCCACCTTGCTTTCTACTAAGTTCCTGTTTGTTTACTAACATCATTCTCGCTCTAGTTGACTTCATCTCTGATTTTATTGCAGAAAGGTGGAACAGGTAGCTGAGGAGACTGAATCATTGAAGGAGAGTTTGGATAAGCACTTCCTGAGGAACCAGAAAAGAATGATGGAAGCAAAAGAGAGAGCAGAGTTGCTCGGAAGAGTTGTATGCAATTCCTAATCTATGGCATAAACTGATAATCGCGACTATGATTGCATCTTATTGCATCTTACTTCACTGTCTTAACACATCTGACATGTCACAGAATGGAGACTCTGCACATGTTCTGAGAATTTTCGATGACGAAGCTCAAGCGATGCAGTCTGCCCGTAATTCAGCCCGGATGCTTGAAGAATCCTATGCAACTGGAGTAGCTATCCTCTCCAAATATTCTGAGCAACGTGAACGCTTAAAGGTATCTCTGAGCATGTATCCTTATGCACAGATATATGGCAACTCTGCTGGCACTTGCATGCATGTGCACCGTGCAGCTGTTACTTTGTATATTGAATAATTATAAGTGCCTTGCTTTTCTTTCCTGCATTTCATGTTTAAAAGGTGCCATCCAATTGTGAATGTTTTTGGTGTCTGTCTCTCGTGGGTTGGAGAGTTCTAGAGTCCGTTAATATAGAGCAATTTAAGGTAAAACCAATTGATGTGTGTGTGTGTGTGTGTGTGTGTGTGTGTGTGCGCATGTCTGTGTGTGGGAGAGGGGGGGGTGGTGGAGAGAGAGAGAGAGAGAGAGAGATCTGTTGCTCCAGTGAACTTTCACTAAATCAAGGAGATCTTGTTATCTAAGTTGCAATAATGTGTATTACACTTTCCCAACATTAAGCTATTGTGTTTTATTTTATTTTGTCCCCACTGTGTTCAAAATATAATTGGCTCTTATATTGACTTTATATTGGTCCAGAAAGCTCAAAGGAAAGCTCTGGATGTTCTTAACACCGTTGGACTCTCCAACTCCGTGTTGAAGTTAATTGAGAAGCGACACCGTGGTGATAGATGGATCAAATATGCAGGCATGATTTTGACCATTGTCATACTGTTTGCATTCTGGAGGTGGACAAGATGACCTTAAATCTGTAAGCACAACAAACCATTGCTTTCCGCTCACCTTTGCACAAATTTTTCATCTGGATGTCACCAGAGTAGGGAGAGAGTTGCAGAAGGCCATGCTTTAGGGTGCAAGTGCAGTCATAACTTGGTGTACTGCGGAAACTTGTATGATCCTTGTCGAGCAAATATAGTTTCCGTACTGAGCGAAGATGTTGAGTTGAAATGTGGGAGTCTCAACATACAGCTTCGGTGGTGCATTTTTTCTTTTTTTTCACAGGAACTACACAATTGCCCAGCACCCGCTGCCAAAATGGTCTTCATCTTGTACTTTTCAACATTACAAAATTAAGTGCCGTGAGCCTCTTGCAGCCATCTGACGCATCATAGGAAAAAGAAGCTGGGAAAGAGATTGGAGGTAGAGTTGAGACGAGGCAGGAGTCAGGGCAAACAGGTGAATATTTTCTACTGGGTCATTGGCCACTGGTAAACGCAGAGCAGAACCTCGGAAGGATCGGGTGTTGATTGGGAGAATTTCGAAAAGACATTATTTGCGGACATTGTTGATATCTCCTATGCCTCATGAATATTTGTTATTGACTGTACGGATCATACTTGTTTCAGGTTTTCATCTGTCTTCTTCCCAATAGACTTTTTCCTGACCTGTCGGTGTATAATCTCTAGATTCTATCTTCCATACTTGAAAGCTTACAAGTAGAACCGTGCAGCCTCCGTTTCTTATCAGTTTTCTTAGGACTGCACGATGGAACCGTGCTTTCCCTGATAATCAATCATATGAATTGGTCATGCAACAAAGGCATGATTTCGCAGTTTTAAATGCCAGTGCATTTCTTGATAGAACAAAACTACTTTCAATGACTAGAGGAGAGACTATTCATATACATGACTAGACTCAAATCTGGCAGCATCGAGGCGTGAGAGCGAGGTCCGCATAGATGCCGAATTTAACTTGGGAAGACCGTGATCTTCCATTTCAAGGCAGTGCGAGATATGTATCGGATTTTGTCAAAGCAAAAGGAAAAACGAAGACAACCCATCTGTAGAATCAATGCAAAATACACGACCCACTGTAATGTCGGAGTCGATCTTATTATATTCGATTTTAGAAAAGATGTAGGGTCTAGGAAACCTATATGGGGAAGAAAAAGGCAAATAGCTGGTGCGGCTTGTCGCCGCTGGTTATGCTGAATACAACGACATCATGAGTGAGTTAGGGAGTGTCGAATCGGAGCCTAGTGGAGACCGAGACCGGCAAGTTGCACGTGCACGTGCCGCCCTTCGACGCTGTTTTCAAACGATGCCTGTCAAGGCCGCAACTCGTAGGACTAATAAGTCTTGGCGCCCTAACGTCACCTCATTTACCTCAGGGACAAGTGGGATTTTGACTTGGCTCTCAGTTCGGACAGGCTGCATATCAAATTTCTCCGGATTGGGACGGGTGTGATGAAACCATGAAAGTGATATTTGAACTAAAGAACCAAGACCTCGTCTTCTGGCTAATAAAGAAAAATAGAAAGAAAATGGGTATCTCCTAAGAAGATAGTCCCTAGCAACGAAGATTAGAGAAAATCGATCGAAGTAGTACCCAATGTCAAAAGTGACTGTATCTTCGACATCGCCATTGATCTCGAAGGGCTTGGAGTCTCTTTGCTCAAGCTCTTTGCACACCTCCTCAGCATGAAAAATTGTCAAAAAAAATAAATATATATATAATCATTCTATTATATTTGTATCAATTCAATCCTATTTGATCAATTTAGTACTAAACATTCCAATGATTTGTCGATATAATCATTCTAGCCAATTTGGTTGGAAATTGATGAAGTATGCCTTGGCCATTCTACAAACATGTCCAACACTAATGTTAGCAAACTTTCAGAATTTTTAATTTTTTAATTTTTCTAAAGTTTTGATTAGATTTTTCTTTTCTTTCTATTATTATTATTATTTTTTTATCGTTAAGGGCTAGAAAGGGGCCATTGGCCACCGGCCGAGACATAACGACCCTCGCCGACCATTGGGCATGCTATGGAGGCCCTTGCTCATAGTTGGACAAGGGTTGTGACCCTCGTCGTGGCTGGCAAGGGCACGAGGCCTTCAAAGCTAGGCAACGTCATGAATTGTAGCTAGTGAGAGCTCACGATTCTTGCTCAGATCCTGGCAATGGCTTGCAAACGACGAAGACTTACAAATTCTCATCCAGTGGCCAGTGAGGCCCACAAGTCCTCGGCCGACGACCCCCCACGGCCTTTAACAGTAAGAAAAGAAGAGAAAAATAATTAGAAAATCTGAAAAAGTGAAAAAAAATTCAGATATTCTTCACAAGGTGTCTTGCAGCTGAAGAGGAGTCCAAAAAGAAAAACCACCGATCTCAATGTTCCACACAAAGTATGTCGACTGAGCTACTCTCATCCTACTCCAAAACAACCTTCAGATATTTGTCCACAAAACTGTGTTTGTCCCAACGGTGGAGATCATGCAGAAAAGCTGTCGCCGGACGGGCCAGAAATCTAGGGACAAAAGGACTAATAATCATAAATAATTCGAAGTCTGCCATTATTGCCTTAAAAAAATGGGTCCTAAGCCGAGGTTTGTCAGTTCCGGGGAGAAGCTGCCGGGCTATAGAGGGACGTGGATTCACGAGCGCCCCTTGTTACATATGATTGTTCTAATTTTCACCCGTTGAAACAGCAAACGATTCTTTTCCAATTACGCAAGCTTTCTCCATCAGTAACAGAGATTGAATCCGAAGCTTTACTCAGTCCGTCGGTGGGGGATGCCGTTCGTGCACAGTTTCGCCATTTCAGGGGGAGGGAATCCAAGAAAAGCGTCGTGGTAGGACCCGAACCACTCGCGTCTCGGGTCCTACACGACCCGCTAGCGCTGCACCCAGAGACAAAAAAAAAGGGTGCCAATTTGCCAAAGAATTTCGCAAAGTCTCGGATCCAACTTTTTGCATGGAACAGCTGGTGCAAGTGTTGATCCCACTGCCTAGCTGCACTTATTGCCCTTCGTTTTGAAAGTGCGGGCAGTGCTTTCGGGGACTTGGCGTGAACGGGCGGGTCAGGCGGGCTCCAGAATCTTTGCCTAAACGCCAAAACTTAATCATTCCCAAAAAAGAAATTGTATCACTACATTATTAATCTTCACGTCGGGAGGGACGAGCGACCGGTGAATTGAGAACGGGTCGGGCTTCTCAGTACCGAGCACTGTCCAAGCTTATCATCTTCATTTGGAGTAGCAGGCACTCGACCCGCCATGTCATTGTGATTATTGTGATGCCTAATGGATATTTATCTCATGATTGATGGACTGAATTGTTATATGGATTAGTTATATTTAGCAAATGACTCATAAATGAATTTAATATAAGTTTATAACTTACTAAACCCACCCACTCTCTTTTGCCCTCACTCGATCTTATGTTTGTTTGCTCTATGTTCTCACCTTAGTTTGGATATGCATTTTTCTAGATTCGATTAAATATATGAGTGTTTTAACAATATGTCAAGTCGAGTATTGGCTAAGTCGAGTCGAGAATGAGTTACTAGATTTGTATTGTATAGATATTAGTCAATTTAAATTGGATCATTTTCGATGTGACTAGCCTGTTTAACATATCTACTCTAACTAGACCCGTTAAACGGGTAAATCGGGTCGGGTTTGGTCGGGTCATAAATGGTCCGACCGAAATCGACCCATTTAACCCGTTTATGACCCATTTATCAGAAAGCAAATTTTTTGACCCATACCCGACCCGACCTATACCCAACTCATACCCGATCCATTTAACGAAACATAAAAAAGCTTATATATATTTTTTAAAATGGTATTGCTAACATGATTTTATACAATACAAATTTTAAAAATAATTATTTAAAAAAATCGAATTTTAATTATTTTTTTATTTTTAAAAATTAATTATTTTTTTATTTTTATTTTTTAAAAATTAAAAATTTTCTTTTTCTTTTCTTTTTCTTTTTTCTTCTTCCTCTTCTTTGGCTGGTCGCCAGCCACGACGACAACCGGCGACTAGCCACGGGTGGAGTTGGCTCGCCCGACTTGCCGACGCCGGCGAGCGAGCTCGCCCTCGTTGGATCCGGCGAGGTTGGAGCTTGCCCGACCCCAACGAGTTCGAGTCTCGCCCGATCGGCGAGGCTCGGCCTCGTGGGACGTCGGCGAGGCCTCCGCCTCGCATCCGGCGAGCTCGAGCCTCGCCAAACGTCGGCGAGGCCTTCGCCTTGCGATCCGGCGAGCTCGAGGCTCGCCGGCTGGTCGCCGGCCATCGCCGTCTGCGGCGACCGAGGAAGAAAAAAAAAGGAAAGAAAAAAGAAAAAAGAATTATAATTTCAGTTTTTATAAAAAAAAAATTATAAAGTTAAAGAGAAGAAAGAGAGATAATGAGGTTTTGAGTGAAAAATGGGTTAATAAATGGGTCATAAACGGGTCAAAGAGCTGACCCATTTAAAACCCATATATCTTAGTGTTTACCCATTAAAACTTATTATGGGTGCTTTATAAGATAAAGCTTGACCCATTAATGACCCATTTAACTATAAATGGGTTCATAAATGGGTTGCACAACCCATTTAACACCTCTAACTCTAACTATGACAAGTAGTTGGCTAACATAACTTTATGCATTATTTTAACTAGTGGAGTGTTGACTTATCGGGACCACTTTAATAAGCCCTTTGAGATTATTCCTTCGATCATTTCCTATTTGCATGCCTTTCTACCATTCCTAGCTATTTTTTTTTTTGATCAAGGAACCGCCGGAGATTACCTTTAGGGATCACACGACCCTCTGGACAAGCCTCACCACAAGCCACTATTTAGACGTAAAATCTCGGGGGACTACCCAATAATCCACCCCTAGGACCCCTCCACTTAAGTCATGGAAATGCAACAAGAGTTTCGAATTCTCAACCTCGGCGATGAGGGAGAGAACTCACGTCAATTGCGCTGCCCATGGGTGAGTCCTAGCTAATATTTTTATACTGCAAAAGCGTTGCTATGTAAAAAAGTTGTGCTGTACAAAAATCAATGTGAACATGTAACTCAGCCTATCGGTTCCAAGGAAAATTCCTAGGTGCTAATCGAATTGGGTTTAGAAAAGAAAGTGATGAATCCACTCGTACAAAACGTGAAACATGAGATGATAATTCTTCAAGTGAAAATTTATGGTGGTATGGTGAATCCCATCATTTCATTTTGGCTTTTCACGGGCACGACTTGGACCATAGAAAAGATGTTAAAAAAAAGTTTTACCGGTACAAAAATCGATGTGAACATGTAACGCAGCCTATCGGTTCCAAGGGCCGGTGGTAATCTCGAAGTTCCTAGGTGCTAATCGAATTGGGTTTAGAAAAAAAAAAAAAAAAGTGATGAAGCCACTCGTACAGAACGTGAAACACGAGATGCTCAAATCTTCAAGTGAAATTTATGGTGGTATGGTGAATCCCACCATTTCGTTTTGGCTTTTTCACGGGCATGACTTGGACCACGGAAAAGATGTTGAGGGCGACATTGGCTTGGAATTAAAAGATCAACGCCGAAATGATAAGATCGTCGAGCTGGTCGAGATTCAACGCATGGGCAGTGGGCACAATACGTCTCGATGAATAGACGTGATCATATTCAAGATTAAGCGTAAGAACCCTGTTTTCGGTCATTATGCGATGGGACGAGTCAGTCGAATGTCATAAAAAGTCTACATATAAAGATAGATAAAGAGTAGTGTGCCGAAAATAGCGACAAAGTTTACAAGACAAAGAAAAGAATACATGCTTTTTTGAACAATTCAATTGAAAGTGCGCTATTAGAGGGTGTATATATCGACCTAAATCTCAAAAATATGATAAATTTATGATATTTCGACTTTTCTCGTGATATATTAAAAAGCGGGACAAGTAAAACCTTATCAATTGAGTAGATTATTCAAACAAGACAGTGCTGCATGTATTAGCTAATTAATAAACCGTATCATTTTTCTTCTCAAAAGTATAGAAAATCAGCAGTAACTGGCTGCGCATGACAACTTTTATTGATTGGGGAAGAGTTTTTTTTCAAAAATAGTTCTTTTTTATTTCTATTCCAGGGAACAATTTCTTGGTAAAATAATGTGTTTGGTAATTATATAAAATTTCTACTCTTAAAATAAAAAAAAAAAAAAAAATAAAATGCGTTTGGTGCGAAACGGTTTTTTTTTTGTATTTTTTTTTTTTAATTTTTGCTCACGGATCGCTAATCTGTGACCACGGCCGCCACTAGTAGGCAACGGTTGGGAGTGGCTCTAGGCAGTTGGAGGTGGCCACGGGAAGAGAGAGGAACAAAAGAAAAATAAAAAAGAAAATTGACTTATTTCTAGAAATTGTTCCCGGGAACATGAAGCAACTATTTTTTTGTTTTTCATTTCTACTTCAAATCTATTCCCAAGCTAACTTTCTATTCCATGAATAGAAAAATAACTTGGCATTACTAAACGGATTTTTGTTCTTTTTTTTGTTCCGGAGAACAAAAGAACAGAAATTCAAAGGAATAGAAACATTCCCATGCGTTGCCTAAAAAATTAACAGTAATAAGACAGTACCCGGTTTGCTTTTTAGCAAAGAAAGCAGTGAATCCATTGTTTTGGAATGTAAAACGTGAGATGATCAATCTTCAAGGGAGATTGATGGCGGTATGGTGAATCCCACCATTTCATTTTGCTTTTTCATGGGCACGACTTGGACCATAGAAAAGATGTACAGTAATAAGACAGTGCCTGATTTCTCGAATTGCGTTTAGCAAAGAAAGTGGTAAATCCATTGTTTAGGAATGTAAAACGTGAGATGATCAATCTTCAAGGGAGATTGATGGCAAGATTGATGGCGGCATGGTGAATCCCACCATTTCATATTGCTTTTTCATGGGCACGACTTGGAACATAGAAAAGATGTCGAGGGCCAGTTGCGTTAGAATCAAAATAGGGAAAAGTACAAAAAAAGTCTTAAATCTATTGCATTGGTACAAATTCAATCATAAACTTTTCAATTAGATCAATTTAATCCTAAACATTTTAATATTGATATCAATTTAGTTCATTCAATCAATTTTGGCCAGCCGGCACTGACGTGGATGTTGGTGGTGGCGGATCTTGACGTGGCAATTTTAAAGATTTTTTTATTAATTCTTTTTTTTTTTTTTCCTTTTCTTTTCGGTGGCCTTGAAGCCCTCGCTGCCACCAGAGAGGATCGCGGCCCTAGCTCGGCCTCTCCCAGGCCATCAGTGAGGCGGCTTCACGGCCACCACTGAAAAAGAAAAGGAAAAAAAAATCAAAAAAATCAAAAAAATAATTAAAAAATCATAAAAATTGCTACGTCGTGTCCAAATGCCGACGATCGCGTCCACATCAAGGCCAAAAAAAATTAGGTCTGATGGATTGAATTGGTACAGATATTAAAAGGTTTAAAACTAAATTAATCAAATTAAAAAGTTTATGACTGAATTGGTATTAATGCAATATGTTTATAACTTTTTTGGTACTTTTCCCGATCAAAAGATATACGCTAAAACGATAAGATTGTTGAGTTAGTCAAAATCCAATTCATGGGCGCAGTATGTCTCAATGAATCAATGAATCGATGTGATTAACGCATTGATACAGTAAGTCGAATGTCGTAAAAATTCCATAGCTGACATTGTAAACTTTATTAAAAAAAAAATAAATAAAGTCTACGCAGCTAGAAAATAACACGGTGAATATAATCTAACATGTTTTTTCGAAGAATTCTGTTGAAAAAGCACTATGAAAAGGTGTATACACTGATTTAAGTCTCGAAAAATATAATAAAATTTTCAATATATTGACCTGAAAGGATATCTGTACCGACCTAAGTTTCGAAAAATATAATAAAATTTTCAATATGTCGACTTTTCTCATGATATATCTAAAGACCGGACAAGTAAAATATTATCATACGAGTATATTACCTAGACAAGATAGTGCTGTGTGCACCTGCACCGGATAATTAATAATCCAAACCCTTTGTATCCTCAAAAGTACAAAGGACCAACAGCAACTAAAGAACCGTGGAGAAAGAAAATGTGGGGTGGGAACGCGACTCGAAAATCGTTAGTCTCCATCAAAACGCACCAACAAGAACACCACCACCATCACCGTCGAGCATGCACTGACGTGGCCCCATCTCGGTCGTGGGCGGAACCCCGGAACGGGAGAAAAAGTCGCTTCCTTTCTCGTTAATTAACAGCCTTTGCGCGGTTTCCCACGACAAAGAAAAGGCCAAGGCGTTGGAACGGGAGAGGACGAGTTGAAGCCATGGGTTTTCGCGAGCCGGATCGGACGGCGGATGCACACTGTTTTTTTTTCTCACGCCGCCCCGACTGATGACGTAAAAACGAAACTGGGTTAAGAGCCGGTCAATGGGAATGGAACCTGACCTTACCCGTAAATGGCAGCATAGTACGAAAAAAGGAGGAAAAAACGAACCCACCGATATGGAAAAAGGAACAAGGAAGGAAAGATAATGGCAGAAAAAGCAACCGGGAATTATTTTCCTGCGGATTGCGAAACCTCTGCGGTTGTCCTTGGGGGTGTTCCTGCGGTGTGGTCTGGTCAATGCGCATGAGAGAGAGAAAGAAGAGAGAGAAAGAAGAGAGAGAAGGAGGGGGGAATGTAAACTTGGCGCCCCCAAGTTTGAGAAGAAAACAGTCGGTTTTCTTATAAGCCACCCCCGGTTTTGTGGGGAACTTAACGTGTCCCCTCTCTCTCTCTCCTCTCTCTCTCTCTCTCTCTACGAAAGCAACCAACATCCTGCTCCGAGATGGCCCCTGGTTTTGCTCCTCCTCCTCCCTTCCCCGCCCGCCCGCCACGCCTATATATCCATCTTCTCCCCCTTACTGTTTTACCGCCACCTTCTCTCTCCCCACTTCCGTCTCATCTCAAAGGCTTCTCTTTTCTACTTGCTCTTTTGTTGCTCCGTCCGATCCGACGCGTACCCATTGATCAGCTCCGCGAGGTGGGACTCGACGTGCGTTCGTCTCAGCGAATTGGGTTGTCTTCAGCTTCGCCGGTCCACGTGTTTGGCTAAGGCTTCGGCCCGGTTTCTGGTTCGAGTCGACACCGCGCGTTCCGGATCAGTCGTTCTTGCACCTGGAGGAGGGCGTCTTCTCGATCCGCGTATCGTCGGCGATTTCAACGCTTGGTAGCCGCTGATCGACGCGGAAAAAATCTCGGCTTGGGTTTGAAGCGTCGAAACGAAAAGTCAAGGTTTTCTGGAACTTCTCGTGACATTGCTTGTGAGAGGTCGATAGTTATCGGGAACGGGTGCGGATGAGGATTGGAGCGAGGTTGATGGATCAGGGAATGAACGGGACGTCGGTTGGGCACTTGAATCATAGCAAGGTCGGGTACATCAGCGGGATTGTCAAGAAGAAGAGGTGCACCAGGAGGATCCGGCGGCACCGAGCCCTGCCGTTCCCGATGGCCCTGCAGGATCTGTTCCTCGCTTGCCAGGATGTCTTCAAAGGCCCCGGCACGGTCCCTACCCCGGAAGACGTCCAAAGACTGTGCCACATTCTCGGTAAGCAACTCAAATCTTGCCATGTCCGTGCACAGTGATCTTCTGTTCCAACCCATCTCTTCCTTGTTCGTAATCGAGCCGGTTCTGATTGACGTTGCATTGGTTTTTGGCAAGAATTTTTTAGGCAAAGGAGGTATTTTTAACCATGAATGCTTGCATTGCTTCCAAAAACGAATCAAGAATACACCCAAAAATGATTGATCTCCCATCGGATGCTAGTTTACTAGTTATGGTTATAAATTATGATTTATTTCTGGGAAAAAAGGTACATCAGTGTTTTTCTTATTGCGTTGCGCGCAATCTATAACCCAAGGAATCTGCTTTGCCGACGAACTAACTGTTGTCCGAGATCAAGTTGTGAGTTTCCTGAAAGAGACATCGATATTCATAATACACTTCCCCTAAGTGGTGGGTCTTCTCCGATATTAAATTAGTGGGGCATGAGGGAGCTTTCTGTTGATAAAACCTAAGTACCCTCTTGTCGGTTTAGCAATTGCGAAGTGAAATCAAGTGCCTTTATATCAAAATAGGAAGCCATTTCCATTTGAATATGAAAGGGCACTGAGGGAATGTGATGGAATGAGGAGGACCACCCGTCTTCTGGTTTCCCGTTTTATCTTCTGGATCGGCCGACGTCGTGCGTCATCCGCACGCTAGTTTATGGGTCAAGGATTTTCTGTATGGGCGTCGTATTGGCCTTATCCCTAGATTATGTAGTTGAGCGAAGTATTGATTGATTTAGGCCCCACATGATAGGTCTGGAACCAAGGAGTGTCCTTTCCATTTGCTTACTGTGCTGTGCGATTTCGAGGCCGTTCTTGCCGGCATTATTTTTGATGGATCCGATGCAACTTTAAGTTCCGGGAATATCAGTAGGGATTGAGAAACTAAAGAAGAAGAATTTTATCTCCTTTCCTTTGCTTCTTTTTTTTTTTTTTTTTTCAGTTCTGTAGTGGTACAGTTAAATCATGCTAGGTAAAGTTAGGCTTCTAGCAATTTCTTTATCCAAGATTAACTTCCACAGGATGTACATATGATTCTTACGTGTTTCTTGATTATCAAATTCCATCAATTCAGTGCTGTAAACCGACTTTGACCTGTTAACATGAAAATTTTTGCGTGTAGATAACCAGGAGTGTCTAGTATTTCATGATGCGGATTGGTGGTTCTTTCTAACGTAATTTTTATTTCACTCTAGATAATATGAGACCAGAGGATGTTGGATTGAGTCAGGATCTTCAATTTTTCAAGCCTAAAAGCAAAACCAAAGGGACGCCCAGAGTCACCACCACCACCATATACCAATGCGATAATTTCGAGGTAATTGACACCGGGATTTTGCTGCCAGGGAAAAACTTCTAGTTATTTAATTTTGGAATTAATTACAACACCAAATCGTCTGATACATTCTGCCAAGATTTCCCATCTGAAAGCCTACTTTTTATACATTGAGTTTTGTTGTAGGCAATTCTTGATTTAGTTCTTAGAAAACTACTAGATGGACTAACATGTTTTCTTGCCTGTCTATTTGCAGCTGTGTATATTCTTCCTTCCTTCAGCCGGTGTCATCCCCCTCCACGACCACCCAGGAATGACCGTTTTTAGCAAACTTTTGCTAGGATCGATGCACATCAAATCATACGATTGGGTCGAACCCCAGCAAGTATCAAATGGCTCCACAATGTCCTCGAAACGTGAGTCATCTCTTTCCATACTTCACATGAGCACATGTGCGTTGCTTCTCGCTACATATCCAGCCGTGAGATGTTATTTAGTGGTGATTCTCATCGAGCAATTACAATGTACTTGCAGTTAGATTGGGACAAGTGAAAGCCGACGGCATCTTCACAGCGCCATGCAACTCTTCTGTTCTTTATCCAACGACAGGAGGCAATATCCACGCGTTCACAGCGATAACACCATGCGCAATACTTGATGTCCTTGGACCTCCTTATTCCCAAGAAGATGGCCGTGACTGCTTATACTATAAGGATACTCCGTATACAACCAATGCTGGTCTAAGTAAGTGGAATTTTCCCCCTTGCTCGATCTCTTTGTGGAAGCTAATGAATATCAAAGTGATGTGAATTTTAGAGAAGTCAGCGTCAACTTCCGCATAGTGCTTGCACATTGTTTCTTTATGCGTTGCGGCCGTACCTGCTTTCTAAAATAGGAAGATGCATGATAAATAAACAATGATATAACGTGTACTCCGTCGCATTTTAAATTATGGATTGGTTGCAATGTCGTGCCTGCTTTCATTTCGAACATGTTTCAATGAACCGGGACAGTATCATGCATGCCGTGGGTGGTACGACATTGCTATATAAAGGGGGCGGTATCTATATTTTAAGTGTGGGTACCTACCTAACCAACAAGTCAAACATTATCAACCAACGTTCGGGAACCGTGGAAAGTGCACAGGGATGGACTGGATACGGAAAATATCCTGGAAGGCCATGCATGATATATGCACACATATAGACTTGCGTTCTTTTATTAGAAACCCACTTTAATCTGCATTTCATTTTACATCAAGTACTTAACATATGTGAACTTGGTAGGTACTGAGTAGGATTTTCATGTTTTCTGAAGTTGAGACATCCATTACTCTGCTTTGAATTTGAGATTTGGATGGTTTGGTCATCGAAATATTATCAGATGCAAAATGCTTATTTGGGATCTTCTTAATCCAGATGGGGACACGATTCCACCTAAGGAGGATGGTGAGAGGTACGGCTGGTTAGAAGAAATCGACATGCCGGAGAACTCACAGATGGATCAAATCGAGTACCTGGGCCCGCCGGTTATCGAGAACCGCGGTCGCTAGCCATCTGATGCAAGACTCACACACAAAACCTCGTACTTTTTTCTTTTTTTTTTTTTTTTTCTTGGGGGAAAAAGGGTGGGGTTTGAGGGGGGGGGGAGGTGGTTTTTCCAGAGTGCACGGATGGGTATCTACTTTTCCTTGATGTGTTTTGGAACTGAGGCCTGAGGGTGTAGAGTTTCACTTCGAAGTTTCTATGAAAGGTGGTATATGACAGGAATTCATAAACTGTATACAAAACCGCAGGCACCGGCTAACGGTTTCGCGCAATTAAGAATTTGGATTCTCTCGTGTGAATGAAATGAACCAGAGGATAAGGTCGGCTTGACCACTGACCCAAAGCACTCCTGTGTCTTGAGAGCATATTCGGCTGTTCATAAAGGCACGTGAAGCCGATCTGGCTATTTACGTCTAGATCTTTCTTGACCCTTGAAATGCCCACCTGAAACTAATATACTAAAAGGGGAATGTTCTTTAGCTGTATGCTTTCACGCGTCTGTACCTAGCTGTTTCTAGGGGCTCAGATGGTTGATAGATTTCCCCGTACGCCAACTTGCAACGTTGGTGGACAAATTGAAGGCGAAGACAGAGCTTAACAAACACTGCACAATTATAGGATCATCTGACAACTCCTAGCAAAAGTAAAAGTCAGGATAGGCCACTGAGCAGTGGGGATGAATTTAGCTGGACAAGATGGCTACATTCATCAATAGAGAGCATGTTAATGTCGATTCCTTTTAGAAAAGAGTTTGTACAAATAGCCATTAAAAATGTGCCAATTCAGTCTATTCAATAAAAACAAGCAATTTTGGCAAGAATCATGCAGCTGGCAAGGGCTTCGTGGCAAATAAGCAAATATTTGGCAAGAATCGCGCAGCTGGCAAGGGCTTCGTGGCCTCACCCAGTGGCCAACCTCGCTGACCACTGTGGGAGAGAAGAAGCAAAGAAGAAAAAATGAAAAATGAAAAATGAAAAGGAAAAGGAAAAGAAAAGGAAAATAATAATAATAATAAAAAGACAGTGGAGAGAAGAAGCCAAAGAAGAAAAGGAGAAAAATAAAAAATAAGAGGAAAAAATAAAAATAAAAAGAAAGCCGATATCGGCCCAGCCGACAAGCCAAATTTGTTCATATGAGCTGAATTTGCACAATTCAAAAAATTTAAGATTGAATTGATAAAAAAAATTATAATTGAATTGTTATAATTATAATAAATTTATGATTTTTTTTGGAAATTCTCCTTACTTTCATGCGTCTGTACCTAGCTATTTCTAGGGGCTGAACGGGTTGATAGATTTCTCTGTCCGCGAACTTGCGACGTGGACAAATTGAAGGTAAAGGCAGAGCTCACCAAGCAATGCAGAATTATAGGATCATCTGACAACTCCTAGCAAAAGTAAAAGTCAGGATAAGCCGTTGAACAGTGCAGATGCATTTAGCTGGACGGGATAGCTACATTCATCAATAGAAAGCATGCTAGTATCGATTCCTCCTAGAAAAGAGCTTGTGTCGAATATTCGGCCTTCGGCCATAGGATGGAGCCGCACAGCAGATAAGATATAGCCCGAGTTAGAAGATGAATGCATGTAGCTTTAATACTCAAGCAATAGAGAGTGAAGTGATGGTGCTAAACAAAGTGAAAATTTTGCATTTGCATTTTAAGTATGTTCTGAAGGAAGTATTCCGAAACAATTAGAGGCCCCACAATAGCACTGTAAGCCATTGGACCTGAGCCTGATCTCTCCATAACTAAAACTCAACTCTTCACCTTCACGTATGTCTTTTGAAGCAAAGAAGCAGAGGCGAGGAAGCAGAGCACCTGTGCTCCTCACTAATACCGTGGACAAGTTACCGCCATCACAAGAATGATTAATGAATCTCCCCACATTTCCCACTTTCGTGGCGTCGATGTTTATCCTCAAGCAGGCCTTTCCGGAGGGAAGATGCTCCCTCACCACCAGAAGAGCAGATGAGAACCCTCGGCTCAGTGCAAGTTCATCATATTCTTTTTGTCGCACCCTTGCCTCTTTTGTTGTCAAGAATTCGCCTAATATTGGAAACTTAGATCAGAACAAAAATTTCCTCAAATTCTCGATGTCAATGCTAACAGGATATTTGAGAGCCTTAAGCAATCATCTATCTATCGTGCATAGAAATGTACCCTACCTCGTGAATTACCTTGTTCTGCTATTCAGAACATGAAATAGAAGCAAACTTCTACTGATGATGCTTAATATTTTTTTTTTGGTAAGAGTAAGCAATATATTAATAGGGGTCAAACTGTACAAACAACACGGCTCCAAAAACTTACACTCAAATGAACACGCTCATTAAGAGTGGAAGGAAGCCGTGGAAAAGCAACAAAACGACCAACAGAAAGCCAATGGCAAACAAGCCTGGCAAAAACACCCAAGCAACCACCGATAAGCCTATGTCAGACTACGATCAGAGGAAGCGAAGATAATGGGGTCCACATCCCACGAGCGTTGCATCCGCCTGTTCCTGGGAGAGTCCTCAACATTCTTAAAGGTAAATTTAAGAAACCTGCAGACCAAAAGGAAAGGCTGCCCAGGTTGGGAATATGATGTTGTTTTCAGGGTAGAGAACTAGGAGCAGGATGGGATATCAGAGATAACCTAATTTGATTTGAGGCGAACCATATGGAGGCATCCTCAACAGAAAACAGGTGTGCACATTGGGGTAGGAATTTGGGTTCAAGTTCATATTAAGGTAACCTACTCACCAGAGATTGTGTGAAACTTCCAGAGGGATAAGGGCTCAAAAGATCTAACGAAAGGGACACTCTCATGGCAACAAGCAGAGTTAAAAAAAAAAGGCTACAGTGAGACTGTATCTTCGAGGTGGTTGTAACCTCCAAGGACGCAGCCTGAATTACCAGGAATAGCATGGCAGATCCTCAACGCAAAAGGTAAACATCATTTGAGCATTTTCTCTCCCTTTTACTGTCCAAACAACTCAAGGCACCAGCTTTAGCTCAACTTTTTTTTCACACACAGCCCAAGCCAACAAATTCTGCACCCCTTTTAAGTGAAATTCTCCAGTGGCTGGCCGTCCATCCTACCCAAAGAAGATGACATTCTGGGGCATCACAATTGAATAACTTCCTATAATAACATAAGCTTAATTTTATTATTATTATTATTATTTTGGTCATAACATAAGCTAACTCGACTAAGCAACACCTAGTGCAATTTGCTTCGAGAAAATGCCAATACTATAGAAGTTTCTCCTAAGTCTTTTGAAAGACTCTATTTCGTCTTACATGCCAGAACAAGAACCTCAATGCACAGTCTTCAAACTTTTGCGTAATTGCAAGGAGGTGGAACCGAGATATTGCAAACATCAAAGCACAAATCATGTGCTCACTGTGTCCTAGCCCCCCTACATTCATCAGCATTAAAATAATCTTCCCAGATCGACAACAAATCAAAACCGACCATTTCAAGTCGAATGAACTAAAACCATCAGCTATTCAAGGCTCAAGCAAACTAATTATCGATCAAGATTCGGTGGAGTACCTGCATACTCGCATACGAATCGCCCCTTCTCGATCGCCTGATCGGCGAACAAGCACCACCCTTTCTTCTCGTCCCTCACGATCTTCAACCTCACCTCCACACCTCTCTGGCTGGCCCGGTTCCCGCACTCCGGCCCGCACCCGCAACCCGGCCCGCACTCGCTCACCACCGCCTCCTCCTCCTCCTCCTCCTCCCCCTCCCCACCGCCGCCGCCGCCGCCCCAGCAAGCGCAGTCGTGCCCCTCGCATCTCTCGCAACCGCACCCCAGCACCACGCCGCCCACCATGTCCACCGCCTCGCAGCTCGGCCGACCCGGAAACGCGGCCGGTCGAGCGGGCGTCCGGCTGGAGCCCCACGGCTGGCGAAGGAGGGCGTCGTGAGGCGGGGAGAGGACCAGGGAGGAGGGGGTGTAGAGGAAGTAGGCGTAAGGGCGGGAGTCGACGGCGTTGAGGAAGGGGACGGGGAGGGGCTCGAGGCCGCGGGCGGCGTCGGAGGCGCGGCGGAGGGCGACGGATCGGGAGGCGCGGCGGAGGGAGGCGGAGGTCAGGGCGACGGCGGCGAGCTCTCGCGGGGTCAGCCAGGGGAGGATCAGCTCCGCGCACCGCGAGAAGGGACGGTCGTCGGCGGGTTCGGCTGCGTCCCCGACCTGCTGACGACGCTTGCGGGACGCCATGAATGGGGACTGGGGAGGAAGACGCTACCTTGATGCTGCCTGAAACGTGAAATTCTCTCGAAAGGACCTATCGACGGTGTGAGATTTTACTTTTTTGTCTGTCTTGTTTCGTTACTTTAACGGACATCATCGTCTAGAATAACAAACGCATGAAATGCAGTCGCAGATGGTGGCCTGCCTCGCAGCGGCTCCAATCACTTTCCCAAAGCCAATGGATTTTCAACTGGCCGGTTTGGTTTGGCCTTAGCTTTTAGGATTCTAAAATCCCTTCGGCAAATGAAAATAGCATTGGGTCCGTTTTCGGCTCTACTTGTCTTTGAGGATCTTTAGTCCAAAATAGGTTAGAGGTCTTTCGAGAAGTGGCATTCCACGAGTCTTGACCCCTCGCTGTTCATCTTCTCAATGATTTGCACAGCGAGGCGAATGGAGGACAACAATTGTCACTCGAAGGGTTGCACAACTCTAACGGCGAGGTCTAGCTACCATTTGACTTTGTCTTAAAAAAATTTTTAGTGAAGTCATTTACAAAATGTAATTTCTATCAAATTGCACATAAGTAAAAGCTTTCTTCTAATGTACTTTAAAATTACAATTTATTAGAAACTATTTGCATTTTAAAAACCTCTCTAGCTCAGTTATATTTAGATTTTCCCAAAAATATTTTCCAAAGTCGAACCTAAAGGGCTCAAACTCTTTTTTTGGGTTTTGGGCCCTTCAAAGCCCATTGAGGGCAAATTTGAGTGCTTGGCAATTTTTTGCCATTATTAAGGTTAAATTTCTTTTTTCTCCCAAACTGTTCTCACCAACATTTTAATTTCTGGTTTTCATTTTTTGATTAAATTTGGGATCTCCATTTTGATATAAAGCGCACCGTCAACTGTCCTAAAAGTTTAAACTCTAATATTCTAAAACTCCCCTTCATACGTAGGCTAAACTCTGGCCTTAACTCAAAGAGTGAAGATGTTTTGATTGGTTCTGTCAAGAGTTCCAACATGGCTAGATCCTATGTGATCTTTAGGAGAGGCTGGCTGGCTCCCAATAGCCAAAATTGGCCTTATTGGATTTATGTTTTTTTTTTTAATAAATAAAAGTGCTTTACAAAATGTGATTTTTCTAAATACCATTTTAAACAAAATTCTTTCCAAATGTACTTCTTTATAATATATTTAACATCACTTGCATATCGAAAAACCCTTTTAACATATGCCTTGCATTTTCTCAAAAAATTTCCTTAAAATCCATACAAAATGCATGCAACCTCGAGATAGAAAGCCGCCATGGAAATTGGGATTTTCGATGAATGCTCGAGAAATTGATAATTTAACAAGACATGATGGGGAAGTAACACGTCATGATGAGGTTTGAACTTTTGAGGGATATTTGTTCACTGTGAAGCCATTTCATATTAATAATCATCTAATCAATCAAGAATCGCGATGAAGAGCAAAAGAGGAATGTAGACACTACCGCCAAATGAAGACTATAAAACCCACATACACGGCTAGAGAGAGCAATTAGACTTAATTATAATTAAACAGCAACTAACCCAATCGTAATCCTAGTCGCATCTCTTAACAATAACAAATCGCCAGTGTAGGATAGCTTCGCGAGATTAGGTAGGCACTTTAAATTCCCTGTAGTTAGTGCGGGATAGCTTTGCGAGATTAGTTATGCATTTTAAATTATCCTTTACTCGAGGGATCTAGAATCAAAAGGGCAGGGGATTATTAACCTAATTTGCCCCTGATTGCGCCGGTTCCTTATGGCGGCCTAATGATCAAAAGGCGGAAGAGGGAGAGCTTAGACCCGACGCGACGCGGTCGCCACGCATCGAACCCGGAAATCGGGAGTCTATCTTAACGAGGAGCGGAGAGCAGACGGATCGCACGCGCAAGGCCAATTTCAATTTAAGAGGAGGAGAGAGATATATATGGAGAGAGGGAGATGAAAGATTTCTGCAGGAACCGCCTTTTCCACTTCTCTTCAATTCTTCACGGCTAGCAAGAGCGAGGGACGGAGAGAGAGAGAGAGAGAGAGAGAGAGAGAGAGAGATAGAGGGAGAGAGATCGAGTTCGTCGTTCGCGAGCCTGCTCGCTAGCGATGGGTTCGCCTCTCCTCATCCCTCCGCTTCTTCTCGCCGTCTCCCTCTCCTCCTTGCTTCTCGCTCGCCCCAGCCCGATCCCTGACTCCCCGAATTTCAAACGTACGTGCTCTCTCTCGATTGGGTCTGTGGGAATTTTTTTTTCTTCTCTGGTCGAAAAGGTCTATGGAAGTTTTATTTTTTCTTGTTTTCGGGTCGAAAGGGTATGTGGAAGTTGAGTCGAATTGTGCTCGAGACGTGGGTATTCCTCGAGGTCGACGATTCGGGATTGATAAGCACGCTGCTTAACGTGGAGAGTTTCGGTTGTTGAATTGCCAAAAAATCTTTACTTGGGTCTGATTCTGTCTGCGGCTGCAACATGTTCTAGACCGATGAAGTTGTTTGGGTTTTTCTAGGGAACGAGAGATTGCCATGGTTTTCCTCGCTATGTGTTTGTTCGAGCTGATTGTGCATTTCTTTCTCTCTTGTTAAGTAATGCGCTCGACATTTCTTTGTACTCCTGAATCTCGTCAGCCTTCAGGATTTTGGAGTCAATGTTCGCCACAGGCGAGTGTCAAGGAGTTCCCCATCTTTTGCTATTGGAGTTGTTCTGAGTAGAACTTGTGTTCCCTTGGCTCATAGCTCATGCTTAGGCTTTTAAGTATAATTGTCAAACTAGGTATGGTAATGGGCTTGGACCGTTGGCTCCCTCTTTTGTTCTCTCATTACGAGGTATTTCCACTTTAATTATGTCCCATGCTGTCTGCCGCCATATTAAATTGCCTGAAGCAACGAGTAGAATATTTAATGCATTAGAGTGGGAAAGTTCAAACTTATGAGACGTGCTCTTGATGTGAAGTTGAAGGCCTGTTTACAAAAATCTCACTCGATATCATGCCCTTCCATTATCTGGATGATTGTCAGAGTTCTCCTCTCCCTTCCAAATGGGGCTCTTGAGAAGTTGTGTGACACATGTTTGTATTGGAGAGAGGGTATGTGGCAGCCATGCAAGAGTTTGGTTCTTAGGTGCAGATTGCTTGCCTTGAGCCAGTTAGCAACTAGATCTCTGGTCTCTAAGTTATAGATGCATTCGACCATGGTTGAAATGGGGGTGGTGTTACTAAGAGATTCCTGGTTTTGGTGGTTTTGTGAAGACTAGAAGGGAAGGGTTCTCAATAACAGTGCAAACTCGGCACTCTTGTTCTTTGATTGATGTCTCACAGGTCATCTATCAGATGCTGAATTCATGAAATGTTGACGCTATCATCGATAAAATTGTTTCACGCTCCTCTTGTTTGAAATGTCTTTACTTTTACATTTTCCTTGAAAAACTGTTTCTAGTTTTGTAATCTTGAACCTCTGGTTAGGTTTTGTTTTGGATAGGCATTTTTATTTGTATAGCTGGATAACCAATTAGAGGCTACATTCAAAGTCTAAGCCATCTTGCAAGTTTAAGGTCTTCTAGACTCTCTATAAAAGGGCAAATAAGTGCTATTTTCTTTCACAAAAGCATCAGTAGAAGCTTGTGCTTCAAGCAGAATGTTCTTTTATTAGAGCTGATAATGTAAGGCTAACTAGCATCGATGATTTAACAAAACAGAACACACTTTTTATATATGATTTGTGGTTCAATTAGTGTTTTGGATGTAATTTTCTCGCTAGCAATTCATTTTGATAATTTCTTTAAGTCAAATGAATGGTTTAGTTTGTTAAAAAAATGTTGACTCTCATTTCTGACCTGCAGGGGTAAACCTAGAGCAACCATCTATTGATTTCACACCATCAACACTCTCCGGCCTTCCATCAGGCCATGGCACTAAAGAAATCGTAACGTGTGAACGTGTTGAAGTAATTGGTCTATCCCGATTGAGACTTGGAAGTTACTCCAGTGCACTACGTGTTACTTTGCTTCCATCAGAATCAATTCCGGAAAGATTACATGGCAAGATTCAGGTTTGCTTTCACCGGTAAGTTGAACTTTCTTGTGTTAGAGATGATATTCTGCTTTATTATCTTTCTCCATGGTCATCTGTTCCTTTTTTGTAATTTGATAGACTGTTGTATTTCCAGTTGGCTTAGTTTCATGTTTGATTCCTATGCCTCCAGGAACTCTTCTCTCACATCGTGTGAATGTGAAAAAGATGAGTGGAAGAGCATTCAAAAAGGCATGTGGAGTTCCGTCATATCACCCTATGAACATAGATATGTTGATGTCAAAATCATCGGTGAAGCTCCCATTCCTATCAGAGTCTCCATTTCTGAAGGTCTGGCTACTTTCTTAACTGAATCATGTTCTATGATACACCTCTACATACATATTGCACATACTTAAGGAAAAATAGCTGAGGCTTTCTATTTCTTTTTGCAGAGCCTCAACAGTGGCGCCTCCTTTGTCTGGCATTGGGATTTATACTGCTACTGCTGGCCCCATTTATTAGCAGCTGGGTTCCTTTCTACTATAGCAGTTCAATGGCCATAGGAGTTTTGCTTGTCATTATTATCCTTCTTTTTCAGGTATTCCTCCTTCTCTTAAGAATATTTCACCAATTAGGCACCAGCAATAGCATTTCTCTCCTGTTTCTAGAGCATGCTATGGCAATTCAAAATGAAGCAACTGTGTTTTTGTCCTTCGGTCTTTTACTGCCCATGGCTTGTCGGGTCCTCCATTTGGGAGTTTCACAAATGCTCTTCTGGATATACTTGCAGGAGCCAGTTTCTATTGGTTGTTGTAAACACTATATCCTGGAGTATTTCCTTTATGCTTAACTATAATATTGTGCTATACCAATCTCTTGCTGACACATCTGTTTATGTTATCTTCTACATATACTAGCACAAATAAACAATTGTGCTGGGTCTCATGTCTCTAAAAGTATGATATGGATTTATATGATCAGCCAATTAGATATCTTTACTGTCACTTTGTCAGTCAGTTGCCTTCTCAAGTGAGACATGCATGAATGATGTTCCAGATTGTAGATTCCTCATTTTCCAGTAAATTTACCAATGGCAATTAGTGGGAGCTGTATTGACCTTAGTTTTATATAGTTATATTTATGCCTCGCAAACTCGTATTTTGGTGAAATGTGCACACCATGATTTTCCTCAAGGTGTCCATTTACTATGTTGCAGGGGATGAAATTATTACCAACTGGGAGAAAAAATGCCTTCTACCTAACTTTATATGGATCAATGGTAAGTGCTTTTCCTGTGAGCCTGTGTTGTCAAAGGTTTTTTGTGCCCCCATTCACTTAACGGGCCATGTGAAGGAATCTCATATTAAATTAACTATGGCAGCTTGGAGCTGGATCTTTTCTTCTACATCAGTTCTCAATGATGGTGAATTCAATTCTTCTCAGTTTTGGATTTAGTGAGGAGATGCATAACCCGGTAAGTCCTATCGGTTGTACTTTCTTGAGAGATCTGTCTTTATTTTGTGTAAGTAATTAGTTGATAGGTGTGGCACTGCGTTCTCGAGTTCCTTTTTCAAGGAAAATTTTGCTTTCGAATTTTCACTGGCCAAAGCTGAGCAAGCTCCCTTTTCCTCCCTCAAATTTTGAGCACATAAAGGTTAAAAAGTCTTTTGATCCACAGCTGTTCCTTGTTTAACATCCTCTGGCAAGTCTGAACACCTCTATATCTATGAATCCCTACAGACCTTGTTTTACTCTTACACACCCTGTATTTGTAGAAGGGTGATCCCTGGAAAAGATCACAGACTTTCTTTTGATCAGGGTCTGTTGGATTTTATAATCAAGTTTCTGTACTGTACTTGACACTCATTTTGCTACTTACATTTTCAAGGGAACCAGGTTAGTGAATGATGATTGGTTTATGCTCACTTTCTTTTTACAGGTATCTGTATTTTTACTAGTGGGAATTGTTCTAGCTGGAGCTGCTTTAGGCTATTGGATTGTTCGGAAGTTTGTGATTTCAGAGGACGGGAGTGTGGATGATGGTGTTGCCCAATTTGTGAAATGGGCGATGCGTGTTGTTGCTGCTACATTAATCTTCCAGGTGCACTATTTTATATTTTTGTTTGTTACATATTCTTGCTTTCTATTTGGGAGCTTGGATGACACTTTGAGAAAAACTCATCAAGTATCTATAAATTAGGCTGTGGGCAATACTACTGAACTGAAAGTGTTCTCTCTGGTATGGATACATTCCCTGCAGGAGTGTGTCTCAAGTATGCATATCAGAGTCCTGTACTAACCTCACATGTCCTGGCAAGTCTGAGATAGGTGCTACATTAGTAGAAAAGTCTGATGCCCGCTAGATTTTCTTTTCAGGTTAAATTGTCCTGGTATCTCATAGATTTTGATAAAATTGTGGGAATATCCTTATGGAAATTGCTTGCTCTTGGGGAAAAGAAAAGCATTAAGCCATCTAGACATGTCCGCTGCACACTTTATGCACCCATTTATCCATGTCACTTATGGTTGATGATCTTCCCTGTCATATTTGCTAATCTTATCACCTTCTTTAGCTTTTACTTGACTTAGACACGACTGAGGCATTTTGCTTTTGTGAATCTTCCCTCATACATTGGCTATAATATGTTGGATTTTGTGTTGCAGAGTACTTTTGACACTCTTTTGGCAGTGGGGGCGCTGGCTTGTTGTTCGGCTACCTGCTTTTTGGTGACTTCAATTTGGAGTGAGGCAGCGTAAGTTGACTAATCTTCCTTTCATGACATATTTGATAATTGCATAAAAATAATCCCTACAAAGTGGTTGTACATAGACAAACATTTTTTTCATCTATGGTCCTTTGTCACTGCACAAAAAAAAAAAGAAGGCCCTATATTTTGGGTTACTTTCAGGTTACTTGCCAGTTCACCTCAGTAAGATGATGAGTTGGACTGCATTCTTGTAGATCATAGCTGATGTCTTTCTGGAAGATATCATTGTATACAAACTTCCGATTTTCCCAAGTCACATCTAATAAAATTCTCCCTTGATTTGTTGCAGGTATGAGCCGTATTCTTTGAACTGGAGTCCTACACTGTACTGGCCTCGACAGCCATCTGCAAAGTTCAATCGTGCTGAATTTCTTGCAAGGTCGCCAGACAAATTTCACCAGAGAAAGATGTGGAATAGACCTAACAAATCTGCTGCTTGGTTGGACTCTCCACTTAAAAGTATGGTTTGCTACTGGCTCTTATGTTCCTCCCCGTTGCCTATCTCCTGTGTCCAATTTGTGCGCTTAACTTATGAGCAAGACTGCAAAATTACATTCAGATGCTTTCCTTTTGTGACCAGCCTGAATGTGTTTTGTCTTACTTGAACTAGGTTTGGATAATGAGCTAAAGGTTTCGTGTTGCCATCTGACTCGTGTAAATATCTGGACTTGGCCAAGGGACGTTGGCAATCCTTGTCCAAGTTTTAGATGGTGACTGTTTAACCTATTAGGTAAAAGCTAAAAGAAAGTGAACTTTTCACTGGTAGAAAGTCGTATGTGTGGATATGTGAGGTTTTCTTGGCCATTTTGCTTTTAATTCTCAAGACTCAATATGATATCTCCAAAATTCGTGTTCCTGTTTTGTTTTTGCCATAGTAGTTCTTTCCATGTCAAAGTGGCATACCCTCTGGAAAGATGAATGTTGCCACACTTACATGATTGACCAGGACATATTATGGGTATGTTACCCTTACCAGAAGAATCATGACGTAGTTTGTTTGCACGTGCTAGGATCTGATATTGCTCATGGCGAGATGATTTTAGCTATTCAACTGGAGGTACCCTAATAATCCAATTGCTCATGCTTGTATTTGTCCCAACACAGGTTCTGTAACCCCGCCTGCTAGTCAATTGACAAGGAACTCTGTGGATTACTATTCGACTCTTCACAAGACACCCAACCGAAAGAAGTACACTGAGCAAGAATGGGAAGACTCGAAGGCACACTGGACCAGGCAAGCTATGTCAGAGTTGGCATCCTCTCCGGAGTTCACTGACTGGATCATCGACCATGCAGACCGAATACAGATCACTTCCGGCAATAATTCAGATGAAGCTGTTCGAAGTGATTCTGACTCCACCAATGAAGCCACTCTGAACAGCAGCAATGGGTTCAAATTATTTAATTTCTGGTAGCCAGATGCAGCATCTCCACATTGTAAGATGCTTGTAAAGCGGTTCTGACTGTTAGTCTGACACATAGCATTAGGATAGTGGGTAGGAGAAAACATTCTGCAGATGTAGAATTTTTGTTTGATTCCATCAAATCTTGTATCGTAGAAAATTTGTTAGTTCACTCTCTGTTCATTTCTCATCTTATTGCTACTAGCAGGCTTACATTGCAGTCAACTTGTTTTGGTACACACAATCGAAAGGCATTTGAGGGTTACTTGGACCATCATTAATGACACATCTTTATTCTCCCATTTACGACGAGTGTATGTGAATGGAAAATCAACATTTCATGCCCGTATCGTGATGTTTAATTCTGGTTATCTGGTGTGCGAAATCATATTGTGCAGTACCATGATGTTTAATTCTTGTTGTCTGGTGGGCGAAATCACATTGTGCAGGCCTCTAAATGGAGTACCGATGATTGATATAAGTGTGTTTAACCCCGTTCTTTCTGAGTATGCCTTAGAATTTGGCCACGAACTAAGGAGACGGAAGCACTTGCACATTCCAAGACCAAAGAAATCACTTGCAAATCATAGGTAAAGAAGAACCTCTCCTAGATTCTCTAATCTATCCTTGGGTTTCTTGCAAATTCCTGACAAGATAGAACTCAACATTATCATATGAACGAAACAAACGAATAGAGCTCAATCTGCGATAGAATTTCACCGGGCCACTAGGATCGCCACGAGACCCTCAAAAGCTCTCATGGCCGTCAGACAAAAGACCCTCGCGTATGATTGTTTCTCTCACGCCCACAAACGTCTCTCTCGCCAGGTTCCCAGCATGCCCCCTCATGATTCACAATAAACAATCATTAAAAAAAATTAGAAGAGGAGAAAAAAATATGAGAAATAATTCACGGATGCCGAGGGAAAGAAGGATTTGCAATTTCGTCTTCTTCTCGACGTTGATTTGATGGATTCCACCGCCGCCACCACATTCTGGTCCCTTGCCCGCGGACGAAGATTCCACTTAACTTATTTTATTCGCTTTTAATCCACTTCCACATACCCGCACGGCTCTTTTCTCACGTGTATTGCGAATTAATTAAAACCAATCGTTTCCCTGCAAGGTGCTTTGTAAGTCGTGATGACGATGCGTCGACCGAAAGCGATCGTGTGGCCCGCCGTTCCGTTCCGGTGTCTCTTCCTTCGTCATCGTTCTTCGTTCAATCCTCCTCCGCGTCTCCACTGCTTTTCTTCTCCGTTCCGGTCCGTATGTTTGAACGTTGAAACCGCACCGGCGCCACCGCATGGCCGCGTCGATGCAGTCCTCGACGGCCCTGATTACGTACCAAACTTCTCGAGGGCGTCGGCGCGGTTCGAAGGTCTAGATTTCAAGGGTCCGACCTATACTAATGCCTCGAGAAGTCGCGTTTTGAATGTACATAGGAAAATGTCAACGCTTTGAATGTCAATGTCATTGGGTCGTGCCAGAACTGGTCTAGCAGCTTGATTTCTTGACCTTCAAAGCTTTTATTTTCTTGTCTTGGTGCGAATTATGGTTCTTCGTTTGCTGCTAATTAACAAGCATCCGACTATTCTCCGCTCCACCCGTTTGGACCACACCACAGGCCCGCCACGACAAAAGCACCGCTGGACCTAACCTGCTACTTTTGAACTGTAGGCCTATTCACACCCAGATCCCCACTATCCTTCCTTCCAGGCATTGCTTTTGTCGGGAAAGCTTTTCAAATTTTGTATTTTTGCCCGGATTGAGGTCTCACCTCCTTGGTTTAACTTTTTAAGGTCACATGCGTGTCCCTTTCGAACCATATGATTTTCCAAATATTGGGCAAGAGCTTGCATCTGCAAACACTGATCAAACAAAAGATTCGAATATCATGTCGCGAAAAAGGAAAAAGAAAAGCCCTAAATTTGCGCATGAATTGGGCATCCGTGAGCTCTTTTGGTCTTTCCCGTTTGTTCTTTGAAAAGGGTCATTGAAGAAGAAGCCCGTCTAGTCGGACAAAAGTTTTCAATTTCGAGCATTCCATCGAATGGTGCGTGGGTTTTGACAAGGAAGAGTTGCCGGGGCTTTTCTTTCTTGCACGCATTGCCCACCGACCCAATGAGTCTTCGCTCGCGTCTTGCGCGGATTGAGATTTTGATGAGACACTGCTAGGTGCCAGCTCGTCAACTTACAATTATTAAGAGAAAAGAAACAAATAAACAAGGAACTTCAAAATTTCCTCACAAGCAATGACGTGGAAGCGAAGATTGACATACAAAACTTATTTATAATGCGACGAATTATAACTAGGTATTCGAATATACGAATTATAGTCGAACGTCAAACAAAATACATTCATGACTTTTACACGTTGATTTGTATATCATCTCAGCATTCGAAGTATTCTTCCATATATGAGGAAACGACATCAATGATCTATGAACTTTGATTTAGTATGCGTCGTCTCTGAATTTTTTATTTATTTAATGTGGTCTACAAACTTTAGTCCAATGCGTAATGCTATTTTTGAAATTTTAATTTATTCAATATGATTAATGAACTTTGGATACATGTTAGATCTAGTCATTGGTAGATAATCTAGAGATTAGATTGAATCTTGGATTAAATTGAATATTTATCAAAAGTATATGAATCACATTGAACAAATTAAAAATTATGAATGACATTATATATTAGATTAGAATTCAAGGACCACATTGAACTTTTTAGGGACGACATTGTACACTTAACCAAATATCATGAATCGTTTGTGTAATTATTCCTATATTACGTCCATTACGGAGTAAAGAGGGCACACCCTCAATCATGATTTTATAAAAATGATATTTCTCTTCGTACTTTTTAAAAGTGATGATGTTAAAGTGTGGACAAACGCGATTCACATGTTTAAACGTGTGGTATTTGAAGAGGGCCTTTTGAGTCAGACCCCTCAAATGGCAAATATGATGGTGGTTTTGTAGGATAGTAACTAATTAATCGATTATTTTATGAAATCATGATTGAGGGTGTGCCCTCTTTACTCCGTAATGGACGTAATAGTCGTAGGGTTTTCTTTTCTTCATATCTTTTAGTGCTTTGGATCTAAGTAAGTCCTTAAAAGGCTCATGGAGGAAACGGGCAGGAGCTTTGCCCTGAGATGGGAGACTCTGCACTGTCTTCTTATTCCCTTTCTGTCGAGAAAATAAAGATAGACGGGAAATTAGAAGGCCTCGCGATGGTAAAGGTAGACCGTTAGGGTTACAATTCTCGCTACTACCGAATAAGCAGATATAGTAGCCTCTCGCGCTTGGAGCGAGTAAGGGTGGGTTAAATGCCCATAGTTGAATTGACACGGGTACTGTCCTCAATCATAGGTCAACACAGTTCCCTTGGTTAAAAAAGAACTTTTTATATTTTAGTGCTTATCAAGGCTCCTTGGAATACTTATTAGGGCGTTCCTTTTTTTTTTTTTTTAACATTTATATTTTAATTTGTTATCCCTAGCCTTTACAATGTTCGAAGAGTCGTGTAGAATTATAAAAAAACATTTAAATCGCTTTCCGCCACCGCCCCGGCATTAATCCCGAGCAGTCTTATTGCCTACAAATTGATTTGACTCCACCACAGGCTGGGGGCTTTAATTAATTAATTAATTGGATGAAAAAAAGCGAGAGCTGACGCATGCAGGGTGCCATTCCTTTCAATCTTTGCAAACACCAGCACTTATCGTATAAAGTCAAACTCTAAATCATGGCTCACCCACCCTATTGATGATCGAATTAGAATGCGTTCGTGATCAATGAGAATACTTTTTATAAAAATCATTTAAAAAATGATTAGTTTTGATTTATCTAACAGTTTAAAAGAAATGTTTTTCTTATTACATAAGGGATAGTTGTTTTCTCCCCGGTCTGAATTTGTTGTTTTAAGTTCCATGGAAAATGTTTTGTGTAGATCGTTTAGTTCTTCATCATCCAAAACACACTAGAAGTATCGGAAAACAATATGTTTGAAATAATTTTCCTTCAAACAAGGGGACCTCTTGTTAAATATAATTAACATTGCATTATGTAAGGCACAATTGAAATGTTTATAATTGAATTAATACAAACACAATAAGTTAAAAATACTATTTTTATTACTTTTCCTCAGTTTTTCGTGACTATGTTCTGGCTGCCCTATCTTTTCTTGAGCTTCTAATCAATCGGTTGTGGTGAATAAGGGCCGTTAAGACTAGATCTGTATGTCCTCGAAGGCCTCAAATAGTGCGGCATAATCAAGGCAAAATAACCTCTATGTTATCTCTCTGACACGAGAAGGGTGGACGTCGTGCTAAGATGTAAGGTGAAGTGTTACAAATTATCTAATTAGCAAAAGTAAGTTTTACGATAATTTATCAATAGGAAGACATATTGATCACATATGAATTGTGCTTTATCATCTAGTTAGGAGATATCAAATTGACATGCCTCACAAGAATAGTAGCCTCAAGTAACCTCCTATAAATCTATTATAGATTTTGTGGAGTTTTGGTATAATACGAAACAAAACGGATAATATTTTAAATGAGCTGATCCAAAAATAAAAAAATATATTATTATAAAAATAGTACAATATGAATTAAGGATCTTGTGTTTTAGTTTATGATTCTATATTGAGCATTGCACTCGTATCATCAAAATTTATGCCATTTCTACGTAACATTCTCAAAAGAACTTTGTTAATAAATATCTAACTCAAGCATATCCTAAAGTTTCAAATCGCCCTTATTATTTTATCAATTCATTTCAAATATAATATGCTTAGCAAACTATCTTCATTCTTCATCCAATCTAAACAAAAAGAAAAGAGACTACTTAAGTCGTATTTAATAATCGCTCAGATCCTTTATAGAAATAAACGAATCAAAAATGCTTTTGTTATTTACGGAAATATTTAAGCATGAATTATGATGGACGACGGATGATGAATATATATTTTTTAGTCAATCATTTTAAGTGGTATAAACAATTTTTTTTTAAAAAAATATATATATTTTTTAAAGTATCATATCTTCGTGAGATAAAGGATAGCATGGGAATTGTGTTCACAGAAAAAAGGAGCGTGTGGGCCCCGACAGAATCCTGGACGCTGATTCCCGAATCCTGCCGCCCTGGCCGCCGATCGGCGGGGGGGACTCGATTCTCCCGACATCAATGAATTCGCGGGCAGCCCCGACCCGGCCCGCCGGGCAGCGCGGGCAGGACGACCCCCGCGCGAATAATTGGTGTTGGCCACGGACATGTCCTCTCCCATTTCACGTCACGTCGAAGACAGAGACCTTAAAAAGAGAAGCAGGCTCCTCCTACGTTTGCTCTGTCCTTCGCAATCCATCCGCCCGCTTTCCCCTCTCGAAGCCATCGGTCTCTTCGGGAACGCGGGCGCCTCCGTCGCGTAGCTCGTCTCGCGGTCGAATTCGGGCGACGTCCGCTTTGACGCGTTCCCGAAGATTACGCCGAGGGTGGGGACGGGGTTGGTGTTGATATTTTTTTTTCCTTTTATTTTTCTTTTGGCTGTTGTGGTTGAATTCGGGGTCTATAAGAGCTTCGATTCGTCGCCCTGTCGTGAAGGGGATTGGGAATTCATTTGGATTTTGGGCTTGATGGGTATTCCGGGCGGTTCCCAACATTATCATATGAACGAAACAAACGAATAGAGCTCAATCAGCGATAGAATTTCACCGGGCCACTAGGATCACCTCAAGACCCTCAAAAGCTCTCATTGCCTGTCGGACAAAAGACACCCACGTATGATTGTTTCTCTCACGGCCACGAACGTCACTCTCGCCAGGTTCCCAGCATGCCCCCTCGTGATTCACAATAAACAATCATTAAAAAAAAATTTAGAAAAGGAGAAAAAAAACGAAAATAATTTACGGATGGCGATTTGAAATGTCTTCTTCTCGACGTTGATTTGATGGATTCCACCGCCGCCACCATATTTCTCTTGGCTGCGGACGAAGATTCCACTTAACTTTTTTTATTCGCTTTTAATCCACTTCCACATACCCGCACGGCTCTTTTCTCACGTGTATTGCGAATTAATTAAAACCAATTGTTTCGCTGCAAGATGCTTTGTAAGTCGTGATGACGATGCGTCGACCGAAATCGATCGTGTGGCCCGCCGTTCCGTTCCGGTGTCTTCCTTCGTCATCGTTCTTCGTTTAATCCTCCTCCGCGTCTCCACTGCTTTTCTTCTCCGTTCTGGTCCGTATGTTTGAACGTTGAAACTGCACCCGGCGCCCCTGCATGGCCGCGTTGATGCAGTCCTCGACAACTAGGGGTGTACAACGGAAACCGCCCGAATCGACAACTGACCCAGACCGACCGGCAGTTTGGGCGGTTCCCACAGATCAATGATCTGGTCCCCGTTAAAGGTGGGAACGGACCAACCTGGACCAATCGGACCACAAATTTTTTACATATAATATATGAATATTATATACGAAACTTGTTGTAATCGGAATTAACGAATCGAGATATAACCTCTTATGTGTACAAGAGACTACCAAAACTCTTAAAAACTTATTTGTTAGTTTTATCTTCTACTCGATGTGGGATAAGGCTCTAGGAGTTTCTCATGCTCACTCTCTCTTGCTCCCCTCACTTGCAAACAACAAGGCACTTCAAGCCTCAAAGAGTCCGACATCGACTAAACATTCAAAGCATAGAAAAGAGATTGTCTATAAAACTAAGCCAAGCACAGATTTTACTCAAATTGTTCATGGCTTTTATGCTTAAAATTAAGAGTGAAACACATAAATTATAATTAATATTCACGCAAGTGAAGTTTGAATATTTTACACGCGTGAAAACATGTGAATAGTTTTATTAGATCGCTCGAAACCGAATTGGATTAATCGGTGCCTGAGTATGGTTGTTCTTTAATGAATGGTCGTTAATTAGTGAAAATAAAAGTGCTGATCATATTGGATCGAATCATTGAACCGAACCCGATGGTTGGTCCATGGTTCCCAAAATTGGGAACCGATTTTCCCGGTTCCACCTTGGAATCGGATCGAATCGGGAACCGATCACCCCTATCGACAACCCTAATTATGTACCGAACTTCTCGGTGCGGTTTAAAGGTCTAGATTTCAAGAGTCCGATCTATACTAATGCCTCGAGAAGTCGCCTTTTGAATGTACATAGGAAAATGTCAGGGCTTTGAATGTCAATGTCATTGGGTCGTGCCAGAACTGGTCTAGCAGCTTGATTTCTTGACCTTCGAAGCTTTTATTTTCTTGTCTTGGTGCGAATTATGGTTCTTCGTTTGCTGCTAATGAACAGGCATCCGACTGTTCTCCGCTCCACCCGTTTGGACCACACCACAGGCCGCCACGACAAAGCACCGCTGGACCTAGCTTGCTACTTTTGAACTGTAGGCCTATTCACACCCAGATCCCCACTATCCTTCCAGGCGTTGCTTTTGTCAGGAAAGCTCTTCAAATTTTGTATTTTTGCCCGGATTGAGGTCACATGCGTGTCCCTTTCGAACCATATGATTTTCCAAATACTGGGCAAGAGCTTGCATCTGCAAACACTGGTGAAACAAAAGATTCGTATACCATGTCGCGAAAAAGGAAAAAAAAAAGCCCTAAATTTGCGCATGTATCGGGCATCCGTGAGCTCTTTTGGTCTTTCCCGTTTGTTCTTTGAAAAGGGTAGTTGAAGAAGAAGCTGCCTAGTCGAACAATAGTTTTCAATTTCGAGCATTCCATGGAATGGTGCGTGGGTTTTGACAAGGAAGAGGTGCCGGGGCCTTTCTTTCTTGCACGCATTGCCCATCGACCCAATTAGTCTTTGCTGGCGTCTTGCGCGGATTGAGATTTTGATGAGACACTGCCAGGTGCCAGCTCGTCAACGTATAATTATTAAGAGAAAAGAAACAGAAAAACAGGGAACTCCATAATTTCCTCACAAGCAATGACGTGGAAGCGAAGATTGATATACAAAACTTATCTATAATGCGACGAATTATAACTAGGTATTTGAATATACGAATTATAGTCGAACGTCAAACAAAATACATTCATGACTTTTACACATTGATTTGTATATTATCTTAGCATTTGCAGCATTCTTCCATACATGGGGAAACGACATCAATTATCCATGAACTTTGATCCAGTATACATCGTTTCTAAACTTTTGATTTATCAAATGTGGTCTGCAAACTTTAGCTCAATACATAATATTGTATATGAAATTTTAATTTGTTTAATATGATTTATGGACTTTTGGTACATGTTTAATCCAATCATAGTAAGATAATCTAGAAACTAGATTGAATTTAGGATTAAATTGAATATTTATCAAAAGTATATGAATCACATTGAACAAACTAAAAGTTTATGAATAATCTTGTATATTAGATTAAAATTCAATGACCACATTGAACTTTTTACATGGAACTTTTTAAGAACAACATTGTACACTTAACCAATGATCATGCATCGTTTGTGTAATTATTCCTTTATATATTGCTCTTGGTGTCTTCTCTATAAATATGATATTGCTCTTTGTGCTTTTTTAAAGTGATGATGTTAAAGTCTGGACAAATACCATTCACATGTTTAAACGTGTGGTATTTGAAGAGGTCCTTTTGAGTCGGACCCCTCAAATGGCAAATATGATGGTGGTTTTGTAGGATAGTAACTAATTAATCGATTATTTTATGAAATCATGATTTGGGGTGTGCCCTCTTTACTCCGTAATGGACATAATGGTCGTAGGGTTTTCTTTTCTTCGTGTCTTTTAGTGCTTATCAAGGCCCCTTCGAATACTTATTAGGGCGTTCCTGTTAAAAAAAACTTATTTTATTTTAATTTGTTATCCCTAGCCTTTGCAATGTTCGAAGAGTCGTGTAGAATTATAAAAAAAACATTTAAATCGTTTTCCGGCACCGCCCCGGCATTAATCACGAGCAGTCTTATTGCCGGCAAATTGATTTGATTCCACCACAGGCTGCGGGCTTTAATTAATTAATTGGATGAAAAAAAGCGAGAGCTGACGCATGCAGGGTGCCATTCCTTTCAAGCTTTGCAAACACTAGCACTTATCGTATAAAGTCAAAATCTAAATCATCGCTAGCCCCACCCTATTGATGATCGAATTAGAATGCGTTCGTTTAGCTGAAAATTCGTGATAAATGATAACATTTTTTTGTTATAAAAATCATTTAAAAAACGATTACTTTTCATTTATCTTAGGGTTTAGAGGAAATGTTTTCGTTATTCCATAAGGGATAGTGGTTTTCTTCCCGATCCGAGCTTCTTGTTTTTAATCGATGAAAAACATTTTATGTAGATAGTTTAGTTCTTCATCAACCAAACACACTAGAAGTGTTGGAAAATAATTTATTTGGAATAGACCCTTAGTTATAATATAATTAACATCGCATTTTGTGAGGCACAATTGAAAGTTAAAACTAAATTGGAATGAATGTAATAAGCTAAAGTCTTTTTAGTACTTTTCTTGAATTTTTTGTGACTATGTTATGGCTGCCCGGTCATTTCTTGAGCTTTTAATCGATCGGTCGCAATGGAGGCAATAAAGTCCATTGAGACTAGATCAGGATGTCCGGTCGCAATGGAGGCAATAAAGTCCATTGAGACTAGATCAGGATGTCCTTGAAGGCCTTAAAGACATGACGTATCAAATGGTGTGACACAATCAAGGCAAAAAAACCTCTATGTCATCTCCCTGGCACAAGAAAGGCGAATGTCATGCTAAGATATAAGGTGAAGTGTTACGAATTATCTAATTAGCAAATTTACGTTTCTCGATAATTTATCAATAGGAAGACACGTTGATCATATATGAATCGTGCTTTATCATCTAGCTAGGAGATATTAAATTGACATGCCTCACCAGAATAGTAGCCTCAAGTAATCTCCTATAAGTCTATTAGGGATCTCGTGGAGTTTTGGTATGATACGAAACAAAACAAATAATCGTTCAAAAATGAAAAAAAAAGATGCTATTATAATAATAGTACAATATGAATTAAAGATCTTGTGTCTTAGTTTATGATTCTCCATTGAGTATTGCGATCTTCAAGCATAAAAATTTATGCAATTTTTACGTAACATGCTCAAAAGAACTTTGTTAATAAACATCCAACTCAAACATATCCTAAAGTTTCAAATCGTCCTTATTATTTTATCAATTCATTTTTTAAAATTGAGTTTCAAATATAATATGCTTAGCAAACTATCTTCACTCTTCATCTAATCTAAACTAAAAGAAAAGAGACTACTTAAATCGTGTTTAATAATATGCTCATATTATTTATAGAAATAAATGAATCAAAAATACTTTTGTTGTTTATGGAAATATCTAAGCATAAATTATGATGGATAATGGATGATGAATATATTTTATTTAGTCAATCATTTTAAGTGTTATAAACGAATTTTTTTAGAAATAATAATTTTTTTAAAGTATGATATCTTCGTGCGATAAACGATGGCATGGGGAATGTGTTCACAGAAAAAGGAGCGTGTGGGCCCCGGCAGAATCCTGAACGCTGATTCCCGATTCCTGCCGCCGTGGCCGCCGATCAGTGGTGGGGGGGGGGGACTCGATTCTCCCGACATCAATGAATTCGCGGGGCAGCCCCGACCGGCCCGCCGGGCAGCGCGGGCAGGACGACCCCCGCGCGAATAATTGGCGTTGGCCACGGACATGTCCCCTTCCCATCTCACGTCACGTCGAAGACAGAGACCTTAAAAGGAGAAGCAGCTCCTCCTCTGTTTGCTCTGTCCTTCGCAATCCATCCGCCCGCTTTCCCCTCTCGAAGCCATCGGTCTCTTCGGGGGCGCCTCCGTTGCGTAGCTCGTCTCGCGATCGAATTCGGGCGACGCCCGCTTTGACGCGTTTCTGAAGATTACGCCGAGGGTGGGGACGGGGTTGGTGTTGAATTTTTTGTTCATTTTTTTTTTTTGGCTGTTGTGGTTGGATTCGGGGTCTATAAGAGCTTCGATTCGTCGCCCTGTCGTGAAGGGGATTGGGAATTCGTTTGGATTTTCGGTTTGATGGGTATTCTGGGCGGTTCCCAAAAGATGGGTGGGTGCGGATCGCCGTCGGGGGGTTGGGCGAAGGGCCTGGTGAGGAGGAAGCAGGTCGATTCGGCTCGCTCCGGATCCGGTGGAGGCGGGCATCATCAATTGGCCAAGGAGTTGTCGATTCTTCACCTCATCGCCATTGGTAAATGATGAATTAAGCTGGAGTTCTCACCTTTATTGTTGGGTTTTGGTTTTGTTGGTGCGAGTGGAGCTGTGGTTTGGTTTTTTGGCCCCGTTTTGAGTGGTTGATGATGAAGAAATTGTTTGTTAACGCGTGTTGTGTGTTCCAATTGGCTGTTGGAACTCAAAAGCTTCGTTTTTGATGAGGTTATGCTGATCAAACTCGGCATCCCCTGCTTCTTCCAGAAACTGAAACTGGCACTCCCTCCCCTCGTGATGGAGTTTCTGGAGTTCATTTTCGTGGTGCTTTTCGAGCTTGAAGTTGATTTGCTCTTCAGATTTCTTCTTCATGGACCGATTTACTTTTTGTTATTCGTTTTATGATTGGAAGGCCCGGCGGTTCTTGATTTGCTACGAAGGATTTAATTGCTGGTGCTCGGTTCTTGTTTCGGTTTAGCAGTCACTGAACTTAGCATTGAGTGTGTCTTTTCCCCGCACATGACGACACCTCTTAGATAATTGTTTTGGCCAATTCCTTTAGCTTCATTCCTATTTATTATCTAAAGTCACAGTGGCTTACTTCGGGTTTTATGGTTTGGTAAGGGGTCGGATCTACTATTGGAGCTGGAGTTTACATCCTCGTTGGGACCGTTGCTAGAGAGCATTCTGGACCGGCTCTCGCCTTCTCATTTCTAATAGCTGGAATTGCAGCAGCTCTTTCAGCCTTCTGTTATGCGGAGCTTGCAAGCCGTTGTCCCTCTGCTGGGAGTGCTTATCATTATTCATACATATGTGTTGGAGAAGGGTAATACTTTGTAGAGCTTTTATAAGAATTATTCAGGTCGGGGACAATCTGTAATTGAGGCTGTGCTTGATGAGTGACTTCTCTTTTCATCTTTCCTGAATTATGATGATCGACATTTTGTGCTTTTAATCTCGACTGCTTGTGTTTGTATGAGTTGGCTTTGACTATGTTGGTTGAAATGGAAATAGACAACTAGACTTGCGTCCACCTTTTTGAGAGTTCTGTTATTTTTTCAAACCATAATCATGACATGGCCCTTTGCTTGACAGTGTTGCTTGGCTGATTGGTTGGGCACTGATACTGGAATACACAATTGGTGGCTCAGCCGTAGCTCGTGGCATATCTCCTAACCTGGTCAGGATTTTGTCATAAATCAATAAGTTTTTCAAGATTTCCTAGCAAGTTCAGATTGGGTAGCATTTTGTCCTTTTTAGTTCATAGTTTAGACTGCTTTTCTGCTGAGTAAGATTGTGTGACTTTGGTATCTTGATGGATTTTAATACATGCCGGCATTGTTTTTGCTAACTGCTGAGTACTTCTATAAGGAAAGATTTGTTGGATTATTATTTTTTAAATATCAGTGCTTTTACATTTGACTTTAAGATTGACTTTTTCTAGGCTCTACTCTTTGGAGGAGCGGACAGTCTTCCTGCATTTTTAGCTCGGCAGTACATCCCTGGGCTTGATATAGTGGTAGATCCATGTGCTGCAATTCTAGTAATTGTTGTTACTGGGCTGTTATGTGTGGGAATAAAGGAGGTAATCCCTCTTTCAGATTATTTTGATGCCAAAATGCCTTTATGAGCTATAATTGACTGAACGTATTCTTGCAGAGTACGCTGGCTCAAGGTATCGTCACAACAGCTAATGTGTGTGCTATGATTTTTGTCATATCGGCTGGCACTTATCTAGGTTTCAAGACTGGGTGGACTGGTTATGAACTTCCTACTGGGTACTAAAACACTTCCTTTATATTCCCTTATAGACATCTTGCAAAGTAAGTTCCTGCATGTAATTAGTGTCTCTACAGATACTTCCCCTTTGGGGTTGACGGGATGCTTGCGGGCTCTGCAACTGTATTCTTTGCATATATTGGTTTTGACTCAGTTGCCAGCACAGCTGAAGAGGTACGGATCTTCGCTGCTCTATCTTTTTGCCCTCTCATGGAATTCTGCCTTTTTTTTTATTCTTGTCCCTTTCAGGTCCAAAATTTAGTCATCTTATGTTACTTTTGTGACAGGTGAAGAACCCACAACGTGATTTGCCTCTGGGTATAGCTGCTGCATTATCAATATGTTGTGCACTATACATGATGGTATCTGTAGTGGTTGTGGGTCTTGTACCTTATTTTGCAATGGACCCTGACACCCCCATCTCCTCTGCATTTGCAAGCCATGGGATGCACTGGGCAGCGTAGGTGTTTAGTTTGCATCAAAGTGCTTATGGCAGCTTCTCCTTTGTTGGGGATGCCAGACATGCGCCCAGATTTTTGTTCATTATGCTTGCTTCGTTGCAGGTACATAATCACAGCTGGAGCTGTTACTGCCCTCTGCTCTACACTGATGGGCTCCATTCTTCCTCAGGTAGACAGATGATGTGCTTTGGACTTTTTCTGTGGCCCAATGCTTCCAGTTGTTGCTATTACTTTACCAAGTTGTTATTATGTGAGATTGAATCTTTCTACATTTCATCTGCAATTGCCTTTTTTTATTCTTCCCAAGATCGTTTATATGATCTACTCTTTACTTTCTTCTATAATTGATTTTTTGGAGTAATCCCCCTCCCCCGGGAAAAAAAAAAAAAGTTCCTTTTCTTTTTTTTTCCCGCATCTGACGTATTTATTTGTTTTTTTTTTAGCTATAACTAATGCATTGAGATTGGGAGTGTCATTAGACAGGATCTTGGGGTTCGCAGTTTCTTATTTTTCAAGTGCATGGATGGAAAGAGTCGTCATTTTGCCCAAAAACTGCTTTGCTCGTTGTTTCTCCTTAACACAGGATTCTTAATGATAGCTTGATTGGGGACCATAGAAGAAAAATTGTATCTAAGGTTAAATTTTGAATAGCTGTAGATTCGTATAGAAGTATCAGTTTTTGTAAAAAGGTATCATGCTTAAAAAGTTGATACTTCCTTTAGGTAACTGGTTATCTCTGTATCATACTTATTAACATCAACAGGAAAATATGTTACCTGCATTTGGATGCTTACTTTATGTCATACCCGCTTAATGAAGTCCTGGTGCTTGATACTTTCACATTTTATGTATAACTTTCACTAATCTTTAACCTTCTAAATCTGTGATGTTCTTTCAGCCTCGGATTCTCATGGCAATGGCGAGAGATGGACTCCTGCCTGCTTTCTTTTCAGATATAAACAAGCGCACCCAAGTTCCTATCAAGAGCACTATCGTGACTGGTATTGGGTCAGCAACACTGGCATTCTTCATGGATGTGTCGCAGTTGGCCGGCATGGTGAGTGTGCTTGAGTTTAGCCAAAAATTGAGTATTTACTTTTGCCTTGATAATGTTGATATATATGTACATAATAATTTATGAATTCAGTCTTAAGCTATGGTGGTAATATTCTAAAGATCCTTTGCCAAAGTCGATTTTGGAGTACTCTGTCGAGGAAAAAGGAATTCAGAGACAATGTCATAGTTTACAGCAGAAGATGTAAATTACTACTGGTGTCTGTAATCTGATGAGTTTTCCTGTATATTACCCTTTTAGTCAGTTTATTTATGGTAACCTTGACTCATTATAAAGAAAGTGGTGCTCTCTGTTATACCTATAGCACTCGCTGCTTTCTGAAAACAAGGCCAACTTGGACCACTGATGGAACTTATCACATGCTACAAAAGCATAATTAATTAAAGTAGAAACAAAGAATGAACTAGATAAGAATGCCTGATTAATGAGACTTTCGAGTTTGGATTTCAATAAAGGAAGACAACGAAGATTGTGATCAATCTGTATTATTTGTTGGCTTTTCTGTGCTGCATCCTTGGATTTTCAGATATTGTATTGCATTTATGGGTAATAGATTCTGAAGGTTAAATTGAGATGAGCTTTTCTCATTGCAGGTCAGTGTGGGTACTCTTCTTGCCTTTACCATGGTAGCAATTTCTGTGCTGATTCTCAGATATGTCCCCCCAGACGTGGTGCCCCTTCCATCATCTCTTCAGGAGTCAATTGATGCTTATAGTGATGCACAAGAGAGCAGTGGGATCATTTCTCAAGTTTCTGGTGGCTCATCTAAGGACAGTACTCAGCCTTTATTAGGCAAAAAGGACGCATCAATGGACTATCCTATTCTCGTGGAAAAAGTGCAAGGTATTGCTCTTTCAGATGCAATGTTATACTCTTGCATGATGAGGTGAAGTAGGGTGATTGTACATTGAAGGTGGTTCTATCAGACATTTAGTTGCCTCAGAACCACAAAAAATTTTAATGCCTTGTTTCTACCACTTTGTCCCAAGCCTCATCCATTAGCTCCATCTCTCCATGCAGACATCTTGACAGAAAAGAACAGGCGAAAAATTGCTGGCTGGACTATAATGTTCACGTGCATTGGGGCTTTTCTTCTCACTTATGCAGCTTCAAGTTTGGGACTTCCCAGGTGGGTATATGGAAAAAATGCTTGCAGACACTTGTGGAATGTCACTTTTTTGTCTAATTCCAAAGGAGTTCTCTTATGCTTTATCTGTATTATGAAATAAGGAGTTTAAGCAATATATGGCTCGGCCTCAAGTGTGAGGCCAGGTGGTGTAAATAGGATAAAAAAATTTGTCTTCACCTAAAGCTCCACGCACTGAAGACAGCAGATTTTGATGCTCAAATTTTATCAAAAATAAATAATTATAAAACAAACTTTTTCTACAATATATAGATGCTGCCTCTCCCTCCCTCCGTCTCTCTCCCCCTGCCCCCCCCCCCCTTTCTCTCTATCTGATCACCTTCTTAATTCTGTCACTTTCCTTCTCAGCTTTCTTCGCTTCTCCGTGTGTGGTGTTGGTGGCACTTTCCTTTTGTCTGGTCTCATTGTGCTGACTTGCATCGATCAAGATGAGAGGAGGCACAAGTTTGGCCATGCAGGAGGTATGTTATCTGAGTACAGTTTAGCAAGTATGTTAGATTCTTTTCCAAGTGTTATGTTCTCCTGCATGTTCTCGTCCTTTTTGGTTGCATCTCAATGGCATCTGTGTGGAGTCGGACCTTGAATGGTAACTTGTCAGGCATAATCCTTTATTTACATGTAGGTTGTGCAAAAACTGCTTTTCCTTAGGTTGGATTCTTGTGCAGTGTGATGTAAAAAGGACTGGAAAGTGAAATCTGATTAAAAGAGGAAAATCAACTTTAATTGATATCAACACGAATTGCTGACAATGTGTTGTCGCAGAAGCATGAAGGCCTGGGAATGACTCAGGTTCAATTTGAGTCGATACCAAAATCACGATTTTATTGTCCTCGTGCCTCCAACTTCATACTAATAATTTTCAGCATTTGCAAATTTTGCTTTACCTGTGATATCGTATAAAGGCTGGAGGATAGTGGGTTCATTTTTGTCTCATTTGAAATTTCTTTGGTTCAACGAAGATGCATCATCATTTCCTCAGTGGTGTTTGATGGTGTAACAATCTAGTCCCGTTTATTTTCTCTATACCTGAGGTTTGGTTGCCAAGTGGACACAGAATTTTGACGCATGGTACTGATCACATCAACTCGATATTATTTCAGGTTTCATCTGCCCATTTGTTCCTCTTTTGCCTATTACCTGCATTCTGATCAACCTTTATCTGCTGATTAATCTCGGGTGAGTCTTTTAATCCACAACATGCTTATAGTGCGAACTTTGTCAACCTTGTCTACATTATTTTACCATTGGATTGAAGCTTTAATTTTTTGGGGTATTAATTAGACGACCTAATAAAGTTGAGGTCGCGCATAATTTGTAATATCTCATTAGAAGCAGTCTGTGTTGTCATTTTTCTCCTTTCATGACCTTGATCATATAGATGTGCCTCTTTCATCTTTGAAACAACAGGGGTGCCACGTGGGCTCGTGTCTCGGTATGGCTGATAGTTGGGGTGCTCGTGTATGTGTTCTATGGACGGACTCACAGCTCTTTGGTTGATGCCGTGTATGTGCCAGCAGATCATGCTGAGGAAATTTACCGCAGTTCTGGAGACTCATTGGCTTAAATCTTCTGGGCGTACTGGGCGTAGAATATTGTGTGTGATAAAGCTTGCTAGGTGAAATTCCTCTGGGCAATTCGTGTGTCTTTCTGTTGTATTCTATGCATGAAATTCAATCAAAATTTCTGTAGAGAGACTCGTAGGAGTCATGTTTGTGTAGTAGATCACGGAACAAATGTTCCCCAAAAGTTAGGCATGTAAATATCTATAAACTTATTCTTTGAGTAATATAAGTGTATGTATTCTTCGTTCCCTCACATGTATCCTCAGTTCTCACTGAACTTGCAGTATGATTAGGAGCCTTTCCAGGTACCTCGCCGTCCTTGGATGCTATTGTGTTCGGCAATGTTGTTCTTTTTTTTATCTGTTTTAATGGCTTGATGAGAAGGATCTCCGTCGCCCTGTAGATGATTGTAAAACACAAATTGAATTTTGGAAAGGGTAAAGCGACCACCCGTAGGTGACGAGGTCACATGGAATTACTCCTGTAGTGCTTTTTGCTACGAAAAAATATACCTGAAACAAGACGAGCGAAGGTTTGAATTCAAGTCTTGGAGAGAGGGATCTCGAAGTAGGAAACCTTTTGCATGGAAGGGAAGTAACTGACTGCCCCCCATGTTCATTAATATACATGTTGGTCCGGTAATTATGTCCTTTTACCGTTTAATTACGAGTAATAAATTCGTGCGAATAAAGGATAAGAGATGTAAGTTTTACTATGTGACTTGTGAGCTATGTTGTACAAGTTTAAATTAGCTAAAATGCAACTCATGCGCTTCTCTTTTAACAAGTGATATGCTCGACTGATCTCCCACAAACTGGTATTCCCACGTATGCACCGCAAATCAGAAACAACATTAGGTCATGCAGAGAAGCAGATGGCTAAAGTCCCGTTTGGTTGGGCTAAGGTCCTGCTTAGTTCGGCTTCGAAGTCTCATTTGGTTCGGCTTTCTAAAGGGATTGGGAAAAATTGGAAAAAAAATGAGACATTTGGCAAGTGCTTTTGAAACCCATTAGTAAAATGCCAGCAATGTGGAAAGCTCAAAACAAGTAGGAGCCTGCTTTACACTTTCAGTATTGTCGGGATGTTATTTTGAGGATTTACTGGCCCATTTTTCTTTTGAATATTGCCCTCCCTAATGACTGTGCATTCTCCTTATGCCCTAAAAAATTACTGTTCATCTTTTTCCTTGTGCTTCTTGCTGGTTCGTCACTGAGGAGAGGTCGTGGTCGAGGTCGCCTATGATTAAGGTCGAGATCGAGGGTTGCACGTGTCATTGAGTCGCTCGCCGGAGCTAACTATGGGTCGAGAAGGTTGAGGATCAAGTGACCCAGATCTGCCCTTTGACTACGGCCGTGCGAACTCGATGTCGCACCTCCTCGCCAGAGAGGTCCTAGTCGAGGTTGAGATCGAGGGTCACACGTGTCATCAAGCCGCCCACTGAAGCTGCTATAGGTTGAGGAGGTCAAGGGTCGAGCAACCTAGATGTGCCCTTCGACTACAGCCATGCGACCTTGGCATCGTGCATCCTTGGCGACTATCGCCTGGGTTGCGGACGGTCGGAGGGTGTAGCCTTTTCACCTTGCCAAGGTTGCAAATCACCATGTAGCTTAAGGGGTTAAGCCACCAGATCTGTAATCACGTGCTCTTCACCTTGCTGATGTTGCAAACAGTATGGTTGCAAATCCTTGGCATCGCCCAACCCCCCTGCCTCTGCCATTACTTGCTCTGATTTTTTTTTTTTTTTTTCTTCTTTTTGACTTTCGTCGAATTGGAAACGTAAACTCAAGTCGTTTCTCTCAGAATCAACTCTCAAACGTAAAATGAGAGTAATGATAAACTGCTAGGGGCTTGTAACCAAACTTGGGATACCCTCGGGTCTGATTCACCGCTTTGCCTTCTCCTAGCATACTAGGCTGGTAACAAGGAAATGAAGGCAGCTGGTTTACGTAAAATGAGAGTAATGATAAACTGCCAGGAGCTTGTAACCAAACTTGGGATACCCCCGGGCCTGATCCACCGCTTTGCCTTCTCCTAACATATTAGGCTGGTAACTGGGAAATGAAGGGACCTCATTGGGGAGTCTTCCCCTGGTGGGGGGTCAGCCGAGGCAGGCAGGTCAGCTAAGGGGTAGCCCCCATAACCCCAAGGAGACGTAAAACATGATCGGGGGTAGAGGTAGCTCCCGTGCTAACCTCCCACCAGGGGAAGACTCCCCAAGGAGGCCCCTTCATCAACATGGAAGCAGTTTAAGGATTTGCTCAGGTCCATCTTACGGGGAGTTCCCCAGCCGTTATATTTATCGAGGTACGGGAGTTGCCTCTACACCCGATCTTGTTTTACTTCTCCTTGGGGCTACGGGGGCTACCCCCTATCGATGAAGGGGCCTCCTTGGGGAGTCTTCCCCTGGTGGGAGGTCAGCTGAGGCAGGCAAGTCACCTTGGGGGTAGCCCCGTAGCCCCATGGAGATGTAAAACAGGATCGGGGGTAGAGACAGCTCCCGTGCCTCGATAAATATAGTGGCTGGGGAAACTCCCCATAAGATCGTAGCCTCAAGGAGACATAAAACATGATCGGGGATAAAGGCAGCTCCCGTGCCTCGATAAATATAACGGCTAGGGAACTACCCATAAGATTGGACCTGAGCAGGTTCTTAAACTGCTCCCCTGTCGATGAAGGGACCTCCTTGGGTAATCTTCCCTTGGTGGGAGGTCAGCCAAGACAGGCAGGTCGCCTTGGGGGTAGCTCCCATAGCCCCAAAGAGACGTAAAACAGGATCGGGGGTAGAGGTAGCTCCCGTGCCTCAATAAATATAGCGGCTGGGGAAACTCCCCATAAGATTGGCCCTGAACAGATCCTTAAACTGCTCATTGTCAATGAAGGGACCTCCTTGGGAAGTCTTCCCCTGGTAGGAGGTCAACCGAGATAGGCAGGTCGTCTTGAGGTAGCCCTCGTAGCCCCAATGAGACGTAAAACAGGATCGAGGGTAGAGGCAGCTCCTGTGCCTTGATAAATATAGCGGCTGGGGAACTCCCCGTAAGATTGGACCTGAGTAGGTCCTTAAAACTGCTCCCCTGTCAATGAAGGGACCTCCTTGGGGAGTCTTCCCCTGGTGGGAGGTCAGCCGAGGCAGGCAGGTCACCTTGGGGGTAGCCCCCGTAGCCCTAAGGAGACGTAAAACAGGATCGGGGGTAGAGGCAGCTCCCACGTCTCAATAAATATAACGGCTGGGGAACTCCCCGTAAGAAATGGACCTGAGCAGGTCCTTAAATTGTTCCCCTGTCGATGAAGGGGCTTCCTTAGGAGTCTTCCCCTGGTGGGAGGTCAGCTGAGGCAAGCAAATTGCCTTGGGGTAGCACTCGTAGTCCCAAGGAGACGTAAAACAGGATCGAGGGTAGAGGTAGCTCCCGTGCCTCGAAAAATATAGTGGCCGGGGAACTCCCCCTAAGACGCAGCTCCCGTGTCTCGATAAATATAGCGGCTGGGGAACTCCCCGTAAGACAGGACTTGAGTAGGTCCTTAAACTGCTCCCCTGTCAATGAAGGGACCTCCTTGGGGAGTCTTCCTCTGGTGGGAGGTCAACCGAGGCAGGCAGGTCGCCTTGGGGGTAGCCCCTCGTAGCCCCAATGAGACGTAAAATAGGATCGGGGGTAGAGGCAGCTCTCGTGCCTCGATAAATATAGCGGCTAGGGAACTCCCCGTAAGATTGGACCTGAGCAGGTCCTTAAACTGCTCCCCTGTCAATAAAGGGACCTCTTTGGGGAGTATTCCCCTGGTGGGAGGTCAGCCGAGACAAGCAGGTCGCCTTAGGGGTAGCCCCCATAGCCCCAAGGAGATGTAAAACAGGATCTCGAGGGTAGAGGTAGACCTCCCACCAGGGGAAGACTCCCAAATGAGGTACATTCTTCATTGACAGGGGAGCAGTTTAAGGACCTGCTCAGGTCCAAGTCTTACGGGGAGTTCCCCAGCCGCTATATTTATCAAGGCACGGGAGCTACCTCTACCCCCGATCCTGTTTTACGTCTCCTTGGGGCTATGGGGGCTACCCCCAAGGAGATCTTACGGGGAGTTCCTCAGCCACTATATTTATCGAGGCACGGGAGCTGCCTCTACCCCCAATCCTGTTTTACGTCTCCTTGAGGCTACGGGGGCTACCCCCAATGCGACCTGCCTGCCTCGGCTGGAGAACTTCTCGTAAGACATCAGACCTGAGCAGGTCCTTAAATTGCTCCCCTGTCAATGAAGGGACCTCCTTGGGGAGTCTTCCCCTGGTGGGAGGTTAGCCGAGGCAGGCAGGTCGCCTTGGAGGTAGCCCCCGTAGCCCCAAAGAGATGTAAAATAGGATCGGGGTAGAGGTAGCTCCCGTGTCTCGATAAATATAGCGGCTGCGGAACTCCCCCGTAAGATTGGACCTGAGCAAGTCCTCAAACTACTCCCCTGTCAATGAAGGGACCTCCTTAGGGAGTCTTCCCCTGGTGGGAGGTTAGTCGAGGCAGGCAAGTCGCCCAGCGATTTATCATTACTCTCATTTTACATTTATTCTTATGGGGAGTTCCCCAACCATTATTTTTATTGAGGCACGGGAGCTACCTCTACCCCGATCCTATTTTACTTCTCCTTGAGGCTATGGGAGCTACCCCCAAGGCGACCTGCCTGCCTCGGCTAACCTTCCACTAGGGGAAGACTCCCTAAGGAGGTCCCTGTTGGGGTTTCATGAATCATGTATAAGAAAAATCAACAGAATAAACGCAGCGGAAACAAAGATATATTTTACACATGATTCTCCTTAGGCGTTGTTTGTGCGTTTTAATCAAAAATCTAAATATAAAATGGAGTTAAACGAATTACCCCTTGAAGCGTGCTTTAAACAAGTCGGTTCGGATGTTCTACAGTTCGAGTCCCACAAGTGTCGGACCTCTAGTTCAGACACACCAACAATGAACGTCGAACGGAAGAGAGGACTTTCGGATATTCACCATTTCGATTGTGCTAGCAATCACGTGGAAAGAATCCGTCGTATTCTTGATGTATAATAGTCACGGCCCGAACGAGATAACGCTCTTCTTTCTTGCGTCTAAAAGACACAAGAACACACACACACTTTTATCTCTATTTTCAGCAAAGCATCACGATTCCTCGCTTGTGTTTCTCTCGAACAAAACCAAAACACAATGACACTTTACTCAGTTTTTCAACAGCACCTTTTTCTCTCATCCTCAATTGCTTTTTATATTAAAAATGACCAGCAACGGTTGCTAATCGATGGACGATCAACAACCGTTGCTGATCATCCATATTATACGATCGTGCATGAGCGGTTGCTCATGCACGACCATCGTGCATGATGGTCAGCGGTTGCTGACCATCCATGCTTCGTGCATAATGATCAGCAACCGCTGACCATTATGCTTCGTGCACATGCAGGAAGCTTTAATTAATTAATTAATTAAACGGATAAATGATTAATTAAAATAACATAATCCTTAGCAGCTTTAGGGCATCTTCTAACAATCTCCCACTTGCACTAAAGCTAATTTGTTTGGTATGTTAACATATATCCACTTTGGGCATGCGTGTGCATCATATGCAAGTAGGCTCGTGACTATAATACAAATTAAATTAAATCTCATTTAATTTAATTTCAAATCGACTCAATTCGATTGCAGTAATTGCAAACACATTTGCAATAACATTTCTCTCTTGTTCCACGTCATCCTAGTTGTTTATGGTGTGTGACATCCCTAGGTTCATCACTAAGCTGGTAATAAGACTTGTACTAACACATTAGTACTTCCAAAAGAATTAATTGTCCCGATTAATCTTTTAGGTCCTACAAGCCACAATTGACATCTAGCAATATGTCATGGCTACCCGTGATAGTGTGAATATTTTAAGAACGTAATGAACACCGTCGCTTTGGTTACGGTGTAATTCAATCCCTCGTCTTACTATGTCCCGATCAAACAAAGACCATGGAATATTTGTCAAGTCATTAATTCGATCATATGCACAAATCTAATTGACATGCATTCTATTCGAGACATAAACAATTTATTCTCGATTACAACCCTGGCCGAGGATTTCAATGCAGTGTCACAATTAGATCGCATAGGATATCATTATCATACCTTGCATATAACAAGGAGACAGATTCCATATTGTGCACACGTCTAACTTCGTATATGAACAAATTATGACCATCAAGTATAAAGACGGATCGACGACCCGGCATTATGTGCACCTGTGAACCATAGTTGTTCGATACACAAGTTAACATTGTGCCTCAGGTCTAAGGATTATTTACACAAGACCAAAGCATGAACAATTAGACATTGACCATGCTAAAAGCTTCCATGTCGCTAATCGTTCCATATGCGTCACGTTCAGTGAATTTGTTTAATACAAACACCTGTGTTCTAACTCAGGCATCATAATACCCAATGACATATGACTCATCATTCCCTTAAGTATCCAATACTTAATGGCGAAGTTAAGAACACACCGGTCTCAACAGGATTATTAATATTCACTTAATAATCCATCGACCGGGAACAATTTAAAGATTCAGTCTAACTATGAACCCGTCAAATATATTCTTGACGTCTCAAGAATAGGTCTAGTTGCAACTGATCTTATGGAATCATTCATCAATATAAAATAATTGGACAAATGAATGAATACGTCGTTGCCATTAATTAAATAATAATAATGAAAGTACAACTGAAATCCCTAATATGTAACTATTACATAGTAGCTTTAGGGCATACATCCAACAATTTCTCAGTTGCACTAAAGCCAACTTGTCTGGTACCTCAAACCCATTTTGTCAATATGTCTTTCAAAAGAAGACTGAGGTAAGGTCTTAGTGAAGGGATTTGCCACGTTTTCTGCTGATGCAATTTTCTGCAAGGCGATATCACCTCTCCCAACAATTTCTCTGATGAGATGGAAGCGTCTCTCAATATGCTTGGACTTCTGGTGAGACCTTGGTTCCTTAGCTTGAGCTATCGCCCCATTTTTGTCACAAAACAATGTGATCGGTTGCTCAATTAAAGGAACAACTCCAAGTTCAGAAATAAACTTCTTCATCCAAGCGGCTTCCTTTGCTGCTTCAAAAGTAGCTACATACTCTGCCTCAGTGGTGGAATTGGCAGTTATACTTTGTTTGGAATTTTTCCAACTAACTGCACCACCATTGATTGTGAAGACAAACCCAGACGTAGACTTAATAATCATTAGGATCTGATTGAAAATCAGAATCAGTATAAGCTACAACTTTAAATTCTCCTTCTCCATATATCAAGAATAAATCTTTAGTCCTTCGCAAGTACTTAAGAATATTCTTGACTGCTATCCAGTGCTTTTTCTGGATCGGGATATATCTGCTAGTAATACTTACAGCATGCGCGATATCGTGTCTAGTACATAGCATAGCATACATTATGCTTCCAATAGCAGATGCATATGGTATCTTTGCCATCCGTTCTCTTTCTTCAGGAGTGTTGGGACACATCTCCTTAGAAAGACGGATCCCTTGCCTAAAAGGCAATAATCCTCTCTTGGAACATTGCATGTTAAACTGTGTTAACACTTTGTCTATGTACGTAGATTGTGAGAGGCCAATCAATCGTTTTGATCTATCTCTATAGATCTTGATATCTAAAATGTAGGTTGCCTCTCCTAAATCTTTCATGGAGAATTTTTGTGACAAGAATAGTTTTATCGATGATATCATTGGTACATCATTTCCAATCAAAAGTATATCATCGACATACAAAACTAGAAATGCAATTGCACTCCCACTGATCTTCTTATATACACAAGGTTCATCCGGATTTTTTATGAAGCCAAACAATTTGACTACCTCATCAAAACTGATGTTCCAACTTCTGGAGGCTTGTTTGAGTCCATAAATGGATCTCTTAAGCTTGCACACATTTCGTTTTTCACTATTGGATTCAAAACCCTGTGACTGTTCCATATAGATGTCCTCTTCGAGAAAACTATTTAGAAAAGCCGTTTTGACATCCATCTGGAATATCTCATAATCAATGTGTGCAGCTATAGCCAACATAATTCGAATGGATTTTAGCATGGTCACATGTGAGAAAGTTTCGTCATAATCAATTCCTTCTTTTTGACGATATCCTTTCGCCACCAGCCGTGCTTTGTAAATTCCAATTTGACCTTCAACATTCATCTTCCTCTTGAAGATCCATTTACAGCCAATTGGTACAATACCATCGACAGTCGATCAAGGTCCATACCTCATTGGAATACATTGAATCCATTTCGGATTTCATGGCTTCCAGACCATTTACCGAATCGATGTCCAACATCGCCTCCTCATAGGTTTTAGGATCACCGGGTTGATCACTATCATTCAGAATGAATAATGGTTCAATATGATCAACCGAGTATCTATAACGAGCAGGTGGGCGAGACATTCTCGCACTTCTCCTAAGAGGTTGTGTATCAGAAGCTCCCATTGAATCAGAGATTGGTATCTGAACTCGGTTGTTTGATACTTCATTATTTTATTCTTGTAAGACTATTTTCCGCCCAGCACCACTTTCTTGGATGAACTGATTCTCCAAGAAAGAAGCGTGCCTGCATACCAAAAATTCTTTGGTCTGAATGAAAATAGAAATAATATCCAAGAGTTTCCTTTGGATATCCAATGAAGCAACCTTGTTCAGATCTTGCCTCCAATTTTTCCACTTTCAGCTTTTTCACAAAAGCTGGACAACCCCAAATTTTAATATGATTAAGACTAGGTTTCCTACTATGCCATATCTCATAGGGTGTAATTGGAACAGATTTGGACGGCACTCTATTCAGTATATATACAGTTGTCCCCAAAGGGATATTGGCAAATCGGTGTAACTCATCATAGATCGTACCATATCTAATAAAGTACGATTTCTTCGTTCAGATACACCATTATGTTCTGGAGTTCCAGGAGGTGTCCATTGTGATAAAATGCCATTCTCTTTAAGAAAGTCCAGGAATTCAGTACTAAGGTCTTCACCTCCTCGATCTGATCGAAGAGCCTTAATACATTTTCCTGTTTGTTTCTCAACTTCACCTTGAATTCCTTGAACTTTTCAAAGGATTCAGATTTATACTTCATGAGGTATAAATAACCATACCGTGACTGATCATCGGTGAAGGTAATGAAGTAATTATAACCACCTCTAGCAGTTTCATTAATTGGTCCACATACATCTGTATGTATTAATCCTAATATGTCAGCAGCTCGCGCACTTTGTCCCACAAAAGACGCTTTGGTCATTTTTCCTAGAAGACATGCCTCACAAGTTGAGTATGACTCAAAATTTGAAAGATCAATGTATCCATCATTACTCAACTTGTTAATTCTGTCTTCTCCAATATGACCTAATCGGAGATGCCAAACATACTTTTTATTTAGACCGTCTCTAGGGCGTTTATTAGTTATGGCATTTATATCAATTCTATTTTGCTTATTGACATTGGTAATCGCATTACCGGACATTGTAATGGTATAAAGATTGTTGGTTAATAAGCTAGAACCAACACATATTCTATTAAGATAAATAGAACATACATCATCAGCAAAAAAAAATTCATAATTCTCTTTACCCAGACGAGGTATAGAGATGATGTTCTTAACAGCATTCTTATAATGCAAATAGTTCTTTAAAACCAATACATGTCCAGAAGGCAAACATAAACGAAAAATCCCTATAGCTAATGCAGCAACTCTTACTCCATTGGCAAACGACAGGACAATCTCATTTCGCCCTAGCATCCGCTTATTTCCGTTCTCCCGCAAAGACATACAAATATGTGAAGTTGCAGCAGAATCTAGAACCCATGAGCTGGATTCAGCACTAACCATAAGATTAGTTTCAATAAGCATAGACACCATACCTTCATAAAGTCGGTTCTTGGGCTTGACCTTCAAGCTCGCAAGGTACCTTTTACAGTTCCTCCTCCAGTGCCCTTTGACACTACAGTAATGACATTTCCCTTTATCAATCATGGGTTTTGGTTGCACAACAAGTTTGGCAGGCCTCTTCCATTTATTCTTCTTTAAAACAGTCTTACCCTTTGAAGAAGAAGCCTTAGCCATAGCCACTATATTTGGCTTCGTGTTATGCATTTCCTTCTCATAAACTACCAGCATGCTATGTAACTCAGCAAGAGGTTTCTCCATCTTATGCATGTGGAAGTTTTGGACAAAACCAGAGAAGGAATCGGGTAAAGATTGGAGGATCAAATCCACAGCTAACTCATTGTCCATAACGAGATTCAGCCTAGCCAATTCTTCAATGTGCCAGATCATTTTCAAAGCATGATCATTAACAGATGATCCTTCAGCCATCCTCATACGGTACAATGCCTTAGATATCTCATATCTAGAGGTTCGACTATTCTCATCAAAGTATTCTTTTAAGTGCAAAATGATCAACGCAGCATCTTCCATAGATTCATACTTCTTCTGTAATTCATTATTCATAGAAGCAAGCATATATGACCTAACTTTTAAGTCATCATCACGCCACTTATCATAAGTGACACGCTCCTCTTGGGTCCCACCCTCAGGAAAGGAGGTTGGCATCTTTTCATTAAGCACATACCCAATTTTTTCTGAATTGAGAACAATTCTCAAATTCCTCACCTAGTCAATGAAATTGGGTCCAGTCAAACAATTCTTGTCAAGTATAGAAGCGAGTGGGTTTGTGGTCACCATTTTCAAAGTAATAATATATCTGTTGCAGAAAATAAATTGTTAACCGTTGTATCTTTCAAAGTAACTATTTCATTTTGGCCTTTAAATGAAATAGATCATCCCACTAAATTTATATTCGAATCACATACTCCTTAAGATGGGAAGCGATAATCTTTGTTGGGTAAAGATTACTAGTGGGGATTGGAGTCCCACCAGTCCAAAGTCCACCTCACCTAACGGTTATTGGTGTCCAATGAACTTAGTGAGTGAACCAGCTTGTTCAACACATCATATGCAAGTCCCAATCATAACTTCGGCCTCTAGACCATGAAAGCCCCACCTAACAGTTATTGGTATCATGATCATAGTTAAGTCTAGGCCATCGTCTCATGCAAGTATTGAAAACACAAATGATTCCCTCACCTGACAGTTATTAGAAATCATTTGGCTCCAACCCCACAAAGATCATATGCATAATGGAGTGGTCCAATATTATAAATGGTAATTAACCCATATGTATCCATAACCGGTTAGTTAACCACTATAATATTAGATCAAACCACGACGATGGAAGGCCACGAGTCCGAAACCCGTTTCGACTTAATGTTCTTTGTAAGGAGATTTGGGTCGTTATTAACGGTCTTGCACATTAACCGGTTTAACATGCACGATATCATAAACAATAAATAAATAGATATCACATAATATCTATCCTATGTGGTGATCATGGAATTATGGTTCAATGGGTCTCGAGCCAAAGAGACCCATTTAGCCATTTTAATGTTTTAATTAAATGGACTTGCTCTTCACTTTTTCTTCAATCTTTGAACTCTTCAAAGACCGGGCCCAAAGAGCTCACCGGTTTAATGGCTCCTCCAATGGCTCCTCCTCTCTTGTAGTATTTACATAAACAATTGAAATACTAAACTATACTAAAATTACATTTCATAAAAATAAATATAAAAGGAAGGACGCAGCATCCATTTAATAATTACATCCCCAAAAAGAATACATGTAATCATCATACATTCATCCATACAACAATCACAACATTTAGGGATTTTTCCATGATCACCACCCTTCCTTATGAGCCATAAATTCAAAATTTAAAGCTCTAGAAGGCATGCATAAAATTCTGCATATCATTTGTAGAATATAAACACAAAATATAACAAGTTATGGATTTAAGATTCAAAATTGATTTAGTTCTAATTTTTGCTTAGTTGATTAAATTTATCACATAAATTAATCAACTTCTATAGGCCACATAAAAGGTAAGAGAACCGATTCTCTTAACAAAATAAATTGGCCATTAGAACGCAAAAATATATTTGAACTACAAATCAATTAAACGCACGAAAACACCTAAGGTTGGCTCTGATACCACTGTTGGGGTTTCATGAATCATGTATAAGAAAAATCAACAGAATAAACGTAGCGGAAACAAAGATATATTTTACACATAATTCTCCTTAGGCGTTGTTTGTGCGTTTTAATCAAAAATCTAAACATAAAAGGGAGTTAAACGAATTACCTCTTGAAGCGTGCTTTAAACAAGTCGGTTTGGATGTTCTACAGTTCTAGTCCCACAAGTGTCGGACCTCTAGTTCAGACACACCAACAACGAACGTTGAACGGAAGAGAGGACTTTCGGATATTCACCACTTCGATTGTGCTAGCAATTACGTGGAAAGAATCCGTCGTATTCTTGATGTATAATAGTCACGGTCCGAACGAGATAACGCTTTTCTTTCTTGCGTCTAAAAGACACAAGAACACACACACACACACTTTTATCTCTATTTTCAGCAAAGCATCACTGATTCCTCGCTTGTGTTTCTCTCGAACAAAACCAAAACACAATGACACTTTACTCAGATTTTCAACAGCACCTTTTTCTCTCATCCTCAATTGCTTTTTATATTAAAAATGACCAGCAACGGTTGCTACTCGATGGACGATCAGCAACCGTTGTTGATCATCCATATTATACGATCGTGCATGAGCGGTTGCTCATGCACGATCTTGGCATGATGGTAAGCGGTTGCTGACCATCCATGCTTCGTGCATAATGGTCAGCAACCGCTGACCATTATGCTTCGTGCACATGCAGGAAGCTTTAATTAATTAATTAAATGGATAAATGATTAATTAAAATAACATAATACTTAGCAGCTTTAGGGCATCTTCTAACAGTCCCTTCATTGATAGGGGAGTAGTTTAAGGACTTGCTCAGATCCAGTCTTACGAGGAGTTTCCCAACCGCTATATTTATCAAGGCACGGGAGCTGCCTTTACCCCCGATCTCATTTTACGTCTCCTTGGGACTACGAGGAAAACCCCAAGGTGACTTGCCTGCCTCGGCTGACCTCCCATCAGGGGAAGACTCCCCAAGGAGGCATCTTACGGGGAGTTCCCTAGCTGCTATATTTATCGAGGCACGGGAGTTGCCTCTATCCCATGATCTGTTTTTTTTTTCTTCTTTTTGACTTCAAAGTTGCTTTATAAAATAAAGGGAAAAAGCCATGAAAAATCCTGAACTTTGCCCAAAGTGACACATTTACCCCAAAATTTTTTTTTGTAACGTGAAAAACTCCAAACTTTGCCAACCGTGACACATTTACTCTATCAATGGCATTTTTGTCTTTTTATTCTATTTTTTCCTCTCTTTTTTTTTCTTTCTTCTTCTTCCCTCCGCCTGCCATGGCGGAGGGAAGCTGGCGTCCAGCGAGGGTCGCCCTTGCCGGTGTCGGACGAGGGCGGCCCTCACCGGTGTCGGACGAGGGCGGCCCTCGCCAGATCTGCCCTCGCTAGCGTCGGGCAAGGACAGCCCTCGCTCGATGTAGGCAAGGGCGGCCCTCGCCTGCGTCGGGGCGTCGGGCGAGGGCAGGGACTGCCCTTGCCGACGTCGGGCAAGGATGGCCCTCGCCAAATCTGGCGAGGGCAGGGACACCCTTGTCTGACGTAGGCAAGGGCGGCCCTCGCCCGTGTCGGGCAAGGCCGGCGACGAACGAGGACGACGGGGACACCCTCGCCCGACGCAGGCGAGGGAGGCCCTCGTCGGCGTTGGCGAGGATGGCCCTCGCCCGACACGGCAAGGCGGCCCTCCCCAACGCCGACGAGGGCCACCCTAGCCTGACGGCGCGAGGGCAGCCTTTGCCGGAGGCCGGCTAGTCGGCGGAGGGAAGAGAGAAGACAAAGAAATGAAAAAAAATTTAAAAAAAATGAAAAGACCAAAATGCCCTATAATTTTGGGGTAAATGTGTCACGTAACAAAAGTTTAGGGTTTTTTGTGTCACAAAAAAAAGTTTGGGGTAAATGTATCACGGTTGGCAAAGTTTGGGGTTTTTCACGTCACAAAAAAAAGTTTGGGATAAATGTGTCACTTTAGGCAAAGTTCAGGGTTTTTCGTGGCTTTTTCTCTAAAATAAACACCGAAGTAACCACTGGATTTGTTGCGATGGCCACCTTCCAACTTGGAAGGAGGAGCTGGGGGTTCAAATCCTCATTTTATTGGGTGGTTGAGGTGTGGATTTCGATTTTCATGCTTCGCAAAGAGGTAGGGTAAAAGTCTGAAAGTGAACGTTAGAATAAGAAGAGAGTAGAACCGGTAAAAAAATAAAAAATAAACACCGAAGTGAGTTATCCAAACACTAATATTTTCATCAAATAACCATTCCGTTCAAATATACTTGAGAAAATGCAAAGCCATTCTCCCCAAGTTAAACTAAACAGACCCTAAACCGCTAAATCTGCCTCAAAATGCAACGGGAGACTAGCTCAGGTCACGATTATGGAAGCCTGACTTGTCTTACTCCCTGATGTGTGCCTTTCTACTTTCTTTCTACTTTTTATTACATGTATCTATGTATATCAACGGCGAGCAATCTTTGAACAGCAAATGTCCGTACTCACATCAAATCTTCCTTAAAGACGAGAGTGATGCCGAGGACATTGCAGAAACCAAGCACATATCTCAACATATTGTACCACGCTTAATGTCAATGTGGCAGTTAGAAAACCATTCATTGAAGCTTTCTGGATAGGCTCTATAACCACTCTTCCCGATGGCCAGAAGGCGATCAAGCACAATTTATCAATAAGACAAGGAAGATAAGATGTTCATAGGGATTTCTGCACAAAGCTTGAACCAGTAAAAAAGATGGCAAAATGATAAGAAAAAGAGAGACCTTAAACAAGAGAGCAGGCGCTCCTGAGAACTAAAATTTGCAAACATCTTCATCACGACTCTGCATCCAGGCAATTGTTTGCCAAACTCTGAATTGAAGCCCATAAAGCCAAAATCAATTTACACTTGTCTCCCCTCTGTTCAATAGCAGAATCCACTGTTGCAGAACCCAAGCATCCTCAGCTAAAAGTTGCAATCAGAAAAGCTTTATATATGCTCATGAACTTGGCTATAAATGCTGCACAAGAGTAAAGTAGAGTGTGTTAATCAGAAGGCAATGCATTCCCCTCTGAACAAGCAAAAAACACCAATTGGATTATAGTCCTCCATTTTTGTGTCGAAATTTGAATTTTTACTCATCTTTTCATGCCGTTCATGCAATCACAGAGAAGACTCCCAAGCAAGCCCCAAACTCAGCCAGCCACCATGGAGAGAAAAGCTCCCAAAGCAAAGTAAAAGAAGAAAGCGACTTAGTTTTGTGATACTTTGACAAAGAAAGGCATACCTTCAAGATGGAATATGGCCTTCTGCCCAAGCCTCATCCTATGTTCCTGTTCATGGATGATGGGATGAAGGATTACCAAAATTTGGAAGCAAGAAACACTAGTATATCTTTAATATCTTTATTACATTATCCCAGCATCATATTCTTTAGGTGGCAATCACAAAATTAGAAGACTTAGGCAAAGCGACTCCAATTAGGCTGGCCCAACATAAAGTCGAATTTATGAAACTTACATAGTAGGCTGCCCAGTGGCAGACCTCATGCTTTAATTCTGCATCTAGTTTTCTCAGTAAATCATGCAGCAGCCTCTGCGAGGAAACAGGAGTAGATATAACACGGTGAAGACACAAATGATTCAAGAAGTGCACTTTTACCTTCAGAAGGATTTCTGGAGGAATGCAGTTGATGAGCAACTCATAAAGTTTCCCTCTAACCTGGAATAGCCTAAAGAATAAGAACAGCAGGTGTTTAGCCATAGCTCATTTCCATCATGACAAGCATATTTCCATGAAATGCAGTGGGCAAAGCTCCACACACATGCACAGAGATACATACACACAAGTAAGAACAGAAAAGAGATTATATTGTCTGCATCATGAAATGATATTCTAAGTCCTGATGCAGCTAGCATATGCACCCAAAGTTATCCAAAGACTTCTGGACGTTTTACTCGTTATATAAGTTAAGGAATTCTTAAAATTAACAACTAACGTCAGATCACTACATACACAAGAGAGATTCTTTTCAATTTGCTATATTGAATCGAGGCATTTGAAAGATAAAACACTAAGGAATGCTAAAGGTTGACTTCAAGCAACACATGAAAAACCTTGTAAAAGTAGAATGCCAAACACTTTAAACCTTTTTGGGCTCTGTTCCTTCATAATGTCAGATACTATCTCAGAAACGTACTCCTCCCAATCCATCGGAGATATCACTTGGTTTATGGTGAAAGGGTACCTAAATCCATTGTTACAACAGAAAGAACTATCAGTTAGTGTTGCTCCAATATGGCCAAAAGAATCAAGCATGAATAGATGAACCAGAATAAACTCCAAGGCACTGCAATTGAACAACAGTCGTAAGATTTTACTGCTGTACACGACAAGTCTCAAAGGAAAGTATCGCTCTTCTTAAACTGCGATTTGGTTTTTCTGCAACGCGAGCGGCAAATCCAGCAGGAAGTTGCAGATTTTCCTTCTTCGCAATAAATTCTAATACCTTAACAATCTGACAGAAAATTTGAATATATAAGAGTCCATAACTTGACAACGTCCGCACAACAATCAAGCAGATAATGTAGCTGCAGACAATCTCACTTGAAAAATCTGCAATCTTTCAGATGGGCAGTATATAAGCAGAACCAATGATGTATGCAGTAAGTTGGAAGAGAAAAATAAACCTAGAAGTGATGCAATGCTACCAGCATTCTCAACTCGAAATATGGCCCCACAAGATAGAAGTGTGCAACCTAAACTACAAATGTCAGCGCATTATGAAAAACCTCCTCAAGAACAATAGTCTATCATCCATGTGCTTTTAGTATGAGCATTCCTCTATCGTCACAACAGAAGATGTTCTGATGCATTATACTCTGTGATTTTGTTAATTAGAGAATCACATCATGTGCAAAAAGAAGCGTATGGTACGAATGCAGGATGCACGAGAAGAAAATGGACAGGCAGTGACTAAAAGTCTCAATCACCTGCCAGCATATGACTCAATCCTACCATCTGATGTTTGATATAAAAGGATTAACCCAACCTATTAGTTGCCAACCCAAAGAAAAAGAACAGATCCTGATAGGATCCACATCCATGTCACAGGGTCTATAACAGTTCCCCCTTTCAGAAAGGACTCCATATTAAATACTAAGACACCGACTCTATCCACTTATCTTTTGTACCGCTGAACAAAAATAATTATCTTCATACTAAAAGCACTAAAAAAGCCTCTAACCTGATCTTCTCGTGGTGCATTTATTCGTATATTCAGACAGCGAGAACGAATGGCTTCAGTAACTTTTGATGAGCTGTTGCAGCAAAGGATCAGTCGGCATGATGCACTATACTTCTCCATCGTCCTCCTTAGAGAATGTTGAGCTTCTCTTGAGAGTTTGTCAACCTCATTAAGCACCAGAACTACCACACGATAAAAAATTATAACTTATAATTTAGGTTTCAGTTCATCCTTATAGAGCATGTTAATCTCCAAAAAGAACAAGGTCATCAAATATATGATTATACCCAAGGGAACAAATATTGGACCTAGAATTCCATAAGTTTCTGAAAGTACAGGTGTTTTTAAGAAAGATTCCAAGTTGTGCAATAGAGGCAAACACTATGTCCCATATGATACTCAAAAATACCAGAGACTTCGAGAATTCCACATAATCCATCAGAGAAAAACTTCTTGAAAGTTATGTTTGCTTTATATTTCAATCAAACTAAATTTTATATAGTCAATTTTATGTTGTTTTTTTTTTTTTTGGTACTGGAGGAACCGGCTTGCAGCTGACAGCCACGCCGTAAACGCCCATGTGACACTTAAGCAGGAGGATCCACCATCCCTAAGTCACACTTAATATATTTAGCGCATCTCCTGGATTTTGAACCCTTCACCACTTTGTTGAGAATCAGGCCTTATTAGTGAAGCCACCACGGTTGGTGGTGTCAATTTTATGTTGTTCAACTCAAAACACTCGAATAATGCCAGACATCATTAAACCACTCATTCCTAGATTGGAACTGAAAAGTCTCTTTTTTCAGCTCCTTTAAGAAGCCATAAACTCATCAAAGACAAACAACATGATTAAAAGCCCCTTACTCACAATCAATATCAATGTAACAGCCTTAGATGTCAATTGCAACAAATGAGAATTCCATATTATCATCTTCTATTTAGGCAAAACTTCTCTTGGTCATCAAGTTATACACAGCTTATATGGCATATATTGCTCTTAGAAGCCGAACAAAATTCTGGAGTGCAATGAGCTATCGTAAGGCTCACCTTAGATTAAAAGGATTGTGGATAATATCATATAGGAAGTGCCAAGAGATGAGAAATACTAAGATTTGGTAAAGCAATATCACCTTTGAATCCCTTTTTCCCTTTCGTGTCTATTGGTCTGTTTTTGGCCATTTCTTTAATAATCTCCTGAACAACGTGAACGGTCCTGAAAGCCTGCATCACTCGGGTTCATTTCAACATGATGGGTGCTTAATAATGTGGTCAACTCTATATCAATATTTCTCATTCCAGCTTGCATTAAAAGGACAACGGTCACTTCGGATCTTTTTATTTAACAAAATATACTCACTTTGATTTTTATTTGAAATTTTCCTTATCCTCATGAGATAAACGATAGCATGAGGAATGTGTTCATTAGGAGTGTGCATGATCCGGATGGACGGTTCTCGACCTAGAACCGGGAATCGGACTGTCGGTCTAATCCGGTTTCTAGGTGGATCCATAGAACCGGTTCAACCTCCGGCCTTCCCCTTTTCTCCCTCCTCACATCTACTTATTATGTGGTCATTTTATTCTCCTCAAGTATTAGCGTCGCAGCAGTAGCAGTTGCAACCCTCGCGGCGCTTCCGTCCCAACCACCACCATCTTCGCCATCGCCTTCGCCGTTTCCTGCTCCTTCCTTGAGACCGACAATGAGGAGGACAACGTGAACAATGAGCCATTCTTAGATCTGGAGTTCACCCTTGTCCCCAAAAATGAGGACAATGGGGGAGGCCTGAGGAGGAGGAGGAAGAGAGGAGGTAGAAGCGGGATGAGCCCAACAATGAACAAGAAAATAGTGACGATGAATGTGGAGGTGGCAACAATATGGAGAGAGAGAGTTCAAGTTCGAGGTGGGGAAAGAGAATCAACTCATTATTTCGATGAGTTTGGACTAGAACTCGAAGGGAGATGAGTAGATCCGAAAATGAATTTGGGGAGATTTTGAATTAAACTAGATAGAATACGGAGAGTAGTGGATTGAGACAAGATGGTCATTGAATACTTAAATTTTAGATTTATTAATTTCGAATTTTTTAAATATTAAAAATTATTATAATATTATAATAAAATCGGTCCAATGGTCGAATGAGTGATTCCATCCAAGAGAAATCGGGAATCGATCTGACCGACTACTCATCGGTTTCCATAAATTGAAATTGGGAATAAGTTTTCTTAAGAATTCCCATTTCCGGGCGGTTCCGGTCCGGATCCGCCGGCAGGACGACCAGCGCGCGAATAATTAGCGTTGGCCACGGACATGGACATGTCCCCTTCCCATCTCACGTCACGTCACGTCGAAGACAGAGACCATAAAAAGAGAAGCAGCTCCTCCTCTGTTCGCTCTGTTCTTCGCAATCCATCAGCCCGCTTTCCCCTCTCGAAGCCATCGGTCTCTTCGGGCGCCGAAAATTCGTCGCGCGCTTCGCAGGGGAACGCGGGCGCCTTCGTCCCGTAGCTCGTCTCGCGATCGAATTCGGGCGACGTCCGCTTTGACGCGTTTCTGAAGATTACGCCGAGGGTGGGGACGGGGTTGGTGTTGATATTTTTTTTTTGGCTGTTGTGGTTGAATTCGGGGTCTATAAGAGCTTCGATTCGTCGCCCTGTCGTGAAGGGGATTGAGAATTCATTTGGATTCTCGGTTTGATGGGTATTCTGGGCGGTTCCCAAAAGATGGGTGGGTGCGGATCGCCGTCGGGGGGTTGGGCGAAGGGCTTGGTGAGGAGGAAGCAGGTCGATTCGGCTCGCTCCAGGTCCGGTGGAGGCGGGCATCATCAATTGGCGAAGGAGTTGTCGATTCTCCACCTCATCGCCATTGGTAAATGATGAATTAAGCTGAAGTTCTCTCCTTTATTGTTGGGTTTTCGTTTTGTTGGTGCGAGCGGAGCTGTGGTTTGGTTTTTTGGCCCGTTTTGCGTGGTTGATGATGAAGAAATTGTTTGTTAACGCGTGTTATGTGTTCCTATTGGCTGTTGGAACTGGAAAGCTTTGTTTTTGATGAGATTATGCTGATCAAACTCGGCATCCCCTGCTTCTTCCAGAAACTGAAACTGGCACTCCCTCCCCTCGTGATGGAGTTTTTGGAGTTCATTTTCATGGTGCTTTTTGAGCTTGAAGTTGATTTGCTCTTCAGATTTCTTCTTCATGGACGGATTTACTTTTTGTTATTCATTTTATGATTGGAAGGCTCGGTGGTTCTTGATTTGCTACGAAGGATTTAGTTGCTGGTGCTCGGTTCTTGTTTCGGTTTAGCAGTCACTGAACTTAGCATTGAGTGTGTCTTTTCCCCGCACATGACGACACCTCTTAGATAATTGTTTTGGCCAATTCCTTTAGCTTCATTACTATTTATTATCTAAAGTCACAGTGGCTTACTTTGGGCTTTATGGTTTGGTAAGGGGTCGGATCTACTATTGGAGCTGGAGTTTACATCCTCGTTGGGACCGTTGCTAGAGAGCATTCTGGACCGGCTCTCGCCTTCTCATTTCTAATAGCTGGAATTGCAGCAGCTCTTTCAGCCTTCTGTTATGCGGAGCTTGCAAGCCGTTGTCCCTCTGCTGGGAGTGCTTATCATTATTCATACATATGTGTTGGAGAAGGGTAATACTTTGTAGAGCTTTTATAAGAATTATTCAGGTCGGGGACAATCTGTAATTGAGGCTGTGCTTGATGAGTGATTTCTCTTTTAATCTTTTCTGAATTATGATGATCCACATTTTGTGCTTTTAATCTCGACTGCTTGTGTTTGTATGAGTTGGCTTTGACTATGTTGGTTGAAATTGAAATAGACAACTAGACTTGCGTCCACCTTTTTGAGAGTTCTGTTATTTTTTCAAACCATAATCGACATGGCCCTTTGCTCGACAGTGTCGCTTGGCTGATTGGTTGGGCACTGCTACTGGAATACACAATTGGTGGCTCCGCCGTAGCTCGTGGCATATCTCCTAACCTGGTCAGGATTTTGTCATAAATCAATAAGTTTTTCAAGATTTCCTAGCAAGTTCAGAATGGGTAGCATTGTGTCCTTTTTAGTTCATAGTTTAGACTGCTTTTCTGCTGAGTAAGATTTTGTGGGTTTGGTATCTTAATGAATTTTAATACATGCCAGCATTGTATTTTGCTAACTGCTGAGCACTTCCGTAAGGAAAGATTTGTTGGATTATTATTTTTTAAATATCAGTGCTTTTACATTTGACTTTAAGATTGACTTTTTCTAGGCTCTACTCTTTGGAGGAGCAGACAGTCTTCCTGCATTTTTAGCTCGGCAGTACATCCCTGGGCTTGATATAGTGGTAGATCCATGTGCTGCAATTCTAGTAATTGTTGTTACTGGGCTGTTATGTGTGGGAATAAAGGAGGTAATCCCTCTTTCAGATTATTTTGATGCCAAAATGCCTTTATGAGCTATAATTGACTGAACGTATTCTTGCAGAGTACGCTGGCTCAAGGTATCGTCACAACAGCTAATGTGTGTGCTATGATTTTTGTCATATCGGCTGGCACTTATCTAGGTTTCAAGACTGGGTGGCCTGGTTATGAACTTCCTACTGGGTACTAAAACACTTCGTTTATATTCCCTTATTAAGTTCCTGCATGTAATTAGTGTCTCTACAGATACTTCCCCTTTGGGGTTGACGGGATGCTTGCGGGCTCTGCAACCGTATTCTTTGCATATATTGGTTTTGACTCAGTTGCCAGCACAGCTGAAGAGGTACAGATCTTCGCTGCACTATCTTTTTGCCCTCTCATGGAATTCTGCCTTTTGTTTTATTCTCGTCCCTTTCAGGTCCAAAATTTAGTCAACTTATGTTACTTTTGTGACAGGTGAAGAACCCACAACGTGATTTGCCTCTGGGTATAGCTGCTGCATTATCAATATGTTGTGCGCTATACATGATGGTATCTGTAGTGGTTGTGGGTCTTGTACCTTATTTTGCAATGGACCCTGACACCCCCATCTCCTCTGCATTTGCAAGCCATGAGATGCATTGGGCAGCGTAGGTGTATAATTTGCGTCAAAGTGCTTATGGCAGCTTCTCCTTTGTTGGGGATGCCAGACATGCGCCCAGATTTTTGTTCATTATGCTTGCTTCGGTGCAGGTACATAATCACAGCTGGAGCTGTTACTGCCCTCTGCTCTACACTGATGGGAGCCATTCTTCCTCAGGTAGACAGATGATGTGCTTTGGACTTTTTCTGTGGCCCAATGCTTCCAGTTGTTGCTATTACTTTACCAAGTTGTTATTATGTGAGATTGAATCTTTCTACATTTCATCTGCAATTGCCTTTTTTTATTCTTCCCAAGATCGTTTATATGATCTACTCTTTACTTTCTTCTATAATTGATTTTTTGGAGTAATCCCCCACCCCCCCCGCGCCAAAAAAAAAAAAAAGTCCTCTTTTTTTTTTTTTTGCGCATCTGACGTTTTTTTTTTTTTAGCTATAACTAATGCATTGAGATTGGGAGTGTCATTAGACAGGATCTTTGGCTTCGCAGTTTCTTATTTTTCAAGTGCATGGATGGGGAGAGTTGTCATTTTGCCCAAAAACTGCTTTGCTTGTTGTTTCTCCTTAACACATTCTTAATGATAGCTTGATTGGGGACCATAGAAGAAAATTTGTATCTAAGGTTAAATTTTGAATTGTCCCCTCTTCTGGGCATTCATTCATCATAATATTATTGCTGTAGATTCGTATAGAAGTATCAGTTTTGGTAAAAAGGTATCGTGCTTAAAAAGTTGATACTTCCTTTAGGTAACTGGTTATCTCTGTATCATACGGTTACCACCAACAGGAAAATATGTTACCTGTATTTGGATGCTAACTTTATGTCATACCCGCTTAATGAAATCCTGGTGCTTGTTGTTTTCACATTGTATGTATTACTTTCACTAATCTTTAACCTTCTAAATCTGTGATTTTCTTTCAGCCTCGGATTCTCATGGCAATGGCGAGAGATGGACTCCTGCCTGCTTTCTTTTCAGATATAAACAAGCGCACCCAAGTTCCTATCAAGAGCACTATCGTGACTGGTATTGGGTCAGCAACACTGGCATTCTTCATGGATGTGTCGCAGCTGGCTGGCATGGTGAGTGTGCTTGAGTTTAGCCAAAAATTGAGTATTTACTTTTGCCTTGATAATGTCGATATATATGTACATAATAATTTATGAATTCAGTCTTAAGCTATGGTGGTGATATTCTAAAGATCCTTTGCCAAAGTCGATTTTGGAGTACTCTGTCGAGGAAAAAGGAATTCAGAGACAATGTCATAGTTTACAGCAGAAGATGTAAATTACTACTGGTGTCTGTAATCTGATGAGTCTTCCTGTATATTACCCTTTTAGTCAGTTTATTTATGGTAACCTTGCCTCATTATAAAGAAAGTGGTGCTCTCTGTTATACCTATAGCACTCGCTGCTTTCTGAAAACAAGGCCAACTTGGACCACTGATGGAACTTATCACATGCTACAAAAGCAAAATTAATTAAAGTGAAACTAAGAATGAACTAGATAAGAATGCCTGATGGATGAGACTTTCGAGTTTGGATATCAATAAAGGAAGACAACGAAGATTGTGATCAATCTGTATTATTTGTTGGCTTTTCTGTGCTGCATCCTTGAATTTTCAGATATTGTATTTGCATTTATGGGTAATAGATTCTGAAGGTTAAATTGAAATAGCATTACATGCTACTGAGATGAGCTTTTCTCTTTGCAGGTCAGTGTGGGTACTCTTCTTGCCTTTACCATGGTAGCAATTTCTGTGCTGATTCTCAGATATGTCCCCCCAGACGTGGTGCCCCTTCCATCATCTCTTCAGGAGTCAATTGATGCTTATAGTGATGCACAAGAGAGCAGTGGGATCATTTCTCAAGTTTCTGGTGGCTCATCTAAGGACAGTACTCAGCCTTTATTAGGCAAAAAGGACGCATCGATTGACTATCCTATTCTCGTGGAAAAAGTGCAAGGTATTGCTATTTCAGATGCAATGTTATACTCTTGCATGATGAGGTGAAGTAGGGTGATTGTACATTGAAGGTGGTTCTATCAGACATTTAGTTACCTCAGAACCACAAAAAAATTTTAATGCCTTGTTTCTACCACTTTGTCCCAAGCCTCATCCATTAGCTCCATCTCTCCATGCAGACATCTTGACAGAAAAGAACAGGCGAAAAATTGCTGGCTGGACTATAATGTTCACGTGCATTGGGGCTTTTCTTCTTACTTTTGCAGCTTCAAGTTTGGGACTTTCCAGGTGGGTATATGGAAAAAATGCTTGCAGACAGTTGTGGGATGTCACTTTTTTTTTCTAATTCCAAAGGAGCTCTCTTATTCTTAATCTGTATTATGAAATAAGGAGTTAAGCAATATATGGCTTGGCCTCAAGTGTGAGGCCAGGTGGTGTAAATGGGATAAAAAAATTTGTCTTCGCCTAAAGCTCCAAGCACTGAAGACAGCATATTTTGATGCTCAAATTTTATCAAAAATAAATAATTATAAAACAAACTTTTTCTACAATATATAGATGCTGCCTCTCCCTCCTTCCCTCTCTCTCTCTCTCTCCCCCCCCCCCTTCTCTCTATCTGATTACCTTCTTAATTCTGTCACTTTCCTTCTCAGCTTTCTTCGCTTCTCCGTGTGTGGTGTTGGCGTCACTTTCCTTTTGGCTGGTCTCATTGTGCTGACTTGCATCGATCAAGATGAGAGGAGGCACAAGTTTGGCCATGCAGGAGGTATGTTATCTGAGTACAGTTTAGCAAGTATGTTAGATTCTTTTCCAAGTGTTATGTTCTCCTGCATGTTCTCGTCCTTTTTGGTTGCATCTCAATGGCATCTGTGTGGAGTCGGACCTTGAATGGTAACTTGTCAGGCATAATCCTTTATTTACACGTAGGCTGTGCAAAAACTGCTTTTCCTTAGGTTGGATTCTTGTGCAGTGTGATGTAAAAAGGACTGGAAAGTGAAATCTGATTAAAAGAGGAAAATCAACTTTAATTGATATCAACACGAATTGCTGACAATATGTGTTGTCGCAGAAGCATGAAGACCTGGGAATGACTCAGGTTCAATTTGAGTCGATACCAAAATCACAATTTTATTGTCCTTGTGCCTCCAACTTACTACTAATAATTTTGCAAATTTTGCTTTACCTGTGATATCGTATAAAGGCTGGAGGATAATGGGTTCATTTTTGTCTCATTTGAAATTTCTTTGGTTCAACGAAGATGCATCATCATTTCCTCAGTGGTGTTTGATGGTGTAACAATCTAGTCCCGTTTATTTTCTTTATACCTGAGGTTTGGTTGCCAAGTGGACACAGAATTTTGACGCATGGTACTGATCACATCAACTTGATATTATTTCAGGTTTCATCTGCCCATTTGTTCCTCTTTTGCCTATTACCTGCATTCTGATCAACCTTTATATGCTGATTAATCTCGGGTGAGTCTTTTAATCCACAACATGCTTATAGTGCGAACTTTGTCAACCTTGTCTACATTATTTTACCATTGGATTGAAGCTTTAATTTTTTGGGGTATTAATTAGACGACCTAATAAAGTCGAGGTTGTGCATAATTTGTAATATCTCATTAGAAGCAATCTCTGTGTTGTCATTTTTCTCCTTTCATGACCTTGATCTTTATAGATGTGCCTCTTTCATCTTTGAAACAACAGGGGTGCCACGTGGGCTCGTGTCTCTGTATGGCTGATAGTTGGGGTGCTCGTGTATGTGTTCTATGGACGGACTCACAGCTCTTTGGTTGATGCCGTGTATGTGCCAGCAGATCATGCTGAGGAAATTTACCGCAGTTCTGGAGACTCATTGGCTTAAATCTTCTGGGCGTAGAATATTGTATGTGAAAAAGCTTGCTAGGTGAAATTCCTCTGGGCAATTCGTGTGTCTTTCTGTTGTATTCTATGCATGAAATTCATCAATATTTCTGTAGAGACTCGTAGGAGTCATGTTTGTGTAGTAGATCACGGAACAAATGTTCCACAAAAGTTAGGCATGTAAATATCTCTAAACTCATTCTTTGAGTAATGTAAGTATATGTATTCTTCGTTCCCTCACATTGCTGTATCCTCAGTTCTCACTGAACTTGCATTATGATTAGGAGCCTTTCCAGGTACCTCGCCGTCCTTGGATGCTATTGTGTTCGGCAATGTTATTTTTTTATCTGTTTTAATGGCTTGATGAGAAGGATCTCCGTCGCCCTGTAGATGATTGTAAAATACAAATTGAATTTTGGAAAGGGTAAAGCGACCACCCGTAGGTGACGAGGTCACATGGAATTACTACTGTAGTGCTTTTTGCTACGAAAAAATATACCCGAAACAAGACGAGCGAAGGTTTGAATTCAAGTCTTGGAGAGAGGGATCTCGAAGTAGGAAACCTTTTCCATGGAAGGGAAGCAACTGACTGCCCCCATGTTCATTAATATACATGTTGGTCCGGTAATTGTGTCCTTTTACCGTTTAATTGCGAGTAATAAATTCGTGCGACTTGAGCTATGTTGTACAAGTTTTAAAGAGCTAAAATGCAACTCATGCGCTTCTCTTTTAATAAGTGATCCGCTCGACTGATCTCCCAGAAACTGGTATTCCCAGGTATGCACCGCAAATCAGAAATAACATTAGGTCATGCAGAGAAGCATCTTGACGATTAAAGTCTAATTTGGTTTGGCTGTCTCAAAGGATTCGCAAACTTATGAGGCATTTGGCAAGTAATTTTGAAACTCCATCAGTAGGGACCTAGGGCTTTCAACATTTTCAAAATGCTATTTTGAGGATTGAATAATCTTTTTTTCTTTTTAATACTGCCCTCACTAATTATTGTGCATCCCCCTTATGCCCTAAAAAAGTACTGTTCATCTTTTTCCTTGGGCTCGCTGATTCATCGTTGAGGAGAGGTCGCGGTCGAGGTCGCCTGTCATTAAGGTCGAGATCGAGGGTTGCACATGTCATCGAGCCGCTCGCCAGAGCTACTATGGGTTGAGGAGGTTGAGGGTCAAGTGACCCAGATCTTCCCTTCGACTGCGGCTGTGCGAACTCGACATCGCGCATCCTCGCCAAAGAGGTCCTGGTCGAGGTTGAGATGGAGGGTCGCACATGTCATCAAGCCACCCGCTGAAGCTATAATGGGTTGAGGAGGTCAAGGGTCAAGCAACCCAGATGTGCCCTTCGATCGTAGCCATGCGACCTCGGCATTGCTCATCCTCAGCGACCGTCGCCTGGGTTGTGGACAGTCGGAGGGTGAAGCCTTTTCACCTTGCCAAGGTTGCAAATCACCATATGGCTTTAGGTGTTAAGCCGCCGCCAGATCTGTAATCACGTGCTCTTAACCTTGCTGATGTTGCAAACATCATGGTTGCAGATCCTTGGCATCGCCCAACCCCCGCCTCTGCCATTACTCGCTCAGATCTGTTTTTCTTCTTTTTTTTTTTTTCTTTTTTGACTTCAAAGTTGCTTTATAAAACAAACACCAAAATGAGTTATCCAAACACTATTACTTTCACCAGATAACTGGGATAATACAAAGTCATTTTCTCAAAGTTAAACTAAACGAACCTAAATGGCTAAATCTGCCTCTCGATGCAATGGGTGACCAGCTCAGGTCACGATTATGAAAGTTTGACTTGTCTTACTCCGTAATGTGTGCCTCTCTAGTTTTTTTTTTTTTTAAATTTATTTATATGTATCTATGCATATCAACAGCGAGCAATCTTTGAACAGCAAATGTCCGTACTGACATCAAATATTCCTTAAAGACGAGAGTTATCCCGAGGACATTGCAGAAACCAAGCATATAATCTCAATATCGTACCACGCTTAATGTCAATGTGGCAGTTAGAAAACCATTCATTGAAGCTTTTCTGGATAGGCTCTATAGCCACTCTTCCCGATGGCCAGAAGGCGATCAAGCACAATTAATCAATAAGACAAGGGAGATAAGATGTTCACAGGGATTTCCGCACAAAGCTTGAACTAGTCAAAAAGATGACAAAATGATAAGAAAAAGAGAGACCTTAAACAAGAGAGATGGCGCTCATGAGAACTAAAATTTGCAAACATCTCCATCACGACTCTGCATCCTGGCAATCGTTTGCCAAACTCTGAATTGAAGCCCATAAAGCCAAAATCAATTTACACTTGTCTCCCCTCTGTTCAATAGCAGAATCCACTGTTGCAGAACCCAAGCATCCTCAGCCAAAAGTTGCAATCAGAAAAGCTTTATATATGCTCATGAACTTGGCTATAAATGCTGCACGAGAGTAAAGTAGAGTGTGTTAATCAGAAGGCAATGCATTCCCCTCTGAACAAGCAAAAAACACCAATTTGATTGTAGTCCTCCATTTTTGCGTCCAAATTTGAATTTTTACTCATCTTTTCACGCCATTCATGCAATCACAGAGAAGACTCCCAAGCAAGCCCCAAACTCAGCCAGCCATCATGGAGAGAAAAGCTCCCAAAGCAAAGTAAAAGAAGAATACGACTTAGTTTTGTGATACTTTGACAAAGAAAGGCATACCTTCGAGATGGAATATGGCCTTCTGTCCGAGCCTCATCCTATGTTCCTGTTCATGGATGATGGAATGAAGGATTACCAAAATTTGGAAGCAAGAAACATATCTTTAATATCTTTATTCATTATCCCAGCATCATATTCTTTAGGTGGCAATCACAAAATTAGAAGACTTAGGCAAAGCGACTCCAATTAGGCTGGCCCAACATAAAGTCGAATTTATGAAACTTACATAGTAGGCTGCCCAGTGGCAGACCTCATGCTTTAATTCTGCATCCAGTTTTCTCAGTAAATCATGCAGCAGTCTCTGCAAGGAAACAGGAGTAGATATAACATGGTGAAGACACAAATGGTGAAGACACAAATGATCCGAGAAGTGCACTTTTACCTTCAGAAGGATTTCTGGAGGAATGCAGTTGATGAGCAGCTCATAAAGTTTCCCTCTAACCTGGAATAGCCTAAAGAACAAGAACAGCAGGTGTTTAGCCACAGCTCATTTCCATCATGACAAGCATATTTCCATGAAATGCAGTGGGCAAAGCTCCACACACATGCACAGAGATACATACACACAAGTAAGAACAGAAAAGAGATTATATTGTCTGCATCGTGAAATGATATTCTAAGTCCTGATGCAGCGCAGCATATGCACCCAAAGTTTCCAAAGACTTCTGGACGTTTTACTCGTTATATAAGTTAATGAATTCTTAAAATTAACAACATCAGATCACTACATACACAAGAGAGATTCTTTTCAATTTGCTATATTGAACAGAGGCATTTGAAAGATAAAACACTAAGGAATGCTAAAGGTTGACTTCGAGCAACACATGAAAAACCTCATAAAAGTAGAATGCTAAACACTTTTAACCTTTTTGGGCTCTGTTCCTTCATAATGTCAGATACTATCTCAGAAACGTACTCCTCCCAATCCATCGGAGATATCGCTTGGTTTATGGTGAAAGGGTACCTAAATCCATTGTTACAACAGAAAGAACTATCAGTTAGTGTTGCTTTAAATATGGCCAAAAGAATCGAGCATGAATAGATGAACCAGAATATACTCCAAGGCACTGCAATTGAGCAACAGTCCTAAGATCTTACTGCTGTACTCGACAAGTCTCAAAGGAAAGTATCGCTCTTCTTAAACTGCGATTTGATTTTTCTGCAACGCGAGCGGCAAATCCAGCAGGAAGTTGCAGATTTTCCTTCTTTGCAATAAATTCTAATACCTTAACAATCTGACAGAAAATTTGAATATATAAGAGTCCATAACTTGACAACGTCCGCACAACAATCAAGCAGATCATGTAGCTGCAGACAATCTCACTTGAAAATTCTGCAATCTTTCAGATGGGCAGTATATAAGCAGAACCAATGATGTATGCAGTAAGTTGGAAGAGAAAAATAAACCTAGAAGTGATGCAATGCTACCAGCATTTTCAACTCGAAATATGGCCCCACAAGATAGAAGTGTGCAACCTAAACTACAGATGTCAGCGCATTATGAAAAACCTCCTCAAGAACATAGTCTATCATCCATGCGCTTTTAGTATGAGCGTTACTCTATCGTCACAACAGAAGATGTTCTGATGCATTATACTCTGTGATTTTGTTAAGTAGAGAATCACATCATGTGCCAAAAGAAGCGTACAGTACGAATGCAGGATGCACGAGAAGAAAATGGACAGGCAGTGACTGGAAGTCTCCATCACCTGCCAGCATATGACTCAATCCTACCATCTGATGTTTGATATAAAAGGATTAACCGCACCTACTAGTTGCCAACCCAAAGAAAAAGAACAGATCCAGATAGGATCCACATCCATGCCACAGGGTCTATAACAGTTCCCCCTTTCAGAAAGGACTCCATATTAAATACTAAGACACCGACTCTATCCACTTATCTTTTGTACCGCTGAACAAAAATAATTATCTGCATACTAAAAGCACTAAAAAATCCCCTAACCTGATCTTCTCGTGGTGCATTTATTCGTATATTCAGACAGCGAGAACGAATGGCTTCAGTAACTTTTGATGAGCTGTTGCAGCAAAGGATCAGTCGGCATGATGCACTATACTTCTCCATCGTCCTCCTTAGAGAATGTTGAGCTTCTCTTGAGAGTTTGTCAACCTCATTAAGCACCAGAACTGCCACACGATAAAAAATTATAACTTATAATTTAGGTTTCAGTTCATCCTTATAGAGCATGTTAATCTCCAAAAAGAACAAGGTCATCAAATATATGATTATACCCAAGGGAACAAATATTGGAACTAGAATTCCATAAGTTTCTGAAAGTACAGGCGTTTTTAAGAAAGATTCCAAGTTGTGCAATAGAGGCAAACACTATGTCCCATATGATACTCAAAAATACCAGAGACTTCGAGAATTCCACATAATCCATCAGAGAAAAACTTCTTGAAAGTTATGTTTGCTTTATATTTCGATCAAACTAAATTTTATATAGTCAATTTTATGTTGTTCAACTCAAAATAATGCCAGACATCATTAAACCACTCATTCCTAGATTGGGACTGAAAAGTCTGTTTTTTCAGCTCCTTTAAGAAGCCGAACAACATGATTAAAAGCCCCTTACTCACAATCAATATCAATGTGACAGCCTTAGATGTCAATTGCAACAAATGAGAATTGCATATATCATCTTCTATCTAGGCAAAACTTCTCTTGATCATCAACTTATATACAGCTTATATGGCATATATCGCTCTTAGAAGCCGAACAAAATTCTGAAGTGCAATGAACTATCGTAAGGGTCACCTTGGATTAACAAGATTGCGGATAATATCATATAGGAAGTGCCAAGAGATGAGAAATACTAAGATTTGGTAAAGCAATATCACCTTTGAATCCCTTTTTCCCTTTCGTGTCTATTGGTCTGTTTTTGGCCATTTCTTTAATAATCTCCTGAACAACGTAACGGTCCTGAAAGCCTGCATCACTCGGGTTCATTTCAACATGATGGGTACTTGATAATGTGGTCAACTCTATATCAATATTTCTTGTTCCAGCCTGCATTAAGAGGACAATAGAAGATGACAAATACCTCAACGTTCAAAATTACCAACAAATGAGACAAGGCAATATTATTACTTAAGCTTCTCCTTGTAATAGTATAGGAGTAAGAACACTATTAGAGGACAAGCAAGGGGAACCTAAATATGTTTGACTTATCCACTAACAAAATGTTACAAACTTCACCATTGGGATATGCATTTACAAGCAAGGTCAGAACTTTAGCGAAACCCATAAAATACCTAGAGCAAAAACACTTGCAGTCGATGATGGGTACAATATGTACATGTTAAATCTATTTCAGCTAAGGGGGTTTAGGGGTGTTTCTTCTTAATGAAAGATTTGATAGGCCAGTGTTTCCACAGAATGAAGCCGTGAGCAAACAGGCCTCCTCCAGACACTTCCTAGAGACCACTCACAAGAGAAAAACAGTAACATATAACAATGCCCACAACTATGAACCCAATTGTCAACTAAGTTACAGTTGTCAGCCCCTACTTTTCCAATCCTACCCTAAGTATGAGGCAATTCCAATCCAATCCAGTTGAAGTACGAGGCTATTCTAACCCCCAGCATTTAAAAGTAATTCCTCCAAAACAATTGCATCAGCAAGGTTTTAATGAATAATCACAAATTTTTACAACTGAAGTAGACAAAGGAAGCATGCGAAGTTCATAAAAGGTGCCTGCACTCACATTAATTTTCCAAGTCTTATTCTCCACCTTGACCTGCAAAAATATCATAACAAAAAGTTCAATCCACCGATAAAAAAAAAAAAAGAGCGGAACGAGACCATATTTCACCAGAAGGCAGAACTTTCACATCCGGACGACCTCCCGCGCCGCAACAAAACACGACGCGAGGCAATCGGAAGGGATCCGAACCTTCTCGGAGCTGGACCCGAACATCTGCCTCAGGAGGGCCATGATTAGGGTTTTCTTGCCGGAGCCGGAGGGGCCGTAGAAGAGCAAATGGGGACAGTCCTGCTCCGACACCTTCGCGGCACGCAACAACAACCACGACATGAAAGGAGACCAGAACGATTAGCAACATCGACGACCGTTGGAAGCTCGAGAAGAGCAAAGAAGAGCGCCGGAAATCAAGCGCGGGCGGCGAGGGATCGGGAAGTACCAGCTTCTTGAGATTCTGAGCGACGTCCTCGTGGACTATCACCTGGTCCAGCGCCTTCGGGCGGTACTTGTCGACCCACAGCATCTTCTCCGGAGCTCGACGGGCGCGCCGATCGGCGGGAGCGGCTGCGGGGAGGTGCGCGCGGAGTGAAGAGCGGAGCGAGAAAGTGGCGGGAAATAGTCGGAAAGAGGGCGTCGGGGGTTTTTTCTTATACGCGAGTCGTCTGCGTGCGAGCTCTTTATCTTTATTTATTTATTTATATATACTTTTCGTTTTTGTCCGATGTACTTATAAAAGATTTTAGAAATTGAAATTGCGAATAACCTTAAATTAATACACTCACAATAAATTTGTTCAAAACTAAACTAAATTAGTATACCGTGAGAAATTTACCTTTTAATAATTTTCATTTAATTTTACCGTTAAATTATTAAATAGTATGATGGGCAATGATTGTCAAATAACCAATTAAAGATTTTACTATTTATTTGTTATAAATATACAAATTTGTGATATTAATCCGATTTGTTATAAATATACTAATTTAATATTTTTATGGTATTTTAAATAAATTTATCACAAATTTTTTTAATCAAAAAATTAATTTTGAATAAATTTGTTATAGGTATAATAATTTGATACTCTTCATGATATTAACACAAGATTTTAATTATGAGCCTCCCCTTCATAGAAATTGAAAAATTAGAAAATATTTTTTTAAAAATAATTGTTCACATAAATTCAGTTCGTCTATACAATGCAATTTTTCTTGAAAAATAAAATTCAACTATTAAATACTATTTTTTAAATACAATTGACATAAAAAAAATTTAAAAATCATTTTACGATTTTATTATAACAATGGGTAACCCCTTTCACGTAGGAAATTGAGATTTTCCAATCCCTAGCTTCTCCGGCCGGATGGGGGCCGGTTCGTTTCGGTCCACACCGATACACGAACCGGCACGCCTGGTTCTCCATAAACCCTCGCAAGTCGAGTAATCAGAGAAGCTCCGCATTCGCCTCTGCTCGCCGTCGGCGATCCACAAGCGCCCGAGGAAGAAGAAGACGACGACGACGGTGGCGGCGGCGGCGAGTTGAGGCTCGAACGAAGCGCGGAAAGCCATGGGATGGAAGAGGAAGAGCGGCGACGACGCCGAAGGCGAGGATGGATTCGGAGGCGGCGGCGATGGCCAAAAGAGGAGGAGGAAGGCGGCGGCGCCGGCGGCGCCGGAGACGAAGGAGAAGAGAGAGATACTGCCGTCGACGATAAAGAACAAGGAGAGGAGGTCGGTCGTCCACGCCAAGCTCAAGCAGCAGAAGAAGCTCGAGAAACGGAAGAAGGTCAAGGAACGCGACGCCGCCGAGAAGCGCGCCCTCGAGCTCGGCGAGGAGGTCTGACGACTTTCCTTTTAACCCTAATCCGCCGATTGTCTTTGCTTTCGAGTGTAGCGAGACGTGGAAAAAGAAGTTTTTGATGGAAATCGTTTGCTGTTGTGACGAAGCTATTGATTCGCAATTTGGTTTTGATTCTGAGCAGCCTGCGCCGAAGAAGATCCCTCGCACGATCGAGAACACGCGAGAGCTCGACGAGACGGTCTGCCGGCCTGACGATGAGGAGGTTTTTTCTCTCTATTTTCGCCACTTCTGCTGATGATTACTTGCGTGATGTTTGTGGATATCGTTTTTTGGTTTGCCGGTTGATTTGTTCGTGTATTTGTAGCTGTTTGCGGGAAACGACTGCGACGAATTCAGTTCCGTATTAAAGCGCGAGCGTGCTCCGAAGATATTGCTCACCACTTGCCGGTTCAATTCAACTGTATGTCCTCTCTTTGCTCTTTGCACAATCCTTGGGCGTGGCTGCTTGATTAGCGCTTGCTTTTTTGAGTAATTTGGTGTTGCCTATCACGTGATTTTGCAGAGGGGTCCTGCTTTTATATCGGAATTGCTGGAGGTTATCCCGAATTCTCAATACTTCAGGAGAGGAACCTATGACTTGAAGAAGGTGTTGAATGCTTCTTCCTATCTGTGACATTGCAATACCAGATAGTTAGTCTCTTTACTGGGTTCAAGTTTTTTCTTTTGCACTGTTGTCAGATCGTGGAATATGCAAATCACAAAGAGTTCACTTCTGTCGTCGTTGTTCACACAAACCGGAGGGAGCCAGGTTGGTGGTGCTTCTCGCTAAGTTACTGGTCACCATTTCTTTGTTTTTCACCTTTTTCATTCTGTTTACTATTTGACTCCGCAGATAGATAAACGATTAACATTCCTTATCTCTATAGTTTTAGTAAGCATTGGCTCTTGCTTGTAGATGCTCTTTTAATTATCGGCCTACCAGATGGACCAACTGCACACTTCAAGCTCTCCAAGCTCGTATTACGTAAGGATATCAAGGTTTGTAGGTTGTGGTGTTGTTTTAGTTTATTGTTCTAGTGGAAAGCGAGGAAATGATCTTCTCTTAGCTTGTACACAGCACTTCTTTCGTGTATTTACTGAAGCAGGCTGATAAGTCTCATCCTATATGCTTCTGTCTGGAATTCCCTACTGATAGATGGTGATCTCTTTGAAGGATGGATTCTCTTGTTAATTTCCTTGTTGCATTGCTTGCAGAATCATGGAAATCCAACTAGTCATGAACCTGAGCTTGTACTGACTAATTTTACAACTCGCTTGGGTCATCGTGTTGGAAGGTGACAGTTTTCTTTTTATTGATTCCATTTACTGAACCCTTTAGGTTTTTACTGCCTATATCCCAGTCAAACAATTGACTATTAAGAAACCTGGTTCCATTTGTGATGTGTACTGCAATATCTCTAGTGCTGAATACCCGATCAGGCTAGACAATGCAACTTCAGCTTTCTTATAGTATATTGTAGCATAATATTTGATTTAATAGGTTGTTTTACCTCTTTTCTTTCAGGCTAATACAGTCATTATTTCCACAAGAACCAAATTTCCGTGGTCGTCGAGTTGTGACTTTCCATAACCAGCGAGATTTTATATTCTTTCGCCATCATAGGTGTGTCTTGGTAGCATTGTGAATACTTGCTTTAGTCAAAATCTCCCTTGTCGTCAACAAAAGTTGCATGATATCCTTGCTCAGGTACATCTTTGATAGTAAAGAAAGTAAACGCACTGACTCAAAGGATAAAAAGATGAAGAATGAGGAGGGTGAGAAGGTTCCTCAAGAGAAAGTAATTGCTCGCCTTCAGGTTCGTTAACCGATTCCATTACTTACTTGTTGAGAGCACATTTATAAGGTGAAATCCATGAAATGCATGTTGCACACGCACGCTCGATAGAGAGAGGGAAATGGAATGAATGATTAATCAGTTCACTTTCACAGTTTATCTAACCTGGGTCTGCTTGGGCATATATAATTGCAGGAGTGTGGTCCTCGTTTTACACTCAAGTTGGTTAGTCTGCAGCATGGAACATTCGATACTAAAGGTGGCGAATACGAATGGGTTCACAAGGTAAATAGTCTATACAAATTCATTGTGTCCCCAACCAGGCACTCATATCTGAATACTAAAAATAAGCATGTGAAAGCATTCTCTCTCAGGATCATCGTTGTTTACTTGCTTGTATTTCCTGTTTGACTCCAGCCCGAAATGGACACCAGCAGGAGGAGGTTCTTTTTGTGATTTTGAGTTGTGTCGAGAGAGATCTTGTGGAGTTTGTAGCCCAGAAATTGAAGTATTTCTGGTCAAGTGAGACTGTACACCTGGAAAAATGAAGGATTTCTAGGATTCGCAGTCACCTTTTTGATCTGATAGCGATTAGCTCTGTATTTCTGTCGAGTGACTGTACACTGGCAGATGAGTCTCTTGCTGGTAGAGAATTCTTCCATTCTTTTCAGGAAGTTTTTGTTTTTGCAGTTTCTACATTACCTATGTAAACTTCTATTTCCTGCTGACAGGATACAGTCTTTTCATACATATTCGTTCTTCTCTTAACATCAGATCGATCATCTTCTTGAATTTGGGTAAACTTCTCATTTTTCGTGCTGCAATTGCGATTGCCGAATGCGAGCACATATCTTTCCTATCACATATATACAAATTAAGGTTAACTCGGCTCCTGAAGCAGTAGTTCGGAGCAAAAACCTTTCTGGTGGAGAGTTTCTCAGCAAATACAGAGAGTCCAACACTACCGACGCTAAACCTAATGTTTCGAGCGAGTATTTCAACATATACGTTATCTTGCCAACATCACTGCCCACTTTGCATGTTACCCTCAGGCACAAAGCACCCACCACAAGAAAACTAGTTATTGACCAGGCCCTGTAGGTGACTAACATCCCTCCGACAACTAAGACCTCCCTGCGACAGACACAGGATTCGCACTCGTGGGAGAAGGTCGAAGAAGCTAGAGCATCGAAACCCGTGTAGTAAGGTAGGAGAACAGAGTCCAGATATAAACTCGCATGCAGAATCCCGGAGATCGTTGATGCCTGAAGAATGACGTACTTTATGTCACCGATCGTACCTTCATCAAACGCCAGGGCAGATATGAGCGCGAGATGGAATATCGGAGGTCCCATGCAGGACACTGGGAACATGGAGTTTATTCGGTGGCCTTTGGCAAGGATCAGCAGCGTTGCCGAGAGGGAAAGTGGGTTGCACGGAAGCAAGTACCTCTTCCAATTGCATAGGCGCGATTTCCGTCTCCCTGTTACTTCTAGTATCATGATGATCAGTGTTATGAGGTAAGAAGCGACTGAAAAGAGGAGAACGAGGCCATCGACGACCCGGGAATAATCGCCGGGGTAGGTGCTGTCGCAGTAGTAATGGTATGGGCAATCGATGGGGTCGAGCGTCTCTTCGACTTGCCACCGCACGCATTTGAAGAAAGTCGTGCGGATGTCTCCGGAGACCCGTTGGAAGTGGACCGGCGAGTATTTTGAATCGAGGAGATTCATGTCCGCTGAAATTGTTGTTGATATCTGCTTGAGGCCTCTGACCGATATGTATTGGCGGGCGGCCATTCTTATGGGAAAAGGAATGGATTACTGGAAGTTGAAGTGTTTCAACCCGAACGTCGTAGCTGGTAAGGGAAAAGACAGGTCAACATATTCTCGGCATTTTCTTAAGCCGTGCAAGGAGAGTTGTCTTTAGAGGACAGCAGACGACTCGAGGTTACTTTATTATGAAGGGATGTTTGGTATTGTGAACAAATCTGATGGCCAAGGGCTAACTAAAATCCTATGGTGGACCGAGGAATTTTAGTATCGCCGGTCATTGTAGGCCAGTACGGGTTCCGAAGCAGCGACGTTAAGCCTGAATATTTTTTTTCTAAAGGACTTCTCCACTCCAATAAATGACTTGGTTTTAAAGACAATGATAAATAATAAGCCACGTGAATTCTATATTCTCGCATTTCGGTTAGGTTCTGGTAAGACAATTATACCAATGATTGAACACCGAACCACTGACAGAGTGCATCTAACAGAAAGCATATTTGCCTTACTGAGGCAGGCCGTACCGCATAGTATTTCACGAACGAAAAGACATTAAATTTTGCTAAATCTGATCTCCTGGTGAACTACATGAACTTTGTCTCTATCCTGGATGATAAGGTTCATGTCCCTTTCAATCTCGGACAGACCACAAACTGAGAGGGTCTAATAGAGTGCTTTATAGCACGAGTCAGGATTTTAGACTCAAGCTACGAGGGATTCGAAATTAGAACTAGTCTAGTTGTCATAATACAAAATATTTTTGAAAAAAGAACCTTTAAAAATGGCGTCACATATAATAGGAACATCAGGAGTTATTAAAGAATATTAATTATATGAAAATCATGCATTACACTTGCGTCATGTATAGGAGACTTCTTTCCGTGGATGTTTAACATCAGTGATATATATTCAACCTTAAAGGCCCAGCTGTTAGTAATTACGCTCCCGGTTTCGGGGTGGCAATCCCTTCCAAAAAGGAACGCGAGAGAATACGCCGATGCTATTTTCTAGGCTGGAAAGCCTAGAAAATAGAAAGAAGTAAGAATTCTGGTGGGCGACTATCGTGCGCGACTAAGTTCAAGAGGCACATAAAAACTGCACGAGTGTTGCCACAAACTCAATCATCCTTGCATTGGTAAGCAGAACGACACTTCAAAAACCCGCGCTTCTCGAAGCAGAATTTGGAACCTTGAGCATGAAAAGCCAAGGGAAAATCGATGGGGGATACATTTACAAGTTGGCCAAAGAAAGAAAAGAAAAAAAGAAAAGACGGAAAGATCTCTCTCTGTCTCCTGTGAAAGCTACAACTTTGTCGGTCGCCTCTGAGTCGTTCTAAGAGCACACTGTTGGCGTAATAACTGTAAGGGTCTCCTCGCTATGTGGCGGAGTTCTCTGCAAGAGGCATAATTGACTATCCAGCATTGGGGAAACACGTGCATAACAAATTGGTTCCTATCATATAAAGAGAAAAAAGAATCAGCATATTAGTAGCAGACTGAGATAAGGGCAATGGGCATGAAAGTAAAGGTATGTGCTATGAGATTCTGTAAAAATCATCCAGCAAAATGGGACCCTCATTGTCAGACCCATTAAATGTAATTGTTACATTATTCATTTATTCAGCCATGCCATAGGCCACCGCACAGATCATGTTTAATAGCCATAAGCTAAAGTAGAGTTCTATCATGTGCAGAAAATGCAGAGGCTAATGTTCACATTGCAAGGCTGAGACAAAAGGAGGTGTACTGAAAACCATAAACCACTAGTTCAACTTAGATGGAAATCATCCAAATCGGGGCATTGTAAGACACTGATAATGTGATTATTAACGCTTTCCCTACTTTATCATTTCTGCATCACAATGTATTACTTCCCACTAAAATGTATTAACATTTTGCCATAGACAGAAAAAAATTAGATACTGTCACAACAATTATTTCGATTTTCACCACCTAGCAGAAAATACTCAAAAGACTCAAAAATGGAAATGACAAAACTCATAAGACTCACAGAGAAAAAAATGTGTAAATGCAGATGAGTGCAAATGATGCCCAATGCACAAAGTCAACAAGTCAATCTATGAACAATTTTTCTTTCAGTAAGATTCACACTATCAGCATCTGCAAGCAATACAGGGTGAAGCACATGTCTTACCTTTCACACCCTTCCAAAGGGAAGGCTCACCCTCATCACTGCTGTCATGTCATTTGCTCCAACAGATTTGCCATCCTCAAAAGTAAGAAAACGTTGATCTATCCAAGTTTAGCCTCACCATTTACTAAAGTACTTTCATCGTTGGCAGAGATGCTGCTAACTGCTTTGCTGCTATTCTTCTTTTGCCTTTCTTTGCTGATATAAGCTTTATCTTTGGCAGGGCTTACCAACCTTTTAATTGCTTTCTTTCGTGGCTGGATAGTTTGCTCAGTTGAGATACTTCTAGTAGAACCTGTCACCTTTGCAACACTGACCTCATCCTTAGTTTGTTCAATATCCGCAGCCTTATCAGTTGATGGTGCAGAAGCAGATTCTTCTCCAGCAGCTCCAGCTGTTTGCTGTGTGCCAAATTCCTTTGGATCTGGATCAGGAAGTAATGCGCGGCGACTAAGGCGGAGCTGTCCCTTGTCATTGATCTAAAACAAACTCTTGTAATAATTAGTAAGTTACTGAAATGACAATGTAACAGACTAAAGATCATAAAAACTTATCGAAGGAAATACTCCGTAATCAGGTTAACCTGGATTTACATACATCGAAATCCATAATTTCCTCAATGTGATCAACAAATGGAAATGATGTAAATGAAGTAGCTAGTCATAGGAATGTAACATCAGCTCCCACACTGCGGAGCCACCCACTCACAGGTTACTACTCCAGGCAATGAATAAAAAAATTGGAGAGAAATTTCTCCTGGGAAGAGACGTATGGAGTTTTAAAATGCATGTGTTAATATCCATAAATTCTTTGTCCAGATATGCATTGAGGGAAGAAAGAATTAGAGGGGAAAGGCCAATTTTAGGATTTGGTTTCCACACTTGTCTCTAAACAAATAGCAAGGCTAACAAGGACTCAGAGGGCTTAAATAGGCATAGCCAGCAGGGCAGAAAAGGGGGTATAGCTAGTAAGAGAGAAAGGGAGAAAGAACAGTTAAATTTTCTGGAACAGCCGGTACGAGGAAGAAGACAAGGACATTTAAATTTACCCCTCCCCCAGCTTTTTGGCAAGTCGGCCACGAAAGGTAATGAAGAGCCTCTCAGGGATATGCCATTTGCATATTCTTAAAGAATATTATACACACTGCCTCCTCGAATAACACAACCTGCACCTACTAACAATGCTGCTCTGTTATGCTGGAGGATGAACGGACAGTATCGGCAGATCATCCCAGAAGAAGTTAAAACAAACAGCCATGTCTGAATCAAATCATAGAATCACTTCCAACCAATTAAACACCAAATCTCAAGCAAGTAAGCTAACTTCTTTCTAGGACTTTTATAAAAAAAAAGGATGGTAAAAACAAAGTATTGAGTAGATAAAAGGTTGAGCAAATAAAATCAGAAAGAAATATCTGATACCTCAATAAGTTTCACATCAACACGATCTCCAACTTTAAAAGCCTTCAGCAGAATAAACAAACAAGCCATTAGTATAATACTTACCTTACCAAAAAAAAAAAAAAAAAAAAAAAAACAAACAAGCCATTAGCTTTTATGGACTTAGACTAGACTGATAATGGCAAGGTAAAAAGCAAGACCAAAAACCATACGTCTTCAGCCTTGGCGAGCCAATTGGAACTTAACTCACTGATATGGCACAAACCCTGAGACAAATATACATGAACATAATTCAGCACCTCTACCCATGTCGAAAGACATACAGTATGAGACAGTTAAATCATATAACAACTGTATATCAAGGAGCAATATGACAATGTTATCAAGAGGCAAACTTCAACTCAATAAATGCTATAGGACTCGATAAAATGAAAATCCATGTTATGCACCAATTGTAGACAAATTGGCTTTTTCATTTTCCAAATCCTACGTCTCTCATTATTTGACTTTTAACTACTGTGAAACACTTGAAGCCTTATAAAAAAAATGGGGAATTATATACGACTTTTTCTTAATTTTCCTAAACTTAAAACACTCTTCAATATTCAAAATCTTTTAGGGAAAGTAAGAAGCCTGAAAAAGTCCCTTTAATTGTTAATAGTACCCAAGCATATCCTCTAGGCACTGATTGATATCAAGGACAACTATATAGTCCATAAATCAGTAAATGGGGTAGCAAGTGTGTGGTACAAATTAGCAGCTCCCCTTAGTTTATGCAATCACCCATATACATGTATATGTGTGTGCGTGTGTGTGTAAGAAAGGATGATAACACCTCCAACATCACTGAACATTTACAATTGGAATTCTACTACACACCTCCCTGCCCGGAGCTATCTCAACAAAAACTCCATAAGGTGCAATAGATTTGATCTCACATTTCCTGAAAAGCAAGAATCAGAGAAAAAATCATTCTACAATCCTCCCAACAGTCTCTCTCTCTCTCACAGTGTGTGTGTGTGGAAAAGAACAGAGAGCAAGAAAAATGAGTACCTATATATGTCACCAATTGTTGGCACCATTGTCAGATTACCAATTATGGCTTTAGACCTCTCTATACTAGACAAGTCCTTAGCAGTAATTTTCACCTGAGAAGTGGAGAGAAGCAAAATACATGACCAACAGCGGCATAGTTATTTATAGCCATTCAAGATGAGATTCAAGCCTGATCTTACTATTCCATCCTCTTGGGTTTCAATGGCCTCTACTCCGGTCTCTTCAATGATGCTTTTCACTTTCTTCCCACCAGTACCAATGATCAAATTGATTTTTTCTGGTCTGACCTGAGGTAGAGAGCAAGTTGTTTAAGCAGATCAACAAACACAAGACTTGAAATAGGTCCATGATATGGAATAGACAAACCTTCATCACATGAATCAGTGGAGCATGCTTTGAAAGACTTTTGGAAGGGGGAGGTGAGCACTTTGCCATTTCCACTGTGTTGGATAGAGAACAAAGAACTTTACCATCACAAGCATTAAAGACAGCCCAAAAAAGGAGATAGTAAGAAAATTATATCTGTCAAAACTTGAGATCAAGAACAAGAAGCAAGATGAGGCCCCCCACAGTATTGAGTTTGGGAATGGCAAGAAGAAAGCCTTCACATAAGAGATAAATGCAAATTCCCTCTCAGTCTCCCTCTCTACCTCCATGCTGTGTTAATCTAATCCCTAAAAACATTCCTTACTTTCAGGCAGGCCAAGATATTCTTCCAAAACAAAAAGACATCAGATTTTGCTAACTCTGTCTGTGTGAAGTGCATGAGCTCGAACACATGCTAGATGTTAAGCTGTCCTGTAATCTCAGTGAATTTCCAAATTTTATAAGGTTTTAGTAGAGCCATTTACTCTACAAATCAGAGTTTTAGGCCTAAGGCTGCTAGAAGTTTCAAGTGTTGTTTAAAGAGACGATGAAAAAACTTTCCGGCTTCATTCATCACTACAAAAAGATGAACTCTGTCCACTCAGTGCAAGTAAGAAATAGATAGGACTATCACAATCCAGCATCACATAGAAAAAAATTCTGTCATTGCATGGATTTAAACATCAAAGAACGACAAAACATGCACATCGATGATGCCACCAAGATTACCTAATAAGTAATGTGACAAAAAAACACGAAACATTAATATTCTAGCTGACAAGCACCAAGTCGCCTCTTGCTGGGATTGCTGACTAATCACTAAACTCTAAAGTGCTTGCTCAGAAATATTCCCAACACCTCGACATCAGCAGAGGCTATAAATCTTGGGCAACAACTTTTGGCTTGATGGACTGTATGGCCTTTGGCTAGGTTTTCATTGAAATGGTTTATTTCCAACATCTAGCCTTTAAATTGATTTCACTTTTGTTCTTACCACAAAACCTTAGACAAACTAGAAGCAAGAACAAGTCAGAAGCTAGATAACAATTTTCTCCAGAAACTATAATCAGGGATATGATATTACCAAGTATACGCTTCCGACCATCCCTTGCTTGTAGAAGTGCATTCCTCATAATGGGCAATGTAATACCCGCTACCTATTAAAAAAAGATGCACGCAATTAGTAAACATTGCTCCTGCTCCTCTCTAAATGAATGTCCAGACATGAAATGTAAATTCTCTTCGACAAATTGTACATCCATCCCCAGGAACATGAGTAACCCAAATAAAAGTAGTTTCTCCCTCAAAAGACAATAAGCATCATGCAAACACATGAATTACTCTAAACTTGTAAAGTTAATCTTTCCACTATTTGATTCTTTAGGTCCTTGTTAGGCCCAAACCTCCAGCCGAGAGAGAGAGAGAGAGTTCATTTCTAGGTCCATTTTCACTGTAATGGAAGAATGATGAAAGCAGTAGAACTCTTTTTTTTTCCCTTTTTCATGGTTGGTGAGCATATATTTAGGTTCTAGGGTTACTGTGCCCTATCCTTTTGAGAGGAGTGCAGGGTAGAAGAGGGGAACTGAACCAGAGAGTATTAACAGGTAAACAGATACCTTTATGTCCATCTGAAATGCAGTTATGCCATCTTCATTTCCAGCTACCTGGAAAAGAAACCAAGTGGAAATAAATCAACCATTTAGGTCATGTTTCCATAACCAACTTGATCCCCTATTATGATCCCAGACGAATGCCTTCAATTAAACACAGAGCCGCTTGGACTTTCACACCCAAAATCTTGTCCTCCTAAGCTTATCCTCAATGATCTCAAATTGGAAAAATAAATTTCTACTTATTTCTATGGGTGGTTGGTTTGCAGCACTAGCACTTTGAAACATAAATGAACAAATGAAAATAAGAAGTTCATGAAACAAATATAACATGAAAAATCACCTTAAAATCCATGTCTCCAGATGCATCTTCAGAGCCAGTAATGTCAGAGAGAATAAGAGGGGTGCCATCACCACCAAATTCCTGTGTATCCAACACCAACCCCATTGCTATCCCTGCAATAGAGCTCTTAACTGGAACACCAGCATCTTGCAAAGCTAAGCAGCCCCCACAAACAGATGCCATGCTGTCACATTGGAAAACAATTTAAAGAGGAAAGAACATCAGGAACCAAGCATCAACAATTAAAGGTCCATGAAGGATGAGGAAAAAATTTATGTAAAAACTAAGCCAACTTGTTTTCAAGTGAATCTGAACTCAAAAATTTGTTCAAGAACTTGTATGCATGAGCTTTGAGGAAGACGACAATTAAATCACCTCGAAGAACCGTTGCTTTCAGTGATGGTACTCTCAACACGAATGGTGTAAGGAAAGTCATCTTCGGAAGGCAAAACAGGTTCTAGTGCTCTCTCAGCAAGCATTCCATGACCTATATCTCTTCTGCTAGGACCTCCCATACGCCCAACTTCCCCAACACTTGAAGGAGGAAATGAATACTGAAATTGGATAAAAGAATTGTTAATAACCTTTTTTAGGACTGGACATTTTTAAGTATCATGCTGCTTGTTATAATCTCAAATTGACACTGTCGAGCAATTTCAAGCCAAATTCATTATCACTCACGCAGGTAGGTAATACAAAAGACACAAAAGTGCTCATTCTTTAATTTAAAATGAATGAAATTGAGCTCCCTGGTGCCAAAACTTATGTATAATCAATAATTATACTACCGTGACAGCTACTATTTAAGAAAAAATTCATCAACCTTGCAACTTAGACAAGGAGAGTAGCTCAGATACTTTTTGATCCACTAACACATGCAACAAACATAGGCTTAGTCACCCATTTTAATGATTATTGATGCATTGTGAACTCCATGAACATGTCTACAGAGACCTGAAGGTAGAACCTCTTCAATTCATTGTCATCCACAAGGTTGTCCACCCTTTGTGCCATTTGCCTATCACCAAGGGTAGCCACTGCTAATGCCTGAAAAAAAGCACACAAAGGATTGGATAAGTAAAAGCCAAGATAGCACATTTTTATTGGTGAAATAGACGATATAATCCCTGGCATCTGAATAAAAATATCAAGATAGACTGTTTTAGTCATGTTAAGAGTTACTGAAGCTTCTAGTCAAAGATGAGCTCAAAACTGAAACAACAGGAAAATGCTATACATCTCAGTGGCCACAGGAAAGAGTAAATGGGGAGATGAATAGAAAAACTGAAAAGTTCCACCTCAACAACAAAATATATGGAAAGGTCGATGTTTGGTGCATGCACATTGCTGCATCAATCATTAGAATGTATCCTACTGAATCTAAACCAGTCTATTTGTGGTAACACTAGATATGAAAGAACAAGCATTCAGGAGACTTACAGTGCACAGGATTCAATTCTCAAGAACGAATATATCTCAGTCTGTGCTAACTTTTGTGCTTGGCACTCGTTCAACAGGTAAGCCAAGAAAAAGTTGCAAAATCTCAGAATGAATTTGTGTGCAAAAAATAGGCAAATGAGGTTGCGGGGAACCAGCGCACAAATGAGTGCCTCCAAGATATACACCAATTAGATCTACCTTTAGCAAGTTGCAGATGGAAGAGCACTCCAAAAGGAATAAAGAAAGTTCCCACAAAAGATGAAACTTTTTCTATTCAACCAGTAAAAGAGAAGCTACTGGTTCATTTTAATGACAGAAGTAGGCAAATGGCAAACCTGTGTTTCACCACGTGTAAAAAGAGTACTTCCATGTGCCCTAGGAAGCAATCCACACCTTGAGTTAATCGGCCTTATTTCATCAGGGGTTCGACCATCACTCCTTTTTCCTCCCTGTATCAAGTCCAGAGAACAAAGGATTTGATGAGGAAAGAGAACCCACTATTCTGCAATGAAGACTAGCAAACTATTTCTTTAAGGCCAAGATATTTTCCCAATAGGAGAAGTGAATTTAATCATCCTATACAATTTATGTTATTGGAATAGACTGTTCAATATGTCAGAAGCAGTATTATTGTCAAACATTCACTGGGCTCCAGAAAGAGAAGTTGTCTGCCCCTTGCCATAGAGATATACACAATGACATGCAAGATGGATGGTCCCTACAAATATCTGGAGAGAGAAGTTTGCATTTGACTGCACATATGTATTTTAAACTAAATACGAAATTGTTGGAGACAAGAGCAGGAAAAAATGTGGATCTGTTAATCATACCAAAGACGGAGCAAAAAAAAGAAAAAATAAGCATACAGTCCAGATCTCCTAATAAAATAACTCTTTGATAGAAAGGGAGGATTCATACCTCAACTATACGTCTCCGAAGGAACTTAGATGTAACTTCTTTAAACACCAGCTTCACATCAACCTCGGAGAAAAACTAGAAAACGAAAGAAGAAACATAATCACGTCTGTAGAAAAGATGCAACACAAACCACTGGCAAGTTACATCAAATGATTTAAATCTCTATCAGAGGATACCCCTTTTTATTCTTCAGGTTGAGCATTTTTCCCCGGTTTGACTTCAAATTATAAGGGGAAAATTCCCAATTACACTGATGTCAATCTGTTTCTTATCCAATGGATCTTGGCTCCTAACAAACATATGTATCCAGGAAAGGGCAGACATCATTCCAGTAGATGTCCCTAAGTCAACAACACAACGATACACAGACCATGAACACGTCACCCCACCCTATAGAAAATAGAGCAGACCTCTCCAAGAAATTAATCATAATACTAGTCAACTAGAGCCTTCAAAGGCCCAAAGAGAGTGCACTAAGCTCTACCCAGAACTCTAGCAGCAGCTCAAAATTAGCAAGTTGATCGAGTATTTAAACTTCATATGACCAACTTGTCTCATCTTTTGCAGAAGTTGCAAAAAATATAGAATGAGACATTCAAACAATAACATATATCTGCATTTAAGTTAGAAGAGTACATGTGGATCATCCCTCAAGCATGGATTCAAATTCAAGATGTAAGCCTTTTACTTCAGTTTCATAGACAGATCCTCATCAATGTAAATATTTTCCATTATCAAGTTTCAAATTCTATGTATTTGACCATCTTCCAGATTATAAACCTAAGGGACAGGAGAGCATGAATTGACCAAATTTTTACCAAAGGAGTGGGTTTTCGTGAGACTGGCTTTATGTGGACATCCCCTTCATCAATTTCTCCATCTACAACAACTTCTTCATCCTCATCTTCATCCACTTCCATGTCTGGAATTATTTCAGCAGCAACAAAAGTTGCCTCTTTACTGATATATCCCTTTTCTGTGAGTATAGCCAGAACCTCGTCCTCTAAAGACACTAGTGACTTCCTTCTAGGTACTTTACCCTTGATCTGCAGCACCTTTAATAATTCATCCCCAGCAATATCCTGCATATTCAGATTACAGGCAAGTCACGTCTGATAATTCTTTGAATCCTCCAAAAGCAGCAAATGACTTTGCAGAAAAGATGTTGAAAAGATGAGCAATAATAGAAATCATGGCAGAGAATGAATCTCGAAAAGAAAATGCTAGTCCAAGAATGCATTTTTCCTATATCTAGTAGATGGTTCTATGCTACTATGTGCATTGTTCAGAGTAAGATTCCAAAATGGCAGTAAACATAAAACATCAATTAGAGCTCTAGGGCAATTGAAAAGATCCAAAGCAAATTTACTTCAACATGCTTATACAGCTCGGGAGGGGGTAATTTAATTGCGTCAAGCATCTTGGGCTTCCCACACTTCTTGACCAAAGCGTCCACCTCTTTGCAAATTGCTTGCACAGCTTCCTGATATTGATCAACACATGGAGATGTCACAGATATGTCAGCACAATTATTGTCCATAGAAATAATAGCTACAGCTAACAAAGAAACGGAATACAAGCTTCAGCAAAATGAGAGGTTATAGCAAAAGAAAACGTCAATGAGTGCTTCTATTCATCGGAAGGAAAATTTTCATCATAGGTATGTAAGACAGAAATAGAGTTAGACAAATCCAGAGTTAAATAAGTTGTAAATTACTTATTATTTCAGAACAAAAATGATATGCCAACAATAATAAAAAACATGATGAAAAAAACTACCTGCCCAACTTCAACAGCTTGCAGCAACTTCTCTTCCGAGAGGAAATTGCAGTAACCCTGCAATGCATTAGCCACGTTGTCAGAAATCAGGAGTTAGGATACGGAAGAACCAAGCACTGGTTTTTTTATCAGTCTAAAAGAAGCAAGTATCTTGCTACTGCCAACTGACAAATAATTACTTCAAGGTGCGCATATCCACAAGCCCATTAGTTGTATAGCTCAGCATCCGATGGAATCGTTCTTCAATGGAAATCCACACCACTTGCTCAAGATATTTTGAAAAAGTATCCACTAAGTCTCAGGATGAGTCACTCACCTCTATCATCAATATTGCACTGTCAGTGCCAGCTAGCAGCAAGTCCAAGTCAGATTCTTCCATTTCCTTCGTCGTGGGGTTGACAATGAACTTACCTCCTACCAGGCCAATCCGCACTCCTGCAATAGCCTTTGAATTCGGCACTTCTGAAAGAGCTCTGTTGTACTCAAAGAAGCAGGGTTAAAAATGTGAAAAAAAAATTCCATCTTATTAAGACATTGGGTGGTATGCAAGCAAGATTATAGAACTTACACTGCTATTCCGGCTGCTGTGACTGCTAAACTATCAGGGCTATGCAACCCATCATAGCTCAAAACCTATAATAACAGATCAACAAAAACGGTTAAAGGTGGAAAGTAAAAAATATGTGCTTCAACAAGCTAAGAAATACTCATCAAGAGAGTAACAAAGTGCCCTTGTTCATGGTACCTCAAGGATTTACTATCAATGATTACATAGCAAATAGGTGCAGCTTCAGCCACTTAAGGCCCAGTAAACAATCCCTCTGGCAAGATCAGATTTCACCCATTCTATCATTTTATGGGTATATGGGGCATTCAGTGTAGGCATTGAGGAAGAACAAAAGCATCAACATTACTCAAGAAACAGAAGGGACACTCAAACTAAATCATTTTCACTTATACTGATATCACTTTAGCATTTTTTTTGGCAAAATATTAATTTGCAATGTAACTAACTCCGTACATCTTATCAAAGCACAAGTGACCATTTATTCTAAATGAAGACTTTCACAGGTATATATGGGCTTATATTGATTAACCTGTACACAAAGGGATAATGTTGGTGAGCTAAAGATTCCTGACATTAACAAGTGTTGTGCCCACCCCTGTTAACAAAGGCTTCCAGGAAGAGGAAGCCCATTATACATCAATAGCATTATCCAGAGATCAAACAAATCAAACATGTCTGGAACCACTCAGCATCATGCGTCTCTAGACAGCGATTCTATTTCTAAATTAAGAACACATACAGCAACGGTTAATGCCAAATGAAGAGGCATTATTTCAGATGATGAGAGATATGTTGTATAGTCACATCTGTGAAGACGATAAAAACACTGAATTCCAATGAAAAACCTGGAAGAGCAGTATGGTTCACTGAGTGCTGCTCTTTAATTTGTTTTTTCTTGTTATAATTGGTTCATCTAATGGCTATACTATCATCCAATTGTATGGTAGGAGATAAGTTATTAATATACTCAGAATAATCTGACAAATTTAAAGACTTGCTTGTTGAGAAAAAGAGACTAAAGTACCCAACATTAGATTGTCCTACAACAAAATAAATAAGTACCTCATCTCGAGTGGCTAGTAATACACAAAACCATGTATGATTGAACCAGAATTTGCTCTTGTTAATAGTACCCCATTCACAGCATTTTTTCACTTTTGAACTAATTATAATATCTATAATAGAAAGTATCTTTTTGTTAATGAAATATCTCTCTCTTTAACTTTCAAGTGAATAGCAAGTTTACCGTAAAGTGTACAGATCTTTATTGACAAAAGTATTGAGAAGATTTGAGCTGCGAAGGACTCTACAACGAACCGCTTGAATGGGTTGAATACATGGAAACTATCACCATAATTAAAGCAAAGACCCAATTTTCTTATTTTGGCATCATAGGCACAACATTCACACAAGTGACGAAAAAGTGTAAGAGGCTTTACCATCAGACTAAAACCACAAGGGGAGTGCATGATTGTCATAATATACCTTAGATATAGCCCAATATATTGATTCAAATAATACGACATGATCCCACACAGAATTTACATTTGTAACAGCATGAGACCCCATTACTAGAAAGCATCCAGCATCGTTCCTTTTATTATAAAAAGATAAGGTTAATTTTCGAGCGAAGTCATTATCGTGTTATACCCTAAACATTACTGTGGATATCTGAAAGCACGCAACACACTTAAAGTAAAATTATAACGAGTTAAGGCAGAGATCTTACAGTTGTCATGGACTGAGGTAGTACCATCAGACCAGGAAACATTTTCACAATCAAATATTAATACACTTGTATCCAACAACTTACCAAAAGAAAGGTGTTAAAAATGGACACAGTTTATTTAGGATGCGTTTGGTTCGGCTTTCTTAAGGGGTTTTCGGCTTTCAAAGCCCCTTGGGCAAATGCTGGGGTGGTTGGCAAGTCTTTCAAAGTGGGTTTCGGCTAAATGCTGGCATTGGGAAAGCTAAAAGACAAAAAGCAAGTAGGGACCAACCTTGGGCTTTCAGCCTTGCGTGAAATGCTATTTCTAGACATTTTTCTGCCCATCTTGCCCTCACTAGCTTTCTCATATTCCCATCTTGTCATGGCTATTTTTAGAGTTTTGTGTTTGGTTGCCGGCATTGGTGATACGCAACACCGGTGGCAACACTTGGGCTTGCTGGCGACCTTAGGCCTCGTTGCCTGGGTCATACAACCCCAAACCTCATCGCTTGGGGTTGCCCAAGGTTGTGCAGCCTTGGCTAATGGCCAGCAGCAGCAAATGGTTTGATTTTTTTAAATAAAATAATTGAAAATTTGCAGCCAAAGCTCTTTGCAGTTTTTTTTTTTTTTAGCAAACACTACTTTAAGAGTTTTTACCAAATGCATTTGCATTGCTTCAAAAGCCTTTGGCTTTTGGCATTTGCATTACACCTAAAGCTCACTTTCAAAGTCAAACCAAACCCACCCTCAGGTCATGCCTAGCAAAGTTGGCGTTATGAGGTCTGCATGTGAATTGCAACAATAAAATTTCAAAATAGATAAGGCATGCAAAGAAAATCAAATTTCAAATTCCAACAGTGGGCCCTGAGTGTGTTGAACTGAGAACCTGCCGACATCAGAAAACCAAGCATGCAATGAGCATTGAGAGAACTATCCATACCCAGGATAAAACTTGAGTTTCATGGTAGAAGCCCTTCAGCATTGTTGGACGTAAAGGCCTATCGATCAATCTACAAATAAGAACCTACACAAAACAAAAATTAACAAAATAAGCAACAGTGGTATCTTTTCAAGAAACACTGGAAAAGGACTCACTTACCTTCCATCTGTTTTTGTCATATGTCAGTATAAGAGTCAAATCATTGTTATACAGATTTTGTGATGCTTACAACTTTGAGGAAGGTGCAATAATGTCATAAATAAGACCAAATTTAATTTATTTATTATTATTATTTTTGTTTTGTTCTACACTTGTTGCATACGTGTCTGCCATCAGGAATAAAGCACCAAATTATCCTTCATCGTAAACATGACACAAATAGTAAAACATTATGAAAGCACTTGAAAGCTTAGCGTACCTCGTGATCTTTCGTCCTTCCCTCTCGTTTGTAAAAACCTCCACTGGAAGGGGTGAAGAAATTTAAATGTCACTTCACTTTCCAATGCAAAATTAAACCTCTCAACAAAATCATGGAAAACGCTTCACAAACCTTGTCCGCCCCGCTGCGGAAAATCGTTCTTGATAATTTACATTAAGAGGAAAAAAATCAGAAGGCTCGCTTGGGATGTCAGCCAAACAAACAGATGTATAAATGATCTACAAGAAGAAGCACGTAATGTATTAGTTCTCATCATTTAAGACAGTGATCTCTCCCCCTTCCCCTGACTAAATCCGATACTGAAGAAAGATCAATAACTTCATACAAATTGATTCTGGACCTACAGGATCATTCCAAAATGCGTGAGTAGAATGATTAGTTCCTCAATTCCTCATTGCAAAATATATAAGAGGGGATAAATTTATAATCTCTTCTGTCTCTTTCCCCTCATTTGTGTCATGATCCATGTTGTTGACAATATTAATTAGATTTCAGCTTGTTAGTGCCATATAGATTCCCTAAGACATGTCTAACAGTTTTTTGTAGGTTGCATTGCTACGAAGAATTAATGAAAGCTTTAGATAACTTCATTGACATATTACAAGATAGATGTGGATTTTGCAACTGGAACTTACAGTCTCCCCATCTGTTACAGTAACAGCTCCACTAGCTTGTCTCCCCATATGACCAGTCTCAACTAGAATCTGCAAAAATAATGTGACATAATGAACAAAAAATATCAAGCATGAGTTTATAATTGAAAGTCCATGATACTAGACACAAAAATGCTGCAAAATATAAGGTATTCTTTTGTAGTAACAGCCCATGAGTTTTCTTTACTCGAACAACACTCAGATATCACAGTCAGAGATATATGAAAACATGGAACTAGGATTAGACTACCAAAGAGTTAATTACCACTGAACTTCATTTGCACCAAGAGATTTATACTTGCATATGTTTGTAAATTTTTGAAAGGGACCCATCTAAGACATGGGTGGAAAACTTGTCTTTCTCATAATTTCTATGAAAGACTTGATGCGTGACATATTACTCTTGAAATGCAAATTGACAGTTTTCACACTGCTTCGCAGAGTACTACTAGATGCTTTGACATAATTCACTGGTAGGCATGAAATTCAGCGATACACATAGCAAGACAGATATCAATTAATTACTTAATATTCCTGTTTTAGGTGTATGGAGATGCATCATGTGAGTATTAAATGACGATAAATTGAACAAACAATGCCCTGCACACCGCTATGTCAAACAGGTTTAACCTACAGACTTCTTGATAACGTTTCTAGTCAAAATCCCTCTTTTGACACCTTTCTACTCCACTGCTTCTCAAAATCTATATTAACAAACCAGTCATTGCAGCTTCAGCATCCCCTATTTTTGTCATGGTGAATCGTCCGGAGAAACCAATGGAACAGAAAGCAGCCATATCAAATATTTTCTCGGTCGTGTCAATCCCACAATGTCAAATGACTAAATTGAAGAATTCGCTCTCCACATCCAAGAAGAGTTGAAAGACACGACCATAAAGAATGGCAAGATATGAAATTTTCCACCAGCCGCAACTTCAAGCAGGAAAAAACACTGAAGGCGAGAAAAACAGAATTGAATTCGTTCCAATCCTCAACCTTCTCACCATCAATCTGCAGCTAAAGAAAATGGTTTCCAGCACAACAATCAATCAATGCCACCGCTAACAGCGGCACTAAACACGATTCACTCAAGTCACGGAAAAATCAATGACAACGCAAGAAGCTCAAAACAAAACACGGTAGCGCCGAGAAAAGGAAGAGAAACTCACGTGTCTATCGCCGACGGGGATTTTGACGGAGAACGGCCCGGGAATCCGGGAGAAGCATCGAACGACGACGCCGAGCCGCCGGCCTCAGCTCCCGCGGCGGCGCGGACGGGCGACGGCTTGGAGGAGCTGGCGGCCGGGAGCAGCAGCGACAGGGAGCGGAACTTGGAGCTCCTCGCGCGGAGGGAGCGGGGGAGGTCCGGGATTGCGGAGCGACGGCGGCCATTGAGGAAGCGGGGGAACGGCGAGCGAGCGGAGTGAGGTCTGGCGTTGACGCCGCCTGAATTCACGAGCATTTTCTCCCAGTTCAGCTATGGAGGTAGAGAGAGAGAGAGAGAGAGTGCAGAGGTTTATCCGTTTTTCTCTCTCTGGCGCGGGAGGAAGATGCAGCGGGTGCGAGGTTTTAGACCGGTGGCCCGCATTTTTCCGGATCCGGGTTTGGGCCTATCCGGATATAAATGTCAGCCCAGGCCCGTTGTGTGAGCCCGGTCGCATAGCCCAAAAGATTCAACAAGAAGACTTGTATTGATTGAATTACAGAGTCAATCTCACGTGGATATTCTTCCAGAGCTTCTTGCGTCTCTTTACGTTGACGTGACATGACGTATGGTTCGCCCAAATACCTTAAATTCGAATTAGGGGTGATGTTGCCAGAACCGAAAATTTGTTTTCCCAACATTTTCTTCCTCACGCGATTGCAAAAATTGAAATAAAGTGAATCGACACCAATGGATGCTACAATAAAAATATTCTCGTCTTTGAGGTAGCAATGGCAACAGGGAGCACAAGAAAAGCGTGAGATTGAATGAGAAAGGACAGGTAGTTTTGAATTGGGTTGATAACTGCTGTGGGTGTAGGGATAGGAAATGTATTTTGAGTAATAATGGGGTTTATGATAAATGGATAATGGCAGATTATGATCATCACCAAGGCATAAATGATATCGTCGCCAACCAAGGGTAAAGATTTGGATTGACAAAATTCACCATTAAGGTTAGAGAACAAAATACTCATCAAAGATAAAGGAATTCAACATAGGAAAAATTCATCACAAATACCTAAAGGAAAAATACCCATCAAGAATAAAAAATTTCTTGATTCACCATCATGGAAGAACCCACCAACCAAAGACAAAAAAATGGGATATAAATTCGCTCACTTAAGAAAAATCCCATATACTCATAAAATTCAAGTAAGGTTCTTCTCAATAATGGGATTACACCACTGCTTACAAAGTGAGTTTTATTAAACAAAAGAAAAGATACTAATCCTAAAAATCAAAATGACTCTGGGAGTATTCACATAAAAGACTCTTAAAAGCGACACAAAATAAAGACTTTTAAAACTATGAATTAAGACGGCTAATAACTAGAACTAAATGCATTTAACTAATATTAAATGCATCGAAACTTGACTTGATCTTCCAAATCCTCGATATTGAAAGCCAAATAGTTACCTTAAAAGATCAACAAGCAACATTGGAAATAATTAGAATAGCCTCCGATTGCTAGATAGTCAAATAGAAACCTCGTAGTCGCAGCAAGTCTTGTAAATGGGCAACCATACCCCGTAATAGGGAACTTCATTGTTGAACCCATAATTATTAAATTGTAGCCGAAATTAGCTTTTGCTTGCGTGAGCTTGAGAGTTAGGCGATAGAACCCGGTGATCCTGCATCAGTCAAGATCCCTACCAACCTAAGTTTCAGTACTAGGTAGAGAAACACATTAGGTACAAACATGGAATCAAAATCATTACGAGCACATGGTTCGGACGCTAATCTTTTGCGAGCGGTCATTAGGGACCTCACATTGTCCATGTCGATGTGCAGTAGCAGCGGTAGGTGGGGTTTCCTTCTCTTTGGTTCTTCGAAATTCTTTTGGCTATCGAAATGATTCCTTAAAACAATCACGCTCATCTCTGTAGAGCGCGATCAGCAATGCGTCGATAAATTTGCATAAGACAAAATAGATTAATGCAGGCAACCTCGCTCTCCGTGTTAGGAATAAACGTCGAAAACGAACTTATTAACGTGGAGTACATATTCAGATGTTTTCCTTGTGCTAAAGTCGATCGTTGAACTAGTTCACGAAAGGACCTGCAGGCTTATCATCAAGATCAGATCTTATCTTATGCAGAACATTTTCCTTGATAAAGTGAGCTTTCAGCTTTTTAACGGAAACCGCTCTCGGGCTCTCTGTTTCCGTTTGTTTTCCCTCCTTTTCAAACGCTTTTGCTTTTCCTCTCTTTTGCTTGCTGCTGGGAAGTTTCCTGGAGGAGCGTACCTTTGGAGCTTTGTAATGAACACATGGAACTCAGCTGAATGCTGCTACTTGAGATTAGAAGCTGGAAAAAAACGCGTAATTTGTAAGGCTATACGATTATGCTGTGATCCAAGATATCTAAGTTGAAAAGAAATATGAACTGATCGGCGCCACACGCCAACTCCAGAGAATACAGACACTGACCTAGGCTCTTTACGACGATGGCGAGTGATGTGCTTTCGTGAGGGCATCTCCTCCGATAACGTTAATTTGGACTGGAACCAACGCTGGTTACAGATTTATATTGCATGTTCTTGGACAAGTATGTAGACAACTCACGCTGCTCAGCTAATCTAGCTAAAGTAAGTAGCTGCTTGAGTCTGATTTCTGCTTAATCAATTCGGTCACTTAACATAATCTAGTCCGATACTATTGATTGATTTGGCTCAACTAGTTAGTGAAGTAATTTGTATCTTTTATGGGCTTTTAAAGAGTTTGTATTTTTCAGCATACGAACACGATAACAATCTAACTCACTTGTTGGCAGCGCAGATTGATTAAGTGGAGGCTCTGATGGTAGGTTGTTGGGCCAGCTCTCCCTGAGGTATAGGTGTTGTAGGTCTTCCATTGCGGAGGCCTGTGAGACTCCGAATCGGCGTAAGCTGATAAGGACATGCTCCGGCAGATCCTCGGTCATTTAAAAAAAAAAAAAAAAATGAGAACAATTTGTTTTCTACTTAGCTGCCTACTCGAGTTCTAGATCTACATTAAACTGCAACGGTTTGAGCTTGAGAAAATTGAGTACTTTGTCAACTCGATCTCAAGCATAAACAGTAAATCTTCAAGCTTAATCAAAATCGAGTCTATACCGAAATACTCATTTACTAGTACAGTACTGCTGAGGAAAACATCTTCCTACTACTCTGTGCTCTTTGATACAGTCAATGTCCCTAACAAGTGCCTGCTCTCTTGTTAAATACCACAACATGAAAAAAGCTTAGGGTTTGGTACAAGTTTCTTCAGTCCTCTAGATTATCTGTATTTCAAGACAATTTCAGATTTTATGAGGAGAAAAAAATACAGACACCCTTACGTATGTACTGTTTTTGTTTTTGTCCGATTAGCCATTTCAAATATCTCATATTTTGCAGACTCGTACATCACATCCTCCCCCGCATTTATCAGCGGAGACAAGCCCTTCCCATGCCCCGCCATAAGTCCCTCAAAAGTCATGGACTTGAGTCCTCAACACCACCATCTCTGATCAGTGTAAAGCCCAAACGATGGCTCTGCCAAGAAGACTCACCACCAAGTCTCATCATCCCAGCAAGCTCTCCATCTTCCTCAACTCATCCTTCCTCTTCCTCATCTCATTCTTCCTCATAACCCAGCTCCAACACAGCCCGAACTCAATCCAGTTTCAGTTTCACCCCACATCCAACAGCGAAAGCCCTCCCGCAGCTGCCGCTTCTCGATCTCGGCTTCTCAGCGACATAACAAACAATGGTTGCACAAGCCTCGATGATTACACGGATTATAAAGCAAAGTGCGCGTATGCCAAGTCCCATGATTCTTGCAGACACAAAGGGTACATCAACTATCTCCAAATCTTCTATTGCACCTGTGGGAGATTTCCAGTTCTCGGTCATGTTCTATTCTTGCTGTGGCTTGCTGTTTTATTCTATCTATTGGGTAGCACAGCAGCTCAATACTTCTGTCCCTCCTTGGAGGGCTTATCGAGAATCTTGAGGCTATCTCCAACAATAGCCGGAGTTACCCTTCTTTCCCTTGGTAATGGAGCCCCTGATGTTTTTGCCAGTATCGTGTCCTTCACGAGAACTGGGGACGGCGATGTTGGCCTAAACAGTGTCCTGGGCGGCGCATTTTTTGTGTCCAGTGTGGTTGTTGGGATAATCAGCATATCGATGAGCCCTGATAATGAGATAACAGTCGACAAGCCAAGCTTTATCAGGGATGTTCTCTTCCTTCTCTTCTCACTTTCTTCTCTCCTTGTAATTGTAGCCATCGGCAGAATCAACCTCTGGAGCTCCATCTTATTTGCTTCAATCTACTTTGTTTATGTGTGCACTGTCTCCTTCATGCACCTCTTCTACCGAAAGCAGAGGAACAACAAGCTCTTTTCAGCTTCTCTAATCTTGAATAGCTGTTCTGCACTAAGAGATAATCTTGAAGAGATGGGCATACCACTACTTGGTTATGTCGATGATGAGAAACCTCTTTTGGTGGAAAATGGTGGTCAAAGAGATGAGGATGACTTTTTATCTCATTTCTTGATTCTCGATTCACCCACTTGCAGCTACTTCATGAAGCTATTGCAAGTCCTGGAGCTGCCACTCCAATTGCCAAGAAAACTGACCATCCCAGTTGTTGACGAGGAGAGATGGTCCAAGCCTTATGCCGTTATATCGGTGACTTTGGCCCCGACTCTCTTAGCAGCACTGTGCAATTCGCAGAGAGACAATGTCAAATTCAGAAGCAGCACGGTCACTTATCTAACTGCAGGACTGATTGGCCTTGTTCTCGGTAATCTTGCATACGGGACCACCAAGAAGTCCAACCCGCCAATGAAATGCCTCTTCCCGTGGCTAGCTGCAGGGTTCTTGATGAGCGTCACATGGACATACATAATTGCCGAAGAGCTGGTCTCTCTGTTGGTCTCGATCGGGATCATCTTGGGGATAAGCCCTTCAATTCTAGGCCTGACTGTCCTAGCCTGGGGCAATTCACTTGGAGACCTGATTGCAAATGTGGCCTTGGCCATGAATGGCGGCGCCGACGGGATCCAAATCGCAATTTCTGGGTGCTACGCGGGGCCGGTGTTCAATACGCTGATGGGTCTAGGCTTGTCCTTGGTGTTCCAATCATGGTCTAAGTACCCAAATTCTTATGAGATTCCTGGAGACAATTCTCTGTATGAAACTCTTGGGTTTCTGATGAGTGGCTTGCTCTGGGCGCTTGTGGTAGTGCCAAAGAAGAAAATGAAGTTGGATAGGTTCCTGGGTTGGGGCCTTTTGGCCATTTACTCGTGCTTTCTGTTTCTAAGGCTAGCTAAGCTTCTTGGCCTATTGAAAGCATGATTGCTGCTTCTTGTCCAAATTGAGTGTCCTCCATGAAGTTTTAGGCAATTGAGCAATTCCAAGTTTGTAGAACCCGGTATAATTTCTTGTAATCTATACTAGTTTAGTTGTCGGAAATTATATTTACTTAACCAAGCCACTTATAGACCTACGATGGTCGACAAATCGCAGAGGTTTGAGGCACACTTTACTGAATAGCCGAATGGTCATTTAGAGAGTGCCAGCCATACAACATTTCTTCAAGAACTCGAGTATCTAATCTGACAGCGGAAGTAAGATGAGAAGAGACAAGAATAGAAACATCTTTCTCATAAAAAAAACTTACTCCCCTGTGAATGACAAGATAGTTTAAGGGGTGAAAAAGTTCAAATTAAAGATGCCATTCACTGCAACTACAATTTACAACTTAACGCAAAATCTGCAGCGAAGCTTCCCAGAAAAACACTGGTCCACCCTGCTTTGTCTCTGTATAATCTACATTTTTAACTACTTTATCATTTGTTTATTAAATTGAAATGAACTGTGAAGTATTTTTGCACTTATTTATTGGTGCAAATAAATAAGTGCAAATGCAGCCGCTACGAGGATATGGCCCGTTGACCTATCAAATTTGGATTAAACATACACCATCTAGAGATGCTATTGTCATTTTATTGTATCCACAACTTGCAGCCGCCTCTTTTAGTCATATGATCATGCGAAGTTTGCACAAGATAAGCCTCTCTCTCTCTCTCTCTCATATTCCTGGGATCACTCTGCTCAAGACAAAGTCGTTTTCGAAACTTTCACACTCGATCACCCATTTCGATAGGCCCACGCAGGGAGAAATCACCTACATGGACCCAGCCAAGCAAGAGATGGCAAGAATTCATGAAGAACAAGACAACACCGATTAATGAATCTCCGGACCGACTGAAAGAAAACGGTCCATGGCTTCACTGACCCAAACCCAAACTGTTACTCATCTGATGAGCTTGGGCACTGAATTCCTCCATCTCGTGAAGGGTTCTTCTGGTGGAGTTCCCACTCGGGTCACCTAACTTTTTCTGGTGTAAGAGCTCTTAGGTCCTGTGCAGGGGCCACTCGGTGAAGCTCTCGTCTATCCAGGATCTTCTCCTCTAGATTTGATAAGTAATCACTGATCTCATCAATCTCTTCAGATGCATATATGCCAAATAAACCTCGCTTTCGGTCCGGTCGTATCTTGTCCAGTTTTCCCTCTTGAAGGGCCTTAAAAATCGGGAAGCGTTTCTAGGCAGTATGGCAAATCCTATGGAATCACTGGACCAGCATCATGTAATGGTCCGAAACTACTGAGAAAGTAGGAGAAGCTAAAGCAAGAGTACAATTTAAAGATCACGGTTTTCTTCTTGGTTTGAGCAAAAGCGTTTTTTCGTCGTCAGAAATGGGGGAAAAAATCTGAGAGAGGAGCAAGGGGTCGCCTTATCCCCAGAGGGATGGGAGAGTAGGCAAAAGAGGCCGTCTTTAATCAATCAAGCTGGTCCAAAAGAACGATCATTGTCATTGCAAGCGGCCCAACTTGACGTGAACCATCCATCTCTGGCCACGAGAATCTCTAGGAAGCGTCAAAAGGTGTCCCATGACAAGGAAAAAAGAAAGCCAATCCCTTCAGCATCTATCCAGGTGGTGGCATCCCCCCATTCTTCTCCGAGATAAAAAGGGTGTCGGAGAACAGAAGATCAACTTACGGTGACAGTTCCTGACATGGATTAGGAGCCACTTGCAGTTTTTAATTCCGTTTTCTTTGTTACTGTTTCAGGACCACATGTCAGCAACTAGAGAATAGGTTTTAACTAGCCCAGAGACGTAGTTAAGTTGAGCCGCTTTGCGAGTCGATCGTTCCGCGTTGTCGGATTAGATGATTAACAAGGACCCTTCAACAGATTCAGCCAAAGACTAAGACTGGTGCGGTTGGTCCATTAGTAACTTTGAGAATTGGCGTTTGTCGCGTCTGCATTAGTTGCTCCATTACATCGTTGCGCCGATCCCACTGCACAGCTCGCATGGACAAAAATTCAAAAGGACCACGGCAAATGAAACGAGACAACATGCGAATTGAATCGCGTGTCTATATGCACCGAATGGCTAGGTCTTCCTGTTAAATCTGACGATTTCCTATGGAAAATAAATAAATAAATAAATACTCCTGGTTATCTTAGACATTCCAAGGGAATAAAATCTCAACATACCTCTAATCACCCTTTTTTTATGATCGGGGAATACGTACTCTAATTGCAAGCAAATCTTGTGGTTGTTACAGCCACTTGACAAGGAGAACACCCAAAAGAAAAATTCTGCAGTGTTGTTATTGGCATATCGAACCAGTTTTACTGTGTAGAAATCACATTCATTGTCATTATTCAAAAAACTGAGACTCACCTAGTCCAGCAACTGCCACAGAGCTAGAGGTCAATTTTGGTTTAATAGATTTTGAAATGGGACTGCAACTGATGAGAGTTACAGAGGTCGACCTTGGTCTGATAACATGATCCAGCAAAAGATGGAAGCACGAAATCTTTGAACGAGACCTGATCAATTGGTTGACGAGAAAGCAGAAATATTGGCAGTAAAGAAACAAAGAAAAAGAAACCGAGTGTTGACAGGTTGTTTGTTTCCAGGTAGCGTCCAATGGATCGCTTCTCGCTGAAAGAACATGTCCAGCTTATTGCCTAATACAACCAAAATATGGGAAATGCATAAATCATCAGTCCTTATTAAAAGAAAATAAAGTATATTAATCAGAATTATCACAAAACCAAAGGCATAAACAACTTCACAGAGAGATCATTCTAGACAAAAATAAGCAGCTCTAAGCACTAGTAGACAGAAGACTGCAGCTGGAAACCAAGCAAATTCACCGTCTCCTATACCTGGATAAGAAACAAAATTGCTGATCGCAAATTAAAATAAGGCGTTTGCGGTCATAATGCAAATATAAACAACAATAAGACAGTAAAGTCCCTGTCATGAGTTGTTCAGCTCAATGAGATTGCTTAGACAAAATACGAGCGAAACAAAGATCGCCGTGCTTATACAGACAAAATATTACCAATTTACATCCCTCGACCATTTCTGAAGTGATGAACAAGATTGCAAGAGGAGATTAAGAATATAGTACATGGCACTGGATTCATGTAGACATATATTCATTAGTACATTAATAAACCTCTATCTTCTGAAGTACATATGTCACAATGACAAAAAAATAAAAAAGGTAGTGTCAAAGGACAACCGATTGGTTTCCTATCAAAAGTCCAGGATTACTGAGTGGAATTTTCAGTTGTTTGTTTCATTGTTTGTGCGTTTAGTGGGGAAGGGAGAGAGAGAGAGAGAGAGAGAGAGAGAGAGAGAGAGCACCGTGCACTAGACAAAAAGAGATGGTCACTCTATGTATTCACATATTTCTAAAAAAACAGGCGAAATTACTTCCTGTACAAAAACTTCCTGGAAATCAATCTGGTAATGGGCTCAGGACTGAATGCTCAAGAGTGCAAATAAAAGGGTAGACCTAAGGAGTTACAATTGTTTGTATCACCCTAACAGATAAAGCAACTATGTACACAGTTAGCAGACCACCCGCAAGGACCCTGCCAAGCTTCATATCCATTGTAGGCAAAACCACAAGTGCCCAAACCAACCCGGCCACCACAAAGCCCAGAGTTTCCAGAAGAAGTGGATCTCTGGGGATGGCAACAGATGCTGGATAATTATGACAGGAAGCGCCAACGAGAGACAATCCCAAGCCAAATACCATGTTGAAGATAGGCCCAGCATAACACCCTGACAATGCTACCTGCGTCCCCTTAGCTCCACCTTTGATGGCCATTGTCACATCGGTCATCAAATCTCCAAGTGAGTTGCCCCAAGCCAGGACAGTCAATCCTAATATAGAAGGACTCACCCCAACTATATATCCAAAAGAAACAAGCAAACCCACCAATTCTTGTGCGGTAATGTAACTCCAAGTTATGCTCATCACAAAGCCTCCAGCGAGCCAAGGGAACAGACAGCGCTTAGGTGGGTTTGATGACTCAGTAGTGCAAAATGCAACGACTCCCAGAGAAATTGCAATCAGAAATCCAACCCCATAGACTGCTAGCCTGGCATTCAAACTGGCATTTTCTTCTTGAAAGCTCCAAAGGGCAGTCAAGAGAATCGGAGCTAATGTGACGGAAGCAACTGCATAAGGCTTGGACCATCTCTCTTCGCTAGCAACAGGTATCGTCAATCTCCTAGGCAGATAAAGAGGCAACTCTAGAATAAGGAGAAACCAACCACACAAACCCAATGGTCGACAGTGCGAACGACTTTCAAGTTCCAGTTTACATCCACCTTCTAGAGTTTCCTCCACACAAGCAAGCCGTTCTTTTCCCAAGCCATGTAAAATCGGCAAGGTCAAATCATTGCTTCCATCACTCAAACACGGATCGCCTTCGATGTCAGAATTCTCCTGCCAGTGGGCATGAGAAACATAAACAATGACCACATACACGACATACATCGACAGATACCCCAATGCGCCCCATAGATTGATTTCCCCATTGATTAAGATCGCGAGCAAGAACAAGAGAACCAGGATAAGAAAGCAAGCGTCTCTAACGAACGCAGACTTGTCCAGACGAAAGTGCCTTTTGTGCACAAAAAAGCTTATGATCCCCACCACGATGCAGGTCACAAAAGAAGCGCCCCCCAACACCGTGTTGAGCCCAACGCTCTGAGTCCCGCTCCCCGTGAAGGAGACGAGGCTGGAAAAGACATCCGGCGTGCCGTTGCCGAGCGAAAGCAGAGTAACCCCTGCGATCGTCGGGGACAATTTCAACAGCCTAGACAAGCCCTCAAGAGAGGAGCAGAAGTACTCGGAAGCCGTGTTCCCCAGTAGGTAAAACAGCACGACAAGCCACAGTACCAAGAAACCGTAGCCCAGGATCGGCGAATCCGAGAACGTGCAGTAGAAAATGTACAGGTAATTGATATAGCCCTGGGAGGAACACGGGTTTTTCGACTTCACGTACTGGCACTTGGCCTTGTAGTCCTCTAAATCGTGCAGGGCCCGGCAAGCGTGCTGCTGCCCGCCGCCGAGGTTGCTGAACACGTGCTTGGCCTTCGGAACGGCTAGCTCGGAAGAAGGGTTCAAGAACACGACCGACAAAACGCAAGCCAGCAAGAGACACGATACCTTCACGGCAATCGGCGCACTCCTCCGCCCCCGCGCACAAATCCACCGATCCATCCGCCGAAGAGAGAAGATTCGCGGGGAAAAAAAGAACCTCAAGACCCGAGGCGAACGCCCCGACCCACGGAGAAGATCATCTCGAGCAGGACGGGACGTGCTGGAGACCGAGCTAAAACGGGAAAAAACAGCTCAGAACCAAGAACGAGGAGATTCGACGGCATTAACGCGCGGTTCTCTCTCTCTTTCTCCCTCTCTATCGCTTCGAGGGAGGAGCGGATGGAGCAGAAGAAGCAGAGCGCGAGAGCGACGGGAGCGAGTGTGAACTCCCCGACAACCTTCGGAATCGGAACCGGAGGCACCGAACCTTTTTTTTATACCGCGCCAAGCACGCGGGGCGTGACGACAATACGAAGCCCCACGCGTCTAGCCCGTCCCGTCGCATCTTGTTTTTTAAGGGAAGATGAGTGTGGTGTGTCTTGTCACGACAGCGTAATTAGATTTTAAAATTTTAAAAGTAATTAAATTCTAAAATATGTCGGCTGTGCGATTGATTCTTAAAATTCATGAGAAGTGTATTTAGGTTCTAAACTTATGAAATTGATCCAATTAAGCCCTTCATTTAATTGCATTGTCTGAAAAATTATAAGCCTGATTACACTTTTTATGATAGGTTTTTAAACACTTTTGAAAAATTTAGAATATATTTTTCATGATAAATTTTAGAATTTAATTTTTTTTAAATATTAAAATTTAATTATATTTTCACGATAAATTTTATAATTTATAATATATTAGTTAGTATGAAAATTCTCGTACCCAGAAATGAACAATCTATATATATTCCGAAAAAATCGAGCCGCCCCTTGCAACTGATTCCGAATATATTTGCTGGAATTTGATTTTAATTAAGAAAAGTTTTACTCTGTCAAAAAGAAAACAAAAAGAGCGAGAAAGGAGTGACGTGGCGGTTAGCTGGGTGATGCCTCTCAATGATGACGGCGCGCAACTTGGGGGCAAGGGACGCGTGGCCAATGAGGTGGCGTCACGTGTTCTTCTGATGGGGAGAGCCTTCCTCCCTCCTAGGATATATTAATAATTAATGGTATCGGTAGATGCTATTAAAGGGGAGAACAAAAAGATTTGCTCTAAAATGGATTTTGGCGAAACGGTAATACCGCGCGAATATTTGTTAAGCAATTAATAAATAAATAAAAATTCGACGGTTTTCAATACATGGATTTACTCTTTAATTAGCAATGGGCACTGGGTAATGCCAGCACACGAGCCGCGTGAAAAAAATACCCTTAATAAATTAAAAGATTTGACAAGAAAAAAAGTTCACAAAAAATCTAATGAAAAATTGAAAAGTTTAGTAAAAAATCATCACGGTTATGAATTTGTGTAGATCAACTCATCATAATTTTAACAACTCTAATTGCACTTGACATGTAATAAGATTTTCAATGACTAAAAACAGGTTGTAAATATATATCTAAAATTTTTTAATAATAACAAAAAGAGTGAAATTTTATATTTCTATCAGTATATTTGGTTTGGTGGCATGGGTTAGTCGACACCCCTTAACCTTAGACACAGACATGCCATCCTAATGATGATGACGTCATTTGTGAGGCAATGAGTGTCTCATATCGACCAATGGATCATAGTGAAAGCTCATTGACACTATTGGCACACTACACGTAAATCTATTACATCGAAAAGCTCTCGCATCTCTCTTCTTCTCAATTGGCTACCAAATCAAGTATATTATGATTGACGTTGGATATTTGTTATTTTGCTGGAGTGAGCGCTAGTCCATCACTCGATCAAGTTGCTCCATTTAATTTCCATGTGATGGCCGCATGTATTTCTGGTTAAGTAATGAAAAATCTTTCTATTATTACATGAATTTAATTTTCATTTCATTTGGAAAAAGTCTTTTTTTTTTCTCGACAATGTTTTTGTCATTTGATCCAATTAATAAAAGAAACTATCAATGTTAAAACTATAAATTTGTTTAGAAGACCACATTCGGTGGCTCATCCATGGAAATTTTTTGGATATCTTTTAAAATGTGGCTGGCTACACAATGGGCCGTCAGACCGAACATCCAACCGTCACTGATGCATGCTCGAGGACCATGGAGTTGTTGGAGACAAATTAAAACGCACGAGGAGCTTCAAGAAAACGTGCTCGCTTCAGGAGACAGTTCGGAATTTTCCCAGAGAAGCCACCTACCTTGCTTAATCTCGACCCAAAAAGATTCTGCAACTGGGGGAGTCGGACCGACGGGTTGGGGAAAGCCACGTGATGTCCGGTCCCACGAATGGACCGGCCCTGCGAACGTCGAACCGGCCCGGGCCATCAAACCATCACCTCAAATGAAACCTCATCATCTTGGGACATAAGTCTCGTTTCGTCGTCATCCTAATAAGCAGCTGGCGCGACCACGTCGGTCCGTACATATCACCCCCATTGTCGGAGGTCAGGCGAACGTCTCCACCCCACAGCAGAGATTCCATTCCAGCTTTGTCCATGTAAGGTCGAGAGTCCCGGTCATCCATCCACCAACGAGAGACCCAAAATGGTAAATTCACGCGCCCACTGAAGTTCATAGAAGAAGGAAGAGGGAGGAGGTCTCTCTCTCTCTCTACCTACACCTATGGTGGGTGAGTTTTTGAGGGTCCTTCCCTTCAAAGCAAGGAACCTTGTGGTGAGCAGAGATCTGAAAAATTCTTTAACTTAACAGACGCTTCTCATCAACCTTTCCTCTCTATCTTACCTCTCTCTCTCTCTCTCCTAACAAGATCACTAACCAACCATTGAAGTCTGTCTGTCTGTCTGTCTCTCTCTCTGTCCAAAGCTGCTATCTCTGTATGTCCAAAGCTGCTATTGCGGAGTTCTTGAAGTTCATATGATGAGGATCAAGCTGCTCATCACCAGCTTCATGCTGGCCTCCATCGTCTTCTCCCTCATCTGCATCCCCTCTAAACTCACCGTACCCATCACCAGATTCAAGCCCTCCATCGCCTTCAACCTCCAGAAGACCAACGCCTCCTACCCGGTCACCTTCGCCTACCTGATCTCCGCGTCCAAAGGCGATGTCCCCAAGCTCCGGCGCCTGCTGAAGGCGCTCTACCATCCCGGGAACTACTATCTCATCCACATGGAGTCTGGTGCGCCGGAGTCGGAGCGACAGGAGGTGGTGAAATTCGTGTCCGAGGAGCCGGTGTTCGGCTTGGTGGGCAATGTCTGGGTGGTGGGCAAGCCCAACCTGGTCACCTACCGAGGCCCGACCATGCTGGGGACGACCCTGCATGCCATGGCCATGCTCTTGAGGACTTGTCGGTGGGACTGGTTCATCAACCTCAGCGCCTCCGATTACCCTCTAGTGACTCAAGATGGTATGGTGAGTGGAAGTTATTTCGGGGGTCCAATTCGTGACAAAGTTTCGTTTTTTATCATGTCCGATCGATTTTCCGGATTACCCTCTTCGTCTCTTCATCTGGAGGCTTGATTGATGACCCATTCCGTTGTTGGTTCAGATCTGATACATGCCTTCTCCGAGCTCCCGAAAGATGTCAATTTCATACAACACAGCGGTCGTTTGGGTTGGAAATTGTAAGCAGCACATGTTTCTCCTCTGCGGTTGGATCATTACCTCAGTTTCATTTCATTTCGTTTCTCTCTTACTTTTGTGGACATTAAGGAATTTTGATCAATTTGATTGTGATTTCTGTTGCAGCAACAAGAGGGCCAAACCCGTCATGATAGATCCTGGACTTTACAGTACAAACAAATCAGAAGTGTGGTGGGTCATTAAACAGAGGACTCTGCCAACTGCCTTTAAGCTCTACACAGGTTTTTACCCTGAACCCTCTTCTTTTCTTTTCCTATTTTTCGTTTTTGCTTTTAGATAATCTCTCCTGCTTTTCAGTTTCTTTTGATAATGTCATCCCCATCACGTGAACGCATATAGCGACAGGAAGCACACCGTGAGTATTCATTAGATAATGAGTTACTTAAAATAAGATAATGGGTGGATTACAGTGAATTTGTTGGGGGGCCCTTCTCGTTTTGATGTACTTAATTTTTTTTTTATTTTTCGCTCTTGCTGTTGCTTTTCATCATCTCCATGTGGCCAGGTTAACCTGTTGCTGGTTGTTTAAATTAATCCTGCACTTGCTCCAATGCATACAGGTCCATAGATGTAGTAATAGTCTCGAGGAATCGAAACCTCTAATTTTTTAATCAGATTTGGTGCATTTCAATTCTCAATGGCTCTCTGGCCAATAGAAATATGTGTTTAAAATGTCAGGGTACCAGGCATCGGTTCCGTGAATGCACGTGAAACTTACATGGTTATAAATTGGGCTGGTGTGAAGCCGTGTGGCTATAAGTTTGGGAAGTCGATTCCATTAATGACAATGCCACTACTTTGGATCATACACAAACTACTGCACAAGATCATGCGATTTACTCACCAAAACTTTCAAATGAAACTGGGGTTGAACTATTTCTCCTCCTGTTCTGGCCAAATTGCTGGATCCTTTTTCCTTTCGCAACCTTCTCTAATCCACTGTGCCAACACCTGATTTATATCTTCTCATGGCTAATTCGGGAGCCACGTGAGAGAAAAACTCTTGAGTAGACTCCTTTTGGAGCAATGTGATCGGCTCTGTCAATTATAGTTTGAGGAAATGAGAGTTTAGTGGTTTATTTTTATTTAGAGTTTAATGTAGGAGCTACCTGCTTCTGATCCATGACCAGTCACGAGGTGTCTGCAGAGAATCTGTGGGCTACTCTTAGCTGAGATGGCTTGACTAGTTAATGAGGAACATAATTGTGCGAAGATGAGAGCTGGGATCTTATCGGACATGAGCAATTATATGTTGTCTGAAGAAACTATGATGGATACGTTCCGATTATGTGTTCAACGATAACAGAACATCTGTTAATTCCATGCCATCATCGATACACTATTAGAAGAACCTTCACAATCAAATTGGCCTCAATTTTTTTTGTCTTGAACATTTGAATTGCATTCTTTAGCAGCACTCGTGTGTACGGGCAGTCTTGTTTTGCCTTACGGTCTACGTATTTCAAGTTACTTCTGTTGTCTGATATGTCGACATTGCCTTGCCTTTGAGAAAACAGGTTCTGCTTGGATGGTACTATCCCGGTCTTTCTCCGAGTACTGCATCGCTGGCTGGGAAAACCTGCCTAGGACCCTCCTCCTTTATTATGCCAACTTCGTCTCCTCCCCTGAGGGCT